>JANUYF010000011.1:14727507-17127507 GCA_026167975.1 Phrynosoma blainvillii | reverse complement strand
AGGAGAGTGTGACCCCATCCAGGACTGGAGGTTGCAACCCAATTCTTGGTTTCGGGGCCGCTACCGTGAGCACCTCCGTCTTGTCTGGATTCAGTTTCAATCTGTTTTTCCTCATCCAGCCCATTACCGCCCCAAGACATTCATTGAGAGAGGAGATGCCATTGGAATTCGAGGCTGACGAACGAGACACGGAAAAATAGATTTGGGTGTCAACAGCGTACTGATAACACCCAGCACCATAACTCCGTATGATCTCACCCAGCGGCTTCATATAGATGTTAAATAACATTGGGGACAAAATAGCCCCCTGAGGGACCCCACAAGTGAGTTCCCTCTTACTGGAGCTACTGTCCCCGAGCAGCACCCTCTGGGACCTACCCGAGAGGAAGGACCAGAACCACTGCAAAGCAGTGCCCCCGATACCTAACCCCTTCAGGCGGTCCAAGAGGATGCCGTGATCTATAGTATCAAAAGCCGCTGAGAGGTCTAAGAGCACCAGCAGGGTCACACTACCCCTGTCGATGCTCAGACACAGATCGTCGGTCAAGGCAACCATGGCAGTCTCGACCCCAAAGCCTGTCCTGAAGCCGGTTTGAAATGGGTCTAGATAATCGGTTTCATCCAAGACAGCTTGGAGCTGAAGAGCAACCGCCCTCTCGATTACCTTGCTCAAAAATGGCAGCAACGACACAGGCCTATAATTTCTCATATCCAGGGGGTCTAGGGAAGGTTTTTTTCAGAAGCGGCCTAACAGCCGCTTCCTTCAAACAAGATGGAACATATCCTTCCCTGAAGGATGCATTGCCGATATCCGTGAGGAACCTCAACAATGCATCCCCCCCCGGACGGCCAGCCATGATGGGCAAGGGTCGAGAGGGCAGGTCGTCTTCCTCAGCTTACCAAGCAGCTTGTCCACGTCCTCGGTACTTACAGATTGAAGCTGATCCAGTATAACTACATTGACGGAGTCGCTGGACGCCTCGCCTATAGACTCTGTTTCAACAGTGGCATCTAAGTCGGCTCTTATCTGAGAGATTTTATCTGCAAAGTAGTTGTTAAATGCGTCACAGCAGGCTGTCACAGGGTTAAGTAAGGGGTTTGGCGCAGGAGGCACCTGCATCATCTCCCTCACCACCTTAAACAGCTCTGCTGGACGGGACTCTGCAGACGCAATACGTGTAGAGGAGAAAGCTCTCTTCGCTGCACGTATTGCCTCCCGATAGGAATGAAGAAAATTCCTATGGTGAGTTCTGTCAGATAAGAGTCAAGTCTTCTGCCACTTACACTCTAGCCGTTGTCCAACCCGCTTCATCCTTCTAAGCTCTGGCGTATACCAAGGCCTACGGTTGAGAGCGGGATGGCAAGGGCGCTTGGGAGTGATCATGTCAATAGCCCTGGTAAGGTCGGTGTTCCAAGTATTAACCAGAGCTTCGACAGGATCACCGGCATTCCCAACCATTAAACCCTCTAAGGCTTTCTGGAATCGCACTGGCTCCATTAGCCTTCCAGGGCGGACCATCCGAATGGGTCCACCACCCCCGGTGGGGCAGATACTGGCTCTAAGTTCCATCTTGACCAGGAAATGATCCGTCCATGACAATGCGGAGGTACTTACCACCTCCGCCCACGGATATTCCTGTTCCGTACTAAAGACCGCATCGAGTGTATGACCTGCACAATGTGTGGGCCCATTGACCAATTGGGATAGGCCCATGTTTGTCATGGTCTCCATGAACTCCTGAGCCGCACCTGTTAGGCTGGACTCGAGCGGGATGTTGAAGTCCCCCAGGACTAAAAGTCTGGGGGACTCCAACAGCAGCTCAGAGACCAGCTGTGTCAGCTCGGTCAGGGAGTTTGCTAGATAACGGGGAAGTCGGTAAACTAGCAGAATCCCCAAACTATCCCTGGTCTTTAGGCTAAGGTACATACACTCGAAGTGGGCTATGTTCCGGACAGATATTTTGGTCAAGGTCAAAGTGTTCTTATGAACCAGAGCCACGCCACCCCCCCGCCCACTTCCCCTCACCTGCTCACTAACAGAATACCCAGCTGGGAGGGCCTGCGCCCATATAGCGGCGCTATCCTCCCCCAGCCAGGTTTCTGTAAAGCAAGCCAGGTCGGCATCCTCATCCAGGAGAAGATCCTGGATGATATGAGTCTTATTTTTAACCGACCTGGCATTGCAAAGGAGCAGAGTGAGGTTCTGTGGAATGGTTGGTCTGCTCTCCAAACCATTCAGGGAAACAGAGGGAACTGAAGGTGGGATAGCTACCAAACAGTGATCCCGCCTTCTTTTGTAACATGTATTCCCTCTGTTACAACCATACCTTCCATTCCCCTGCACAACTCCAATAGCCGCCCCTACCTCATTCCCGGCCTCGGGAAGGGCAGTGGGACTCCGCCCTTCTGGCCTCCACAGTTGTTCTGAGGGAGACAAAGGGGAAGGCAAACAGTCCCTGCCGGCGTTGGCTTCAGTCTCTGGACTGCTCCTGATGGTAAGTGGCGGGAGACTTTTGATGGCTTCCTCCGGCATTGGCTTTAATCTGAAGATGCTAGCCACAGATGCTGGCGAAACGTCAGAAAGAAACTCTTCTAGAACATGGCCACACAGCCCGAAAAACCCACAAAAACTATAGATGCCGGCCATGAAAGCCTACGACTTCACATTCTTTTTAATATTTTGTCAGAGAGTCTCCCTTCCTGTTCTTTGATTCTATTGGGAGACTATCGCATAAGCAAGTTAAAGCAGCTTACCTCAGCCAGGTTAAAATTTTAAACGGGCGGCATCCTGATTTTATCACAAGGATTTAGCCACCAAAATCGCCACCCAGGTGCAGCTCACATCCATCCCTGCTCCCAGGAGTGCTCAGCGCTGCTTTTTTTCAAAGACTGGAGTTTTCTGGCTTAAGGAAACAGCCACCAGAGTGGCCCTGAGAGCAGGGATGGACGCAGGCTGCACCCAGGCAGTGATTTTGGCAACTAAGGGCCTTTGCAGACTGCCAGAAATAGTGCACATTAATTTGAGGCACTGCCCTGACTCAGTGCTAGGGAATCATGGGAACTGTATTTTATTGTGGCACCAGAGCTCCCTGACAGAGAAGGCTCAATGTCCCAGAAAAAAATACAATTTCCATGATTCCCTAGCACTGAGCCAGGGCAGTGCCTCAATTTAATGTGCACTATTTCTGGCAGTCTGCAAAGGCCCTAAATCCTTGTGATAAAATCAGGATGCTGCCCATTTTAAATTTGAAGCCGGCTCAGGTAAGCCGCTTTAATTGCTTATGTGATAAGCTTCCTTAGTTCTGTCTATTGGAGCAGCAGAAAACAAGCTTGCTCCATTTACTACTGGACATCCCTTCAGACTTTTAAAGATGGATCTATCATATCATCTCTCTGCTTTCTCTTCCCCAAGCTAAACATACCCAACTCCTTAAGCTGCTCCTCATAGGGCTTGGTTTTCAGACCTTATAAAGACCTTGGACATCATCAGCTGCAGGACAGAATCCTATGGCAGGAGGCATTTCTCTCCAGGATAAAGTGGAACCACTGGTGAACACTCTTTGGGCTTGGTCTGTCAATCAGTCACAAATCCACCCAATATTACCACTGGGGTATACAACTGTCAGTGTCAAAATTCAAAGATATAGTCATGTTGGTCTGTAGAATCAGTATGCTGAGAGATCTTGTAGCACCTTTGAGACTAAGGGGCCGCCCCAGGGAGAGCCAGATCGGGGCCATGCCAACCACACACCGCGAACCCAACCCAGCAGTGTGCCACTCCAAAAAGAGCTGGCAAATGCCGCTCCTTTTTGGAGCGGCAAAAAAAACAACACCCTTACCGCCGATGCAGCTCTTCTGCGCTCCTTTGGCACAGCATGTCTAAACACTGCACCAAGGGAACACCCTGACGCTGCGTGCCATGCGGTGGGACGCACAGCGTGATGGCGGCATCGGGGCAGAGTCAGGGCAGCCGGCGTGCAGTCATCTTACCCCAACTCCACGCCCTTTTGGCCAGTCTGTCCAGGCCCATAGTGTCAAAGGTGGTACAAGATCTCTCTGCATACTAATTGCCATTGGTATTTACATAGACAAGTTTATGAGAGGCTTAAAATGAGTAATGGAGTTGACGGAAAAGAATGATCTAAAGCAGATCTTGATGCTTTATTATGTTCTGTTAATTATTGCCAATTTTAGCAGTTTTATTGTGAATAGAGATGAAAGCAGTAGTAAAGGACTATGGTTACATGGGCCCAAAATATTGGGCATGCTGCACAATTAGATAAATGGGAAAAAACATGAACTAATTCACATTGAGCTATGATTTTAAAGAGACGTACTACAAGATGTTCTATATAGATGGTATTTAACACATTGGAGTGCTGAAAATGTACAAAGGAGTGAGTAATAAGTGTTGGAAATGTTTACATAAGTCAGGAATTTTCCACAAGTGGTAGTCCTGAGAAAAGGCAAAAAGATTTTAGACTCTGTTTCATAAGGTGTTGATATACAATTTGAAAATTAATATCCAAATAAAATTTGATTTTTTTTTTCTTGTTGGGTATGAGGGAAGTCTCTAGAAAATAAGTACAGTGGGCCCTTTTATCTGTTGGGGTTTGTTTCCAGGACTCCCCATGGATACCTAAATCCATGGATGCTCAAGTTCTAGTAAATACTGTTGCTGTTGTTGTTGTTTGGCTTCAAGTTTCTGACTTGTTGTTGTTGTTGTTGTTGTTGTCAAAAAAGACAAAAAAACCAAAAACAAAACAACAACAACAAAAAACAAAACACAAACAATATTTTGAAAGCCACTATGGTAAAAATAATATCATGGAATGTGAAAGGCATCAATTCAAAATATAAAAGGAATATTATCTTTCACCAATTGGAAAAATTAAAAAGCGACATTATCTGTATTCAAGAGACTAAAATTAAAAAGAAAGAGGAAAATATATTAGGAATCCCAAACTTGGCAATACCTTCGTATCAGCTGCAGACAACAGGAAAAAAGGAATAGCAGTATATGTTAATAGGAAATATCAATCAAAGGAAATTTTCTGTGACCAAAATGGAACATATTTAGGAGTGGAAATTAAATTGGAAAATATGATAATCTTACTGGTGGGCATTTATGGCCCATTAGAAAACAGAGACATTTATTTTAAGAAAATCAATGAAGAGATTAAAAATACAAATTATGAAAACATAATTTTGGCAGGCGACTTTAACGCCGTAATTGAACCCAGATTTGACAGAAAGTCTAATGAAGGTAAAAAAAATACGATTAACTCAGGGGAAATTACCACATTCATTTTTTGAAATACAAGAAGAATTAGGACTGGTGGATGTGTGGAGACATAAATATCAGGAATCGAGCGGATATACATTCTTTTCTGTACCGCATAATTCTTTCTCCAGGATAGATCTTTTTTTAGTTTCAAGATCCATAATAACATTAATAAAGAATATGGATATCATTACAAAACACTCCTCAGACCATAACCCAATAAAGATAGAATTGGAAATAAAAAAGAGAACATATATGTGGAGATTAAATGATGAGATACTTAAAAGAAAAGAGAATTTAAAAATCATAAAAGAAACAATAAAGTTCTATTACAAAGAAAACAAAACAGAAGGAATGAAAAACAAAACGATATGGGACGCTGGGAAGGCTGTAATCAGAGGCTTATTTATTAAGCTACAGACTGAACAGAGAAAAAAAGACTCTAGAAAAGAACAAGAGATCAAAGAAGAGCTAAGGAATATGGAAGAAAAATGGAAAAAAACAGGTGATAAAAATTTAAAAAATAAAATTGAAAACTTACAACATCAACTAAAGATAATAGCAGTTAAAGAAATAGAGAAGAAATTAAAACAAGTAAAACAAAAACATTTCGAGATGGGAAATAAAGCAGGCAGATTATTAGCAAACAAATTGAGGAAACAGAGAGAAAAGAAGATAATATCAGAAATATTCAAAGATGGGAAAGCAATTACAGATCATGACCAAATTAAGAAGGAATTTAAAGAATATTATAAGGAGTTATATACGAACGTTCAGAAATCAGAAGAGGATAGATATAAGGTGACTCAATACTTGAGAAGACAAGGCATCAAAAAATTATCTAAAGAAGATAAAGAAAAACTTAATCAACCAATTACAATTAGAGAAATACAAGAAGCAATCGGAAAGATGAAATTGGGCAAATCACCTGGCCCAGATGGTTTAACAGTTAAATATTACAAGTTAATGTTAGATGAACTATGTGAGCCATTAAAAGAAGTAATTGAAGATATACCAAGGGAAGGAATACCTGAATCATGGAAATGTGCACATATTGTATTAATACCGAAGGGAAATAAATGTGAAATGGAAACAAAAGATTACAGACCGATATCATTAACAAATGTTGACTATAAGATATTCACCACAATACTTGCGACAAGAATGAAGAAAATATTAGAAAAAATCATACATGAAGATCAGAATGGGTTTATACCCAAGAGACAGATTAAGAATAACATTAGAATCGTACTGGATATTATTGAATACTTTGAGTTTCATAACAACAAGGAACTGGCAATGATATTATTAGATGCTGAAAAAGCATTCAATCGGGTGAATTGGCATTTTATGTTGGAATTACTTAAATACATGGAAATGGGGAAACAATTTGAAGACTGGGTTACACCTATATATAATAAACAATGGGCAAACATAATTATAAATAATAAAAACACAGAACCAATAGAAATTGGAAGAGGGACGAGACAGGGTTGCCCCCTTTCCCCACTTCTGTTTATAATCTGTTTAGAGATTTTAAATAATGGAATAAGAAGCAATGAAAACATAAAAGGTATAAAAGTCAGACAACATACATTTAAGCTGCAAGCATTTGCGGACGACATTATTTGTTTTTTGGAAAACCCTAAAGAGAGTATAAAAAACTTAATAAATACAATTGAGGAGTTTGGGAAGGTAGCAGGATTCTCTATAAATAAAGAAAAAACGAAGATACTTACAAAAAATATGGAAGCAAAAGAGGAAAAAGATCTGGAAGAAATATCAGGATTTAAGATAGAGAAAAAAGTTAAATATTTAGGGATATATTTAACAAAGAGAAATGTCGATCTATATAAAAATAACTATCAAAAAACTTGGGAAGAGATTAGAAAAGATCTGATTAGATGGAATAAGAAACAAATATCTTTTTTAGGAAGGGTTGAAACGATATAAATGAATGTATTACCCAAATTAATCTTCCTTTTCCAAAATTTACCTATACTAAACAATGATAAATATTTAGATAAGTGGCAGAGAGAAATTATGAAATTTATTTGGAAAGGAAAACACCCCAGGATTAAATGGAAATTATTGACTGAAGAAAAAATTCAAGGAGGTTGCGGTCTACCAAATATAAAAATCTACTACCAAACAGCGGGACTCAATTGGCTGGAAAACTGGATAACTTTAGAAAATGAAAAAATATTAGATCTTGAGAGCGTAAAAATGGAGTTTGGATATCATGCATTTTTATGGTTCGAAAAAGCAAAAAATAATAAAGATTTTAGCCACCATTTTGTTAGAAATGCTCTATTTAAAATATGGACAAAGATTAAAAAGCAATTTTATATTCAGATGCCATATTGGGTCTCACCTCAAGAAGCACTATATAGAAGAACAAGAAAAGAAGATAAAAAGTGGCTAACATACAAATTCATTGGGAAGGACCAGAGGAAGGAAAATTTAAATCCCTAGAGCTATTGGAAAAAGAACTAAAACGGGATTGGTTTCTATATACCCAATTAAGAGGAAGACATAAATTGGATGAGAAAACTTATGGAATAACTAACAAACAGTCCGAGATTGATATTATATGTTGGGACAAAAGAAAAGGACATATCAAAAGATATTATAAACTTTTAAAAGAAAGGGATCTAGAACAAGAGAAAGTCAAACAGGTCATGATAAGATGGGCACAGGACATTGGTAGACCCATTGATTATGAATGCTGGGAAAAAGCTTGGAAAGATACTAAGCAATTTTCTTGTTGCCAAGACTATAAAGAGAACCATATTAAGATGGTCTACTGATGGTACTTGGCCCCTGATAAAATAAATAAACTATATAAAACCGGGAAAAGCAATTGTTGGAAATGTGGTCACCAAGGTGGAACCTTTTTCCACCTATGGTGGGATTGTAAAGAAGCACAGAGATATTGGAAAAGAATACACAAACTCATTTCGGACATTTTAAAAATAAAGATTGAATATGAACCAACGTTATTTTTGTTGAACATGATAAGTGGTCTTGATAAGAAAACTGAGAAAAAATACAAGCGTATTATTTTATATATGGTCTCTTCAGCAAGAATCGTATATGCTAGAGTGTGGAAGCAAAAGAAAATACCGAGTAACGCTGAATGGAAGGAAAAAATATGGGATGCCTATCAAATGGATATATTAACAGCGTTGTTAAAGGGGAAATCAGAAGAAGAGGTGGAAAATGATTGGCAATGTTTCGCACAATTTTGGGAATTAGAAAATAATAATAATAATAATAATAATAATAATAATAATAAAAACAATGGATAATAGAAGAGATGGAACTAAGCTCTATTTAGTTTATGGTGAAGATAACAGTCAAATATCTTGAATGTATTAAGTATTAAAAGATGACTTTAATTAAGATTTGTTCTAAAATATATATATATAATAAGGGTACTTGTTTGGTTACAAATTAATGTCAAAACTAAGGTAAACAATCATACAGGAAGCTATGTTAAAATTTAAGTGAAAGTATGAAGAATTAGAAGAAAGGAAGATGTGTTAGTAGTTGTTTTTGTAATTGTTTTTGTTTGTTGGAGTATGTATGTATGTATGAATGTAATTTTGTGTGTGTTTTGTGTAATAAATAAATTTAATTAAAAAAAAAAGTTTCTGACTTATAGCAACCCTAAGGTGAACTCATCATGGGGTTTTCTTGGCAAGATTTGTTCAGAGGAGGTTTGTCATTGTCTTTTCCTGAGGCTGAGAGCATGTGACTTGCCCAAGGTCACCAATGGGTTCCATGGCCAAGTGGGAATCGAATCCTGGCCTTTGCAGACTGCTAGAAATAGTGCAAATTGAGTCCACTTTAACTGCCCTGGCTCAGTGCTAGGAAATCATGGGAATTGTATTTTTTTTTTCTGAGACATTGAGCCTTCTCTGTTAGAGAGCTCTGGTGCCACAATAAACTACAGTTCCCATGATTCCCTAGCACCGAGCCAGGGCAGTTAAAGTGGTCTCAATTTGCACTATTTCTGGCAGTCTGCAAAGTCTCCAGAGTCATAGTCCAACACTCAAACCACTATGCCATACTGGTGAAATGACGTCCCTTATATAAAATAGAAAAATCAAGCTTTGATTTTTGGAATTTATATATATTTTAAAATATTTTCAAGCCATTGATGGATGAATCTGTAGATAAGGAATTCATGGATATAGAGAGCCAACTGTATGGGAGAATTTTATTATATATGGTGATGGCTATATATGCACATAATTGAGGGTGGGGTGGGGAATTACAATTCCAAGACAAGAAAAATGGCTGATGAATTTATAGGACTTGGCAGAGACAGATAAATTGACCAGACTAATCAAAGAGGGATCCTTGACAAACTTCAAGAAAGAATGGAATGTATTGATAATATATTTGAGGAAAGGGTAGGGAGGATTTTGGGTTTTGATGAATAATTCTATTAGTACAGTAGAATGCAACAGACTAATACAGTTTTAAGTTTAAAATAAGAGAATTTCATTTTTAGTAGAAAAACAGAAAATATTGTAAATGAGAAAGACAGATAGTATAGCACCTACAACCAACTAGTGGGAGACAGGAAGTCACTGCCTTATTTTATTTAGTTTGTATTGTTTGTTTTATGTTCAATTTTTTTGTTTTGTTTGTATAAATTTGCTTATATGTTGATCTGTAACTTTTTATCCAAGGACGTTATCACACGTGGGCCAGAAAGCGAAAATAAAAGTGGAAATGAGGCATTACAAAAATAAACCGAAAATAAACTTGTTTCCGCAAACATCATTACCTTAATTGCGAATTTACAGCAAGTGCAAAGAACGTCCACACACAAGCGAAAATATCCCGTAAATGTAGTAGAAATGAGCCTCTTGCACATGAGCAGATAGAGGAATGCTCGCGGGAACCGTGGTTAATGATGGGGAAATGCTCCCCAATACGTATTTGGTGATCACATTTGTGGTAAATGCGGAATCACCCTCATCGTGCAATTGCATTTCCTGAAGAAACCGAAATTCAAAAGATCTCGGATCTTTCCACTTTCTGTCGGGGTTCTGTCGGGGTTCTGTGCGACGTCGTGTGAAAACACAGGCCAATAATCCGGTATCGTTCAGGATTTTGTGTGGATTTTGTTTGGATTGGACCCTGTGTGATAACGTCCCAAGAGAAATAAAAGAGAGTCAGAGAGACAGAGAGAAACCCATGCTGACTTAGCAATCACAGCATCAAAATGGTTGCATCTAGTTTTGCTCCAAAATATATTTTGATCAAAGTGGAAGTAAGGCGGATCTGGTTTTGGTGGCAGGTTCTGGGGAGAAAGGCTGGTGTTGCCCCTGGGGAGTCCTGGGAGCTGAAAACTGGTCCCTGATCTTTTTGTTAAAGTATGAAACATTAGCAAAGACAGCTCTGAAGGAATAAAAGGGAGAAAAAGGTATCTGGGCACCACCATGTCTTTAGGCCTCCTTCTTTTCTACTTTCTGTCCCATTAGCCCTTGTCAAAGGAAGAAAGACATTTTAATAAGCAGTTCAGTAAAGCTTTGTTTCCACCCCTCCTTACCCACACTGGATTACCGTTCTTGGCTTATAAAAACAATGCCTTATCATTACAAGGAAGAAAGCAGATCTGTTTGGGACCATCCTTGACCCTTTTCACAATATTCTTTTGGACCCCATCTGGGACATACTTCAAACGTAACACAGAACTTATAAAACAAGGGGCTCTCTTCTTTCTGAAATCCAAGCTGCCCATATGTTCCCTTTCACTCCCTTTTTGATTCCAGCACTCTGGTGAAAGAAGTGAATCACTTAAGCTTATTGCACTGCACTTACAGGAACGGGAACGGAACGGAACGGAATGGGACAAATAAGCTTATTATAGCACTGTGTTCTTGGAATGTAATGAGTACGTGATGAGAACGGAATGGAACGGAACTTATTTTATCACACAGTATGATCCTCATTGAGTTTCTGTTCCGTGCTCTGACAGTCCCTTGCCCATTCCAGGAGGAGAACTGTAAAAATGCGTCCTCAGCCAGCAAGAACGCTTTCAGACTGTTCCAGATGATGTGTGTGCGATAATCCTACCGGTCTCTATTATTATTATTATTATTATTATTATTATTATTATTATTATTTATATCCCACCCCTCTGCAGAGCAATTGGGGCGGCTTACAACATTAAAATTTCTATACAGATATGTTAATACAATGTAAATAGAACCTAAAAATCCCGAAACCCACCCACCCCTTAAAAAGTAATGGTTCTTCTTCTCAGATTAGGCCCAATGGATATGGGCCTACATCTCTCCCCAGATGATGTCGGATGGAGTCTCAATCTGTCCTTGTGTTCTGATTGGCTAAGACAACCTCCTCCCCTCCTGTCCTAGAATGTCCACAAACTCAACTCAACTCAACTCTTCTGGTGTTGATGCAAGGAAGGTGCCACAGGCAATTTAAAAAATATTTTTTTATTTTTGTAGATTGAATTGCGTTGTGTTTACAAGAAAAAAACAATGAATGCTTGCTACCTAAACCTCTTGGTAGCATTCTTTCCAATGCAAACATAGGGGTTTTCACAACAGTGAGCATGGGCCAATGAGGGACCACTGAGAAACTACTTTAGCACCGGTACCGGTACAACAGTAAATGTAGTGCGATAATATGTGTTCTCATAATGTCACTATCCCATTATCAATAGTCTAATGTGGCAACACCCATTCCCATATCATTAAGTTCCAGGGACTCGGTGGGAACGTTACAGGTGCTGGTGCGATAAGCTTAAAAAACGCATGTTACGGCTTGGGGACTCCTGGTGGCATCGGTGGCGTTCTCCTGTCCAGTAACATGCGTTTTTGTCCCGTTCCATTCCATACCTTTTCGTTCCCGTTCCCGTTCCTGTAAGTCTCATAAGATAAGCTTAACTGTTGCATCTGATGAAGTATAGGGCGACTTATGGGCTTGCAAGATCTTCACCATCTCCAAGTCCACGGCTCCTGGGGCTGATTCCAGAGCCCATGTGAAGGGTCACACAATGGACTGATGTACTCTCAGGGGTAGAAACAAATATTTAGTAGGTGGAACGGCGGGAGGAAAGGAATGGAATGGCTGGAGTCCTGAGCAAGGAGCACTCCACACGGCAGCCTTTTGTTTCAGGCCTCACAGGTCATGCACAGGTACTGTATATGCATATATACCAATTTTTGGTGTACCTAAAAAGGTTTGCCCTAGTTATTTATATGTGATTGTCTCTGTACTAAATGTTTTGCAGGAAGACAAACATCTAGAAACTTGGCATAAACACAGAAATTGACTTTGCAAGACAATGCAGCGAATCAATTAGTATAAACTTCAAATTGTTTGACAGGCTTACTTTGGTTTTGGTTAAAAAAACAAAACACCTTAAAACTTTGAAATGGCTCCTTAAATCCAGATGAAGAGAGTGGTGTAGTGTAGCACAATGAATAATGATGCCATAAAAGAGGAGTTGCCATTAAGAGAAGCAGCTGTTTACATAAAATATAATTAATCTGTTATAACACCAACACCCTTTTTAATGTAGCCATATGCTGATTTGCTTTATGATGACTCTAAGCCAACTTGGCTATTAACTCTTCTTCTGTTTGTTTTTTTAAAGCAGTGCAAACCATATTTTCTGACTCCGCTAATAATCACTGTTATCACCTCATTAGCTTATTTAGTTGGCATAATTTTCAGACATGATTGCTGAGGGTAGCCTTGTCTCTCTTTCCTCTCTGCCTTCCCTGAGTTAAGTGATATCTGACAAACCCAATTAATTGTGAACTCAGCCTCTGTAATAGTGAGGCAGCCACTGCACACGCTCTTAATGGAGTTTTAATTTCCCCATGGCAAGTCAATATTGGCTCTAAGTGAGAAAATGTCAGGTAGAAGAACACATCCCACCCTTCCTCTATGAACACAAAGGCAGAGGGAACAACAATGTCCAAATGACACCCTCCTGCCCACCCAAAATGAAGGCCTGGTTTCATACAACTCTCTACACACATCTTGCCATCAAGGGAATACTGACTTCCCTTATAATCACCACCATTTTGATTTATGGCCATGTGTGTAAAAACCCAGACAAACCCACCGGATGTGATAGTACTCAGAAATAACATCTTGCCTGGAGAGAGAAGCCATGAAAATGCGGGAAACTCGACTGCATAATTTGTGGCCTAAGGCAGCCATTTTTTGTATGCTGCCAAGCTTGTCTTATCCTTAGCAGGCACATCAAATAAATAAATAAGGCAACTGTCTTGTGCTCTGTCAAATCATGAGATTTCCCTCCATTTCTGTGGAGCGGATATGATTGTCAAGTGAGGATAGCTTGTTCAAAATATTTTGCCACCTGAGACAAAGAACAAGATGGCGCTCCTTCCCATTCCATGTATTTAACCCCAATTGGATCAGCTGCTGACTCTTTCCTCAGCATTGGCATTCATGTGGAAGAATTCATCACTCCTGGCTCCCATGTGAGTGGGGCAATGAAGCCACTCTGGGTTTTTGATGGCATTAAAGGAAATCTCCAAGTTGCTGGGCTTTCCCAAGTATTAGGTTGAGCATGTTGGATAACTCTTTAGTAGATGGAGTGGATCCAGTGCCCCGGGTCCATTACTTAGCTGCATCTAAGGTGGCTGGTCCACTGGCACACAACTGCTGCCCACCCCACCCCACCCTGCTTAATGGTATCAGTGGTTCTGCAACTAATGAATTACTAGTCAGAGAGTGTCAGGAGAATTTTATTATACTGGATTATTCATAGAGCAATAGATTCAAATTACAGGAAAAGAGATTCCACCTCAACATTAGAGAGAACTTTGAGCCTCTACAGATGGCCCGTTTTGGGCGGCTCTGGGCCGCCTCTGCTAGCAACGGATCTGAGCTGTGGCAACCCCATGCCGTGGCCCCGATCCTACCTTTTGCGCCCCCAAAAGAGGGTCAAATTGCAGCTCCTTTTAGGGGTGGCAAAAGGCCACCCTAAGAGCCATTGCCACCACTCTTCCATGCCCTTTTGGCTCAGCGTGTCTACACACTGTGCCAGGAGGGCATCATGATGCCGTGTGCCATGCATACGGGCACGTGGCATCAGGACGGCATCAGAATGCGGCTGCCCTGCCCCAACTCTACCCCTAGGCCGGCCCTTTAGGCCGCTCTGCAACGCCCCTTCCTGATAGTAAGAGCTGTTTGACAGTGGAAGACACTGCCTCGGAGGGTGGTGGAGTCTCCTTCCTTGGAGGTCTGTAACCAGAAGCTGAATCTGTCAGGGGTGCTTTGGTTGTGTGTTCCTGCATGGCAGAATGGGGTTGAACTGGGTGGCCCTTGTGGTCTCTTCCAACTAGCATTCTATTATTTCCTCAGGTCCTGTGCACTTTCAGGAGGCCACAAAATTCTCCTTACCATTTGTGGGATGATGCAGAGAGAACCACTTGCTCACCCTGGACTAGAGCAAATCTCCTGAATAAACTGTTAGTTGGTGAGTCAACATGTAGCTAAATCCTATGGATTTAGTGAGTCTATTATGATTAACAATAATATCCTGGTAAAATTCAAAAATACAGTCGTGTTAATCATGTTAGTCTGTAGAATCAGCTATAGAGAGATCTTGTAGCACCTTTGAGACTAAGGGCCAATGCAGGACCAGAAGCCCTGATCCTCCCTTTTGCCACCCCGAAAAGAGTAGCAGAATGCTGCTCACTTTAGGGGCGGCAAAAGGCCGCCCTAAGACCCGACGCTGCAGCTCTTGAGTGCCCTCTCGGCGCAGCGTGCGTAGGGCCACGCGGCGTCAGGACAGCATCGGCGTGGGGTTGAGGCGGACGGCGTGCAGCTGCCCTGCCCCAACTCTACCCCCAGGCCAGCCCTTTGTGCCGGTCTGCAACAGCCCTATCTGAAAGAAAGAAGTTGGCAGCATGAACTTTGTAGACTCTCTCATAGACTCTTTCTTATTCTTTGGAGTCTCAGAAAGCCCATGCTGCCAACTTCTTTCTTTCAGTTAGTCTCAAAGATGCAATAATATCCTGCTCTGTGTTAGTTAACCTGGTAATACACGTCAAAGACATAGCTATTAGAACATGATCATTCTACCAGAAAAGGTAATAGTTTGTGTAATAGTTGATTCATATGTATTTTTTTTATTGCTGTGGTGGTAGCTGATATATATTTTTGGTTGGTTGGTTGCTTTGTTAGCTTGCCTTGGCTTGATGGAGGCAACTATCGCATGCTCAACCTTGGGTGCTTAATGGCTTGGAATGTAGAGGGAGGTATGGGACAGCTTGGTACTGTGGAAGTTAGAAAGGAGGGATGTAGAGGGGGAATTAGCTCATGGGAATAGTAGGTGGGGAGTTATAGTTCATGCCAATTTGTGAGGGGTGGAGTTCTGGATTAGGGGTTTTTAATATACTGTTTTTGCTGTGTGGGGCCAGTCTCAGTTTAAACACTGAGTTGGTGAATTGTTGATTTTGGGGCATTGCAGACCGGCCCAAAGGGCCAGCCTGGGGGTGGAGTTGGGGCGGAGCAGCTGCACACCGGCCACCCCAACCCCAGACCGATGCCGTCTTGATGATGTGCGCCCGTGCGCAGCATCAGGACGCCCTCCCGGCACAGCGTGCAGACACGCTGCACTGAAAGGGCATGGAAGAGCCACAGCTCCAGCTCTTAGGGTGGCCTATTGCCGCTCCTTTTAGTGGCGGCAAAAGGAGGATCGGGGCCGCAGCGTGTGGTTGTCGCGGCCCCAATCCGCTGCTTCCCGGGGCAGCTCTCTGCCATCCCAAACGGGCCGCCTGCATTGGCTGGAACCACGCATCCTTCTCCAACTGGGCAGGGATGGATCCCTCCACTGCCATGACCACTTTCAGATGGGCTCCCATGCCAGAGGCTCCAGCTGGTTTCGAAGGTTCACTGCCCAAGTCTTCCTCAGGGTTCCCTTCCGCAGTCAGCTTAATAAGAAGGTCATCTGGATTCAAATGCCCCTGCATCGCACCAGATCTAGAGGAGTCTGAGCTTACTGTCAGAATCAGAGAATTCAGAACCTCTGTGCAATCAATGAGTCTTGTATGATGAAACAGAACAGAATTTTATTGAAAGTCACAAAGGGCCAATGCAGACAGCCCTTTTGGGGTGGCAGAGAGCCGCCCCAGGGAGCGGCAGATTGGGGCCGCGACAACCTCACGCCATGGCCCCAATCCTCCCTTTTGCTGCCCCTAAAAGAGCAAAAACAAATCAGCTAATTTAATAGCTGTGGGGAGCCCCTTGCAGCCCACATAATGCGATTACTTAGAAAATAGATCCTCCACTGCCCAGATTGTATTTCACCCTCTGCTGTCCATACCCACAAGGTTTTGAATTTGAATTGACATTCTCACACACAAATGACTTATATAGGTCTGTCTCTGGATTCTCCACTCCAAACATGCTCCTGAAGAAGTAAGCTCAAGTCTACAAAACCTCATGCTATCACCTTCTTTCTTGAATTAGAAGATTATCACACAAATAAACTGGTTTACCTGATCCAGTAAAAATAAATACGGATAGCATGCGGAACCTATTGCAAGGGTTTTCCCCCCAAAATCACTGCCCGGGATCATTCTGGGGCCATTCCTGCTCCTGGAGGCACTCCAGCAGCCATTTTCTCAAGCCAGAAAACTCCCATCTTTGAACAGAGCTATGCTGAGTGGCTCTAGGAACAGGGATGGCCCTACTGCAAAACCCTTGCGATAGGGTCCGGACATTGCCCGCATTTATTTTTACGCTGGATCAGGTAAACCAGTTTATTTAAGTGTGCAATAAGCTCCTTAGTCTCAAAGGTGTTACAAGATCCCTTTGCATAATGGTACACAAGGGCTCAGTACACTTGATAAATGGGAAATCCCTATTTCCTGCTCACTATTTCCTTCAGATGTGGTAGTATTACCATATATCCTTCTTTTCCATGTGGTAGGATTATCATATGTCCTTCTTTTCCAGGACGTGTCCTCTTTTTTCAGAGCTACAATTTCAGCCCAGATGTCTTTTTAAAATGTTTGGATTTTCAGTTCTAGAGGAATTGGGTGATCAGAGAGTAGAGCAGGAGTAGGAAGAGAGCCATGGCAGGTTAAAGGAGGGAGATAGAAGCCCCCAAAGCAGCCAGTCTCAGCCTCTTATCAGTTTTCAAGTGACTCCCCAGCTTCCAGCTAGGTCAGGGCTGAAAGACACCCTGCCACCGTTGCCACCACTGCCTGGCTAACTCAGGATCAGTGTCTTTTCTCCCAATGGCCCAGAGCTCAGAGGAGATTGAAAGCAAGACTTGGGGGGGTTGCAGACTGCCAGAAATAGTGCAAATTGAGTCTACTTTTAGGGTTAGTGCTAGTGCTAGGGGATCATGGGAATTGTTTTTTTTCTGAGACATTGAGCCTTCTCTGTCAGAGAGCTCTGGTGCCACAATAAAATACAGTTCCCATGATTCCCTAACCCTAACCCTAACCCTAAAAGTGGACTCAATTTGCACTATTTCTGGCAGTCTGCAACCCCCCTTACAGTGATCAGTGGTTTGAAGTTGTCATTTGGTAAATGTCTCCTCTTTTTTGCTGCTTTTCAAAATATGCTAAGTCTAGCAAAGTAAAGCAAAGCAGCTTCATTTATATACCACGCTATAGGGTATCTAAGGGGTTTACAACTGTAAGCTCATTGCCCCCCAACAGCTGGGTACTCATTTAGCGACCTTGGAAGGATGCAGGCCTGAGTCTAGCCTGAGCCCTGGCTGGTATTGAACTTGCAACCTTGTGGTCTATGAGTGTGTGGCTGCAGTACAGGCATTTAACCACTGCCCCACCAGGGCTAAAAGCCAAAGTGTAGAAGAGTGGAGTCTGGTTGGTTGTGTCCAACTTCTCCTCTGAACGCCTCTGTCAGTGGGCATGGGGACCTCTGTGATGACCTCATCCCTTTTCGGGTATGTGTGTCTATAATTGCAAACAAAGTACAGTCGCCTCTCTATTCTCGCAAACTTGAAGTCTGTGGTTTTGCATATTTACAGAGGGGCAAATGTCTGTTTGTGCACGGGGGGCAGAATGAATCCCCTGTGAAAACGAAGGGCCGACTGTATCTCCATATCGTCTTAATTAAGAAGAGAAGCAGCAAAATGCAGGTGTATGAATAACATCTTCAATTTTTTCTCCTGTTTGGTTGTAACACCTTGCCAGATGAAGAAGCCAGGAAAGCTTCGAAAGCTCGCAAAATTTTTATTGTGCATTTTGGTTGGCCCAATAAAGGTATCACTGTTTTGCGGCTTTTTGTTGTTACTGGGACTGCTATATGGCCAACACAGATGCAAACAAAGTGATGACCCTGAACTGGATTTTGCATGTTTTCCAACCCTGCTGCTTCCTAAGCAGACCTGAGGAGGCCATCCTTCTTTCCAGCCCCTACCCCCGTCCTTTTTGCAATCTTTCCTATCATAATAAGTCTGTCCAAAACTGATGCTGCTCATTCTTTTGAAAGATGGTTTCATTTTCTACTCAAAATTGCTAGAGAGAAGGGGGAGGGAAAGACAGGAAGAAAAAGAACAACAAGCCCTCACTTTGGTGAATGAATGTTGTGTACAAAACATGACAGATTCCCCTCTCCTGACAGAAATAAAAGATAACACCAGGTAGCGGAGCTTTAAAACAGATTTAACAAGGCAGCTGAGACAGAAGCAAAGAAAATCTGCATTGCCTTCGAGGAGACAGGCTGGAACAGGATCAACCAGTGTGTTGAACATGCGGTAGCACCAGGGCAGACAAAGTGCATGTGGCCCCATGACTATTTTTGGGAGGTCCAGGGCCCCTCCAAGACCAGCCTTTTTCTGGCAAAAAAGGTCAATTGTCCTTCCTAGAAGTTTCCAGGATCAATGAGTCCACTGTTTAATGAGGTTGCAGAGCCCCATTGTATGGTTTAAAATGGGGAAAAAATATCCTACAATGTGATGTCATGAAAGACCAATGTAGTCTAGTCACTTTGGTGCATATCATATGTAGATCTGTCTGCATGTGTTTGCAAGAAGAGTAAAGTTCTGTTTTAATTGTTTCATACATGTAAACCACCAGAAGTGTTTCTTCTGTTTAAATGGAAGGTCCATCTAAACCAGCATACTGCTTCAAAGAGTTCTGTGGACTTTATCACATAGGACGGATCGCGTACAAAAACTGAATTTAAAGTTAGAAAATCTGGTAGATTTTCAGATCACATCAGGAGTTAACCCAAAAAGCAAGCAGACAAAACCAGGTTGATTTTCACACAGCGTTAGTATTAATGAGCATTACTGGGACATTAACCCGAACAGAAACTAGACAAAACCCACTGCTTTTTACTTTTGAAAAATCCCGTCAGGTTAATGTCACATTAACCCCGTCATGTCTGAAAAACAACCCACTTTTGTGGGTTTTTCCCGGCTTTTAAATCCCGTTTGCACATGGGATTTCTGCAATTTGCCCCTGCGTGATAAAAGTCTGGTGCCTTCACAAGTGGGGCAAAATGTTTCTCCTTTCCATCCTAAGGCCTGTTGTAAATCTATTGTGCATGGACTTGGAATAGCTGCTTTTTCCAGTCTCTGTCTTGCATAATTCAGTAACAACTAATTAAAAAGACCATATTCATCACATTACAAACATTAAAAAAACAAAAAACAAGTGGAGCAAGATGGAGATCTTGATGGTTCAATCCTGTTCTTTGTCTTCAAAGTTCAGGCATTGCCTCTGGATCTGTGAGTTACATTTAACCTCAGCCAATATACAGGAGTTATCCAAAAATGTAATTGAACACACACCATCTGTGAGTTCATCATTTTTTTCTAAGCATGTGACCCAGCAACACACCTTTTGGCAGGGAGTGTCACAAGATCATTTTCCTCTTGTCTGTCCTTAACGTCACAGATCAACTCCAGAACTCCATTCCATATACATTAACAGCCCCTAACAGCTTGTACAGTCCAGCTCTCTGGCAAAAACAATAGGTCCCACTCCTGGATGCATGCAGAGGAAGAGAAAGAGAGAGAAAGCTTGTGGGGATGGGGAGAAAGAGAAAGAGAAAAGAGTGGAATGGGAGATGGGATTGGCACTCTTGTCCTGCCCACTCCTGGAACTGGGCTCACAGCAAA
Source organism: Phrynosoma blainvillii (assembly GCA_026167975.1). Taxonomy (NCBI): domain Eukaryota; kingdom Metazoa; phylum Chordata; class Lepidosauria; order Squamata; family Phrynosomatidae; genus Phrynosoma; species Phrynosoma blainvillii. The sequence goes on along the minus strand of JANUYF010000011.1, from coordinate 17,107,087 downwards.
TTTCATTGGCAGGAACATGGAACTGGGGATGCGGGGGGGGGGGGAATCTCCATTCCTGCTCTTCATTGTTCATTAGGCTCTAAATCTCTCTTTCTTTCCTCTTTTCCTTCAAACCTTGGAAAGTTATTTTTAAAAAGAAACTAGTAAGGTTATCTGTTGTTAATCACCTGTCAAGAACTGCCCTTTCCCCCATAGTTCAGTGAACCAGAATTCAGTATTTCAAACAGCAAGGAGGAGGTCTTTGGAGGTCTTTAAACAGAGGCTGGATGGTTTGATTGTGAGTTCCTGCATGTCATGGGGGTTGGACTGGATGGCCCTTGTGGTCTCTTCCAACTCTATGATTCTAAGAATCTTATTCCAGTAATTGTAGATGTTAGCAAGAGGTTAGCAGGTGTTCCCAAATACCAATCCCATATTCACAATTCTCCACCCTAAAACTTTGCAGGCTTGGCTATGATTTGCCCTTAACTCAGTACATATCCCTGTACCATCCATCTTGGTCCAATCACCCAGAACCCCTTAAAGACTTTCCCCCTCTACATCTTTTCTCCTCTGAAAAACCACATCCCACACACATCTGTGCATTCCTATACTATACAATCATTTTTTTAATAAACTTTATTAAATATTAAAAACAATACAACACTAACTGACAAAACGACTAACAAAAACTAAGACACAAATACTCACAAAAAAGACATAAACAACTCAAACAACTTGACCTCCTGGGTCCTTAGACATGCCCTTCCAATAATATTACAGAAAAAGAAAAAGAAAAAACCTTACCTTCTTAATTTACAGTGGATCGGCTTCCCTACCAAGTTTATAACATTATAACTGTATAACAGCACATCTTCTTTATGAAAAAAAAAAAAACCCTCAAAATTCTACTTTGCCTGTTATGACCAAAATCCATTTCAAATCAACTTAAGTCTTTTCGAACCACTCTTCTATCTTGTCTCTGATTACTATTTCTTATTTTTTCTTATTAATAAATTCTAAAAGCGGTGTCCAAGTATTTATTTTCCTTTCCCAATCTTGATCTCTCCACATTATTGTCCATTTGTCCAACTGCATCAATTCCACCAATTTACACAGCCACTCCTCTTTAGTAGGGATATCTTTACATTTCCATTTTTTCGCATAACTAATCCTTGCGCTAACCACCATGTAAAAAATCAATTTCCCAAATTTATCTTCCAAATGTCTATCTATTACCATATTCAATAAATATAACTTAGGGTCCAAATCAAAGTCAGTTTGTAGAATCTCCTCAATCATTTTATGGATAGTAGTCCAATATTTTTTTGCTTTTTTGCAATTCCACCAGAGATGGTACAAAGTACCACTCTCCCGATTACACTTCCAACAACGGTCAGATCTACCTTTATAAATTTTTGCCAGTTTGGAAGGAGTCATATACCATCTATGGTGGAGTTTATATAGATTTTCACGCAAATCATAACTTGTTGTATAACTGACTGTTTTGGTCCACACCCTTTCCCAAGATTCTAAAGTAATTATATGCTTGACATCCTGTGCCCATTTCACCATATAATCCTTAACTACTTCTTCCTCCTGATCTATTTTTAGCAATAGTTTATAAAATTGTGCTATTTTATGGGAGTTGTCGGAGAAAACAGTTTCCTCGAACGCAGATATCTCAGTTCTCAATCCTATTAATTTTTGATCCATAAAGAATCTCTCCCTAAATTGACGATAAACAAACCAGCCCATATTGAAACCCGCTTGCTTCAATTGTTCCAAACTTTTAAATTCTATTTTCCCACTTTCCATATTTTTAATTAATAGATCTTCATATGTGATCCACATTTTCTGATATATCACTTCCCGATTATGGAAAGCTTCATGAATTGATGTTCGGAGGGAGAGTTTTGGGCTTAATCTTTCTTTGTATTTGTTCCATACCCACAAAAGAGATTTCCTAACATAATGATTTAAAAAATCTTTATGTACTTTCTGTTTGCTGTAATATAAATAGGCGTGTAAACCAAATCTTTGGTCTACCCCTTCTAATACCAATAATTTATCATCTTTTAGTTGTATCCATTTACTAAGCCAATCTAAACAGCATGCCTCAAAATAAAGTTGTAAATTCGGTAAATTTAAGCCACCCCTTTCTTTTGCGTCTTGCAGCGTTTTAAAGCGAACTCTTGGTCTTTTCCCGCTCCAAATAAATTTGGAAATTTCCCTATGCCAATTTTTAAATGGGACCGAGTTTGTTATAACCGGTAAATTTTGGAAAAAAAACATGAATCTTGGTAATATATTCATTTTCACCAGTGAGATTTTACCAAGCCAAGACAGATCAAGTTTCTTCCATCTAAGCAAATCCTTTTTTATATCCCTAAATAACTTATCGTAGTTGTTCCTAAATAAATCTACATTTTTATTTGTTATTTCAACACCTAAATATTTAACCTTCTTTGCCATCTGAAAGCCTGATATTTTCCAAATCTCTTCTTCATCTTTTTTTGTCATGTTTTTAGTTAGGACATAAGTTTTTCCTTTATTGATTTTCAGCCCCGAAACATAGCTAAAGTTATCCAATTGCTGTAATAGTTTTCCAACGCTTTCCCCTGAGTCCGCAAGAGATACTAGAAAATCGTCGGCATATGCTTTTAGCTTGTATTCATAGCCTTTATATCTAACACCTCTTATTGATTCATCTGCCCTTATTTTATTATTCAAAATTTCCATAATAATTACAAAAATTAGGGGGGATAGGGGACAACCCTGCCTAGTCCCTCGCTCTATTTTAAGTTTATCCGTTTTGTCTCCATTAACAACTATGCTAGCACTTTGTTCTTTATAAATCAGATGTATCCATTTTAAGAAATTATTGCCAATGTTTATTTTCTCAAGAACTTTAAATATAAAAGGCCAACTCACCTTATCAAAGGCCTTTTCGAAGTCCAGAAAAATCAATGCTAGCTTTTTATCTGGTTTCCTTTCATGGAGTTCTATTAAATCTATCACATATCTGATATTATCTTGTAATCTCCTAGCTGGAAGAAATCCATTTTGGTCAGTATTAATCCAACTTTTTAAGATTTTCCTTAACCTCTCAGCCAGTATTGATGTAAATAGCTTATAATCGCTGTTCAACAACGAAATCGGCCTATAATTTCCTATCTTAGATCTATCTTTCCCTTCTTTTGGAAGCAAAGTTATGTCCGCTTCAATCCATGAATGCGGTATTTTCAATTTATCTTCTGTCAATTCATTTAATAAATACGTCAAGTGGGGCGCAAGCTGAGTCATAAATTTTTTATAAAACTCCACCAGAAATCCATCGGGTCCGGGGGTCTTATTGGGTTTAGCCCTTTTAATTGCCTCAATTACTTCTTGTGTTGTGATTCTTTTATTCAATAGTTCCCTTTGATCTTCATCAAAAGGGGTTATTTTAGCTTCCTCCAAATATATTTCTATCTCTTTATCTTCTGCACAGTTGTCCTCTTTCCGATATAGTTGATAATAAAACTCATAAATACTCCTTTTAATATCTTCCTGTTCTGTATATTTCTGATCCGCTTCTATAAGGGTTGTTATTTGTCTATTCTGTAATTCTCTCCTCAATTGGTAGGCAAGCCATTTACCTGGCTTATTCGCCCCCTCAAATGTTCTTTGTTTCATATATTTAATTTTATTTTGATATTCTTCCATCAGACATGTAGAGATTTGTTGTTGTATAATTTTATTTTCTAGTATTATCTTTTTGTTATTCGGAAATTTTTTTAAGTCCCTTTCTTTCAGTTTTTGCTCATTTAGTAAATTTTCCATCTTCTTAGCTTTTTGTTTCTTTAACTCATAAGCCTTTTTCAAAAATTCCCCTCTGAAAACTGCTTTGGCTGCCTCCCACACCATATCAAAATTACTTTCTTTATTTGCATTTTCTTTGAAATAGTTTTCTATTACTGCAACCATCTCTTTAACTGTTCTTTCTCTGTTTAATAGTTCTGTCTTCAGTTTCCAAATAAATGGTCTCACTTCTGTAAGCATTCTAACTAAAATTGGATTATGGTCCGAAAGAACTCTTGGTTTTACCTCAATACCATTTATTTTAGGTAGCAAATTGTTGGAAACTAAAACCATATCCAATCTAGCCCAAGATTGGTGCCGTTCAGAATAGAACGTAAATTCTTTTTGTTGTCCCTTTTTTCCCCTCCATACATCTTTCAATCCTATTCTTTCCATAAGTTCAAAAAATTCCTTAGGGAGTTTACCCTGGGATTCTTTAATCTCCTTCTTTGATTTTCTGTCACAAATTGGATTTAACACCCCATTCCAATCTCCCAACAAAATATAAGCCTCCATATGAAATTCCTCTATTTTATTTAACAAGTGTCTAAAAAACTTAGCTCTTTTATTTAATGGTCCATATATGCCCAAGATCATAGTTTTCATACCCATAATATTTGCCGAGACTGCTACATAATGCCCCTTCTCGTCTTTGAATAATTTTTGTTTTACATACAGAACAACCCCCCTTTTTTTCCTCATCCACAGTAGAGGCAAATGCTTTTCCTAGGCTCGGTCTTTCCAATAACATCCTGTCTTTATTCCTAATTCTAATTTCTTGCAAGCAGGTTATGTCAGTTCCACATCCCTTAATAAAATGGAATATTTTGCCCCTCTTAGCCCGCCCATTAAGACCTTTAACATTCCAGCTGAACACAGATAATTTACTCATCATGCAATATTGGAGATCTCTGGTTCTTGCTCAGGTATATACTTGCTCAGGTATACTATCCTTCAGATTCTAATTCATCTTCCAGAAAGGTCTGAATCTCAATGCCCGCTAAGTTTTGTATACAGTCTACATGATCAGAATGTTCGATGTCCAATAGATATTCTAATTCTTGTTTTTTACCAGATAACATCTGAAAAGTTTGACCTTGTGTTTTATTATGCTCTTTTTTCTTTCTTAATGGAGATTGTTGTAATAAGGTCTTCCTCTCGTCCTTGTCTAATTGGGAAAAAGTAGTAGTTGTTTCTCTACCATAAGTATTCTTTTCTTTACTTTCCCTCCTAAAAAATTTTCTCAGATACCTATAGAAGTCCCTGGCTTCCGTCAAAGTTTTTATATCTACCCTCTTCTTCTGAAACCATAACGTCAAGCCCTCAGGGAGTTTCCATCTATAATTTATACTTCTTTCTCTCAATTCTTGAGTAAGGAAATTATATTCCTTTCTCCGTTTGATTATCTCCGGTGGTAGATCCCTGAACAGCTGGATTTCTTTATCTTCCACGATGATAGGGTTATTTCTGTGCTTAAGCCAAATCATATCCCTAAATTGCTTCCTCATAAAAAGTATAATTATGTCTCTCGGCTTTTTGGTTTTTCTTGCAATAGAAGAGTTCACACGATACAAATTATCTATCTCCATCTCACATAAACTGTATTCTTTCTCCAAGTACACACTTAGTAAATTAACTATCTTGTTCCATAAGTCTTCATTTTCTTCTTCCTGCACGCCCCTTAACTTCAGAGTCCTCTCTCTATTTTTCACTTTATTCATAATATTATCATCTAACAATTCTTTTTGTTTAGTTTTAATTCCTTTTAGGTCTCCCTCTAAATTCTCATGCTTTTTCTCTATTGCGTCCTGTTTCTTCTCTATAGAATCCATTTTATTTTGAATTTTATTCTACTCTATTGACATCTTTTTCTATTCATTCCCTGTATATCTACTCTAAGTTCATTTTTAATTTCCGATCTTAAATCCGAGACATCACTTCTTAATTCTTGTATCTCTCTACTCAGCTCCAGCCTAATTTTCCTAAGCTCCTCCAAAAGTGACATATTTCCGTCACCTAATTTTGTCTGATCTATTGAGGCTCTACGATTCCCTTGATTTTGCTGGGCCTGGGTTTGGGCTCTTGTTTTAGCTGCCATTTAATTCTTATATCACGAATATATAACAATATGTCTTTCCTTTGATTTTAAACAATCTTCCAATGTTCTATATATTGAATAATATATCCCACACAAACACACAATCTAGAACAGACCGCAGCTTCAGAGCGTCTCTATATTTCTACCAATATTTAAGCTCTCTTTCACATTGATATTGGGCAATATATTCCACTTCCCTTACAATAATTTCCCTAAAAAGTTGCCTCTAATCTAAGCTGGAATATATATTTCTAATTAAAGAAATCTATACCTTTTATCTACTCACTCTTATCATACAATGTTCTCTCCAACAAGAGATTAGGAACTTCTATGCATAGACAAAGAGAAGACTCAACATTATAAGTATAGTACAAACAGATTTTCCCCCCTTCCTCCTTTTTTCTGTTTCCTTCTCAACATCAGTCAGTTGGAACAGTCGCTCCTCTCCAACTGTTGTCCGAGCTGCATTGATCCAAACAGCAAACCTTTATACACGTAAAAAGTAAGTTTAGTCAGATCAAAAGAAAAAAAAAAAAACAACCTTGTAATAATCCAAGGTCCTCTATCGAGTCTGTATGCGTCCACTCTTTGTCCTTTAATTCAATAGTTCTCATCCACAGACAGGGTGTGTTTGACCTTCTTCCCGAAATTATCGTCAGGCTTTTCTTTTCTTTTCTTTCTTTTCTTCTCTTTTCTTTCAAACCGACGCTCTCTCTTTCCCCTCTCCAGCAAGCTCCGTATATATGGGCTCTTATATGGGTGCAGCGCAGATTTCTTTCTGTTTCCGCCTAATCAGAACTACAATTCCCATGAGACTTAGCAAAGTGTCCCAAACAATACTTTCTCTTTCCGGTAGGGCGTTTCCCAAAAGGCTAAGGGCCTCCTCGCGAGTAAGTCCATCTGTTATTTTTGTTGTTTCTATCGCTGAGCCACAATGCAACCCCAAAATAAACCCAGAGACAGCAATGAATGGGACTATCTAAATATTGAACCTCAAGTTGCCGTGGTTGAGAACAACATTGGAGCTAAGCGTTTAAAATAAAAGTCCAAGCCAAGTCCACACCGCTCTGACTCTGTTATCCCAAGAGGGATTTCATCCCCCTTCCTCCAAGTCCTCAAGCAACCTTCCCAAGGTAAGGGGCTTAGCAACGACTTGTCTAGGTACCCCACTTCTTCAGCAAACAAAATAATTAAAGCAAAATAAAAGTTAGTGGCATTCCTATACCCCTTAAGGGGAGAGTTTTGGGCAGCTGAGAATATTCCCTGTATCTTCGTTCTTCGCTCTTTCTTCCTGTTCTTCCTCCACCTTATAGGCGTCCACCCCAAATATTCATGGGGTTTTCTGAGGGAGAAGTCTTCCGGACCCCTTTTACCAAAGGGGTACTTCTTCTGTCTGTATATTAACAGCCAAGCCACCCAAAAACTAGACGGTTCCTAGCGGACTAGGACCAGAACACGTCTTCTCGGTCTGCCGTCCTAACCGGAAGTCCCCACTATACAATCATTTTAACTGTAAACCATCAACACAGCTCATTCCCAAGATTATACCTCTCATCATCCCCCACATCCACAATACACACATAATGTACAATTTCAAAATAATACCTGCTATAATACTACATTAATAACTAATTACCAAATGATATACACAACTTATGACAGGTTTGATCAGATTCAGATACCACCATCAAGTTGGTTCAACTTAAGGTGGCCCAATGAATGAGAAACCTCCAAGAGTCCCAGACATCAACAGTCCTTCAGGTCCTGCAAATTGTCAGGGCAGCAATTGTGGGAGTTCATCCTCCTGTCTTGTGTCCTTTCCTGCTGCTTTCTATTTTAGAAAGCAATATCATATTTTCTAATGAGCCATGTCATCTCATGATATCACCAAAGCACAACAGCCTCATTTTAGTCATTTTGGCTTCCAGTGAGTCAGTCAATAGGGGCTTCTAACTGCTGTTGTTGTGTGCTTTCCAGTCATTTATGGTTCTGATTGATGGTGATCCTAAGGCAGGGGTAGGCAACCTTTCCCCTTTAAGGGCAGAGGGACTTCAGCTCCCAGAATCCCAGGAGCTATTGGCCAACATAGGACTATTGGCCAACATGGCTGAGGCTTCTGGGAGCTGAAGTCCCTCGGCCCTGTCCTAAGGCAAACTGATTACAGGGTTTTCTTGGCAGCAGTTGTTCAAAGGGTGTGTGTGTGGAGTTGCCCTTGCCTTCTTCTGAGGCTGAGAGTGTGTGACTTGTCCAAGGTCACCCAGTGAATTTCCATGGCTGACCAGGAATTTGAACCCTGGTCTCCTTGTGTCCTAGTCCAACATTCAAACCACACCATCATACTGGCTCTCTGTTGCCATTTTAAAAGTAGCTTGTTACTTTTACTTTAAAAATTAAAAAAAAACCTCATTAAGTTGCTTGACCATATCATGTTGTTTTCTTTCCCCCCATTTTATTTATATAAACATAAAAATACAACAACATATAAACAATAAACAAACATAACAAAAACATACAACAAAAATCTAAAAATATATACATAAAAAAGCTTCCCTTCCTTGGTCTTGGTCATCTATTTAAACGTTATTGTCTTTCAAGTATTTCCACTTACATCCGTATTGTTTACATTATCACCTTTCCTTGCGAAGTTATGAGATATATATTTATACAATTTTGTTAATAAGCATATACCCATCTTATTCTTTATGATTGACACTCATAATAATAACTGTTATTTTCAACCAATCAGATCAAATAATTGCCCTCTGCTTAAAGTTATTTGTACCAACTTGAACATCTATTATAACAGCATAAACTGTTGTAACTCTTAACTTTATATCAATTCATTATAACCATATATTAGACAAGTATTGAGTGACTGGTATCCATTCTTTTTCAAATTTTTCTTTTGTTTGATCCCTTATAGCATAAGTTAGTTTGTCCATCTCCATCACATCAAATAATTTCATCTGCCAGTCCTTAAGTGATGGATCTACTTGATCTTTCCACTTCTTAGCATACACGGCTCTGGCCGCTTATAACATATAGAAAATTATTTTCCCATGTTTCTCTTCTATTTTATTTTTAACCATACCTAATAAGAAAGTTGCTGGGTCAAAGTCCAGTTTCTCATTTATTATTTTCGTTATTTCATTTTGTATTAATGTCCAGAATCTCTTAGCCCTATCACAGAGCCACCACATGTGAATATATGTGCCCCTTTCCTTTTCACAATACCAACAGATTTGTATATCTTTTTAGATTTGTATATCTTAGAGATTTTTTCCGCTGTTAAATACCATTTGAATTGCATTTTATAGTAGTTTTCGCTGACATCTTGGCTTAGCGTATATTTTATTCTTCTCTTCCAATTTTTTTCCCAATCTTCCAATAAAATATGTTTATTGATTTCTTGAGGCCAGGTGACCATAAATTGTTTTATTACCTCATCTTCCATGTATCTTTCCAGTAAGACTTTATAAAATTTGGACACAACGTGTTGTGTTTCTTTTGAAATTATTTTACCGAATTGGTTTTCTTCTTTTTCAATATTTGATAATCTAATGTCCATTCTAAATCCTTCCCATATTTGTCAGTATAAAAACCAGTTACAATTTTTCCCTTCTGATATCAGTTCTTCCATAGATTTCATTGTGTATTTGTTATTTTCCATTTTTAGCAAATCTTTATATGATACCCATTCATCAACAAGCATTCGTTCCCATTGATAAAAAGCTTCATTTATTGAGGTCCATTTGGGAATGTCCGGTAAAAATGTTGTTTTGTATTTTTTCCAAATTCTTAATAAAGATCTTCTTATAAAGTGGTTGTTAAACTCCGAATTTACTCTATCTTTATCATATATGAGATATGCCTGCCACCCATATGGTAAGTCATATCCTTCAAGATATAATAGTTTGTCATTCTTTAATTGAACCCATTCTTTCAACCAATCAAGGCAACATGCGTAATAATATAGTCTAAAATTTGGAATACCAAGACCCCCTCTTTCTTTCGTATCCTGCAGAACTTTCATTTTAATTCTTGTTTTCTTTTTGTCCCAGATGAATGCATTCATATCTTTCTCCCATCTTTGCAAAGGTACATCATTAATGATCACCGGTAAAGACTGGAATAAGAATATCATTTTTGATAATACATTCATTTTAATGACTGAGATCCTACCCAACCATGTTAGATTTAACTTTGTCCAGTCATCCAAATTTTTCTTTATATCATGCCATGCTTTTTCATAATTATTCTTAAATAGGTCAGAGTTCTTTGCAGTTAAGATAATACCAAGATATTTCACTTTTTTTTGTATTTCAACGCCAGACATTTTTTGTAGTTTCTCTTTATCTCCAGTGGTCATATTTAATGGTAGTATTTTTGTTTTTCTTTCGTTGATTTTAAGTCCCGCAAATTTACCATATTCTTGGATTGTACTTTTCAAAATAGAGATCATATTATGTTGTTTTCTGTTATAGAATCATAATAGAATCATAGAGTTGGAAGAGACCACAAGGGCCATCCAATCCAGCTCCTGCCATTTTAGTTCTTTTAGCCGCCATCTCAACATCTTGGCAATAGTTTGGTAATTTATTATTATTATTATTCCTTTCCCCCAAAATGATGGTTCATAAGGGAGAATACTGTCCTGCAAATAACCTAGGCTTGTTCCTGCATGGCAGGGAGTTGGACTGGATGACCCTTATGGTCTCTTCCAACTCTATAATTCTATGTTTAGGGCTTTAAAGGTCATTACCAGTACTTTGAATTGTGTCCGGAAATGGACTGGCAGCCAGTAAAGCTGTTGCAACAAGGAAGTTGTAATCTGGCTGCAGCTCTTTGGACCAGTTGAAGTTTCTGAGCATTCTTCAAAGGCAGCTCCGCATATTACAGTAGTCCAGGCAGGATGTAACCAAGGAATGTGTTATCATGGCTTGATCTGACATCACCAGGAACAGGCGCAGTTGGCACACAAGCTTTAACTGTGCAACACACTCCTAGCCACTGTAGAAACCTGGGCTTCCGGCTCAGAATTGGATCCAGGAACAAACCGAAGCTGAAAGCCTGCATCTTCTGGGGGAGTGTAACCCCATCCAGCACAGGCTGAATCCCTATTCCCTGATCTGCCCTTTGTCTGACCAGGAACACCTCTGTCTTGTCCGGATGAAGTTACAATCTGTTTTTCTTCATCCAGCCCATTACTGATGACAGATACCAGTTTAGAAACCAAAACGGCTTCCTTGGCTTGTAGTGAAAAATCGTAATAGAGTTGGATGTCATCTGCATACTGAAAGCACTGAATCCCAAAACTCTGGACAACCTCTCCAAGCAGTTTCATGTAGATGTTAAATAGTGTGGGGGACAGAACCAGATACTGAGGGATCCCACAAGCCAATGGCCAAGGAATTGAACATGAGCTCCCTAGCATCACCTTCTGAGTTTGTGTAGGGTAACTTAAGTTTCCTAAGGCTTCAGCCTTTGGTAAGGAAACAAAAATATTTAAATATCAAACGTGTCAAAGCCAAGTCTGCTAGGGTTTAGTTTTAAATCAGCAAAGTAGCAGAAACTTTTTTTAAAAAAATTACAAGCTACATATTTGTTATTTTTGAGTCAGTCTCGGTTCTTAGGGAAGGATAGAAAGACAAAGGCACAACTATCATAGAATCATAGAGTTGGAAGAGACCACAAGGGCCATCCAGTCCAACCCCACTATGCTTCCCTAAAAACTGAGACTGCCACACACACACACACAAAACCCACTCCAACTCTATCTGTTGCCATTCTTACCTTCTGATCCCTTACCAAAAGAACTGGAAACCTAACCCATCTAACTAGATGGCCCTTGGTTTCCTGCCATCTTTACTTGGGATTTATTCCCTTGCTCAGACCTGACCAGTAGGTGCCTGCTTACCCTACTGGTTTCTCTCTCTCTTTCTAATCCCAAGAAGCCTGTCTCTTTCCCCTTCCTCTCCTCCCACTAACTAACAGAATCCAAGTGGGAATCAGGCCTAATCGAGATACGGTGGGAGTCAGATCTCTCCCACCTGTATTGGCTGGCTGTGAATGTCAGAGCCCTGTGAATGTCTCTCCACTTTCATATCTCCCATTGTTCAACCCCAACCATGAGCCTCACTCATCTCCCCTGAGCGGACCCTTCCTATAATCTGGTCCCAGAGACCAAGTCCATTACACAGAGCCTTGCCTAAAAGTGGAATGTTAGAGGCTGGCCAATAATTATCCAGAATGGTGGGATCCAGTGATGGCTTTTTAGTATTGGTTTCATAAGAGCCTCTTTCAGGCAAGCTGGACCTCTGCCTTGGTGTACCGGGGTATTATTCGCTCCCTGTACTCACTCAGCCAGACCCCTTCTAGCATTTTTAATAAGCCAGGAAGGGCAAAGATCTAGAACACATGTGGTGGCTCCCACCTCTGCAAGGATCCTGTCCACATCCTCGGGTTCTCCAAATTGAAAAGTATCCATTGTCACTGGACAAGCAGGGGGGCATAGTTACATCCACTGGATCTGTATCAATTTTAGCATCCAAGGACTTGTCTGAACTGGCCAGGATACCTCAAGAGGCATCCCGGAATATCCTAGTTCCACAGCTGCCTCAACCTACCCCTGTTATCTGGCCCTCTCTTCCCATGTTACAGCAGCTGTCTGCATGGGTGTCCCACTGGACTGCCTGGCACCTCTACCATGGCCAGGGGTCAATCACTTCTGAGATCAGAACAAGGTGTCCAGCATGTGACTGTCACTGGGTGCCTTGTTCTGACCTCAGAAGTGAGTGACCCAGTGGGATGCCTGTCCAGATAGCCACTGCAGCATGGTAATAAAGAACTCTAGCTCTTCCCAGAAGATTCCAAGCAACCAGCAAATGTATTTAATGAATTTTAATTTCGTTATGTCCCAGTTATGGTGCAAGATTGCTGGACATTGTCCAGACCACTTGCACCAGAACTGGGGTTTGGACCATACATCATCTGAACAGGATGACACCAGGATGGGGGAGAAACAGGTCCTTTGGCCTGTGCAGACGATCTGAGTGTTGTTTGCAGCAGTCTGTCGAGGGATCTGGTTTTTCCTCTCTTGAGCCCTTCTCCAACAATAGGATGGCCTACAGTTTGGGAGAGAAATCTTCTCAATATATTCCCCGATGTATTTTGCCCCCACCAGTAATAAGTAAAAGTAAATATTTAATCATAAATAAATACATAACAGTAAGCAGGTCAATATCACTCACAGCAAGGGGTGCTACACAAGAGTGCAAACAGTCATTACACGGTTCCCAAAGGACAATAATTAACCCTCCTTGTTACCCTACATAGTATTTTGTTTCATGTTGGGCTATTATTTGCAATGTGTTGCTTTTAAACTCTCTTTGCACCACTCCAAGTAATAAAAAAAGCCTGATTCCTCGTAGGCACCAATTTTCCATTCTGGTGTAGAAACAAAGCCTGCCTGTTCTGATCTAAAATGAACAGATAACTTGGCTGCGTTTCTTCTTTTTATATTGCAAACTGCCTGGACTCTCACTTTTGGGGAAAAGGTGGGATACAAATCATAGAATCATAGAGCTGAAAGAGACCTAAAGTGCCATCCAGTCCAACCCCCCTGCCATGCAGGAATACACAATCAAAGCACCCCTGACAGTTGGCTATCCAGCCTCTGTTTAATAACAGCCTCCAAAGAAGGTGACTTCACCACACTTCAAGGGAGTGAGTGTGTTCCACTGTCGAACAGCTCTCACTGTCCAGAAGTTCTTCCTAATATTCAGGCGGAATCTCTTTTCCTTTAGCTTGCATCCATTGTCCTGTGTCCCAGTCTCTGGAGCAGCAGAAAACAAGCTTGCTCCATCTTCAATGTGACATCCCTTCAAATATTTAAACAGGGCTATCATGGCTCTTTTTCATGTCCTCACCACCAAGCCTGTGATCTTGGCAGGACCAAGAGAAAGCCTCCCCCTGAAGATCTTAGGGCTCTAGCAGATGCGTATGGGGAGATATGGTCTTTCAAATAGGCTGGACCTAAGCCTTATAGGGCTTTATAGGTCATGACCAACACTTTGAATTGTGCCCAGAAATGAACTGGTAGCCAGTGAAGCTATTTCAACAAGGGAGTTATATGCTCCCTATAATTGGCCTCGGTCAGCATTCTGTGGTGTTTTGCTGGAGTTTCCAAACAGTTTCCAAAGGCAGCCCCACATAGAGTGTGTTACAGTAGTCTGAATGAGATGTAATCAAGGCATGGGTCACCATAGCCAAATCTGACATCTCAAGAAACAGACAGAGCTGGAGCACTAGTTTTAATTGTGCAAATGCACTCCTGGTCACTGCTGAAACCTGGGGATCCAGGCTCAGAGCTGAGTCCAGGAGCACACCCAAGCTGTGAGCCTGAGATTTCAGGGGGACTGTAACCCCATCCAGGACAAGCAAAATCCCTGTTCCCTGATCTAGCTTATGATTGACTAGGAGCACCTCTGTCTTGTCTGGATTAAATTTCAATCCAGCAGGACCAACAGGGACAGACTATCCCTGTCCAATTCCCTGCGTAGGTCATCCACCAAGGTGACCAAAGCTGTATTTGGGCCGATGCAGACGGCCTATTTGGGGCGGCAGAGAGCCACCCAGGGGAGCAGCGGATCGGGACCGCAGCAACCCCACGCCGTGGCCCCGGTTTGCCCGTAACATTTAAGTGGATGTTTTGCCGCTCCTAAAAGAGCGGCAAAATACTGCTCCTTTTAGGGACAGCAAAAGGCCACCCTAAGAGCCAGCGCCACACCTCTTCTGCACTTTTTCAACATAGCGTGTCTGCGTGGGTTTGGGGTGGTCAGCATGTGGCTGCCCTGCCCCAAATCTGCCCCCAGGCTGTCCCTTCGGGCCGGTCTGCAACAGCCCTCTGTGCCATGAACATGAGTCAACAGTGTGATGCCGCAGCTAAAAAGGCCAATGCAATTTTAGGCTGCATTAATCAAAGTATAGTATCTAGATCAAGGGAAGTAATAGTTTCACTATATTCTGCTTTGGTCAGGCCCCACCTGGAATACTGTGTCCAGTTCTGGGCACCACAATTCAAAAAGGATGTTGAAAAACTGGAGTGTGTCCAGAGGAGGGCGACTAAAATGGTGAAGGGTCTGGAAACCGTGCCCTATGAGGAACTACTTAGGGAACTGGGTATGTTTAGCCTGGAGAAGAGATGGCTAAGAGGGGATATGATAGCCCTGTTTAAATATTTGAAGGGATGTCATATTGAGGAGGACACTAGCTTTTTTTCTGCAGCCCCTGAGAACAGGACCTGGAACAATGGATGCAAGCTACAGGAAAAGAGATTCCACCTCAATATTAGGAGGAACTTCCTGACAGTGAAAGCTGTTTGACAGTGGAACACACTCCCTTGGAGTTAGTGGAGTCTCCTTCTTTGGAGGTCTTTAAACAGAGGCTGGATGGCCATCTGTTGGGGATGCTTTGATTTTGAGTTCCTGCATGGCAGGGGGGGTTGGACTGGATGGCCCTTGTGGTCTCTTCCAACTCTATGATTCTATGATTCTATAAGAAGGATCCAGTATACATGTGGTCACCCTCACTTCTCCAAGAATCCTGCCTATATCCTCAAGCATCACAAACTGAAACTTATCAAATAATACAGGACAAGCAGGCACCAGGATTACATCTGCTGGACCTGTGTCAACTACAGCATCCAAGTCAGAGCAGATCTGAACGATTTTGTCTGAAAGTGTCTTGCAAATTCTTCACAGCAAGCTGCCGAGTGGTCTTTATTTCCTTCTTGAGGGCCAGAGTGTAAAAGGCCCCTGACCACTCAAGACAGCTCTGCTGGATGACACTGTGCACATGCAATGGTGGCAGAGATGTATAATTTCTTCACAAGCTCTAGTCTAGCCCATGTTCGGTCAGACTCACTCCGAGTCTTCTGCCATCATCGCTCTAGTCTCTGTCCCATTCATTTAATCACTGCCAGCTCCTTGGTGAACCAGGGAGCTTGTTTGGCTCCACTTCGTGGGAGGGGACCCTTAGGAGCAATCGTGTCCACTGCCCTGGCCATTTCCCTGTTCCAGATATCAGCCAGGGTTTCAACAGGATCACCTACCAAGGGAATAGGAAACTCCCCAAAAGCCATCAGGAATCTATCTGGATCCATATGTTTCCTGAGGTGGATCATCTTAATAGCCCCCATACCCACCCCTGTAGGGGCTTTGAGTCCCAGTGAGTCTAAACCCTACCAGGAATTAATCAGTCCATGATAATGGAACTACCGAGAGTTCCTCCACTCCCAGATCACTGTCATCCTGCCCAGAGCAAAAAAACAGGTCCAGAGTGTGTCCTGCAGTATGGGTGGTACCAGATATTATTTGGGATATCCCCATGGCTGTCATGGTGGACATGAAGTCCTGAGTTGCTCCTGACAGAGTAGTGTCTGCATGGATGTTAAAGTTCCCCAGTACAACAAGCCGAGGGGACTCCAACACCACCATCAAGACCAACTCAGCCAGCTCAGGAAGGGAGACTGTTGTGCAGCAGGGTAGGTACACAGTGGTACACCAACAGAATCTCTATTCTTTCTTGGTCACCAACCTATAAGTAGAAACACTCATACCCAGTAGACTGTGGGACAGGGTACCTGCTAAGGAAGATGAAATCCCGATAGATCACTGCCCCTCTGCCTCCCTACCTCCCACACCTCTCCTGCTGCTGTACAGAGAACCCAGGTGGGAGAGATTAATGCCTGCAGCTTCATCCAGCTAGCTCTCCGTAATGCAAGCCAGGTCATCATGCTAATCTAGGATCAAGTCCTGCATGAACAATGTCTTTCCATTCATCGATCTGGCATTGAGCAGTAGCATTTTCAGCCCTGGGAACCTGTTGCCAAGATTATCCAGGTTACTTGAAAGGTCTTCCCATGATATGGCCAAAGTACGACAGCCTTAATTTAGTCATTTTGATTTCTAGGGAGATTTCAGGCTTGATTTGTTTTAGGACCATTTGTTTGTCTTTTTAGCAGTCCAGAGTATCTGCAGCAGTTAGTTGGACCTAAATACCCTTAAGGCACCAGATCCTGTTTGATCTTGGAAGCTAATCAGGGCCAGCCCTTTTTAGTACCTGGTTAGTACCAACAAATACTAGGTGCTGGAGGCTATATTTCAGAGGAAAAGATTAAAAGGTAAAGGTATTCCCCATTGACAAGGTTGTCAAGTCATGTCCGATCATAGGGGGCAGTGCTCATCTCTGTTACTAAGCTGAAGAGCCAGCATTGTCAAGAGATTACTCTGTGACCATGTGGCCAGCATGATTGCACAGAACGCTGTTTACTTTCCCATCAAAGTGGTACCTATTTATCTCCTTGCATTTGCATGCTTTCGAACTACTAGGCTGGCAGAATTGGCAAAACCATCTTTGAGGATTCCTTGCTGAAGGAAACCCTATGAAATTCATGGGGTCCCCATACGTCAACAGATTTGAAGGCACATATACACACATACATGCAAATACACACACATGAACTAAATACCTGAAAGACACCAGATCTAGCCTGATGTTGGAACCTGAACAGGGCCAGCCCTGGTTAGTACTTGGATGGAAGATTGCCAATGAGTACCAGGTATAGGCTATACTTCAGAGGAAGGATCTGGCAAAACCACGTCTGAGGATGCCTTGCCTAAGAGAACCCTAGGAAATTCATGGGGTTGCCATAAATCAAGAGGTGGGATTGTGGGACATGAATGTATATTTTAAAGTTGTAAGCCGCCCTGGTTGCGTTATGCAGAGGGGCAGAATAAAAGTTATTATTATTATTATTATTATTATTATTATTATTAACACACAACTTGAAGGCACATTGTTAGTACACCCCTCATACTCTGTGTTATATTTGGGATCCCCATATTTTATATCTAAAGCCTAGCATGTTCTTAAGAGGTCACAGTGTTGTTTGGGACACCAGGTGAATTACCCATGGGAAGGACACGGAAACCTGAAGATATGTGGAACCTAGGTAATACAGTCAGCCCTCTTTATCCACAGATTTTTTTATCCATGGATTCAACTACCCACAGTTTGAAAATATTCAAAAATAATATAAATTCCAAAAGCAAACCTTGTCTTTGCCATTTTATATAAGGGACACCATTTCACTATGCCATTGTATTCAGTAGGACTTGAGTGTTTACGGGTTTTAGTATCCACGGGAGGTACCAGAATCAAATCTCAGTTGATACCAAGGGCCCACTGTACCGAGACAAAGGCTGAATGAATGTGCTAATCACTTCTTCCTACCCCTGCATATCCTCTTGCACCAAGAGACAAAGGAGGTCTCACTGCACTGAAGGCAGCAAGCCAGTGCTTCCTACCTATTCCCTGCCCTGTTCCTGGCCTACTTCCCTATCCATCCACCCCGAGGTTGTCCTAATCAAAGCACTGTTTTTGTAACCCTAAAGTTAAACCCATCAACCAGTCCAAAATCCCACTGCTGATTCTTCAGAAGACCATCAGGTTTTTGTTACATTGCAAGACAGCATACCCCTTGAGACTAGGATCTCAGGTATAAATATCAGTCCCAAACCTAGTCTCTCCAACCACAGACAGCATAGAGAGTACAGTGTACCCCCAGAGACCCTTTTACTCACCGTGTCTCCTTCAGACCCTAGTCTGGGCCACCTCCTGTTTTCCATGGTCACTTCTACAGTACAGGTCATTATCACCTCTCTGCACCCATAAAACTCTGCTATCCAATCTCCATATTTCCATTTTGGCTAGCTCTGAATGCTATGTCTGTCTGAATTACTATTGCATGTCTGATTGCACTTTTGCCTATATCTAAATACAGCCTTCTTTAATTCACCCAAAGTGGGAGTCCTCCTCAGTTAGTACTGCTATACACAGATGAAAATGATCCTCAAGTTACCCAGCCTCTGGTAAGCTTCCTTGAGCTAAACAAATTTCCCAACTTTATAAGAGAAGCTGGCACATTTGATGGGGACCTCCCTTTCTTTGAGTAACAACACACACAAGTAGTTAGTTATCACTAGTTGCCTCCAGGCTCAAAAAACATTCCAGAGTCAGGAACAGTATTGTTGCTCTAAATTCCAGATCAACAGGAACAATTTTTTTTATCCCTTCTTGTTCAAGACGGACCAAAAGCCAGACTGCATGTGAAGAATCAGCTCATATCTGAGGTTAATTCAGAGAAACATTCTTATAAACCACTGGGGAAACCATGCAGGTCTCCAGAAGTTGTTGCACTACAACTCCCATTTCTCTTCACCCAGGGTCCTGAACCCCAGCCCCCAAAAGATTAAGCACCTTGCATAGCTCTTTTGAAGTCCAGACTAATGTCCAAACCTACTAGTCTACATTGGCAACAGTTTCCTCTGCTAAAACAAAATTTAGTGTATTTTTCAGAACTTAGAAAGTTACTTTTTAAAAGTTATTGATCTTGAACAAAGTTTGTCAAAATGAGATGTAAAATACTCTGAAGAAATTATTCTAGAAAGCAATGGTGGTTTTAAATAATTTTAAAGTAGCTATTTCTGGATTTGCATATTAATTAACACTACAACACATTACGCAACTCTTTGTCCTCTTTTGTTTCCCTTTTTTAAAAAAACATGTGTCAGTGCCATGTGCCTTGACTGGAACTACTGTTCATGCAGAGATGCAAAGGTGAGCCTCTGGAGGGTTTGTTCCACTTTGGTCCACCCAATGGTAGGAATGGGCATAGCTTATTGACAGCATCAACTAACAAAGTATTTCTGACTCTCTACCTTGTCTGCATTTGCTCATCATAGATATTCTGCACTAAAACAAACAAACAAAAACCCTTCCATCCGTTGTGCACATAGCCAGAGCTGGATGGTCATTTCCCCACTTCCCCAAAGTTTTTGGCAGTGCGGCACCCTTGGCTTTGTTGCTTAAACTGATCCTTAGTCACAACATCACTGTCTGCGGGGGAATTCAAAGGTGTGTTTAAGTATAACTACATGAGGGAGAGCTGATTCATTATGCCACCAATCACGCCACTATATAAGTAACTTCTTTTCCCATTAAAATTCTTGATTGAAGGCTGTTAGCTATTTATCAGCTCCAAATTGCATTTCTTCTCTCCCAGGGCCCATCTTGTCCAGCCCTTGGAAAAAAGGAAAACTCTCAGCAACAACCTCCTCCTAGTTAGTAACAAGAAAAGGATTTCTAATGGTGCCTGTTCAGTGTGTGTGTGGTTGTGTGTGTGTGTGTGTGTGTGTGTGTGGTGCACAGGGAAGTGGGGGTCTACACAAACACAGATTGCACTTCCAATCTCCCAGGGGCATCACGCTTCTTTGTTCTGCTAAGAAAAATTAACCTCAATCTTGGCTCAAGGTCCCTGGATTGATTATCATAGTCATTTAAATACTGTAATCTCATTTTCAGCATCAGGGAAAGGGAGCGAAAAGGAGAAGAATTAGAAAGAAAAGGGGTGTTGTTGGCATGGCGGGGGTGGGTGGGGGAGAAGAACAAGAGAAAAGGACGTGTGGGGGAAGGAGAAAGAGGGAGGAAAGGGAAAAAAAACGGAATAAATTATCTGACAAAAGGTAAGCTTTTGGCTTTCTGCTTATGGAGCCTATTTCAAGATCTTTCCACTTGATTGGAAAAGTTGATGAAGTTTAAATGAAGCAGAATTAGGAGCTTCGGCTGGCCGGGTATTGACAGGGGCCGAGCCAAAGAATGTACACTTTCAATAGGGTCTGACGTGGGGCTCTCTCCCCCACCCTCCGCTTTTCAGTGGCAAACAAGAGGGAAAGGCCTAAATGGTATAATCTTCAATCAAATCTAACATTGAGGATGACAAGACAGGGTAATGAGAAGGGGCGAAGGCAGGCATGTTGGTTAAAGAAATTAATCCCTCTTGCTGAGCCCAAGAGTCTGCCTTTGATGTCTATTGTACAGCTCCTGTTCCATCCTATCTAAATGCTAACTAACTAGGAGAGCAATCTGGGACTGTGCTTTTCATGGCGGAGGCTAAGCTGATAATAACTATTTTATCCTTTTGATTCGTACGCTCCAACTGCCCCACTTTCCCAGGGACTGTCCCATCCATCCCATCCCGTCCCGTCCCGTCCCGTCCTGTCCCAATCCTCTCTTCCCACTCTGTGCCATATGTACCTGTCCCTGACAGCTGCCACAGTTTTGTCAAACCCAACCTTTTTGGGATGCAACCTGTCAGAATGAAAAGGTTGTTGTTAACAGGAGTTGCTAATTACAACACCACTTTTTAGAAAGAAACCCCCTTCTGCTTGCTCAGCTAGGTGCACCAGGAGTCTCTCTCCAGGGAGGATTATTCTCTTATTCTTTTAAGATGGAGTCAAAGGACAGGCTGCATGTGATGGAGGACACATTTGCAGGTCTTAACCAGGGTGGCCAACTGTGGCAGGACTGGAGGCCACATTAATGCCCCAGGACTCTCAGGAAGCCATAGATAGAGACTACTGCAAGATAAAACAAAAAGCCAAACTTCTGATTTTCAAACTTCAACATTTTTTGAGGTTAAACGATAAAGAGAGACCTTGAAACCTATTTTAAAAGGGCATCCAGGAAATGGACAAACTTACAGCTCTACTAAAAGACAAAACAACTGTAGAAAAGAATGAAGACCGGGAACGTGTGATGAAATACTGCAAAGAAAAATGGGCTAAAATATAAAGAACTAATCAAAGGGGGGAAAAATTATATAGTTTGAAAATACAAACTAATTCATAATCTTCAAATGGGGGAAATAAATAAGAAGTAAGTATGGGAGGTGAAGACATGAAGAATAAGAATAACAACAAATTAGTACTATATTGGTATTATGACGGAGGATTAACAATCACGTCAAGAGACTTGGAAGTATAAGATATAAGATAAATAAGAGTTTGTATTCGATGGAAAAATGGTAAAGATAACATTTAACAGAACATGTTGTATATAAGATGTATTACAATAATTTAAGAGGAAGAATATTTGCTTAATTATTGTTTAATAAATGGATGTTAACAATTATATACTAAAGCAGCCTTAGGATAGAAGAGAGATAAGAATATAGCAGTTAAAAATACTGTAGCAATCAATAATGGAATGGACAACAATAATGTAATAGATATCTATAGTAAGCTTTGTTTGAAATGTTATTGAGAAAAACTAATAAAAAATAATTAAAAAGGCATCCAGGAGCTGTAACTCATCCTTCTTTTTGATCTGAAAAGGGACTGTGTGGTGATTTTGGAGGTGCTGAGGACCACAAAGCATTCGTTGGGCCAAATGGGGCCCCTGGACTGCACCTTGCCCACCCTTGGTCTAAACTTCAGTTTTAATCTCTCTCGTGTTTCCAATTTCTCGTCTTAAATTCATTTTGTCCCAAAAAATAAAGCTCAAAGATATAGCCATGTTAGTCTGTAGAATCAGTATGTAGAGAGATCTTGTAGCACCTTTGAGACTAACTGAAAGAAAGAAGTTGGCAGCATGAGCGTTCGTAGACTTATAAGTCTACTTCCTCAGATGCATTTGGTTGGTTCTCAAGTCTACGAAAGCTCATGCTGCCAACTTCTTTCTTTCAGTTAGTCTCAAAGGTGCTACAAGATCTCTCTACATACCAAAAAATAAAAGATACGTTCCAGTCTAAATTCACTTTGTCCTGAAATCCGAGATACGTTTTTAAATTGTGTGGGAATTTTTACACATTTTTTGTACATGTATTTCTTTTAATATAAATATTTTTGCATTCAGTTTACCTAATGCTATCATTTTTGCAAGCCATGGAAGGCACTATACCATTGCCAGTGTTGAAGTAAAATCCACTGGCCCAGTCCAGCTGTCTTCTTCATGGAACAGCCATTTTGCTTTCTGTCTCAGGCAGCAAAATGCCTTGTACTTGCTACTTGCTACTTGTGCTGGCCCTGAGTGTCCTGGCTAGCAGAAGGTGGCTGCAGAGTTGCCAAGAAAGCAGTGGGACTCACAACGCTCTCCTCCAACATCCAACACTGATGCCTTCCAGCATCTGCCCCACTCCTCGAGGTGACTACCTCACTCTGCTTGTAGCATCTCTTTCAGGTCTCCTCCAGCCATGCTGAGCTATTTTCATGTGGAGTTGGAAGAGACCACAAGGGCCATCCAGTCCAACCCCCCTGCCATGCAGGAACTCAAAATCAAACCATCTCCGACAGATGGCCATCCAGCCTCTGTTTAAAGACCTCCAAAGAAGGAGACTCCACTACCCTCCGAGGGAGTGTGTTCCACTGTCAAACAGCTTTCACTGTCAGGAAGTTCCTCCTAATGTTGAGGTGGAATCTCTTATCTTGTCGCTTCCATCCGTTGTTCCGAATTCTATTCTCTAGAGCAGCAGAAAACAGCTTGCTCCTTCCTCAATATGACATTCTTTCAAATATTTAAACAGGGCTATCATACCCCCTCTTAACCGTCTTTTCTCCAGGCTAAACATACCCAGTTCCCTAAGTTGTTCCTCATAGGGTACGGTTTCCAGACCCTTCACTGTTTTAGTTGCCCTTCCCTGGACACACTCCAGTTTTTCAACATCCTTTTTGAATTGTGAGATGCCATGAAGTCAAACCTGACTACTTCATTTTGCCTACTGGTGGGGCTGCCCTATTTGGACTGAGCTACAGCTCTGTTCTACAAGGTCTGGAATCTGGATGAAGATCCTGAGACCCAAGACTCTTTTGAAAGAATCAACTCCAGTCAGTGTGGATAGGTCTGAGATTAGATGGAAAGAGATCTTGACCTGGTGTAAAACAGCCTCCTGCTTTCCTAGCTGGCCAGCGTGTGTGTATTGCCACACTCCACCTCATTGTATTCAGGACACACTCAGGAAAAAATCAGGTCGCATATGGCCTGAGCCAGCCAGCCAGCCACTGGCCTTGAAAGGCTGTTGCTTTGTAGCTTCAAGGAACCCAATTGATCTTGCCAACTCACATTGCTGCCTTTTATAGAAGGGATCCAGATACCCGCTTTTATGTAATCTGCCTCTTTCTAGCAAAATTGTGCTTTGGTTGCAACAAGCTAATGGCTCTGACCTTCTTCTGCCCACTGACCTCATTGTCTTTTCATTTCCCTTTCTCTGATGAGAGCTGGATTTTGTTTTACAAGTGACAAAGTCCTCCATCCCACTCCAAAAGAAAAGCACCACCAGCGGAGAAGACCAAAGTAGGTTCACATTTCTATGTCATTTGCAGGTGCTAATTTATAAATGATATAGATGCAAAGTTAGAAATAATTGCCGTCACTTGGATAGAACAACAACATAACTCGCCAATTTGGAGAAGACATGTGCGTGCCTGCTCAGTCTTTGGAAGCAGATCTTCCTCTTCAGATGTTTGGGAGGAAACTTTAAAAGTTATAAAATTGCATGGGGAGGGTAGTTAAATAACAAATGCAGTGTGGGAAGAAGAGAATTATTCCTCCCTGGATCACTTGACTAAAAGGCCTTGCAGTGGAGAAATTGACTCAGAGGAGCAAGGTACCCAGCCTAGTTGCCCCGGGGGCTGGAATAAAAGATGCTGGGGTGAATCTGCTTCAAAGTTTAGTTTGAACTTCAAAGGAGTTTTCCAAGGGGATGAACCCTCTTGACCCCACATAGCTTCAGTTCAACTTAGACTAAATCCCAGAGATGGTTCATTGCCCCTTGGAAATGGAAGCCACAGGCTGGTGGCAGAGGAACCTTTTAAAACTGAATCCCTAGCCTGGGAAACCTCCGATAAAGCTATCTTTAAATACCTGATGTAGAAGATGAAACAAGCTTGATTTCTGCTGCTCCAGACTAGAGCATGGATTCAACTGACAAGGAAAGAGATCCCAGCTAAACATTAGGAAAAACATATTTACAGTTTGATAATGGAATGGACTCCCATTATGGTGGACGTTCCTCCTTTGAGGGTCTTTAAAGAGGTTAGATGGACATCTTTGGGGTGTGTTTTAGCTGTGAATTCCTGCATGCCAGGAGATTGGACTGGATGGCCCCTAGATCCCATCCAGTTCTCTTCCAGAGTCCAAATTTTAAAAGCCACTCACTTTTTGTTTTGGGCAGAGCCAGTTTAAGATAAACATAGGCCCTAAACTCAGCCCAAAGTATGACCAAACATATCCATTCTCTGAAGATGCCAGCCACAGATGCAGATGAAACATCAGGAATACATTCTTCTAGAACACGGACTCACAGACCGAACCCCCCCACAAAAACCTATGGATGCTGGCCGTGAAAGCCTTTGACTTCACAGTGTCCATTATAGCCCAAACACTGAGTATATTTCAAGCTAACATGGTTGCAGATGTGTTTAGGAACACATATGCAGCACATTGGAGCATCCAGAGAGTGATGTCTGATCTGAGTCACCATGATGACAATGCCCCGTTTCCTTCTTGGGAGAGTTGACTCAGCCACATCTAGAATGGATAGAAGGAAAGTGCTCCTGGAGACCCATCTGAAACCCATCAGTTGGGTTCAAGACATTATAGTGCTTGAAGAAGTTGCTCTTTTGGATTCTACTTTAAAAACAAAACAAAACAAAAAACAACCACTGGAAGCTGTATTCCATAAATCAATGTTTTCAAGCCCTTCTCACAACATGCGTTTACCAACATTTGCATGGATTGCTAATTCATGTCCACACTACACAATATAAATGAATTTCAAATGAGATCCATTGGATGTGGTGCTTCAAAGAACTGAAAGCACGTTGGTTCAAGATGTGTGTGTTTAGGGAGGGTGGGAAGAGAGAGAGAGAGAATCATAGGGTTGGAAGTGACCTCAAGGGCCATCCAGTCGAAACCCAATCTGCCATGCAGGAATACACAGTCAAATCAACTCCTGACAGATAGCCATCCAGCCTCTGTTTAAAGACCTCCAAAGAAGGAGATTCCATCACTCTCTGGGGGAGTGTCTTCCACTGTTGAACATCTCTTAGTGTCAGGAAGTTCTTCCTAATGTTGAGCTAAAATCTCTTTTCCTATAGTTTGAATCCGTTGCTCTGGGTCCTATTCTCTGGGGCAGCAGAAAACAAACTTGTTCCATCCTCAATATGACATTCCTTCAAATACTTAAACAGGGCTATCATATCACCTCTTAACTTTCTCTTCTCCAAGCTAAACATCCCCAGCTCCCTACATCTTTCCTCATAGAGCATGGTTTCCAGATCTTTCACCATTTTGGTTGCCCTCCTCTGGACACGATTCAGCTTCTCAACATCCTTTTTGATCTCTAATGCCCAGAACTGGACACAGTATTCTAGGTGAGGTCTGACCAAAATACAGGCAACTATGCTGTACAATTACTTTATTTTTTGGTCAGGCAAACATGGTGCAAAACCTATGTATCTGAGGGGGAATTTTATTCCCTTTAGAAGGCAAAACTAGAGAAAGTAAGAAAGCAGCTTAGAAAGGGAAAGTAAGGAGAGGCTTCCCCCTCGTGGACAAAGAGTGAAGCAAATGCTTCCAAAAGAAGTCTTGGAAGAGCAAGTTCCACCTTCACATTTTAAAAATTTCAGGATTTCCTTCCCTCAATTCCAAAATACAAAGAAATCTGTGAATTTTGCTAAATTCTTGTCTAAAAGAAAATGAAATGAAATGTTCACCTATCCCTTCTAGTCCACTGCAGGCTCTTGCATTATAAACCTGCTTCTCTAGTTGTAGAGTATGTAAGCCATTGCTTGGTGCAAACAGAGAAGTGAAAACAAAATTGGGTTTTCCAACTTTTTTTAAAAAATGGAAGCCCACCGAAGCCAGCAAATGGCATCCTTGCTCCCTCTTGTCTTAGGCACAGAATCAAGCAAGAAGGCTTCTGGCACACACAAAATGGTGCAGAACGTAGCAAACTACCCAGTCATGTTTGAAAAGCAGTCAAACTGGGGCAGTGTAAGAGTGTGATTTGAGTACTGGACTAGGACTTTGGGAAAACAGAGCTTGATGTTCCACTTGGCCAGAGAAACCCCACACTCTGCCGACCTCAAAAGAAGACCACTGTGGCAAACCTACACTGAGTCAATCTGGCCAAGAAAAACCTAGGAGAGAGCTGCCATAAGTAGGAGTTAATTTGAAGGAACATAACAACAGCAACAAAAGGACCAACACATGAGTCCTAGAGCAGATCAAGCCAGAGGTATCCCTAGAAGCCAAGATGACAATACTTAGGTTGTCGTACTCTGGACACATCATGAGAAGGCATGCATTGTTGGAAAAGACAGTAATGTTAGGAAAGGTGGAGGGAAGTAGAAAGAGAGGAAGGCCACATGTTAGATGGATGGACTTTATTAAAGAGACCATGAATATGAGCTTGCAGGAGCTGGGTAGAGCAGGAGAGGACAGGGGGCCCTGGAGATGTCTCATCCATAGGGTTGCCATGGTCGAGATCAACACAAAGGCAGTTAACAACAAAACAGGAGCAACAGCAGCAGCAACAGGTAAGTAGTTAATCCATTTTTTGCTATCATTACTGAACCAGACTCCACAATGCTTCTTTCTCTCTCTCCTACAGGCTCTTGCCAAGTGTGAGTCACAAGTATGTGTTCTTACATGGTGATAGACTTACTTATATTTGCAAGGGGCAGAAGGAAAGGAGAAGTAAGCCACATGACTCATTTGCTGAAGGGAGAGAGTTTTAATAGCCTAGAAGCAAAAGGATCATCCAAATACTTTTTCCCCCTTCCCTTTCCTTTTTTTCCCTCATATCGTACCACCTCTTAACCTTCTCTTCTCCAGGCTAAACACACCCAATGCCTCATAGGGATTTGTGGTTTCCAGACCCTTCACTATTTTGATTGCCCTCCTCTGGACACCCTCCAGTTTCTCAACATCCTTTTTGAATTCTGGTGCCTAGAACTGGACACAGTATTATTCCAGATGAGGTCTGACCAAAGCAGAATAGAGTGGCACTATTACTTCCCTCGATCTAGACACCATGTGAAGTTGAGACACTGCATCGAGGAGATGTGAGTGAAACTTCACATTCATTGTGCTGTTTTGCTTTGCCTTTGGCTCTCAAAATTAGGGGTGTTTTTAAAAAGGAGTCTGGATTGTTCTAAATAAAGTTTTCATTATTTAATATATTTAAAGTATTGTCTAACACTGGTGGACCTGGTTGGTTGACAAGCAATAAATAAGTGCTCTAAATAAATAAACCCAAAGTGTTTGAAGATGTCCCAATGTGTCTGGTTGGCCAAACTTGCCCAAAGGTGACAAGGTACCTCTCCCATCTTTCCTATGGGTTTGGGGCAGATGTTACCCCACTAGTCTTCCTGTCCATGCTGGGGAATGGGGTGGCTGCTGTTGACAGAGAACAAAGTGCGGACACTCCTCTGGTCAAGATACTGCATCAAGGAGATGGAGTGTAACTTTACACTCATTGAATGACAAGTTGGCTACACAACATCTCAGTAGTGAATTAATTAAATATATAATATATAGATTCCTTAATGGGATTTTAAGCAAGCAAGTGCACACACACACACGCACACACTTATTTTGCACCTTTTCTGTATGATTTTAGATCTATACTGTGAGCAACTGTGCTTCCATGCACATTGGCAGCCCATGTGGCTTCTGCAACCTAGGACTGAACATGGCTGTTTCACTTTGGGCAAAAATGTCCAACCGCTTCTGTAGGGGAGCAGCCTCTGGCACAGGGCACCACAAGGGTCAGGAAATGCCCAGGGCAGCAGCTGTACAACCCAAGAAGAGAGGCAGCAGAAGACCAGAGAGGACTGGGCTGCCTTCTCTGCCCTTGTATCTGAGATAATGGCAGGACACTCTGGTGCTCATCTTAGGCTGTATCCACACTACAGAAATTACCAAGTTGGACACCACTTTAACTGCCATAGTTCCAGGCTATGGAATTTTAGGAATTGTAGTTTGTTGCCTCACCAGAGTTGGTGCAGCAACAAACTACACCTCCCAGAATTCCATAGCCTGGAGCTATGGCAATTAAAATTGCATCAAATGGGTTATTCATGCAGTGTAGGTGCAGCCTTAGGGATGGAACGAATATTCAAAGAGATCTGAAAATGGTCAAGCAACATGTTTTGGTTTTCTCCTCCCCCAATTGCTGCGAAACTGTGATGAGAATAATCCTGGACTGACAACAACCATTGCATTTTGGGAATTACTGCTTATTTTTCTTTGCAAAAGCAATCTCACATGAATTTTGAAAATCCTGAATTGCTAATCTGCTTTGGGGAAAAAAATAATGAAAATTTCAGCTTTTGAAGACTTTTTTGTACAGTGGGAAGAAAATGGCTAAAATTGTCCATTGCTTCCTGTGAGAAGAAACTGAGTGAAGACTTAGATCCCTACCTTAGCTTGCTTTCCCAATTTATAGGCATGGGGCACAGGGACAGGGTGGTGTTGGTGGCACATGAGAGGGTTTTCTCAACTCTCTCTGGGTGTTGTGCCTTGGAAAGGGGTTCAAGGAAAGGAAGTAACATCCCCCTACCCTTTCCTGGTTGGGTGCAGACCTTTCAGAGGCCAGATCTGGACCCTTTATGGAGTGGTATGTAGAGAGATCTTGTAGCACCTTTGAAACTAACTGAAATAAAGAAGTTGGCAGCATGAGCTTTCATAGACTTCAGTCTACTTCCTTATGCTGCCAACTTCTTTCTTTCAGTTAGTCTCAAAGGTGCTACAAGATCTCTCTGCATACTGATTCTACAGACTAACGCAGCTATATCTTTGAATTCTACCTTTATGGCCTGGGTTATTCCTATATGCCTGTAATCATATAAAATGAACTAGAAAGCAACTAAAGCTGAGCCTCTTGCTTTTAGAGGTCCATCTGTTTAAGTTACTTTTATAGTTACATCTGTAGGGCTTCACTCACAGGAGGGGGAGGAATATCTCAGGGTTTGAGCACAAGTTGGACAGAAGGGGAGGGTGTTTTGCAACACAGGTACCCATGGCTATTTTTAAAAATAATGAAAGACTAAGAGCAACTAACTACTTTCTTGAGTCTTGGAAACAAATGACTTTTAATGAGTTTTAAAACATGAGTTTCCAAACTCTGTCCATACTTCCTTGAGGTCAATGGAAGGAAAGTCCTTGAAACAATCTCTTGCTGCCTTCTAGTGTTTCACCTGGGCATTTGCAGGCAGCACCTCAAAGGCTCAAATCTTGTGTTCATAATTGACCAACTTCACTTTTGTTGTTGTTAACTGCCCTCGAATCAATCTCGACTCATGGCGGCCCTATGGATGAGACATCTCCAAGACCCTCTGTCCTCCACTGCTCTGCTTAATTCTTGCAACTCCTTAATACCTGTGACCCCCTTAATAGAGTCCATCCATCTGTCATGTGGCCTTCCTCTCTTCCTACCTCCCTCCACCTTTCTCAGCATTATTGTTTTTTTCCCCCAAAGAGTCCTCTCTTCTTATGATGTGTCCAAAGTATGACAGCCTCAGTTTGGCCATCTTGGCTTCAAGGGAGGTTTCTGGCTTGATCTGCTCCAGGAACCATTTGTTGGTCCTTTTGGCTGTCCATGGGGTCCTCAGCACTCTTCTCCAGTATCAAAAATGAATTGATTTTCCTCCTATCTTCTTTCTTGACTGCCCAGCTCTCACATCCATACATGGTAATAGGGAATACAGTGGCTTGTATGATTCTAACTTTTGTGCTGAGTTCACTATGACCAACTTCACTGTGACCTGGCTAACTCCTGGCCTCTGGAGTTTAATGGTGCAATCGATCCCATAGCCACAATGTCACTTGCATTTTAGCAAGCATTCTCATTTTCCTTTTGTGCATACCAAGTGCTGACCTCTTTTTTTCTGATTGGGAGAAAAAACACTTTAGCAAAAATACTATCCCTGGATCCTTTGCCCATTTAAATACTTCTTATGGTCCGAGGAGTTGGGGATGTATGCATTGCTCTAAAGCCAGGAATTGGAATCCTCCCTCCCTCCCTTCCTTGATTTCTATCCCACCTTTCTCCCAGACTGAGGGGGGTT
The DNA here is from genome assembly GCA_026167975.1 of Phrynosoma blainvillii. Lineage (NCBI taxonomy): Eukaryota > Metazoa > Chordata > Lepidosauria > Squamata > Phrynosomatidae > Phrynosoma > Phrynosoma blainvillii. The sequence goes on along the minus strand of JANUYF010000011.1, from coordinate 17,076,196 downwards.
GCAGACTGCCAGAAATAGTGCAAATTGAGTCCACTTTTAGGGTTAGGGTTAGTGCTAGGGAGTCATGGGAATTGGTTTTTTTTATGAGACATTGAGCCTTCTCTGTCAGAGAGCTCTGGTGCCACAATAAAATACAGTTCCCATGATTCCCTAACCGTAACCCTAAAAGTGGACTCAATTTGCACTATTTCTAGCAGTCTGCAACCCCTTGAGATGCAAAGTGTCTTACAGAAAGGCAGAAAATTACAACAACAACATACAAAACTGAAAGAGGATTAAACAACACCAGAAATAAAAACACTTAATACCTTTTAAAAAAAAAAACGATTTAAAACCGTACAGCACAGCACCATAAATGGCCCTTCTTCTCTTGTTAAGAATATCAGTGTTGGAAGGCTTTCTGGAAAAGAAAGTCTTCACCTGCCGCTAAAAAGATAACCAAGGAGGAGCCTCCCCTGGGAGCAGCCCCAGAGAAGGCCCTGCCGTCTGCCTTCCCACCAACGGTGTCTGTGAAGAGTTTGGGAATGAAAGGAGGGCCCCTCCTGAGGATCTGGAGATCTGGGTAGACTCATAGGGAGAGATACGTTATGTCAGGTTGCATGGATCAGAGACCTGTAGGGCTTTATGGGTCAATGCCGGCACTTTGGAGTGTGTCTGGAAACAGGCCGGCAGCCAGCGGAGCTGTTGCAACACAAGGAGTTGTGTGCTCCCTTGCAGCCCTCAAGCAGCCCTCCAGGTGGTGCTGGACTGCAAGTCCCATCAGTCCTAGCCAGCATAGCTAGTGCTGGGAGTTGCAATCTGACCATACCTGGAGGGTTGATTGATACCCATCCCTGGTTTAAAGCAAGAGTGGGAATGTGTGGCCCTGTTGGACTGCAGCTCCCATCAGCCCTTCCTAGCACAGCCAGTGGAGAAGGATGCTGGGAGTTATAGTCCAACAACATCTAGTAGGGAACCACCCCCACCCCCCCACTCCCCAACCTTGGTCCAAGATTGGTTGTTTATGCCCCTTAGAAAATAAAAGCTGAGGTGTTTATGGAATTACACATGACATGGAGAAAGTAGATGCAGAGATTTTGTCCTCACAGTCCTAGATCCCAGCCAGGGTTCAGCCACTGAACCGGAATGGTGGGAGCTTTGGGCAGATGATAGAAAACAAGGACTTCTTCATACAGCAATGGATTAAACTGTGGAACTCATTGCCACAAACTGTAGCACTGGCCAATGGTTGGCCATCGATGGTAGTTGGCTTTAAAAGAGGAATGAGCAAATTCAATGCAGTAAAGGCTATCCATGCCAGTCAGTCAAGGAGGCTAAGCAGGGGCTCCTGCAATGGGCCCCACCAGCGCTGAGGTCAGCCCTGCTGACCACCCCCTATCACCTTTTGGTGCTGGGCCTTTGACTGTGGGTCTCGGTTTCGAATCTCCCTGGATGCCACTCCAGCCTGGGGCATTAAAAGACTTCCCTGCCAAGCAGTGGGGAGGAACAATTCTATTTATCTTCCTCGTGGCCAATTACCAGTGACCTTAGTGACCTTGATGGAACATTTCATTTTGTTTTATCATTGTTTACACACTGAACTATTCTTTTAGGAAAATATTTTGCAGATTTTGCCCTCTCTGCATCATAAACTGCCCTGGGAGCATGTGCCGTGAAAAAGCAGAAAAGAAACAATTTACAGTCAGTATCCACAGATCCCTTGTCCACAGATCCAACTATTTAGCCAGGGCTTGAAAACATTTTTAAAATATCTAAGTTCCAAAAAAAAACCAAACCTTGATTTTGCCATTTTATACAAGGGACCACTGTTTGACTATGCCATTGTACTTAATGGAACTTGAGCACCCAAGGATTTGGGTATCCACACCTACAGGGGGGTGTCCTAGAACCAAACCGCAACAATATAGATGGGCCCACTGTAATCCTGACAAAGCAAGACTGAAAGCAAACAACCAGAGGGATGCTTTTAAGGGCAAATCACCACTTTGTCACAGCCCCCATTTATTCCCATTTTTGGAGAGATGCCATTTATCAGTGGGCTCTGCCATGGAAAATCCCTTTCTGCCATGGAAAATCTCCCCTGCCAACCTGCCACCAGTCCCTGCGGTGTTGCTCACCTTGGCGATGAGGTGGTTCTGGAGCATGCTTTCACGGGCCACCCCCAGACGCTCATTCTCGCAGCCCGGGTAGAGCTCGGCCAGGGTCATGGGGCGCCGAGGTGGGGGGCAGATCTGGCTGACGCTGCGCCGCCGAGGGAGGCGCTCCTTGATGGGGGGCTTCTTGGGAGTGTTGGGGGTCGCCATGGCCAAGGTCCCAAGCTCTGGTGCCTCCTGTGCTTTGAGAGCAGAGCCGGAAGAAGCCTGGGCAGCCACCTTTCTCCTGGCCTGGTCTTGAGGGCTGTGTCACCAGGAGATGGGCAAAGAAGGTGCCCCTTCCTTGCCCCCCAAACAGCAGGCCTTGGGGGAGACTCTCTGGGGGCAAGGCCAAGAGAGGTCCAAAAAGGCTTGGATGCTCAGGGGCATGGAGAGGCCCTTCTCTGGCAGCACAGCCACCCCCAGCAGAATGAATGAATGGTGAGGCCGGTTCTCATGGTGACACAGAACACTAACAAGGTTGACACAAAGCTGCCTCCAACCGCAACAGCCATCCTGGTTGCCAAGGCCAACAACAACAACAACACACACCACACACTTCTCTTCCTTGTTTTGCTATAGATCCCTGGCTTGGGTGCCCCACGGCCAAAGGAGGCCTCCTGTCCAATCCTCCCTGCTGGGTGGCTATTTTTGTATTTTGAACGGCTGCAACGATGATGCTACTGCAAGGACCCAAACTTCCCTCTGGAAATTCACCTGGGGTTTTGTTTGGATGAAATCCCATTTTTTGGAAAATGTTGGGCCCTTTCACACAATACGGTTATAGCACTATGCTCCCACCTGAACAGATAAAAAGGCTGCATGCTGGGATTTATCATTTGGGGAGGATTTGCCATACCAAAGTCAATGTAGATTTAATACATTTAAATCCTGCTTTCCCCCAAATTGGGATTCAAAGCAGCTTATAACTCAAGGAGTTCTCTGGATAGGAGCACTATATACCCCTCCCTAGACTAGAAATCCCAGGATGCCACAGGACCTTGCCCAGTGAAATCATAGTGCTGTAATTACGTGGCATCAAAAAGCCCATTATTAATAGGAAAAGTATAACTAAAATTATTTTTAACACTTTTGTTTACCATCCACAAGCCTGACAATGTCTGTGGTATATCAGTTTGGTGTTTTTTCTGGATTTCCATTGACCAATATAAAGGAGGGATAAGCACTGGTTGCCAAATATTCTTGCAGTGGGAAGGTACTCATCTTACAAAAGGAAAATAGGGATAACAGAATCCGAGGCCATGCTGGACACGGCACACTTGTAACCGTATCCCTTGGTATCCACAGATTCCTTATCCACAGATTCAACCATCCATGGCTTGACAATATTTAAAAAATAGGTAAGTTTCAAAAACCAAAATTTTATTTTGCCATTTTATACAAGGGACACTATTTGACTATGCCATTGTACTTAATGGGACTTGAGCATCCATGGATTTGCCATACTAAGGTCAATGTAGATTTAATACATTTTAATCCTGCTTTTCCCCAAACTGGAACTCAAAGCATCATACAATATAAGTTAGAACAATACTATCTTGAATGATTTTGGGAGCTGAGCAGAATTGGAGAGAGATTGCCAAGAAACACAAGGAATCTCTCCTAGGACTAGGGAAAAAACCCTACCTGAATCCCTGCAGAGCCCTACCTGCACAGAACAAGTCTGTCCTTTTGACGCTACTGATGTGGTGGACCAGCAATCTCTCCCCTTCTCAAAATATGCTAGGGTCGAGTAGCATATTGGTGCCATAATGTAATCATATAGTGGGTCCTTGGATTTGGTTCCCTTGGCCCTGTGGATACCAAAGTCCATGGATGCTCAAGTCCTATTATATCCAGAGGCATAATAAAATGGCACCCCTTATATAAAATGGCAAAATGAAGATTTCCTTTCTGGAACTTATATATTTTTGAATATTTTCAAGCCATGGATGGTTGCTCCGCCGAGCTGCGACCATGGGGGGGGGGGGTGCTCAACAGCGCAGAGGATCTGGTCCCCTTCTGGGGTGGAGGGATGGTGGCCTACATCTGAGCAGGGCAGATAGTGGGCCCCGATGGGCAGGCAAAGCCAGCCATCCCCATATCCAAGATGGCGGCCACCATCCACATGGCCAAGATGGCGGCCACATCACTTGGAGCGGAGAGGGCAAGATCATCAGTCCCGTGATCGGATCGGCAAAGAGAAAATGGGGACATGGTTGCCCCAATTGACCCTCCCAGAGCCCACTGGTACCAGGCCTCTAGCAGCAGCGGAATAAAGCTGAGCCACAAGGCCCACCAGAGAGGGAGTGCTATAGTCCTAGTCCCCCCCCCCCCATTTTCAGACTGGGTGAAGGGGCTCCAGGCAGCCTTGTCTGTCTCCCCCCTGGTAGGCCTGGGGGCGGAGGAGGTGAGGAACCTCTTGGACCACCACCACCAACAACAACAACAACATTTATTTCTATCCTGCCCCTCTGCAGCGCAATTGGCCCTGAAAAAGGCAGTCCACTCGGGAGGCAGGGGTGGCTGAGGAGGATGAGAGGAGCCCTCCATACTCATGGCCCCTGGATCCAAGACAGTCGTAACCTCAATTGGCGCTTCCTTTGTCCCCGAACCAAGATGGGTCGAGCGGAGGCACTGAGCTTCCTCAGCTTGGAGGGGAAATTCCTTCACAGGGCAGGGTCCTGTACCCTCAGTTGCCCCACTTCTCCAGCCAGCTGCGCTCCCTTCAAAGTTGGGCAAGTGGCTGGGGCAGATGTTCTGCTGGAGGGTCCATTGGTAGGTCAAAAATGAACTTTCCGAATTGTGAGAGAGAAATTCTGAAGAGAGAACAGTCTACGTCTTGCTAGGAGAGAGGCAGGAAAAAAACCTGACCTCTCCTGGGTTGCTCTTCCCATCTGGGGGCAGGAGGATCATTTGTTTTATATTTCCTGCCTCTAGGAGCAGATGGGAGAAGCAACCCAATCTAAGGAGGATCTCTCCCTCTCTACTGGGAAACGTGAGCTTCCAATTATCCATTTTGCTACTATTCCTTCCTTGGCTTTTTTTAAAAAAAAATCTGACCTAGCTCAATACCATTTTGCTTGTGTCCAAGTTCTACAGCAGGGGTCGGCAACCTATGGCCCGTGGCCTGCACCTGGCCTGCGGACCCCCGCCGGCTGGCCCCCGCCGACCTCCGCCGTCACGTGCTCCTGCAAGTGTTGCGGCCGCCATTTTGCCATTTTGTTTGCCGCGAGTGGGGGCCTTCCAAAACGAATTCGCCTGCCGCAACCGCTTCCTTGGGCGGCCGCGCGGGGGAAAAGGAAGCGCATGCGCGCAAGCGCGTGGGGGGGAAAGCAAGTGTGCGTAAGTGAGCGTGCCTCCAGCCCCCCGCGCAATTCCCCCCCCCCGCAACAAAGGTTGCTGACTCCTGTTCTACAGATAGAGAGTGGGTTTAGGACACTGGTTCCTTTCCCCCTAGATGTGTCGAGTGGTGGTGCTGAGCCTCCTTAGCTTGGAGGGGAAACCAAATTAGGAGGAACAGCTAATACCTCAGAGGACAGGATGAAAATTCAAAATGACTTTAATTAGAAAGTTGGGTTAAAGCTAACAAAATGAATTTCAACAGAGAGAAATGTAAGGTACTGTACTTAAGGCAAAAAAATGAAATGCATAGATATAAGATGGGGGACACCTGGCTTAATGAGACTACGTGTGAAAGGGATCTAGGAGTCAACAGTGTAATGCAGCAGCTAAAAAGGCCAATGCAATTTTAGGCTGCATCAATAGAAGTATAGTATCTAAATCAAGGGAAGTAATAGTGCCACTGTATTCTGCTTTGGTCGGGCCCCACCTGGAATACTGCGACCAGTTCTGGGCACCACTGTTGAAAAAGGTTGAAAAACTGGACTGCGTCCGAAGGAGGGCGACTAAAATGGTGAACGGTCTGGAAACCATGCCCTATGAGGAATGACTTAGGGAACTGGGTCTGTTTAGCCTGGAGAAGAGACAGTTAAGAGGTGATATGATAGCTCTGTTTAAATATTTGAAGGGACGTCATATTGAGGAGGGAACAAGCTTGTTTTCTGCTGCTCCAGAGAATAGGACCTGGAACAATGGATGCAAGCTACAGAAAAAGAGATTCCACCTCAACATTAGGAGGAACTTTCTGACAGTGAGAGCTGTTCAACAGTGGAACACACTCCCTTGGAGTGTGGTGGAATCTCCTTCTTTGGAGGTCTTTAAACAGAGGCAGGATGGCCATCTGTCGGATATGCTTTGAGTTCCTGCATTGCAGGGGGTTGGACTGGATGGCCCTTGTGTCTCTTCCAAGTCTATGACTTGGTGGGGCGCTCTGCCTGCCCCACCACCATATTCCTCCACCGGCTCCATGCTGGGAGAGGGACTTGGGCGGAGACCGCTTTGCCCATCCACCACCATCTTCACCAGCTCCACGCCAGGAGAAAGACTTTGGATGGAGGCCGCTTTGCCCGCCCCCCCCCCCCCCCCATCTTCTTCTTTGGACCCACAGCGGTGTCGTAGCAACAACAGTAATGGCGGAGAGCTGGGCCAGGCTGGCTTTTACATCTAGCCAGCCCTACCCTTCCTCATTACCACCTGCGACACTCTCCTTCCCTCAGCTGCAGCAATAGCGGCGGCAAGGCGGAGAGCAGAGCCAGGCAGGACTTTATATGTAGCCCACTCTGCCCCTTACCAGCTGTGGCAGCTGCAGCAGCAACATGGTTGGGAGAGTTATGAGGGTCTATTGGCTCCTTCATTAACAGAGCCAGGAATGATCTGGGGGTGAAAATTGGAATTGTGCGGGGTAATGGGAGGCATAGTAGGAACAGAGTAAATAGATGTTCCAAAAGAAGGCGGGATCGCTGTTTGAAAGCTATACCGCCTTTAGTTTACCCTGTTGCCTGGAATGGATTGGAGAGCGCACCAGCCATTCCACTGAACCTTACCTTGCTCCTCTGCAATGCCAGGTTGGTGAAAAATAAGACTCATATTATTTATGATCTTCTTTTAGATGAGGACACAGAAACCTGGCTGGGAGAGGACAGTGCCATTACATGGACACATGCCCTCCCAGATGGGTATTCTGTCGGTAAGGGGATGTGGGCGGGGGGGGGGGGGGGAGTGGCTCTGGTTTATAAGAATAACTTGACCTTGACCAGGATACCTGTCCAGAACACAGTTCACATCGAGTGTATGTACCTGAGCCTGAGGACTAAGGATACTTTGGGGATTCTGCTAGTATACTGGCCACCCCGTTGTGTAGCAGACTCCCTAACCAAGCTGACACAGCTGGTCTCAGAATTGCTGTTGGAGTCACTCAGACTTTTAGTTTTGGGCGACTTCAACATTCCACTCGAGACCAGTTTGACAAATCTGACAGGTGTGGCTCAGGAGTTCATTGAAACCATGACAAACATGGGCCTATCCCATTTGGTCGTCGGGCCCACACATTGCGCGGGTCATACCCTTGATGCAGTCTTTAGTACAGAACAGGAATATCCGTGGGCAGAGGTAATAAAAACCTCTGCATTGTCATGGACGGATCATTTCCTGGTCAAGACCGAATTAAGAGCCACTGTCCGCCCTACCGGGGGTGGTGGACCTATTAGAAAGGTCCACCCTCGAAGGCTAATGGAACTAATTGGATTCCAGAAAGCCTTAGAGGGTTTAATGGTTAGCAATACCGGTGATTCTGTTGAAGCTTTGGTTAATATCTGGAACACCGATCTCACCAAAGCTATTGACACAATCGCGCCCAAGCATCCTTTCCAACCCACTTTAAATTGTAAGCCGTGATATACACCTGGCGGAAAACTCGACTCTTATCTGACAAGACTCATCATAGGAACTGTCTTTGGTCCTATCGGAAAGCAATACGTGCAGCGCAAAAATCTTTCTCCTCTACAGAGTCCTGTCCAGCAGAGCTGTTTAGGGTGGTAAGGGAACTGACGCTGGTTTCACCTGCGCAGAACCCATTACTTAACCCAACAACGGCCTGCTGTGATGCGTTTAACTTTTTCGCAGATAAAATCTCTCAGATAAGAACTGACTTGGATGCTAGTTTGCTAACAGAACCAAATGATGAGGTGTCCAGCAGCTCCGCTGATGTAAATTTACTGCAGGGGTAGGCAACCTTTCCCCTTTAAGGGCTGAGGGACTTCAGCTCCCAGAATCCCAGGAGCTATTGTGCAACATGGCTGAGGCTTCTGGGAGCTGAAGTCCCTTGGCCCTTAAAGGGGAAAGGTTGCCTACCCCTGATTTACTGGATCAATTTCAATCTGTGAGTACCGAGGACGTGGACAAGCTACTTGGTAGAGTGAGGAAGACAACTTGCCCCTTCAATCCTTGCCCTTCATGGCTGACCATCCAGGGGTGGGGGTGCCTTGATGATGTTCCTTAAGGACATCATCAATGCACCCCTCAGGGAAGGGTGCGTTCCATCTTGTTTAAAGGAAGCGGCGGTTAAGCCGCTTCTGAAAAAACCTTCCATGGACCCCCTGGATATGAACAAGTATAGGTCGGTGTCTATGTTACCATTCTTGAGCAAAGTGATCGAGAGGGTGGTTGCTTTTCAACTCCAAGTAGTCTTGGATGAAACCGATTATCTAGACCAGGGGTAGGCAACCTTTCCCCTTTAAGGGCCGAGGGACTTCAGCTCCCAGAATCCCAGGAGCTATTGGCCAACATGGGACTATTGGCCAACATGGCTGAGGCTTCTGGGAGCTGAAGTTCCTCAGCCCTTAAAGGGGAAAGGTTGCCTACCCCTGATCTAGACCCATTTCAAACTGGCTTTAGGACAGGATTTGGAGTTGAGACTGCCATGGTTGCCTTGACCGATGACCTGCATCTGAGTATTGACAGGGGTAGTGTGACCCTGCTGGTGCTTTTAGACCTCTCAGTGGCTTTTGATACGATAGATCACAGCATCCTCTTGGATTGCCTGAGTGAGTTATGAATTGGAGTGGTTCCGCTCCTTCCTCTTGGGCAGGTCCCAGAGGGTGCTGCTCGGGGACAGTTGTGCGGTGTCCCTCAGGGTGCCATTCTGTCCCTGATGCTGTTTAACATCTATATGAAGCCGCTGAGTGAGATCATTCAGAGATATGGGGCTGGGTGTTATCAGTATGCTGACGACACCCAGATCTATTTCTTCGTGTCTTGATTGTCAGCCTCGAATCCCAATGACATCTCTCCTCTCAATGACTGTCTTAAAGCAGTAATGGGCTGGATGAGGAAAAACAGATTGAGATTAAATCCAGACAAAACGAGGTGCTCACAGTAGCAGCCCCGAAACCAGGAATTGGGTTGCAAATCCAGACAAAACGAGGTGCTCACAGTAGCAGCCCCGAAACCAGGAATTGGGTTGCAACCTCCAGTCCTGGACGGGGTCACACTCTCCATGAAGGACTGTGTTCACAGCCTGGGGGTGCTTCTTGACTTGACTCTTGATGACTAAGGTGAACGTGACGGTCAGGAGTGCCTGTTACCAGCTTCGGCTGATATACCAGCTGCGCCCTTTCCTGGAAGTAAGGGATCTTAAGACTGTGCACGTGCTGGTAACCTCTCGTCTGGATATCTGTAATGTGCTCTACATGGGGCTACCCTCGTGCTTGGTCCAGAAACTTCAGTTAGTACAAAATATGGCAGCCAGAGTGGTCTTGGGAACATCTAGGAGAGACCACATAACTCCGGTATTAAAATCTCTCCACTGGCTGCCTATTAGTTTCTGGGCCCAGTATAAGGTGTTGGTTATTACCTTTAAAGCCCTAAATGGCTTGGGTCCAACTTATCTTCGGGTCCACCTCCTCCCATACAATCCTCCCCACGCACTCTGGTCCTCTGGGAGGAATTTGCTCCAGTCAATGAAATCTAGGCTGTCGGCAACCTCCCAGAGGGCATTCTCGGTAACCGCACCGAGATTATAGAATGGCCTGCTGGACGAGATCCGTCAGTTCAGAATCTTAAGCAGCTTTAAAAAGGCTGTGAAGACGGATCTCTTTCGGCAGGCCTTTCCTGATTAGATTCCTGGTCTCAGGAGTCTGCGAGTCTCTACCATCTTCGTTCTTGGCTCTCCCATTGTTTGTCGTTGTTTGTTTGTAGGCTTTTAACTGTTTATTGTAATTTTGTTTATGGTATCTTTTGAGATTTTATGTTAAGGTTTTTTTAATGGATGCATAGTTTAATACTGTTTTAATGGGGGAGGGGTGGGGGATGTTTACTTTGGATTTGTATGGATTTTAAGCCGCCCCGATTGCTCGACAGAGGGGCTTATATTTATTATGCTTCTCTGATTCCCAACCTTTGAGCCTCCAGATGTTTCCAGAATTCTTAACCGTTGGCCAAGCCAGATGGGCCTTCTAGTAGCTGATGTCCAAAACATCTGGAGGACCAAAGGTTGGGAACCACTGGTTAAGAGAAGAGTTCAACTAGTTCTGACAGCTGGACAGAACTCAGCTTTGCTCAGGTGGCACTAACCTTTACTGATCTGCTCAAAGCAAAGACCAAAAAGAAAGGGGACAAAGAAAATAAGCACAAACCATTCACCAAGATCCTCTGAACGCTCAAGTGTCAGGTGGCATTTGAGGAACTAAAACAGTTGTTTAGCTCAGAGCCCATCCTGAAGTACCTGGACCCTTCCCAGCACTTCATGCTTCAGGCTGATACCAGTGATGTTGCATAGGGGGCTGTTTTGCTGCAAAAAGACACAGAAGGCGCACTGTCTTTTCAAAAAGTTTGTAGGGACAAAGCTTTTGGGGCCAGCCTAGGAACAGGAAGCTTACACAGTTAAGTGGGTGCTGCAAAGCTAGTGGCAGTTTCTGGAAGGGGCGCCACACCCCTTCAAGGTCCGGACAGAACACCATAACCTAGAATTTTTGCAAATCACCTAGAAACTGAACCTCAAGCAAGTTAGGTGGGCCAAATACGTTTACAAATTTAATTTTAAATTGAAGTACCTGACTGGAAGACAAAAAGTCTTAGCAGATGCTCTGTCAAGTCTGTGAACCTCTGGTCCTGTGAATCTTTTCTTCCAGTTCTCAGATGCTCCAGCCAGCGCAGGCAATTCTGAAGGACTGTTGGACCTGCAGCCCCAAATAGTGGGAGAGCCAAATGTCCTCTGGCTCTGAGTGCTGGGGCTATTCCAGGGGAGTGCCACCCATGCTCGTCCTCCCCACTGCTGCTCCTCCAGCACTAGAAAACCTCCAACAAAGGCAGAGATATATGGAGCCCAAGGGGACACCACTGCTCTGTGCCCATTACCAAGCAGGGAGAGAACATTCAGCCCATGGGTCATGCACTGCTCCTGGCACCACTTTTGTGGGCCGCAGTCCCTTCCATTTCTTTTGAGTGAAAAAAAAAAGAACCCACCTCAAATTTCCCAAAGCCCCCATTTTAGCATGTTTTTACTCCCACAGAGAATGCAAAAGATTGTGAAACTGCTCCCAACATCCCTTGCGAGGTCTTAGGAGGCATTTGAGGCAAACCCCATTTTTATTTTTTATTTTTATGGGGGCAAGGTGGCTCTCTAATCCCAAAAGTTCAACCCTTCAACCCCTCCTGTGTAATATGGAGACAGCAGAGGAATTCCATGTGTAATGGGGAGGACTCTTTGCTGAGACATTTCCAGCAACAGAAACCCAGCAACCATACCAATCCCTTATGACAAAATATATGAAGCATCAACAGCCACGTATTAATTTATAAAAATATAAACAAATTTAATTCTTTTCACTTTTGCCTCAGGGGCAATATTATAAGCATGTCACGAACTCACAGAGTTCCTTTGAATTTCATCATTCACTGGCGCCTCCTCTCAATGATTCCTCCCCTTCTACTCCTCCGCCTCCTCTTCTTCCTCCTCATCAATTAAGTCATCATCATCCTGAAAAATTTCATTAAACTGGAAGACCCTTTTCCAGTTTCCGTCCCCTGTTGCTACTTCTTTTGTCTCCTTTCCTGCAACTTTGGATCTCAATTTTGGCAGTATCTTTTTGTGGAGGTACTCTATAGTTTCTGGAAAAGGAAACAGAGAATGAAATCTTGAGTGAGGTTGGGTTTTTTTTGGGGGGGGGGGGGGGGGAATGAGCTGTGACAGCAAGTGAATTGGGAAAGAGGCCTACATGCTTCTGGCCAGTTTTACAGAACAGCCACCCCAGCCCTCCTGAAAGAGGTCAGCCCTATAAATTATTAGTTTGTTTCTCCTTGAATTCTTATATTGAGGAAAAGGCAGGATATATATGAATAAAGTAGGCTTGATAACCCCCCCCCCCACCCCCACTTTATTGCATATAATAAAGGTGCTTAGGGTAGTTCCAGGAGGCTTTTCTGAACTGGCTTCCTCAATCCAAGTGGAACGCAAAGCCACTGCGCCTCATTTTGTGATTCAGGCAGATTTTAAGGTTTTTCGGCCCCAGTGAATTTCTGCTTTTCATCCATTCTGCCCAGGCAGTGACAGGTTGGAATTCCGAGTCTGCCTTTGACTTGAAGTCTATTTCACACTCCTTTTCCAAGTTGCAGGAGGAGCCCTAGTTCTGTTTCCTTCCCAGCCCCTGCTCTTGCACTGGTTAGCTATAATGCTGAAAGCAGTCAGCATGCAGAAACCCCTGGAATGGGCAAGGCTTTTTACAAGCTCTAAAGTCTAGACCAGGGGTAGGCAACCTTTTTGAGCCAAGGGCCGGGTTGCTGTCCCTCAGACAACTGGGGGGCCGAAGCACCATAAATAAATAAATAAAAATATTTTTTTTCCAAAAAAATTAAAAATTAAAAAAATATGCATGCACACTCTCTCAGCCCCAGAAAAGCTAAGGCAAAACCCCTGTGGAGATTTTGCCAAGAAAACCCCAAGAACAAGTAATAACAACAATAATCAATATCATCATGGTGGGCGGCGGCGGCGGCGGCGGCGGCAGCGGCTTCGGGGGGCCGCATCCAGCCCCCGGGCCTTAAGTTGCCTACCCCTGGTCTAGACAGTTCAAGTACAGGAGGAGAGAACGAGAACTCTCTGGGAACAATAGAGTTACTATCCCCCTGCGCTGCCAAGTCATCATCCTCTCCCACTCAACAAAACAGGAGACCAAAGCCATTTTGTTCTGGCTATCTGTAATCACTACAATGGAGCCGATGGGAAGAGAGAGAGAGAGAGAGAAGGAAAGAGGGGGAAGGAGAAGGGAAAGAATGAGAAAAACAAATAGAAAGAAAGAGGAGGGAGAGAGGGGGACAGAAACCAAGAAAGAGACAGCAACAAAGACAGGAAGAAAGTGTGCACTTTTCAGGACATCACAGGATATTTTTCCTAACTCTTCCACAGTGGAAATTCTTAGGCATGTTCAACTTAAAAAAAATAAAGGAAGGGAAGGGAAGAAAAGGAAGCTCATATAAGGTTTATTAGAAACCAGAGTTGTCACCTCTCTGAAGGTCCTGAAGGGATCCCAGAGTCACAGTCTAAAAAAGTGATTTTTCTGATCTCTGAAGGTCTTGGATCTCCTTGTAGGAGCCCCAAATTTGAGCTGAGCACTTCCTGGGAAGGTGAACTGCCTGCAAGAACATGGCCAGGAACCTGAAAGGGATCCCACAAAAGTACAAGGGGGCACTGCAGCTGCAGGGCTACCAGCCTCAGGTATTTAACCTAGTCTAAGTATCCTGTTTACGCAGTACACCCAAGGAGGCTCCAGGTAGGGTGAAATAGCTTGTGCCTTGCACATTCTCCTCTCCTGAGTTAAAGGAATCCTGGTCCAGATGCCCCTAGCCCTCTCCCCAGCATTGTTCCCTCACTGTTTGGCCCACTCTCCGTAGCAGCCTAGCTGCCCTTTTCAGTCTTTCAAAAGCCTGGACCAACAGTCTGGCTCAATAGAAGCCAGCTTTCTATGTTCCTAGGCAGTGTAATCAACAAACAGCAACCTCAAACAGAGGCGGGGTGTGTGAGAGAGATAAAGAAACACTCACCAGGGAAGGTCTTTGTGTTCCAATAAGGGACGTACATACTCTTGATTTTGTAAAATCTGTTTCTCACATAGTCTGGAGGGACATTCCTGGGGTAGGGAAAAGAAAATCAGTGGGGAAAAAGCTGTTAACAGTGTTCACTGAAAATAATGGGCAAACGGTGTGGTTTGAAGGTTTTGGTGAAGTACAGCATTGCCAACAAAGGTTTTCCACAAATGCTTCATCAGTCACCATCCAAGGCGCTCCCAGCACAGGAGTGTGGAAGCCACAACCCTCCAGATTTTTAAAATTTCTTATGGATTATTTACATTTTTATGACACTTTTCCCTGAGTAAGATCAAGACACCATATGCAACTTCCTGCTTCTTTGCTTTGTGTTCATAGTAACCCTGTAGCGTCAAGGGCAAGGCTGGTCCAAGTAGATGCATGGGGGAGAACCTGGTTCTACCATGTCCCAGCTGAATTCTCTGAGCACAGCTCATGGTGGCTCAGTGGGGACTCCCCCCCCCCACCATCCCTTTCCACAGGACAGGTAGGCAGGTGCTGATGGGAAGAGGAACCCAGTAACACTTGGAAGACCATGGCTTCTTCCCAGAAGCTGTAGCATCTGCTACTCTTATTATTATTATATTTAGTTGTACCCTGCTTTTCCCCCACAATTGGGACTCAAAGCAGCTTACAGTCTAAATATACAGTGCAATTAAAAACTTATAGAAGTGACAATTAACATGGAATTAAACTTTACAATGTTAGAACAGATCAATTGTTTAAAAACAGAATACAATTTAAAAAGATGAAAGCACTTAAAAACCATACACTATAAAATGCTAGAACACTCCCAGCACCTTCTTTAAAAACTTTCTGTTTTAAACGCTGTCTGAACAGGAAGGTCTTAGCTTGCCGTTGGAAGGACAACAGGGGAGGCCATTCTGGTATCCCTGGAAAGAGTCTGGGAGGAGTCACCAAGAAGGCCCTCTCGTGTCCCCACCAACCATGCTTGTGATGGTGGTGGGACTGAGAGAAGGGCCTCTCCTGAAGATCTCAGAGCCCAAACCGGTTCATACAGGGAGATATGGTCTGCCAAATAACCTGGACATGAGCCATATGGGGCTTTGTAGGTCATAACCAGCACTTTGAATTGTTCCCAGAAACAAAATGGCAGGCACTGGAGCTGTATCAACAGGGGCATTGTGTGGTTTCTGTAACCTGCTCCAGTTAACAGCCTGGCTGCAGCTCTTTGGACCAGCTGAAGTTTCCAAACACTCTTCAAAGACAACCCCAAATAAAGCACATTACAGTAGTCCCAACGGGATGTAACTAAACCATGTATCACCAAGGTCAGATCCATCATCCTAAGGAACAGCCGCAGTTGCTGCATAAGTTTTAAATGTGCAAAAGCACTCCTGGTCACTGCAGAAACCTGGGCCTCCAGGTTAGAGCTCAGTCCAGGAGTACCCCCAAACTGCAAACCTGCATATTCAGGGAGAGTGTAACCCTGTTCCCTGATCTGCCTTCCAACAGACCAGGAGCACCTCTGTCCTGTCCTTCCATTACCTTTTCCACTACATCACATTCAGACATCTCAAAAGGAAATCAATGTCTTCTGATTAGGCTGAATCAGACTATGCCGGTTACAATATGATGGTTTTATAGCCTTCACAAAGCCTTACTGTCACCTTGCTGTGGTGCAGAGGTACAGAGCTTATATTCTGGCAGGTTGTACCAGGATGGAAGGGCTCTCAGCCTGCCAGCTGAGGACATCTGTCACTAGAAGGCTGGTTACCAGGTGATGCACTGGCAATAGCAATTTTGAACACTATGGCAGTTGCTCTTGAGCAGGGGTCGGCAACCTTTGTTGCCGGGGGGCCGGGAGGGGGGGGGGAATGGCATGGGGGGCCAGCCAGGTGCGCGCACATGCGCGTACACTTGCTCCCCCCCACGCGCATGCACACAATGACACAGCGGCGGCAGGGGGGCTTCGCTGGGCCTCGGAAAGGCCCCCCTCCCCCGCGGCAGGCAAATTCGCTCGCAGCGGTGGCAGGGGGGCTTCCCTGGGCCTTGGAAATGACCCCCCGACCCTGCGGCAGGCGAATTCGCCCGCAGCGGTGGCAGGGGGGCTTCCCTGGGCCTCGGAAAGGCCCCCCCGCCCCCGCAGTGGGAGAATTCGCCTGCAGCAGCGACAGGGGGGCCTTTCCAAGGCCCAGAGAAGCAGCTGCAGCGAGCGAATTCGCCCGGTGCAGCCGCGGTGCGGCCTTCCGAAGGCCCCCCACTCGCGGCCGCCATTTTGTTTCCCAAAATGGCGGCTGCAACTCGTCTGCGCATGTGCAGGAGTACTGCGCGTGCGCAAACGAGTTGCGGGTGCCATTTTGGGAAACAAAATGGCGGCCGCGACGCACGCGGGTGGCGGCAGAGGTCGGCGGTGGTCCATGGGCCGAGTGCGGCCCGTGGGCCATAGGTTGCCGACCCCTGCTCTTGAGAGTAGTATTCGGTCATCATCTCTCAGCCCTATGGCTTCTGATGTGACCCACAACAGATAAAAGACATTCTCTTGAAGCAATGCTTAAAAATCACTTTAAAAAGTCTCCAAATCACTGCTATTTTAAGGCCCAAAAGATTTGTGAAACTATCCAGATTTGCTCCCCACCAGAAGCTCAGTATGGATGGAGCCAGCCTCATTTCTTTCAGTAGGGAGTTCCACATTCAGGGTGCCACTACACCCTGATAAGCCCTTTTTCATGGTCTTATCAAGTAATCCCCTCTGAATAGGAAACCCCCTCTACAGTTGCCACCTGCATCAGCAGAACACCTGTGCAGAGGGAATTATAGGTCTTTTTCATACTGAAGGTGAGAGCCCAACACCAAGTATGGAAATGCAAAACTTACACTTCCCAATCCCACAAAAAGTGAGGGACACCTCTGACCTCTTATTCTAGGTAGGTTCTAGTGTCATCCTCCCTGATCCCCCGAAACAGCCGTGTAAAGAAATACACAAAAACTCCTAGCCCCCTCCCCCAATATTTTTAAAAACACACACTCATAATTCTCTTTTTTTGTGGATGCTGACAGCAACTGCCCCTCTCCCTACGCTTATTTTCTCTTAAGAGATTTGACAGGGTACGCAGTTCAGCTGAAGCAAGCCTGTGAAGTGGACATATGGCAGCTCCAGCCACAGAAGCTGACTAAATAGGATAGTAGAGTGAGGTGTGTCATTCCCACAACCCGATGGCTGCTTTTTACCCTATGATGCTGGAGAGGTCCTCCCAGTCGATGTCATCTATGTCCTCAACATCTAGTTCATACAACCTGAAAGAGAAGGACCCTGGGTCATTCATTTATGCCTACACACAAAATTCAGACATGCAAAACTGTCTACAGGAAAGAATGATTCTTGGCTTTCCAGCCAATCCATTTGCTGCTTTATCCAGCCAATCCATTTGCTGCTATGAAAATCCCTTGTCTAACTATCTATCCACCAGACAACAGCAGTGTAAATGACCTTCTCCCCAAGTTAGGCAATCTGCCTTTCTTATAGTTTGAAAAACACCAGGCTAGACTGTTTTACCGCCCAGTGCATAGTCTTCCTGACTCCCCAAAGAAATCTGTCTAGATATAGTGAACCTATTATTTAGAGAACTCTGCAGTATGTACCTCCAGATTATTTCTTTTTAAAAAACTTTTATGTCTGTGTGCTTGAAGCCTGCAATATCGACTTCAGATATTAGGTAGTAGACTTTCCTAACCACTATATAAGTTTGCAGTTGGCAGAGTTTGAAGCAAAAGAAAATAGTTAGAAGGCAGACCCTCTGTTCCAGTGCTATGGGGATGGCACTATGACAAGCATGCCTAGGGGGAAGCACAGTGGTTCCAACCTCGTCAGATCCATACCTTTGCATAGAAATTGTGGTATACTGAACTCAGAAATGGCTATTCCAGATTTTGCAAAGCTGAGTTCTTTTCATCTGTACAAAGAAAGATAGAACTCTTCTCCAGCCCCATTATCACCTTTTGTATGTAAGATACCTTTCAAAAATGAATTGATTGAAATGTGACACATGTGTCTTTAAGGTTTGTAAAAACCTGTCACCACCAGAGATCTCAATGTTGTGTTGTGCGGAGGAGATATGGGTGAAGGACTGTCTATATCAGGGGTAGGCAACCTTTTTGAGCCGGGGGCTGGGTTGCCGTCCCTCAGACAATTGGGGGGGCCCCCCAGAAAAGCCATGGCAAAACCCCTATGGCGATTTTGCCAAGAAAACCCCAAGAACAAGTAATAACAACAATAATCAATATCATCATGGAAAGCAGCGGCGGGAGGCGGCAGTGGCAGGACCGGCCTGGGGCCGGTTCAAAGGCCTCGGGGGGCCACATCCGGCCCCCGGACCTTAGGTTGCCTACCCCTGGTCTATATGGAAGGCAGGGGAGAGATCAGCACTGAGAAGAACAACAAAACTTGTCTTGAGAAAACACATTTAGACACATAAGGGAGCCAAGGTCTTTGTCAATCTTTAGATCTATGGGAACTTTAAGTTACTATGTTGCTCATCTTTCACTTGGGTGATAGAAGAAAGAAGCCCTGGGGTGGACAATTTAGTTCACATCAACTTCAATCTTCCCATTAAAAGATAGGTCAAGCCTGAGGCTGACGTTAGTTCAGCTAATTCAGTAGTCATACATAGATTCATAGAACTTTAGAGTTGGAAGGCAGTGCAAGGGCCATCTGGTTCAACTGTCTGATATGCAGGAACACACTACTACAGCACTCCCAAAAAATAGTCATTCTTCTTCCTGTTTAGGTGGAATCACTTTTTTTGTAATTTGAATCCATTAGTTTGTGTCCTAATCCCTGGAGCAGAAGAAAAGAACATCACTTAATCTTCTACATACCCCTTTAGATATTTAGAGAAGGCTATCATGTCAACTTTCAATCACACTTGAGATTGTTGTTGATCATAAATTGAACATGAGCCAGCAGTGATGCTGCAGCAAAGAAGGCAAATGCTATTTTCGCTTGCATAAATAGAACCATAGTTTCCAAGGGAAGCGAAGTAATAATCCCACTATATTATGCATTGGTCAGGCCTCATTTAGACTACTGTGTTCAGTTCTGGGTGACCCATTTAAAACAGACATAGAAAAGTTGGAGTAACTTCAGGGAAGGGCTAAGAGGATGATAAGCAGTATAGAGAGAAAAACGTATAAGGGAAGGTTGAAGACCTGGGCATGTTCACTTTGGTGAAGAGAAGACTGAGGAGTGACATTATTGTCCTCTTTAAATACCTCAAGAGCTGTCACAGGGGGGAGGGGGCAGACCTGTTCTCTGCTACCCCAAAGGGTCAATGGTTTAAAATTACAGGAGGATGGATTTTACTTGAATATAAGGACCTTGACAGTAAGAGTGGTTCAGCAATGGAATCAATGACCTAGATAGGTGGTAGGGTCTCCTTCTCTGGATGTCTTCAAGAGCTGCAGTTACCTCCTGGGGATGCTCTAGCTCAAGTTCTTACATTGTGTGAAGGGTTAGAATCAACAGTCTAGGGAGGCCCTTCTAGAGTTGGAAGGGGCTCTCTAGGCCCTTGAGTCTATGGTTCTCTTCTCCAAGCTAAGCATATACAGCTCCTTAAACCCACTGTCATAAGGTTTGGTTTCTGAACCATCATCGTGGTCAAAGGAATGTCTCCTTTGGACACATTCCAGCTTGTCAATATCCTTCTTGAACTGTGATGCCCAAAACTGGACAGTGTATTCCAGATGAAGTTACCACATGACACTCTTGACTCATGTTTAGCCTGTGGTCTATTAAGACCACAGATCCTTTCCATATGTACTACTTTAAAGCCAGGTATCACTCATCCTATATTTGTGGACCCCATCTTTCCTGCTCACTAACACAGGACTACAGATCCAAATCTGTAGATCTTACTCTTACTTTCAGGGTAAGACAGAAATGCTCAGTTGCTACATGCTTTGTTCCTTTATGCTAGCTAATGACAGCATGTTCTAGAAGTTTAAAAAGGAAGAGGAAAAAAGGTTATAGCCCTGACTCATACCTTTCAATGATATCAATTTTGAACTTGAGGTTTTCAAGGCCATGATTTCTCGTCTTCCCTCGGGACATCTTCTTGGTTACAATGGACAACCTTTAAAAACAGAAGGGAAATGGGAGAACTTGGCTTTGGATGTAACTGTTTATTAACTTCCTTACATTACTGTGACATACTAGGCTGGTCTACATTGAGTAAGACATTCACAGGGGAAAAGAAAGCTGTCTTGTCCCAGTTCTAATGAATATGATGTGGAATTGGACAGGAGGGAAGAGACAGAATGGAGTCAGTGTAACTGGTTACTAAAGAGATATGAGAGAATGCAAGGAACTGGGTAGTCAGGAGAGTTAGGGTGAATAATTGGAAAGTGGTAAGAATGGGGAACAAGTGGCTGAGAGCAAAACAGCTGAAGCATTGTGTGTGTGTGTGTGTGTGAGAGAGAGAGAGAGAGAGAGAGAGAGAGAGAGAGAAGGACAGGAGGATACTGGCAATTTTACTGTTTTGTTCCCTTTTAGGAACTGGTATTAAGCTTTGTTATGAACTTGCAAATGCTACTGAAAAATGAAAACACACATTCTAAGCAGTGCTACTCGGGGTATTTGATGCAGGAGACCAGCAGGATTCCTCCCCGCCCCCCCCCCCCCCCCATGTACCAGGGATCAGTACCATAGCTACCATACTGTAGCACTGGCTACAACTATTTCTTTCCAAAAAATTGTTGCAGACCAGCATTGGTCCATGGGACACCACTTTGAGTAGCACTATTCTAAGACACTAAAAATGAAAAGGCCTAAGTGGACTGCAATTTCTATCATTCATGACAAATGGCCAGCTAGAACTGGTGGGAGCTGGAGCTGAGCAATATCTGGAGGGACATATTTTCAACCTCTGAGGTAGACAGTCCTGAGCTAAACAGAGCAACAGAGTGACCCTGAAAAATAGGCCTGGAAACCATCAACTCTTTGGAGACTACTGGAGGGCAACTCCCCTTGTACCTGACTACCGGCTAGGGATCTGAAGCATGATGGAACCTTGCAGACAGAGGCTTCCCATCTTGCTGGATTAAGTGGTTTGCTATGAGTTTTTCCTCATCCCTAAGGGGAGCAAACCTTTGAAGCACCTTGGCAAAAACATGCTCACACACATCAGCCAGCCATCTTTCAAATCCCAGAAGCATCCACCCACAGCAAGCAAACAATGGACAAAACAAAACAGTCCAGCCTGAGCCGCTGTTAGCCTTACCATTTCCTTTTACACTGTTTCCATCCCCTCGTTCCTACTTTGGCTTCAACCCGAAACCATGGGATGTCCTTGTAGAGGTGTTCACGAAGCAACATTGCTTGATTCATGTTCTTTGGCTCCAGGGTGGAGTCCAGGCCATCAACTTTAGCCCTCAGGATCTCCTTCAGCGTGTCAAGCAATTTCTTGGTCTCTTCTCTACTCCAAGCACCAGAGTTAAATTCTGACCATGTAAAAAGAGAAGGCATGACTAGCACTTGATATTTTAAGGTACTGTTGAGAGGATGCCTAGCTGGCCACAGCTGGAAACAGAATGTAAGACTACAAACCTGGATAAACTAAGAACAGTTATTTTTATCCCTACCACAATGGCTTTTGGATAAGCCCTTAAAGAATTGCTCCCACAGAGGCTTCTGAAAACGTTTGTCCCCCCCAAGTTTATTACATAATTTTTTCATGGAATAAATCAAAGTAATCAGTTTTTACTGCATAAGGGAACTTGCAGTCAAAAAGGTCATACCCAAAGAAATGAATGTGGCATGCAAAGTGAAGGATCAGCCAAGCCAGTGATTTTAGGCCTCCACCCCCACCCCCTGCTTCAAGCCTTTCAGAGGCCATCTGGATGGCCTCTGTTAGAACCAAATGCTGGCCTAGGCAGACCTTCAGTCTGTTTCAGACAGAGGGCCTAAGCAGACTGCCAGAAATAGTGCACATTAAATTGAGGCACTGCCCTGGCTCAGTGCTAGGGAATCATGGGAACTGTAATTTATTGTGGCACCAGAGCTCTCTGACAGAGAAGGCTCAATGTCCCAGAAAAAAATACAATTCCCATGACTCCCTAGCACTGAGCCAGGGCAGTGCCTCAATTTAATGTGCACTATTTCTGGCAGTCTGCTTAGGCCTTGACTCTTCTTATTTCAGGGCTAAGCAATGCTGGTCATCCAAATGCTTCTGAATGGCAGAGGCCTATTCAGCACTCCCAAAGTCCTTCACCATCAGTTATAGAGTGCATCTGCACCACAGAACTAATCCACTTTGACATCACATGAAACTGGAATTAGTTTTTTATTAAGCAGCATGAGAATGTATTAAAAAATTTTTGGTAAACTAATTCCATTAATCCATTCACAATATCATGCTCTTCCAGAGATTTCTGGAAGATTATTGGGCAACTTTTTTTATCTAGAGGGTATTACAACAAGATGCTTATTTTACAGTTCTCAAAACTGTGAATTTGTGCCTCCAAAGATCACAATTCCTTTGTTCTTCTGCAAATCTAGGTACACAGAATCAACCCCTTACTTCATAAGTGTCAAGTTTCAAAACCTTCAGTTAATGTACATTTCTATACCCCTTATCCATGAACTCAGCACTCTCTGTGCAGTTTACAATGTGTAAGCCAACTGCCCCCAACAAGCTGGGGACTCATTTTACTGACCTATGAAAGAACGGAAGGCTGAATCAACCTTGGAGCTCCTGGGATTGAACTCTCAACCTTGTGGCTGCAGCATGGGCATTTAACCACTGTGCCACCGGTGACTGTTGGGAATGTTGGGAGACTGTAAGTGTAGTAGATCTACAGAAGAAGTGTAGCTCTGCAGGTGTGAGGATGGAGGGGCAAGCAGTAAAATCAAAAGTGAAACCTTTTGATCAGAATACACCACATGTCTTTGGATTTCTGTGCATAGCCTGAGGTTTATCATGTTATTCTTTCCCTGGAGGAGAAAACCTATAATAGTACTGGCAGCAGGCTATAAAAGACACAGTTTGGAAATATTTTAATGAAGTTCATCTACCTATGGGTAAGGCAGGCATGCTGCAAATTCAAACACTACAACAAAGAAATGCATGGCCTTCTGTACTGCCAACTATAATAAATTTCAAAGCTAAAGGGAAACCATTCAAAGACTATATGTTTGCTGTTTTAAAGAAAGTCACGCCAGTGAACTGGTGGAAGTCACTTAAACACTTGGATTTAGACTGAAGTAATGATTTCACTTTTAACAGCAGTTGCTTCTTCTGCTGGTATAGAAAGAAAATTCTCTTCCTTTGGACTAATTCATTTTAAATTGAGAAATCATTTGGAAGCTGAAAATGCAGGAAATCTTGTTTTTCTTTTCCAAATTATGAAGAGAAAAGAAGATGACTGAGCCGCAGGGGACAATTTTAAACTTTTCATATGTAGATCAGGCTGACAATTTTTTATTTTTTAAAACAGGTATTTTGTTTATCCACATCAGTTAACAAATGTATATGTTTAAGCAAATATAAGAATATATCAGCTATAGTTATTGTTTTAGTAATTAAATTGTTATTACTAGAGTAACTATTATTTTTTTTTCCTTTCAATAAAGTACAGCAGAAAGATTATCTAAGGGGGGTTGCAGACTGCCAGAAATAGTGCAAACTGAGTCCACTTTTAGGGTTAGGAAATCATGGGAACTGTAGTTTATTGTGGCATCAGAGCTCTCTAATAGAGAAGGCTCACTGTCTCTGAAAAAAACAGTTCCCATTATTTCCTAGCACTAACCCTAACCCTAAAAGTAGACTCAATTTGCACTATTTCTGGCAGTCTGCAACCCCCCATAATATGATTAACTTATTAAATCAAAGACAGTTCACTTCACAATAGTTTCATAACTATCAGTCTGAGAAATGTATTGCTAATAGTACTGTAAAACCAAATCAGTATTTTTTTGATATATCTTTAAAACTAATCTGAAAAGTTGTTATTCTAAAATGAGACCTTCATCTGGTTGTAAATACTAAGATTACACTAGCAAGAATGAGTTTTTGGTAACTCTGAACAGTGTAAAATATGTATTAAGCTCACAGCAAGGAAGAGTGCCCTTTTGGGGATGGGGTGTTACATGATTAAATCAAGTCTTTCTGAGTAGTGATTTAAATCAAATCAAATCTACCTGTCTTATCTTTTCTCAGACTGAATCATAAAGATACGCTGATGACTCTCACATCTTTAAACAAGAGATGCAGTTTTAACACTGTAGTGCTCGGAACCCTTGTTTATTGTATTTTTAGGTCCACTCCAAGTGCCAATTAGGCAAATGTTAATGACACTGCTGTAACCCAGCATCACCCTGTGTTTTTTTTAAAGCAAGTTAGATTTGTGCTTGTGTGTGCATAAGTAATTTTTCTATTCATACCAAGACAGGACTCCCACATTTCACCTGCAATTGCCAGTCACATTTATGAATACAGTGGGCCCCTGGTTATATAAGAGTAAAATAGTGTCCCTTATATAAAATGGCAAAATCAACATTTGCTATTTTGAATTTATACTTTTTCTGAATATTTTCAAGCCATGGATATTTGAATCCATGGATAAAGAATTGACTTTATAACTAATTTGCTCTCAATTGTGCTTTAGGTAACCATTATGAAATAAGTGGGTTTTTTAAAATTTTATTTTCATTACTTATAAATAAAATCTATTTATTTTCATGAAATACAGTAGTTGTTTGTTACATTTTGACATTATAAAATAATGTCATTGGCTTCACTACATCATTTTCTTATGAAATAGGTGTTTTAGGAAAATATGGGCCTTTGCAGACTGCCAGAAATAGTGCAAATTGAGTCCACTTTAACTGCCCTGACTCAGTGCTAGGGAATCATGGGAACTGTAGTTTATTGTGACACCAGAGCTCTCTGACAGAGAAAGCTCAATGTCTCAGAAAAAAATACAATTCCCATGATTCCCTAGCACTGAGCCAGGGCAGTTAAAGTGGACTCAATTTGCACTATTTCTGGCACTCTGCAAAGGCTGTATGTTTTGAAAACTTGAGATAATACAGATAGATAGATACTTCGGTTATTTTGCTGCTAGAGACCATTTCTTGCACAAACCCCTGAAATCCTTCTTGCTCTTCAAGTAGATAACATCAGATGGTAGCATGATCTCCCACTACAAGGAACTTACTATCTAAATTCCATGATGAAGGAAGAGCATAAAAAGAGAGGTATAAGATTTAAAGAACCCAAATAAAAGAAATTATGGAAACCCATTTAATTTGTCTAATTTGGATCTTTTGGACACATGACTCAGTTTTGGTTTCATATACACCACATTCTGGTTCCAAACGTTGCCTTACCTGTGAGATGTTTTTTTTTTTTTTTTGGTGATGAGGGTGGAGACATCCTGATGTAGGTTGCTCTCTCCTCATCACTCCAGTAGGCAAGGAGGAGACTTTGGGGGAATCTGCCAGCCGAGGGAGCAACCTCTCTTTGTCCCTCAGTTCATGTTACAGCTCTTTATTTAACTTATCTAACATTTCCTAGGATATAATAAGCTTGGTACTAATGTTAATATGTGAGGTCATCAGTGTGTTCCCCTCTATTTCACTAAGTAGTCATCACCCTTTCCCAGTTGTCAAGTTGCCACCCTTTCTGTGAGGAAAGTTTCAATTCCTCAGTTCAGGGTGGGATGGATGTCTCCACCCTCATCGCCAAAAAGAAAAATCTCACAGATAAGGCCAGTGTTCCTTTTTCCAGCGATGACAGCAGAGACATCCTGATGTGGGTGCTCCATTTCTACAGGGAGGGGGAACTGAGGTGTGATCTTGTAGCACCTGCCTGCCGAAGGATGCTTTGGCTGACTTGAAGTGCTTTCAATTGATAATGGCGTACAAATGTTGAAGGTGAGGCTCATGCTGCTGCCCAACAGATCCAGATGATTGGTGCATGCGTGGCTAGGGCTACAGAGGTTGCAGCACTGTAAGTGAAATGAGCTACCACCATCCCTGGAAGTGGGCCCCCGCTAACAAATGGTATAGGGTTATGCAGCCTCTGATTCAACGTGACAGCATTAATGTGGAGACCTTTATTCCATTGAGGATGGCTGGAAAAAGACAAACAAGCAGTCAGAAGCTGTGACTAGTTTGGTGCGGCCAATGTATATTTTGAGTACTCTTCTGACGTCGAGTGTGCGCCACATCTTTTCTAACTCCCAGGCTAGGTGTGGGCAGAAAGATGGCAGCACAACCTCCTGAGTTCTGTCAAAGGTAGAGTTGACTTTGGGCATGAACGTACGGTCTGGGTGCAGAACCACTGAGTCTTATTGGAAAATGTAGAGTTCCTTTGATAGTGCCCCAGTTCTGATATTCTCCTAATCAATGTGATTGCTACCAGGAGTAGTACCTTCCATGTCAGTGACTTCAGTGACGCTTCCCTCAGTGGTTTGAAGGGGGCCTTTGTCAGGGCCAGGTATGACATTCAGGTCACAGTTCAGGTACCTGTGCCCTGCTGGTGGTTTTATCAGTGTGGCTGCCCTTAGGAACTTTTGATGTATGGGTGTGTGGAGATCTTTCCTGCCTTCTCCAGTGGTAGAGCTGAGGATATCACGGTTGCCTTTTTACAGTGTTTGGCCTAAGACCTTTATCCAGGCCGTCTAGTAGGACCAGTAGTAATGTGTTCACTGTGACCAATTCATAGTTTAGGCCTTTTCTACTATGCCATTGGAAAAAGGCCCTGAATATGTATTCGTTTATCTTCCATGCCAATGGGCACCTTGCACTGATGATGGTGTCTGCTACCTTCTGGTCAATCCCTGAGTTTAATAGGTTCTGCTCAACCT
The DNA here is from genome assembly GCA_026167975.1 of Phrynosoma blainvillii. Taxonomy (NCBI): domain Eukaryota; kingdom Metazoa; phylum Chordata; class Lepidosauria; order Squamata; family Phrynosomatidae; genus Phrynosoma; species Phrynosoma blainvillii. The sequence goes on along the minus strand of JANUYF010000011.1, from coordinate 17,049,257 downwards.
CCATGTGTGAAGGTTGCGCCATGCTGGGTCTGGGTGGCAACTTTGGCCTTGTGTTAACGGATCTTCTCTTATGGAAGGATCTGGAAGTGATCCTGGCACAGTGACATGATCTCCGAGAACCCTGCCCTCTGTGGCCAATGCAGTGCTACTGGAATTACTTCCACCTGCTCTACTCACACTTTTCTGATGAGTCTGGGGATCATGGCCATGGGGGGGGGGGAATGTGTACAGGAGGCCATCTGGCCATCTTGTGTTGACAGCATCTATCTTTCCTGCTCCCTGTGACTGGAACCTTGAGAAAAGCCTCTTTGTGTGTTGGCTTGTGATACAAGGACCACTTGAGGACTGCCTAGCCTTCCTGTGATCATTAAGAACACTTTCGTATGCAGTTCCTTTCTGCTTGGTCTATTTTCCTATCTTGAGGTGGGGGCCTAGGGTTGCTCCCATGCTCTTAGGCTGACATCTGTTGTTATTTGTACCTCTGATGCTATCTCTATGGGGTGGTCTTGGAGGATTACTGTGGATAGCCACCACCTGAGTGAATCTGATACCTTCTTCGGGATGTGGAGGCGTCTGTGTGACGACTGTACAATCTGTGTTTGGTATGGCAAAAGAAACTACTGTAGATTCATCATGTGGAAGTGGGCCCAGGGTACACAGTCTATTGCTGCTATCATCAGCCCCTGTAGATGGGCTAAGAGCAGGAGATCTGAGGTGTGTGACTAGTGCACCTGTATTATGGTGTCTTGGACCACTCTTCATCTCTCATCATTCAGGAATACTCTTCTCTGCATGGTGTCTATGATGGTTCCAAGATGTTGCAAGTGTTGTGATGGAACTAGGTGGCTCTTCCCATGATTTACCAGAAAACCATATCTAGAGAATGAGGCCAGGACAAAGCTGGCATCCTCCTGGTCTTGGTCCAGGGATGGTGCCCTGATCAGCACATCATCTAGGTATGGATAGGCATATAGACCCTGCTGTTGCCAGCTGGCTACCAATGCTTGTGAGCAACAATCACCTTGGTGAGGACTCTCGGGGCAGATGATAGGAGCCTTGTATTAGAAGTGTTTCCTCAGTAGGTGAAGTGAAGGAACGTGTGGTGTTGTGGATGGACTGGGATGTGCAAACATGCACCTGTCAGGTCCAGGGAGGCCAGGAACTCCTGAAGTTGTAGTGTCTCTAGAATTGTCTTAAGGATTTCCATTCTGAATTTGCACTTTCTAACAAACTCATTGACTCTCTTCAGGTCTAGGACTGCATTCCATGACTTGTTCTTTTTTGGAACTATCAAAAATATAGAAGAGGAGCCCTTTGATTTTTCTGCAGTTGGTACTGATCCTATGGCTCCGATGTCCATCAGGTGTTGAATGGCTTCCAACATTAATCAGTATTTGTCCTCCTTTTTGGACCTTGGTGATGCTATGGTTGCGTGGCTGGCACCTAAAGTCCATGATGTAGCTGTCTTTTAGTGTGGAGCATATCTGTTGTGGTCTCTTCCCACATGTGAGAGAATCTCTGAAACCTGCCTCCCGCCTGTGAACTCAGGTAGTCACGCCTAAGTGGGTTTTCACCCTTGCTTGCCTGTGGCGTTGATGCAACTGCTGTTGCCCAGTATGCTGAAAACCTGCGCCTGGAACTGTTGTTGGGGGAGGTATCTGTGCTCAGACCATTGTTTGCCGTACCTCCTATCCCTGCTGTGAAAGGATCCATATCCATACCTGTAGCCATAAAAGGGATATTGTCCCTGACATGGTGGCTTCTTATAGTCTCTTTTGGCTGGGAGGGCAATACTTTCTTTTTGTCCCTGGTCTCCACTAGTACTGGTTCTAGGGACTCTCCAATCAGCTTACCCCCTGTGAGGGAGATGAGGTTCTGTTTTGACCTTGAATTCTTTAACCAGATCTGCCTCCTAACTGGGATGGACACTGCCTGAGCCCTGGTGCTGAACTGCATGATGTCCAATTAGGCTGCCACCTTCAGGAGTTTGTTGATATCTTGTCTCAGCTTGGTATTCCCCAGAAGTACCTCTGTGACAAGGTCCTTTGCTCAGATGAAGGCAGCTCTGGACAGGATTGATATAGCACTTTACATTTCTATACCGCTTGATCGTGAATTAAGCACTCTCTAAGTGGTTTATAATGTGTTAGCCAATGAGATATGGCCAATACAGCCCTCATGGAGAGTGAGGGTGCTTCATATGACCAATTTGGGGGGGGGTATCAGCCCTTTACCCCTCTGGTATCTTCAGAGCATCCTTACCATTCTTGGTATATATCGAGGACAAAACCAACATTGATACAGGGTCATTCAAAAGTCCGACTTGTAGTTTAGCTAGAACCTGCTTTAGCAGGTTGCAGAATTTTCTGGCTGCCATGGGAAAGGATTTTGCTGATGCCCATTTCTCTCTGAGTACCTTCATGAAACTGGCTGTGAAAGGGACCTCCAGGGATGATGGTCCTGGCTTGCAGAATGAATTCCCCCTTCCTTGTGGCAAGTCATTGTCATCAGGCTTGTTTTCATCTGGGAAGATCCTACTTAGTTTTCTTGTGTGATTTGCCCCCACTGTGTCTGGTCTTTGTTGTGGTTTGCCTCTTTTCCTCCCACCCCCTTTTGGTCTGCTAGCTGTTGCAGCTGCCATCTTTGTTTTTGTTCCCTTCCCCACGTGGTGCCCCCTCCAGTCGCATCTGGGGCGGAAGGTTCCCTTCTTTGAAAGAGAATCGCTGTCTCTCTTTCTGGAAAGGACAGGCAAGGAGGATCATTCTTTCCTGATCACTGGGTGCAATGCCTCTGCCTTCTGGGCAGTGTGATGCCACAGCACCCCCTCAAAGCCCAGGTGGGAGAAGTGTGTGATTGGCAGCGATCGGTGTTAGCCTTGTTTGCACTGGTTGATTCGTTGGCGATGAATGCCCCAAATCAGAAGCCCCCACAGTCGAAGTGTTCTGCTGGGTTGGGGGGAGGGGATCTTGACTATTCACTCTCAGCTCTGAGTCTTCTGTTGCCACACGTTTGGACCCACTCCAGGACCTACTCTTGTAGCACTTTCCCCCACAGCCATGATGGCTGGATCACCCTCTTCCTCCCTGGCCACTTTCCTTTTAGTGGGGGCTGCTGCATGGGACTTTGTTTCCCCAGTCCCAAGCTATCTTCCCTGGACATGCCTGGGTGATTTGACAGCACACCTCCCCTCCATCCTACCTAGACTTTAACTGACCAAAGCCAAGGTGAGAAAGGTCAGGTAAGGGAGGGTATAGATGTGTGGCTTTTTAATCTGGAAGAGAAGGACAGGATTAAAAACAAGAAGAATTGCCATGGGAAGCTAGAGTTGGAAGATAAGTTGAAAGAGGGGTTAAAAGTTAAAGGTAGGTTGGTAAGTCAGAAGTAAAAGTTAAAAGGGGTTAAAAGTTAAAAGTAAGTTACATAATTGGAAGTAAAAGATGGCGAAGCTCCATACTGGTGGCCAAGACTAGATGAGGTGCTGATTGTAGCACAGATCACGAACTACCCGTTTCAAAATTAAAAGTAAAACTTAAGAAAAATTAAAAGTAAAATTAAAAGTAAATAGTAAAACTTAAGAAAAATTAAAAGTAAAACTTAACCAGTCATCATACCAAAATATGATTTAAACAACATCTCCACAGAATTCATTGACAATATAAGGAATAGATTTGCAGTACTAAGTATAATAGATCGTGAACCGGAAGAGCTTTGGTCTGAAGCCAGGGACACAATAAAAGAAGAAGGCATAAAGATACTTCCAACAGACAAAAGGAAAGTGAAGAAACCATGGATGACAGACAAATGCTACAAGTAATAAAGGAAAGAAGTGAAACAAAACAAAAAGGAGATAGGAATAAACTAAGAAGCATGAATGCAATAGTATAATGGCTAGTGCACAAAGATAAGGAAAATTATTATGAAAAATGTAGAGAAATAGAAGACAACAACAAAAAGGGAAGAACAAGAGACCTACTCCACAAGATTTGCAAAATCAAGGGAAAGTTCAAACCAAGGATCAGGACACTCTACGACAATAAAAACAACATAATTCAAGACCAGGAAGAAATAAAAAGATGCTGGATGCAATACACAAAAGAACTATACAAAAGAGATGACAAAATGAAGGACACATGGAGCGAAGAGTCATATGAAGATGAACCCCAAATTCTAAAAACTGAGGTGGAAGCTGCAAAAAACAAGACTCCAGGAACAGATGACATACGAATAGAATTGTTGTAATCCACATTGACAGAGTCAACTATAGAGTCAACTCTAGTGCTAACCAACGCATGTCAACAGATATGGAAAACTAAACGATGGCCAAAAAATTGGAAGTGATCAATATACATCCCCATCCACAAAAAAGGAGATACAAGAAGCTGCAGCAACTATAGGACCATAGCACTAATCTCCCATGCAAGCAAAATTATGCTCAAAATACTGCAACATAGACTCCAACCACACATGGAGAGAGAAATCCCAGAGGTCCAAGCAGGGTTCGGAAGGGAAGAGGCACCAGGGATCACATTGCAAATATACAATGGCTAATGGAGCGTAGCAGGGAGTTCCAAAAGAAAATCAGCATGTGCTTTATAGAATATAACAACGCCTTTGACTGCATATATCATGAAAGACTATGGAACACCCTTAAAGACATGGGAGTGCCAACACATGTGATCATCCTAATGAGGAATCTGTACTCAGGACAAGAGGCTAATGTCAGAACAGAACACAGAGAAACAGAATGGTTCCCAATTGGCAAAAAAGTCATTCAAGACTGCATCCTATCTCCCTACCTATTCAACTTATATGCAGAACATATTGTAATGAAAGTGAAAGTGAGGAGTGAAAATAGGAGGAAGAAATGTCAACAAGCTGAGATATGCTGACAACACCATAATACTAGAAGAAAACCTCACAAACTTGCAACAACTACTAAGGAAGATCAAAGAGGAAAGTGCAAAGGCAGGTTTACTGTTGAACATAAAGAAAACAAAAATAATGACCACAGAGAACTTACACAACATTCAGTCTAGACCAGGGGTAGGCAACCTTTCCCCTTTAAGGGCCGAGGGACTTCAGCTCCCAGAATCCCAGGAGCTATTGGCCAACATGAGACTATTGGCCAACATGGCTGAGGCTTCTGGGAGCTGAAGTCCCTCGGCCCTTAAAGGGGAAAGGTTGCCTACCCCTGGTCTAGACAATGAGGAAATAGAAATAGTAAAAGAGTTCTCATATCTGGGATCAAACATTGATTGGAATGGGGACTGCAGCCAGGAGAAGATTAAGAATGGGGAGGATGGCTACGAAAGAACTAGAAAAGATCCTAAAATACAAAGACATACAACTCAGCACAAAAGTCAGAATCATAGAAGCCATCGTATTCCCTATTACCATGTATGGATGTGAGAACTGGATAGTCAAGAAGGAAGATAGGAAGAAAATCAATGCATATGAAATATGGTGCTGGAGAAGAGTGCTGAGGATCCCATGGGAAGCCAAAAGGACAAACAAATGGGTCCTAGAACAGATCAAGTCAGAGATATCTCTAGAAGCCAAGATGACAAGACTTAGATCAGGGGTAGGCAACCTTTCCCCTTTAAGGGCCGAGGGACTTCAGCTCCCAGAATCCCAGGAGCTATTGGCCAACATGAGACTATTGGCCAACATGGCTGAGGCTTCTGGGAGCTGAAGTCCCTCGGCCCTTAAAGGGGAAAGGTTGCCTACCCCTGACTTAGACTGTCATACTTTGGACACATCATGAGAAGGCATGAACCGCTGGAAAAGACAATAATGTTAGGAAAGGTGGAGGGAAGTAGAAAGAGAGGAAGGCCACATGCTAGATGGATGGACTTTATTAAAGAGACAATAAATAAGAGTTTGCAGGAGGTAGGCAGAGCAGTAGAGGGCGGGGGGTTGGAGATGTCTCATCCATAGGGTCACCATGGGTCAAGACCAATGCAAAGGCAGTTAACAACAACAACAACAAAGGTTAGTAAGAGAATCTGGGAGACAGGAACTACTTGAAGCAGAGGCAGGAACTACACTGAGGGACAAAGGGGGGTTGCTTCCTTGGTGGGCAGATGCCTCAAAGTCTTCTTCCTGCCTACTGGAGCGATGAGAAGGATGCAACCTACACCAGGATGTCTCCAGTCTCATTGCTGGAAAAGAACTTTGTTGCCCCAGAATGTATACATCCTTTTTAGCACAGGGCACAAAACATCTCTGTTCTGAGAAGGGACCAGAAGGAGCTGAATTCAAGAGTGTAACATACCGGATTTCACATCATAGGACTTCAGCTGGAGCGAGTGGCTGCTTCGACCCATCAGCTCCGACATCTTTTTCCAGTTGTTGCCATACAGGGTTTGATACTTTCTGAGCTTTTTCTTTTCTTTCTCTGAATACCTAGAAAGAGATTGCAATGGTCATGAAGCTCGTTGTAGCACATGTTTTCCCCCCTTCAATTAAAAAATAGAAAGAATGTTTGACTTCTGGCTATCAGAGACTTCTGTTTCACCAGCAAATAGGCAGACACAGATGGACAAGTATAAGGAAAAGAACCTTCAGCCTTCCACAAAGAGCTGGAGGCACCATGCCTGTTTCACATGGATAACACACTGAGGTCAGTGGAAAAAAGGGGAGGATATAAATTAACAGGCAAGTTGCTGTGACTATTGGAATATGGCATTAATGCTTGGACCTATAGAATTAAGAGTAAGGGGGGGGTTCTTTCCTCATAACTGCATTGATTATCTCTGTGGTCATTTGGTCAGTGTGACTGTGAAGAGGCCACTTCCTATCTCCTCCCACTCTATTAAAGGTTAAGAGTTTTACAACTCTTTGTTCTCCTCTTTCCACTATCGTCCAAGATGGATGCATCCACAAGGCTGTTCCTCTGAGGATGTTTTTCTTTCTTACCTGTATGCATGAGGGTCAAGCTAGTGATCCTCATATTAAGTATAGTCTTTCTCTACTGATTACTTATTTTTCTAGAACCTTGGTGACAATAAAATAAGTCTTATTTTTATCTTACTTATGTATCCTGTTTATTTCCCAGAAACTCAGATATATATACTACTGTTGGGGCACACGCTACTGCTGCTGTACTTAATATATGAATAGCAATTTACCCACTACCAAATTTCCTATATAACCCACAACAGAGACCACAGTCCACAAACCAGGCTTGCAACTGTTGTTCCTCTTACTTTCCATTATAATTCTGAGAGTCAAACATTTTCCTCGCTCGGTAATAGACAAGTCTCCAGGGCCGTGGAATTCCTTGAGCTGTGAAAGACAGAACAATGTACATGTTAAATCTATATCTGGTATCAACACAATTTTATCCAGGTCATCTAGAAAAGTTAAAAATAAATTTATTCAAGAAACAGCTTGGCAGAAAACAAGATGGCACACCACAAACCTATGGTAAACTAAGAATTTCATTTAAAATATTGCGTATTTTTAAATGGCATCTGCTATTGGAGTAATCAAAAGGCTTGTAAAGAATTACAGGTGCAATCCTCCACACACTTATAATGGTCTTAAGTCCTACTCAATGTATTGCCAGCACATTAAGAAAAGAGAAGATTTTGGAGGAACCTTGACTTACAGTACACAAACAGTGAGCTTGGGAATACTGCCCAACTGCTCTTGCTGCAAGTGGGAAGATGTTCACAGTAGCCAAGTAAAGAAAGACTGAAAATCAATAAAGAGACACGAAACACATTTGTCTTGTTAGGATTTTTGATGGGATATATAGTCAATGTTGAAATGTAAAGATGTGTGTCTGTATTTTTCCATGATGAGAAATCTGCTTCTAGGCCTAAAACACAACATCTCAGTCTAGGTGTTTGAAGACAAACAAGTGAAGTTAACAAGATGGAATACATGGGAAAGAGGTTTTGTTTATACAGAGAATACAATAATAAAAGTTGTTTTGGGAAAATAGATCACATGGTAGAAGATGAACAACAAGGGGTTTGGTTAACAAATGTCATGTATAGATCAGCCAATTAACCTGAAGAGTAACACCCAAAGAGGTGGAGAAAAGGTGGGCTGGGAATTGTGTTTCAAGCTTAGGAGTCAGTCTGTTTTAACCTTTCTAACAGTATGGATTAAAGTTTTCTTTATTTTTGCAGAAGCTGTAGCTTGACTAATTTTCACAATGTAGCATTAAGGATTTATAGTTTTGTTCCTGTTAGCCACGTCTGGCTAAAGTGATGTTTTATTGGACTTTGTAGATTTCACTTTGCCTATGCTATTTTATAATAAAGCCTTTTGCTAGAAGCTTGGAAAGCTGCCTACGTGCTGGTGATCTCTACTAGACAAGCAGCCTTGCTGCATGAACTGCCCTGCTGCTTGGATTTTATCTTCACACACACACACACACACCTTCACCATCCATCCATCAACATGTCTCTCCGGAAGAGAGTCAAATGGAGAATCAATTGGGGTATTTTGAGTCTTTTCTTTCAAAATAGGGTTGGGGTGATGGCAGAAAACGTTTTCTTTATGGAATTTTGAAGATTTTAACATTTCTGGCCAACTAGCCAAAAAAAAAAAAAAAAAAAGTTTATGGCTCTTAAACATACATCACTTTACTTCACTGCCTAAAGGCATATTTTAATTATGCCTTTACTTGAATAAATGAAAGTATTGACTTCGTGTATGTATGCTATAAGAGAAGCAAATTCCACTCTGGGCATAAATTTTGCAAATCACAGTATGACTGTATCTGAAATAACGTCTACCATTCTGGTCAGTAGAGGTTTTTATTTATTTACTTAAGGATATTATAGATGTAGAAAAGATGTATGAAGAGAAAGCCAAGAGCAACTCCCTTAGGGGGAAAGGCAAGTGAGGGGAAAGAGAATTCTCAGTATCCCCTCTAAACTACATATCCCAGGTTTCCATAGGATGGAGCCATGGCAATTAAAAAGTAATCACAGTACTATAATTGTGCAGCGTGATAGGGCCTATGGCATGGAACAATCTCTTCCTTCAGGGAGGAGATACCCAGGTATGAGTGTTCCCTCAATGCTTGTTAAGCTAAGGTAGGAATGTGACTAGGCATATGACTGACCACCTAAGGTTCCTCCTTTCATTCCATGGTTTATGGGGCCCTGCACAGATCCTTTCTGCTTCTTGGGTTGTTTTCTAACCCACTGCAGTCATCCACTGAAGCTGAATGGTGGGAGATTTAGGACAGCTAAAATAAAGCATTTGTTATGATTATTATCATCATCATCATCATCACCACCATCACCACTGCCTTCACCACCACTCGTGCCCTGCCTTAGAATCAAAAGTCAAGATACAGTAGAAAACAAATCTGCTTTGTTAAACAAAAGATGGCTGGGAAACCAACCAAGTATGTGTAGACCACTAAGGAAGAACTCAGAAACAGGGAGTCAATCCTGCAGGTTCCAGGCCAGAAACCACTTAACGCAGCACTGCTTCTCAAAACATCTCAAAAGAATGTACTCTTGGCTCCCCAGGTCTTAAGACATGGAGAATCAGATAAACAAGCATTTTTTGACAGCTACGAAAGCAGGGACAGCCCAGCACTCCAGTTCTCAGTTCTCACTGACAGGCAATGTCAGAAAATATCTCCGCTGCTTCCAGATGCAATAGACCTCAATACTGGAAAAATAAGCAACATCCCTTTCTCGACATTTTGCATCTCTGATACATCTCTGATTAGAGATACCAGATCTCAAGCTAAGAAGAGGAAACAATGAGATAGGCAAAAGCTGTGAATGTATATCTGAAATGTATTTTAAGAAGCTACATTTCTTACTATAAGAAATCCACTGTAATGCACCTACTCAATGATGAAAGCTACATAGACCATAAAAATTATGTTTATATAAAATGCCACTCTAAGGATTGTGTTAAATAAGCCTTTTAAACTTTTTCAAGCACAATAAATACTCGTTATAAAGATGCATACCTGTTCTTTGATATTAGAAATTTCCTGATAGCCTAAAGTTCAATATATTCTTAAAGGAAATGCTAATGTTAATCTGTCTCGTAAACAATACTGTTTGTGAACACTTGTTTACAACCTTGGAAGTTGAGGTGAGCAAAAAAGTGAACTTTAAGGAACTCTTAAGCTGGACAGTCTTGACTAATTCAGGGTCTGTGTTCCCTAATGGTCACTGTGACTTTATTTTACATGTAAGTTTGAACTTGTTGGGTCTATGAACTATGAACAAGGGGATGGAAGAACCATGCCAATATCATAAGTACTTCTACACACACTGCACAGTAGAGTGTAACTTCCTAAGTCTACAAAAGCTCATGCTGCCAACTTCTTTCTTTAGCTAGCCTCAAAGGTGCTACAAGATCTCTCTACATACTGATTCTACAGACTAACATGACTATATCTTTGACTTCACACATTGCACAGTTACACTGTGGAATTCACTGCCAGATGATGATGATGAGGAGGAGGAGGATCCATTATACCAGAACTTTTCCCCAAATTTGGAATTTGAATTAAAATACAGTAAAAATATACAAAACAATAACATTAAAATGGAGTTAAACTACCAACAACATTTTAAAACAAATTGTACATTTAACAATGCTAAAAAGCAATTAAAGGATTTACATTCTTTCCTGTTTAGAACAAGAAGGAAAATCCTTTGGCCATGAAAATCGAAGTAAACAATTAATACTTACCAATCTTTAAACCAAACAAATGTTCACGTTTCAGCCTCTTAAGGTTGGCTTGCTCTTCAGGAAATCTGTCTGTAAACAAGAGCTTTTCTGCACTATCTATTCCACTCTCTTTCAAGAAGGCCTCCACGTTTTTCCTCAGCAACTTATTTTCTTCCTTTGAGAACTTGCCAAATCTCACTGAGATGCCTAGGTGGGAACAGGAAAATTAGCCAACTCTGGAAAAATGTTTAGGCTAAGAAATCTCTGGAGCCAACCTTCCAAACAACCAAGATGCATACTCTTAAATAAGAGGTATACTTAAAGAATGAACTGGCCACTGTCTTACTGGAACCATCACACATTGTTATCTTCACCAAATTAAACTTCTTAGCAGTTCAGATGGGTATGGGTTGAGAAATCTGTTACATGTGAGCAACGTTAGGTAAAAAAAGAGTGCAGAGCCAGAGGGAAACCGTGGGCATGCAAGGTACCCATTTGGCAGACAAAAGGGCCAGTGTGTATGCATCTCCTCTTCATTTGCAGGTATGGACAGACCATTTGAACAGTAGTAGGGGCAAAGAAAAAAGCACCCCCTCCCACCCTCCTAATGGCACACTCCCATCCATGTCTGCTTGGGAATGAACTTCTCTGCAGGCCAGAGGCCAAGGCAAGTAAGGAAAGGTTTACAGCCTCAATTTCTGGCACTGTGTGTGCATGGAGATCCAAAACTGTGCAAGTAATTGTGGTGGTTCCCAAGACTCTTTGAAATGTTTCTTGCTGCCATTTCGCTTACTATGAAGTGGGCAGGAGGTGCAGGAACTAGATAGCCTGGGACCACCCTGGAGACTAAGGCATTTCCTCCCCCATCCAACCTGGAAATCCTGGTCTAGTTGGAGAACCTGGATTTCCTGGGCCAGCGAGGAGGAAGTGCTGTGCACATCAGTGACAGAACATACTCTCTGAGCACAACAGGCCCCAGCTGCAGACCCTGGCACTGACAAGGGAGGGTGCTAAAAGCTCCTCTCTGAGAGTGCAAGGAACTAACACATGGCCATGGCAATGACAGACTGACTCAGCATAAGGTGACTTTCTATATTTCAGTGTCAACACCAGCCCTTCTGAGAAAGCAAAGCAAAGCAGCTTCATTTATATACCGCTTCGTATTGCACTATGCAGTGTCTAAGCCAGGGGTAGGCAACCTTTCCCCTTTAAGGGCCGAGGGACTTCAACTCCCAGAATCCCAGGAGCTATTGGCCAACATGGTTGAGGCTTCTGGGAGCTGAAGTCCCTCGGCTCTTAAAGGGGAAAGGTTGCCTACCCCTGGTCTAAGCGGTTTACAACTGTAAGCTCATTGCCAACAACAGCTGGGTACTCATTTTAGCGACCTCGGAAGGATGCAGGCCTGAGTCAAGCCTGAGCCCTGGCTAGTATTGAACTCGCAACCTTATTGTTTATGAGTGAGTGGCTGCAGTACAGGCAATTAACTACTGCACCACCAGGGCTCCACTTTGTTTTGCCTCTTCTTATTCTACCAGGCTAACTAAACTCATAATACAAAGAACTTGTGCCTCATTTTAATGGCTTCACCCCCCCCCTTTCCCCCATGACCTCCTCCTTTCAAGCAGTTTATAAGCTTGAGGGCATGTACTATCTTATTTTATTAATATTCCAGCTGCCTTGAACTCCTCCCTAGATGCAGAGCAGTGTGTAAATGTTACAAATAAAGTAATGTTAAGGGAAGATCCCTTGTAGTTCAATGGTCTGCAAGAGTTCTCACACCTGATCCCTGCTATCTCCAGGTCAGGATGAGGGGAGAAGTCTGTCTCAAATCTTGGAAAATCACTGCCAGTAAGAGGAAGCAATCCTTGGTTAAATAGACCACAGATCTGATTCAGTATCTCCTGCTTCCTATTGCTCAGGAAGCTGGGATGCAGTTCAAAACCACTTTGGTTAAGGCAAGAAAGCTGGCTATAATTATATTGGTATAACACTGGTGACCAGATGATCTAAGTTCTTTCCCTCTTACTGTAAGACACACAAACTCCTTTCTCTTTTCAGAGGAATTACTAATGAAGGAAATTCACCTCCATCCCCACCACACCTGCGCATCAAGGATCATACACACCTTGTTTCTTAAAATTTTTAAATCTAACCAGGTCTCTTATGGCCAGTTGCTTGATTAAGGAATCCGAGAGCTTCCTCACATGTGGGATGAACTCCTCCAGCTCCTGTGTGACGGACTCCAAATCTTGCATTTGAAAGCCTGGGGATTCTAGAAACTCATTGTCCAAGATAACAGGTTCAGATGATCCTTTCTCATCTGTATGCACACTTAAAGCAGATTTTTGTAGCCTGTTGAGACATCAGAACACATGCAGATGAGAAAGAACAACATTTATTTACTTTCCATACAAAAACTATTTTCTGTTCTGTTTCCAAGCACAGTTCAAAGCGCTTGTTGTTGCAAAGCACAATAAAAATATTGATAGACTGGGCAAAAAGGATATGTGAACCCCACTTCCTGGAAGATAAATTGAAACACCTACACTGGCCTCTACAGGCTAATGGTTACTCCAACTCAGACATCAGACGGGCTGCCAGACCCAGAAAAAAACATAGAAGTAAAGACAAACAATCACCCAAAGGGAAGGTATTTTTACCATATATCAAAGGAGTCACAGACAGAATAGGGAAACTGGTGAGGAAACACAACCTCCAAATGGTCAACAAACTGACCAAGAAAATCTAGCAAATGTTTTGCTTAGCAAAGGACAGGACCCTCTCATGGCTGCAGGAGTTTACTGCATAGGGACCCCAAACGCAGTGTTCAAACATGAATCAAGGAACATGAGAGACACTGCAGACTGGGTCAGCCAGAAAAATCAGCAGTAGTAGAACACGAAATCATCCTGGGCATAAAATGCTATTTGAAAACACTGAAATTCTGGACCATGCCAACAACAACAACAACAACAACAATAATAAATTTTTATTTGTAACCCGCCCCTCTGTTCAGCAACCGGGGCGGCATACAGCAAGATTAAAAAACAACAATTAAAACATCTTTATCCCAGACCCTAACCCTCCCACCCCTTAAAACTATATTAAACTATATTAGAATTAAAATCAAGGAACATAATTAAAATACAATAAAATCAACAACTATCAGGTCAGAATGCACAGGGAAGCCATTGAAATTCTCAAACACCTAGACAACTTTGACAGGAAAGAAACCCTGAGAGTAAACAAAGTTTGGCTACCAGTCCTGAAAAACACCAAAATCAAGACCCAATAAATGGAAATGAAAACCATCCAGGGTCAGGGGTTTTCACAGAAGACAATGGATCACTAATTAAATAGACAAACCCTCCTTGCATATCCTCCCACCCTGAGGCCTTGTCATTCAACAATAGAACACACAGATTAACACGTAAATCATTTCCCTTCAACCAACGGACACACAGTATATATACCCCACTCACTTCCATGCCAGCCACAGCTGCTGCCGAAAGTCAGAATAAAGTCTTCTAGAACATGGCCATATAGCCCGAAAAATCCACAAGAAATTATGGATGCCGGCCATGAAAGCCTTCGACTTCACATTGCTTGTTGTGACATGCACAGCCCTATGCTCTGAGGTGCAGGTTATTGGAAGGACTGTATTCTCCTACATGAGCCTGCCCTGTATTTTGAGATCTCTCCTTCCACCAACCCCCTAGACACCAATAGTGGGAACACAGAAGAGGGACCTCTTAGTGGCTGCTCACGGGACCATGAAGGTGAACCTGTGGCACTGTGCCAGAGAGGGCATGCAGAGCCCTCTCTGAGGGCACGTGCACCATCACCTGTCGTGGCAAAGGCCAGGAGGAGTGAGGGAGAAGGAGCGCGGAGCAGAGGCCAGGATGAGAGAGGCATTAGCCTCCCTCAGTAGGGAGGGGTGGGTGTTAGGTAGAAAGCCTTTCCAGGGTGGGAGGGATGGAGGAAAGGAGCACTCTGTTTCTCCACCTCTCCCACCCTGAAAAGATGGGAGAAGTCCCCCCCCTTCCGCCAACACCAGGTGACACCCAGGAATGGCACTGAATTTGGGCACTCAGTCTTTAAATCGTTCGCCATCACTGTCATAGAATCTTCTAAAAGAAAGACTGGCACCCTCAAGTCTTCTCAGAGGCAAGCCAAGACTTCTGTTTGGACTGGCCTTTGGGAAGTAGCTGCTCATGGATTTTAATAGTGCTATATTGTGCTATATTGTTTTATTTGTTGCTATTTGTCCTTTTTAAAGGCTTCCCTCTTACTTCTATTGCTTTTTGATCTATTCATATTTAATTATATTTAACTTCTGTATGATGTGAACTTTTATCTATATTTGTTTTAATCTTCTGTAAGCCACTGTGACTCCCAGATATGGGGGGGGGGGGGGGAATAAATACACAAATAATAACAATATTTACATCGTTTAGTTGCTTTAACTGCAAGAGCAAAGAATTGGAAGTACTAAAACAAAGGAATGGAATATCCAGCCCATATACATTTGCTCTCCAAGCTGAACAATCTGGAGTTCTTCCTCAAGATAAGACCTGCCTCAAAGCGCTACTCCCTCATAAGGGAAATGAGGTCAGATAGCAACTGAGCCCACAACAACCTATCTTTATGACAATGAGGAAGATTTGGGTTTAAACACACAGAACTGCAGCTCTGGCGCCTAATATGGCCTTGTAAAAGTACCTGAATGGTTTCAAACACTGAAATACAGAACATATTAAAGTAGTATTTTTCTCTGTTAGCGAGTCATTCTGGGATCAAGAACTTACATATGGTATTGGTCTGACTTGTCATGTTTTCCATTCGCCTCCACAGTGTCTTTCACTAAGAGACTGTCTTTAGTAGAGTCTGAATTACCCATGATGGAAGATATGCTGGGATCTTTTCTATGCTTGCGTGGCCTCTTTTGTGCAGTGGGGCTGCTCAGTCTAGCAGAAGGGCCTGGGATTGACAGCTTTTGCCCTGTCTTATTCTGCAAAAAATCTGCATCTTGAGTTTTTGAGGGTGTCTGAGAAGGGGATGCAAAAAGATACTCTTGTGTGTACTCTGAATCACTTGCAAAATCAGTCCTACCAACAGAGGCTTCAACGTGCTCTTCTGACAATACCTTTGCTAACTTCTTCTTCTTTTTCTTGGGAGCGATTTCACAACTGCTACCCACCACTTCCAACTGATCTGCTTCAAGCAGACTGTTGGCTTCTTCTGGGGTCTCAGGGACATAAAGCTCATTGTCACTATCTTGCTTGCTGGACTTGTGTTTTCTCTTTTTTTTCTTGTTTACTGTAACTGTTCCAACCTCATCATCCAAGTTGCTCTCTGTTACAATCCAAGAATTTTCCAGTTGGGAGTCAAGTGTCTCCCTTGTGTCTTTTTTCCCCCTCATGGATTTCTGTTGACAACACTGAATGTCCTCTGTATCCTGACTGTCAACATACCCAGAAGAGTCAGAAGAGAAAGATCGGTGGAAAAAAGGATTCACTGACTGTTCATTTGTCTCCACACTAAGCTTCTCTAATTTGTTTTTCTTCTTCTTTTTCTTCTTTGATGAACCCAAGAGTTGAAAATTACCTACACATGAATCATCCCCTCTGTCTTTCATCCCCCTCTTGCATTTTTGTTGCTGAGTCTGATTGTCTTCTGTATCCTGATTGTTAATATGCCAAGGAAAAACAGAGGAATGGTCAGAAGAAAAAGACGAATGATGAACAGAATTCACTGACTGCTCATTCATCTTCCCATTAAGCTTTTCTAACTTGTTTTTCCTCTTTTTCTTCTTTGGTGTGCCCAAGAGCTGAAAGCTACCTTCACATGAATCATCCACCCCATCTGTCATTTCCTTTAAAAAAGAAAGAAAAAGATAAAACCTACACAGACAAACAGTATTAAAAAGCTTTACATGTACACTTGTCCCTCCACATTTGCGGCTTTAATTTTTGTGACTTTGATTATTCACATATTTATTAATATGTTATCTCTTGGAATTTCCAAGTCTTCCAGAACTCCTCTATGGTCAACTTTAACCAAAAGTCACACTGAATGACCTAGAGATTCCTAGCGAGGTGTTCTCTCAGGTAAAAACATAGTGTTTTTGTTATCTGAAGTTTTTCCACATTCGCAGGGGTCCTGTGTCCCTAACCCTAGTGAATGTGGAGGGACAGGTGTAATAGAGATTCTAGAACATTTTATAACTCACCACTAGAATTCACTGATAACTGCCTCCAGTTTATAAAGATGTTACATTTGAAGTGTTCTTACAAAAAAATCTCACTAGCGTTCTTGTAGCCCATCCAGCTCCCAGAACAGGCACCTTTAATGCACTTATGGGTAACCACTGATTGTTTTTACCTTTTAGTATGTAAAGCAAGGAGCTTTCTGACATTCTAAGGATTAACAAATTTATTGGGGCAGATGATCTGGGGGAGGAAAGTACATTTCAGGTTAATGTCTTCAGTCAGCTGATCCACTAGCCTGTTTCAAACAACCTTATGGCAGCCATTCTACCAGATTTAAGGACCCCATAACATTAAAAACTTATGTCTGAGTTTTCTCATCCTTTGCCTTCCCAATCACCTTTTCCTTTTCTGCCACAATGTTTTCAATTTTAATTCTGTCAGGACTGCTTTGCTGTTTTTCAAGAATCATATGTATAGAGCTTTGAGAGTTGATCCACTGTGCAGCTTGGCAGAAATGCTATAAATAAATAAGCAAGCGTATTGGCTTATTATTAAGTTCAGTTATAGAGTAAATGACCATTGGCGCCCACTGACTCCTGTTTTAATTACACAAGGATGTCCCTAATTAGCTATCATTTCCCAAAACTGGGAAACTACGAGTCAGAAAAATGAAAGTGCAGAATGAGCTCAGGCTTGCTAGAGAGGTTAAGAAGAACAATAAAAAGGGCTTTTTTTTGGGTATGTCTGTAGCAAAAGGAAGAAGGAAATGGTAGGGCCACTGTGTGGAGAAGATAGAAAAATGTTAACAGAGAAAAGGCAGAACTTTCCAACATTTCTTTGCCTCAGTCTTCTCAGAACAGGAATAGGGTGTTCAACCTGAGGAAAATGGAGCAGATGATGCAGTAGGTGAAATGCAGCATAGAACAGTTAAAGTGGTAGTACAGAAATATTTGGTTAATCTAAATGAATTCAAGTCTCCAAAACCAAATGAACTACATCCAAGGGTATGAAAGAATTTGCAAATGTAATCACAGGGTCACTGTCAATAATCTTGAGGAATGCTAGATAACAGGAGAGGTCCCAGCAAACTGAAGGAAGGCAAATGTTGTTCCCCATCTTCAAAAAGGGGAATAAAGCGGACCCATATATTGCCCGGTTAACCTGACTATAAAATATTCTAGAGTAGATTATGAAATAGACAGTACTTAGAATGGAATGACGTGATTACTAAAAGTCAGCATAGATGTCTCAAAAACAAGTCAAGCCAGAGTAATCTGACCTTTTTTGATAAAATTACCAGCTTGGTAGATCCACAGTATGTACCTTCAGCATATCTTGATTTCAGTAAGGCTCTGATAAGGTTCCCCATGATAACCATGCAAACAAGCTAGTAAAATGTGGGCTAGACAATGCAACTGTCAGGTGGATTTGTAATTGGTTGACTGGCCGAATGGAAAGGGTGCTCAACAATGGCTCCTCTTGATCCTGGAGAGAAGTGACCAGTGGGGTGCCACAGGGTTCTGTCCTGGGCCCAGTGCTATTCAACATATTTATCAATTACTTGGATGAAAGAACAGGAGCATGCTTATCAAATTTTCAAATGACACCAAATTAGGAGGAGTAAGTAGCTAATACCCCAGAGGATAGGATCAAAATTCAAAATGACCGTATCAGATTAGAAAGCTGGGCTAAAACAAAATTATTTTTAATAGGGAGTAATGTAAGGTACTGAACTTAGGCAAAATAATAATAATAATAATAATAATAATGAAATGCATAGATATAGGATGGGGGACACCTGGCTTAATAAGACTACATGTGAAGGGGATCTAGGAGTCCGAGTAGACCACAAGTTCAACATGAGGAAACAGTGTGATGTGGCAGCTAAAATAACCAATACAATTCTAGATTGAGGGAAATTACAGTGCTACTCTGTTCTGCTTTGGTCATGTGTAGATATAGAATGGAGGACACCTGTCTTCACAATACATTTGAAAGGGATCTAGAAATCCTAGTCAAATAAGCTTGTTGAATACAGTGTCTAGAGTAAAGGAAGTAATAGTACCATCCTATTCTGCTTTGGTCAGGCTTCACCTAGAATACTGTGTCCAGTTCTAGGTACCACAATTCAAAAATAATGTTGGCAAGATGGAGTGTCCAGAGGAGGGCGACCAAAATAATGATGGGTCTGGAAACCATGCTGTATGAGGAGAGACTTAGGGAGCTGGGAACATTTAGCCTGGAGAAGAGAAGATTAAGGAGTGACATGACAGCCATGATTAAATATTTGAAAGGATGTCATATTGAGGATGGAGCAAGTTTGTTTTCTGCAGTTCCAGAGAACAGAACCAAGAGCAATGGATTCAAACTAGAGGAAAAAAGATTCCACCTCAACATTAGGAAGAACTTCCTGACAGCAAGAGCTGTTTGACAGTGGAAGACGCTGCTGCCTTGGGGTGTGGTGGTCTCCTTTGGAGGTTTTTTAACAGAGACTGGATGGCCATCTGTCATGGGGGGGGGGGGCTTTGATTATGTCTTCCTGCATGGCAGAATGGCCCTTGGGGTCTCTTCTAACTCTTATGATTCTATCATGCTTCCAATTTTCTGATTTGCTCCTGTTAATAAACCTAAATCCCTCCCTGAATTCTTTCTCAGGTTTGATAGTATAAAAAAACCCAATAAAGGAGCCTGCATTTGGACAACACAGTAAATGAAACAGAACAAAGCTTACTATGGAGGTGATGAGGCAACATTCACCAGCATGATGCGTATGATGAATAAGATTTTATTCTCACAGAGTTTAATGGTTCTATCTGAAACGCCTATCTGAGGTCCAAAACACACTGCAGAAATAATCCAGTTTGAGACCCCTTTAATTGCCCTGATTTAAGTGTTATGGAATCCTGGGAACTGTAGTTTATGATGGCACCAGAGCCCTCTGACAGAGAAGGCTAAAATGTCTCTCAAAACTGCAGTTCCCAGAATTCCCTAGCATTGAGGAAGGGCAGTTAAAGCGGTCTCAAAGTGGATTATTTCTGCAGTGTGTTTTGGATCTGAAATGCCCCATGTGCAACATTCATAATCAATGACCTGTTTTCCATCTGGTGTCTTTCTCATTTCTCATGTTAAACTACCAAGGCATAGCTAACGATTACCTGGCACAGAAGAGGGCGATTAGAGTGTTAATGGTCCCTATTAAGGCGGTGACCAACCTCTGCTTTCCCCTCTGGCAGCACCGATTGCAATCTGCTGGGCTCTCCGCCAGACAGCCGCCTCCAGGAACAGCAGAAGAGTCTCTCTCTCAGCCACAGCTAATGCTGCCCCAAAAGATCTGATAGCCAAAAGACAGAAAATAGGCCTGAATCTTTAAAATATGACTTAGAGGCAAGCAGAAGCCTTGAAGCCTGATTCTTTCAGGTAGTAATTGACATTTCTTCCCCTGGGATCATAAGGGAGTACAGCTACAACAGATAACATGTTTCTGAGTGCTGAATAGACAATAGATGAATTCAATTTCCCATGCATAAGCAGAAAACACATATGTGGCATAGTCCTCATTCCCACAACATAATAAACCAGTTTGCAAACCGATCTGAACAGGTTTAAATGGCCTTTGTTCACACTTGTGCCAAATTCCTGGTGTAGTTTGTCGAGGGCCCCTCAGCGCTAAACCCATTTGAAGTGCTTCTTCTGGATCCACCGAATTCCCTGCGTCTTTTGCAATGAATTGGTTCAACGCTAGTGTGAACGAGCTGCGGATCTGAATCGGTTCCTTCTGGCAGTAAGCCGTGACACGACTCCATGATGAATAGATCCATTGCTTAACATGAACACAAAGTGGACTAAATTGAAAGGGGGTAGGTTCGATCGCTGCTCGAAGTGTGAATGTCTATTTGGCGCTAAATCACTTCATCAATTCAACTAAAAAAAACTGTTTTATTGTGTAGTGGGAATGAGGCCATAGTAAGGGAAGCTTGAGCAACCAATCATGAGTTAGGGGCTGTACAGATCAGCATAAAGAGCCAGCCTGGGGGCAGAGTGGAGGCATGGTGACCACACGGCGGTTGGCCTGACTCTGCCCCTTCATGCTGCGCACCCCACCACACGGCGGGAGGTGTCATGGTGCTCCCTTGGTGCAGTGGCTACACATGCTGCGCCAAAGAAGTGCAGAAAAGCTGCCGCAGCTTCTTTATGCGCTGCAGAACTGCTGAGTTGGGGGCGTGGTGTGCAGTTGCTGCCTCCCCAACCCAGCATTTCCAGGGGCAGCACGGAGCCACCTATTAGGGGTGGTCTAGCGAGCCCCTTAGTGTCCATGCAGTGTCCACGAGCTTAGGCTATGTTTGTATGTTAAATGCTGTTTTCCAATCACAGTTTGGGACATGGCGGTTCAAGTGGTTAAGACACTGACTCTGTTGATTGCAAGATCGGCAGTTTGAGGCCCAGGTGCTGCGTGGCGGGGTGAGCTCCTGTCACTAGTCCCAGCTTCTGCCAACCTAGCAGTTTGAAAGCATGCAAATGCAAGCAGATAAACAGGTACCACTTCAGTGGAGAGGTAAACAGCATTCTGTGCAATCATGCTGGCCACAGGATCACAGAGTCGTCTCTGAAAACGCTGGCTCTTTAGCTTAGTAACGGAGATGAGCACTACCCCCTACAGTCGGACACAACATGACAATCTTGTCAGTGGGGAATAGCTTTACCTTTTAATCACAGTTTGCTCTGATGAGACAGATACAATTGTAAAACTGTATAAAAATGCTGTTCTCACCAGTCATGAGAGGACGCGTGATTTGCTACTAAGCCGTGTGAACTCAATTTTGCAAGATTTAATAAAGCGTCATAAAGAACCTCTGTCTCTCATCGTGTGAATTGGGACCCTGGGCTCGAATCCTCACTCGACAGGGCCTGCCTGAGCAGGGTTAAGGTGACAGACCCGTGAAACCGACTGCCAAAAGGAGACAAATCGTGCCCGAGGCGCCGAAGAGATCTTTGAAATAGTTACTTTCCACCCAGGGCACTGAGAAAAACCAGAAGCAAGTTAGAAAAGTCAGGGCTGCATCCACACCAGATAATTAAACCGGTTTAGCACTGTTTTAACTGCCATAGCTCAAGGCTATGGAATTCTGGGAACTGGAGTTTGTGGTGGGGCCCAGAGCGGAACAGAGCTTTAATAATAATAATAATAAATTATTTATTTATAGCCCGCCCAATCACAAAGAATCCGGGCGGGTTACATCAATAAAAATACATAGAACACAACAGAATTAAAAAATTAATCCCTTCCCAACCCCCGCAACCCAATGCTAAAATTACAATTAAACAAACATTATTTAAAAACAAAAATACAAAAGTTTTAAAAGGGAGATAATTGGTAGACAGAGCGACGTAGATCACCTTGTGCAGGGATCTCTTTAACTCTTCCTGGCTCAAGGCTATGGAATTCTGGGAGCTGGAGTTTGTTGTGGGGATCAAATCAGTGAATAGTCAAAGCTGCAAAAGTCAAAGCTGCAAATGTGGAGGGGCGGGTGTATCTGTAAGTGGAAAGAGGCCTCTGACTCCGCTCTGGGCCCCACCACAAACTCCAATTCCCACAATTCCATAGCCGTGAGCCAGAAAGTTAAATCGGTGCCAAACCGGATTACTTCTGCAGTGTGGCTGCAGATCAATAAACACAAGTCACCCTTCCAAACAAAAAGGCTCCCTGTGTTACGTGGGAACTGCAACCTAAAAAAATCCTGAACAGTCGCTTGTTTTAAACATAGAAGAGAAATAAATATTCCGCGGCCAGGCCGCGTGCTGAGAAGGCTCGTGGACTGCAACTCCCAGGGTCCCCAACCTGCCCGGCTCTACCCTGCCCTTCCAGAATCCCCCAGGCAGCACGGAAGGTGCAGCCTTTCGCCCCCGGAGGACTTTCCCGGGAAGCTTTCGCCGCTGCCCTGAGTTCGAATCCCGGCCCTCCCCTCGCGGCCACTTCACCTCGCACGCTTCCTCACCAAACGCCTCTCCCGCACGGACTTCCGCCTACCACTTTGCGTCACTTCCTTTTGCCGGCCACCGGGAGCACAGAAATGACAGGCCTAGAGCGTCCCGCGCCGGCACTACTACTTCCGGCGCGTGGTGGGACCCATTTTGCGCCTTCTCTCGGAGAACGAGACGAGGTGGGGCTGCGCATGCGCACCGCGAAAACTTCCTGTGTGAGGGTTGCCAAGGCCTGCTTTCCTCCCAGAGGCTGTGGGGAGAGACGAGGATGATGGGAATTGCAGTCCAACGGCCTCGTCGCTGAGGTAGCCTACAAGGCCCGTTCACACGTCCCCAAAAAACAGAACCTGTTTCAAAAGGGCTGGTTCATAGGCGAGTGAACAGGAATGAACAGGATGGTGTTTACATTCGTCCCTCCACATTTGTGGCTTTGGCTTTTGCGCCTTTGATTATTCAGGGATTTTATTACTGTGTTCTCTCTAGGACTATCTAGGTCCTCCATCACAATTCTGTGGTCAACTTTAACCAAAGGTTGCACTGAAGGACCTAGAGATTCCTAGAGAGAACACTCCACTAGGGGCCTTTGCAGACTGCCAGAAATAGTGCAAATTGAGTCCACTTTAACTGCCTTGACTCAGAGCTAGGGAATCATGGGAACTGTAGTTTATTGTGGCACCAGAGCTCTCTGACAGAGAAGGCTCAATGTCTCAGAAAAAAATACAGTTCCCATGATTCCCTAGCACTGAGTCAGGGCAGTTAAAGTGGACTCAATTTGCACTATTTCTGTCAGTCTGCAAAGGCCCTTAGTCACCCTCCAGCTTCTCAACATCCTTTTTGAGCTGTGGTGCCCAGAAATGGACTTCAGCTCCCAGAACCCCAGACCATTGGCCCTTATGGCTGAGGCTTCTGGGAGCGGAAGTAAAAACAACAGCAGCAGCAGCAAGAGCCGCAACTGAAGGAACCGAGTTTGGAAATCCGTTGGCTAGACTGCCTTCTGGTTGCCTGCAGGCCTCTCTCTATCTCCTTCCTCTATGGTCACCGCTTTTGTTTTCTGTGGGCGGGGCCGGAAGTGTGCTCGCCGCGACGGGCGGGGCGGGGCGAGGCGAGGGGAGGCTGGGCCTGGCTGGAGGCCCGGCAGGAAGGCGCCTGAGGCGACGGCGGCGGAGGAGCGAGAAGCGGCGGAGGAAGGAGGCCTGGCCGAGCGCGGGGAGCCTATGGCAGCGGCCGCGGAGGCGGAGCCTTGGACTCGGAAGTTGCCGCCCGGAGGCGAAGGAGGTGAGCCGGGAAGGGCCGCCTCGCCTCGCCTCAGGGACGCCTGGGAGGCTCGCCTTCCCTCCCTCGTTCCCTCCCTGGGCCTCGAAGGCGCCCGGAACAGCGAGGGCTGAGGGGCTGGACTCCCAAGGCCCACCATCCCCGTGGGAGCCCCTCTTCCCGTTCCTCCGCCCCAGTTCTAGAGGAAGATGGGATTTGTAGTCCATCATGGGACTACTACAGGATGGGATTTGGACGCTCGCACCGTCCCCTTTACGAGGCAGGCGCACCTACCGGGGGGGGGGGATCGTAAAGTTTTAATTATTACCTTTGAAAAAACGTGACAGAAGGTTTGTTTTGATGTGCAGTTGTTTAACTTATCTCCGCATAGTCACCACCCACCAAAATAGACATTTTCCTCAGCGTTGCTTGACCCTCCGAATCCTTCTGCTGTGGAGAAATTGGAGCGTGTCCAAAGGAGGGCAACTAAAATGGTGAAGGGTCTGGAAACCAAGCCCTATGAGGAACGACTTAGGGAGCTGGGGATGTTTAGCCTGGAGAAGAGAAGGCTGAGAGGTGATATGATAGCCGTGTTTAAATATTTGAAGGGATGTCATATCGAGGAGGGAACAAGCTTGTTTTCTGCTGCTCCAGAGACTAGGACCCGAAACAATGGATGCAAGCTGCAAGAAAAGAGATTCCACCTCAACATTAGGAGGAACTTCCTGACAGTAAGGGCTGTTCGACAGTGGAACACACTCCCTCGAAGAGTAGTGGAGTCTCCTTCCTTGGAGGTCTTTAAGCAGAGGCTGGATGGCCATCTGTTAGGGATGCTTTTATTGGGAGTTCCTGCATGGCAGCGGGTTGGACTGGATGGCCCTTGGGGTCTCTTCCAACTCTATGATTCTATGATTCTATGATTCTATGATTCTTGTTACTGTGGAAGTCTGCAGATTGTGCCTTATCGTAAAGTTTTAGTTATCGCTTTTTAAAAAATTTGACAGAAAGTTTGTTTTGACGTGTAGTTGTTAACTTATCTCTGTGTAGTCACCGTCCAGATTTACACATTTTCCCCAGTGTGTCTTGACTTTCCAAATGCCTGATATTGTGGAAGTCTGTAGATTGTGCCTTGCGAGGGGGGTATCGTAAAGTTTTAATTATCACCTTTCAAAAGATTTGACAGTTTGTTTTGATGTGCAGTTATTAATAGCAATAGAGCTTCATTTGTATGTTGCTTCATACCATGCTATGAAGTCTCTAAGCGGTTTACAACTGTAAGCTAATTGCCCCCAACAAGCTGGGTACTCATTTTAGGGACTTCACAAGGCTGCAAGCCTGAGCTGAGCCTGAGCCCTGGCTGGTATTGAACTCACAACCTTGTGGTTTGTGAGTAATGGCTGCAGGACTGGCATTTAAGCACTGCGCCACCAGGGCTTCTTATCTTATCTCTATGTGGTCACCATCCAGATTTACACGTTTTCCCCAGTATTTCTTGACCCTCTGAATACCTGATATTGTAGAAGTCTACAGATTGTGCCTTACGAGGGGGGTATCGTAAAGTTTTAATTATCACCTTTTAGGAAACTTATCGCACAGATAATAAAACTAGCTTACCTGAGCTGGCTTAAAATTTAAAGTGGGTGGCATCCTGATGTTATCAGAAGGATTTAGCTGCCAAAATCACCACCCAGGACCATCCTTGCAGGGGTGCTCAGTGCGCCTCTTTTTGAAGCCAGGAGTTTTCTGGCTTAAGGAAATGGCTGCTGGAGTACCCCTGTGAGGGGGGCTGGACCTGGGCAGTGGATTCGGCAGCTAAATCCTGATAACATCAGGATGCCACCTGTTTTAAATTTTAAGTTGGCTTAGATAAGCCAGATTTATTATCTGTGCAATAAAGTCCTTTGTTTTGATGTGCAGTTTTTACCTTATCTCTCCATAGTCACCATCTAGATTTACACATTTTTCCAAGCGTTACTTGATCCTCCGAATACCGTCATTGTAGAAGTCTGAAGATTGCACCTTAAACCACTCTTCTGCTTGCTTCATGAATGATGTCATCTGTGTTGTCAAATTGGTGACCCTGCAATGGATTTTTCATTTTTGGGAAAAGAAAAAGTTACTTGGTGATGATGACACTGACAAAGTTTCATCAATATACCATAATAGCGTCCAGGTGATAATTATTACTTTACAATGTTCTTTTGTATATAACGGTCATTATTATATTATTGTTGTTTGTGAAGTCGGAGGCTTGATGCAGCCCATGGTTGCATTGGCTTTTGTGACCACTGCATCACTCTCTCAACTCATTGTTAGTTTGTGATTTGTTAAGACCCTCCCCCCCCCCCCGATCCTTTTCTTGCTACTTCTTTCAAGCCAGGTGTCACCCATTCTGTATCTGAGCATTCATTCCGCCCCCCCCCCCCGTCTAGATGAAGTACCTTGCAACTTGTTGTTGTTGTTGTTGTTGACTGGCCTCGCGTCATCCCTGACTCATGGCGAGACCTCTCCAAGCCCCTCTGTCCTTCACTGTTCTGCTCAGGTCCAAAACACACTGCAGAAAGGAGATTGCTTTAACTGCCCTGGCTCAGTGCTAGGAAAT
The DNA here is from genome assembly GCA_026167975.1 of Phrynosoma blainvillii. Lineage (NCBI taxonomy): Eukaryota > Metazoa > Chordata > Lepidosauria > Squamata > Phrynosomatidae > Phrynosoma > Phrynosoma blainvillii. The sequence continues at coordinate 17,022,545 of JANUYF010000011.1, read as the reverse complement.
TCTGGGAACTGTAGTTTTGTGATATACTTAGGCTCCTCTGTCAGAGAGCACTGGTACCACATTAATCTACAATCCCCAGGATTCCCTAGTACTAAAGTGGTCTCAAACTCACACTATTTCTGCAGTATGTTTTGGACCCTACTGAATGAAAAAGTTCTTCACCTGCCTGTGAAAGGGTAGCAAAGAGGTTGCCAGTCTAACCTCACTAGTTCAGTGCTTCATGTATCCTGGACCTGAGATATATGGGACTTTATAGGTCAAAACCAGCACTTTGAATTGCATGTAAATGGACTGTGAGCTTTTGCAACAAGGGAGTTGTGTGCTCCCTGTAGCCAGCCCCAGTTAATCTGGCTGCAGCTCTTTGACCTGCTCTTCAAAGGATCTGTAGCATATAGAGTATGCTACAGTAAGCCAAACATGATGCGACAAAGGCATATGTCAGATCTGATGCCTCTAGGAGACAGGTGCAGCTGGTGCACAAACCTGACTGCAAATGTACTCCTGATCATGCTGAAACCTAAGCTTCCATGCTCAGGGTTGAATACAGGAATATACCCAAGGTGTGAACCTGCATTTTCCAGGGGAGTGTAATCCCATCCAGCTTTCCTAGGCAGGGAGTTCTGGAGCCTGGAAGCCGTGACCAAGAAGGACCTGTTCCATTTTCCCACCAAGATGAAAGAAATATATGGTGAGGGAAAATGAAATAGCCTCAGAATCTTTGAAAGGGTAGACTGACACTGTGATCACTACTTCTGTGTGCTTTTTTTTAACGCTACAGCTAGCTGGGGGTATATGGGATTAGAGTCTAGTATATCAGATAACACCAGGTTGGAGAAGGCTGCATTGCATAGTTCAGCCTTTCAACCAACCTGGTGCCTTCCAGATACTGGATTGGGGTGAGTTGTAGTATTACACATCTAGACAGAAGCAGTTTTAGAAATGGTAAGATGGAATGGTGCCAGTGAATAAGTGTAAGAAATATGTTACATCACATATATTGTACATTTTTTCCTCTGTCATATACAGTGAGCCTTTGGTATCCTCTGGAGTTTGGTTCTAGAACCCACTGTGGATATCAAAATCCATGGATGCTCAAGTTCCATTAAATACAATGGCATGGTAAAATGGTGTCCATTATATAAAATGGAAAAACCAAGGTTTGCTTTTTGGAATTTATATATTTTTAAAATATTTTCAAGGATGCTTGAATCCATGGATAAAGAATCCGTGGATATGGAGGGCTGACTGTATATACATAACTAGATATATACAGAAACGCTGCACCCTCCTTTTTGTGAGAAGTAATCATTCTGCACTAGTCATTCCTTCCTGGAGTGCTTTGTCCAATTCTAGCATTAAAAGACAGAAGAATCCAGTAACTGATGGACTGGAGTGTAGTACATAAAAACTTATGACAGACATTTCTTTTTCACAGGGCCTTTGCAGACTGCCAGAAATAGTGCACATTAAATTGAGGCACTGCCCTGGCTCAGTGCTAGGGAGTCATGGGAATTGTATTTTTTTTTCTGAGACATTGAGCCTTCTCTGTCAGAGAGCTCTGGTGCCACAATAAAGTACAGTTCCCATGATTCCCTAGCACTGAGCCAGGGCAGTGCCTCAATTTATTGTGCACTATTTCTGGCAGTCTGCAAAGGCCCTGAATTGCATCTAAGTACAATGGAAGGGAGTGGAAGCAGTGGCCACATGAGATTGGGAGAGGGACTCTTATCTAAGCATGTCCATGCTTCCTTTGCTCTGATAGACAACAAGGGTCAGGAAGGAGTGGGGGCCCTAGTTAGATCAGAGTACTTTCGGACCAAAAAGAAGTAAGCCAGCTCACTGGCATTGCCTGGGGCTGGGTTGTTACCATGCTGCCCTTCCAGGGGGAGGGGACCTGGCGCTAGGTCAGGTCAAAGGCCTATCTCTTTTCACTTTGGCCAGCCAGGCCTGTCGCCAGGACACAAGGGTACAGAAGCTTCCTGGTTCTGTTTCACTTTCCTTTGATCCTTTCCTTGATTCTTAAGGAGTAGTAAGTTTATCCTGCAAGGACTTTGTCAAATGTAGCCTTTGTCAGATACTGTCTTGCATGGAGTCCACTTTGCTGGCATGTTTCCTTTTCCTCCTTAACTTCCTTCTGCTCCTCTTTTTAGCCTTGAAAGTTCACTTTTTATCTTTGCTTATAAGTACAGGATAATTGGCCTCTCCATAATCTCTTACCATAACAGGCGTGCTCCTTATCTACATTTAAGTGCGGAAGTTGAGTTTTGTCCTAACAGTGCTTGCCATGAGTTGCTGTGCAGTGTGAGATCTTATCTCCCTTCTGGTTTTCAGAAGGGCAACAGTGTTAGTCTGTCCCAGAATAACACTGCAGAATCCTGTAGCATCTCTGAGACATTTCAGTATGAGCTTTCATCAGCTGCAGCTCACTCCTTCAGATTTATTTATTTTTTCCTGGAAGAAGGCTGCTTTCCCTCTGGTTCTTTCTCAAAATCTGCCAGCAATCGATGCAGTGTAATGTGAACTTCATCATTGCCACAAGCAGAGAAGCTGTTCTTGAGTGAAAACCTTGCTTTCATGAGTTCCCCACCAGGACTGCAGTAGGTGAAGATTCTTGGGCTGTTACAACTCAAAGCTCTAAAGTCCTGGTTTGAGAGATGAATCTTTTGTGTAGTCTATGGACAATATCACACTACGTGTTTATAGTGCTACTGTTTCACTTTAATTGCTATGGCTGTCTCCTGTGGAATCCTGAGATTTGCAGTTTAGAGACGGGCATTTAGAATTCTCAGCCAGAGATCTCTTGTTGTTGTTGTTGTTTCTGACTTATGATGTTTTTTTTGGGCAAGTTTCTTCGGAGGGAGTTTGCTGTTGCCGCCATCTGAGGCTGAGAGAATGTGACCTGCCCAAGGTCACCCAGTGGGTTTTTATGCTTGAGCGGGGAATCAAACCCTGCTCTCCAGAGTCATAGTCTTGCTTTCAAACCACTATATCACGCTGACTCTAGAGAGCTCTTAGGCCTCCCTAAATTACAAATCCCAGAATTCCACAGGAGGCAGCCATAGCAGTTAAAGTGCAGTAATAATACAATGACAGGTGTAGTATGATACCTTGTGTTGACTGGAGGCATTCCCTATGCAGAGCCTTTCATCTTTCCCCCTGCACACACACAATTTGGCGACAATTGTTAGCTTAATATGTTTCAAGAAGAAGAAGAAGAAGAAGAAGTCAAAGGCTTCACGGCTGGCGCCCATAGTTTTCTGTGGGTTTTCCGGGCTATGTGACTGCGTTTTAGAAGAGTTTATTCCTGATGTTTCGCTTGCATTTGTGGCTGGCATCTTCAGAAGGTGGTGGCATGAAAGTATGTGGGGTATATATACTTGTGTGACCCTTGGTTGGAGGAAGTGATTTACATGTTAATCTGTGTGTTGGTTTGTTGTTGTTGTCAAGGTGGGAGGATATGTGTGTCTATTTAATCAGCATTCTGTTGTTTGCAGGGAAACCTCCTGACCCTGGGTAGTGTTCATTTGCATGTACTCAGTCTTAAATTAGGTGTTCTTCAGGACTGGTAGCCAAAACTTTGTTTACTTTCAGTGTTTCTTCATTCCTGTAGAACTTGTCTAAGTGTTTGTGGATTTCAGTGGCCTCCCTGTGCATTCTGATCTGATAATTGCTGGCATGGTCCAGAATTTCAGTGTTTTCAAATAGCATTTTATGCCTAGGTTGGTTCATGACGTGTTCTGCTACTGCCAATTTTTCTGTCTGGCTCAGTCTGAAGTGCCTCTCATGTTCTTTGATTCGTGTTTGAACACTGCATTTAGTGGTCCCTTTGTAGACCTGCCCACAGATGCACAGTATGTGGTAAGCTCCTGCGACAGTGGGAGGGTCTTTCCTGTCCTTCACTTTGATGGATTTTCTTGGTCAATTTGCAGATCATTTGGAAGTTGTGTTTTCTCATCTGTTTCCCTATTCTGCCCATGACTGCTTTGATGTATGGTAAAAATAGCTTCCCTTTGGGTGGGTGGTTGTCTTCATTTCTGTGTTTGTTTCTAGATCTGACAGCTCTTCTAATGTCTGAGCTGGAGTAACCATTAGCCTGTAGAGCCTAGTTTAGATGCTTAAATTCATCTTCCAGGAAATGGGGTTCACAGATCCTTTTTCCACAGCCTACCAGTGTTTTTATTGTGCTCTTTTTTTGTCCTGGGTGATGATTGGAGTTTTGTGTAGGTATAGAATCATATGTACCTTGTGCATACCTGTCTTCTGGGGTATTAGCTATTCCTCCTAATTTGGTGTCATCTGCAAATTTGAGAAGCATGCCCCCTATTCCTTCATCCAAGTCATTGATAAAGATGTTGAATAGCACTGGGCCCAGGACTGAACCCTGTGGCACCCCACTGGTCACTTCTCTCCAGGATGAAGAGGAGCCATTGCTGAGCATCCTTTGGGTTTGGTCAGTCAACCAGTTACTAATCCACCTAACAGTTGTATTGTCTAGCCCACATTTTACTATCTTGTTCGCAATAATATTTTGAGGGACCTTGGCAAAAGCCTTACTGAAATCAAGATATGCTATGACTACCGCATTCCCTTCATCTAGCAAGCTGGTAATTTTATCAAAAAAAGAGATCAGATTTGTCTGGCATGACTTGTTTTTGAGAAACCCATGTTGACTTTTAGTGATTATGGCATTCCCTTCTAAATGTTCACAGGTTCTCTGTTTAATGTAGTGTTCTAGAATCTTTCCCGGTATTGATGTCAGACTAACTAGATGATAGTTGTTGGGATCCTCTTTTTTCCCCTTTTTGAAGATGGGGACAACGCTTGCCCTCCTCCAGTCTGCTGGGACTTCTCCTGTTCTCCAGGAGTTCTCAAAGATTATTGCCAGTGGCTCTGAGATTACATTTGCCAGTTCTTTTAATATCCTTGGATGTAGTTCATCTGGTCCTGGAGACTTAAATTCATTTCGCTTAACCAGGTATTCCTGTACTTCCTCTTTACTTATTCTGTGCTACATTTTCCCTATTGTGTCCTCTGCTCCATTTTCCTCAAGTTGAACACCCTTTCCCTTTTGTGAGAAGACTGAGGCAAAGAAGGTGTTAAGTAGTTCTGCCTTTTCTCTGTCCCCTGTTAGAATTTCTCCATCTTCTCTGTGCAGTGGCCCTACCATTTCCTCCTTCTTTCTTTTGCTATGGACATACTCAAAAAAGCCCTTTTTATTGTCCTTAACCCCTCTAGCAAGCCTGAGCTCATTCTGTGCTTTGGCTTTCCTGACTTTACCTCTACACGTGCTAGCTCAGGGGTAGGCAACCTTTCCCCTTTAAGGGCCGAGGGACTTCAGCTCCCAGAATCCCAGGAGCTATTGGCCAACATGGGACTATTGGCCAACATGGTTGAGGCTTCTGGGAGCTGAAGTCCCTCGGCCCTTAAAGGGGAAAGGTTGCCTACCCCTGTGCTAGCTATTTGTTTGAATTCCTCTTTAGTGATTTTGCCCCTTTTCCATTTCTTATACATCTCCCATTTAAAACTTAGTTCAGTTGAATGTTCTTTAGTCATCCAACCTGCTTTCTTGAGACATCTCCCATTTTTCCTTCTCATTGGAACAGTATGAGATTGTGCCTTCAGTATCTCCCTTTTGAGAAACTCCCATCCATCCTGAACTCCTTTAGTATTCCTGACCACAGGATCACTCCCAGTGTTTCCCTAAGTTTGTTGAAATCAGCTCTCCTAAAGTCTAAAATGAGTGTTTGACTATGCCTAGCTTCACCTTTTCACTGTATAAGAAACTCCAGGAGAACATGATCACTCCCACCTAAGGATCCCACTACTTGCACCCCACTGACCAGGTCCTCCCTGTTGATTAGGATTGGATCTAAAATAGCTGATCCCCTTGTTGCTTTTTCCACCTTTTGGACAAAAAAATTGTCTTCGAGGAAAGTGAGGAATTTGCTAGACCTTGAAGTATTGGCTGAGTTTGATGTCCAGCAGATATCTGGATAGTTGAAGTCACCCATCACTACTACATCTCTCCTTTCTACGTTTGTGGTCATCTGTTCTAGAAAGGCATCATCCAATTCCTCAGTCTGACTTGGGGGTCTGTAGTAGACTCCCACTATAACATCCCTGTTGTTTCCTTCCCCGTTAATTTTTAGAGACAATTACAACAATTAATAACAACATCCACTGTAAACCCAAGTGACAGAACAAGTAAATGTATATCAAACAATGCCAGGGAATGCCTCCCTGAACAAGGTGGTCTTTAACTCATATTTAAAAATGGACAAAGAAGTAATGGCCTGTGTTTGAGGGGGAAGAAGGTTCCAGGAGTGAGGAGCGGCAAGCGAGAAGGGGTGAATCTGAGATGGAGCAGTGGAGACCCTCGGTTGGGACAGCAGGCCTTGAGTACTAGAACGAAGGGTACAGGTGGGAGTGTAGGGAGAGAGAAGGTCAGATAAGTAAAGAGGGGCTAGCCCATGCTGGGCTTTGAAAGTTAGCAACAAACGCTTATATTGAATGCGGAAAGGGAAGGGAAGCAAGTGAAGAGAAGACAGCAAAGGGGAAACATGATCAAAGCGACAAGTAGAAGTAATGATGCGGGCAGCTGGATGTTGGACAGAAATTAAAGGGCGAAGATGAGAAAGAGGAAGCCCAGCTAAAAGGAGATTACAGTAATCTAATCGGGAGACCACCAAAGTGTGGACCAGAGTCTTGGAAGTGGAGGCCGAAAGAAAAGGACGGATTTTGGCGATTTTGTAAAGGAAAAATCTGCAGGCTTTGGCTGTGGCCTGAATATGGGAAATAAAAGACAATGAGGAATCAAAAATGAAACTGAGACTGCGGGCTTCCTGGACCGGATAAATAGAAGTGTTGTCAACAAAAACAGAAAAGGAGGATTGAAAGGAGGACTTAGGTGGAAAGACAAGAAGCTCCGTCTTGGACATATTGAGCTTCAAATGCCGATGACGCATCCAGAGAGAGACAACTGAAAGACATGATGAAACTTGCTGTTCAAGCTCTTGAGAGAGACCGGGAGTGGAAAGATACAGTTGGGTGTCATCGGCGGACAGATTATAGGAAAAACCAGAAGAACTAATAAGTTTTCCTAGGGACAAGGTGTAAAGAGAGAACAATAAGGGACCCAAAATGGAACCCTGTGGAACTCCAACAGATAGAGGAACGGGGGACGAAGTCTGGCCACCCGTGACCACTGCAAAAGATCTATCTGGCGGATAAGATTTAAACCAGTTAAGAACTGAGTTCAAGAACCCAATGTCAGAAAGTATATCAACTAAAAGACAGTGATCCACGGTGTCAAATGCCACAGATAAATCGAGAAGGATAAGCACAGAATAGAGACCATTTGCCTTGGCCCGTAAAAGATCATTAGAGATCTTTGTGAGGGCCGTTTCAGTGGAGTGCCGTGGGTGGAAACCAGACTGAAAGGGATCGAGGATGGAGTTGGCTTCGAGAAACTCAAGGCAGCGGGAATAAACAACCCGTTCCAAAACCTTAGAAAGAAAAGGGAGAAGAGAGATTGGACGATAGCTAGACAAAGAAGAGGGGTCAAGAGAAGATTTTTTCAAGATAGGGGAAACAAGAGCATGTTTAAAGTCAGAGGGAAAAGAGTCTGTAGAAGGAGAGAGGTTAAAGATAGAAAGAAGCGAAGGAAGGAGGGAGGGGGCTATAGAGATTAGGAGATGAGGGGGAATTGGATCCAGAGAACAAGTTGTAGGTTTGGAAGAGTGCAGCATGGTAGAGAGTTCATCCAGAGAAACAGCAGGAAACACAGAGAATTGATTAGTTGACGGTTCCAAAAGATTAATGGGGGAAGACAAGTTAGGAAGAACTATTTCAGATCTGATAGTGGTGATCTTAGTGATAAAGTAATTAGCAAAGTCGGAAGGGGAAAATAATGAAGAGACGGGGGGGGGGAGGAAGGTTTTAGCAAGGTGCTGAAGCAGAAAAATAAATGCTGCAGGCGCCTCATTGGCGCAGATCAGTGATTTAAAGCAGTTCTGTTTTGCCACTGACAAGGCGCATGTGAAGGATAGAAGAATGAACTTATGATGAATAAAGTCGGCCCACTCCCTGGACTTTTTCCAAAGACGTTCGGCCGCTTGAGAGCACAACCGGAGGAACCTAACTATGGGAGTAATCCAGGGCTGAGGCCTGTTCATAGAGGGGGACACGCGAACATATACAGGGGCAACGCTGTCAAGAGTTAAAGAAAGAGTGGAGTTAAATAAAGACATCGCTGAGTCAGCGGAGTCCCCAAAAGAGAGGGAAGAATCCAAAGACTGACTGAGAAGGTCACAGTTAATAGACTGAAGATCACGAAAATAGCGTTGAGCAGTATGACAAGGAGGTGGGATATAGGTAAGAGTAAAAGAAATTAAATGATGATCAGATAATGGAAAATCAGATGCCAAGTAATCAGAAATGACATACTTGGCAGCAAGAACTAAATCAAGGCAGTGACCAAGAGAATGGGTTGAAGAAGTAGAATGAGGTTGAAGGCCAAAAGAAACTAGAAGAGAACTAAAGCGAGATGTTGGAGGATTATTGGGGTCATCCAGGTGGATGTTAAAGTCGCCTAAAATCAATGTAGGTACTGCGTCCGATCGAAAAACTGTCAGCCAAGACTCAAAGTCTGACGAATTGGGTAGCAGAACCAGGAGGACGATAGATGACTGCAACCCAAAGTTCTAAAGGAAAAAAGAGTCTGATGGAATGAAATTCAAATGAGGAGAAACAATAGCTGGGAGGGAAGGAAAGAACTTGAAACTGACAAGAGTTGGATAGTAAGATACCGACCCCACCTCCTCGACCCTCAGGGTGGCTAGTATGGGTAAAAGAGGGGCCGCCAAAAGAAAGTGCAGCAGGGGTAGCAGTGTCGTGGGCCGGGAGCCAGGTTTCAGTAAGAACAAGGAGGTGAAATGAACTGGAAAGAAAAAGATCATGAATTGCAGTCACTTTTGAGATTGCAGAGCGACAGTTCCAAAGTGAACAGAAAAATGGGAGCTGAGAGATGGGAAGGGGTCGAATAGGAATTAGATTAGGAGAAATATGTGGAGCCATGGAAAAATAAGGGTTCAGTGCCCAATAATCAATGGATAAAAAAGTGACAATAATAAAAACAAAAAGATAACAACAGATATTGCCTAAACACCACTGCTGCTGGATCTGCAAGTCCCCCAGCTGGCTAGCCTTCAACTAGCTAGCTCGCCTCCTGTCCTTCCAAGGGAGAGGGAGGGGTGAGGAAGAGCCCTTTTGAAGCCAAAGGCTCCAGGCCACGCTCCTCTGGCTGCTGGTCAGCTGCTAGTCTATCAGCTCCAGATGTTAAAGAAGAGGGAGTGAAGCACAGCGTCCAGGCAGGATGACACAGATTTATCTTGCCTCCTGTTCTTCCAAGGGAGACAACACACCTCTCGGGACATTTTGTCAGGCCCACAAACCACTGCTTCTGTATCCCTCAACGAGGAGTCCCCAACCACCAACACACACCTCCTCGGAGGCTTAGCAGTGGCTATTCCCTGTGGTGATACTTTTAGGGTCCCCTGCACTGTCCCTGAGAACTATCCCTGCTGTTATTCTTCTTCATCCCTGATAAGGGCGAGAGCTTCAAATCGATTCTGTAGCTGCAAGCTACCAGAACGTCCTTGGTTTCCCTACTTCTGTGTGTGACTTTCCTCCAGGTGTCCACCTCCTGTGTGCATGAAATGACCTCCTCCTCAACAACTTCCTCTGTGTGGTCCCCATCCAAGACTGTGCCGCTCTGTCCAGGAAAACCTCTTGCTCCCTAATATGGTGGAGTGTAGCTACCTGGGCCTCCAGCTGCTTGACTTTCTCTTCCAGGAGGGCTATGAACTTGCACTTGGTGCAGGTGAAGTTCCCCACCTCTCTTGGCAAGAAGACAAGCATCCCACAAGCGTTGCAGGTGACTGCAGCAACTCTCTCAGTGTCCATCTTGAGAAATGTTAAGTAAGCAATGAAACAGGACTGTGGGCTTCTCCCTCAAAAAGTCCCCTGGTAAAGATCCACGTAAAGGGCCCCTGTTCTCTTGGTCTTTTCACCAGGTTCTGTCAGCGAGCTCAATCAACTGGGTTTCTAACTCTACAGAGAGCTCCTGGATGTTACCTTATTCTGGAGGCAGGTCTCTGTCTCTCTTCCTCTGAGCAGAAAACAACAACCTCAAAGCCCTTTAAATTATTATTATTATTATTATTATTAGTAGTAGTAGTAGTAGAACCTCTAAAAAGAAAGGTCAAAGTCCCCCTTCTACCTGTGCTATGCTTTCCCTTATCCTATAAAAAAAATTTGCATGCCACCCTAATTGGCTAGCTCCATCCTGTATTGACTCACAAATATGACTCACCAACGCCCCACCCATTCACCAGCAGTCACACTCTCCCCAAGTGTTTTTAAAAAGAATTTAAACACTCACCCACTCAAAATGGCTGCCCAGAAACTGCTTTCCTTCTCCATCCTGGCAGGAACTGACCTGGAAAGCCTTTGGGAGGAGTTGTATAGAGCTAATTGGCTAGCTTCACACCTATTGACTCACAAATGTGACTCACCAACGCCCCACCCGCTCACCAACAGTCACACTCTCCCCAAGTATTTTTAAAAAGAATTTAAATACTCACCCACTCAAAATGGTTGGCCAGAAATTGCTTTCCTTCTCTTTCCTAGCAATCTCTCAACTACAAATCCCAGGATTCCACAGAAGGCAGCCATAGCAATTAAAGTGAAACAGTAGCACTATAAACACGTAGTGTGATATTGTCCATAGACAACACAAAAGATTCATCTCTCAAACCAGGACTCTGATGCTTTGAGTTGTAACAGCCTGAGAATCTTCACACATATCTTCCCTCATATCCTCCCACCCTGAGGCCTTGCCATTCAACAAAAGACCAACACACATAGAATCATAGAGTTGGAAGAGACCACAAGGGCCATCCAGTCCAACCCCCTGCCATGTAGAAACTCCCAATCAAAGCATCCCCGACGGATGGCCATCCAGCCTCTGCTTAAAGACCTCCAATGAAGGAGACTCCACTACTCTCTGAGGGATTAACATGTAAATCACTTCCTCCCAACCAAGGGTTACACAAGTGTATATACCCCACATACTTCCATGCCACCACCCTCTGAAGATGCCAGCCACAGATGTAGGCGAAACATCAGGAATAAAGTCTTCCAGAATGAAGCCACATAGCCCAGAAAACCCACATAATAATAATAATAATAATAATAATAATAATGTAATGATGTAATAATAATTTTTCCTGCCTCGTTAAAATACAAAACACAATTAAAGACACATAAAACCACAGTTAAATCACAGTATTATAAAACCATTTAAATACTCATAGGAGCACATACACAAATTAAAAAGTCATGATTTAAAAATTAACTGGGTAGGCCTGTTGGAAGAGATAAGTCTTTACCACCACCCATGGCATAGATTTGTATTTGTAATTTGTAATTTTGTAATTTTTTATTGTAATTTAAAAATTCAATTGTATCAATTTTCACTACGGTTTTTTACTGTTTTTATCACTTTTTATTTTGCTGTGGTTTTATTGTTATGTTTTTAGCCTTGAAGTATTTTTCTTTTTATTTTATCTTTGTGCTCCCGCCTCGATCCACAGGGAGAGGCAGGAAATATAAATTATATTATTATTATTGTTGTTGTTGTTGTTATTAAATGCTGTTTTAAATGCAGTCAGTGTTTTCACTTGTCGTATTTCTTCTGGCAGGTCATTCCACAGTCTGGGCAGCAGACAGAAAGGTCCTCTGGGAAACCCTTGCCAGTCTAGTCCTGATTGATTGGTGGAAACATTTTCTAGAGGACTAGAGTGTACAGGACTAATAATAATAATAATAATAATAATAATAATAGTAGTAAAATTTATTTATATCCTGCCTCTCAGTAAAATACAACCAGGGCGGCTTACAAGATAAAACAAACAGTCCTGTCCCCCAATAGCCCACCTCACCCCTTAAAATACAATTAAACAATTAAAATGTAAAACATACTTAAAAATAACAAGTTACAATAAAGAACAGTAAATTAAAATAACTGTAACGAAAAACAGGGCAGGCAAAATTTTTTGGTGGCCGGTTATCTACTCAGGAAAGGCCTGCTGGAAGAATCCGTCTTAATAGCTTTTTTAAAGCTGTTTAAGGTGGTCAAGTGATGGATCTTATCTGGCAGGCTGTTCCATAGTCTGGGAGTGATAGCTGAAAAGGCCCTCTAGGCAGTTGCAGATAATCTAGTTTTTAAGGGTAGCAATAAATTCTCCCCAGAGGACCTCAGTGTGCAGAGTGGATTATACAGAAGGAGGTGGTCCCGAATATAGGTTGGACCCAAGCCATTTAGGGCTTTATAGGTGATGACTAACACCTTGTACTGTGCCCGGAAACTGATAGGCTGCCAGTGAAGCGATCTTAGAATAGGTGTTATGTGGTTTCTTCTGGTTTTGCGTGAGACCAGCCTGGCTGCCATATTCTGTACCAGTTGAAGTTTCCAAACTAGACACAAGGGTAGCTCCATGTAGAGTGCATTGCAGAAATCGAGGTGAGAGGTTACCAGTGCATGTACCACAGTTTCAAGGTCCCTAATCTCCAGGAAAGGGCGCGTCTGGCTGATAGCAGGCGCTCCTGACCACCACACTCATCTGATTTGTCATCTGAAGCAACAGATCTAGGAGCACCCCCAGACTGCGAACACAGTCTTTTGAGGAGAGTGTGACCCCTTCTAGGACTGGAAATTGTGTCCCAATACTTGGGTTCAGGGCCATTACCGTTAGTACCTCCATTTTTGTCTGGATTCAGTTTCAATCTGTTTTTCCTCATCCAGTCCATTACTATTTTAAGACATTCATTGAGAAGAGATCATCCGGAGACATGGGGCGAGGTATTATCAGTACGTTGATGACATTTTTTCAGAAGTGACCTGACCACCGCTTCCTTCAAACAAGATGGAACATGACCTTCCCTAAGGGATGCATTGATGATGTCCCTTAGGAACATCCTCAAGACATCTCCCCCCTGGATGGCCAGCCACGAAGGGCAAGGATCAAGAGGACAAGTTGTCTTCCTCACTCTACCAAGGAGCTTGTCCACGTCATCAGTACTCACCGGTTGGAACTGATCCAGTATAATCTCATAAGTGGACTTGCTGGATACTTCATCTATCGGTTCTACTATAAAGCTGGTATCCAAGTCGGCTCTTATCTGAGAGATTTTATCTGCAAAGAAGTTGTTAAATGCATCACAGCAGGCCGTTGTCGGATTAAGTAATGGGTTCTGCACAGGTGGAACCTGTGTCAGTTCCCTTACCACCCTAAACAGCTCTGCTGGATGGGACTCTGCAGACGCAGTATTTCCTTGCTATATGTATTGCCTCTCTATAGGAACAAAGAAATTTCCTATGACCGAGTTCTGTCGGATAAGAGTTGAGATTTCTGAGTTGTATAGGAGAAGGTGATCATGTAGGTAACCTGGACCTAAACCATGTAGAACTTTAAAGGTAATAACACTTTGTACTTTGCTCGGAAACTAATTGGCAACCAGTGGTGTGATTTTAGGATCAGTGTAATGTGATCACTCCTGGATATGCCCTTAATCAGTCTGGCTGCCATATTCTGAACCAGTTGAAGTTTCTGGACTTGGTGCAAATGTAGTCCACTGTGTAGAGCATTGCAGATGTCCAGCCTGGAGGGTATTAGCACTCTCACTACCATCTTTAGGTCCTCTTATTCTAGGAAGGGGTGCAGTTGGCGTATTAGCCAAGCTGATAACAGGCACTCTTGACTGTCACATCTATCTGAGCTGACATTTGGAGACATGGATCCAAGAGCACTCCTAAACTGAGAACACAATCTTTCAGGGGGAATGTGATCCCATCCACAACTGGTTGACACACCTCTGGCCCCAGTTTAGGACCCTTGATAGCAAGCACCTCTGTCTTGTCTGGGTTCATTTTAAATTTGTTTTTCTTCAACTCATTACTCTTACATCATAGAATATTTTTATTAGCTTAAAATGAGGGTCATTAAGAAACATGTATATCATTGATCCATAACTGATATTGAAGCTTGGAATGATATGCATGGCCAAAAGGCCCATGTTCCCCACTGTCTGATGTCGTTTTGTTTAGTAGATGCAAGCCAACTGCCCTGGACAGTGGGCAGGCAGACTGGACACTGTTCCAGCAGATCTGACTCGACCCCATTTTTCAGTACATTCTTTAAAAACTGGCTTTTTGTGTGGAGTTTCCCAGAAATTCCAGCATGAGAGCTGGTATTCCGGATGGTTGCACATCCCTTTATCTGATGCAGCCATTGTACTTACAGACCCCAGACATGGCCTGTGATGTCAGAAAGAGTGTGTGGCCACATGAGTGAAGCTAGGCACCCCATTTCTGTCCTTATAGGGTACGATGGGAGCCTGCAAATAGAACAGTGGTGGTTTCACAGGATGGCTGGCGTCTGATGCCTGAACACCTGCCCATTGCTGTGTTGGTCCAGGTAGGTGCTGGGGGCAGGAATGGATTGGATCCGCAGGCAGGATATGACAGGGTTGGCCTATTGTATCCTACCTGTGCATTCGTTGGCCTATTGTATCCTACCTGTGCATTCAGTGACTTTGTCTCAAATGCCCTTTTTCTTTCAATTCATGTAGTTGTGCATATCTTTAGAACTTATTTTCCAAGCATTAAAAAGTCTTCCCTTTGTCTGGGCTTTGGCTGTGTGTTGGGAGCATCAGGCAGGTAGTGTGAGACAATGGATTTCTTGTAACCATTGAAATTTGCCATCTGGTACTGTAAGCGAGTATTGTAGCAATTGTAAGCACAATTAATTCTACTTAATTTTAACTTGAAGTATTATCATCTCTCTGTTTCATTATATAGAGGACTTCAGAGGGAATGTATACAGACCTAGATGCAAGTAGTTCTGCATACACAAGGGCGGATTTGACCTTGGGCTTCTACAAGGTATGCTTAAGTTTCTACAAGGTATTGGTTGTTCCTAAAACTAGGATGGGCAGCTTCTAGAAGATGCTGAAGTGCTACTCATCTTCTCCCTCAGAATTGGTTATGCTGACTATAGCTAATGGAAGTTGAAGGCCAACAATGTCTGAAGATCCAGAGGTTGCCTATCCCTGTCCTGTTTGGTTCTTGACCTCAGGCTCAGTACAGATAACATGGCTTGACATATCCCAAATGGAAAAACCATAGTTTACAACTGGCTGGAGAATTAGAATTTGAAACCATGGTTTGAAAGTGGGATTGCAAGCCATGGGTAGACTGGAGTGCTGATCAGAGAAAAGAAGAGTAGACAAAGGGCTTTCCCAGCCTTCTAGCCAGCATAGTCCATGTTGAGGAGTAATGGCCTTTTCAGTCCAACAACATCTGGAGGGCTACAAAGTTCTTACCACGTTTGGTATGTTCTGCATGCACCATGTTCTGCTATGTTTGGCAGCTCAGGCTGTGTTCTAATGCCATATAGTCATAAATTTAACAGGACAGTTTAGCAATGTTGTAAGTAACTTGCTACATAGTCTCATTTGGTATTGATGTGTTAAAATAATTTTTAAAATACACAGTTTTTTCCCTAAGAAAGGTAAGCATTGTCATGGATCCTATTACTTCCCTTGTATGTAATACTTTTAAAGTTACTCGTATGTATTGATCTCAGTAGTTTTTAAACAATTATTACTATTATTATATTGCAAATGTAAAGGTCACTGTCTAGAGACAATGCAAACTGAAAATGATAGCAGCATTTCTTTAAAGAAGAAAGAATAATAAAATTGTCTATTGCTCAGATTTTAAAATTTTCACACATAATCACATAAACTGTCATTGTTGCAGTACTGTCGTATCTCTTCTTAACCTTCCCTCTTCCAGGCTAAACCTATCCAGCTAATAATAATAATAGTTATAATAATAATAAAATTTATTTCTATCCCGCCCCTCTGCAGCACAATTGAGGTGGCTTACAACAATTAGACATCAGTAAAATACATCCAATCCCCCAAACCCCGCCCGCCCCTTAAAAAAATATTAAACTAAGGCAGCTTAAAAACATTAGAGTAACTCAATTATAGAACACAGCATCACAATACAGAGCAATCAGCAGCAGCATAGACGGGAGAAAAATTAGTTGACTCTTTGGGCCAGGATAGTTATTCTGGGAAGGCCTGCCGGAAGATATCCGTCTTGACAGCCTTTTTGAAGCTGTCTAAGGTGGAAATAAGACGGATCTCGTCTGGCAGGCCGTTCCATAATCTGGGAGCAGTGACAGAGAAGATATTCTGGGAGGTCACCGACAGCCTGGTTTTCATAGGTTGTAGCAGATTCCTCCCAGAGGACTGGAGTGTGCGGGATGGATCATACGGAAAGAAGCGGTCCCAGAGATAGGTTAGACCCAAGCCATGTAGGGCTTTAAAGGTCATAACCAACAGCTTGTACTGTGCCCGGAAACTAATGGGCAGCTAGTGAAGAGATTTTAACACAGGTGTAATGTGGCCTTTTCTGGAAGTTTCAGAGATCAACCTGGCTGCCATATTTGGAACTAATTGAAGTTAGCAAGTTATTACTCATGTATAAGTCTAGAAATTTTAGTCAAAAAATTGACCCAAAAAAACTGGATTGGCTTATTCACAAATCAATGTAAGTACTGTACTTATAAAAAGGGACCAATCCCCTGGTGAAAGGTAAGAGTGTAATCTGTCCTAGAAGCACTGAACCCCCTCTACTCTCTCATCCATCCAACCTTTAGTGTGAGCCCAAACAGTTATGTCTGCTGGAATTTTAGAAGTTGTTTGGCATTGTTTTCCTTTGCTTCATCCTTTAGATCAGGGGTAGGTAACCTAAGGCCCGGGGGCTGGATGTGGCCCCCTGAGGCCTTTGGACCGACCCCAGGCCGGTCCTGCCACCACCGCCCCCGCCATGGCCACCGCCCCCCGCCATGATGATATTGATTATTGTTGTTATTACTTGTTCTTGGGGTTTTCTTGGCAAAATCTCCACAGGGGTTTTGCCATGGCTTTTCTGGGGCTGAGAGAGTGTGCATGCATTTTTTTTATTTTTTAAAAAAACATTTAAATGTATTTATTTATTTATTTTTGGTGCTTCAGCCCCCCAGTTGTCTGAGGGACAGCAACCCGGCCCGCGGCTCAAAAAGGTTGCCTACCCCTGCTTTAGATCCTTTGTTACATGCACCTAACTTTTACTCTTGACTTATTCATGAGTCACATCAAAATCCATAGTTTTGGCCCCAAAACTTGTTCTCGACTTGTAGAATCATAGAATCATAGAGTTGGAAGAGACCACAAGGGCCATCCAGTCCAACCCCCCCTGCCATGCAGAAACTCCCAATCAAAGCATCCCCGACAGATGGCCATCCAGCCTCTGCTTAAAGACCTCCAAGGAAGGAGACTCCGCTACTCTCCGAGGGAGTGTGTTCCACTGTCCGCCCGCCCTTACTGTCAGGAAGTTCCCCCTAATGTTGAGGTGGAATCTCTTTTCCCGGAGCTTACATCCATTGTTTCGGGTCCTAGTCTCTGGAGTAGCAGAAAACAAGCTTGTTCCCTCCTCAGTATGACATCCCTTCAAATATTTAAACATGGCAATCATATCACCTCTCAACCTTCTCTTCTCCAGGCTAAACATCCCCAGCTCCCTAAGTCATTCCTCATAGGGCTTGGTTTCCAGACCCTTCACCATTTTAATTTCCCTCCTTTGGACACGCTCCAGTTTCCCCACATCCTTTTTGAATTGTGGTGCCCAGAACTGGACACAGTATTCCAGGTGAGGCCTGACCAAAGCAGAATAGAGTAGCACTATTACTTCTCTTGATCTAGACACTATAGTTCTATTGATGCAGCCTAAAATTGCATTGGCCTTTTTAGCTGCTGCATTGCACTGTTGACTCATGTTCAATTTTTGGTCCACCTGGATTCCTAGATCCCTTTCACACATAGTCTCGTTCAGCCAGGTGTCCCCCATCATATATCTTATACATCAGGTCGACTTATACGCAAGTATTTATGGTAAGTTAACTTCTAAGAAGTCATGCCTCAGTTTTCTTGTTTTCATTTCCCCATTTCATCCCCACTCCCCATTTTTAGTATTGCATTATATTAAATTGTAAACCTGACGACAGGGGCTGTCTTGTCTTGTCTTTTTATTACTGTATAAACTGCCCTGAAAGGCTTTCTTGTTGAAGACTATATTAGAAACACTTTAACATAAAAATATATTGGCATATCTGTTCTCAGATTGCAAAATAACATTTGCTGTCATATACAGGGGTCCCTTCACATTCGCTGGGGTTAGGGATGAGAGACCCTTATAAATGTGGGGAAACCGTAAATAAAAAAAAACATTTTTTTTTTACCTGAGAGAACACTTTTCTAGGAATCTCCAGATCCTCTAGTGCAGGGGTTGGCAACCTACGGCCTGCGGGCTGGATCCGGCCCAAGGAGGCCTTGTTATCGGCCCCGTTTTGCTCCTGCCGCCTTCCTGGCTGTCTCCCCTCCCTCGTTCTTCCCAAGGGAGAAGGACAGAAGACACCCAGAGAAGCGAACGAAGCCGGCTTCATAAGAGCGCGCTGACCGGCCAGCCAGGACCCTCTTCTGAAGGCTGCTTCGTTCGCCTTCCTGGCTGTCTCCCCTCCCTTGTTCTTCCCAAGGGAGAAGGACAGAAAACACCCATGGAAGCGAACGAAGCAGCCTTCAGAAGAGGGTCCTGGCTGGCCGGTCAGCGCGCTCTTATGAAGCCGGCTTCGTTCGCTTCTCTGGGTGTCTTCTGTCCTTCTCCCTTGGGATGAACGAGGGAGGGGAGACAGCCAGGAAGGCGAACGAAGCTGGCTTCAGGAGAGCGCGCTGATCGGCCAGCCAGGACCCTCTTCTGAAGGCTGCTTCGTTCGCTTCCATGGGTGTCTTCTGTCCTTCTCCCTTGGGAAGCGAACGAAGGAGTACTGCGCAAACGCGTCGCGCCTGCCATTTTGATTTCCAAAATGGCGGTGGTGGCGGAGGCGGCTGTGTAGCAGCGGCGGCGGCAGCATGGGGGAGGTGTGCGTGGGGGGGGAGCGCGCGCATGCGCGCGCCGCCATTCCCCCCCTCGGCCAAGCGGCGGGAGGGACTTCGCGGGACCGGCCCCAAGCTAAAAAAGGTTGCCTACCCCTGCTCTAGTGCAACACTATGGTCAACATCTGCCACAAGTTGATCATAGAATCATGCTGGAGGACCTACAAATGCCTAGAGAAGTGTTTTCTTTAGGAACTTCTAGGTTCTGTAGGTCAACTTCTGGCAGAGTTGTGGTGGAGGACATAAGAATTTCTAGAGATAACATATTAATCAAAATCGCAAATAATCAAATCTGCAAAAATCAAATCTGCAAATGTGGAGGGCCAACTGTACTAATATATCTATAAAGACCTATCATGGAGATTTCTGCTTGAATATTGTATTCACACCAGTTTAGTTCTGTGCCATCAAATAATTTTTCTCTTTCCTTTCTTTCTCTTGTCTTCCTACTCATTCTTTTATCTGCAGAATGAGTACGTGCTGTTGGTGCACACCTGGTGGTTCTGCAGCCATCCAGTTATTAAGACGCTATGCTTCTGCTACACTGGAATTTACTGCAGCAAATGATGATCTCTGTTACTGTCTGGAGTGTGTGGACGAGTACCACAAAGCCAGAGATGAGCTGCCAACATTGCATGAGGTAATTTGCTGTAGATTTATAGGCCACTGTATTGTGAAAGGGCCAGAGGTTGGCAAACAGGCTAGAAATTTTGAAGCTATGAGAGGAAGATGCTGTTTTTCTCAGGGATACCCCTCACCCCCAGAAATGTTAAGAATAAAACAAAAAAATCAATATTTACAGATAGAAAAGCACTTTTTAACTTTATGATCATGTTGGTGTATTAAAACTATAGTTTACTTAGAAAATAACTACACATTTAGTTTTAAATATACTTTTTTAAAAGTGTATAGTTGGGGCATTTGTTTTTTAAAAATCATTTTTATTAGAATTCTACATTCCTTAACACTTGAGTACATCAAATACAAACATCAATCAAAATACAAAAAGAAAAAAAACTTTAAAAAAATACAAATTGTACTACAACTGTACTACAATATATGATGGCCAACGATCTTTTCTGCAGTTATATAGTAAGTCCTGCATTTCTGCCTCTGCCCTCATATAAATGGTTACACTTCCTCTGTAAATTCAATTCAAATTAGTAGTCAAGGCCAATAATCATTTTACCATCTTTATTCTTTTTCCAAAAGCCAATTAAGGGTTTCTAGGCTTTCCAAAAAGTTACTAGAGACTTTTTTCCAATCAAAATAGACAGTTTGTCATCTCTGCTAATTCATTAATTTATAACAACCATTCTTCCCTTGTAGGTAGTACATTAGACCTCCATTTCTGAGAGTATAATGACCTCATTGCCATGATCATATATTGAAATATTCTTCCATTGTTCCTTTCTCTCATCCATCAATCCCAGATGAAGAAGTTCAGGTTTTAATTGTATATTTGTCTTTTATTATTCTCTGTATTAACGTATGTATTTGCACCCGTACTTTTTCTTTTTCACAGGTCCATCACATATAGTTAAGAAGTCTCTTCTTGTTTTTCACATTTCCTTAGAAATTTTCCAGCATTTCTTGGCATTTCAAACTATTTTTCTTTGATTGTTGTTTTATTTTCTATAAAAAGCTGCTGTGCAAGACTCATAAAGGCATTTTTTGATGTTACCTGGGATTATATTTAGACCATATTCTAAGCAAGGTTCGTCTCACATGATGATTGTTAAATCTATATTCACTTTCACTACCATACCACAATTACCTATGTCATACAAGCTCCAGATCATGACTTTCTAATTCCCAAAGTCTTTTCATTTCACAGCACTATCCCCCCTGTCCTCCTCCTCCTCCTCCTTCTCTCGCCTGGCCTTCCTCCCCCTCCTGCCTCTCCCCCGTCGTCTTCTTCCTCCTCCTGCCTCCCCCCTCCCGTCTTCTTCCTCCTCCTCCTGCCTCCCCCTCCCCGTCGTCTTCTTCCTCCTCCTCCTCCTCTTCCTCTCGCCTGGCCTTCCTCCTCCTGCCTCCCCCGTCTTCTTCTTCCTCCTCCTCCTCTCACCTGGCCTTTCTCCCCCTCCTGCCTCCCCCGTCATCCTCTTCCTCTTCCTCCTCCTCTCGCCTGCCCTTCCTCCTCCTCCTGCCTCCCCCCATCATCTTTTTCCTCCTCCTCCTCCTCTTCTCACCTGGCCTTCCTCTTCCTCCTGCCTCCCCCCATTGTCGTCTTCCTCATCCTCTTCCTCTCACTTCATCTTCCTCCTCCTCTTCCTCCTCTCGCCTGGCCTTCCTCCCCCTCCTGCCTGCCCCCGTCATCTTCTTCCTCCTCCTCTTCTCACCTGGCCTTCCTACCCCTCCTGCCTCCCCCCCCCGTTGTCTTCCTCCTCTTCCTCTCGCCTGAGCTTCCTCCTCCTCCTGCCTCCCCCCCCCCCCGTTGTCTTCTTCCTCCTACTCCCCCTCTTGCCTGGCCTTCCTCCCCCCCGCCTCCCCCCCATAATCCTCCTCTTCTTCCCTGGCCTTCCTCTTCCTCCTACCTCCCCCCCTGTCGTCTTCTTCCTCCTCTTCCTCTCACCTGGCATTCCTCCTCCTCCTGCCTCCCCCCATCGTCTTCTTCCTCCTCCTCCTCCTCTTCCTTTTGCCTGGCCTTCCTCCTCCTCCTGCCTCCCCCTCATAGTCGTCTTCTTCCTCCTCTTCCTCTCGCCTGGCCTTCCTCCCCCACTTACCTCTCCCGTTGTCTTCTTCCTCCTCCTCCTTCTCCCCTCCTCGCCTGGCCTTCCTCCTCCTCCTGCCTCCCCCCCCCCCCGTTGTCTTCTTCCTCCTCCTCCCTCCTCCTCTTCCTCCTCTCACCTGGCCTTCTTCCTCCTCTTTCCTCCCCCCCCCCCCCGTTGTCTTCTTCCTCCTCCTCTACTAGGCATATAAGATGACCCCCAACTTTGGAGAAGATTTTCTGGGGTTAAAAAGTCAGAAAATACGGTACTGACTAGGCCTTGGTTGAGCTGTGGAACAGAAAGCAAAAGTGAAGAGGCTGTTTCTGCAGCAGAACTCACTTAACTGTTGCTTTTGTGGCTTCCTCCAGTTGCCAGAACATTGCCTCCTTTCCTGGGGCCTTTTTTTAGGTGAGAACAAAGATTTTCTGCTTTCCTATGTCCCGTCATTATTTTACCATTCCATATAACTATTAGCCGAGCTCTTGTGCTCAGACTTATCTAAGGAACAATGGTGAATAAATTCATAGTTTGCCCTTTCTTTACAAAAATAACATTATATACACAATACCTATCATATATTATTATTATATTAAACTTGACAATATATCGAACAATCAGTGCTATCATCTCATTACAGTCTTATGTTCCATTCACTTACTTTCTATTTTCAAACTCGATTTAGTCTTGTTTTTATATCTAGATGTCCCTTGTCATCCATACTTTCTGTCCTTATTTCATTATCCATCTTCTATTGCATCCGTCCTATCCTTTTCATCTCTCATCACTCCTTCTCCCTCTCTACCTTTTCCCCATATCTCTCACTTCTGTTATTCTTCCCTTCCAATTCTCCCTATAATAATAATAATAATAATAATAATAATAATTTTAATTTATATCCCGCCCCTCTGCCACGCAATCGGGGCAGCGTACAACATTAAAACATCACAATAAATTAAAATCAATCCAATCCCATACCATGTTCCCACACCCACCCACCCACCCCTTAAAAATAAATTAAACTAAAGCAGATTAAAATAACAGTTATTAAATATATACATACAAAAATACAATAAGTTTTTCAATACTAATATACAGAGCGGAGTTGATCGAGGCGGTGGAAAGACTGTAGTCAGATCTTGTGTCTTCTGGGCTGGGATGTTATTCAGGGAAGGCCTGCAGGAAAAGATCTGTCTTGACAGCTTTTTTAGAGCTGTCTAGAGTGGTAATGAGACGGATCTCATCCTGCAGGCCATTCCACAATCTGGGGGTGGAGGCAGAGAAGGTCCTCTGGGAAGTTACCGACAGCCTAGTTCTCATAGGCTGTAACAGGTTCCTCCCAGAGGACCAAAGTGCAAAGGGAGGATCATATGGAAGGAGGCGGTCCCGGAGATAGGTTGGACCCAAGCCATGTAAGGCTTTAAAGGTCATAACCAACACCTTGTACTGTGCCCGGAAACTAATGGGCAGCCAGTGGAGACATTTCAGCACAGGTGTAATGTGTTCTCTCCTGGATATTCCTGTAACTAGCCTGGCTGCCATATTTTGAACTAATTGAAGTTTCCGAGTTAGGCACAAGGGTAGCCCCACGTAGAGCGCATTACAGAAATCGAGACGTGAGGTTACCAGAGCATGCACCACAGTTTCCAGATCCCTCATGTCCAGGTATACCCTTCTTCTCCCTTCCTTCCAACTCTTCAAACTTACTCAAACCTTCTATCACTTACTAAACCTTCTTTCATACTCTCCTCCTTCCACATTTAACTTCCTCCTTTGACTCCTCTGGTTCGTGAGAAAAACAAGACTTCCATAATTTCCTTAGTATCCATATTTCATATCAACTAAACCCAAAATTCATATAATCTCTAAAACAAAGTCTTACTAAAACTATTTTACTTATTCCCCCCCAAGTCCCCCCCCTCTTCTTCTCAAATAAGAAAGAAATAGCAAAGGTGAGATATAGTAAAATAAACCCTATCGAATTTTTCCCTTATTTAATTTATGTTAGGAACCCTATCACTGCAATTTCCCCCCACTTCTTTTCCAAAAAAATCTGTTACAATCTCTATTCTATATTTATTTCGTCTATTGGATTATTCTTTGACAGTTGTGTTAATTTATCCATTTCTGTTGCCTTGTACACTTTGTATAGCCACTCATCTTCATCTGGCATGTCTTTACTTTTCCATTTTTGGGCATGGACCACTCTTGACATTGTAACCGGATAGAATAGAAGTTTTCTGTATTTGTTTTCAAGTCCTCTTCCATAAAACCTAATAGATAGAACCCAGGAGATAATTGGGAATTTAATCCTGTTATATTACTTATTACCCCATTAACTGTTGCCCATATTTCGCCAGTTTGCAGGTCCACCAACGATGGTAGAATGACCTCTGACTTTCTCCACATTTTCAACATTTGTCTTCAGTTTTTTTATACATCTTTACAATTTATTCAGAGGTCTTGTTTCAGCCTTGAAATAAAATTGTAAATTTGGAACTCTCAAACCCCCCCCTCAGATATCTTAAAGCATTTTCATTTTTACCCTAGGTTTTCCCCACTCCATAAAAATTTGGAAATATCCCTATGCCATTCTTTAAAGAGGGCAACTGTTGTGATAATTGGGATCATCTGAAAAAGTAAGGATATTTTTGGTAATACAGACATTTTAATCTAAGCTACTTTACCTAATAAAGTTTTAATTTTTTTTCCATCTGATCAAATAATTTTTAATTTGGGACCAGATCTTTTTGTAATTATTCTCATATAGCTCCGAAGTTTTATTCATATTGTAATACCCAAACATTTTACTTTTTTTCTATTTTATAACCTGATTTTTTTCTCAATTTCTTGCTCTTCAATTTTGGACAATTTCCCCCCAATTATAACTGTTTTTTCCACATGTTTACATCCTGAAAACTCTCCAAATTCTTTCAAGAATTTTACTAAACGTTTGATACTTTCTGTAGGGTTGTCTAATATAATTAGCGGATCATCTGCAAATCCCCAAAATTTATATTGGTAATGCTTTGAATCTACCCCACAAATATTTTCATCCTTTTTAATATTTAATAACAGTTCTATCACCATCAAAAACTGAAGAGGAGACATCAGTCATCCCTGTCTTGTACCTTTTTTATTGTAAATTTTTTAGTTTTTCCTCCATTAATAATTAATTGAGCTGATTTTTTTTATAAATTTCTTTACTCCAATCCGTAAAGTTCTGACCTATCTTTATGTACTTCATAATTTAGAACAATATTTGCCAACTCACATTGTCAAAAGCCTTCTCAAGATCTAGAAAGACTAATGCCAATTTTTAAATCATTATTGATTTCATAATATTCCAGCACATCTAGAATGACCCTTATGTTCTCTCTCATCTGTCTCTGTGGGAGGAATCCCCGCTAATCTTCATTTATCCATGCCTTCAGCCAATTCTTAAGTCTTTCAGATAGGATTAATGCAAAAATCTTATAATCAATATTTAGAATCGAGATAGGTCTAATTCTTTGGTTATAACAGGTCTCTGTTTTCTTTTGGTATGAGAACTATGTCAGCTTCACCCCACGACTTGGGGAAGCCTTCTTTTAGGATGCTGTTCATTGTATCCTGCAACTTCTAACGTAATTCTTCTACAAACGTTTTATAGAACAGTGCTGTTATTCTGTCTGGACCAGGAGATTTGTCTTTTTTTAAAGTGTTTTGCAACTTCTATTGTAGTGATTGGAGCATTTAACATTTGGTAATGGTCTTCTGTTTCCTTTAGATTACTATTACTCAATTGTTTTCTTTTCTTTATTTCTTTTTCTTTTTCTACCGTTTTCCCCTTATACAATTTAGAGAAATATCTTTGGAAGACTTCCTGTATCCCTTCTTGATCTTTACTTGTCTTATTTCCATCTTTTATTTCTGCTATTTTTTTCTGTTTCCTTTTCCTTAATTTATAAGCTAACCATTTCCCCACTTTATTAGAATGTTCAGAGTTCCTTTGTTTATTCACTTTCAGAATTTTTTTCTATCTTGCCCACTAGTTCTATTGAAATTTGCTTCTCCAAAATATTTACTTTAATTACTCCAGATTTGTCTCCATCCTTAATTAGTTCTTCTCCTTTCTCTTTTAAGTGATTATTTAATATTGTCAACTTTTATTTCTTTTTTCTTTGTACAAGATTATTTTGCTGGATATAAAATCCCCTTATTACCACTTTCAAAACTTCATAAACTACTGTCATTTTTGACTCATTCATATTTTCTTGAAAACAATATTATCTCTTTTGCCCTTTGAACGACATCAGGGCCTACCGTATTTTCCGGCGTATAAGACGACTGGGCGCATAAGACGACCCCCAACTTTCCCAGTTAAAATATAGAGTTTGGGATATACTCGCCGTATAAGACAACCCCTCTTTCCAACACACACCAAATAAAAATTTTTAAAAAATAGATTTGATTTCAATATGGTAATTTTAATTCAAATGCTTATGACATGCAGGTACTTAGCAGGAAAACTGTCAAACAAGGCTGTGATGTCCTCTGGAAAAATTTGTCGGATGAGTGTCATGGTGTCCATTATGGGGACTTTGGTGAATAGGGAGACCACATCGAAGCTGATTAGTATGTCTCCGGGTTCTGGACCATGCCAACAACTATCAGGTCAGAATGCACAGGGAAGCCATCGAAATCCACAAACACTTGGACAACTTCAACAGGAAAGAAGAAACCCTTAAAGTAAACAAGATATGGCTACCAGTCCTACAAAATAAGAAAATTGGCACTCAGAAAATGCAAATGGAAAACCAACCAGGGTCAGGGGCTTTCCCAGCAGACAATAGCAGACAATCTCCTTGATTGCATATCCTCACCTGGAAGCCATGCCATTAACAACAGAACATACCTATTCAACACAGAACAATACACAGTTTACATGGGAATAGCAGACAATATCCTTGATTGCTACCCTGAAGCTATGCCATTAACAACAGAACAATACCTATTCAACACAGAACAACACACAGTTCACCTGGGAACCACTCCTCCCTACCCAGGGTCTCACAGTATATATAGACCCATGCTCTTCCATTTCAGTTTTCTCTGAAGATGCTAGCCACAGATGCTGGCGAAACGTCAGAAAGAAACTCTTCTAGAACATGGCCACACAGCCCAAAAAACCCCCACAAAAACTAATTTCACTTATCTCAACCACCTATGAAAAAAAAATTTGGATTCTGGATAAGGGATACTCAACCTGTAATAAATAAACAAAATAATTTATACCTTTTATTTCTCCATGATATTTCTCCATGAAGGTGCTGGGTTGGAATCAGATTTAGACTTCCACTCTTACCAGCACACTTGTAAATCTAAATTTAACCCTTTGGTCCTTAGATTTTCTTTATTTGTTATATTGTTTTAAAATATTCACATTTGACCTGATTTCACCTTTAAACAGATTGTCATCCTCTCCAGAGACTCTTGGGTGTTCATTCTAGATGTAATATCTGTGTGGCATTTAGGAAACTGCTTACTTTTAATCTAGAATTCATTGAGTAATGATTTTAATTGCAGGCCTTGTGGGAGTTGGAAACCAGCCGTCTTGTTGCCCACTTTGAGAAATCTTTGAAGGAGGATGGTGAAGATGATGACCTCTACATTGTGGAAGAAGACAGGGAGACCCCCTTGTGCTGCTTCACTGGTCCTGGCTTTGAAAAGCACCTCCGGGTGCCATTGCTGGAAATACTCAAGTATCCATATCTGCTCCTCCATGAACGTGTCAGTGAGTATCAGGTGACAGTTGCCTGGCTCTGTTCTTCTGGCATAGCAAGAGAATAGTAGCATAATAAGAAGTTGGAATGTGAAAAGTGTGCTCCCTCCAAGGGTGCCTGTGATCCCAAATCCTGTTTTTAACAAAAAGATTGTTAAAAGCTAAAAATGCCCCAAATACCTTAGTGGGTGGGAAAGACAGATTTTATCATGTTTTTGCCACCCTCCCTACTTTTGTAAAAGAACCTCTCTTTGTGGTGTCCTTCTTGAATGAAAAAGGTGTGCAATTCCCCTCCTCACATAGCATGGAGGTCTTTGGGGTAAAAAAGTCAGAAAAAAGGAAGGTGTTGTGGCTTTTCAAAGCCCCATGAGAGACCAGTGTGGCCCCCAAACCTACTTCTTCCCACCATAGGTGTAAAAGCTATTAAAAGCATATTGTAAGCAATGCAGCCTTGTAAACAAGCTGGCACAAGTTACTAACATGCAGTTTTTTGTCCCTACTTACTTAATAAGGGGCTGGTAGGCTGTGTTTCTATGCTGGCATTGGGGAGAAGCCCCTTCCGTCACAGCCAGAATGAAAATGGCCAGTACTTGCCTCTTAACAGGCTGGTGTAGGGAGGGGAGTACATCCTTTCCTGACCATCCTTCTCATTTTCCTGCGTGAAAATTGTTGCCACCCACACCTATTGGGAGAGTCTTTAAATATCAACTGAGTAAGAAAACCTCATCATAAGTTGACAGGTGATTTGAAGGTGTGCGCATACGCACACATGCACACACACGTTACATTTATATCTTACTTGCAATAAACCCAAGGCGGTATATGCATATTTACCATCCCCTCTGTGCATTGACAGTAACTTTGTGAGCTGAGAGCGAGCAAGCAAGTGGCTCAGGATCACCTAAAGATATACTTAAGTTACATAGGAATCTAGGAAACAGCCTTGCACTGTGTGAAATCTGTTCCAGTCAATTTGGATTGGTAGTGGTTTTCTGGGGTTTCCAGCAGGATTCTTCCCTAGCCCTACTTGGTGATTGGTGAGATTCCTTCTTGGTGGTCACTTAACCAAGTGCTAACCTTATTTTCAAAAGCAGATGAGATTGAGTAGTGAAGTTCAGCCAGTGTTTATTTACACTCCTAGAAAGAACAAAGGCAAAATCTGACTAGGCTCAGATAGACAACAATTTGCCTTTAATGCAAGGAAGAGACACCTGAGGGAAGGGAGCTCAGTCTTCTGTTTGGGTGATTTTAATGAAATTATTAGCCAAGGATTTTGTTAGGGATACTTTATTGTCTATAAGCAAACATGGAAGAGTACTCTGAACTAATTCCTTTTGTATAGTTCTTTGATAATGGCTTCCATTTTAGGATGATACAGTTTCATATAATAACTATATCATCAACTTAATCTGGGTGCTCTTTCAATTGAATTGTAGGTGAACTCTGTGTTGAGGCTCTTTGTAAAATGGAGCAAATCAACTACTCCTATCAGGTGGTTGGTAAACATCCAGGGATCTACCTGCTCATGGTACACCCCAACGAAATGGTGAGCTATCTTGACATTTCCTTTTGTTACTGTAATTTCCCTGGATTAAATGTAGACTGAACTCTGACATGAGAATGCTGAGGTTCAGACTTTTGTGCAAAGTCTCTTCCTCCTCCTCTCGATCTGGCT
The DNA here is from genome assembly GCA_026167975.1 of Phrynosoma blainvillii. Classification (NCBI taxonomy): domain Eukaryota; kingdom Metazoa; phylum Chordata; class Lepidosauria; order Squamata; family Phrynosomatidae; genus Phrynosoma; species Phrynosoma blainvillii. Next base: position 16,993,294 of record JANUYF010000011.1, on the reverse strand, counting down.
GGAGATTCAATACCAGAACTCTCAGCCTGGTTGAGTCTCTTCTCTTTGGGAGAAAAAGTAACTTTTTCCCATTCTCTCCTCCATCTCTATAAGCAAAATTCTCTCTTAGTAGCCTGGTGCATATATTACACATCTGTTTTTCAAAAATGTGTTCACAGTTTTCTGTTGTGGCCTACTTTGCACACCTTCCCATTCCCACTTTCTTTACTATTACTATTATTTAATAACTTAAGTACATCTACTAGAGGTTTATTACTGGCTTTAAGAATTTAAACTATGAGCACGCTGTTAGTTTAAGCTTGGCTTTTGTTTTTGGCCCCTTGAAAACTACTGACTCTCTAAAACTGATGTCATCTGAAAAAGGGTCACCACCTTTGACACTTCCCATTTCCTGCTTGGAGTAGTCAGGAAGAACAGAGGTGACTGGGAGATTCTGGCTTCAAATAAACACTCTTGGATTTTTGGCTTATTAACAGTAGGTAGTCATAATAACTAGTCATCTATGGTCCAAAACACACTGCAGAAATAATCCAGTTTTAGACCGCTTTAGTGCTAGGAAATTTTTGGAACTGTAGTTATGTGAGACATTTAACCTTCTCTGTCAGAGCTCTGGTGCCACAGTACAACTACAGTTCCCAGGACTCCTTAGCACCGAGCTAGGGCAGTTAAAGCGGTCTCAAACTGGATTATTTCTACAGTGTGTTTTGGACCTATGTTAAAGTTTTCCTTCTTAAAAGAGAGAAACCACATTGTCACAGCATTAGTCTTTTTGTGAATGGAGCTGGGCAATGGTGTAGTAACCAGTTTGCTCCTGCTTGGCTTCTATTAATGGCATGAATGGCTAACTAACCAAGTACTGAAAGCCCAGCATGGATTTATGAGCATCCTGGATTGTTCAAAATAAAATAAAATAAAATGCCCTAATTTATGATTCTGGGTTGTTTGAGAGGAACAAAACAGGATGCTGGCTTTGGACATCACAATAAACTTTTGCTTTTTTGAGGTTCACAGTTTGCCCTACAGAAGAATCAGAGATTTCCAGTTCAACCCTCTGCCATGCAAGAATACACATTTAAAGTGCTCCTGACAGATGGCCATCCAGCATCTGTTTAAAAACCTCCAAACAAGAACACCACTCTCCAAATGTTCCACTGTTGAACAGCTCTTACTGTCAGGAAGTTCTTCCTAATGTTCAGGTGGAATGTTTTTTCCTTGTAATTTGAATCCACTGCCCCATGTCCTAGTCTGTAGAGTAGCAGAAAACAAGTTTGCTCCATCCTCAATATGACATCCCTTCAAGTATTTAAACATGGCCATCATGATGATAATAATAATAATAATAATAATAATATTTATTTATATCCCGCCCCTCTGCAGAGCAATCGGGGCGGCTTACAATATTAAAATTTCCATACATATATATTAATACAATTTAAACAACATAAAAATCCCAAATCCCACCCGTCCTTTTAGAAGTAAGGGTTCTTCTTATTCTAGGCCGGGTGGTGCTGGGCTTAGTATCTCTCCCCCAGATGACATCGGATGGTAATGGAGGGAGGGCTCTTCTTATTCTAGGCCCAAATGGTGCTGGGCTTAGTGTCTCTCCCCCAGATGACATCGGATGGAATGGAGGGAGGGCTCTTCTTCTTATTCTAGGCCCGATGGTGCTGGGCCTGGTGTCTCTCTCCCAGATGACATCAGATGGAATCTTTTCTTCTCCAGGCTAAACATACCCAGCTTCATAAGCTACTCCTCATAGAGCATGGCTTCCAGGCCTCTCACCATCTGGTTGCCCTCCTGTAGACACACTTCAGCTTATCTCCATCCTTCTTGAACTGTGCCCAGAACTGGACACTTCCAGATGAGGTCTGTCCGAAGCAGAATAGAGTGGTACTATCAGTTCCCTCCATCTAGACACTATACAGTTGCCCCTGTGTTTTTACGGGGGATCTATTCCAGATCCCCCCCCCCCCCGAAAATGAAATATCGCACATATTCGAGCCCCATAGGCTTGAATGGGCACATGCTCCCAGGCACAGCCGAGCATGTGCACCACGGGCATGCACACCATTTTAAGTCTCCCCTCTTGCCATTCTGCGTAAAGTGCGGACCACGGACTTCAAATCCACAAAATCGGAGGGGTGACTGTACTTCTGTTGATGCAGTCTAGAATTTTATTAGCTTTCTTAGCTGCTGCATCATATTACTGACTCATCTTCAATCTTTGGTCCACTAAGTCTCCTAGATCCCTTTCATATGTCCTGTTGTCAAGCCAGGTGTCACCCATTCTATATCTGTGCATTTCATTTTTACTACCCAAGTGTAGTATCCTACATTTCTTCCTGTTAAAATCCATTTTGTTACTTCTAGCCCAGCTGTCTAACCTGTTAAGGTTATTTTCAATTCTGATCCTGTCCTCTAGGGTATTAGCAACCCCTCTGAGTTTGGTGTCATCTGCAAATTTGATAAGAGTGCCCTCTGTTCCATCATCCAAGTCATTGATTAAGATGTTGATTCGCACTGGGCCCAGGACAGAACCCTGTGGCACCCTGCTAGTCACTTCTCTCCAGGATGAAAAGGAGCCATTGTTGAGTATACTATATATAGGTTCAGTCAGTCAACCAACTACAGGTCCACCTAACGGTCACACATTCTAGCCCACATTTTACTAGGTTTTTTATTACTGTTGTTGGGATATCTTGGGGGACCTTGTGAAATGCCTTACTAAAATCAAGATAAACTACATCCACATCTACCAAGCCTATAACTATTTAAAAAATATGAGAAGATTAGTCTGGCATGACTTATTTTAGAGAAACTCATGTTGACTTCTTGTAATCTCGGTATTCCTTTCTAATTGCTTACAGAAGCTAAGTCAGTATATGTTTGTTGAGGATACCAGCAGACATTACTTATTTATGGTGAGCCAGAATTCTATAAGCACCCTGGTTTACCATCCTCCGTGATTGTAAGTTTTATGATTTCATGATGTATTAATTATTAGTGGTCCTTCACACTCATAGATCCGGCGATGGGCCATCTTGACAGCAAGGAACCTGGGAAAGGTGGACCGGGATGATTACTATGACATCCAAGAAGTGCTGACTTGCATGTTCAAAGTCATTGAGCTGGGCCTCTTTGAAAACCCTGATATCTATCATTCTTCAGCATTTGAGAAGGGGAAACTCATCCTGTTACCTTCCCATCTGTATGACACCACTAACTATAAAAACTACTGGCTTGGTAAGTAGAATCACACAAACATTCTAAGTGTAAAGGCAAATAGAATAAATAATAAATTTAGCTTGTAGTGAGTGGGCCTCATGTAGCCTACCAAATGTTTTTTCACTGCAACATCTTCTTTGGCTATGTTCATGAAGATGAAGGGAGCTGAGACCCAACCACCCAGGAGGCCATGTGCTGCCCATCCCTCTTGTGCTTGGGGTGTTTTGACTAGGAACAGTGGTAATCTCAGTTCAGACCCCAGTCACCCTTAGAGTTCATGAGTTGACCTTGGATCAGTCACCCTCTCTCTTGGCCTGTGTGGAAGCATGCACTCAGATCTGAACTGAACACTATGGAGAGAGAGTGCAATAAGGCAACCTTTCCTCTTTGGCCTTCACGTCTGCTGGACTACAGCTTGCACATTTCCTAGCCACTGGCTGGGAAGCCCTGCACATGTGTACAACACCTGTTGATGGTTGTGGGGAGGGTGTTCTTAATTCTTACTAAAAGTCTAAGTAACAATATCATCATTGTGTGCAGCAACACTTCATACCATTAGTACAAATGGTTCACAAACCTCTCTCAGACCTAATTTCTCATTCCCTTAAAGAACTTTTTAAAAAAACTGTTTATCTTGTACAGTAGCCCCTCCCAATTCACAGGGGATCCATTCTGGACCCCCCCCCCATGAAAATGACAGCTTGCAAATATTCGAGCCGCATTGGAAATAATGGCGTGTGTGTGGGGTTGTGCGGGTGCGCGCCGTCATTCTATCTATCCCCGCTTGTCTCCCCCCTGAAGAGCGAGACCGTGAACTCGAAGTTCATGAACGGGGAGGGACAACTGTACATCCTTACTGGAGAAATAACCAGAAGTTGGTAGCACACCAGAAAATAAAGCAGCAACACATCTATCTTAGTGCTGTCCGACGCCTCATACTCTGTCTTTTAATGTGTTAACTTAAATGGTCAAGTTAATTGATTTGAACACGTCTTAGCTCTTTGTTTGACTATTTCAAAGATAGTTTTCAGTATCTTAAGTAAGCCATTCAAATGCACATTCTGTTTTCCCTCCTTTGAAGTGCACAAACACTTTTTGAGTTGGTACTAAGCAAGAGACATATTCTAAAGCTTCTAATTACATAACTCAGAAGGTTAATCTATTAATTGTATTTTTATGTTGTTGTTCCTCCAAAACACTCTGGGTGACATACATGGTTTCTCACCACCCAGTTCATCCAGTTTTTCCTCACCATAACACCATGAAGTTCATTTGGCTTGAGAGATGGCGAAGTGTCCCAGAATACCCAGAAATTTTAAGGGCTAAGCGGAAAATGTGCTCTCTCTGACCACCCTTCTTTGCTAGATCAACACGTTAACTACTAGACTACTCTTGTTTCAAGAGCCAGTGTGATGGAGAGATCTATGTATTTGACTAGGACACTGGGAGATCAGGATTTGAATCCCCACTCAGCCATGGAAATCCCACTGAGTGATCTTGGGCAAATCACTTTCTCTCAGCCTCAGAGGAAGGCAATGACAAACTGAACAAATCTTTCAACAAAACCCTAGGAGGGTCACTATAAGCCAGAGTTGACAATAACCAGTCTGGAATAACATACATTTACAAATCTGATTTTTGGACAGATGTTAACATTAAATATTTTTGACGTTCCAAATGATCTAGCACAGAGATATATGAAAAGTCTTATGTCCTTTTAAAGACAAACAGATAAATTTTATCACATACAGTGGTACCTCTACTTAGAAATTAATTCGTTCCACAACCCATTTTGTAGGTAAAAAATTTCGTAAGTAGAAGCAAATTTAACATTGAAATGCCCTAATCCGTTCCAAGCCCATAGAATAGCCGAGGCTGCGGCTGGAAGGCCGCCTCCTTCCAGCCGCAGCCTCGGCTGTTCCTTGGGCCGACCCTGGAAGCGGAGGATGCCTCCGCTTCCAGGGTCGGCCCAAGGAACAGCCGAGGCTGCGGCTGGAAATTTTCGAGTTACGAAACACTTCTAAAATATATTGTCTCTACATACACATATGTCTCTACAGCCATTCGTATGTAGAGAAATATTCGTATGTAGAGACAATATTTTTTAGAAGAAGCGTTTCGTAACTCGAAAATATCGTAAGTATAGCCTTTCGTAAGTAGAGGTACCACTGTATTTTTATTAAGTACAGCCCACTTCATGAGGAAGAGGGTTTCAGACCACAAACATGTATTTTAGGATGCCACAAGACTTCTTTTTTCTGCTAATATTTTCAGGTTTCTCTGATATTTCAACTGAGAGTCCCATGGAAATCAAACCTAGATATCTATTAAATTTAACAGATTTATTTTATTCTTTATATATACATTTATGTCCTTCTTAGTGAACTCCCAGCAGTGTCCATAGGTCCCCTCCTCCTCACTTAAGAATACCTTCTGTCCCTCCCTCCCTTTATTTCTATCCTACCCTTCCCTAAATTGTGAGATAGGTCAGATTAAGAACAGTAACTGGCCCAAAGTAATCCAAAGTTTCATAGCTCAGTGAGGACTTGAACCTGGATTGCTCAAGACCCAGTCCAGTCCTCTACCCACTACACCATACTTCTTTAATTACTTGCATCACATTAGTCAGCCCTTGGTATCCATGGACTTGCCATCTGTGGATTCAAGCATCTGCGGACAGCAAGGCTGTGTTGTCCCCAATGGCAGCATGTGCACATGGCCATGCCACCATTAGGGACAGTCCCCATTGTCCTGTGGCAGTGCATGCACACAACCACACTGACATTAAGTGTTGTTGTCCCCAGTGGTATGGTTGTGTGCACACGCTGCCATGGGACAACAGGGGCTGTCCCTAATGGCAGCAAGGCTGTGTGCATGCATTGCCATTGGGGACAACAAAACTTGAGCACCCATGAATAATGAGAGCCAACTGTACTTTTAATTAAGCAGTGCCATTGGTGTATAAGAGCCACTGTGGTGTAGTAGTTTGAGCATTGGACTAGGACACTGAGAGACCAGGGTTCAAATCCCGTCTTGGCCATGGAAACCCACTGGGTGACCTTAGTCAAGTCACACTCTCTCTGGCTCAGAGGATGGCAGTGGCAAATCCCCTCTGAAGAAACTTGCCAAGAAAACCTCATGATAGGTGAATGCCTTAGGGTTGTGTAAATCAGAAGTGACTTGAAGGCACACAACAACAAATTGGTGTATAAGAAATTTCACTGAATAGCCTACCAGCTAAAGACAGATAACTACTCCAGGCAAATGATGGTCTAAAGCAGATGTGGGCAATGTATGCTACCTCTAGAATTTCTGAGCTACAGTTCTCAGAACTGGCTAGAGTTGACAGGAGCTGGAAGCTACAGACATCTAATAATAATAATAATAATATAGTTTATTTATATACCGCCCTAGTGGAGAACCAATCTGGGCGGTGAACAGTAAAATTATAAAATTACAATCATTAAAACAACAAACAATATCCCTCCTCCCCCCCTTAAAAAAAGAAAGCCAGAGGTTCTTCAGCCCTAATCTAAAATTTCAGAAGACCTGGAAGCAAGTAAAATTACATATGTTGCCAGCTTTGCTTTCAGTTGTGGATGAAAACTTGGATGTGAGGCTAGAGGCTGACTGCCTCCACTAAAGCTAGATTTCTTTTGTTGCAGGCATCTGTATGTTGCTGACTGTTCTGGAAGAACAAGCAATGGATTCGTTGCTGCTTGGCCCAGACAAACAGAATGACTTCATGCAATGCATAATGAACATCATGAAGAAAGAAACAGATGGTAACTAATTAATAAGCATAGGAGGCAGCAATAAAAACAAAAACAAAAAGTAGGCTGAACATCCATTCTGGTGGGTGTGATATTTCCTTTAACAGATCTTGCATGCTAAATAAATTATTTGATAACGGGTAATATAATGTGAAAGCAGGTAGATCTAACACAAATGCAGAGGGAGAAAAAGAAAATAATTTTGCTCACTCCCACCTATTCACCTTTGCCAAGTATACCTTGTATAATCAGCAAGAGCACCTTCATAGTAATAGATGGCATACATACATTTGAGAGATGGGGCGGACAGAAGAAGTCGGTCAGTGGCAGGGAAAGGAAGATTTAAAAAGGGTGATAAAAGTGAAATGCTAAGTGATGGTTAAGGTAGGGTAATAGCATATAAGGGATGTAACATGGGCAAAACAAAGCAGTTTTCAACCACTTTGAAGATGGTGATTTAGACAACATATCCCTCGAAAGCAGGTAGAGACAACCAAAGCTGCATTCCAGGGCTAAAAACCAGAGCAAAAAAGCTGGGATAGTCCAACTTAAGGCAGAAGATGCGCGTCTTCATGTCTACATATAAACACCCTGACGTGAATGCGGGGCTGCAGCAAAACAAAGCAATGAAAGTGTGATAACTCCAATGGATGCAATTACATTAAAGACAAACCAGACCATCCAACAGGGGGCATGGGATGAAGGGGGCATGTAAGGGAGGAGCCTCCATGATTGTACTTTGCCAATGTATAACTCGCACATTGATGCACCGATGCCACATCACAGGTGTGACTGTGTGGCCGATCAAAGGTGTGGCCATCCAATGGGATGGCATCTGGGTGGGCAGTGGGAAGTACTTGGGCGTCACAGGTGGTGTGTTTGTGTGACAGTGTGCATGTATGGTGGGGGGGGCAACATAAATAAATTATCCAGCGGTGCGACTTGACACCATGCAATCGGGCTGTTTGCATTTGGCCTGCCTTGGGAGTAGGCCGTGCAGGCAGCGGGGTTTCAATCCGTTTTGGGGAAAAACAGGATTGAGCCGCTTTTTCCTTCCTGTCTGTTCCAGGCCTAAGAAACAGATCCCAAATGATCCTGGAAGTTTGTTTCTTATTTTATGTGCTATGATCATTGGATGTTTGTGTTCTTTTGAGAGTTTGGTCTGGTATTTCTGAGGAACAGGAGAATAGGAATAATTGGACATGCCAACTTCAGAATGGAATTTCATGAATTCTTCTCTGTTGTTCACCTTCACTTATTCATGGCACTTCCTGCCCTAGTAGAAGATCATTCAGTTTAGCAACATTAAAAGCTCTCCAGGGTAACATTGATTCATATTTATTTATTGCTGCTCAAGATCCTATTAGGACAGAATTAAGTTGTTTATTTGCAGATCACTGTTCTAAATTTACTCGTTTGCAAACCAGTACATTTTCTTATATAAATTTTACCCTTTGGGAGCCCCAGACCATTTGAAGAAAACAGCAGCAGCAACCCCTAAAATCCTAACAGAGTAGTGAGAGCGGAGGACTTCCCAGTATCTGTCAGTTTGCCAGCTATGTGAGAGGAAATGTTCTGCATGAGAACCTCCTGATAAGCCAGCCATCAAATGATCAAAGAGAACAGACTCCGTAACTTCCAGGGCTGAGCCAAGTGTTGAATCTGAGCAAGAAACTCTTATTTCAGATCAGTGGGCATGAAGCTTTTTTGCTTCAGGAAGGGACTCTCTTCCTTCATCTGGGTAGGAAGGAGTTTTTAGTCTTACTACAGAACTCCTGGCTTGTTTTAGGGCAGGGGTAGGCAACGTGCCTTCCAGGTGTTCTGGACCACAGCCCTTGTGATCCCTGCCTTGTTCACCATGCTGACTTGAATGTAAAGCACTGTAGTCAAAAATATCTGCAGAATACTCCTCCCTCCACACTTCTAGGGCAAAATCCTTCAAAATATAATGAACATTTAGTATTAAGTGAACAGAAAGTCACTATTATATGTTAGGTGTGTAAAATAAACTGACCATGCTCTGGCAGTCTTTATAATCAATCCTTTTATTACGGCCATTTGGCCAGCACAACAGTCTTTATAATCAGCTTTAAAATTCATTAAATTTCCCTTTAGAGTAAAAGATATTATATGAGTATTACCTTATTTTGTACCAGAAAGCAAAAAGTGAAGTTACATTTTAAAGAATGGCTTACTTATAGGTCAGGTAGACCTAACTCAGGGCCTTTGCAGACTGCCAGAAATAGTGCAGATTCAGGTCACTGTAACTGTCCTGGCTCAGTGCTAAGGAATCATGAGAACTGTAATTTTTTTCTGAGACATTAAGCCTTCTCTGTCAGGGAGCTCTGGTGCCACAATAAACTACAGTTCCCATGATTCCTTAGCACTGAGCCAGGACAGTTAAAGTGGCCTCAATCTGTATTATTTCTGGCAGTCTGCAAAGGCCCTAAGATGCAAAACACACCCCAGAAATAATCCAGTTTGAGATTCCTGGGAACTGTAGTTTATTCTGGCACAGAGTTCTCTGACAGAAAGGGCTAAATGTCTCCCAAAACTACTGCCACATTAAGCCTTCTCTGTCAGGGAGCTCTGGTGCCACAATAAACTACAGTTCCCAGGATTCCCTAAAATTGAGTCAGGGCAGTTAAAGTGGTCTCAAACTGAATTATTTCTGCAGTGTGTTTTGGATGTAACTTAAATTAATTATGAATAACTTGCTAATATGTTAAAGTCTGGTTCCAACCCATGAATTTATAGTATGCTAAAACAGCATAGCAACAGAACAATCACCATAAAAGCAGAAGTTGCTAAAAGCAGGGAACTTATTAAAACAGAGGGATGGCACATTAAAACATAATCTCCTAGAAGCCTAGCAGAACTAAAATGATTTTTAATTGACACCTAAAGAACAGCTAGGCTAAAGAGATCTTCTTTCATCAGAGCCAGCATGGCTCTTTTTATATTTAAATAAACTTGTGGCAGTACTTTTGTTGGGTAGACTGGTTTGATGAAAAGAAGGATAATGAATTTAAAGCTCTAGGTTGCACAGCTTCATTGTTATTTCATTCCAGCAAGGGAGAACATAGCCCTCCAGATATTTTGGACTACAACTCCCATACTCCCTTTCCATTGACCGCTGGCTAGTGCTTATGGAAATTATAGGCAAAAAACCCAGAGAGTCACACCTTGGTGTTTTGTGTGAACTTGTGACTCTTGACTCATAGGATAAAACGAGCCCTTTTCTCTGGCTGGCTGTTGCAGAAGTGTAAGAATGGTAGACAAGCTTTATTTTAAGGAAACTTATATGGCATACTGGGGGTGAGGGGAACAAACTCTCCTGCCACCTGAGATGGGATGTGAAGCGCCATAATTACATTGGCAGTGGTGTTTCCCCCACCATCACCCTGAGGATATAGTGCAATGGTGATGTTCAACTGCCTGAGAAGGAGGGCACAGCTATCAGCCCTCCACAGGGCAAAGAAGGAGAATGTAGCTGTGCCTGGAGGTCTCTGTCCCATCTTAGAGCCACCCACTCACCCATCTAAGGTGAAGGACGCTGGGGGGGGGGGTGCCCATCACTCCTGCTCTTTTGTAAGAGGAGGAGAATGCAGTAGAGCTCCCACAAAGAAGTAAGAAGTGGGGATGATGGTAGCCAGAGGCTGGCTCTGCTGGATACACCCAGCTGCTTTTTGAATGCCTGGCTATGAGAGTCCTGAGAGCCGGAGGTCCTCCTTATGAGAGGAATGATTAGCAAAACTGCCAGTGTTGAGGCCTCCCAATGCCTGAGTGGCCTTAGAGCCAGACATTCAGGTGATATCCAGCTCTGTAAACTGAATTGCAGGGATGGCACAGTCATCCCTGAAAGTGTCAATGGTGTGGAACCCTGGCTTCTGTTGCCTCCACCTTTGCCCACTACTGCTTCAGTGGGTGCTCCAAGACAGGAAGTTCCCAACCCTGAACTGCTGCGCTGGGGAGTGTGGAGCTTGCCACCCACGCCATCCTGCCACTTGATCCATGGGTTGGACTTGATGGCCACTGAGGTCTCTTCCAACACTATGATTCTGTGAGGTGGCCCTGCCTAGCTGTCAGGGTGGGAAATGCGCAGTACCAAATGAATGTTGGACTGGAGTCCCCATCAATCTTAGCCAGAATGGCTAGTGTTGAAGAATAATGGGAATCCAACCACATCAGGAGGCCCATTACTGGTATTTTCACAGAGTGCTATCTGATGAGCTTAAAACAAAACCAGCATGCCACAGTTTAGGATTTTTTTTAAAAAAAACAAAAAATAGCATATGGAAGCCACTTCTTAATGTCTTGTTCTCTGATTATTAAACTTCCACAACTGATTACTACAGTTGTGGAATGCTTAGCTAAAGGAAGGTGCTCTGAGTTGCAATTGTGGGTTAGATGTGGCTTGGAAGTGTGCCCCCCCCCCCCACTCCCAGGTATTTAAATACAAGGATCTTTCCAGCCAGCACTACCTACTCTAGAAAGACAAGATGAGTGTGTGAGGACTGTTCACGATGTGCTGTTGGGCTGTTTTGATTCTCCTAAATTAAGAAACAAGTAATTCTAATTTGTAATGGTTGACAGGGGGCTTAGCACCCTCATTATGCACTGGTTCCCTCAGAACTCCACAAGTAAATCCCCATGAGATCTTTGACAATATGGATTTTCCACTTTTCTTTACTTTGTATGATTTTGTTGTGATGAGGATTTATTTTCCCCCCTGTCTTTTTGTATAAATAAGATAGTTCAAGTACAAGTTCTTCATCTTCTCCAATGCCTTCTCCTAAATCCTTGACCTCTTCTTATCCCAACATGCTTTGGGTTTTCTCTTTTTCAGATGAAAATAACAATCCTTTCTGGCCAGCGCTCCACTGTTTCATGGTGATCTTGGATAAGCTTGGATCCAAAGTGTGGGGCCAGCTCATTGACCCAATCCAGGCATTTCAAACTATTATGAACAATGCAAGTTATAAGAAAGAAATAGAGAACATTCGTGCAAGTTGCAAGAGGTCAGTCTTTTGTCCTTTTCAATTTTTTTTAAAAAACCCAACACATTCTCATATGGCCTTAATAGTTCACACCCTAGAACAGGGGTAAACTGCAGCTAGCAGTGTCTGCTCTGTCTAGTGCTGATGAGAGCTATATTTTAGCTGTATCTGGAAGTCTGATATATTCTCACCCCTGATTAGGCAAGTCCTAAGTAGCAGCCCTGAATAAAAGCCAGCAAGTGTAGTAGAGAGTTATTAAAAAGACTGGAAGCATTGGCACATTGAGAGAACCAGGTTGCTAAATTGTTGAACTAGAATTTGGGAAGACTAGGTTCAAGTTTTCACTGAGACATAAAATTCTCTGGGTGACTTCGGGCCAGTCATTGTCTCGCAGTCTAACTACCACACAGGGTTGTTGTGAGGATAAATGGAGACAAAGGGAGAGACTTACTCAGGTGGTGAAAAGGAGATCCTCACATGCATGGGGGGAAAGGCAGGATATTATCAAAACTAATAAATGAAATCCTGGTTGATGGCTATGGAACTGACTGAAGAACCATTGGCTAGTTACCTGAGAAATCTCTTCTGAGGATGACATGAGAATCCCTGGCATGGTGCCATGAGCATAACAAGGAAAACAGTGAGTCCAGGACTAATTTAAATATAGTTCCAGAAATATTCTGGAGAACAGAATGCAGGACTTGAGGAGTCTTTGACCATGTGGACTGCTCTTTTAGCTTGCCAGGGCTTTTCCTCAGACTGACTTTATAGATTGCTGTGAAACTAAGATGCTCTACTCCTGCATCTCATGAAAGCACACGAGATGCATCAGAAGCCCAGTTGAAAACTGAGAAACATGCCTTAAAATGGGGTTACAAACAGGAACTGCCTGTCAGTGTCACTGGTAGCTGTTACTACCCAAGCTGTACACTGTAGAGAAACCACATAAAAGCAGCTGTTCAGCAATTGAGGGGACAGGGAGAAAAGTTCATAGTTTGCCAAAAACTGCTTTTAAAAAAAATTCAAATCAGAGAATTTGGCAAGGTGGACTTTTCCTGTTTCAAGTCTACATACTACTGGGAAATCAGTTTCTTACAAATTTAGAGAAACGAAAAGTTCATCAATGTAACTTAATCATTGGACACAAGCTTTGCTTACCAGTAACCTGATTGTGGCAGATAATTAGAGCTAATGTTTTGTTTCTGTGATTTTAAGTTTTCTATAGTACAGCACACTGAAAAAGGACTTTATTGTAAAACATTGGTCCCCCCTGACTTGTTGAAATAAAAAGTTCTTTATCTGCTGACAAAAGTACAGCAGAGAGGGAATCATCTTAAGTCTCCCTAGGAATGGATTTCAAGAGTCTGGGAGCAGCCCTTTTGTTCATCATATAACAATAAGGACTCTTGGATAAATATAGTAATACCTCTGTGGATGTATTCACAGTTTAATCAGTGTCTAAAACGTTCAGCGGAAATATTTGTCTAGGAAAACAGTATGTCACTGAAATATATGCAAATACATTTGAAACTTCAGTTGGAGATATTTTAAGACATGACAGTCGAGTAGGATCTACTCCCTCAATAATGTTTATATTTTAGGGAAAGAAAATAAAAGGTACTGGAAATTAATTAATTTTGCGTCCCTAAAGAGCTGTGTCCATATATAGTGTCTCTGTGGGATAGTTTTTTTTAAAAAAGTTAATTTAAATTGAATTGAATTTAAATGTAATTTGAATCATACCATGTCTAATCTAAATGCCCAGTTCAGCATGTATCTTATGTATTCATTACGTACTTATTAATTTTACAAAACAATAGATTTCTAAAAATGAAATAAAATGTACAAAATATAGTGGTGGAAAATTTTCCAGGCATCCCTTACCATTGGCTGCTTCTCAGCTGGATCATCACTCTTGCCTGCTTTGTGGGTAGGTAGATAGAGGTTGAAATAATGACTACATTTTCACATAAGAAATCTGTGGTGGGCAAAGGTTTCTCAGACTTGAAATAGATCTTGGGTCTTTCTAGCTTCATTTCAGCAGTCAATATATAATTCTAAGCCCAATTAAATGCTCACTATTGCAGATTGCATTGTAAAATAATGATTGAAACTAAGTGAAAAATAACAGTGAATTTAATTATATTTTAATGTATTTTCCCCAATGACCTAAACCAGGGGTAGGCAACCTTTTTGAGCTGGGGGCCGGGTTGCTGTCCCTCAGACAATTGGGGGGCCGAAGCACCAAAAATAAATACCAGTAAATAAATAAATAAATAAAAATAAAAATAAATTAAAAATTAACAAAAATTTAAAAATATGCATGCACACTCTCTCAGCCCCAGAAAAGCCATGGCAAAACCCCTGTGGAAATGTTGCCAAGCAAACCCCAAGAACGAGTAATAACAACAATAATCAATATCATCATGGCGGGGGATGGCGGCGGTGGCGGCAGGACCTGCCTGGGGCTGGTCCAAAGGCCTCAGGGGGCTGCATCCGGCCCCCGGGCGTTAGGTTGCCTACCCCTGACCGAAACTGTCATAGTGGCTATTTTAGAATTATTAATTATTTAAATTTCAGAATTATTTAAATTAGTGTATTTTATGTTGTTCCTCTTGGTTTAGCTTGTTCAGAGTTGTTTGATCAAACTATACCTGTCTTAATTATTTTGAAGGACCAAATCTGAGCCACTGTCAGACTACGGAGATGAAATGATTACCTGCAGCCAGATTGTGTATAGTTACCACCCAGAAAGGCCAAACAAGGTAACATCTGGAGATCTAGAAGTAGGGGGACCCTATGTGCCTGAAAGATTCAGGGCACATGCTACTGGAGTAAGTAGCATATTTTGTGGCGTTTCAAAAAAATAAACTTTAAAAAGAAAATGGGGAGGTGTAAATCCGAGCAGATTAACAGATGAACACCTTTTTGAAAACTAAAGAATTAGAGAAACATAGAGGACCTTCACTTCTGAAAGGGAAAGATTTTCTGTTCTGGAAATGCATGTAGTTTAAAGTCGACAAAAGAGATGAAGATGCATGTTTCTTTTGGAACAGAAAACTTTTGAAGAATGGAGATCCTCTGTATTCTGTAGGGAAAAGCAATTTCATATTGGTTGCAGAATTCAGTATCTTGAAAATAGAAAATAATTGGGTGCTTTTTCCCCATTTAAAAAATCTGTTACGGCTGCAGAAATAAATCTGAAAGCAGGTGGGCAATAAATAATGAAATCACCAAAGCACAAGGGGTATTTATTTTGTTTCTGGGTTTAGCAGATATGGTGGCAGGCAAGAAAATGGGCAAAACAGTCCTGAACAGTTATTTTCTGGGTTTTATTTTAGGATGCCGGATGGAGGACTGCAGTCTTTCCAGATGACTGCTCTAACTTGTATGAAGACATGCAGACACTGACAGATATATTTCAGTGCGACATTGGTCGGGACATGCGGTTGCACAACAGCACATTTCTTTGGTTCATCCCCTTTGTTCACTCCCTTATGGACCTCAAGGACTTGGGTGTGGCCTACAGTGTGGTGGTCATTCACCACCTTTGTTCAGAAATCAAAGATGTCCTTAATGACACTGTTCCGTCTTGTGACAAAGTGTCAGAGTTTATCATCTGGATCCTGGTGTCAATAGTGGAGCTCAATTTTAAGAAGAATTATCTGCATTTGTTATGGATCAGCTCAGAAAAGTGGGTAGAGGCGGTAGTGAAATGTGTCAGGCTTCCCAGTGCTGCATTCTTACGTGGTGTTGACAGGGGTGTGAACCGAAACCGTTCAAGAAGCACAGCAGGGATGGCCTCTTGGGAGCCTGAATCAGTACAGTTGGCTTGCATGAATTTGATACGTAACATCCTGAAGGAAGGCTATCAGGTTGGGCAGAAAAATACGAAATTCCTTGATGAACTCAACTTGCTTCGGCGCAGTCGTGAGGCCTGGAAGCTGAGCCCCCAGCAGGCGCAGGAATTGCAGGAATGTTTGAAGCTCATCCTAAAAAGCATGTGGAACAAATCATTTAATTTGTCCTCCCACAGGAAGAGCCCTGCAATTTGTTCACCTCCTACCTCTCTCTCAATAAAACAGGAGAAGAGGTTTCCAGTGACTCCACACCATGAACTCCCATCATGTATGTCACCAAGAGGAAGGGAAGATGTATGTGAAGATGGTTCATCATCCAGAAGCTGCAGCTGGGGCAAGGAAGCCTCCAGTAAAGACCAAAACCTTCAAGGAACCTTAGTGTGTCACTTGAGCAATATTAAACAGGAACCTAAAGACAATTTGACACAAGCAGATAATAATATGAGTTCCTTGTTTGCAAATGAACAAATGGACGCCCAGAAAAATGGAAGCTATTGTCAAGATCTAGAGGGCCAGAGCACACAGAATACAGCACATAAAACCAGTCTCAGTAATCAAGACTTTCTTCACTTAGGGACCAAAGGTGTCAGTGGGAAAAAGAAGAGTCCCAGAACTTCCAAAGATCTGGCTGAAAAGGATGACTGTGACAAGAAGGGCAGTGGCACTTCAGAGGTACAAATAGGTCTGAATAACCTTATGAACAACAACAGAACAAAGAACTCTGACTTGACCTTGAAATTAAAACTCCTGGTTGAAAAGAAGAGAGAAAATGCCAATTTGAGGCCAGCAGCAGAAAAGCGGCAGTCTGATAAAGATGGGGATAAAGGTCAGCAAAGACAAAAGGATGGCATTGTGAGAAGTGGCAGTAGTGTGTCACTTGGCAAATCCAGAGCAATCTCAGATGAGGCTCAGCAAGGGCAGCCCCTCTCCATAAAACAAGAATCCAAGGACAGGCTGGCAGAATTTAGAAATACCCTGGGAGCAGAGAAGGATTCAGAAGAGAGTAGCAGTGATGATGAGATGGCCAATGTTCCATTGTCACTGATCAGGAAAGACCTGGTGAGAAAGAAAGCTGCCTCTGCAACCAGTCCTGTGACAGATTCTCAAATTGATAAAGATCTTGGTAAACTGTCCCTAGCTGCCTATGCCAAAGCAACCAGCTTTCCTGTTGATTCCAGCCAAGAAGACACCACTTATTGTCAGGATCGTATTAAAAGGAAAGTTCATGGTGCTGTTAGGACTTGGTCTGACAGAGAGAGCAGTCAGTCCTCATCTGATGTGGACGAACCCCCAGCCCAAGTCATTCTCATTTCTGACACTTCTTCAGATGATGATGAAAACAAAGCAAATGTGGGTAGGAGGAGCAAAAAAGAGAAAATAGGTAAATGTCCAGAGAAGCCATCCACCAGTGCTCTGGGGCAAGAGCTGATGGCAGCATCCTCAAATTCCCCATTGCTCTATGGGGATTATGAATCCCAGTGTTTTGAGTTTGAAACTGAAGATGATATTTACTCTGTTTGGCAAAACAGCCAGATGAATGAGAATACAGAGGAAAAGAGCCCTCTAGCCAAGACAGACTGCTCCCCTGCACTGCATGACCTGGGTGTTGCAAAGCAACTCAGTGACTGTGGCTATGACACAGACTATCTTGGAGATGATATCACTGAAAAAGCAGCGGATGATCTTGAACAGCAGATAAAGCAGAAGCAAACAGAAGCAAAGCCTCATGTGCCAGCCACTGAAGGCTTTGGCAAGCAAACCTCGGAGCCTCACTCACACCGTTTCACAGAGATGCAAACAGATGATGGGGGATGTTCCAAACATACAGATCAATTTGTACCTGGGATATCAACATCAACTGGCCTTTCATCTTCAACATCTGTTGTCAAAAAATCCACAATAAAGCCTGGGAAGAGTTTGGCCAAATCCTGTCAAGTTAAAACTGCTAACAGAAGCCCTGCAAAAAGAGGTATCAAGTCAAATGTACACAGCAGGAAATCTCTCCCTGCAGCAAAATTGCACTCGACTCCCGCTGTAGTTCCACCCAACAAAATTCATGAATTTCCTGGCCCAACTTTATTGACGGAAAAACTGGGCTTGACAAAAAGAATCCGCAGAGCAGCTGAACTGTCCCAGCGTACACATGATAGTATTATGAAGCTGCGTGAATATGGGAAGACAGCTGGTGAGCTTCCTCAAAAAAGGAAAGCAAAATTAATACAACCTCAGCATCTGATGGATAGAAACAAAAAAATGTTAACCTGTCAAGATCGCTACCTCCTTAGCCACAGGAGACAGAAAGAGATAGAGAGGGGTAAGTGTGCAAATAGCAGAAATAAAACAGCCAAGAAGACAGATCCTAAGCAATGTTCAGAGTCTGCTCGTAGTACGGTGGTGATTGAAAATCAGACAGAAAAAGCCAGTCACTCCAGTCATTCATCTAGCAGTGAGAAGAAACAGTTAAGGCACAGTTCACTAGAGACAGAGAGAGTGCAGTCCATCTCTCTAGCAAAGCCATTTCCATTGACCAGGCAAGAATCTATCAGTTCCCATACAAACATTCAAGAAATTATCTCTGCTGTTCCTGGCAATTTATGTTCTTCTGTAACCGGAAGCAGTGAAACAGGTTCTACGGTCATGTCAGGTGGCACTGCTAGCCTTTCTAATAAGGATGTAGCTTCAAAGGATGGTGTGTCTGAATTAAATGAGAAGATTATTGGAGAAGATGATGGCTTGTTTTTAACACAAAAGGATCCAGTGGACATGGAGCTGTGTTCACAAATGGAAGATGGCAGTCACTCCCCAGCTTTACCCCAGAGCCCTTTGCAGGATGACTCATCAGGTTTTCCAAAATGTAAGCGTGCAGACTGTCCCAGAAAGGGGGGTGGGGCAGGGGGGTGCTGTGAAGAACATTCTGCTCATGACCCACCAGATCATGTGTTTGCCAAACCCTTTCCACTGGCCAAACTTTCCACAACAAAAATGTTCAGCTCCAGTTCTTCTTCACGGACTGCCAACCTCACCAAGGAGCTGGAGACTATCACAACCCCCCCAGCAGCTTCAAGGAGCAAACCAACTCCCATTAGACCCCCGGTCTCAGAGGGCTTGAAGCTGAAAACCCCAACGTTGAAAAGCATTCTTCAGCCTCAAAACCTGAATAATATCCCCCAGCTGCAGAATAGACAAAGTAGTCCTTGTAACAGTTGGATGCTGCCCACAGTCAGAGTGGGTTCCCGACAAGACACTCGGTCATCCTTCCCACAGTTGAATGGCATTGCCCAGCACAGAGATCACAGCATTTTCATCAAAGAGGTTCTTAAGTGGAGCTATGATATGTTTGCAAACTTCAGTCAATTAGGGCCACCAGATCATCTTCTTCGATCAGTTGTGGCCTCTGTTCCGGTTAAATTTCAAGATTACAATGACTACTTCAATAGTTTCTTTCCTTTAATGATGCTAAATGCCTTTGAAGAGGTAAGTAAGCTTCTTGGGCTCTTTGCTGCCACTTAGTCAAGAGTGCTTTTAGATGTCTAGGCCTCTGTGTTCAAGATGACTACCATTCAGTTAGTAGTTGTGGGTAGCTTGGATCACTCATACTCTTTTCCTGGACCCTTCTAAATGAGAACTTGTCTTCCTGATACTTACGACATGGCAAAAACCCTCTGAATGTCTCTTTGGCATCATTGAGGACTTCTACTTATATAGACGAGGGGTGGGGTGAGGTGGGGTGGGAGATCTTTGGACCTCCAGACATTTGGGCTACAACTCCCACAGTCCCTTACCTTTGTTCATTCTGGGGGGGCTGCTGGGAATGGAATTCTAAAATCTCTGTGGCTATCTTTGCTGCTCTTGCCAATTGCTAGAAAAGATTAGCAGTGTGAGAGATACAAATAAAAATTCTTCTTCATGGTCTCTGCGAATCACACAAATGGGTTATTCTGTGCCTGCGCAATTAGCTTCGAAACCTTCTGAAATCACTAGGGAAGACTTTGGCAGTGGCTCCACCCATCCCCTATATAAGGCCCAGTCTTCCTTCCCATTACCAGTTTGATGGCCAGCCCTCTTTCTTCAAAGACCCCTTGGTCAGGAAATTCCTTAAAGGATTTAACAACCTTCACCCGCCAGCATAGATCCCAACACTGGCATAGAACCTGGACTTAGTCCTTGCCTCCCTCTCCAGCAAGCCCTTCGAGCCCATGGCCACTACAGACTTGAGACTTTTAACATGGGAAAAACTGCCTTTTTGGTGGCCATCACCTCAGCTCAATGTGCAAACAAGATTTGCGCCCTGTGAGTGGACCAGCCCTACCTATGTTTCCACAAGGACAAGGTAGTGCTTCGTCCTGACATCACCTTTTTGCCTATTGTGGTGTCCTCTTTCTACCTCAATCGGGACATTGTTTTACCTACTTTGACTCTGAACCCTACTTCCAGTGCTGAGCACCAGCTCCATGCCCTCGATGTCCAAAGAGTGCTTGCTTTCTATGTGGATAGAACTGCGGGTTCGAGGCATTCTGAGAGACTTTGTGTGTCCTACTTGGAATCCAAGATGGGACTGCCTGTCACTCCACAGAGGGTGACTGCCGCTATCCACTTGTGTTACGAATTGTCAGGGAAGACTCCTTGAGCTTGGCTTTGAGCTCACTCTACTAGGGCCGTAATGACATCCTCCACTTTCTTGACTGAGGTGCCTCTGGAGGATGCTTGTAAGGCTGCTGTCTGGTCCAGCCATTGACATTTATTAAACACTACTGGCTGGATACCAGAGCCAAATGGGATGCAGCCTTTGGGAGGGCAGTGTGGCTTTCAGGATGCATTAAAGGTTTATTGTACTGCAGGTTTTATATGCTTTAAAAACCAAACAGACAAAACAAATGGGACTGACAGTGCTTCTTTTGAAGTCTTCAGTGTTTTATTGTTGAAAATAAATACAAATTGTTAGACATTTACCTTTGGTGTCATAACACTTCCTCCTCCACTGACCAAAGCTTGTCAGTCTAACCCATTTGTGTGAGGTGCAGAGACCACGGAGAAGGTCAGGTTGCTTACCTGTAACTAGTTCTTTGAGTGGTCATCTGTGAATTCATACAAATCCCACCCTTCCTCCCCTCAGTCATGTCCTGCACAATTCATTCCTTGTGATGCTGCTATGCAGCGTCCTTATGGAACTGAGAAAGGGCAAGAAAACTGGGGCCTTATATAGGGGATGGGTGGAGCTACCACCAAAAAGTCTTCCCTAGTGATTCCAGAAGGTTCCAAAGCTAACTGCACAGTTACAGAATAAACCATTTGTGTGGATTCGCTGATGACCACTTGAAGAACTACAATTGCAGGTAAACAACCTGTCCTTATTTTTTCTTGGCCATCTACCCACCACCAGCTGTTCCATAGGACAGACCAGGAGAAAAAGGCAGGCAAGTGAACATGACACTAGGTACCTGTACTTCTCCAGCTGGGTCCATTTTGTTTTTCTTTTAAGTGTCTACATTTAGTGTATTTAGCTTTTTAAACATTTTACAGGGAACATACAACTTTGCTTTTATAAAAGCATTACTGGCTTCCTGTGTTTCTGAGCACAATTCAGAATGTTGATTTTAGTCTATGAAGTCCAATATAAGCTGTATGAAGACTTTTCCCATATAAGCCTGCACAAGCTTTAAGATTTTCAAGGGAAGCCGTTCTCTTAGTCCTACCTTGAAAGAAACATTGACTGCGAATTTGACAGAGGGTCCTCTTAATGGCTGTTCCTCCGCACTTCTTTCCTGGGGTGGGTGGGTGCTAGGATGGCTCCTTGCTTCTTGTCCTTTTTATTTTAGCAGTATTTTGGAAACTAGCTATTGCTTTTTAGTGTGCTGTACTTTTTTTCTTTCAGTGCTTAAATGGTTTTAATAATATTTTAATAATAACTTCTGTATATTTTTAAGCTACATGTGTTTTTACCTGTAATTCTTTTTTGGTGAGCTGTCTTGAATCCCAACTTTGGAAGAAAAGACAGAGTGTAAAAAAATGGAGTGGAACAGAATAGAATATTGTGGATGCTTTGAGTATTACAGTTGAAAAATGGGATGAAATCTAAGAATTAAAAGAGGAAAGCCCAGAATGACTGAGCTGAGCTGGTTCTTTGACTTCCAACTGATTCAGTAACACAGAGAAAGCCTTCAGGGTTTTAACTGGGCAGAACTGAGCTGCTATATTCACAGGCATAATCCAGACTCTGAATTAAAGGAGCAGCATCACTGTGAGGTGGTTGTCACTGTGCCTTCAAGTCATTTTTTACTTATGGCAACCCTAAGGCCCATCATGGGGTTTTCTTGGCAAGATTTGTTCAGAGGAGGTTTGCCATTGCCTTCCCCTGAGTTTGAGAGCATGTGATTGCCCAAGGTTGCCCAGTGGGGAGGTGTTTGAAACCCCCTCCCCAAAAAAAAGCCTGAAATAAACACACAAACCCTGCTATTTTGGCTACATCAATACCACCTTATAAGTCAGAAGACATAATAGGTACATTTGATTCCTTTAGAATATTGTGCCCAGTTTTCAAGAACGTAGAGAAATTGCAGTGGGCTTAAAGGGGGGAATAAATGTAATCAAGAATATGGAAAACATGACCTGTTAGCAAGGGATGAAAAGGACTTCAGTATGTTTAGTTTGGAGAAGACAGAGGAGGACATTAAAATGTCCTTCAAATACTTGAAGGTCTGTTACATAGAAAGAGGCAAAACCTTGTTATTTGCTGTTCCAGAAGGCAGGTAAAGGTTTAGCTGGTGTGTTAAGTCAGTGTTTGAAGCTGGCTTGGTGTAGTTGTTTGTCTGAGACTCTGGAGAGTGGGATTTGAATCCTTGTTTGGGCATAAAAAAATGCTGGGAGACCTTGACAAGTCAGTCTTTCAGCCTCAGAGGAAGGCAAAGACAAAGGGAAACCCTTTTGCCAAGAAAAACTCATGATAGGCCTTAGGGTCTCCGTAAGACGGAAACAACTTGAAGAAACACAGCAACATGTCAGTGTTTTCTATTTCGTTACAGGTAGCACAGGAATGGCTAGAGAACCAGAAAGCAAAAGAGCAAAAGCCATTCTGCTTGAATTTGTTGAACTTCAATGCAAATTTGAATAAAGCAGATTTTACAGGTGAGAAAACCCCAGGATTTTAAGCATAGGGACTGGGAATGTGTATCCCTCTGGGTGTTAATGGGCTGTAACTTCTGTCATAGCCAGTATATTATCCTGAATGCACCTGGTCTGGCCTGGGTTTTGGAACTGAAGCAGCATAAAGGTGCAATGAAGCCTGTTACCTTAAAACCCCAGAGTTTACTCCAGCCACTCTGAGACCATAAGACACCAGTATTTATCAGTAAAATAAACTCAAGTAGGACTTGATTTTCTGGTTTTATCAGATAGCTTTGTCACTCATTGAAGAAATTTTAATTTAATTATGTCAGTTTTCATTCAAGTCATCTGCACACATTGGCACATCAGGCACAGAGCAGAAGAGCGATGGCTGGAACAGGGGTGTGAGCAGTTTGGTTTGATTCTGGATCAGGCCCCTGGTTTGCATGATTCCAATCTATATTCAAAGTATTTCTCCAGCTAATATTTCAGAAAGTGATCTGGGCAAACAACTGCATCCCAAGGAAGATGACCTAGTCTTCTTAAAAGCATCTGAGAAACGTCCCTATTGTGAGGAAGGAGAGACAGAGAGCAATCTACTACGCCTTGTAGGCCTTGTAACGCGTTTTTCTCATCCTACAATCCGTGCTTCTAGTAAGTTCTTTTTTTAAAAAGCCATCTCAAAATATTGTCATAACTATGAAATCTGAATGAATGCACCAGGGTTTTTAACTGGTTAGCAAGCCAGGAATTGGAAACTGTGGTTTGCAAACGATAGTTTGTTGTAGTGTCTGAACTGAAGCTGTTTTCTCTGATTTCCAGAGGGTCCTGCAGGAACTCTGAGATAACAGAAAATGAGAGTATACATGTAAATAGTTCTAAACCAGCTACTGTAAGAAATTCAAACCATGGTTTGGGTCAAAATAATTTGTGTAAATGGAGCATACTACCCAAATGGATACCCAGTGTACATGCTTGTGTCTTTGTCTTTTTTCTGTTTTGAACAGAAAGGAAAGAGCATCAGGTTGTCTGCCACTTGTCCATCCAGACACAAGCAAACCTGTCCCGTGTTGACAAGCAAGTCAGATGTGTGGTGGTCAGTTCTTTGGTGACGACACAGCGACAATTCAGGGCCCTGCTTTTGCTGAACCGCAGCCCTCTGGCCAAGCCCATAATCAGCCCAAGTTACTCTGACTTCTGTCCACAGGTTCTAAACACAGACTCTGAGAGATATGTAAGAATCTTAATTTGACTGTTTCTTTTATTGTTTCTAAGTGGCCTAAAGACTGCAGGGCAGGTAACCATTAATAGAAACTCGATGACTAGGATCTGCCTTAATGCAGAGCAGTCATTTGGATCTCAGGCTCTTGCTAAAGTTTTCCTTTAGAAGACTAAAGGGATGCTGGGGTCGGGAGCTGGGGTGCAGTCAGAATCATGTATCCCCTTTATCTACTTACCTTTTTTGTGGCAAAAGTTTCTTTAGTGGTCTG
This sequence comes from Phrynosoma blainvillii, assembly GCA_026167975.1. Classification (NCBI taxonomy): domain Eukaryota; kingdom Metazoa; phylum Chordata; class Lepidosauria; order Squamata; family Phrynosomatidae; genus Phrynosoma; species Phrynosoma blainvillii. The sequence goes on along the minus strand of JANUYF010000011.1, from coordinate 16,968,845 downwards.
GAGGACAGTAAAAGGAAAGCAAGTAGGTACTAAGGTAAAATGATTGGCACAGATAAGTGCCAATCTTTCTGCATATTTCCAAGGCAACTTTTTAGAATTCTGGTTTGTGATGGCTAGATCTCATGTAGTGGCTGTGGTGTGTCATCGTCCCAATTGTACATTGTCTATTTCATGATTGGGTATGGTCTAACAAAGCTATAAACCTCTGTCCTCTTGCACAGAGCTTAAAAATACAATTCTTTTGGAATACAGTCCCTAGAATTCCCCAACTAGTATGACCCATTGATTCTGGAAGCTGAGGTTAACCTTTAAACCTTTAAAATTCTGTTCTTAAATGAGGCTATTTCTTATGGGATGGTCTATAATTTAGCCAAAATTAGTAAGGGGGTTGAGGGTGGGTAGGAGATGTGAAAGCAAACTGTTTCACACATGTGTCTTTTGCAGGTAAAATTGTCTGGTGCATATTACTGGGTTTGTCTGGATAGCAGTTTTAAGACATTTGGCAAACTCTTCCTGTTTTCTTTAGAAAGCTGAAATTGCCAGGGTTATGGGATTGGAATGTGGGAGGATGATTTGGCAAAAGAATGATCAGGCAAAAAAATTGCAACAGGAACACTTTCACAAACTTTTTAAAATGTTCTGGAAATCCACAGAAGGAGGATGCTAAAGCTCAGAGGGGCCTTTGTGTGCATAAAAAGAAGATTCATAGAAATATTGTGAAGTGAATTGGGCATTTTCATCACGAATGTTCTGTTGCTTTCACTATCCCCCCACCCCCAGATTTCTTGTTCGAGGGAATTCAACGAAGAACAAAGGAGAGCCATAGAAGTGGCCTGCGCTATGGTGACACAGCATCCATCTTTATCCAAAATTTGTCTCATTCATGGACCACCTGGAACAGGGAAATCGAAGACTATTGTTGGACTCCTGCACCGCATCCTTAATGAGGTGGGACAGTTGATTATATTGCATTTCCCAGGTCCTGTAAGGGGGCAAACAGCGGGTATCAGTCCATGTTGGTTCGTGCTGCTCATGAGACCGAGAAGCAAACTCTCTTTTCTGTTTCTGTCTCTTCTGATTCAGTTTGGATGTTCTGGTTTGGATTGGATGGCCACTTTTTTATGAGTGCTGATGTGGTGTTATATTATGAAGTGCAGGAGCTGATTGTGACAACATGGATATGCATAATTTTAAATTTGCACAAATGTGCACTCAAAAATCAGCAGTACTTGGTGTAATACTAATAGAATGAGAATGTCTGCAATCCTTTGAATCTAAACACATGTTTCTATAACTTCTAAAGGGAGGGGGTAACTAAGGAAGGGTAGGGGGCACATTAATCCCTAGGGACCCTTGCAAGGCCGTATCACCTGCCACACCTGCTTTTCCAATTATCGTCATCATCATCACTCCCAAATGTCATCTAGGAGACAAAGGGAACATTTTCACCATATTGTTGGTCCTTCTCAGATCATTTTATGAGAGCCAGCATGGTGTAGTGGTTTGAATGTTGGATTATGACTCTGGAGTCCAGGGCTCAAATCCCCACTGAAGAAATCCACTGAGTGACTTTGGTCAAGTCACACACTCTCAGCCTCAGAGAATGGCAGTGGCAAATCCCCTCTGAAGAAACCTGCCAAGAAACCCCCATGATAGGTTAGCCTTAGGGTTGCTATAAGTCAATAATGGCTTGGAGGTATACAACAACAACAAAGGTCATTTTACAACCAGGAAAGGCTTATTTTTTTAAAACAAAAAAGTGAACAGAAATCTCACTTCCTGTTTCAAAAAAGATCTCTCTTATGCCTAAATTGGCCCCAGGTTGACTCCAAAGTGGAAATTTCTCTCCCCCAGTGGGGCAAACCTGGTTTTTAAAATAAAACAACATTTAGTTGACTCCCTAGTGGGCCAAGTGAGCCTCCAAATGTGGTGGAAATGCCTTCCACATCCCCTAGGGGGAATTTTGAAGCAAAAACACTTTTTGAAAAAACATTTTTGACCCCCTGGGGGCCACAAAAATAGGCCAGGGGGGCATATTCAGCTGGCAGGCTACACTCTGAAGCAAAATGTAGATATATAAGACAACGCTGTCACTTTTTAACCATCTGCCTGATGAAGAAAAGTGAAACTTCAAAAGCTAGTGTGATGTATTTTACATGTTTTGGTTCACCTAGTGAAGGTATCACTACAAGTCGGATTTTAGATTTTGGTGCGTGGGATTTTTTGTTTGTAAAGGGGCAAACAGGGCTACCCCTGCAATGTGTCCTAACCCTTGAAATAGTCATCCAGAAGAGGCCTTCACTGGACACAGCAGTGCTTAGTTTTTTTAGTGTAGGGGCTGTAAATTTAAAACATCAGTTGTTAACAAAAGATATGTATCTTGAATGCTTTTGAAGATTTTGAATGCCTAAGTGAGAAATACAGTGGCTCTCCATATTCACAGATTCATTATCCATAGATTCAACTTTCCATGGCTTGAAAATATTTTTAAAAGATACAAATTCCAAAAAGCAAACCTTGATTTTGCTATTTTGTATAAGGGACATCATTTCATTATGTCATTGTATTTAATGGGATTTGAGCATCCACAGATTTATTATTGACGACGAGTCCTGGAACCAAACGCCAGTGGATACCAGTGACCCACTTGTACAACCAAATATTGCACTAAATTGCTGGCATGAAGTTAGAATCCTGCCAGTGAAAGAAAAAAATGTATCCATTGTCTGTTTGATTGGTTTGCTGTATGCTAGTCTGTCCCAATCATTTAAAAGTTGAAAGCTTTGTTACCACCTTATTCAGTGACTACTGTAAGGAATGATGTTCACTTTTTCTTGCACTCTGGCTGATGATTTCACTGCTCCTGTGTTATCATTTAAAATCCTGGAGCTGCTCCACCCACCTCTGTTGCACTTCCTTTCAATCACACTACTCTGCTCTTGTGCATTTAACACAGAGAAAATATGTATATTGTCCTGATGTCTTCCCAACATGGAGAAATGTTGGCAAAAGCTTCATCTCCTTAATTTATGTGTCACAGGAGAATGCTAGTTTAAAAGAGGAGAACTGGCACCTCTACTTGTGTAGAGTTGGACTGGATGGCCCTTGTGGTCTCTTCCAATTCTATGATTCTGTCATTTTTGTCATTTAGTTGATCTCCCACTCTAAGAAATCTAGACAGTGCACTTTATTTTTCATCTGTAGAGATCTGGGAAGGAGAACCCTGTGCAGAGCTTGAATGCCAAGATCAAGAGAAACCGAGTGCTGGTTTGTGCACCATCCAATGCTGCTGTTGACGACTTGATGAAAAAAATAATTCTTCAGTTTAAAGAAAAATGCCAAGACAAGAATAATCCTTTGGGTATGATTAGTTTATTGATGTTTTGCATTAAAAGAGAGAGAGAAAAACAAAGAATAAAAGCAAATTAATGAAAGCAAATTAATGAAAAAGAGTAAGTGAAAATACATAAATGAGAAACTATTTGTGAATAAACTTCTAGAAGAGATGGCCAAATATCTAAATAAGTATTCATGCAAAGTTGCCATCTATATGATACAAATTCAAATGCTGAAAGGATTATGGTGTCCTCTGCCCGCTGAACACTAGAGAGTGTGTGCTTCTCTTTCTGGTGCTTTAATACACAAATGTGAGTGAATAGTTCAAGCGCAAATGTAAATCCACAAAAATCAATGATTGCTGTAAGACAAAACCAATTTGACTGGTATGATTAATGAAAGCAAACTACTTTTCAACTTCACTTAGTCATAATAAGAGATGTAGATGCATGAGGAGAATTACAGCACAACAGTTAGTAGATATACTGGAAACTTGGCTTTACAAAATGTTATGAAGTCCAGGAGACACAAATCAAGAGTTCTTACTTTATAAGTAAGAGTTTTAAATCCATAAATGTAGTAGCTATGGAGGCCAGAACTATGATTCATTCATTGCTAAAACTCAGGATATTTGTTTCTTCTTCGTGGTCTCTGCGAATCACACAAATGGGTATTCACTGCGCATGCGCAGCAACTTCGGATCCTTCTAGAATCGCTAGGCAGATCTTAAAGTTGCAACTTTCCGTTAGGCTGGGCTTAAGTTGCAACTTTTTGGCGGTAGCGCCGCCCATCCCTATATAGGCTCCGTGCCGGTACCGCCCCCTTCAGTTCCTTTTGTCCGCCGCGTTAGCAGCTTCGGAGGAACCTTTGCTTGCTTTGCTTGCAATCTCAGCTTTGGAATTGCTCGTGTTTTTGACCTCGGACTGACTTGACTTCGCTTTTGACCTCTACGTTATTGTTGTCTGCTGTTGAGGAACCAACGAAAAGGTCTAAAATTCGACCTGAGAAGTCGAAGGAGCATCACGGGCTCGAGTCGTCTCCTCCGACCCGCTCCAAATCGCCCTCTCCATTGGCGGGACCGTCAATCCGCAGCCCTCCTGTCCTGGAGGCTGCTTTGTCGCCTCCTCCCCGTCAACCACCGCACTTTGTGGTGTCTGGCTCCGAGTCGGAGGGTGAAATTAGAGAGGACGTCCTTGCACCTACTCCTGGACCTTCCACCCTTCATAGGGATCGTGCAAGTTTGGGCGCGGAAGCTGAGCCTACTCCACTTGATCCGGAGACAGAAAAGATTCTCCAGGACAACCCGAATCTGGTTTACGACTCCTTCGCTAACCAGTTCCTGATGAGGGTTGATCCGAAGACGTTCCTTGCCCGTCCACCATCTCCACGGGCTCAGGTTCAAGCTCCCAGGGCCGTTTCGCCCTCGCCTCCGCGCCATGGGTCTCGCTCTCGCCGAGTCATCTCTCGATCCCGCTCTCAGACCCCGCCTCGGGCTCGAGAGCATCACCGCACCCGACGGGATCGTTCCCGCTCTAGATCTCCGTCACCACCTTCGAGATCTCCTTCAGTGTTGTCTATCCGATCGGCCTCTTCCTCGGGTTCTTCTTCGCAAAGAAGGCCGAGTACCCTCGTTGAACACCATCCTGCTTCCCCAACGGATGACGTGAGGTGCTTCTCTGAACAACTCACTAGGATGGCAGAAGCTCTCGAGGTCGAGCTCGTACGCCTGGATAGCCAACCTAAGGACTCAGTCGAGCGTAGAGTGCACGGCAAGGTCCCCACTCCTCCAGCTCTGGGGTTCTTACCGTCTCTTCAAGACATAGCTGAGCGCTCTTGGTCAGCCCCGGCCTCTGTCTCTTCCACATCTCGGAAGATAGAAAATCTCTACCGGATCGCCCCCTCCCAGGCTTCGTGGCTCTTCGAGCACCCTCGCCCCAACTCTGATATCGTGGAGGGAGCACAGACGGTCTCGTCCTCCAAATTCACCTCGCCGGTGGATAAGGATGGGAAGAAAATAGACGGTCTGGCTAAAAAGTGTTACGCCGCCGCAGTCCTGAATATGAAGGTGGCAAACTATGCTGCTTGTATGGGGGCGTACCAACAACATATAATGGAACGTCTCCTCCCCCTCCTAGAGGACCTCCCGGATGATAAAAAGGCGCTGGCCGTTGCCCTGCAATCCGAATCCCATTCCATCGGATCGCAGCAGATTGTGTCGGCACGCCATGCGGCGGACTGTTCCGCCAAGTTGATTGCGGGCTCGATCGCCCTGAGACGTTTTGCCTGGCTGAGGTCTTCAGATCTAACAGCCAGCGCCAAAACTATGATTGAAGATCTTCCCTTCGACGACTCTGGTCTCTTCAATAAGAACACAGACGAGAAGCTTAATACCAAATATAAGATGAAGCTCGCTGCCAAAAAACATGGTACGTCTTCGTCTTCGCAACATCCTCGCCGCCGTTTCGGGGGCTCTAGACCCTGGTATCCGCAGCAACACCAGCGCTACTACCAGGACAGGTCTGACCAACCCAGGCAGAGGGAACAATCCCAATCTTCCTCTTCCTCGGGACGCCGGCCGCTGCCCCAGTCTAGATACCGCCAGTTCAAAAAGGGCGGTGACAAGCCTAAAAAGACACAGTGAGATGTTGGAGCGCACTTCGCAGGCCCCTTCCTGTTTGGGGACAGATTGAGACCGTTTCTCACCTCTTGGTCTCAAATTACATCTGATTCTTGGGTCCTTTCCATTGTTGCCGATGGTTATGCTCTTGAATTCTCGGAGCTTCCCCCCACAGGAAACTTCCTTTCCACTGACCCCTCCCCCACCTTACTCGACGAAGTGCGCTCGTTACTGGACAAGGGTGCCATAGAACCAGTGGACCCGTCTGCTCACTCATCCTCCTTCTTCTCCCGTTACTTCACGGTACCGAAGCGGGATGGGGGCCTGAGACCAATCCTGGACCTCCGACACCTTAACAAGTTTTTGTCCTACAAGCGGTTCCGCATGGTAACCCTGGCTTCTATTTTACCACTATTGCAGGAGAACTTGTGGATGGCGACCCTGGACCTCAAGGACGCCTACTTTCATGTCGGGATCAGGGAGGACTACAGAAGATTCCTGTCGTTCGCTGTGGGCGACCAGGCTTTCCGCTACAGAGTCTTGCCCTTTGGCCTGTCCACCGCCCCACGGGTCTTCACGAAATGCATGGCCCCCGCCGTGGCTTTTCTACATCAACGGGCTATAGCTGTCTACCCATACCTGGACGACTGGCTTCTGGTGGCTCCATCCCGAGACCAACTTTTGCAAGACATCAACTTTACCATGGACCTTCTTCGATCTCTTGGACTCATGGTCAATCTAGACAAGTCCAATCTCGTCCCGTCGAAAGTATGCAGATTCATTGGGGCTACCCTGGACTCCACCCTCTCCATGGCTTTCCTACCATCGGACCGCTACGAGGCACTGAGGACTGCTGTGAGGGAATGCCTCGGCAAGAGACACGTTTCGGCATATGCCATACAAGTTGCCTTAGGCTACATGGCGTCAACTACCTTTGTAACACGATGGGCCCGGCTACATTTCAGGCCTCTCCAAGCCTGGTTCCTATCAGTCTTCGACGCCCTTCGAGACCCTCCATCTCGCCGTTTGCCGATACCGAGAGCAGTGGCGCGCTCCCTCCGATGGTGGCTCGAGCCCAGGAATGTGTGTTCCGGAATGCCCTTCCTCCCCACTCAGCCAGAGTTGTCTTTGACTACAGACGCTTCCATGGAAGGATGGGGAGCTCACATCAACAAACTCACTGTTCAGGGCCATTGGAACACCAGCGAAAGACTACTCCACATCAACGAGCTCGAGATGCTCGCGGTCCAAAAAGCCCTCCGGGCCTTCGAGCCCGAGCTTCGGGACAAGGTAGTGTTGCTCTCCACAGACAACACTACCGTGATGTACTACATCAACAAACAAGGGGGGACGAAGTCCCGCTCCCTACTCCAGTCTACCCTACAGATTTGGAACTGGTGCATAGAAAGGAACATCACCCTGCAGGCGATCCACCTTCCAGGGGAAGACAATGAGCTCGCGGACCAGCTCAGCAGGACCAAGGACTCGTGTCACGAATGGCGTCTCCATCCGGAGTCGGTGGCTTACATATTCCAGCTGTGGGGAGAGCCGGGGATCGACGTCTTCGCAACTCACCTAAACACTCACTGTCGACGCTACTGCTCAAGACTCAGAACCCCGAACTCGCTGGGAGACGCCTTCCTTTACCAGTGGGCGGGGGAATTCCTGTATATGTTTCCCCCCATCCCGCTAATCACCAGAGTGGTGGCCAAGATCAGGCGGGACCGGGCGAATGTCATACTAATCACCCCTTGGTGGCCCAGACAACCATGGTACGTCCCACTCTTGAACCTCTCCAGAGGGAACTTTCTCCGCCTCGATCCCCGACAGGACTTGTTATCGCTGCACGGGGGCCGAGTTCTCCATCCGGACATGGATTCTCTCCAACTAGTAGCTTGGAGGATCCTGCCCTAAACAGGCTACCATCTCCGGTGCGGACTGTTATCAGAGCTTCCCTGAAACCGTCTACCAGAAAATCTTATGCCTTAAAGTGGGCTAAGTTTCAACGCTTCCTGGACTCTAGAGGGTTGTCCTCATCCCGGGTTTCTGTGGAGATGATTCTGGACTTCTTGATGTCCCTAGCTGACAGTGGCCTTAGCACCCAATCCATAAAATGCTATTTATCAGCAATCTGTTCATTCTACCACCTCCGTGGTGTGCCATCATTCTTCAAGGAGCCTCTGGTGAGGGCTTTTCTTAGAGGACTTTCCAATTTGCATCCTCCCGCAACGGTACCGACACCGGGGTGGGACCTCGGTATCGTTCTCTCCAGGCTTTCAGCAGCTCCGTTCGAGCCCCTGGCCACCACGGATCTCAGACTGTTATCGTGGAAAGCGGCCTTTTTGGTAGCAATTACCTCGGCCCGCAGGGTCAGCGAGCTCTGTGCCTTGAGAGCGGATCAACCGTTCCTCATCTTCCACAAGGACAAGGTAGTCTTGAGGCCTGACATCACCTTTCTACCTAAGGTGGTGTCTGCATTTCATTTAAATCAGGACATTGTGCTCCCGACACTGGCCCCGAATCCTACCACTATGGAGGAGAGACGGCTACACCTCCTTGATGTGCGACGAGCCCTAGCCTTCTACGTTGATAGGACATCGAGCTGGAGACGATCCAATCGTCTTTTCGTCTGCTATGGGGAGCCAAAGAAGGGCCTGCAGGTCTCTTCACAGAGATTCTCCAAATGGATAACAGCCACGATCCGGCTCTGCTACGAGCTCGCCAACAAGGAATTCCCGGCTGGAGTGAGAGCCCACTCAACTCGGGCGGTGGCAGCATCCTCCGCTTTCTTATTGGGGGTGCCACTAGAAGACATCTGCAAGGCTGCAGTCTGGTCTCAACCCTTGACATTTGTCAAGCACTACAGAATGGATGCAAGAGCCAGACATGAGGCAGCCTTCGGGAGGGCAGTCCTGCTGTCGGGGTTACACTAAGTGATCGATGCCAGCCATCGACTGGACACAGTGAGTGTTGTGTTTCCCTGATCCTTACGGCATCGTGTGTGCCGGTACCGTGTTCTGGCAGGGCACTCCCCCCTCCTGTCACCTAAGCTTGTCAGTCCTACCCATTTGTGTGATTCGCAGAGACCACGAAGAAGAAGGACAGGTTGCTTACCTGTAACAGTATTTCTTCGAGTGGTCATCTGCGAATTCACACAAATCCCGCCCATCCTCCCCTCACTGTGCCTGCTTATGTTTCTGTTTATTTCACAGATGGCGGCGAACTTCCGGAACTGAAGGGGGCGGTACCGGCACGGAGCCTATATAGGGATGGGCGGCGCTACCGCCAAAAAGTTGCAACTTAAGCCCAGCCTAACGGAAAGTTGCAACTTTAAGATCTGCCTAGCGATTCTAGAAGGATCCGAAGTTGCTGCGCATGCGCAGTGAATACCCATTTGTGTGAATTCGCAGATGACCACTCGAAGAAATACTGTTACAGGTAAGCAACCTGTCCTTATCCTATAACATATATTTCTAAACAAATGTAGTTGGGGTTTTCATTGCTGGATTTCTGGAAGGAGTGTGAGAACTGAAAAGAGAATGAACCACCACTAGTTAGGTCCACCCCTCCCTGCAACAGATGCGGCATGGGTAGCATCTTTTTTTAATTTTTTAAAAAATTAAACGGATACCTAAAACAATTACACACAAACAAAATTTATATCTAAATCTAAAACTACAATCGCCCCTCCATTTTCACAGGGGATCCATTCTGGACCCCCTCCCCCCCACGAAAACGAAAAACCACAAATATTCAAGCCTCATTGGCTTGAATGATGCTCGTGCCAAGGATGCATGTGCCATTATATCCCTCCCCACTTGTCGGTCCATGAAAAGCAAGACAGCAGACTTTAAGTCCACAAAAATGGAGGGACGACTGTACAAGGAACAAAATAAAACATAACATTTCAAGAAATAACAACAAATCTAACAACCCAGCGTAAATCCTACTGACTTCCCCCTTCCCTAACCATTGGTTACATCTTAAGTTTTATACTTCCTCTAAACAGTTATATGCCTTTTGCTTCTACCTTATATAAAATCTCAATGCATTTTACAAAACCTAAAACAGATATACAACCCCAATATGTTTGTAAAAAAGAAATAAACATTTCTCAATCTTTTGATCTATCATGGAGGAATAGCACCTTTTAATGTAGATTAAAGAAGAAATAGACGTATGAGAGAATTAGGAAAGGCAAAACGGAGTGGTGAGTTGATAGCTATAAGAAATAACAGGTGAGAGATTAGACAGATTAATTTTTTTTTTGGTCAAATGTTTGTCTTAAAAAAGGATGAGAAACCCAATGGGCAAACCCAATGAGCAAGTCACACTGTCAGCCTCAAAAGGAGGCAAAAGCAAATCCCCTCTGAACAAGAAAACAAATTGGTAAATTCAACTTAAGGTTGCCATAAGTTGGAAATTACTTGAAGGTACACAGCAACAGCAATTAATTTTGGGCCTGCGTGTCTACTTTTCATCCAGGAAACTGTGGTGACATCAACCTGGTGAGATTGGGGCAACAAAAGTCAATTAGCAAGGATGTCCGTAAATTCAGTCTGGATGACCAGATTGACCACAGAATAAGTGAGTACGTCCTAAAGATTTTGCCCAACCTATTATTTCCTATTAGCATTTTAACCAAGGGAGTCTGACAGTCTCTGTCTCTCTTGTTTCTCAGCCCAGACTATACTGTCTTGGCTTAGCTGAAAGAACTAAAGAGTTGAACCGAGACCTCATAGCACCATTCTGTCTGTGCTGGCATGCTCACTCAAAGGATCTTAGCCACCCTGCAGAGAGACTTAGAGCCTGGGAAGACATTTTGATAAGGATTTTGATAAGGGGGGTGGGCACACTCTTAGTTTCCTGTTTCTAGGTGCTTGGGGAGCACGTCCCAGGCCTGCCCTCAGGCTTGGGTGCTTTACTCTTTATCTTGTCTGATCTGTCTGTTCATTGTGCAGACAGATGTTTTCAAAGCAGCATCACTCCCTTCTTCCTTGGTCCTATCTTCTCTTTTGCCATATCATGTAGCTAAAAGTAACATCCCAAGCCTATCTTTCTGTATTTAGAAGGGGTTTCTACAATAAAGGCTCTTTGTCTTTGACTTTTGACCTTTCCTGCATATCAAGCTCTTCCATGCCTGTCCAACAGATGTGTTCTTGCCTCCCCATATCATTTCCCCTGGGGATGTGGAACATATTAAGATGTGGAAATCTGTAAGTATCCCAAAGTGTTATCCCAGAAGGGAGTGCCTGTGGTTGCCTACCTTGTGCAGAGAGGCTATTCCAGTGTTATATTGAAGCTTGAGTTCCAGTGTTTTGTGAGTGATGGCACCCTAGGCATTGAGCACATTCACCCCTTTGTTTTGAAATGGCCAGGAAATCCAAGGTACCATTGAAGTCTAACCGTTTTGCCCACATGTATAGAACTACATGGTTTTTAATTGTTTTTAATTTTCAATATTTTTTCAAATTTGCTACTGTGATTTTAGAAGGGTTTTTTGGTACTGTTTAAATTGTTTATTTGTATATAAGTTTTGGAATCTAGACATTTAATAAATAAATCCAAATATTTAGGTCTCTAAGTAAGCCGCTTGGAACAATATTTTGGAAGTAGCCAAAATTTAGAGGCTAAATAAAAGTGTTCATTTTGATCCTGTAGATAGAGCAACTCTTGGCAAAGACCAGGACCTCCAAAAGAGTAAAGAAGATCTGGATCGGCAGCTGGACATGCTTTCTCGCCAGCGTGCTATGGATAGAAGTGAGAAAAGAGAGAAGGTAGTTCTGAATTACTGTTGCTTATTCCAGGAACTGGCAGAAGGTAGCTCAGATTCTCTACTGAGTGATCTACACTGGATTGGCAGATCTGCAGTAGATGCTGATTGCCCATTGTTTGACTCAACAGTATGAAGATTTCACAGTTCTGTCTGCAACTGGACATGTATACTGTAGTCATCATTTCCATTTTAACACTTTTTTAGGACTGATTAATGGATTCCTAATATTAATGTTTATTAATAATAATATTTATTATTATGTAATTATTATTATTACTTATTGGTTTATGTGATATTATTTAACATTAATATTAATTAATATTATTAGGGATGCAGTGGCTTAGTGGTTAAGACGTCAGTTCTGACGATTGTAAAGTGAGAAGTTTGGCAGTTCGAGACCCATTACTGCATGATGGGATGAGCTCCTGTCATTAGCACCCAGATTGTTGGGGGCAATTAGCTTACACATTGTAAACTGCTGAGGGAGTGCTTAAGTGCACTGATAAGCAGTATAGAATTTTACTTGCTATTGCTATTGCTAATAGTCCCAGTTTCTGCCAACCTAGCAGTTCGAAAGCATGCAAATGCAAGTAGATATAGGTACCGCTTCGGTGGGAAGGCAACAGTGTTGGGTGTAGTCATGCTGGCCACATGACACCAGAGCAGTCCTTGGACAATGCTGGCCCTTCAGCTTAGTAACGGAGATGAGCACTGCCCCCTACAGTTGATTACAACTAGACATTCATGTCAAGGGAAAACCTTTACCTTTAATATTAATCTACAAGTTTAATTTATGAATTTATGAATGTTGATTTCTTCTTCTTGGTCTCTGCGAATCACACAAATGGGTTATATCTGCATTATTTAAACTTCTTCTTGACTTTCTTGTTGTCCCGATTCTTCTTCTTCCCTTCCTTCCAAATCTTCTTCTAAGCTTTCACTTTCCGACTGTAAACTATGAATTTCTTCACCTACTGCCCCTTCTAACTTCTCGTCTTTTGTCACTTTCTGAGTTTCTTCTTCCAATTCGTTCCCTTTTTCCTTTGATTTCCAGTATGTTGTATTTTTGCCATATCTCTTAATTTGTCTTCTCTTCTCTTCCTTTCCTTTTTCTGTTCTATCTTTTGTAGAAGGCTCTTGCCTTATCCACTGTGTTAACCTTATATTGCCTCTGTCACCATGTAAATGAAATCCCTTAAACTGGTTCCCATCTGTATCTTATTTTCCTCATTTGTAGCATTTTTGTCAAAGTCATATATTCTCTCTTTCATAATACTTCATTTCTAGCAATTGTAGAACTAATTTGGAAGATTTTATCAATTTCCATATCCAGATATTCTTTCAAGAAGTCAATCAATTTTGCTAAGGCTGAAATAATTATTTCATATAGATCTTTATTATATTGTTCTTTTAGGCCTCTTATTTTTATACATTTTTTCTCTGCATGACCTCTCTTATATGTAGTTCTCTTTCTTTTTCCTGAGCTTGTGATAAGTTTTTTATCGTTTTTTCCAACTCTTTAGTTTTAATTTCTAAATCTCCCATTTTCCTGTTTATTTTTTTACATCTTCTGACATCACCTTCATTGTCTCCTTCAATTCATCAATCTCTTTTTTAAAATCTTGTCTCAGTTCATGCAGTCTTTTATTTCCTGTCTAATATTTGTTTCTATTCTTTGTATAGCTTCCAGAACCTTTAAATTAGAATCTGTCATCTTCAGTTCAGTAGATGGTCTTCTCATTGTTGTCTGTATTTGTTCAGGTACCTGCCTGTTTTTTCTTTTAACCATTTACATTTTTGCCTTTTGATAGTAAATCGTTTGCCTATATTATTATTATTATTATTATTATTATTATTTCAGCCTCCCAATATTATCCAATTCAAACAGTTGATTAATTTTCTGAACTATTAATCAACTTATTTGTTATTCTGTTTCTTTCAGTACATAAATTGTTATTTCTGTCAAACTTCTTAAAGCAGTGTGCAACCATATTAGTCAATCGTTATATCCCACTTAATCAGTCTCTATATTTAAGTCCAAAAACAATCCAGTTAAGTTTGCCTTAATCCAAAATTAATCCCAATAGATATTTCTCCTTCTTTCTTTGCATCTTCATCCACTCAAAGTTTGTTCCGGTCCACACTAGCTCTCTTAGTCTCTCTCTTCTCTTTCTCCTCTTCTTTATCTAAATGTCACAAAGTCCAATATATTCAATTTTCCTTCACTTTCTTAGTCCAAATCAGTTTTATTAATCTGTCCAAATCAGTTCTATTGACACATCATTTTCTCAGTCCTCCCCACTTACAGCGCCGTGATTTTCCTGTCCTCTTTCTCACCGTCTTTCTCAGTCCCGCCTTAAACACCCATTGTCCTCTGTCATTTTCCTTCTTTCCTTCCTCTACAGTCACACACTATCCCAAAAGTCTCTAGTTTGAAAAGTCTCTTAAATCTCTTAAAAGTCTTTTATAGTTATTGTAATCCAGTTTTTTAGTCTTAATCAAATTCTATTATTTTTCTTTTTAGTCCATTTCTTTATAATAAAGTCCTTTCATTTAAAGTTTCTCTTTTCTCTCTCTCTCTAAATTAATTACTTTTCTTTCCTTTCTACACACCTTCACTATTTTCTTCTTCTACATTAACTCCTTTCCACTTTCATTTCTCACTTTCACTTTAAACACAGTCCATTTAACTGCAGATTATTCACCACAGAGTTTTTCTCACCTTCCAATGGTGAGAGATCTTTTATTTGAGTTCAACTACTTAGATTGGTTCCATTTTTCCCCTTTCCTAATACAAGGCAGCGACGGAGCTTTGCTGGAACCAGCCTGACTTGCGGTTGCGGCTTGTCTTCAATCTCTCTGAGACTTCCACGCCACTCTCCTTGGAGGTCTTGAAGTCCTTGGAGATTCAGTGCTATTCCCTGAGAACCCCGTGGGCCCATCCAAGTCCCCTTTATTGGGAGGACATTTTCTAGCCTGGATTGTAATTTTTTTCTCGGGTAGAACCACCATGTTCGGTGTCGCTTGCCACCTGCTTCTGTGTCTTGCAACTGTCACTCCATCTGACTTGAACTCCCAACATGATCACACTTTTAAAATACCTCAAGGGTATTTAAATACCTCTGCTGCCCTGTCATGTTTATTGGTTTGCAATTACAGGAGGGTAGATTTTGATTGAACATTAGATGGCAGTGAAGGTGGCTTGGCAGTTAAACAAATTGACTAGAGAGGTGTTGAGGTCTCCTTCTTTGCACATCTTTTAAAAAAGGTTGGACAGTTCCCTGCTGGGGATGTTGTAGCTTGAGATCCTGCATTGAGCATGGGGTTGGACCCTGTGGTCCATGAGGACTCTTCCAGTGCTATGATTCTGTGTGTGCCAATCTGTCTTAGACCATGCTCAATCATGTACTTATCTAGATCCAGATTAATCAGATTTCCTTCTCCTCCCACTTCAGAAATTTATGGTGCCAAAAAAGCTTTAGACCTCTGAAGCAGATTTTTAAGATGCCCAGAAGTTGCTTGCCCATTCTGGGAGAGGCAGCAGGAGCTGGCAGAGGTACAGCATTGTTTTCCACCTGGTGGATTGCAGCTCCAAGCAAAAAACAACATAGTTATCAGCTTTTGCCCATTCTTGTTTTATTGGACTGAGAATATTGTATTTGAACAGGTCAATAATTGTAGACTTTTGTGAGGGCGTTTGTAATTGTAAGGGAGTTCATAATCGACATTAAAGTTGTATTGGTTTCTAGGCATAGGAAGGGGACTCTAGCTTTGTGTGTGCTTTGCATGTGTGTGCTTTGCATGTGGAAGGTCTCAGGTTCACTCCCTGGATCTCCAGTTCTAGTGATCAGGTTGCAATCATGGGAATAGCTCTCTCTGACCCTGGAGCACTCCTGCTGGTCAGGATGAACAGCACCAACCTAGAGGCAACTTTGTGGGCTCCCAGTAAGGGAAACCATAGACACCTCCTTCGCAGTGGAAAAAAAATTTAGTCCTTTTAAAAAAACAAAACAAAAACTAATGCATCTTTCCTTGTTCAGAAACAACAGTTAGATGAAGAAATCTGCAGACTTTCAAAGGAGAGGCAGCGACTGGCTTCTCAACTGAAGGAGGTAGGAGGGTATTCCCTGGCAAGGCTCTTTGAAAATAGCTTCACTTGGTGCTGTGATTCATTTCATGCTGTTTCAGAGTGCTTCTGTTTTGGCAGAATTTGAGGCTGGGAAAAATGATCAAACTACACCTGGCTACCTCAGATCTGATCAAAAAGAATTCCATAGCTAAATGTTCTCTACACTCCAGTGATATTTAATCCAGATGCAATAGTGGTTTGGGCTCCTGTAGTTGTAGGAATTGTCTAAAAGTGGGAATTTCAGCATGTTTAACTTGCACAACTGACTACCTGCTGAGATGGGTAAGATCTGAATATTTGTTTATGCATGCATTTATGAAAATATTCACATCCCACTCTCTCAGGGCAGTGTACCATAAAGTGATTTTAAACAATTTAAACAATATAAAGCATAGTTGTGTTAGTTTGGAAAATCAGTATAGAAAGAGATCTTGTAGCACCTTTGAGACTTGGCTGAAAGAAAGAACCTGGCAGCATGAGGTTTTGTAGACCTGAAGAAATAGACTACAAACATCTATGAAAGCTGTTCCTGGTTTGTGCTTGCTTGCTTCCTTCCTTCCTTTCTACAAGCTTCTGGTAGAGTATAAAACAATAAGAAATTATTTTAACCGAACAAAAGCATGCTAAACAATATGACAAGACAAAATAAAAAACAATTTTAAAATAGTTTAAGACTATGATGCATGTGCAGATCTGGATAAAATCCACTAGACCCCAAAAGCCATATGTTTACTTGGCTCCAGTCTTTGTATCTGTCCATCCTGCATCTTCTGTCCAGTCTAAAGCAGTTTCATGTACTGTAAATGTTGAATACTACTGTGGTAAGAACTTCACAATACAAAAGCCATAGGTTGGTTTGTTTATTATATTTGTACTCTGCTACTCAACTAGAAAGGCTCTCACAGTAGTTTATATATCAGTGAAAACAAGGCATAGTAGTCTCTGCTCTCAGACCTATAATCAAAAATGCAGAGACCAAAGGAAAATGGAAGGGGAGATAAAATGAAAACAAGAAGATTCAGGGACAAGTTTGTAGTTACTGTTATGGAGTTTATATAATAACTAGAGCTGGCCAGCATTTACAGTTGCTTGACTCTGCAATTTAGGGGTGCTTTGTTAACCCCTGCCTTATACCTTACGGTAATTAAACGCTTCTGATTCCATGGACATGGTTAAGCTAATTACATGGTAGCAAAATGAACAGCCTTGGATCATTTTAAAGCAGATGAAAATCATTGTGACCTTATAAACCTTTGTATGCCAAAACCTGATTTCATTCCATGGCAGAGCCAGGCATCTTACTACTATTGGTAGTATAGAGGAAAGAAGAAGGGGAAAAATTGACTGAGGAGAATTAACAGTTGTACTCACATGTCTCATGACAAACAGCATGCACCATGGCAATTTTGATCCCAAAATTTTACCTCATCCTGGAGGACCAGGAATTGTCAAGTGAGCATGCAAGTGGCTACTTTGGCTAGGAAAGGTGGTATTAGAAACTAGCCTATAGTCACTCAGTTAAGTGAATCGAATGAAGCATGGTTGTATCCAGATAAGCCACAAAAATTTCATAGTTCAACAGGAGTCTTACTAAATAAACCCTTTTTCTAGTGCAGGTGATTCCTCCCACACACACTGCATGGATTAAGTAAAAGGAACATGACATGGATGCCACCAAATGTCCCTGTCAACAACAGAAAGTCATCTAGTAAAATCTGTTAGTGGGGTGGTAGTCATAGATGTTTATGTAATCTTAGTATTTTGAACTGATTCCCCCACTAAAAAGAGCTGACCACATCTTAATTGTAGCTTGTGCATAAACTAGTTTTGCCCACTTAGAATTAGGTCTTAGTTACTGCTGCTAAATCAAAAATAAAAGGACAATGACATATATCTGAAAACAGACTATGCCTAAAAAATGTTCTCCTGCTTTTGTGTTCAAAGGTTCGCGGGCGATCTCAGGAGATGAAAGCGAGCATCATCCTGGAGTCTCACATCATCTGCTGCACACTGAGCACCAGTGGTGGGGTGCTGCTGGAATCAGCTTTCCGGAGGCTGGGCGGTGACCCTGTCAGCTGTGTAATTGTGGACGAGGTTAGTGCAATACCAGCAATAGCGAGTACTTTTCTATATCGCTTATCAGTGAACTAGTACTCTCTAAGCAGTTTACAATGTGTAAGGCTATTGTAACCCAACAAGTTGGGTATGCATTTTACTGACCTACAAAAGGATAGAAGGTTGAGCCCTGGTAGCACAGTGGTGAAATGCCTATACTGCAGCCACTCCCAGCCAGGGGCTCAGGGTCAACTCAGCCTTGCATCTTTCCATAGTTCACTAATTGTTTTAATTGTTCACTAATTGTTTTAATTGTTTCTTTTTAATTTACTGTACGCCGCCTCGATTGCTGAGCAGAGGGGCGGGATATAAATAAAAATTTATGATGATGATGATGATGATGATGATGATTAAATGAGTACTCAGCTTGTTGAGGGCAATTAGCTTACACTTTGTAAACCACTTAGGTGAAGGTAAAGGTATTCCCCATTGTCAAGGTTGCCAAGTCGTGTTCAACCATAGGGGGCGGTGCTCATCTCCATTACTAAGCCGAAGAGCCAGCGTTGTCAGAAACCACTCTGTGATCACATGGCCAGCATGATTAGAATCATAGAATCATAGAGTTGGAAGAGACCACAAGGGCCATCCAGTCCAACCCCCTGCCATGCAGGAACTCCCAATTCACAGAATTACACAGAATCACAGATTACACAGAATGCTGTTTACCTTCCCACTGAAGTGGCACCTGTTTATCTACTTGTATTTGTATGCTTTCGAACTGCTAGGTTGCAGAAGCTGGGGCTAGTGACAGGAGCTCACCCCATCATGCAGCACCGAGGCCTCAAACTGCCAACCTGCTGATCTTGCAATCAACAGAGTCAGCATCTTAGCCACTTGAACCATTGCATCCCTAAACCGCTTAGGCAGAATTAAATACACTGATAAGCAGTATAGAAATGTATTTACTATTGTGATTGCTATTTAACCACTGCACCACCAGGGCTCCCTCCAGGGCTGGAGGAAAAACATTAGAATGGATTAACCAACATGATGTAGTGGGTTGAGTGTTGACTATGACTCTAGAGACCTGGGTTCAAATTCTGGCTCAGCCATGTAAACCCACTGGGTGACCCTAGGCAAGTCACACTCTCTCAGCCTCAGAAGATGGTAATGGTAAATCCCCTCTGAAAAAAACTTGTCAAGAAAACCTTAGGGTTGCCCTATGTCGGAAATGACTTAAAGGCACACAACAATAACAAAAACAAAACACAGGAGTCTGTCTGCAAGTATCATAGAATCATAGAGTTGGAAGAGACCACAAGGGAACACAGTATCAAAGCACCCCCAACAAATAATAATAATAATAATAATAATAATAATAATAATAATAATAATGATAGAAGTCAAAAGGGCCTTGATAAGCAAGAATATTAGGCAGAAATTAATACAATGAAATTGAATAGAGACAAATGCAAAATTCTACATTAGGCCACAAAATCCAAATGCATAATGTATTGCATGGAAGATACATGACTCAGCAGTATTATATACAAAAAAGACCTTGAGATTACTGATGATCATATATTGAACATAACCTAGCAGTGTAATGCTCCAGCAAAGAATGTGAATGTTATATTCTCCTGCATTAAGAGACACAGTTTTCGTCATAAAAGACACTCCGGCATATAAGACGCACCCAATTTTAAAGGGGGAAAATCTAGGAAAAAACCAAATACAGTTTCGACTTACAAAAGGCGCCTCGGGGAAAAATTTGCTTTGACTTACGAAGCATTTCGACTTACGAAAGGCCGCGGCTGGAAGGAAGCCTCCTTCCAGCTGCGGCCTCTGCTGTTCCTCAGGACGGTCCTGGAAGGGGAGGAATCCTCCACATCCAGGGCCAGCCAAAGGAACAGCCAGCAGCCTCGGGCTTTCCTTGGGCCGATGCTGGGGTCGGAGGACACCTCCGATCCCAGCATTGGGGCGATGCTGGGGTTGGAGGACGCCTCCGACCCCAGCATCGCCCCATGGAAAGCTTCCTTGGGCCAATGCTGAGGTCGGAGGACACCTCCGACCCCAGCATTGGGGCGATGCTGGGGTCGGAGGACGCCTCCGACCCCGGCATCGGCCCATGGAAAGCAATGCTTTCCAGGACGCTTTCCTTGGGGCGATGCTGGGGTTGGAGGACACCTCCGACCCCAGCATCGGCCCATGGAAAGCTTCCTTGGGCCAATGCTGAGGTCGGAGGACACCTCCGACCCCAGCATTGGGGCGATGCCGGGGTCGGAGGAAGCCTCCGACCCTGGCATCAGCCCATGGAAAGCAACGCTTTCCAGGACGCTTTCTTTGGGGCAACGCTGGGGTTGAAGGATGCCTCCAACCCCAGCATCGGCCCATGGAAAGCTTCCTTGGGCCAATGCTGAGGTCGGAGGACATATGGGGCAATGCTGGGGTCGGAGGAAGCCTCCGACCACGGCATCGGCCCATGGAAAGCAACGCTTTCCAGGACGCTTTCCTTGGGGCGATGCTGGGGTTGGAGGACGCCTCCGACCCCAGCATCGGCCCATGGAAAGCTTCCTTGGGCCAATGCTGAGGTTGGGGGACACCTCCGACCCCAGCATTGGGGCGATGCTGGGGTCGGAGGACGCCTCCGACCCCGGCATCGGCCCATGGAAAAAAACGTTGCTTTCCATGGGCCGATGCTTGGGTCAGAGGGATCCTCCGACCCCATCATTGCCCCAAGGAAAAAAAACGTTGCTTTCCATGGGGCGATGCTTGGGTCGGAGGATGCCTCCAACTCAAGCATCACCCCAAGGAAGCTTTCCATGGGGCGATGCTTGAGTCGGAGGCATCCTCCGACCCCAGCATTGCCCCAAGGAAAAAAACGTTGCTTTCCATGGGGCGATGCTTGGGTTGGAGGTATCCTCTGACCCCAGCATTGCCCCAAGGAAGCTTTCCATGGGGCGATGCTTGGGTCGGAGGCATCCTCTGACCCCAGCATTGCCCCAAGGAAAAAACATTGCTTTCCATGGGGCAATGCTTGGGTCGGAGGCATCCTCCGACCCCAGCATTGCCCCAAGGAAAAAAACGTTGCTTTCCATGGGGCGATGCTTGGGTCGAAGGCATCCTCCGACCTCAGCATTGCCCCAAGGGAAAAAACGTTGCTTTCCATGGGGCAATGCTTGTGTTGGAGGCATCCTCCGACCCCAACATCGCCCCAAGGAAGGTTTCCATGGGGCGATGCTTGGGTCGGAGGCATACTCCGACCCCAGCATTGCCCCAAGGAAAAAAACGTTGCTTTCCATGGGGCGATGCTTGGGTTGGAGGCATCCTCCGACCCCAGTATTGCCCCAAGGAAGCTTTCCATGGGGCGATGCTTGGGTCGGAGGCATCCTCCGATCCCAGCATTGCCCCGAGGAAGCTTTCCATGGGGCGATGCTTGTGTCGGAGGAGTCCTCCGACCCCGGCATGGTCCCAGGGAAAGCGACACCTCCGACCCCAGCATCGGCCCATGGAAAGCTTCCTTGGGCCAATGCTGAGGTCGGAGGACATATGGGGCAATGCGGGGGTCGGAGGAAGCCTCCGACCACGGCATCGGCCCATTGAAAGCAACGCTTTCCAGGACGCTTTCCTTGGGGCGATGTTGGGGTTGGAGGACGCCTCCGACCCCAGCATCGGCCCATGGAAAGCTTCCTTGGGCCAATGCTGAGGTCGGGGGACACCTCCGACCCCAGCATTGGGGCGATGCTGGGGTCGGAGGACGCCTCCGACCCCGGCGTCGGCCCATGGAAAAAAACGTTGCTATCCATGGGCCGATGCTTGGGTCAGAGGGATCCTCCGACCCCAGCATTGCCCCAAGGAAAGAAAACGTTGCTTTCCATGGGGCGATGCTTGGGTCGGAGGCATCCTCCGACCCCAGCATTGCCCCAAGGAAGCTTTCCATGGGGCGATGCTTGAGTCGGAGGCATCCTCCGACCCCAACATTGCCCCAAGGAAAAAAACGTTGCTTTCCATGGGGCAATGCTTGGGTCGGAGGCATCCTCCGACCCCAGCATTGCCCCAAGGAAAAAAACGTTGCTTTCCATGGGGCGATGCTTGGGTCGAAGCCATCCTCCGACCTCAGCATTGCCCCAAGGGAAAAAACGTTGCTTTCCATGGGGCAATGCTTGGGTTGGAGGCATCCTCCGACCCCAACATCGCCCCAAGGAAGGTTTCCATGGGGCGATGCTTGGGTCGGAGGCATACTCCGACCCCAGCATTGCCCCAAGGAAAAAAACGTTGCTTTCCATGGGGCGATGCTTGGGTTGGAGGCATCCTCCGACCCCAGTATTGCCCCAAGGAAGCTTTCCATGGGGCGATGCTTGGGTCGGAGGCATCCTCCGATCCCAGCATTGCCCCGAGGAAGCTTTCCATGGGGCGATGCTTGGGTCGGAGGAGTCCTCCGAACCCAACATGGTCCCAGGGAAAGCGACACTTCTTCCACCCGCGTCCTCGGTGGTTCAATGGGCTGCTCCTGGGATCGGAGGACATCCTCCTATCCCAGGAGCAGCCCATTGAACCACCGAGGACGCAGCTGAAAGGAGGCCTCCTTTTAGCGGCGGCCTCGGAGGAGCGTACATTCGCCTTATAAGACATACCAACTTCCTCCCCCCCCCGTTTGGGGGGAGAAAAAGTGCGTCTTATATGACGAAAAATTTCCAAGTTAAGGGAATATTCCCACTATATTCTGTGCTGGTCAAGCCTCATTTCAACAGTGGAACACACTCTGTCAGAGTGTGATGAAGTCTCCTTTGGAGGTCTTTAAGCAGAGGCTGGATGGCCATCTGTTGGGTGTGCTTTGATTGTGAGTTCCTGCATGGCAGGGGGGGGTTGGATTGGATGGCCCTTGTGGCCCAACTATGATTCTATGATCTGGAATGCTACTTTCAGCTCTGGACACACCATTTTAAGAAGGGTACAAACAAGTTGGAGCAGGTTCAGAGAAAGGCAGCAAGGATGATAAGAGGTATGGCAAACAAAACATGAAAGGTTGAGGGAGTTGGGCATGTTCAGCCTGGTGAAGGGACAACTGAGCAGTGATATGATCGCTTTTAAATACGTCAAGGCTTGTCACAGATAGGAGGGGGGCAGATTTGTTCTCTGCTGCCTCAGAGGGTAGGATTTGTTCTAATAATGGTTTTAAGTTACAGGAGGATAGATTTTGGCTGAACCATCAAAGGAACTTCTTGTTAGCACGAGCAATTTGACAATAGATCCTATTGCCAAGAGAAGTGGTGGAGTCTCCTTCTCTGAATGTCTTCAGCAGGAGGCTGTGGATGCTTTAGCTGGATTTCCTGTCCTGACTGCAGTGGAGGGTGAGGGTGTTGGACTGGATGGCCTAATGCCCCTTTCCAATTCTGTGAATATGTGATTATATGGGAGGTCATGGGAGGGGGTGGAAGCAGAGCATTGGAATGTCTTTGACAGTCTCCACATGGAGCAGAAGCAGCCCTGTGTGTTTCTGCTTGCTTACTTTGCATCTGGACTTCTCCTGTTTTCATGAGGGGACAACATGCGGTGACTCCCACAAGTGTCAGTAAATGCAGGCAGTTGCAGTGCACAAGTGTCTGAAAGCCCCTGAAGTTGTGCATTTGCCTTATACTTCCTACTGTTAAAAAAACCCCAAGCTCTCACAGTGGATTATAAAGCTAAATAAATAACACAAAACATGAATCTGTGCTACTTTCCTTATCCCCAGGAGGGGGGTGCAGCACATCAGCACAGAAGTTAATCCCCAGCCAGGAAGACACAGGAGGTCTTGCTTGCCTGTATTCCCTTATTCATCCAAGTGGGATTTATCGGTCTGTGGGTCAGGTAAAGTAGAGAATGCAGTTCATTTGGCTGCTGCAGGGGGCTTGGGCGCAAGGACCAGTATCAGAATAGTTCAGGGGCTCATGGTAGTTGATGTCCTTGCTGTTTAGGACAAGCTATGCTGGTGGTGGGGTTCTGGGAGGTGGCTGGTTGTGAGAGGTTGATGTGTGGTTTACTTAAAAGAATAGGACTAAAGAATATGAACTGGGAGATTGCAAAGTAAAAATTCATACTATCCCATTGAATTCACTGAGTAGCTTTGAGCATGTCAAGACTGTCCCTGCTTCACACCACCCCAGCACCTCTGCTCCTCCCATACAAGCAGGATCCTGCTGGTCACCTTTGCAGGCATGTCTGCCTGCAAGGATTATTTACATTAATAGGTACAGGGTGTAAGAGCATCTAACCCCTCACCACGAGCTATGGTTGGCATCTGTTCTGATGTTGCCAACATCCCCTCCTGAGCATGTTATTTACAGGTGCTACCCCTTTTGATGAGTAGAGCTACAGGGCATCTGCTCCAGAGCAGTGAGAGCATTCCTGAGAGCATTCAGCCTGCCTTCTGGTGATCCCTTATCCAGAGAGATTGAGGGCTGGCATGGAGAGTAAATAGACACAAAGCTTGTACTCTGTCCAAGAGCTCTGTTAATATCTTTCTAAGAGGAAAGGGTGCTATTAAAGGTTGCAGATTATCAGGCAGCCCTTCTGCCTGGCAGGCCAAGACTACTAGATGTAATTACCCCAGTTATAAAAGTAACCCATCAACTGAAGGCATTTATTCATTATCTGGGCATGCTGCCCTTGTCCCAACATTTATCAACACCTGATCTATTTCTCCATCCCCTGACAAGAACAAGACAACTTAATAGTATGTTCAGGACGTGCTGGGAATTGAAAATAAGCAGGATGGAAAGTAAGTTTCTTTTAGCTTGGATTCTTAAATATTTGTTCTGAGAGCAGGCATTGTTGCTTGAACTCTTTTTAATGGTTTTGCACAAACTTTGAATCAAGCAAGGCACCATAATACTTTTGGGAACATACTTCAGTGTTCAGTGGTTTTTGAATCCCCTTATCTCCCCTTTCAGCAGAACCAGAGAAGAAGAAAATATTGTCCTATGGTTTATTGTTAAGGCTGAGCCCGGGCAAGCTGTGGTTAAAGCCAACTATGGTTTATGAAAAGAAGCCAACTTCAAACCATGGTTTGCAATCTTAGCTTGGACCAGTTGGTTGTGTTTTTAAGTTGTCCAGTAACAAACTTTGTGACCATTGTACAGTCATTAGCAACAGTATTATGATTTTAAAATGACTAAAGAAGCAGAATATGAAACTGAGATAGTTTACACAGCAGACAAAAAAACCCCCAAAAAACATTTCTGCATGTGAATCCAGACTAGTGGCAGGATAAGAGGGAAAGTGTGCAGAAACACTTGCCTATTATGACCTTTTTGGCACCAAATGAAATTAAATGCCTGGGAGAATAATAAGGATTTCATCTGGTACCAAAAATGTCATAATAAGCCAGTCTTTTAATTGAGATTACCCATAATTTGGGGTTTGGACAATACTTTTGATCTATTCTTCATGGCTGTGGAAATGGGGGGCTGAAGTGAATGGATCCAGGTGAACATGCACATAACATTAAAATTTTCTGAAGCATTCCAATTTAAAACGGATTGAGTTTATTTTACGTCTCCTCATTTTTGACCTGAGTCTGGGCATTTTTATTTACATAAAAAGTGTGTGATAAAGGAGAGTCAGGGAAGACCTCCAGATTTAACCCTCACCAATTCTTTTCTTTCACAAGTCTGTCTTCGTCAGGTTGTGGGGCAAAAGAATGGCCCAGTTTAGTTCCCTTGACAATCCACACTATCATACGTGGGGCTGTGAAGAACATGCCTGTGACTGTAAGGAAGGGAGAACTAGGAACGACGCTCTGCAGACATCTGGCTTCTTCTTTGTGTATAGCATAGGAAACTGGCATATATCAAGTGGAGAGCCAGTGTGGTGTAGTAGTTTGAGTGTTGGACTAGGAAACTGAGAGACCAGGGTTTGAACCCCCACTCGGCCATGACAACCTACTTGGGCAACTCACACTTCTAAGATTGTTGTTGTTGTTGTGTGCCTTTGAGTCATTTCTGACTTAGGGCGGCCCTATCATGGTGTTTGCTTAGCAAGGTTTCCTCAGAGGGGAGTTTGCCATTGCCTTCTCCTGAGGCTGAGAGAGTGTGACTTGCCCAAGGTCACCCAGGGGGATTCCATGGCTGAGCTAGGATTCGAACCCTGGCCTCCAGAGTCATACTCCGATACTCAGACAGGGTGACCAAATATCTTTAATGCAAAGGAGGACAAGTCACTACAAAAAATGTAGGACATACAAGAAAAAAAATGTTGAGAAAGCTAAAAGCACTAATATAAATGTACATCCATGCTTCTTAGCTGTGCTCAAAATGGAGGGCATTTTGGAATTCCTCCTGGAGATAGGGTTGACATGGAGGGCATGTCCTGGAAAAGAGAAGGCTAAGTAGCTCATTGAACTACAAATCCAAGAGCTCTCATAATATGGAGCCATGGCAGTTAAAGTGGTGTCAGACTGCATCAGTTCTACAGTATGGATGCAGCCTGAATCTGTACTGTAGAAATAATACAGTTTGACACCGCTTTAACTACCATGGCTCCATCCTATGGACTCCTGCAATCTGCAGTTTGCTTTGTGGTACAGTAGCTCTCTGACAGAAAAGGCAAATATCTCACAAAACTGCAAATCCCAGAATTCCATAATATTGAGTCAGGGCAGTTAAAGTGGTGTCAAACTGCTTTTAATAAATTTCTGCAATGCAAACGCAGCCAAAATTGATGCATGGCTTCTTTTAATAAATAATTCTGCACAATGAGAGAGAGAGTGTGTGTACCTTTGAAGATTTATCTAAAGAAGAACCAAGTTCCTTAACTTGGAGGTTATATGTGTATGTTGTGTGCCTTCAAATTGTTCCTGACTTAATGGTGATCATGGGGTTTTCTTGGCAGGATTCACTCAGAGGAGGTTTGCCATTGCCTTTCCCTGAGGCTGAGAGAGTGTGACTTGTCCATGTTCACCCAGTGGGTTTCATGGCAGAGTGGGCAATCAAACCCAGGTCTCCAGAGTGATAGTCCAACACTCAAACCACTACACCATGCTGGCTCCTATTCCCATGTACTACCTATGAAAAAACTGCAGACTTTTTTGTTGTTCTTGTGTGTCTTCAAGTCCTTTCCGACTTATGGCAACCCTAAAGCAACCTTATCATGGGGTTTTCTTGGCATGTTTCTTCAAATGGGGGTTGCCATTACCATCCTCTGAGGCTGAGAGTGTGTGACATGCCCAGAGTCACTCATTTGGCCTCAAATTGTACATACCCCCAAATGCATCACCTAGTAGTATATTGGCAGTCCTTCCCCCCAATACTTTCTCATTTCCCCCCAACCATCTCACAGCTGGGAGATGGAAATCATTTTTAAATCAGCATTTAAATCTGGACTATTTTTTAAAAAGTAAGGTCCAAAACACACTGCAGAAATAAATGCTAGGGAACATGGGAGCTGTAGTTTGTTTTGTTTCTAAGTGATAGTTTTCCTGCTAAGTACCTGCATGTCATAAGCATTTGAATTAAAATTACCATATTGAAATAAAATCTGATGTTTGTTTTTTTAATTTTTATTTGGTGTGCGTTGGAAGAAGGGTCGTCTTATATGGCGAGTATGTCCCAAACTATATTTTGGCTGGAAAAGTTGGGGGTCGTCCTATACGCCCAGTCGTCTTATACACCGGAAAATACGGTATTTCTATGGCACCAAATATGGACTAAGCAGCTTAGTCAGAGCTTAACACAGCAGTAAAAAATGGCAACAATCCCTGCCTGCAGGCATGCAATCCAATAAGGAAGGGACAAAGAAAACAAGAAAAGGGAAGGAAGAGGAAGAAGCCCTGTCACTAAGGAAGAATAAACTGTAAAAATAGAATTTAAAAATCCATTGTACAAGAGGGATTATATTACAAGAGCAAGAAGACTAAAGTATCCAAAGACTGATAATCCCTTTTTTAAAAAGCCCTGAGATCCCAGGGGACCTTTAGCCTGTAGTATAGCTCTGAAACCCCATATAGACTCCTGAAAGTGAGGCTCAGGGGACCCCAGCTACCAAAGTTGTTTGGTGGGTATGAGTGATGTCCGAAAGGGGATGGTAGCCCCTCTCTCTTAGACAGAAACACTGCTCACTCATCCAGCAAGAGAGTTGGATCTGGGCTTGTGCCTTGTTTGTTTTCCTGCTGTTTGGTTGTGGTCTTCCTGTTCTGTTTTTTCACTCTGTTGCTTTCTTGTCCAAAGGCAGGGCAGACTTGTGAGATTGAAACTCTCATTCCACTCATTCACGGCTGCAAAAAGCTTGTCCTGGTTGGAGACCCCAAGCAGCTCCCGCCCACTATAAAATCTGTGGTATGTACTCCAGTTGCAGAGATTTTTGTGGTTCAGGGAATGATGAAGCTGTATAGCTGGGAGATTTGATTGCCTTTTTCTAATATTTGAAGGGCTCTCTTTTGGTATAAGTATGAATTTGTTTTTGGTTTTAAGCAAATCTTAATAGTGGGTGATCTGGTTGCATGATGTGGATTGATTTTTTTGCCTGATCAAAGTAATTGCACAGTTCACAACATTTCTGTGAAACCAGCTCACTGATAGGTGGCAACCCTTATATAAGGGGGGAAATATAGCAAATATGCTGGGAGAGTTGTGGCAAGGGATTTTTGGACATCCTAAGGATGGAATAATTCCAGTAATCTTCCCACACTTTTTATGTAAATTAATAACCCAGGACTGGGCAGTCATTCATCACAGTGTAAAGCTGATAACTCTCCTCTAAATTGATGTTACATTTTTTAATTCTTTGTGGTATCCATGGAGTTACTCCCTTCTGAACTGTGCTTGTGCTGAGTATTGCTTCAGAAAACTTTGCCACCCTACTTCTCTGCTCTCTTACTTTTCTTTCTTTTTTATGTTGAAGGGGAGTGGAAACTTTGATGAAAATATATTTCAAGGAACGAGTTATGAGGAGAAAAACTAAAGATGTTTTTTGGCCTACAACTCCTATTAATCTTAGTCAGCATTATCAGTGGTGGAGGGTTGTGGGAATTGTAGTCCAAAACATCTGAAAAACTCACACACACTGCCTTGAGGTTTGTGGAGGGACATGGTTTCTTGGCTTAGCAACAGGGATGTGAGACTCTTCTAAGTTATGGAAGTTTTCCAATGCTGCTCTGCACAGGCACAGATCTCATATGTGCAAAGCACATTTGACTGCTCACAGAACATTGGTCAGTTACAGTAAGCATCCTGAGAACATAAGGAGAGCTTTGCTGGATCATGCCAAAGCCCTGCATTTCTCACAGTAACTGACCAGACTCCTTGTGGGAAATTCTCAAGCGGTAGATCTTTCCCACTGTTGCACCACAGCAGAAGCTTGCTGCCTCTGCTTCTAGAGGTGGCATATCACTAACATGGCTAGTAACCACTGATAGGATTATCTTCCATTAACTGCCTTTTAAAATGCTATGTTTTTCCTTGGCTTCACCTGCTCCCACCTTACCCACTGGCAGGTAGGGGAAAAGGAGGGTGCTTTGGGGGTGTTTGTACTGTGCTCATTCCTGGTATCAGTTTTTAAGCTATTTTCTATCTTGAACTCACTCTGTGGCAGTTAAACAAGTGCTCACCTCCATTCCTAGTTCCTAAAACAGACGTAATAAAACTGATCTCCTTCACAGTGCAGTTACAATGGTTGCCACAAGAAAACATTCATAAGATGCTCTGAGCATTCTAAACCACTGTGTAAATTCTAATTACCATTGTTATTAATTGTTGCCAAGTCATCTTCCTCCACTTTCTTTCCAATATTGGCAGAAAGCACAGAATTATGGTTATGACCAGTCTCTCATGGATCGGCTATGCAGACACCTGCAGGAACAGGTACAAGAGAATGTCATGGGAAGGCTTCCAGTCCTGCAGTTGACAACACAGTACAGGATGCACCCTGAGATCTGCCTCTTCCCTTCCAAGTACATCTATGGGCATGCCCTGAAGACTGATAGGTATGTCTCTGTCTCAGTACTCAAAGCCAAGTAGATCTTGAAGAAGAAGATTATAAAATGTGGCTATATTATCCTGGCAGTTTTTAACTTGTTTTTGTGTGCGCTAATTCTAGAACCCTGTAGTTCAGAGCAACTGGTTTGTTTGTTTGTTCCCAGGATTTATATCCTGCCTTTCTCCCACAGTGAGAGGCGTGTGGGTGTATTGTGTACCATATATACTTGTGTATGTGTTGAAAAATTTCTCCCAAAAAATCTGGGTCACAATTGTAATACAGTGGACTCCCCCCATGGATACCAAAAACAGTGGGACCTCAAGTCCTGTTGTCCCTAATGGCTGTGTGGAGCCTCAAAGCGGCTCACAATTTAAAAGACTGATGCAAATAAAATTACGTGGTCTTGAGGGAATTGGAAGGGGGGATAGACTCAAAACAGGCAAGCGGATTTCCCCACAAAGTCCTCCTTTGTTCCTGGGCTCCACGTGGAAGCACCAGGCCCATTGCTCCTGGATCTCCAGAGCCCCACCAAAGAGATGAGAAAAAGCTGCGGCGGTGGTGGCACACTGGAGAACTTTTAGGGTTCCAGGAGCAGTGGGTCTGGAACTCGCATGTGGAGCCAGGAAACAAAGGAAGACTTTGTGGGGGGACTCTGCTTGCCTGTTATGAGCTTATTTTACTTATTTCCCCCCCCCCCCCCAATTCCTTCAAGCTCTCATATTTTATTTGCATCAGTCTTTTAAACTGTAAGCCGCTTTGAGCCTCTATTGCCCCCAATGGCAGCATGGCCACCATATTTTACCCTCAACTTGTCCACAGGTCATACCAAAATCTTCAATTTGGGCCCCAAAATGTACCCTTGACTTATACATGAGGTCGACTTATAGCAGGGGTTAGCAACCTTTCTCTTTTAAGGGCTGAGGGACTTCAGCTCCCAGAATCTGAGGAGCTATTGGCCAACATGGGACTATTGGCCAACATGGCTGAGGCTTCTGGGAGCTGAAGTCCCTCGGCCCTTAAAGGGGAAAGGTTGCCTACCCCTGACCTATAGTCAAGTATATATGGTAGCTTATCAATCATTCTTACTGATTTCTGTTACAGTGGGCCTTTGGTATCCAATGGGGTTTGGTCCCAGAACCTCCCATGGATACCAAAATCTTTGGATGCTCAAGATCCATCTTAAAAAATATAGCAAATATGCTAGGAATGGTGTACACCAGGGGTAGGCAACCTTTACCCTTTAAGGGCCGAGGGACTTCAGCTCCCAGAAGCATCAGCCATGTTGGCCAATAGTCCCATGTTGGTCAATAGCTCCTGGGATTCTGGGAGCTGAAGTCCCTCGGCCCTTAAAGGGGAAAGGTTGCCTACCCCTGGTGTACACCATTACAGTGGTGTGGTAGTATGGCGTCCCTAATATAAAATGGCAAAATCAAGGTTTGCTTTTGGGATTTCTTTGTGTGTGTGTGAATATTTTCAAACTCTGGTTGGTTGAATCTCTGGATGCATAATCTGTGAATATGCAGGGTTACCTGTACAGTGATATTGCATCTTTCCTTGAAGGAGTTCAAGGTAGCATACATGTTCGTCCTGCACCCTTTTTTAGCTTCACAGTTAACTCAACCAGTGGATTTTCATGCCCAAGTATGCCTACATTATTTCTAATCAGATTGTGTAGCTAGGGCTGCAAAGCAAGAGGCCACAAAGACCATATAGTCCAACCCCCCGCTATGCATAAATCTTACCAAGCTCTGAATAAATCTTACCAATAAGTACTATGAAAGATAGGGTGGTGTAGTTGTTTGATTGTTCAAATGGGACTCTGGAAGCTCAGGGTTCAAATCCCCACTAAGCCATGTAAACCTACTATAGGACCTTGGATAAGTCACATTCTCAGGCTCAGAAGGAGGCAACAAAGACAAATGTCCTGGATATAAATCTGGTCAAGAAAATGCTAGTAAAGTATAGTCATAAGTTGCAGAAGACCTGAAGGCACATAACAACAAAAAGCCAGAGGTGCACATGGAATACAATGAAGTGAGAAAAAGAGTGGACCCTGCTACTTCAAATCAGCAGCAGAGAAACTGCTATGCTTCTTATGCTTAACTTATTCAAAAGCCTAAGACAATGGGAAGATTGTATCAGAAGTTTTTGCTGTGATATGCTAGTTTGTTTCTTACAGGTAATTGTTTTCCATTATGGAGCATTTGGGTTTGTTTTGTTTTGTTTTGCTTTAAACTCCACCTATTTCTTGGCTGAAAGTCTGAAGGAGTACACTCTGAGTTCAGGATTTTGTTAACATATTTTTCTTGAATAGACTAGACCTAGTGTTGCGCAGAATTAAGAAACTGAATAGTTAATTGAACAATCATATAAAAGAAAGATACAGTTAAGTAAGGACTAGGGTCATAGGATTCAGTTACTGTACAATTTCCCCTATGTATAGCATATATCTGAATGCATTCACCTATGTAAAAGCATTCTCCACATATAGAACATGAGGGGAATTGCTTCTCTGTCCTGTGCTAGCTTTCTAGGTGCAGGCATTTGTTTTTAGATACACAGAACTTGACAGTCTGAATGCTTCCTCCATCCTTAGGATCTTCAGTGTTTCCTCTTGTAACAAAGAGCTTAGCAAATGGCTCTCCATGTGCTGTTTTGGTTATTATGCTACATTATGTACTGCTTTCCCTGTGCTGACAATTCCCATGACACTCTAGGCAAACGGCAGAGAACCGGTTCTCTGTGGAATGGCCCTTCCAACCGTACTTGCTCTTTGATGTATTGGATGGCAAGGAAGAACGGGACAGTGAGTAAGTTTGCTTTCATCAATTAAATTTGTAAGTTGCCTTTCCCATGTGGGGGTGGGGAGCAGTGAAGCACCTTGCTTGGGGAACAGAAGGTTCCCAAGTTCAGTCCTTGGAATTTCCAAGTGGGGCTGAGAAAGGCCCTTGTTTGAAACCCTACAGAGCTGCTGCCAGTCAGAGTAGGCAGTGTTGAGTTGGATAGATCAGTGATTTGACCTAGTATAATGCACTTTCTTTTGATTTGGAGCTTCCCCAAGTGTCAAATTCAATTTCAGAAAAGTTCTTCTGGGGCCTTATTCCAGTAGGGCCAAAAAACAACATAGTTCACAGAATCATAGAATCTCAGAGTTAGAAGGGATCACAAGGGCCATTTAGTCTAACCCCCTGCTGTGCACAACTAATTTACAACGGAAACACTCAGAAAGATGCCCATGCAACCTCAGTTTAGACTCTCAAAGGAGAGTCATCCTCTGAGGTAGCCCATTCCACTGTCAAACACCTCTTACAATAAAGAAGTTCTTCCTAATGTTTAGGTGGAGTTTCTTTTGCTGTAATTTAAATACATTGGTTCATGTTCTAGCTTCTGGAGCAGCAGAAAACAAGCTTGCTCCATCTTCTGCATCCCTTCAGATATTTAAAGATGGCTATCATGTCACCTGTCAGTCTTTTCTTCTCCAAGTTAAACATACCCAGCTCTTTCCATTGTTCCTAATGTGGCTGGGTTTCCAGACCTTTGATCATTTGGTTGCCCTTTTCAAGACAAGTACTAGATTGCCAATATTTTTCTTGAATTATGGGGCCCAAAAGTGGACACAGGATTCCAGGTGAGGCCTGACCAAAGCAGAATAAAGTGGCACTATTATTTCTCCTGCTCTGGACACTATGATCCTGTTGATAAAGCATTTATTCATTTCATTTCTATGCTGCCTTTCTCCCAGAAAAGTATCCAAGGCAGCTAAGTTACCCAAAGCATTGGCTTTTTTAACCATTGCATCACACTGTTTAGCTTGCCTCTGGACAGAGAGGTTCCATATTCCTGTTTTAGCCCCCCTGTGGTTTGGTGTTTGTATTTAATTAAATATATTGTTCATATATTTAGTATGGCCAAGAATGTCATGGGAGGTGGGGTTTCAGTGTGGTGTCATTTCTAGCCAAGGCAAAAGGACCTTGTGGAAAAGGGTCGTGTCTCAAAAGGGTCTCAACAGACAGTCCCCAGCATCTCTACATAAGACTGGGAAAGATTCCTAGAGAGAGTCGGGGAGCTGCTGCCAGTCAAAGTAAAAAAGACTGAGCTGGGCAGACAAGCACTCTGATTTGGTCTGGGCCACCCTCATAGAATCATAGAGTTGAGAGAGACCTCAAGGGCCATCTAATCCAACCCCCTTCTGCCATGCAGGAAGACACAACCAGAGCACCTCTGACAGATGGCCATCCAGCCTCTGCTTTAAAACCTCCACTTTCAAGATTTTTTCGTAATGTTGAGGTGGAATCTCTTTTCCTTTAGTTTAAATCCATTACTCCTGGTTCTATTCTCTGGAGCTAGAGAAAACCAACTTGCTGCATCCTTGTATGCTTCCATCTGACTGTGTGTTAGTTCCTTGTGCCAAAGGTCGGGTGGTGAGTTTGCTGTCGCTTACAAGGTGGCATGGAAAGGGGAATGTTCTATAGCCAGACCTCCCTTTTAATCCTGACATAGCATTCCGGTGAGTAAGAATGTGAAATCACCACCTTTTTTGATAACAGTATCATAGCACAGATGCTCCTCCCTTTCAGTCTAATGGAGAAGGCATTGGGGGTGGGATAGTTGGCTATTTGGCTCCAAGAAAGCAGTAGGAAGCCTGTATTTGCTCAGTACAGGTTTCTTTCCATGAGCTTTCATGGTATAAAATGGCTGCTTGGGGCCAGACCTTTCATTTCTTGTGGGAAATGTGTGCATCAGCCTATGGAAGCTCTGTTAACCCAGGAGTGTGTCTTTAAAATGCGGAGGCCTGTATATGCTCAGCCGTGAAGGAATTCTGGTTCCCTGTTGGCCGAAGGATCCCTGAGATGCCCGCCACTATGAAACACTGGTTCCATCCATTTGCCAGCAATAATTTCATACTTTATACCTTTGGCTCATGCTAGTCTTGATATTGTACAGATTTCTTCATGGGAGAAGAGGTGTTGTCTTGCTCCATTCCCATTTTAAAATGGGGTGGGAGGGAGGCTGCTGAAACTTCATGACCTGCTTTTGGGCTTCCCTGAAGTATTTCAGGTGGCCACAGGGGAAATGCCCAATTAGATGGACCATCAACCTGGCTCTTGGGACAGGTTGACATGCTTCTTAGCTGCTTATGGGGTTTTGTGGCTGCACCACCATTTACCCCCCCACCCCACCCCCACAAAAATCAGATTAGCATGTTGACATTCTTGGCACATCTGAGAGGTCTGCAGTTTATGCAGGACATGGACAGTGCAGGAAACTCACCTGCAGGTTGACCTAGTCTGATCCAGGAAGGTTCCCATCTTCTTCCCCTCCCTCAACAGTCAGAGCAATCAGAAGCCTCCAAGGGCAACTACTGGGATGGGGGGAGGGGTTGGCAGAGGTTGTTCTTCAAGTTTTTGAGATTTATTTCTTTTTCCTTCCCCAAAAATCTAAAGTGAGGAAACGTTTGCTTTTTAATCTAATGTAGAGACTAGAACGCATGGTTTGAATTCATCCATTCCTCTGTTCATTCCTCCCTCTCCCCCCCACCACCACCCTACAAACCCTTTCTTTTTTCTGTTTCCTTTTGTTCAGTTCTTATGTTAATCCCCAGGAAGTGAGGCTGGTAATAGAATTAATGAAGTTAATTAAGGAGAAAAGGAGGGACATTGGCTATCGCCACATTGGAATCATCACCCCTTACAGTGCACAAAAAAGAAGAATCCGGGAGCAGCTGGATACAGAGTTTGGAGAAAATAGGTAAAAATTTATGAGCCATGAATGGGATAAATCTCTCTAATTGGATCCCTTGATTTCTTCTCAGCAGGGCATCAGTCAAGTTAGTTGCAAACAGTTGCAGGGCGTCAGTCAAGTGATTGCAAACAGAGTGCAGATTTGCTGCCCGTGAACAATCCTTCCTAGGAGAAGGTGGGAATGAATAAAGCTTTGATTAGCTCACCCTCTCCAGGATTAGCATTAGGGGGCTTAGGACAGGCAAGCAGAAGGAAGAGATGACTGAAACAAAATTGGGTTGCCATATTGCCCATGGTGCTTGAAATACCTGATCCAGCCCTTATAATGATGATAAAAAATCTCTTTGCTCAACCAGATTGAGGAACCCACACTCAATACTATAGCACTTCCCACACCTGCTGTTCTGCCACTGGCTGTGGATTCTTGCAGCCACTCTTGCTGCGGACATTTCTGTCAATTCTCTCCCAGAAGGCCCTGCTTGTGAGCTTCTCTCCTCCAGCTTCCTCTGCCTTGCTGAATCCCTCCTCTTATGTGTTGACCCCCTGTCCTGGGTAATCTCCAGGCAGGGGGAGATAACCCGATGATTAGGAAGTACTGCCATATGACCTCCCTCTCCTCTCTGTTGCAGTGCCAGTGAAGTGGACACAGTGGATGGGTTCCAGGGCCGTGAGAAGGACTGCATCATTGTCACCTGTGTCCGGGCAAACAGTACACAAGGATCCATTGGGTAAGGCTCAGCCACACTTCCTAAGCACTAACTGGGAACCTCAACTTGCCATTTTTAATTCTAAACTGTGGCCTTGGAGGCAGCCTGCTTCTGGGGTGTTGGCTGGCACAAGCAGCATCCCTTGGCTTCAGACTTGAGAGGTTCTTCTTGGCACATCCTGTGTGCCCACACATACAGCATCACATGATGAAGTGTAAGAGCTGAGATTAGGATTGCAAGTCAGTCTGTGTGAGAACAGTTGCCAAGATGGGGGTGTGACCTGGGAGCATGTGTAGCCGGGTCAGCTCAGAAGGAGGCAGTGGACCCTTTGGGCCCCACGAGGATAAGGACTCTCTGCTCCCTTGTGTTCTTGCAGCCCGAGTGCTTCTGACACCTTCCAGCATCCTCTGTTGCATTCAGGGCCAAGGGCTGTTCAGCTGTGACCATCCATTCTGATGCCCCATCCCACCCCCACCCCAAATCTGCCACCTGTAGGGCTGGGGGCCCAAAATAGGGAAGGTGCAACTGTGCAGGTCTGGGGTTTTTGTTTTGTTTGTTTGTTTTGTTTTGTTTTTGTTTTGTTTTTAAAAGAAGTTACTGTGTTTGCTTTTCAGGGAAGGGTGAGAAGGAGAAAAAGGTCATAGTTGCACTAACAACACAGTCCTGTTTTGCAAGTCACCTTTGAAATGAATAAAATATTCAGGCACAGTTTTAAAATATTAAAGAGAGCATTTTCACCTGAAGCACAACAGATAGTATTAATCTGCTAGCAGGTTGTGCCGAGAAGTGGCTCAAGGTCTTGACATGCAAAACAAAGCTGATTTTCCCTTTCTCTCCACCCCCTACACCCCTTTCTGCCTGGGCTGACTATGTTAATATTGGTCTGTATTTTCTGGTAAGGGGGCAATGTTTCAGGCAGGAAGATCCCAGGTTCTGTCCCTGGCAGCTTCTCCTGATGAGTCTGGGAGAGACCCGAACTGCAAGCCTAGAGAGTCACTGCTAGTCAGTCTAGATGAGGGTTGTCAACTTTTGTCAGATGGGGGCCACCTCCTCTCCATGCTTCGACTTCAGACCCAGTTGCCTCCCGAATTTGGCAGCTCTGCAGTGACTAGTGGCAGAAGATGCTTGGGCATCTTCTGCCACTGAAGAGGTTTCTTAGAGAAGGAAGAGGAAGCAGAGGTAGAGCTGCTGAAGGTGGGGGGAAAGAGCAGGACAGCAGTGCCACACCTTTTTTCTTTTTTTCTTTTTTCTTTTTTATCCAGCTAGATAATGGGAGACCAGAGCAGTTTTTCAGTGCTCCTGGGGTTCTAGAGGTGCTGTTTTAAGAGCTGCAGTAGCAGGGTTTGGGCCCCAGAAATGTCCTCTGGGAGACATAGGGGCCCTCATGCTGTTCCCACAGTCGATCTGGGTGATACTGAGGCCATTTGTCCAGTGGTCTGAGGCTCTGTGTGGGACAGCTTCCCAAGTAGTCATTTGCATGACAAGACACACTCCATCCCAGCTCCCCCCAGAGTGGGGAAGAGCATCACAAGTGAACTACAGCCAAATGTTACAGTGTGAAGTGCTCCTGTCTGGGGTTCCTTCCAGCCATGCCCTCTTCCAGGAAACTCATTTCCCCTATCACCTGTTGGTCCCCCCCCTCCATCACCGCCAATATTCTGAGGCCTCTGAGCATGCTCAGCCTTCATTGGGCTGTTTTTTGGACACTCTTCCTTTTAGGATTTTTTCCTTAAAGATAATTTAACTGTATGCAAACTTTATATAGTTTATAAGACATAAGATAGCATGTACTCCATTTCCTTCAATCTCTCTGTTTCTTTTGCATCCATTCCTGGAATGCAACAGTCTTCTGAGTTGAGACACAAGTAACTCATGGAAGGCCCTTTAGAATGCAAGTGAAATCTCCTTTTGGAGAAATCCTCATGTTCCCCAAAGCTTCAGTGGAATACTTCCAACTATTAAAATAGTACAGTTATTCTGTCTCTAATACATTCCTTTTAGAACCAAAATAAATGCAACAAAATGTAATAATATCTGGGATTTTGTGGCTGGAAGGATATTTAGTATTCTGACTGAGTGGGGCCAGACCTTTCATTTCTTGGAGTCTAAAGATATAAGAGAGACAGTGGCTCAAATGGTTAAGATGCTGACTCTGTTGATTGCAAGATCAGCAGGTTGTCAGGATACTGCATGATGGGGTGAGCTCCTGTCACTAGTCCCAGCTTCTGCCAACCTAGCAGATCTAAAGCATGAAATGCAAGTAGATAAATAGGTACTACTTCGGTGGGAAGG
Organism: Phrynosoma blainvillii; assembly: GCA_026167975.1. NCBI lineage: Eukaryota > Metazoa > Chordata > Lepidosauria > Squamata > Phrynosomatidae > Phrynosoma > Phrynosoma blainvillii. Next base: position 16,930,240 of record JANUYF010000011.1, on the reverse strand, counting down.
TAACAGCGTTCTGTGCAATCATGCTGGCCACATGGTCACAGAGTAGCCTCTCACAACGCTGGCTCTTCAGTTTAGTAACGGAGACGAGCACCGCCCTCTACGGTCAGACACGACTTGACAACCTTGTCAGTGGGGAATACCTTTACCTTTACCTTTTAGATGACTGAAGGAGCAATCTACAAACATACGGATTTATCCCCACCCCCACATCCACTCCAATTCCTGATTTTTTTTTCCCCTTCAGGTTTCTGAGGAGCCTCCAGCGTTTGAATGTCACCATTACAAGAGCCAAATACAGCCTCTTCATCCTTGGGAAGCTGAAGACACTAATGGTATGTGGAATAGGCAGCTTGTGAAGGCAAGGCCTGTCTCTCCATAGCTATATTAACACCCAGTTACAAATGGAACTCAGAGAGTGTAAGAATGTCCTGGTGGGCTGTTGGATTTGGTGTACAGTCACCAGTCTTGAGATGCAGACTCCCTATAAAAGCATTGAAGCTCATAAGGAAGCTGGCATGGATTAGTAGCCACTGGATCCAACCTCACAGGATGTTGGAAGTCTGGGAATGCATAACTTTGTACTCTCTTGAGCATTGGCAGGACATACACATGGCCACTAAAACATGCTTCTGTAGTCAAAAGTAGTGCATCTTCAGAATAGCTGTTGGGAGAAATATTGGGTAGCCATCTCAGTGTTACCAGACGAACCTAGCTAGTCACAATTAGAACTAGAAGTGCTGCATAAGTACTGGTCCTTTGCAACTCATCCATCAAAACACTTAGCCAGGGGCTGTAAGCAAAATAAAAAACACACATGCCTAAACTGGGGCTTGGTATGTCTGTTGTTTGTGAAAGGTTCTTTTGCCCCTCGAAAGAAAGAGGGTTTTAGTTTGTTTGGTTTTGGTTTTTTGGTTGGTTTTTTTTTTTTTTGTGGTTTTTTGTTGTTGTTGTTGTTGTTGTTGTTGTAATACAGGAGGAATTGGGAGTCAGGGGGGAGGCAGTTCAGGTCACCATAAAATCAGAGGTAGAGTTATGACAAGTGCTCCAGAGAAGGTCACATGGTTAATAAGTGATTTTTGCAAAAGAGACTTGGACATAGAATGAGAAAGCAGAGATACTGGTTCTTTGTCTCCAGCACCTCTTGTTCATAGACATGTTGGGAAGGCACCAATGTCTACTCCATCCCTAAATAGGCGATTTCCCATCTTCAGATAAGAATGTCAGCACAACTCACCTGCTAACTATTTTTCAGGAGACATTATTTCCAGGGAGTGTGACTGTATGTCACCCAGCATTCCTGGCTTTTTTCAGTAGGCCTGTGTCTGGCAGTGCAGGTTACCATCAAAGAGGTAATAGGTGGTTCTGGTGTCCATTCCATTAAAAGAAAAGAAGGGATACTGAACAGAAGGGGGTACTTAATTTGCTGTACGCCACATCGATTGCGCTGCAGAGAGGTGGCATAAAAATAAAAATTATTATTAATTATTATTATTATTTCAGTTCTCCCCACCCTGCCCCTTCATACAGTTGCACTTGCGTACATGCATAGCATTCACACAGAATATGAAGCCAAAATTCTGGGGAATCCTAGTTTATGGTGAGTGAGTTGTAAATTGCTCATTGTCTCTGGTTTGTCCTCAGATCCCAAGACCACTAAAGAAATGACAGAAGGCTTGCTGAGTGTGCCATCTGAACAGAACAGTTCCCTAACAAGCCAGAAACACAAGGCATAAATTGCTCTGAGTTTTCAGTTCAGCCTGTGTATTAACCAGCCATGTTTGGGAACAACAAGCCACAAATCTTGGTTCAGGTGACCACCAAGTCCAGGGGCCGGCAACCTACGGCCCCCAGGCCGGTTCCGACCCAGGTCGGCAGACTTACCGGCCCAGGCCGATCCCTAATGCCACTACCGCCGCCGTGGCGAGTTTTTTCCTCCGTGCGGCAGCGCATGTCGCGGCCGCCATTTTGAAAATTTTGAAAATGGCGCGCCGCCATTCCCCCCTCCCCCTTGGCCCAGCGGAGACCTGGACTTCGGGGGACTGGCCCAAGTCTCGAAAAGGTTGCCTACCCCTGACTAAGGGCCTTTGCAGACTGCCAGAAATAGTGCACATTAAACTGAGGCACTGCCCTGGCTCAGTGCTAGGGAGTCATGGGAATTGTATTTTTTTCTGAGACATTGAGCCTTCTCTGTCAGAGAGCTCTGGTGCCACAATAAATTACAGTTGCCATGATTCCTTAGCACTGAGCCAGGGCAGTGCCTCATTTTAATGTGCACTATTTCTGGCAGTCTGCAAAGGCCCTAAGTCTAAAGAGCCTTCCTGTCTTGTATGGAAGTCATGGTGATCAAAGGGAACAAAGCAGGCATCAGTGGGCTCTTTACAGCAACATACAACTTATTCACAAGCCAGGATTTTATGAAGTCCTTTGTATTTAATGCAACCTGTGCCATAACCAGTCATGTCCTGAGCAGTTTTTAACACTAGAGGGCATCCAAGCCAAGTCGGTTACAAAAGATTTGTCTAATTTGTTGTCTAACTGGTAGAGTTCTTAGCTGTTTCCCTTGAAATGGACCTTGCGTTCCTGCCGCTGAGTGTTCCAGAGCTGCAGCAGGGAGAGATAGGTAACACTGGGCCCATGGACACTTATGGAGCCCCTCTCTTGTATATTTGCAGGCCATGGTTTGTCAGTGGGTAAGATTCAGAGAAAGCTGGGACTCTAATTTCCCTTGCAGCTATGGGGCATGTCTAATGGCTCCCAGAATGACACCTGCAATGAGTGGTGTTAGTGTTTGAGATTGATTGACCTGTCCTTAGAAGGGACAGAGAGCCCAGTTGTATCACAGCCTGTTCTGTTTGAGGCAGAGATTACATTTTAATAGGTTGCTCATTAATTTGCCCACCTTAACTTGGGAAACTGCAAATCAAATGCCTCCACCCCTGATCCTAATAGTTTTTGTCCTTTGTAGGAAAGCAAAGACTGGAAAGAATTGATTCAGGATGCCCAGAAAAGAGGCAACATTATCCAGACATCCAGCAGCAGCTACAAAAGCAGTGCCTTGAAAATCCTGAAGCCTCGGTCGCTCCCCCACCTTGGGATTTCTGTACCCAAGAGAGCTGCCCTGGGACACACAGACACATCCAGGAGGGAGCAGAATGAATCCCCCAACCGAGTTTCTCAGCTTACCATAGCTAATGGTGGTGCTACCATGGAAGGGAGCACAGGGACACGACATCTCCCTGTGCTCCAGGAATCTTCTTCATCTGTACTCCTTCCACCACAGGCCAGGCCAGTGGAAGAGAGACCTAGGGACCCTCGCTTGACCAGGAGGGCTGAACCCACCCTCCAGGATGGCACCTGCAAGTTGCGCCATCTGTCTGGGGGTTCAGGAGGAGAGTCACCTCAGGGCCCTGATGCTCCTCCGACTCGCTGGAGCCAGATCCATGCTGTGCACCAGCTGTCCTCTAACACAGAAACAACTGGGAATCCTGTTTCAAAAACATACACAGCAGCCATGGTTGTCCCAGCCAAACTCTCTGGCCCCTGTGTCCCCATGAGAGTTCACCTCAGTGCTGATGAAGCAAAGACTTTAGGTCAAGGAGACCATCCAGTTCTTCAAGAGCCAATCCAAGAGAAGGACTGCTATTCCAGGGGCAGGAGGGTCTCAAGAGAGTTGTTGGACAGCCCAGATCCCTTTGACGCCAAACGGAGACGGACCACCTGCTAGCTGCACGTTCCTCTGTTTGCCTGGGCATGAAGGGCCCCTTCCTCATGCCAGGGTGTACCCCCCACCCCCCCGGTCTTCCTATCCATTGCAAGGTCACACCCTTGGAGCATTAGTTTTATACTGGAGAGTGAAGGGGATGTTTCACGTGAGACAGCTGTCTGTTGAAGCACTCGCATGTTCAAAATGTTAGGAGTTATGTATATTTGTATAGCAGAAATAAATTTATTTTTAAGATCTGAAATGGGGATGGGGGTGGCTACAGCTGAATCACTTGCTCATCCAAGTGTTGCCCAGGTCATCACATCTCACTATGCTGGCCATGACGGCATTTTGTTTCCGCTGTGTTTCAGGTCAGCAGCCCTTGCTCTGGCACAGCTATGCACCACTTAACCATGGGCCATGCAGTGTGCCCATGGCTGCTTTTACATCTGCTCTGGGTCTGAGGCTGAACTGGACAAATTTAATGTTGCTTGTTTTCTTTGCCCACTTTTTGCTCCTTTTTGATATTGTAAAAATACTGGTTTCTCTCTTTAAATACATACATAAACAGATAAATAAATACCTCTCTAAAGAAAAGAAAAAACCAAGACTATATTGACTCAGTATGCTTTCTCATGTCATGATGGGGACCTTGCAATACATTTCACAGAAGTGGTTATCCCCCCCCGCCTTGTTTTCTTTGCTTAGTTTCTAGACTTCTACGTGGAAGGATTTGGAGTAATAGCAGGTGCGGAGCAGACAGTGCATTCTGCCGGACACTTGCATGTCTTAGAATAGGTTCATTTTACCATTTATGGGCTGGGGGGGCAGCCCCACTCCACAAACCCCCTCCCTTTCCAGGAAGAAGTACCTATGAGCAGAATGGGTGGCAGAAGGGTGCCTTGTGAGATAGGTCTGTTGCTGCCACCACCTTCTGCCATCCGTTTTGTGATCCTTGGCAAGTCTCATCTCACCCAGTGGCCTTCCTCCGCCATCCTACTTCAAGGCATCCAGGAGGAAGAAGTGAAGTCTAGTATGAGTGTTTTTTACATTTTCTGCTAACAGCTGAAATACCTGTCATGTTTGAAAGGGAGAAAACCGTGATCTCCATTTGGAAACGATCCCTCTTTTTGGTAGCTTTTCAGCTCCTTGACCTGGGAGCTTGGGATTGCTCCACATTCAAACTGATGGCCTATCCCATTGATGTTGCAACATGAACACTGGGGCAAATGAGAATGAAAATTTATTAATTTATTTGCCTCAATTTCAAATTTAAAAGATTTATTTCACTAGATGCACATTCAAGATCTGGGGACATGGTGCTCTACAGGTGACATAGCCAAGAGGTCAACTGTATACACTTTTCTTCCTATGCCGATCAGCTGAAGGAGCAATCCACCCTTTGCATGGCCTGCAAAAAACAAGCACCACCACCACCTTTCTTTCTTTCTGCTCTGCTATCTCCTGGTCAGCAAGGCTATTTTAACTTAAGCAGAGGGAGAAGGGAGGCTGAAGAGATTAAATGGAATTGGAATTTTGAAGTCTCATACCTTGATCGCTGGTGCAACAAAATCACCCATTTCTGTGGATTGCTCCTTCAGCCTTCCTACAATGATTTCCCCCCAATTAAAATGGAAAACTGTTACTCCAGGATTTCAACTGTTAGTTATAACTTCACTGCTTTTGCAGTGTAACTGTAACGAACCATCCTAGTTACTTTTATACTTACAGAGATATGACAGCGATACGCTCTTCATATTGTGCCTTATGGGGTTTTTGGGGGGGGGGGTTGTGTGTGTGTGTTTTTTTTTTCTTTCTTTTTTTCTTTTGTTTTTTTTGTGGTGATGATGTAGAAGGAAAGAGATTATGTTTTGTACTATAGACCTCTGGCTTGTAACAGACTTTTTTAAAATGACTTTTGGTTATTTTAGAGAAATGGAAAGTAAGGGGACATTTTTAAAAACTGCAGTAGTTAGCAGACTGTAGTGTGCTTAAGGCCTTAAATTTAAGTAATTTTGAAAAGTTTTTAAAACTCTGCAGGTCACATGAACTCAAGAAAGTGATCACACATTAAAACAGGAGTTGTTGGTATTCATAGGTGAAAGGAATACAAAAGTATGTTGCAGAGCTGAAACAAAGGTGATTGGAGAATTGGCCAAGGATCAAGAACAGAAGAAAGAGCAACTTAATGAATTTTGTGAGAACAACAATTAGTGCATTGCAAACCGGAGAGACAACATGGTTTAGTGGTTTGGACTGTGGTTTGGACTCAGGAGACCAGGGTTTGATTCCCAACTCAGCCATGGCTGACCTTGGGGTAGGTTGCATGCTCTCAGCCTCAGAGGAAGGCAATGGCAAGCCTCCTCTGAAGAACTCTTGCCAAGAAAACCCCTTAGGGTTGCCTTAAGTTAGAAACAACGTGAAGGCACACAACAAAACAGATACCCAAAACAGATCGGCTGCGTAGGTTTACATCAGCAGATGGCCAATATAGAAACAAAATAGACTATATAATTGGAAGGAGAAGATGGAGAAGCTCCACTCTTTCTGCAAAACAAAACTAGGAGCAGATTAGCTGAACTGCTAATATCAAAAATCAGAGTAAAGTTGAAGAAAGACACAAAACCAACCATTGTGCTAAAATACACATTCCAGTACAACTTAAAGAGCAGATTTGCACTATTAAGCCTAGTGGTCGGGGAACCGGAAGAACTCTGGGTGGAAACCAGATATGTTTTCAGGGGGAAAAAACAACTAAAAGAGGTAGAACAAAGAGTTCCTTTCCACCATCTGAGAAACCAAATTAAATTCAAACCAAGAGTAGAGATGCTATATTGACCAACAGAGGAACTCATTATGTGGTCAGGGTAAAATGAAAAGTGTGGTCTCTGTCAGAAGTTTTTTTTTCATATTTATTTATTGATTTTATATATATATATATATATATATATATATATATATACACATTATATAAATTTCTTAATCTTGAGTATATACTCAATCTATGCAAAATATTAACAATAAAAAAACTTCCATAGTTCTTCCAAAGTAAGCATGCTACTTAATCATTTAAAACAATTCTCAAGTTTACACTTTTTAATATTTAAACATATTTGTATTAATGTCTATATTCATCTTAATTCCAGTTTAATGCATTCTATAAGGATTTTATAGGGATGGGTGGAGCTACCACCAAAAAGTTGCAACTTAAGTTCTGCCTAGCGATTCCAAAAATTTCCGAACTTGCTGTGCATGCGCAGATAAAACCCATTTGTGTGAATTTGCAGATGACCACTCGAAGAAATACTGTTACAGGTAAGCAACCTGTCCTTTTCAATCTTGGCCCAGTCATCAATTAAAATGGAGAGTGTAATAAAGAAATCAGTAGACTAAAGAGATTATCAGATGGGGGAAATGGGGGGGGGGAATCTTACATAGTTACTGTGTATGTTTTAGGAGATTATCAGAGAAAAAAGCCGGGAGTAAAAGGCATACTTCCCCATCAATGGTTTGTTGCTGGAGTATTGCTGGTTCTTCATGGGTTAAGTCCTGGATAAACACGATGTGTCTGGAAATTTTCAGCACAATTGCGTCACTTTGCTGGGAGCACGCCTTTTACTCCCTGCGATAATCTCCTAAAACATACACAGGAACTACATAAGATCCTCAAGTGTAATATATCAATTATATGGGTCAGGACTACCAATGTCATTCAATGAGTATGTATGGTTGTGAGAACTGGACAGTGAAAAAAGATGACAAGAAGAAAACCGCCTCATTTGAACTCTGGTGCTGGAGGAGAGTTCTGTGGATACCACAGACTGCCCAAAAGACAAATAAATGGATCTGAAAGCAAATTAAGGTCAATAGAAACCAAAGTGACTAAATGCAGGCTGTTGTGAACATATTGTGAGATGGTGTAATCAAATGGCAGGGAGTTGTAAAAGAAGAAAATTGTGTCATATGTGGATAAACAGAGTCACGGCTCTCCTATCTTTGCCAAATTTGAACAGCGATGTTGATGGCCAGGCCTCATGGGAGGGGGTCTCATGTGTAGGGTCACCATAAATCAAAACTGACTTGATGACAAATAACAAATGAGTGGAGGACATAATATGAAGTCCCTGTAAAATTCCGGTCTTCAGGCAAGAAAGTGTCCTTTTCTGGAACTACACCAAAAGGTAAAGTCTGTTTAATAATGACATAATGAGAGCCAACATGGCGTAGCAGTTTGAGTGTTGGACTACAACTCTGGAGACCAGGGTTTGATTCCCTACTTAGCCGTGAAACTCACCTTGGGTGAATCACATTCTCAGTCTCAGGAGAAGGCAAAGGCAAAGCCCCACTGAACACATCTTGCCAAGAAAACCCTATAATAGGTTTGCCTTAGGGAAATTGGAAATGATTTGAAGGCACACAACAACAACAACAACAACAAAAGCAGATAGGCCTGGCTTGAGACAGTCGAAAGGCTACCAAGAGAAGATCCATGGAAAGAGAAGTCTTCTGGGAGAAAGGAGAACAGTTCTGTCTACCAATGGAGAAGGCTGTGAGTGAGCATGTCTACCTATTGATAGGAGACAGAGGTAGATCTGCTTTGCAGGTTTGCGGGTTCATTCAGGAAGAACAAGATACACCTACACCTCTACAAGACCTAGGGTGCATCTCCAATGACGAAAAAGTTGATCTCAAAAGAGACCAGAAAAGGTCATTTTGGTTTTTAAAAACCCAACAATGGAGTCTATCAATTCTACACAAACAAAATGAAGTTGGCCAAGATCTCAGCACATCATACACAACCAGCTGATGGATTTGCACTGAATCTGGAGGATACATTTGGAACAACCTGGCTTATGACACAGGTAATGTGATGTCTTCAAAGTCCACTCTTGAGGTAATCTGACTTAAAACTGAGGCTATGTGGTGTATGCAAGATCCACTTCTCTCTCTCTCTCTCTCTCTCTCTTTCAAGGATTTACATCTTGCCTTCCTCCCACAATGGGATTCAAAGCAGGTTAAACTTTTGGGGGTGTTAGTGGGACACTCCTCTAATTGCCTTGAAAAAGGTAATCAGACAGGTAAGAAAGGTAAAAGGTAAACTAGCAGGAGGGCAGCAACTTTTCTCCCAACTCTGGATCTGTGTGGCGGCTTCCCTATTGCCCTCTGATCACTAAGTGATTGTGAAAGTGTGCTTCTGTTCTGGGACGCTGCGGAGGAGGTGCTGCATGAGGGGGATATCAATACCTCCTTGTGCAGCATCTGCCAAATTGCTACACTATTATAACCCTAGACTGCATTTTCATATGTCACCAACAGGATTCCATCCCATGTTTAAGTTTGCACCTTATCCCACTTGGTAGTACTGATTTCTGGCATACCTGGAGGCCAGGTTTACCTGCCCAACTCTCTCCCATAGAGTGCCCCAGTGGCATCTGGTGATTCAGTGTTGGGAGCCTCAGTTCCTTTCACTCTTTCACCACTCCTGCTTTCCAGGCTTTCTGTTCCCACCTCACCGCTGATACTGCCCCAGATTTATTGCCTGGAGTCCAGGTCTTGGGTCGTCTCCTCATCCTGAAAGGATCTGGCCTTTGGGTCCTCTCCCACTTACATCTTACATCCCTCTCTGAAGGAAGAGAACCCAGCTCCTCACAGGGCAGCTGCAGTTGGTTTTGTTCATTTCGAAATTGAGCTTTCAGGCCATTTTCACACAAACCTGTCCGGTTTCACTGTCCAGTTCTCACAACCATGGGCAAGATAGCAGAATGCAGTTTCTGTGGCTGGTATAGTCATGCTATCATTCATACCTCTGATTGATTTGGTGTGGTCCATTCCAATTTATTATGGATGGTTTGTGAACATTTGAGGGTTAAGAAAAGCATAATATTATAAGAGCTTCCTTTCTAAAATAGCTCAAATGTCTCTAAGAAAACTTACTAGTTTTGACATCAATGGGAAAAAATAAATAAAGATGATGTTCCACCATCCTTTTCTGTCTCTCTTGGATTCACATCATTTCAAGAACAGTTAAGAGATAACACCTTTTTTAAAATCCAGTGTCCCTGTTACTGGCCTTTGGTTTCAGAACCATTGCCTTTTCTCATTTGCCTGTATCTCCCGGAAGATGGGGGACTTTTTCCCTTTCTGGAAAGCGTGAAGAGCTCATTTCCACAAGTTCCTCTGTGTTTGCCTGCTGGAATACCCTGCTCTCAGATGTGCATTAAACATCCCGGATCCCACTTGATTTGCTGGTTTTCCTTCCCAAACAGCACCCTCCCTGAAGACTCCACTGCTTTTTTTTTTTCATTCGTAAAAGTATTTCTCCTTCACCCCTTTTGTCATCTCAGTAATCCCATAGGAGGTTCTTGCCTTCAGCAAGCCTGTTTCTTAGCACTGTCTGGTTATTTATACAGTAGTTTTCTTTCTTTTTTTAGAAATTAGCTACCTCCATAATTTCTTCTCTAGCTTACCCTTAGAAAATTTACCCTTAGAAAAACTTAATAACTGAGAAGCAGCAGCACAAGCTCATGCCACTTCCATCCATGAGATAGTCAATCTGCTCTGGCATGAGTCCAACCTTTCAAGCTCTATCCAACATGCCAAACCAACTTTAAGGATAGGGTTCATCACTTTCAAGTTCACACTAAAAGACAGAGCAGATTCACTACCCCACTGGTGTGGAAATGCCAGCCACCGCTGCTCAGAAGGCATAGTGTCTATGTGTGGCTTGACATTAGGACTTGGCATTGAGAACAAAATCTCTTGTTCATGCTGTGCACATTGACTTATCCTGGAGAGATGATCACTCTTTGCCCAAACAACAGCCCTGCAGGTGAAAGAGTCCCCCTTGGCCAAGATTCTTGGTCATTCATGGAGAGCTTGGTGCTATACCTTCTTAAGAAGATTCCAGACCTGACCACTTGGCAGTATAGATGGCGTTCTTTTGGTTTTGTTCATTTGGAAGCCAAGATTTCAGGCCATTTTCACACACGTGTTCTCCTACAAATAGTACTAATGTTCCAAGGCTGCACATTCTCATGTCCACCATCTTGTTCTAGGACAGTTGAAGGGGGTCTATGAGGCCTGCTCTCAAGAATACAGTTGCCCCTCCGTATTCATGGGGGATCCATTCTGGAACCCACCCCCACCCTGCAAAAATGGAAAATCGCCAATATTCAAGCCCCATTGGCTAGAATGGTGGTGTGCACCTGCAGGCATGCACCCCATTTTGTCCCCCTCTGTTTGCTGCTTGCCAACGGGCAACGGATACGAACTCCAAGTCCGCAAAAATGGAGGGGCGATTGTATAACAATCTGACAATGGTACCGCGATAAACAGTGAAGTGGAACTACTTCCCATGACAGTCCCAAAACCACAAATGCAGGTTGTGGGACTGATTCATAGCAACAGTTTTCATTTCTACTTGGTGCCAATTTTCTGTAATGTTCATGGGCTATGCTACAGGGGATCAAATCCATCTGGAATTTTCTATTAGGCTAGTTGGTCTGCTTTCCCCCCAAAAAACCTGTGGAATTGTTCATATGTTGAATTCTCCATTCCTGAGGTTATTGCAAAAATATTGCATGAATGGTTCCTCCAAATTTTGGAACAAATAATCTATGAAACCATCAAATTATATTCTAATAAAACTAGGCTATGACACTTTTTTGTTGGAAACAGTATGTTTCCATAGAGGGAGACAACAGGTCAATTCTATGATGCAGCCTCTCCTTAAAGGAGTGTGGGGTTTTCTACTGAATGCCTAGCTTGTGTGAGTGTGTGTGTGAATTCTCTTGTCCTGTGAAGTCTGACCATTATAGAATCATAGAATCACAGAGTTGTAAGAGACCACAAGGGCCATCCAGTCCAAGCCCCTGACATGCAGGAACTCCCGATCAAAGCATCCCCGACAGATGGCCATCCAGCCTCTGTTTAAAGACCTCCAAAGAAGGAGACTTTATCACTCTCCAAGGGAGTGTGTTCCATTGTCAAACAGTTCTCACTGTCAGGAAGTTCCTCCTAATGTTTATGTGGAATCTCTTTTCCTGTAGCTTGTATCCGTTGTTCCAGGTCCTATTCTCTGGGGCAGCAGAAAACAAGCCTGCTCCCTCCTCAATATGATATCCCTTCAAATATTTAAACAGAGCTATCATATCACCTCTTAACCATCTCTTCCCCAGGCTAAACATACCCAGTTCCCTAAGTCATTCCTCATAGGGCTTGGTTTCCAGACCCTTCACCATTTTAGTCGCCCTCCTTTGGACATGCTTCAGTTTTTCAACATCCTTTTTGAATTGTGGTGCCCAGAACTGGACACAGTATTCCAGGTGTGGCCTCACCAAAACAGAATACAATGTCACTATTACTTCCCTTGATCTAGATATTATACTTCCATTGATGCAGCCTGAAATCGCATTATGGTCAGAAGGATTTAGGCAATTCATTACCAGAGGCATTTTAGTCCAGTATTCCAGCGTCTACGTTTTTGTATTACCTGAACAACAGATAGCATGTGAAGTGCATCTTTTCCCCCCATTTTTTTCTAGTAGTTGCACCTGCCAGCCCAAACCACAATGTGAAGATGTACACCCACAGGAACTGTTGCAATGGGTGGGTGATGGTGGGAGAGATTCTTGTTAAGGGTTCCAGCTAGCCATGCTCATTTCCGGGATACTTCATTCTATCCCATCCCATCACCCGCTCTGCCCCCCATTTCTGTCCCTGATTTTCTGTCCTCTCCAGCTATGAGACAGCATGCACCTAATGTGCTCAGCCCACCTTGGGAAGCTTCTCCCACACGTATGGAAAGCATTGTTTTCTGCTGGTTGGGTTTTTTTTGGGGGGGGGGTAATTCTGAAAACTTTGGCACTCCCATAAAGCTGATGATAACGTTCCTCTTCTGTCTGGATGGTGTCATTTTGGCTATAAACTCACTCATTTTCAGATTCAGGCTGTTTGTGAGAATGTATTGGAGGATATCTGTCAATGTATACACATGTATAAGATGACAAGGGCTGCATTCACACTGCATAAATAATCCAGTTCGAGAGCATTTTAACTGCCATGTCTCTGTGCTATGGAATTCTGGGAATGGTAATTTGTTGTGGCCCCAGAGTGGATGCAGCCAAAGTCTCCGTACAAAAGTCTTGGTGTCCAAAAGTAGTTTCCAAAGAGACAGCCATATTAGTCTGCAAAGGGTGTGTGTGTGTGTGTGTGTGTGTGTGTGAGGAATCCAGCAGCACCTTTGAGATGAACTGGTTCATTTTGGCATGAGCGATCAAGGGTACCAGCTCACTTTTTCAGATGCACTGATGGAGGCAGAGGCGTCGCCAATGGTGTATACGAGTTGCAAGATGAGGGTGAGGTGGATGCTCAGAGAGACATATCATTAGAAAGGTAGGGGTAGGTTGTTGCTGTCACCCAGCAGCCCCTTTGGGGTCTGCCAGGGCTGCTGGCTGAGACAGGGAAGAGAGGTGGGCAGTGGGGAGAAATGAAGGTGGGATGGGGTGCAGAGGCAGCCATGGACTTCTCTTCTGTCCCTGCCATCATCACCTCCCTTTTCCACCTGGCCAGCTGCCCCACTAGGCCCTTTAAAAATCTCTCATCACAGTTTAAATGAACAAACAAAAGCAAAGAGGCAATTTTTTTTTTTTTTTTGGTATAAGAAAACAGAGACTTAGCAGCAGCAATTAGTAGGTTGCTTTACTGTAGTGGGGGATTATTACATCATAACGCCTATGGTAAAATGTCTCTCTAGAGGCTGTGGTGGTTCATCTTTTTTTTCCTTTTAGAACATTTATAATCAAACAAAAATAATTCTCTACAAAAAAGTATCTGAACCGTAAACTCTACGGCAAAGCCTGGATAGCACGTTACACTTTGGCGCGGTACAAAGCGGCCTTGTTCAGTCCTGGTCTTGAGTGCAAGAAAAGGAAAACTGAAGACTCACAACCAAAGAATAAAAACTGAGAAAAAAAGTACAAAAACTTAATAAATTCAGCAACTTGATTTGTAGGCAACAGTATAACGTCAGGGCTGGGCTGGAGCAGGCCGCCATCGCCTCTGTCATTGGCAGGGTGGACCCAGGCACGCAAGTCATTTGCCTCCCTCCCCAAGGCTGCCCCCCATATCCTGAGCTCCATAGCTGCCAGTCTCCATGAGGAGTGCTACTCCTGAAACAAACAGATGTAAGGAGAACGGAAAAGAGACTCAAACAAACAGCTGCGCAACTAAATGCCGGAGATTAGTGGCATGTTTTTGGCAGACTCCCTTGTGCAATAGCGAAGGGCTCTTGAAAAGAGATGAGGAAGCCATTGCAAGTCCTTTGCATGCCCTTCCCTCCCCTTCCCAGTCCCCCAAGTGTGGTAGGTTGCTCCTTCTTCACTCCATTAATACAGTCAGCTCAGTCTTGGCAAGGTTGCAGCCACATCCACTCAAGAGCCAGAACCGTTCTGGGGAGAAGGATAACCAGCCCCATGAATCCACCTGGTGCTTCTGTCACCTAGAGAGAAGAAAGGCCAGCAGTGGGGCGATACCCCCTCCCACCCATCCATCCATCCATCCATCCCGCTCTGAATGTGTTCTCTCCCTCCCTTCCTCTCCAGTCCTCTCATTCCAGGTGTTTGCGCTCAGCTCGCCTTTGCTTGGGCTTCAGAGGTCCAGAAACTGTCGCAACTGGACAGCTAGGGTGCTCAGCAGCAAGGTTGCAGGGCTGAGGAAAGCTCTGGGGTCTGCAGCGGTGTCGCATTCCTGGTTCTCTCCTTCGCATTTGGTTTGCTCACAGAGGACGCCCTTGAAGCTAGGGGGGCAGAGGCAGCGCTGGTTCTCATAGCAGGTGCCCCCATTCTGGCAAATCAGGAACTCGTCATCACAGACATTAGCTGCAGAGAACCATGCAAAAAGTCAGAACAGTGAGGACAAAACAGAACATAAATTGTTTTTTGCTGGGGAAACCAAAAAGGCACTAAACTATATGCAACCTTTTGAGATCTTCAGATTTCTTCATCAGGCAAGATATTGCAACAATATATATCCTGGAATTTTTCTTATGCTCAATGTGGTTTCTATAGGAACTGGGATTTATAAGGCTTTATAAGACTGCATAAAGTATGAAAATGAATTACACATAGATCAAAGAACCATATGAAGACGAACTTCAAATTCTAAAAAGTGAAGTAGAAGCTGCAATAAGAGGAACTGGGAATAATAAATCATCAGGAACAGATAATATTCCAATTGAACGGCTATAATCCATACACACAGAATCAACTCTAGTGTCAACTAATATATGTAATCAAATATGGGGAAAAAACTGCTGGCCAACAGACTGGAAATGATAAATATACAAAAAAGGAAACACAAAAGACTGCAGCAACTGTAGGACTATAATATTTATCTCCCATGCAAGCAAAATTATGCTCACAATTCTTCAATACAGACTCCAATCATACTTGGAGAAAGAAATCCCAGAGGTGCAAGTGGGGTTCAGGAAAGGAAGAGCCACTAGGGACCACATTGCTAACATAAGATGGTTAATGGAGTGTACAAAGGAATTCCAGGTTCCTATAGTTAAAATCTCTTCTTTTCCCCATCCATGCCAGTCCAGAGCATGTGGCCTCTGCAATCCCCCTACACAAAGATCAGCTGTGCCCCTCTCCTCCCCAATGAAGAATGATTGAGAGTCCTTCCTTGCTAGGGAGAAGCTTCTCCCTTTGCACACAGGCATATTGGGAACAACAACTGAGCAGCTGGCTGAGCAGTGACCAAGAGGCCTCTACCCACACTGGCCTTCTGGAAGGGCAGCATGGGTGAGGGGCTTCTTGGTCACTACTCAGGCAGCTGCTCAGTTGCTGCTCTCAAGGGGCAAAGAGAGCAGCGACCTAGATTGATTGTTTTGAATTTGCAGTAGAACAGTAGACCTAACATCAAGAAATACATATGGAGAGCACTAGGGTTATCAAGAGGAATGGGGTCAGTAGCCGGAAAAAGTTTGGGACCACTGATCTAGACTATTCTGTAATTTGTAACTTCTCTAAGTGTGCCTAAAGAGAAGGTACCCTTGCAGAACAATTTGGCCAAAGGGTGCCTACACTTTTGCTCCCTATATCAGCTCTTACAAGGGCTAAAAACTTGCTTTATAAAAAAAAAAAAACCCTAAGCTTGTAATGTGGGTCAAATGATGGTCCAAACAGGTACAGGGTGGCATGGCTAGAATCTGGCTAAAACCCAGCCATATCAGTGGTATGACAACCCTGCTTTCACATCTTCAGCTACCAGAGCCTACAAGCAGAAGAATGAACTGGGACCCTCTGTATGTGAAAGGGATGCTCTCCCACTCAGCCGTGTCCCTTCTTGATAGTCCATGGAAGGAGCAGCCCCTTACCCTGTGCCACAGCTGAGCACCAATACTTACGGAGGCAGCCTTGTCTCCAGTAGTAGCCAGACATGCATTCATCACATTTTGGCCCGGTGACAAAATCCTTGCAGTCACAGTAGCCGGTCTCATTGCAGCGGTTGGCCACTGAGCCTATTCGGTTGCAGTTACAGTCTGTCCAAAACAACAAACAAACATGCAAACAAAAAGGAAATCATGCAGTGCAGCTCCATACAAACTACAAGGAGACTTCTTGGTTGGTTAGCATTATGAAGGAGGCATTCCCTTCCTTGGATTCCACTCCATCTGGTTCCCCTTCGAAAGCAGCAGAAAGCCCTCGAGTGCAGCATGCAAGAGATAGGGCCAAGGACATACTATCCATTTCTGCATGGAGTAATTTCCCACAGGTGTGACAATTTGCAAAATTGTAAACTGTGAAGGATAGTTGTGTTTTGGCTCACACAATAATTTGAAAGGGCAAAGTTAAGAGACGTTAACAATATTAAAACATGAACCAAACAAATGATCCAGTGCAAGTAAGCAGATGAATGAAGGCTCAGAGCCTGTCCTATCCCTCCCCGCAATTTGAATATATATATATTTCCCCAATTTGAATATATATATATTTACATTGAGGTTCCAAGAATCCCCAGCCAGCATAGTTTGGGTACTGTAGGCCAAAAAAGGTAACTTCTTTCCTCAACATCAGGCTCTACCTCTTCAGAACAGTGAAACATGATATTGAAAGACATGATGATTGCAAGTCAGGAGTGTAGCTACAGCAGGGCAAAATGAGGGTCTGCCCCCTAAATAAGAATTCTGGCCTCCAAAATGCAATTTTTCTTCAGTCTCCAAGCGTCTAGCATTGCAATAATGCTAGAAGTTTGCTCAACTTCAGCTGAGCCTTTACAAAGGAATTTTAGGCCCTTGTAGCTGCATTCCTGCTGCAGGCAGGTCAAAGGTAGCACGATGGTGGTGAGGACTTCTACTCACAGAATGCCCTAGAGGTCTAACTATGCTGACTGGAAGCTCTTGAGAGTTGCGGTTCAAAAAAGCAACTCTTCCAAGTTCTGATTTTTTAAAACAAAACCTTTTAAACTTTCTTTTTATTCTAGGAGGCATTTGCTAGACTCAGCCCTCTGAAAATAAAGTTTACATTATTCCAAAGATAGCATTTGCTGCACCAGACGCCTTGCCTTGCCTTGCCTTGCCTTGCCTTGCCTTGCCTTGCCTTGCCTTGCCTCGCTTCCTAGTTTGCTGCTCTGCACTGTTTCTTTACCACTCCATTTCTGGCATGGCTGGTGTGTCCTTTGGCACTGCCAAGCTCAGTGGTCAGCCAGGCTAGGAAAACACCATGGTTGAGGAGGAGCCCACTTCATCTTAGACAGGCTGGGGTGTCAAGGGTGGTAATTTGTGGCCCTCCAGAGGCTGTTGGACTGCAACTTCCAGCATCCCTCACCCAAGGCTATGTTGGCAAGGGGTCTGATGGAAGCTGCATTTCAGCAACATTGGGAAGGCTTCCACTTGCCCATCTCAGTGCAAAGGACTTGGAAGAGGACCTGGAGGAATAAGGAAAACATGGGGGGGAGAATGCCATCCCCATGGGGTGGCAGGTGCTGACTGGCAGAGGGCTCCCTGGCCCAGGCTTTGAAGGCCAAAGGGAGATGGGAACAATGGGACCTGCCCTAACCCCAAAGCCCGGGCTGTCTCCCCAGCCCCCTTCACTCTCTCCGGTGCCTCCCCACTCACCCAGACAGACATTCTCGTCATCCAGTTCTGCAGAGCTGTTCCGGTAGTATCCCAGGCGGCAGTGCTGGCAGTGCTGGCCCCGGGTGTTATGCTTGCAGCTGATGCAAGTCACCAAGTTCAGGAAATCGATGAAGCTGCACCGGTTGGAGTGGCCGTAACATTCACAGTCTGCAAGAGAAGAGAGGCCGGGAGAGGAGTGAGGCCCTCGCTGGCCCAGCCCTGGCAGCAGGCATGTAGGGAGACAATGGAGCAGTGCAGAGAAATGCCACACCTGGTATATGGGATACCTGGTGCAGATCATTTTTTAATATCCCCCTTCTCTCTTCAACAGCCTTTTCTGGGTCTGGCGGGGATGTTGGTCAGGTGGTAATGGGAGGCGACCCGCTTTATGCCTGGATAGCAAATCCACCAGACCTGGAAGGCAGTGACTGCTGGTGGGAGTGGGCTACAGCCTCTCTGGGTCTGGTAGAGTGGCTCACTGGGCGGGTAAGGGAGGTGACTTGCTTTCCTGCTTGGCAGCAGGCCCACCAGACCTGGAAGGAGGTGACAACTGGCAGTGGCACCCCATGCCCACCAGTGGCCACACCTGATGGATGGCAGAGGCACCCTGGATGGTGGAGGGGGGTGGCCAGGTCAGTCTTGGGATGGATGGGAGCCACTGCCCCACTGGGTTTTCATCCCCCTCTGAGGGATCACCCGGTGTTGTCTGCACCCCTCACACCCGCCAGTGATGCCCCCTGTACAGCGTATGCTGGGGGGGGGGGCTCTGGAGGGGGCAAAGGATGGCCTTGGGCCATGCCCCAAAGGCTGTTTCTGCAGCCCCCAGTCTCTCTGGACCTTTCTGGAATTGCTTCCCTATAAAGCCCTCTATGGTTCAAGTCCAGGCTATTTGGCAGACTATAAGCCTGTACAGACAGGCCAAAAGGGCCAGCCTGGGGGTGGAGTTGAGGTGTGGCGACCGCACGCAGCCACCTCAATTCTGCCTTGATGCTGCCATCACACCATGCACCCCACTGTGTGGTGCACGGCGTCAGGGTGCTCCCTTGGTGCAGCGTAGAAGAGCTGCAATGGCAGAGGTAAGGGCAGGTTTTTGCTGCTTCAAAAAGGAGTGGCATTTGCCAGCTCTTTCTAGAGTAGCAAAGAGCGGGATTGGGGCCATAGCGTGTGGTTGATGCGGCTCTGATCCGGTGCTCCCAGGGGCAGCACAGAGCCGCTCCTTAGGGGCCATCTGTAAAGCCCCTATATCTCCCTGTATGAGCCATTCTGGGCTCTGAGATCATTAGGAGAGGCTCTTCTTTCAGTCCCACCACCATCACAAGCATCATTATTGGGGACACAAGAGAAGGCCTTCCCGGTGGCTGCCCCTAGATTCTGGAACTCCTTTCCCAGGAAAGCCAGAATGGCCTCCTCCTTTTTGTCCTTCTGTATGCAAGCTAAACACTTTTTATCCAGATAAGCTTTTAAAACAGAAAGTTTTAAAATAACTTTTTTAGTTTTAAAAGAACTAGTTTTAAGATTTAAAGATTTAAAAGAACTGGGGTGTCTGTGTGTGATGTATTGCTTTAAGTGAACCGTTTTTAAGAGTGTTTTAATCTTTTTAATTGGATTTGTTTTTACTTCAGAGTGAATTATTTTAATTCTATAAATAGTTTAATTCTGTTTTAATGTTCACTTTTTGTATGTTTTCACTTGTATTGTTCATTTAAAACTGAGAACTACTTTGAGTCCAAGTTTTTTTGGGGAAAGTGTGATATAAATAAATGCTGCAACAACAACAAACAAATAAATAAATTCATCATCATCATCAGGAATTGCACTTCACCTTTTAAAAAAGTTTCAGGGACTTCTGCGGTGTTCAACACATCCAATTTTTTTTAAACCCAGAAGTGCACTTGCATGTTTATGGAGTTCTGTCTTTTTTGTTTTGTTTGTTTGTTTTGTGCATTTTGGGGAGTCCACACGGCCCCAGAGGGAAGCAAGAGGCATAAAATGAGCTGCCAGATCTAACAAAGTTGCATTACATCTCCAGTTCCTGAAAAAGCAGTAGGCAAAACCCATTGGACTGTTGATTTTCTGCTTTTATTATGGGGTCTCCTCTGGGATCAGAAGGGGAGTCCTGCTTTCTTTCACTCTTGGGGCCCAAAACCAAGTCAGAGTCTAACTGGGTCGATGTCCTTCTCCCTACTGGATCCAAACTCCCCTACTGTGCCCTGGGCTTATCATGCTGAATAGCAGAAGACGGAAGATTTCAGCAGGTGTGGGGCAACCTGGGGTTTTATAGACAACATTAGGCCTTGAGTGGGCCTTGAGGGGTGTAGAAACTTTGTGGGAAATGTTAGCTCAGTGGGGACTGATCATGCTTAAGTGAGAAGCGGGATTCCCATGGGCCTTGGAAGATCTGCCCCCAGGAACAGCCAGCCTGCAAGTGGTCTCTCACATAGTACATTTTGCCAATTATCTCTGGACAGAAAAGAGGCACGCTTGGACCACAACAGTCCTCATAGAAAGGGAAACTCAAGCTTTCTTTTGTGACAAGGCATTATTTTGCAATACCCCTGTGTGAGAGCTGCCGGCTGTCCACCTCAAACCTTGGCTGCATATGGGGCTACTAAGATCTATTCTCAGCTAGGGAGCAAGAAGCAAGAATGATGAGGTTTTGGTTATTTCATCCCTTCAGAAGGAAAGCACAAGAAGACATTTTCTGCCCACATTGGAGGCACTCAGGGTGAGGGCTCCACTTTAAGCTTTTCTTCTAAGCTTCTCTGCTGTGAAGAGAATGGGAGACACAGAAGGGGGGAGCCACAAAGACAGACACACAGGAGTAGCAGACAGGCAAGGGGCACCATGGGATGAACAGCCCCACGAGGTCGAGAAGGGCGGCTTCTCCTTCCCATGGTTTGCAGCATCTGTTGAAGGAAATGGGCTACCTGCCCAAACATACAGGTACTTTCTTCCATGGCTTCCCATGGACATAAACCAGACTATGCTGGCACAAAGAGCTCAGGGTAGAGGCTTAAATTAGAGTGTTCCCAACTTTTCTTTTTTAAAAAGAGCTCCAACTGAAAAGACAAAGGCACGTTCTTTTACAGCAGTGGTATTTTTCAGGCTATTGCTCCTTTTCCTCTTTCATGACAACCTTAGAGCCCCTCCAATGACTACTTCTTGATATTAGAAATATCTCGATCTACTGTTTATGCTGCATTCAGCAGGTCCATGGTGTTTACCTCAGCTGCGTCCAGATCGCCACTAAGTCCTCCTCTGCCTCAGCATCTCATATGTGAATAGAGCAGCAGCAACAGCAGTGACATCCTGCTCCTTTCTCTCACCTGCACCATAAGGAGAGCTGGCTGGCCGGTTGCTCAGTTGCTGCTCCCAGGGTGACTGGTTACAAAGGGAATAGCAACTGGGCAGCCAGTTGAGCAATGACCAAGAAGCCTCTCGCCCAGCCTTTGACACAAGGTCACTTCTCCCTTTGCACCCAGTCACCATGGGAGTAGCAACTGAGCAGCATGTGCCATCCTCGTAGCAAAGGCTGGCTCAAGGGAGAGGCTTCTCGGTCATTGCTCAGTCAACTGCTCAGTTGCTGCTCCCAAGGTGACCGGGTGCAAAGCTTCTCCTTAGTGAGGAAGGTCTCTCAATCCAAGAGAGGTGAAGGACTCTTCTCAAGAATCAATCCTGGACACTCATCCCCTTCCTTCCCCAGAGACGTGCCTTCCCCATACAGCTTCAAGCCATCCCTGCATCACAAACTTTGTTTCTTCTGTTCCCACTTCTTTCAGCCTGTCTGACAAAAGAAACAAGAGTAGCAGTTCAGCTCCAACCCAGAAAGCTTCAGCTGAGTCCCAAATGCGAAAGCTCCTTTTTGCCATTGTTTCCTCCTCACCACCACATGCTCTAACTCTTCATTCCCACCATGATCCTAAAGGCTGCTAGTTCCTCTTGTCTTTCCTGCATGCCAATAATTTTACTGAGCCCTCCCCCTGTCACCACCTTTTTCCTTACCATTCCCCTGCTGTCCCTTTTCCCCCTCACCACGCCCCTGGATCTTTCCACCATCCCAAAGGAGGTAATACTACCATTTTACAGAAAGTTATTAACAGAACTTAGGGGGGCTGCAGACTGCCAGAAATAGTGCAAATTGAGTCCACTTGTAGGGTTAGGGTTAGGGAATCATGGGAACTGTATTTTATTGTGGCACCAGAGCTCTCTGACAGAGAAGGCTCGATGTCTCAGGAAAAAAAAATCCCATGATTCCCTAGCACTAACCCTAACCCTAAAAGTGGACTCAATTTGCACTATTTCTGGCAGTCTGCAACCCCCCTTAGTTCCAAGAGCACAATGGAACTCCATGAATTAGAGAGGAAGACCTAACCTATGTTGGGATGGTATGATTAAATGAGAATTTTTCCACAGATATTCCATGTGTGTGGACCAGGGTGGGCATGGGATGGCCCAAAGGTGACAGGTGACCTCCATATGTTTCTGCTTGTCCCAGGACCAGACTCTCCAACTGGCCCCATCTGATGGTGCAGTCCCAGTTAATCCTCTATCATCACACTTTTTCAGCTGGTTTCTCTCACCTCGTCCCACCGTCCCACTTATCCTCAGCTTACTTCATTTGCTGCAAATTGATTTGAAACTGTGTAGAAGTAGTTTGCACTTAGTCAATTTGAGGGGGGAGAAGACGAGGAGATGTGAAACTTGCCTTTCCCATTTGTTTCAGGCAAAAGCAAATTGCTGCAGTCTCTCCCAGCTTGCATGTTCTACCTCATTCATATTCTTTTCCATCAGATGTTGTTTGATCACACATGACCACACCCAGATGTTGTTTGGGCACACAAGTCCAGTTCTGATTTGTAAAATGTTGGAGGGCATGAGACCCCTGTCTAGGACTCCCCCACACAGAGAGAGAGACTAAAAAAATGTTAACTTGGAAGCTTCTAGGAACTGCTATTCTCCTCTAAAAAAAATGTGTTAGTGTGAGTGTATGCATATTTTCTTGTGTGTGTGTGTGTGCGCACTGGTGTTCCATAACTTTTTTAAACATGGAAGTGAACTTCCAGCCACAACCAGTTTTGGGGGGAAAATAGCACCCCCTCACTATAGATTTTGAGATGCAACTTCCCAAAGGCCCTAGCAGCATCCAACCCACTGAAGGTACCCCCTCCTGATGCAGACAAATAGCAGGTCAGGGTGAACGCTGGGGCAGAATCCTCTCCCCTGACAAACTACTTTTACATGTTCAGGGCATTTGTGTATAGAGAGGGGGCTCTCAAGATGCTTCTCCCCACATTCTGTCATTTCAGTCCCTGTCCAGTGCAGTCCAAAGGAGGACAGCCAGTTGTCCTGAAACAAGGAAGATCAAGGCCTTCAACAGGCAACATCAATCCAGGATGTTGTATGCTTCTAACTCTTTTGGAATTCCCCAAAGCATTCAGTCTGACATCCCCTTGCTCCTTGTTTCTCACTTCTCCATCTCCTCTTACCTTTAAATGTCTCAATAGATGCCACTGGAATGGAGCCAGATTTGAGCCGGATGAGTTTGGAGACCTTGGGAGAGGCTTAGGAAGATTAAAAGACACAATTTTCTCCCTTGTTCTTTTCACACTAGGCACACCTATAACACACACTACAAAGAGACAGCGCTAGCTTTACATCAACCACGCTACGAAAGAGCTGTGTTAGGACTGCAAAAGGCCAGGGTGCTGACAACCTCTCAGGGATTAGAAAAACTGCCTAGAGATTGTCGTGTATCAAGAAGTATAGAAATACAATAAGCAAATATTGGCTGGAATCTTGTATCAGCTTATGTTTAATTAAGTACTTAACTATGTAACTTCTCCTGGCCTGACCCCCAGAAACCTGATGGGAATGTCAATCTTCCAACCACCAGCACATGGACCTCCCAGTGAAGGATGAGAGGAGAAGTTGCAATTGCAGCAATTGTGTCACACAACTATTATGAATATGAAACAGTTACCTAGATTTACTCACATGTAACTATTCCATGTTCATAACTGCCACTTAGTCGTGATTGTGACACTGTTGGCATAATGGTAATTCCTTTCCCATACCCTCGATCAGCTGTTTGGAGAGAAGGAGGTCCATTCTGCTGGCGAGCGGGGCATGGCTGAATGATGTTTCCATCTGTTTTTTGGAGGGTTGGGGGGTCTGGAGAAGTTATTTGATTAAGCATTTAGTTACATATATGTTGATACAGGATTCTGACCATCATTTCTTTAATATTTTATAAAATAAATCCATCTGTCCATGCAAACTATTGTCTGAGAAAACCTACTAAGACCACAGAAAACATGATTACTTCAAAGTGTACCTAAAATTACTACCATGTACTACTCAAACAGAAATCCACCAAATAGTGATACCTTTATTGGCCAACCAAAATGCACCATATACTTCTTGCAAGCTTTCGAAGTGCCACTGGCTTCTTCATCAGGCAAGATGTTACAAACCAAACAGAACAAATGGGAGACAGTCAGATGCCCGCATTTTGATGTTTCTGTCCTTAGTTAAGATGGTAAGTGGAGGGTATCTTTTGCAGGCTGTCCCCTCCTCCTTCTGGCCATGTGGCAATTGGGAGATTTGCAAAGTCCAGGAAATTTAAAGTCCATTTATATCTCAACAAGGATGCAGGCATCTGATTAACATCTCCAATTTTTCTCCTGTTTGCTTTGTAACATCTTGCCTGATGAAGAAGTCAATGGAGCTTCAAAAACTTGCAACGAGTATATTGTGCATTTTGGTTGGCCAATAAAGGTATCACTGTTTGGTGGATTTTGGTTTGAATTTGCTAAATGGCCAACACAGCTACCCCTGCATATAGCATGTACTACTGTTGCCCATTGATTTTGCTGGGTCTACTCTAGACATTCAACACCAGCAACAACTAGCAGGCGAAGACACAACTAGGAGCCACCTAGGCGACTACTTTAACCAGCTCAGCAGACATCAACAGCCCAGCGGTTACCTGGTTTCTTGCCATGTTTCTTGGCAGCACCATGTGCTGGCTTGGTCTTGGAAGGGGCTGCATTTGAGACAAAAGGTAAGTGAGCAAAGCAGGATGCAACCAACATCTGAGGAGCCTGGCAGGGTTGTGAATGCCCAGCTTCTCACACAGCCCGGCTGGTTAGGCCAGAGTCTGGAAAAGTTGCTGGCTTGGGCAATCAACTATGACCAGTAGAAAATCTGACTCAGAACTGTTTCATTCGAAGAACCAAAAACATGCAAGGTCTGGATGGGAAAAAATTGGAACGTAAAGGGACTCTTGTGCATTTTAATTGGAATGGTAGGGGCGGCACCTGCTAAATTTCCCCGCTCTTGGAGGACATTGGGGGGGAGAAAATCAAGCAGCTTTTTGTTGGAAGTACAAACAGACAAATCTAGCCAGCCTGGTTTGGCTTTTAATTTTTCCAGTCTTACGTTCGCATGGCCCTACCTAAACGTACATATATGCTGCAATTTTCTAAAAGATCACAGAATTTTTCACTGTCATTTCTCCTAATATTTGCAGTTTTGTAGAACTGAGAATTTTGTAGAGTATACATTTGTGTGCTTTGCTAATATTTTTTCCTAACCTAACACATTATTAGAGTTTTGAAAATGGAAACATGTATATCCCTCCAGTATGCATATTTTCTGATGGGAAAATTACTCTGCAACATTTGGAGAGTTGTGACTATTGAAGGATAACTCCTTTCCTATTTGCATATTTCTTAAGTGGTGCAAACTAGGTAGGGCCACAACTCATGCCTCCAAAGGGGGAGAAGAACCAACCCAAAGTGCTCTGTTTGTTAGGGCTCTCAGTCAAGATTTAGAGTGTGTTGGCTATTGTTCTCCTAAAGATGGGTGTAACATGCATCTGAGGAAATTGGCTGCAATCCTTGAAAGCTTCACAAAATCATAACATCAGAGAGTTGTTACCTTGAAGGCCATCTACCTCATCCCCTTGCCAGATAGGAATCTGTCACTAAAGCAGTTCCCAGAGATGGTGCTCCAACTTCTGTTTAAAGACCTCCAAAGAAAGAGAGTCCACCATCCTCTAAGGCAGTGATGGCGAATCTTTTAGAGACTGAGGGGCGTTGCAGACCAGCCCAAAGGGCTGGTCTGGAGGTGGAGTTGGAGTGGAGCAGCTGCACACCGGCTGCCCCAACCCCAGCCCAACACCATCCTGATGCCATGCGCCCATACACATGGCATGCGGCGTCAGGACGCCCTCCTGGCGCAGCATGCAGACACGCTGCACCAAAAGGGTGCGGAAGAGCCTCAGTGCTGGCTCTTGGGGCAGCCTTTTCCCACCCCTAAAAGGAGCGGCATTTTACCGCTTTTAATAGTGGCAAAAGGGAGGATTGGGGCTGCAGAGTGAGGTTGCCGTGGCCCTAATCCACCGCTCCCTGGGGTGGCTCTTTGCCATCCCAAACAGCCCTCTGCATCGGCCCTGAGTGCCTAAACTGCAAGCCCAAACCCACTTATTTATCACAAAGTACCACGTCCCTCTAGCTTTCTAGTAACGAACTCTGGAGAACTTTCTACTGGGGCAGAAGTGCACATGCCCACAGAGAGTGCTCTGAGTGCCCCCTCTGGCACATGTGCCATAGGTTCACCACCACTGGTCTAAGGCATTACACTGTCAAGGAGCTCTTATAGTAAAGAAGTTCTTAATGTTTAGGTGGAATCTCTGGATTATGCTGGAATAAACTGATTAACCTCAAAGGTACTACAAGGTTCCCTGTTCCATACTGAAAAAGACAAGCACCTCTCTCTTTTTGGAAATTTACTATGACACAGCATCTAGATCTGCACTTTTCAGATGGATGAGGAAGATCACAAGAAGGTGTGTGGACCATCATACCTGTCAGAACCTAATTGAGTTCGGTTCAGTCACAATGGGTTGAGTTGGAGAAATGTGCAGGTTTAGCAGTTTTACTACAGTTACTGGGTAGGAATTGACTCCAGTCTATATATTGTGACAGAGGAGTGGGAACAGATAGTACTGATCTAAACGCTTGCTGGTCACTGTTGCCTCTGTTCTACAATAAAAGTATTTTGTTGTTTCATCGCACCAAGGCTAGTTGTTTGAACTCTGAGAGCATAGTTGACTGGTACTGACAATACCCTGTGCATGAGGTGTAATGTCACACATGCACATATACAATTATATCCATCTTACAGGTAGCAGCTCTATAAAATAGCCAGGTTCTAGATCTGACCTAAGTGTAAAGCTGGACTTGGGTTGACCAAAAAGATGGGAGGATGTGGATCATCAAAAGGGAAATATAGGGCAATATACCCTAACACACAGAAGGTCTCAAAACTGAGTGACAAAAAAAGACTAACCAGGAAAGTATGGTACTTGTGAATACTTATTTTAAAAAAATGCAAAAACATATTAAACTCATACATTACATATGTTCACATTAAATTACATATGTGTGGATCATGCCCCTTCTGAGTTGTGAAGAAGATGGAATTGTGGCATGCACCATACAGGCAGTAAGGAGATGAATCAACCAAAATTTCTGATTCATGTATATATGTGTGTGTGTGTGTGTGTGTGTGTGCCACACTGCCTGCCCTGTCAATTTATGGCAACCCCATGAATTTCATAGGGTTTTCTTAGGCAAAGTATACTCTTGAGGTGGTCATACCACTTCCTTCCTATAAAATGTAGCCTACAGCACAGGGTCTTTGTTGGCGGCCTGCCATCCAAGTACTAACCAGGGCTGGCCCTGCTTAGCTTCCAAGATCAGACAGGATCTGATGGTGCATTGAGAATATTAGGCAAGCTGAGAATCTGCCATGCTACGCTACAATTTGGGCAGCCTGGCTGTCCTTATTTGCCTCCAGTTACCTAATGCCAACTCACATCTGAGAAACACTTTTTTCAGTTACTGCAGCAATTGCATTAGAGTGCTTGAGTGCAAATGAGGAGGTGCAGCAGGGAACGCATCCTCTGCCACACCTGGAGGCAGCCAGATTGCCCAAGAGGCTTCTGGGCAGGCAGTGTGGCACAAATAGTCCAGTCTTCTTGTTCTTTGATGCCACGTCCTCCCACTTGCCACCTTGGGTGACTGCCTCACTCTCCCAAAGGAGAGGGTCTGCCTGTCCAACGCTATCTCCAGCAGATGGTTATCTTGCTTCAGCCGGAAGACCTTGGCTAGAGCGCTTCCCCAGGGGATGGGGCAGAGGCGAGGGGGTTCCCTTCACTGTGGAACAACCAGAAGAACGCTCTCAGATCCTGTGACAAATGGCTGTATGTCATTTGCCAGGGCATGTGGGGAAAATGCCATCAATGCGCCCAATACAGGGAAAAGCCACTTTCCAAAATCAGAGAGTTTAGAGTTCTAGGTCTGAGCCCCCCATCCTCCAGTAATTGTTTTAATTACTGTTTTAGTTTGCTACTATTTTTTTTCTTTACTTTTCCCATTTCTCAAGGCAAAAATAAAATAAAAATTCTGACTGCTACAACCCACTGGCCTCTGGGATCCAGGAAAAGGGCGTATTTCTTTTGCTGTCTAGCAACCTGAAGAAGGGCACTTTAAACTGCATCATTTTGTTGTGGGTCCCACTTGGAAAAATAATAAACACCATCCCTGTACAAGTTTGAGACCAGATGGCAACATAAGACCCTCCAGGGCCAGTCCTGAGGATTATGCCCCTCAGTGACCCCTGACTGACCATGATAGTGACCACATGCATTGGGCTGAATTTAATGCAGTGCCATGTCATTCTGCACATTGGCCAGCCAGGCTTGCACCACACCTCAATGCTGATGATGCTGTGCCAGCCAAGCAGTTCCCTGCAAGGATTTAGCCCTCACCACTGCTTTTGCTGAGGCCAGAATGGAGTGCCCCGCCATATGACCCACAAGAAGGGGTCTTTGTATCCCTTCCTCATTGATCATGTGGGAGCCCCACTCTGACTTTGGCAGAAGCAATGGCAATGGCCAGGCTCTCTCAGGGAGCTGTGTAGTTGGTAAAGCAGCAGTGCCAATGGCTCTAAAGAAGATCCATTCCCTTCTCTGGGCTGCTAATTGCAGAGTAAGGGACATGGCGCTGCATTTGATCTCTGGACAACTGGATTGGGACAAATTGGACCCATTCCAGCTATCTAGATAGACAAGAGAACCAAAGGCACTCTGGAGTTTCCTGGAAACTCTGAAGTAAACTGTGGGCTCTCTTAGGGCCTTATCAAACGCTGGCCACGAAGCGAAAAGTAACAGAAAAGTAACCGAAGTGAGAATAAATTCAGTTCTATACTGAAACGAACTGAATTTCGCCCTGGCGGCCATAGCGCAATGAATACGAAGGCTCCAAAGGGGATTTAGCGATCAGGCGCCGTGGGATGCGGTTCACGTGGGAAGAAGGAAAACACACACACACACACATTTTCTTCTCTCTCTCTCTCTCTCTCTCTCCCTTCCCGCCACCCAAAAAGCCAGCGTCGCAGAAGGCGCTTCTGTGGATGGCAAGGATGGGATGAAGGAGTCGGGAGGAAAGGCAGCCAAGGGGACCGAGGAGGAGGAGGAGGGCTGGAGGACTGGAGGAGGGAAGGGGTGTTGGTGGGGAAAAATGTGAGAGAGATGGAGAGAGAGAGATCGCCTCCCTCTTCCCTCCTCCTCTCCTTCTCCTCCTCTTTCTCAATCCGGTTTGCCTTTCGCCAATCCCTTCCCCTCGCCGGGATTTTCTGCTTGGGAGAGCTCTCCCTGCTTCCCCGCCCCGCCCACCATTGCGCAATGAATACGAAGGCTCCGCTTGTACTTCCCCAACAAACCGAATGTCAAAATCTCCCTACTCGCTACGGATTAGCTTCGGGTTCTGTGGAGTTTCGGGGCAGCGTCGTGTGTACACGCGGGGAAACAATACAGATTAGCTCCGTGTTCTAGGGCAGCGTCGTGTGTAAACACGGGGAAATAATATGTATTAGCTGCAGGTACCCTTTGGATTAGCTCTGCTCTAGACCCCATGTGATAAGGTCCTTAAACTGGATTAAAAACAGCATTTTTGCTGCAGATGTGGCCATAGGTCATCTGGACAAATGGGAGCAGGACCAGGGTAAGTCCAGTGTATATCCTTAGTGTAGGCAAGCCCCAGGTGAAGGTGCCCTGGGGTTCTTCTATGGCTACCTTTTAGCAGAGTTCAGGAAAGCTTGGGAAGAGCTTGGTCCTTCTTTGCGGTGCTGCATTTCCTCCTTTTCCATTCTTTTCCCACAGAGCTGTCAATCAGTCAAGAAGATCTAGGGCAAAATTTACTGCAAGGCACAGTTTTGGGAGCATGTGCACAGTTCACAGAAGACAGAATATAACTCAAAAATTCAGAGATCTGGTTTCCAGAGGGACCAGAAAGGAAATAGGATATGTGCATATATAACTGCCCCCTCCACTCACCTCTTTGCCAGATCGTGAGCAACCTGGGATTATTGGAATAAGTACTTCAAGACAGACAGACAGATGCCACCTACATATACCCTCCCTCTCCCCCAGGGGTTTGAGTGGAGCTTCCCTGCGGTGTGAGGTGACCCACTGAATAGCAAGCGGCCATCATCAGACCCTAGACTGACTCTGCCAAGGAAGAAACATATGACAACATCTCACTTTAGCTCAGCCATGCGGCAGCCCTTTCCTGGGTTCTGGGGGTTTCTTCTTGCATCCTGAGTGTTCCTCAGCCTTACCTCTTGGTTTCCCATTGACTCCTTGCTGATGCCTGGCTCATCCCATGACTGGCCAGCTTTAATGGATGCTCTCCTTCACCTTCCCATCTTATTTTCCTTCTTCCCCCCCCCCCTTCCTGGGACATGGTAACTTTATGGAAGCACCCTATCCTATAAGGGTCTCATCCCCCATTCCAGAGTTGGTTTGCCATTTCTCCCTATTGCCTTCTGTCCTGTGACCAAGCCTTGCACTGAGATTAAGCATCAACAGGCACCTGATGGGGTCCCCAGCCCTGTAGATTCCTCCCATTGCCATCGACTGGTAGTGAAGGGGGTGATGGAGCCACTATTCCTCTTCCTCACAGCTTTCTAGCATTAAGCTTTGGAGCAACATCAAGAACCCAGCTAAGGTGGCACAGCCTCCATTCTCTGTGCCTTTTCCTCTTGGGCAGTGATAGGGACAGAGAGGAAACCTTGGCACTGCCACTGCCTGCCCCTCACAAAGCCCACCCTGCCCTGCCTGAGCAAGCCCTCCATCTGGCTGATGCCAGATCTAGACAGAGTCATGCTGAGAACAGACTGTCAAATGAGTCATTCCCTGTGGCTGAAACATGGATGGGCATGACCACTATTCTTACTTTAACAAGTTATAGCCAACATCTCCCCAGTACTGGAAAGTTTAAAACAAATAAAGATTAAAATGCATACAAAAACATCCATAAAAACAGATATAAAAGGGCAACCAGAGCACACCCTCCCCTGGGATCCTGCCACTTTTGGAGGGTAAAGGCTCTTTGTGTGTGTGTGTGTGTGTGTGTGTGTGTGTGTATATATATATATATATATATATGTGTGTGTGTGTGTGTGTGTGTGTGTGTGAATGTGTGCATGTGTAGTGCGTGATAAGTTTGCACCTTGCTTCTGGGAGCTCAGTTTCTTTAAAAGAGACCCTGCCCTCCTTGTGTCTTGCTTACACACAAAAAAGCAGAGCTGCTGTCACTGCAACTTTACATGCAAACCAGGTGCACGTAGGGATGGGGGGCTGTTTTGTTTTTCAGGAGAACAATGCTTCTTGGAGAGCTTGATTCACCCTGAAAGCAAAATGCATGTAGCCCTGTGTGCCTCCTTTGCATATTTGGAGATTTCCCCATACTGGAAAGTGGAGATGGACTGTAGCTCCCCAACTCCCTAGGAGATGCCCACCCCTGGTTTAAAACATGTGAAGGGTGTCGTTTGGCAATGTCTGACGACCTTGTGATTGTGAATGCCTCTCCCATGTGTGCAGGCGCAGACTTGGGCCTGAATGAGACTCACTGCTTCAGCTCTTTCAGCGAGTGAAGCAGCTGGCAGAGAGGCCCCCCGGGAGCACCACTTTGCAACCTAAAAATGACTCTGCAGAGCTGCACACCTGCTCCGCTCTGGCACCCTTCAGCTAAAAGGGCTGCGGTGCCTCCCTTTGTCTCAGCCAGCCTCCTCTTCTCTGCAGGAGTCCCATTTTGACAGCTGAACTGGGTGCCTGTCAAGATGCTCAGAGCCAAAGGGTTTTCCCTCTGATACTTCTCCCTGTTAACTGCTGTGAGCCCCAGAGCGAGCATTGGAGAGGAAGGGCCCTCAAGTTGTGCCAAAGGCTAACTACAAGGGAGAGGGGAGCAGAGATCTCAGGCATGTTTTTACAGGTGTGTGTGTTTGTGTAGGGGGCCAGCATTAGCAGGTAGTTTATTTTAATTGTGATTACTTGCAAGTATGGTTTTGCAAAACAAAATAGGATACATTGCATTCAAAGCATACTCTTCCTCCTCCAACAAAAAGATGGTAACAATCTGAGTTCTATGAAAGCAGTAGCAAAATAATGATCGCTTAGTACCCTTCCGGCTGATCATCTCTGCAGGGGCTCAGCTATGCAGGCGTCTTGGGGATCCATTTTGACCTAATTGTCTCAGTCTTAGGGAGGCTCCTGTTCCAGGATCCATGGAAGGGAGTTCATCCCTATCCCCAAAGCATTGTCACATCTCATTTCCAAACAGGAAAGGAAAAAGGGAGAGAATACACGTGGCTCAGATGTTACTGGAAAAAATTGAGGCAGCTGAGATGGACAACAGAATAAGAAGGGATAGCAGGCTTGTCAGTCTGCATATGGCTTTTCTGGTTATAATTAGGATGTATCTCTGGATTTGGTACCACACTGGACTGCCCTTTTGCCAGTTTCGGCTGTTATGCCAGCGGTGCCTTTTCCTCCAAACTTGGAGGAAATCACTTGCAAATATCTAGTTACTTGTAACCAATTCTCTTTTATAATAATTATATTAAGCTATGACAGTGGCTTGGAATCACAGAATCATAGAGTTGGAAGAGACCACATGGGCCATCCAGTCCAACCCCCTGCCATGCAGGAACTCAAAATCAATGCAAAGAGAGATGGCCATTCAGTCTCTGTTTAAAGACCTCCAAAGAAGGAGACTCCACCACACTCCAAGGGAGTATGTTCCACTTTCGAATAGCTCCCACTGTCAGGAAGTTTCTCCTAATGTTGAGGTGGAATCTTTTTTCCTGCAGCCGTTGTTTCGGGTCCTATTCTCTGGAGCAGCAGAAAACAAGCTAGTGCCCTCCTCAATAGGACATCCCTTCAAATATTTAAACAGGGCTATCATATCCCCTCTTAACCATCTCTTCTCTAGGCTAAACATATCCAGTTCCCTAAGTCGTTCCTCCTAGGGCATGGTTTCTAGACCCTTCACTATTTTGGTCGCCTTCCTCTGGACAGCTTCAGTTTTTCAACATCCTTTTTGAATTGTGGTGCCCAGAAATGACACAGTATTCCAGGTGGGGCCTCACCAAAGCAGAATACAGTGGCACTATTACTTCCCTTGATCTAGATACTATACTTCTATTGATGCAGTCTAAAATTGCATTGGCCTTTTTAGCTGCAGCATCGCACTGTTGACTCATGTTCAACTTGTGATCTACTAGGATTCCTAGATCCCTTTCACACATAGTCTCATTAAGCCAGGTGTTCCCCATCTTATATCTAAGCATTTCATTTTTTTGCCCTAAGTGCAGTACCTTATATTTCTTCATGTTGAAATTCATTTTGGGGGGAAGCAGACGGCGCAAAGCTGTGACCATTCAGTAGTCAGAGTGAAGGAGCTGCCATTGCACAATTGAAGGAAGAGGAGCAGGTTGTGCCTTATGCCCTACTAGCAGTTGAACAGGACCTTGACATTGGAATGGTAAGGGGAATTAAGTGCTTTCCAGGCTCTGAAAGTAACTTTCCAAGTGCTGGGAAAGTTCGGAGAAGTGAGGTGTCAGGAATACACATTGTAAATACATATGCCAAGTTGCCATTTGCTGTTGAAATTGCTCGATTGGATTTTGTTAATCACTGTGTCACCAGTAACTGAGGGTGCATCTACACTGTAGAAATAATGCAGTTTGACATAACTTTAAGTGCTGTAGATCCATCCTATGGGATCTTGGGATTTGTAGTTTTGCAAGGCCTTTAGTGTTCTCTGCCAAAATTACAAATCCCAGGTTTCTGTAGGATCGAACCATGGCAGTTAAAGTAGTGCACTAAAATGCATTATTTCTACAGTGTAGCTGCACCCTGAAATTGAAATGAAATTCAAATTCAAATGAATTTCAATTCATTTGAGATGTTTTGCTAGAGATGAGTGCAGAGCAGGGGTAGGCAACCTTTCCCCTTTAAGGGCCGAGGGACTTCAGCTCCCAGAAGCCTCAGCCATGTTGGCCAATAGTCCCATGTTGGCCAATAGCTCCTGGGATTCTGGGAGCTGAAGTCCCTCGGCCCTTAAAGGGGAAAGGTTGCCTACCCCTGGTGCAGAGGATTCAGTAGACAGCTAAAAAGACAAACAAATGGGTCCTTGAAAATCAAGCCTGAAACCTCCCTGGAAGCCAAGATGATCAAATTGAGGCTGTCATACTTTGACCACATCATGAGAAAGTATAGAATAATGCTGGGAAAGGTGGAAGTATGCAAAAAGAGAGGAAGACCGCATGCTAGACGGATGAACTCTATTAAGGGAGTCACGGGTATGAATTTACAGGACCTAAGCAGAGCATGGAGGATAGGGAGTCTTGGAGATGTCTCATCCACAGTGTTGCCATGAGTTGGGGTTGATATGTCAACAGTGTGATGTGGCAGCTAAAAAGGCCAATGCAATTTTAGGCTGCACCAATAGAAGTATTGTGTCTAGATCAAGGGAAGTAATAGTGTCACTGTATTCTGCCCTGGTCAGGCGCCACCTGGAATACTATGTCCAGTTCTGGGCACCACCATTCAAAAAAGATGTTAAAAAACTGGATCATGTCCAAAGGAGGGCGACCAAGGGGCCAAAGAGACAGCCCCCTAAGGGGCAGATTCATGCCACCCCTGGGAGCACTGGATTGGGGCTGTGGCAACCACACACTGCGGCCCCGATCCAGCTCTTTGCCACTCCAAAAAGAGCTGGCAAATACCGCTCCTTTTGGGAGCAGCAAAAAGCTGCCCTTATCGCCACTGCGGCAGCTCTTCTGTGTCCCTTTATGAAGCTGTGCAGCATGTGGTGGGGTGCGTGGTGTGACGGCAGCATCAGGGCAGAGTTGGGGTGGCCAGCATGAGGTCACCCCACCCCAGCTCCACCCCCAGGCTGGCCCCTGTGGCCAGTCTGTACAGGCCCTAAAATGGTGAAGGGCAGGGGTAGGCAACCTTTCCCCTTTAAGGGCCGAGGGACTTCAGCTCCCAGAAGCCTCAGCCATGTTGGCCAATAGTCCTATGTTGGCCAATAGCTCCTGGGATTCTGGGAGCTGAAGTCCCTCGGCCCTTAAAGGGGAAAGGTTGCCTACCCCTGGTGAAGGGTCTGGAAACCATGCTCTCTATAAGGAACAACTTAGGGAACTGGGTATGCTTAGCCTAGAGAAGAGGTGGTTAAGAGGTGATATGATAGCCCTATTTAAGTATCTGAAAGGGTGTCATATTGAGGAGGGAACAAGCTTGTTTTCTGCTGCTCTCAATACTGGGACATGGAGCAATGGATACAAGCTACAGGAAGAGATCCACCTCAACATTAGGAGGCACTTCCTGACAGTAAGGACTGTTCAACAGTGGAAAACACTCCCTCGGAGGGTGGTGGAGTCTCCTTCTTTGGAGGTTTTAAACAGAGGCTGAATGGCCATCAATTGGGTATGCTTTGATTTTGAGTTCCTGCATGGCAGAGAGTTGGATTGGATGGCCTTTGTAGTCTCTTCCAACTCTATGATTCCAGGATTCTATGATTCAAAGGTGGTTAACAATAACAAAGATGTACCATGAGTTGGTGGCTTTCCCCCCCATTTCTTGCATCCTTTTCCTGAGATTTCACTGCATATGTAAAAGCTTACCTGTCTACTATAAAGAAGATACCCAGCAACATGTAAACGAATGTGTGTGAATTGGAATGGCTCAAAACTACTGTTAACAGAGCCTTCTCTGCATGAGGCTGTTGTACAGTACAGGCCCCATCCCTGTGGGCTCCATTCCTTCTTTTCTACTGCCCTCTAATACCTTGAAAGCTTTGAACCAACTAGTAGTTGAACAAGATGAAACAGTGACTGTCTTCTAGCTATTTCTGAGTGCAAAACTTCAGCAGCCACGGCTTGCATGGTCCAAGTGCCATGACTTTGGCTAGTGCATGCTGTGAATATGCCTGCAGCCCTTGTCCTGATTTCACGCTGCCTCCCAGATCAGAGGAAATTAAAGCAGCAGGCAGCCCTGAGTGGGTCTTGATACTCTTTTGTTACCTGACAGTTGGGAACAGGTGGTCCATGGGACCCCTCTGAGCCAGATGGATTTGGTTCATGCAGGAAGGGCAAAGAGAGCCTGGCTATGTGGACACTGTCATGGCAACTGGCCCTGTCAGTCCCTTGCATTGTCTTCTCTTTGACAGCTCAATAACCAGAGCCTGGAAGTGCTTGGCTCTGGCTCCTACTGCTCCGACACTGGGGTTGGTGCTTCCTGCATGGAAGATGTAAGTCATGTGGCTGCAACTACCTGCCCACGGTGCTGGAATGCGTGTCTTGGCTCTCTCAGCCAAGCCGAATGGAGAGGGTCAGGAGCCAGACAAACTGGATTTCTTTTTTGTGGTCTCTGCAAATGACACAAATGGGTTATTCTGTGTCTGTGCAGAAAGCTTGCAATCGTTTGGAATCGTTAGGGAAAACTTCACTTACAACTTTTTGGTGGTAGCTCCACCCACCCTTATAACTCCCTAGCATTCCCACTCTTTCTTCAGTTCCTTTCATCTGCTGCGCTAGCAGCTGAGAAGGAACTTCACTCATTTGGAATTGCTCCTTCCTTGTTGTTTTACTTCGAACTGACCTCTAAATTTCAGCTTTGACTTCTCTTTTGCACTTTTACAACTCTTTTGGATCTTCGACTTGGTGATAGGCAGAAATCAATCGACCTGGACTGTCTGGCTTTGGTTTCGTTTCACAAACTGAGAAACCTGCTAATAGTTTGAAAATGGCCACTCAGTCGACCACCTTCAAGTGGTGTGACAAATGGGGGGGGGGGGGGATTCCTCAGGCAGGACTAAGTGCATCCTTTGCCTTGGTGAAGATCACAATGTACAGTCTTGTGCCGTCTGCAGCTCCATGACCCCGCAGGCCAGTAAGAACTGGGACTCGATGCTTAAAGCAGCCCTGTACGAGCAGGCCTTGAGACCCGCTTCTGCTCCAGCGCCCCAGACTTCGAATCCCTCTCCTGCCCCATCTGGTTAGGAGAAGAAAAAGAAGTCTTCAAAGGACAAGTCCTCCAAGAAAGAAAAGCCTAAGAAGGCTAATAAATTCTATCGGGGGAAGAATTCGGATGACTCCAAGACCAAAAAGGCTTCTTCTGGCGACTCCAAGACCCAGAAACCATCTAAAAGGTGGTTTTCCAAGGACAAGGATTTCTCTCCCAGAGAGGACAAGCCCTCTGCCAAAAAGGCACGCTCTGAATACTCCCACTGGACCAATCCTTTGGATTCTCAAAATAGGGCTCGAGTACCCAAGATCTCATCAAAGGTTCTCAGTACTGACCCAGATCGAGCCCGTACCGAGGTGCCTATAACTACTCAAAGGGACTCCAATGACTCAATTCACATTGTCCATGTCGACCTCGAATCCAAGTCAGAAGATGAGAGTGGAGACAAGGACATTACGATTCTAACTCCAAATCTGGATTTCTCCTTGTCATCACAACCTCAACCTCAGCTTCAGCTGTCTGAGTGCAGGGGCCTGACTCATGAGGAGCTTCAACCTGATCCAGTTCTCCAGGCTAACACGGGCTTCATTTATGACAGTGAGACTGAACACTACTTTATGCCAGTAGACGCTGAGGTCCTTTGCAAGCGCACGGCTCAGGGAGAAGCCTCTTCTTCTAAGCATACCATCACCACTCAGGCACAGGTGATTTGAGCATCGACACCAACCCCACTTATTCCACCTTGGGACCTTCCGAAGGATAAGCCTTTGCCCAAGATCCTGGTGGAGTTGCCACTCTCGCCACGCTCATGCTCTCCCAGTTCACCTCGCTCCAATGGAGATTCGGATGTCGAGGAGCCTCAATCATCACAGTTGCTGGTCGTGTACGGTCCAGCTTCCCCATTGACAATGTCAAATCATTTGTGGAACAAGTGGTGAGAAAGGTCAATGTGCTGGAGATCAAGGTCACCAAGATGAACAATGACGCCTTGGATTCAGTTGAGCATCAGGTCCAAGGGAAGGTTCCAACACCTCTTTCCATTGGCTTCCTCCCATCTTTGGAGCGGATTGCTAAGAGCTCCTGAGGTCACTTGTGACTATCCCATCCATGTTGAGGAAGACTGAGGGCTCACCTTCATCTTCCTCCTGACTGTTTGAGCATCTGAAGCCAAATTTGGCCATCACAGAGGACTTTCAGCTGGTGTTTACCCCCAAGACTGCCACTTCTCCTGTGGACAAGGAGGGCAAGAAAGTCAACAGTCTGGCAAAAAAGTTCTATGCAGCCACAGTGCTAGACCTTAAGGTGGCAAACTATTCTGTGTGCATGGGGGCCTACCAACAGCATCTCATGGAATGCATGTTGCTGCTACTGGATGACTTCTCGGAGGAAAAGTGCCCCTTAGCCCTTGCACTTCAGGCAGAGGCTCATGCCATTGGGGCCAGCAGATCACCTCGACCTGTCACTCTGCCAACTGTGCTTCCAGGATTATCTCTGGATCTGTTGCTCTTTGCAGACACGGCTGGCTCAGGTCTTCAGAGCTCACCCCACAGGATCAGGCTGTGATAGAGGACATGCCCTTCGATGACTCTGTATTCTTCAACAAAGAAATGGATGAGAAGTTGAGCTATAAATACCAAATGAAGACGGTAGCCAAAAAACACGATATATCTTCTTCATCCCAATCACCCTCATGCCGTCATTATGGTAGCCAGCACCCCGGTACCCTCATCAGCAGAGACAGTACCAGTACCAACAGCAGGACCACCAATATCAGCCCCAATATCAGCCTCGGCTGCACCACCCCTCTCAGTCTTTTTTTTTTCCCTCTGGCCACTGCCAATCCAACCAGTCTCAGTACTGACAGGGTTATTGTAAAAAGGATTCAGAGCAGGGCAAGAAGAGACTGTGAAATGGGGGCACACACTTTGTTTTGACCCATTTCAGAGATAGACTTCGGCCCTTGTTCAACACCTGGGCCATGATCACTTCTGACTCGTGGGTCCTTGACATCATTTGGAGGGGCTATGCCCTCAAATTCAAAGAGCTCCCTGACATCGGAGCTGTCGTTTCCATTCTCCCTTCAGACACCTCACTCAACAAAGTGTATGCTTTAAGGGTGCAATTGAACCTGTGAACCCTGCTGGGCTCATTGCCGCTTCCTCCCCCCCCCCCCCCCCGATACTTCACTGTCCCTAAACACAATGGGGGCCTGTGACCCATCTTGGACCTCCATTGCCTGAACTCTCACATGGTACACTGTTGTTTGCTCATGGTAACTCTTGCTTCTATTTTACCTTTGCTGCAGAGAGACCAGTGGTTTGCGACCCTCGATCTCAAGGATGCATACTTTCATGTGGGGATCCAACAGGGTTACAGAAGATTTCTTCCCTTTACTATTGGAGCCCAGATGTTTCACTACAGAGTGCTCCTCTTTGGTCTCTCAATGGCTCCAAGGGTGTTAAACAAGTGCATGGCTCCCATCAAAGCCTATCAGCAAGGGATCATGGGCTTCCCCTATGTCGATAATTGACTCTTCACTGTTCCATCCCGAGAGGACCTCCTGAGAGACACTGAGCTTGCTTTGTCTCTCCTAAACTCTCTCTCCAAAACTCTCTCGGCCTCCTGATCAACAGGGAGAAATCGAATTTGACTCCCTCCAGACAGATCAAGTTCATTGGATCCATCCTCAATTCCAACAAGGCCATTGCTTACCTGCCATCAGACAGGTTTCAGACTCTCTCCAGAGCCAGATCAGAGCTCATACTGCCCAGGTGGCATTGGGACACATGGCATCGACAACCTATGTCACCCCATGGGCGAGACTCCACCCCAAACCATTTCAATCTTGGTTTCTCTCCATCTTCAATTCCACGAAGGACGCTTCGAGTGAATGGCTTACCATACTGAGACCCATGGCCCAGTCTCTTCGCTGGTGGCTCAATCTTGAAAATGTTTGTGTTGGAATGCCATTCTTGCCACCTCAACCTTAGGTTACCCTGATAACAGATGCCTCTATGAACAGATGGGGTGCCCAGACCTTGGACCTCACAGTCAGAGACAAGTGGTCCCCATCAGAGAAGTCCCTCCACATCAACACACTCAAAATGCTGGCTCTAGAGAATGCTCTTCAGGCTTTCAAGACCCTCCTCCAGTCCAAGGTAGTACTTCTATTGACAGACAACACCACTGTCATATAGTACCTAAACAAACAGGGTGGAGCAAGATCACAGATGCTCCTCAAGATCACTCTTCACATATGGAACTAGAGCATCCCGAGGAAAATCTTCCTACAAGCCACCCATCTCACTGGAAAGAACAAATTGGCAGATCAGCTCAGCAGGTCCTCGAAGTGGTGACTCCATCCTGAGGCGGACTCCAAACTGTTTCAGATTTGGGGCGAACTAGCAATCAATCTGTCTGTAACTCACCTCAGCAGTCATTGTACTCAGTTTTGTTCACTGACATGATCACGGGGCTCCTGAAGAGATGCCATTCTATTTGAGTGGTCAGGAAAGATGGTCTACGCCTTTCCTCCCTTTCCATTCATCATCCCAGTGATTGCCAAGAGTGGACCGCTCCGATACCATTCTCATTACCTACCCCCTGGTGGCTGAGGCAACCATGGTTTGCTCCTCTCCTGCATCTGTCTGAGAGAGAATTTTATAACCTCGAGCTCCGCCCAGACCTTCTCTCCCTTCACGAGGGTCGAGTCCGCCACCTGGACATTGAAACAGGGGACAGAGAAAAGGCAGAACTGTCAGTGTGTGGATGATGGGTGTTGCAGTGATGCTCTTTGGCACCCAGCAGAATCTGCAGGACAAGCTGGCTGCTGTGATCCACAGCCACTTTGTATCTCTTGCCATCAACTGGCTCAGCTTCTCTTCTTCAGGATCCTGTCTTCCTCAGTCAAGAAGACACATTGTAAAGTCCAAAAGCATAGTTTTATTAATGCATAAAAGAAAAATAAGATAGCTAAGTAAAATCCATTGTGATGAACTTGTCCAGTTCAGCCATGAAAGATTACATCTTTAACAATACCAACTTGTTGCAGTTGAAACCACTGCTGCCAGGCAGGCTCATGCACGCACTCACATCTTGAACAATAAACATTTTAATCAAAGGATTCTCTAGCCCCTTCCCATACTCCACCTTCTAGGTGTTAACCTTATGTTGATTGGATAATGCCTGTATGATGTATATTACCCCAGCCTCTTGCTGTCCATCATCCACCACGTGGCTCCTTTCCCATGACCTAATGATTGTTTTGGATACTGCTATCAAGCCTTTCTCATAACAAAGTCTGTGTCCATGAGTTGTACCTTTGGGAAAGTATATGTTCATGTCTTCTTGGCCATCTGGTGTTAGATTCACTTTGATTCTCTAGATGTTGTTCTCATGAGGAAAATTCCACACACACATATCTCTACATTTCACCTTTGATTGCATAGCCCACCCATATTCTAACAAGAACTACTCAACACCTTCTTTGCCTCAGTCTTCTCACAAAAGGAAAAGAGTGTTTAACCTGAGGAAAATGGAGCACAGGACACAATACGGGTAATGCAGCACAGAATAAGTAAAGACGAAGTACAGGAACACCTGGTTAACCTAAATGAATTTAAGTCTCCAGGACCAGATGAACTACATCCAAGGATATTAAAAGAACTGGCAAATGTAATCTCAGAGCCACTGGCAATAATCTTTGAGAACTCCTGAAGAACAGGAGAAGTCCCAGCAGACTGGAGGAGGGCAAACATTGTCCCCATCTTCAAAAAGGGGAAAAAAGAGGATCCCAACAACTATCGCCCAGTTAGTCTGACATCAATACTGGGAAAGATTCTAGAACAGTTCATTAAACAGAGAGTCTGTGAACATTTAGAAGGGAATGCCATAATCATAAAAAGTCAACATGGTTTCAGAGAAATAAGTTATGCCAGACAAATCTGATCTCTTTTTTGATAAAATTGCCAGCTTGATAGATGAAGGGAATGTGGTAGACATAGCATATCTTGATTTCAGTAAGGCTTTTGACAAGGTCCCCCAAGATATTCTTCCAAACAAGATAGTAAAATGTGGGCTAGACAATACAACTGTTAGGTGGATTAGTAAATGGTTGACTAAGGGCCTAAGCAGATGAGTGGTTGTGGGCCACCCTGGGAAGCTGCGGATTGGGGCCGAGGTATCTGCACTCCTCAGCCCCAACCCGCAGCTTCGCAGGCCCTGAAAGGAGTGCTAAAATAAGACGCCGAAGGTGCGCCGCAAAAGGCCTTGGGCGCACCTTCGGTGCCTCTTCTGCCGCAGCATGTGAGGATGCTGCGGCAGAAGTACGTCGTTGGAGTGCCAGTCGTGTGGAGCGACGGGCGCTCCGATGATGTGTTCAGGAAGGAGTTGGGGCACCCAGCGTGAGGCTGCCCCTCCCCTTCCTTGCCTTGAAGATGGCACAAAGCGCCGTCTGCTTAGGCCCTAACTGAACCCAAAAGGTGCTCAGCAATGGCTCCTCTTCATCCTGGAGAGAAGTGACCAGTGGGGTGCCACAGGGTTCAGTCCTGGGCCCAGTGCTATTCAACATCTTTATCAATGATTTGGATGAAGGACTAGGGGACATGCTTCTAAAATTTGCAGATGACACCAAATTAGAAGGAATAGCTAATACCCCAGAAGAAAGGATGAAAATTCAAAACGACCTTAATTAGAAAGCTGGGCCAAAGCTAACAAAATGAATTTCAACACAGAGAAATGTAAGGTACTGCACTTAGGGCAAAAAAAGGACATGCATAGATATAAGATGGGGGAGACCTGGCTTAATGAGACTATGGGCCTAAGCAGACGGCTTAAAAGGCCGTCTTGGGGGCAGGGAAGGGGAGGGGCAGCCGCACACTCGGCGCCCCCTCCCCCTCCCGAGGTCATCCTCGGAGCAGCCGGCCCTCCGCACAGCCGGCGCTCTGAGGAGGATCTCCCGCCGCAGCCTTTCCACGCGCTGCGGCGGAAAAGTCAGTGAAAGTGCGCCGCAGCCTTTTGCGGCGCACTTTTGATGACTTGTGAAAGGAGCACTAATTTAGTACTCCTTTCAGGGGCGGCGAAGGGGCGCCGCAGGATCGAGGCATGGGGATGCCTCGGTCCTGCGGTGCAGCTTCTCAGGGCGGCCCATGGCTGCCCGTCTGCTTAGCCCCTATGTGTGAAAGGGATCTAGGAGTCCTAGTAGACCACAAGTAGAACATGAGTCAACAGTGTGATGCCGCAGCTAAAAAGGCCAATGCAATTTTAGGCTGCATTAATAGAAGTATAGTATCTAGATCAAGGGAAGTAATAGTGCCACTGTATTCTGCTTTGGTCAGGTCCCACCTGGAATACTGTGTCCAGTTCTGAGCACCACAATTCAAAAAGGATGTTGAAAAACTGGAGTGTGTCCAGAGGAGGGCGACTAAAACGGTGAAGGGTCTGGAAACCAAGCCCTATGAGGAACGACTTAGGGAACTGGGTATGTTTAGCCTGGAGAAGAGATGGTTAAGAAGGGATATGATAGCCCTCTTTAAATATTTGAAGGGATGTCATATTGAGGAGGGTGCTAGCTTGTTTTTTGCTGATCCAGAGAATAGGACTCGGAACAACATTAGGAGGAATTTAGGGTCTGTACAGGCCCTAAAATGGTGAAGGAGAAGAGGTGGTTAAGAAGTGATATGATAGCCCTGTTTAATTATTTGAAAGGGTGTCATCTTGAGGAGGGAACAAGCTTGTTTTCTGCTGCTCTCAATACTGGGACATGGAGCAATGGAAACAAGATACAGG
This sequence comes from Phrynosoma blainvillii, assembly GCA_026167975.1. Lineage (NCBI taxonomy): Eukaryota > Metazoa > Chordata > Lepidosauria > Squamata > Phrynosomatidae > Phrynosoma > Phrynosoma blainvillii. Next base: position 16,886,251 of record JANUYF010000011.1, on the reverse strand, counting down.
AACAGATCCACCTCAACATTAGGAGGAAAATGTGAGAGCTGTTTGACAGTGGAACACACTCCCTCAGAGTGTGGTGGAGTCTCCTTTGTAGGTCATTAAACAGAGACTGGATGGCCATCTGTTGGGGATACTTTGGAGTTCCTGCATGGCAGGGGTTTGGATTGGATGGCCCTTGTGGTCTCTTCCAACTCTATGATTCTGTGATTTGAAAGGATGTCATACTGAAGATGGAGCAAACTTGTTTTCTGCAGCTCCAGAGAATAGGATCCAGAGCAACAGATTTAAATTACAGGAAAAGAGATTCCACTTCAACAGTAGGAAGAACTCTCTGACAGAAAGAGCAGTTCAACACCTGGCTTGGAGAATGGTGGAGTCTCCTTTTTTTGAGGTTTTTAAACAGAGGCTGGATGGCCATCTGTTGCGGGTGCTTTGGTTGTGTATTCCTGCCCTTCCATCTCTATGATTCTATGTATCTTTTGGCTTCTGCATCCAGAATAACACCTTGCTCACCTTTCCCCCACCCAAAGTGCTTGGAAAAGGGATCCACCTAGAATTTTCATCTGGGGGTTGTGTTACAGGCCACTGATCCTATCGAGACTCAAGAGACTCAGACAACATGCAAGACTAACACAGTATACTATTATAGTGCTATTATTCCATTTTACTGCTATGTCTGCCTCCTGTGGACTCCTGGGATTTCAATTTAGGGAAAGATATTAAGAATTCTCAGCCAGAGAGTTTTTAGACTAAACTACAAACCCCAGAATGCCACAGGAAGCAGCCATAGTAGTAAAAGTGGAATAATAATAATAATAATAATAATTTTATTTATATCCCGCCCCTCTGCAAAGCAATAATAGTGCTATAACAGTGCACTGCGGTATTCTTAGGCCATGGATGCCTTTACACACACACACACACACACACACACACACACACACACACACACACAAACTTTGACTGATCTATCTTCCTTTGTGAAGTAAAGTGTGTATTGGGTAGAGAATTTCAAGGACTACTGAGGAATTAAATATTTATGATTTGGTTAAAATTGTACAAGGTGGGAGGATATCCACTTCCACTTTTTAAAAAAAAAAAAAGAAAAGAAAAAGAAAAATAGCCTTTAAAAATTATCTCCATGCTCCATGCTCTAGATTTGCAGTCCAGCTGCAGATTACTTTGAAAATGGGGCATGAATGAAGCTACATTATCAGGGTATGAATGATGAGCAAAACAGTTATAAAATTTACATTACAGAAAAAAAAAAGTTGGAGAAAATTTTCTCTCTGGAAAATTTTACATTTTTATTCATGTAAAAAAAAATGAAACAAAGAAAACAAACCAAGGGCCTCGGCAGACGACTAATTGGGTCGTCTTCCGGGCCCGGAAGAGGAGGGGCAGCCGCACGTTCGGCGCCCCTTCCTCTTCCTGAGGTCGCCCCGGAAGCTGCCTCCGCACGTCCGGCGCTTCCGGGGCAACCTCCCTCCGCAGCGACCGGACGCGCTGCGGAGGATAAGTCAGGGAAAGTGCGCCCGCCGCTTTTAGGGCGCACTTTCCCTGAAATCTAAAAGGAGCGCCAATTTGGAGCTCCTTTTAGATTCGCCGCAGGAGCGCTGCGGTGCGGAGGCTGAGCTCCGCCGGCGCTCCGACCCGCGGCGTCTCCGGGGCCTCCGTCTGCCGAGGCTGCAAGATTCTTACATGTACTAGCATCAGAGGGGAAAGGGTATGATGTTCAAGCCTGTCTCTTTGATATGCTACACTTCTGTGAGGAGGGAATACTAACACAATCCTTGAGTCAACCCAGTTCTAGGCTGCATCAATAGAAGTATAGTGTCTAGATGAAGGGAAGTAATAGTGCCACTCTATTCTGATTTGGTCAGACCTCATCTGGAATCCTGTATCCAGTTCTGGGCACCACAATTCAAAAACGATGTTGACATGCTGGAGCGACAAGGAGGGTGACTAAAATGGTGAAGGGTCTGGAAACCGTGCCCTATGAGGAACGACTTAGGGGATTGGGTATGTTTAGCCTGGAGAAGAGATGCTTAAGAGGTGATAAGATAGACCTGTTTCAGTATTTGAAGAGGTATCATATTGAGGGTGGAACAAGCTTGTTTTCTGCTGTTCCAGCCTGGAACAATGGATGCAAACTACAGGAAAAGAGATTCCACCTCAACATTAGGAGGAACATCCTGACATTGAAAGCTGTTTGACAATGGAGCACACTCCCTCGGAGATTGTGGTGGAGTCTCCTTCCTTGGAGGTCTTCAAACAGAGGCTAGATGGCCATCTCTTGGGGATGCTTTGATTGAGAGTTCCTGTATGGCAGAATGGGTTTGGACTGGATGGCTCTTGTGGTCTCTTCCAACTCTATGATTCTATGATTCCCCTTCTTGGCAATGATGACCAAATCACAATGCACTAAAGAACTAACAATTTGTTATGCTCTCATAAAAGCCAAAATTGACTGCCTAAGGCAGGTGCCTCACTCTGCCAAACAGTAGGGCCAGCTATCAGGTGGTTCAGGCCAGGGACAGGCTTTGAGGGGGTTAACTGGCCCTTGTCTTTGGCCTCACAGTGTAGGCATTAAGAGACTTGGGCACAAGAGATAACAGGTGGGTGATATTACTTCTAGTTGTGCTTGCCCACATCCACTATGGGCAAGTGACACTAAGGAGCTTGCTTTTAAAAAAAATTCCCCTTTTCTTTTAAAAGTATTTTTGGCATCCTGCAGCTTTGCAACTTGAGGGCCAGGTTAGTTCAACACAGAGATGTCAGCTTTTGCTGCCGAGGAGCTGGCTTAGCCCCCAAACGGAGGTAGGAGAAGAACGGCAAAGGAGGAGAAAGAGGTTTAAGAACCAAAGGATCAACTAATTAGGTTTAAGTATGTCAAACAGGGATGGCCTATTAGCCTAATTGCTCTTGCCCTGTGATTGGCCCCTCTGAGGGTGTGTGCCCAGATGCCCCTGACAGAGTCGCTTCTAATTAAAGCACATCCATTGGGCACTGGAGCAGACAAGTGCCTGGCAGCTAGGCCTTGTCTTGCTCTCTTCTTCTTCTGCTGCTGCTGCTACCGCTGAGCTAAAGAAAATGGGTTTAGGGGAGGGGAACGCTGGCTAGCATAGGCATGGGGAAGCATGCCCCCGTCACTGTGGCTGGGCTCTTATATGTTGTTAGCTTCTCTCGAGTTGACCTCAACTCATGACGACCTGTGGATGAGATATCTCCAAGTCCTCTGTCCTCCACTGCTCTGCTCAGATCTTGCAGACTCAGGCCCGTGACCTCCCTGATTGAGTCTAACCCATCTAGTGTGGGGTCTTCCTCTCTTTCTACTGCTCTCCGCCTTTCCCAGCATCATGGTCTTTCCTAATGAATCATGCCATCTCACAATGTGACCAAAATATGACAGCCTCAATTTAATCATCTTCAGGGAGAGTTCTGGCTTGATCTGTTCAAGATCAATATTCAAGAAGGGGCTCTTATCCTCCTCCACTATTGGCCATGTTAATGGAAGTGCCAGTCCAGTAACATGGGGAAGGCCAAATGCTCCAGCCTCCTGCTTTGAATGCAGGAGATTTCAGCTTCAATCTTTGGCACCTCCCATTCAGAAAACAAAATAAACAACAAGAAAGGAGGATGAGGCAGGGGATAATAGGGCAGATTCTCTCTGTGTGTCTGAGACCTGGGAGAGCCATTATTCATCAGAGGCTATGACCTTGGGCTATCAGGGGTAGGCAACCTTTCCCCTTTAAGGGCCGAGGGACTTCAGCTCCCAGAAGCCTCAGCCATGTTGGCCAATAGTCCCATGTTGGCCAATAGCTCCTGGGATTCTGGGAGCCGAAGTCCCTCGGCCCTTAAAGGGGAAAGGTTGCCTACCCCTGGGCTAGATGGACTACCAGCCTGACCTGGCCTGGCTTGGTAGGAGGCAGCTTTCTGTTTTCCTGCGATGCCAGGCAATTTTGCCCACAACGTAGCCGCAAAATGTTCTGGAGAAGCGGGAGAAGAGCCTGTCCTTCTTCTGCTGTTGCAATTGAGAATGGAAGTTTTGTTCCCAGCAAGGAATGTGCACTGTGCTTCAGGGTAGAAGGTACACTGGAATCTACTGGTAGATTTCCAAATGATTTTCAGTAGATTAGAAAGGGCTTCCTGCTTCCTACAGGCAGCTGGTAAAGAGCCCTGGTGGTGCAGTGGTTAAATGCCTGTACTGCAGCCATTCACTCACAAACCATAAGGTTGTGGGTTCAATACCAGCCAGGGGCTCAAGGTCGACTCAGCCTTGCATCCTTCTGAGGTTGCTAAAATGAGTACCCAGTTTGTTGGGAGCAATTAACTTACATATTCTAAACCGCTTAGGGAGTGCTTAAGTGAACTGATAAGTGGTATAAAAATGTACTTGCTAATGCTAATGCTACTCTCAATGGCTTAAGAACAGTAGTACCAAATTCTTCCTCCCTCCACTCTGATCAAAAATGTTTTGGGGAAATATGAGATCTGTGGGCCAAAGAATTTGTTCAGTGCCCATGGTGTATACAGTTCCACAGACTTAAGCAAATCACCTGGAGCAACTAGCAGTGAGAATCTCCCAAAGTCATTCAAAGCTGTGCCGATGTGCTTACAGTGGCTTGTAGTACAGCAGGGTGGTGGGGCACAAAGAGGAGCATAGAATACCTCCTCAAGCAACCATGGAAAAAGTACAACCATTGGTATAAACCAGCATAATGGCCAAACCTCTATTCTCAAACAACTGTGGCTGCGCTCCTAAAATCACATTCACAGGCTGAGCACTTGTTCCAAAGTGACTTATTTCACAAAAGAGACATACTTGTAACACTCCTGATCTCACATCAAAATATAATGCCTGGGCTTCTGTCCCTCTCCCCGATGCTCCAACATATTATATATTTCTCTAGATTTTCTTCCAGCTGCTGGACAAATTTGTACTGAATGCTCACTGATCAAAAAGGTGTCAGCTCATCAGTTAGTAATATCCTAGAAACCCATATCTGTCCTGTAATCTGTGCCCAGGGAACAGCCATTTGCCCCAGAGTGTAGTTATATATATATATATATATATATATATATATATATAATTTTTCTCATAGAATCATAGAGTTGGAAGAGACCACAAGGGCCATCCAGTCCAACCCCCTGCCATGCAGGAACTCCCAATCAATGGCTACAATATTTCCTGACATTTTGAGGGGGGGAAAAACCCTTGTATTTTACAAAAATAAACATGAAGATTGCACAAAACTGTGATACTTCTTGTGTGGACTTAAAAAAATTAGACGCACTGAATGTTTTATTCTCATCAGCCTGCCAGTCCTCCTGTGTTTGCTGTGTGTGTTTTGCTTTAGTGGAACAAGAATATTCTTCACTGGCTGTGCTGATGTGGGATTCTGGGAAGTATAATACCCAAAAGTAACTTCTTCCAAGCTCTGTACAGCAGCCAACTATGCCAAACCTGACTGGACAAGTGACTTTAATTACTTTTAGTGAAAGACAGTATCTCTGATTACTGTGCAGAATAAAAGCAAGTGTCCCTGAAAAAAGTGAAGCCTTACTGCATTCCCAGACTTCCTTCTGTAACCCTCCCCAAAATATGGTGGAAAAAAAGCTGTACTGATGGTTTGGGCTGAACCTACAAAAATAGTAAAGTAAGGAAACCAGGAGTTAAAGTTGCACCAACAATGCAGGAAAGGAGAAAGCTGAGTAATAAAGGATCAATCATAGAAGGAAAAGTTGAAGTCACTGGGCATGTTTAGCCTGAAGGAAAGATTATATAGAGGTGACAGGATAGACATCTTCAAGTATTTTAAGAGTTTGACGTAAAAGGATGAAGCATATTTATTTTCTTTTGTTCCAGACAGTAGGACGTAAGCCAACTGTTTCAAGAGAGAGGGGATTTCAACTAGACATTGGAAACAATGCCCAGGTGGTACAAGAGTTCAGCAATAGAGCAGACTGCCCCAAAAGGTGTGGACTCTTCTTCTATGGGGGTTTCTAAGCAGGGGCTGATGGCAAACCATGGCAGCAGATTTCCAACTCTGCCAGCAGTGGATTGAACAGGAGGAACTTTGAGCAGGGCCAAGGCCAGGTTGCAGATAGTCTTTGGCAACCCTCCTGGGTGGGTTCCAGGTATGTCAGAAAATGTGACAGACCCCCACCAGAAAGAGGTGTGAGGCAGTAGTTAAAAAGCCAATGAAACTCTAGACTGTAGAAGTAGAAGTATAGTGTCTAGACCAAGGGAGGTAATTTTTGTTGTTAACTGCCTTCGTGTCAGTCTCGAGCCATGGCGATAGTACCACTCTATTCTGCTTTGGTCAGGCCTCACCTGGAATACCGTGTCCAATTCTGGGTACCACAGTTCATAAAAGATGTTGACAAGCTGAAGCATGTCTAGAGGAGGGCAACTAAAATGGTGAAGGATCTGGAAACCATAAAGCCCCCATGAGGAGAGACTTAGGGAGCTGGGTATGTTTAGCCTGGGGAAGAAAAGGTTAAGAGGTGATATGATAGCCCTCTTTAAATATTTGAAGGGATGTCATACTGAAGGTGGAGCAAGTTTGTTTTCTGTTCCTCCCGAAAATAGGGCCCAGAGCAATGGTTTCAAATGACAGGAAAAGAGATTCCATCTTAACATTAGGAAGAACTTCCTGATAGTAAGAGCTGTTTGACAGTGGAATGCGCTGCTGCCTTGGAGGGTGGTAAAGTCTCCTTCTTTGGAGGTTTTTAAATAGAGTCTGGATGACCTTGCCTGAGAGATCATGGGGAGGGGGGTGTCAGGATCTATGCAACAGAAAGTTCAGTTCCCACCCAAAAAAGTCTGTGCTCCTGTGGGGTAAACTGGAAACAAACGCAGGAGAGGACAGCAAGAAAAGATCAGTTCTCCATTTGCAGCTACACATTTCCTATCCACTTTGTCCACCCATCATTTCATACACCATTCTCATGCTCCCTCTCACTTGATTTTTTTTTCCCTAAAGGAAAATTGCCAAATCTGGTAAATGTTCACAGGTGAGTTACACCAGCCTCAAGGATCACATTGGGCTGCCCTTTTCTGCGTTTGAATATAGGAATATAGGCCAGGCAGTTTATGCCTGGTAGCAAACAATCAAATAATCCTCAAATTCAAACTGGAATGGCTTTGGACTAAGCTAAGAATAAAACACCTAGCTACTTCCTACCTATCAATTATCACAAGAACATAGAAAGAGCTCTGCTGGATCCAGACCTAATGCCTATCAGACTGGGATTTCATTCCCACAGTGGTTAACCAAATGTCTCTGGGACACCCACAAGTGGGACATGGGTACAACAGCCCCTGACAGCAACTGGCCTATGCAGGGACCTTAAGTCTCTCCCTTACCTCTGATGTTCTCTGGTGACTCCTTTGGCACAGGCTTGGGTTTCTCCATAGATGAGCTTGGTGGGCTCTCAGCAGCTTGGTGTTCCAGGAGTTGGAAAGAATACTTCATTTTAAGGCCATATTTTCAGTATATCATAATAAAAAAACCTATCAGAACCCAGCTATGATGGGTCAATTTCTCACCCCATGCATGAAAATGCCAGGAACCAAGCAGGCAAGGCTCCCGCTCCTTTTTCACCAGACTCATCTAGTCCCTACCTGATGATAGCACAGTGGACACCCCATTGGACTCTATACATTTCCAGAATCCAGCAGCATAGTCACTCCCGAGAAAGTGCCTTCTTCAATCTTAGCCACATTTGCATGTAAGTCCCATCAGATCCAGTGGGATTTACTAATGAATAAACCTGTGATGCCTGCCCTGCATGTGTACATGATAAAACTCTGTGAACTTTGCTCCTTCCTTCCTTGAAGGATTGTGTTTTATATAAGCAGACCCCTGAAAGCCCCTCCCCACACACTTTTGGTCTACAACTGCCAGCATGGCCACTGCTGGCTAGGGGATTCTGGGAAATGCAGTCCAAAAAGGTTGCTGTATCATGTTTTGATTAGAATTGGTGGCACCAAGTGATGCTTGAACTACCCACCCACCCACCCCATAACAACACCTTAAGGTCGCTTTGAACCATAAAATAATGCCATTTGCACACACCTGGGGACAAAACACAAACTAGATATCACAAAGGGAATAATTCTGCATTCTAAACACCTCCTAATCTACACATCACAATGCCTTCTCTTTGTATAAACAAGATAAAGCTCAGAAGGGGGGACCCTGTGGTTTCCATGGCCATCTCATCATCTCAGCAGTAAACCAGGACAAGAATCTCTCCCTCTACTTGTTCTTCCCATCTTTGATGTCTCTGGCTAATCCACACCCTCCATCCAGCTTTGCTAAGCCATGCCCAGATAAAGGATAAAGCCCATCCATTTGGGGACCTGTGAAAATGAGACTGATGGCATGGAAATCAAAGGGAAATTCTACTGGTAGCTACTAAAACAACTTTTAAGCACCATGTGGATCCAGTGAAGTGTCTGAATCTGGGGCACTTTTGCCTACCTTGACTCCCAGCCTCAGCCTTGGGTGGAAAGGAGCTGACTTGCAATGGAGCCACGCCGGAAGAGCTGGTAGCTCCTTGCAAAAGCAACACAAATGTCCAATTATACCAAAGTTTCCTCACCCATGGAAGAGCCAGCCCCAGTGATCCCATGGAGAGCTTGTGTCATCAGTATTTTTACTCCTATTTTGTTGACTATCAGTCTTTGCTCGATGCTCCCTCCAACATTCAACAAGTGGGGAAAGAAAATTAATTTGAAAAACTCAATTTGACCAACCTGGTGGGGAATGGGGAGGGGAGTATTCAACTGAGAAATCTAAAATGATCGAAATGTCATTTTCCACCTGCTATGGCTGGATCATAAACAATTTAGAGGGCCATCATTCCTTCCCCATCCCTTTTTTTCAAACTAGACTTTACAGGTGGATAATAGACAGAGTCCTGTTGAACTGGGAGACAGGAGCCAATTGATATTAATAGGGCATTAAACTAGAATACTGAGCGGTCCCTGTGCAAATTGGCAAGGGCTTAATTAGAGTCACAATAAAAAGCTCCCCCGCAGGCATTTCCCCTTTCTAGTCATTCACACACATCTCCACTGGCTCAGCCTTTACAGAAAAGGAGGAGTTATTAATTCACTTTATCCCGAGAAGCTTAGCCTTCTGCCTTGGTGACATTCATGCCTGTTTTTACATTGCAGTCGGATGAGCAGGAGGGCTGGGAAGCAGTTGGATACGTCTGCTCAAAAGCAAAGACTGAGCTTGGGATGGGGGGCTTGAGGAGACAGCATGGACACTGAGTTCCTGTGAGGGGCTTCCAGGGCCTAAACACCATAGGGTGGCCATGTGTCCTGCACTATAGAAGGACAGTTCTCTCTTTGAAGGCTTCTTATGCACCAGGGATGGGCAGGGGTGGCTCTCCAGATCTTTTTAGAGTGCATTTAGAATCACAGAATCATAGAAATGGAAGAGACCACAAGGGCCATCCAGTCCAAACCCCTGCCATGCTCCCATCATCCCCAGCTCCCATCATCCCCAACTGTGAAAAGCTGAGGATGTCTAAGGAGGGAGAGCCTTGGCTCCCAGGACAGCAGGCATGGCTCCTCTCTCTACTTCACTCAGGACTGAGAATTACTTTATTCAACCTGTAGTAGTGATTTCTAAATTGCCTTTGCTACATATAAATCTGCATATCCAAATATTATGTAAATGTATTCATTCAGTCCATAGAACAGGTGTGGCAACTGTGTGGAGCAAATGCTCATTCCATGGGCCACACTGGCACAGCCTGGCACACTGGAAAGGATGTCAATTCACTTTCAGTTGCTATTTTCCACCCCAAGTGGCCAAAAATAGCTTTTAAAACTTGGTTTGTTCTTCAGGTACTGTCTTTTGTAAACATGGACACATGGTCAACCGATTCTCCTTAGGTCAAAGTACACATCACACACACACACTCATGGGTATCTTTTCTCTGACATTTCCTTTTTGCTTTCTTTCTCTTTAAAATCAAAAGCAGCATGGCCGGTTGTGAATTCTACCAGAATGAAGGTGGAGGGAGAGAGAGGTTGCTCAGCCATTTCCCTTCTGTATGTTAAAAATACACACACACACACACACACACACACACACTTTTCAGCTCTAGGGGAAAGATGCAGTCCTTCCTTCCCAATAAAATACAACACAGCTGCAGGGAAAAGCTTCCCCCTATGTGCTACTGAATGTATTAAAATACAACTCCTATTAACCCAAGTCAGCATAGCTATGAGGATGTTGGGAGCCACAACTCAAAACATCTGGAGCATGTTGGTTTATAGAAGACAGGAATGGAAGAGGAATCACCCAGCCCTCTCTCACCACCAATCTTCCAACAGCATCAGAAGGCTCCTTTGCTTCTAAAAAGAAAAGAACCACCAAAGATACATGGTTCTGCACAGTCTGGGACGCCTTGGCCAGTTTACGTTGGGTGTGTGTAGGAAAACAGGCACAAAGTGAGAGAACAGAAACATCTATATTCTTTTAAAATACCTGCTTTGATCTGTATGTCTTGGACAGACACAGAAGCCGGGAGATCAGCAGGCTGCCCAAGAGTGGCTGCTCAGAGGGTACAAAAGAATCACACAGATACATGTGTTAAAAAAGAGAAAGGAAGAAGCACAGTGGCTCATGCCACAGTCTGAAATACCTTCCTAGGAAAAGCCTCACCTGTGAAATCCTGGAAAAGTTTAAAGCATGGCTGGGCCATTTGTATGGGGACTGGGGCCCCTTTCACACTATAGTGTGTTATAGTGTTATAATTCCGCTATAACTGCCATGGCTCCATCATACTATGGGATCCTGGGGTTTGTAGTTTGGAGGGGTACTAGGGGAGTTCCCAGCCTAGGGATTCCTGAAGACCCTCTCCTTAAACTGCAAATCTCAGGATTCCCAAGGGTGCTTACAGTGGAATCATAAAGTGCTATAACTGTGTTGTCTGAAAGGGTCCTTGGAACCAATTTCTGCCACAAGTGGGGCTGCAATCTGCCTTGTCGAAATAGGCTGCTTGCAGAAGGAAGACTACAACATTGGACAAGTGTTTGCATTTTTCCTACTTTCTCACCCCTTGCAGTTTTGTTACCATTTGACCAGATGAAGAATTCTAGAAAATGCAAAAAAAGCTAGCTAATTTCTGTGGTATTTTTGTTATTGGCCAATAAATGTTGTCCAAGTGTAATTTCAATAGAGTTTCCTTCTGATGAGGATAAGAATTAACCAGGCCTAGCGAACAGATGAGTCAGTCAGTTTTAGTTTTACTCATCTTTCCAACCTCAATTTGCTTTGTTATAGTATATATTTTCTATATTAGTTTGTTATTTCTTTCAGTCTTCACACATAATTGTTTTTATATTTGTGAGCGCTTCTTATCACGTATACATTTTAATGCAGTTTTGTCTAATATGGACATTTATTCTAGCATTTTTCCCACTGTAATGCATTATTCACTAATATGTAACAAAGATTGGTTACTGATCCTAATATAAGCACACATTTTCTAATTAGGGGCCATCTCCGTGGTGCCCCTGGGAGCGGCGGATTGGGGCCGCGGCAACCGCACATCGAGGCCCCGATCCACCAGTTTGCCACTCCAAAAAGAGCTGGCAACTGCCGCTCCTTTTTGGAGTGGCAAAAAATGCCCTTACTGCCGCCACGGCTCTTCTGCACTCCTTTGGCGCAGCGTGTCTAAATGTGTGGTTGCCCCACCCCAACTCCACCCCCGGTGGGCCTTTTGGCCAGTCTATACAGGCCCTAAGTCACTTTTGTACAGGTTTAACTGGATAATTGCATCATATTAGAAAAAAGTGGCATTATCAAAGCAAAACTGTTAACAATTTAGTTTGAAAAACCAGAAACGTTGCAGTAAAATGTGAAGCAACATATTCTTAAATCCTGTCAGTGGCCATTACAATTGTCTTGCAGATACTGACGGGGTTAAAAGAGCTTAAGCTGAGCTGGATCATGCCCACTGCGTAGTAGCTTTCAGCTTGATCTTACACCTGTCTATTGAAAATCCCCATAGCATTCAGTCTTACTCTCGGATAAACTGCTTCCCAGATTATTAAGTTTGTAAGCCATCTCACATTGCCTTCCATTTATCAAAAATGCATCTGTGCAGAAGATTGCAGTTTGTCCATTTGGTTAATAGACTGAAATGCAGCTGATACAAAAGCAAAATATTTAAGTCCTGGATATCCTACTAAACCATGAAGTAAAGAAACTCAATTCCTTTTTTCCCACTGTAATGACCAAAGCCCTGTCCCAGACTTACCATTCAGGAGTGGCAGTCCTCTCCCCATGGCCATTTTATGGCTGGTGGATAGTGTGGGGTGGGGTGGGTGGGGAATCAGTGAATTGTCTGATGACATCCCCATAGCCAGATGCAGAATGACTACATCATCTGCTGAAACCTTTGGATGACCCAGTGGACCTCAGTGGAAGAGTCTGCATCTGTCTACAGCTACTTTTCCAATCCCCCTTGCTCTCCCCAAGCCATGGAATAGCCATGGTGGGATGAGGGAGGACTGCAGTGGATCAACAGTAAGTCTGGAAGTCCCAAATGGCCAGATGTAGTACAGTTCTGCATGTACAACTACTATGCTACACTGTGCTATACAGGATTCAGGGCACTGTGTACTCAACCTGTCTGACAGTTATGCTCAAAAGAAGGAACCAACGAGAATCCCCAGAGCTTGCAAAAGTTGAACAGATACTACCTAGAAAATGCTCAGATCCAGACACAGGGTGAAGAAACAGGAGATCTGAAGTTTACTTTATTTCCTAGCACACATCTGACACCCCCACCTCTTCCAGTATCTAAAAAAGCAGTTCACTACCACTACCCAGAAGACATGGAAGCAAAGCATGCGTAATCTGAAAGATCTTGGGCAGCAAAAATCCTTATGGTTTTTACCACTACCACTGTTATTATTTTGCAAGTTGCAAACATGGATAAAAATCACATCAGCCTTGGAGTATATCCAAGGCACAGAATCCATGCTTCAGTGTCACAAAGAATCCAGGCTGAGGACAGAGGAGCATTATGCAGAAATCATCATTATAGTAGCTGTTTATTAGAGCAGGGGTGGGCAAAGTGCAGTCCGTGAGCTGCTTGCTTCCCTCAGAGCTACCATGGATCAAAAATGGGGCTGGGATTTGCTCCAAATGCCCCAAGTCCACTCTAGGGAATGTGGAGGACGTTTTCACCACGTTTGGAGCCCCTCTCAGCCCACTGAGGTCAAAAACAATTTCTGCAAACATTTTCCAAGAACATTTTTTGCTCTGATATGCTCCAAATTACCCACGACTAGGGGGTATGGAGTGAATCTCCACTCCAAACATGGTGAAAATGCCTCCATATACACTAGAGGTGTTGTGTGGCTTTTTTGTGGGAGCAAGGCTTCTGGGGCTAACGCACCCCACTAACCTTACACAGTTGCCCTCCTCTGGTCAAGAAGATGCTGGATTTAATAGTATCAAGGATGAAACACTTGTGGATGGGCAGCACTATACAAATGCCGGTATTATTAGAATTTTGGAATGCTACTTTTTCTCATTACACTATTCACCCAACACATTTATTCCCTTTACTGCAGTCCAGAAGGTAAGTTAGTCATTCCTTAGTTTTTCACTGCTTGCTCAGTTCATCATGATTCATTATGCAACCTTTGCAACAAGCATAAAAGAATGTTGTGATGGCGTATGTCCAACATGAGTTGTCATAATTCACTAACAGGATGCTATCCTTCATTACAACTGAGGCTTACTTTCAGTTATAATTGTGGAGCAGCCCCTCCAATTTTGGTGCCCTCCAGATATTTGGGGACTACATCTTTCATCATCTCCATCAGTATGTCCAATGGCAAGGGATTATGGGAACTACAGCTCCACAGGTCTGAATGGTGCTACGTTGGGAAGGACAGCTTATTTATCATATGGATCTCTCAACTTCTTTCTGAGATGCTCAGGGCAGTGTTACTGCTTTATCCCCACAATAATCTTGTGTGTTGGGCCAGTCTAAAAAAAGCATTGATAGGCTGAAGATCACCCAGCAAATTTGGTGGCTGGATTGGGGATTTGGATTCAGGCCAAGGTCTATACTCCTAGGCAGATATTACATTCAATGGCACAGAGATATTCTTGATACCCCTGAGAGAACCTGTCTGAGAATCAGAGCTTGGGAAAGTTACTTTATGGACTTCCAAAATCATCCTTGGCAGCTGTAGTCCAAAAAAGAAACTTGAGATTGCAAATGGGTGGGGGTATGGTGGGAGGGGCCTTCCTCAGCAGCCCTGCACCAGAGCATCTGCACCTCCTAAGGGAGAGCCTTCCCAGAATATTAATACAGATGCTTCCCTGAGCAGGAGGTTATTAATGGATGCTCTCCCGCCAATGCCTTTTGCTGCATTAATTGGGTCTACAAACAAACCACCTCTTCTGCTGACAAATGGAAAGACTCGAGCCAATGAGCAATGTGATTTTTATCCATGCTCACCCCCATTTAGAAGAGCAATGCTGCTACTTACGCTACTTATCATACTGCAACACAAGACCAAGCTCTTGAAGGCAGGGGCGAGGGATGGGGGAGTTTGTCTCTATGTGGATCTATCCAAGAAAGCACAGGAGGGTGGGTTGGGGGGTTGTGTCTTGCAGACTAAAGCAGGGCACCCACCTGGCTGTGGAGTTGTAACGGGTGGCGTGGAGGCAGGAATGGGGCTAGTGGTGATAATGGGCACAGCAGTGGTGGTCGTGGTGGTGGTGGTAGTAGTAGGAGCAGCAGTGGTAGTAGTGGTGGTACTGGTGATAGTGGTGGTACTGGTTGTGGTGGTGGTGGTGGGGCTGGTGGTGGTGATTGTGGTGGTGGTGGGCCTGGTAGTGGTTTGGGGAGTTGTAGTGGTAGTAGCTTTTGTGGTAGTAACTCTCTTTGGTCGCTCATTTGCTGATGAAAGAAAAATAAAGGTGGGGAGGGGGAAAAGAAAAAAAGAAAGCAAGACACCATGTTTCTCTCAAGGCATTTTCTTCCCCAGTCACATTTCAGGCACTGATGTCAGGTCTGGAAACAGGGATGGACATCTTCTGGCAGGGAGGGGAGGCTGCAAGGTCCTTACTGGCTTCCTCAAGGGATGCACCCTACCTTCCCATGCCAGGAGATGTATTCTGGTAGCTATAGTATGAAAAGGTCCTCTTTTAGCCAGTGCCAATTTTATAACCATACACTCCAACTCACATGGTCAACAAAAACCAATCTATATTTCCAGAAAAAGAGGATGACACCACTAAGGGACAACTTCACAGTCATCAAAGCAGATTTCTCCTATGAGACTTATGTCATGTTGCTTAATTATGCCATAGCTCTTTATCTCATTCTGGCTAGGAGGCCGGATTGCATTCAGCCCACTACCAGAGACAGTCTAAGCACCCACCTGGATCTTCCTACATTTCTGCTAATTATTGTGGTGGCATAACCAGAGGGCATGTTCTTTTGCACAATTCTTGCTTGACTAGATGGGAGCTCCATCAGGAAGCCATTCTGTGCTTGCCTGATCCATGTGGAATGGGGAAAGAGATCATCCCAGCATGGGGGCAGGGCAACATTTGCCACTTGGCACCTCTTTATCTCAGTGGAAACCTGTCCGAAGCATGCCTTCTGGCAGCAAGCAAAGCCAAAGCCCAAATCAAATATGCCACTGGCCACACTGGCTTGGGCATTGTGAAAGCTGTAGTCTAAAATTACAACTTTTCCAAGCTCTGGTTTGACCAAAGCTAAAAATGAGCAGAGTTATCAGAGTGACTTTTGTTCAGACCACAATGGAGAAAAGAAAGCTACTAATATTTGCACCTGAGCAGCCTAATCTCAGCTGGGAAATGAGGGTGGGGAGGGGAACCTTTCTCTTATTGTCCAATAGATATTGCTGACATTACTGAGATCAGAGAGGAGTGCACAAGGGGTGCCCTGAGTGTGTCCATTGTTGTCCAATGGTACCTCTGTGAGGTGTGGGGAGAGACTTCTGTGCAAAACAGAATTCAGTCTTTCTCTCCATGGAAAAGGTGAGAATGGTTGATGGGGGAGAAAGAGGGGAGAGATGATGTTAAGGGAGGGGGAAAGCTTAGAGTGAGGCCCGGTCCCTCTGAAGTCACCTGAACTTCACCTGATGCTACCATCTCCTAGGACAGATTGGTCCTAGGAGCCATGTCAGCCCCTGAGACCAAAACAGTTCCATGTCCCCAGGCTAGAAACTCACAGAGAACCTGCCATTTTGCCCATAGGGACATTCTTGGTGAGGAGAGAAATTCTCTCACTTATAGTTCAACAGTGCTAGAATTCAAAGATATAGCTATGTTAGTCTATAGAATCAGTATGTAGAGAAATCTTATAGCACCTTTGAGACTAAGGAGATTATCACAGACCCAAATAAAGCATCCTTTCTCTGATGGGATATGGTTGCATTACGGGTTGTTATTGGATGTTATCGCATGCTAAAAAGCTGACTCTGTCACAGGGTGACTATGACCTGTCTCCCAGCCATTCTT
Organism: Phrynosoma blainvillii; assembly: GCA_026167975.1. Classification (NCBI taxonomy): domain Eukaryota; kingdom Metazoa; phylum Chordata; class Lepidosauria; order Squamata; family Phrynosomatidae; genus Phrynosoma; species Phrynosoma blainvillii. Next base: position 16,869,701 of record JANUYF010000011.1, on the reverse strand, counting down.
ACCTGCCAATTTTCAAGTACGGAAGCTTTCCATTCTTAAAAATCGGTGGGCTAACTGTGGCTGGGAGACGGGTTGTAGTCACCCTGCAACAGAGGTGGTGTTTTAGCATGTGATAACATCTGATAGCAACCCATAATGCAACCTTATCCCATCAGGGAAAGGATGCTTTATTTGGGTATGCGATAATCTCCTAACTGAAAATGCATCTGAGGAAGTAGGCTTTAGTCTACAAAACCCCATGCTGCCAACTTCTTTCTTTCAGTTAGTCTCAAAGGTGCTACAAGATCTCTCTACATACTTACAGTTCCACAGTCCTGCTTGAAACAGAATGACATTGTGCCATCAAATGGCCTGATACAGTGCTTTCCACTTCATATATTTTTTAAACCATTGTGTGCTCAAATCTAACAAAGGTGACAAATGCTGGACCCCTGTAGCTGAGAAGCCGAAAACAGTTTCTTGTTATGACAAAAGTTTAATGTACTGCCTGTGATACTGTGATATGAACGGGGAGGGGGGATGTGGGGAGGGGGAGAGGAGAAGTTCATGGCCTTCCTTCTTGTTTTCAAGAAACCTTTTATTTCCTTCCTTGCTGCCATTCTAACAAACCTCGTGGGGGTAAACACACGCCAGAGTGATAGAGACAATGAGGTTACTGAAGGTTCAAAGAAGGTTCTTTGACAGAACAGATGAGGCACAATTAGAGGAATGGAGTAATGTGCCCTGAAGAGGCTAACAGACAGAGAAAAAAGTGATCCATCTCCTTGCCAAGGGCTGGGCATGGGGGACCATGCACCAAACATGTCACATTTCACCACTTCAAGTTACATTTTTTACTTACTGCCGAAGTTTGGAGCGGCACCTGGAAAGGAAGAAGAAGAAGAAGAGGTCAGTAAAGAGAAAGAAGGGCATAGGTGCTAATTAAAAGGAGCTTTTCTTCCCAGGTATACAGAGTGGCTGCAGGGTATCAAAACAGGCTGCAGAGGGCAAAGCAGAGAGAAGGCTCTCCTGTACCTGCATCACCTGCAGTGACCTGCGGAGACTCACCAGCTGATGACTGGACTTATTAACAGTCTCTATCTGTGCCCTTTACCTGAGCAGGGTCATATGTCCCCATCAGCTTTGGCACAACAGCTTATTATTAATAAAGTTACACTTTTAGTTTCTGAGGTTTACCAGCACTCAGCAGCAGACAGTTTTGTAAAAGTCTTCCTCCAAATGGAAGCATCCTACAATGACCTTTCATGCATCCTTGCAAAAGAGCCAAGAAACTTTTGGGTCCTTAGAAGCACCCTTGACTGACTAGGGTCACCCATGTGTTTTATACAGAAAACAGCGTTCCTTGTAGCTTTGACTTTGGCTTGCCGGGCCAGTGAGCTATGTGCTCTAAGGATGGACCAGCCATATCTCCGGTTTCATAAAGACAAGGTGGTCCTCCGTACCGACATTACCTTCTTGCCAAAAGTGCTGTCTGCCTTCCATATCAACCAGGACATCATGCTACCCACCCTGGCCCCGAACCCGACCACTGAGGTCGAACAAAGACTACATACACTGGACGTTCGTAGGGTTTTGTCCTTTTATCTGGAGCGTACCTCGGGCTCGAAGTGCTCGGAGATACTCTTTGTGTGTTATTCTGAACACAAGAAAGGACTGCCTGTCACTCCACAAAGACTGTCCAAGTAGGTGACTTCCACTATCCACTTGTGCTACGAACTATCAGGCAAGACTCCACCGGGCCGGGTGCGTGCGCACTCCACAAGGGCGGTAGCTTCATCATCTGCTTTCTTGTTTGGAATTCCTTTAGAAGATGTATGTAGGGCAGCTGTTTGGTCCCAACCAATGACTTTTATTAAACACTATAGGTTGGACACACGGGCCAGACAAGAGGCTGCCTTTGGGAAAGCAGTATTATTATCTGGACTTCATTGAATATTCTTGTATATGTTTGCACTAACTTCGTTATGAACTCACTTAGATGAATATATTGAATACTGGGTTTATAGTACATATGTACATACAGTGATGTTGAAAGTTTATTGGACTTCATTGTATGTTCTTGTATATGTTTGCACTAACTTCGTTATGTACTCACTTAGATGAATATATTGAATACTGGGTTTATAGTACAAATGTACATACAGTGATGTTTGAATTGAAAGTTTATTTATTGTTCATGAATTACCAATACGGGTTCTTCTTGAATTCTGACTTGAGTTTATGCAATTGTTTACTATTATTCCATTTGCACTTGAAACTCACTGACTGTTGGGTTACAATCAATTCCTGATGTACTTGAATGTGATGCCTATGAAGGTTCAGGTGCCTATTACATTGGCTAATTTTGTGCCAACAAACTTTCTTCTTGTACCTCTAAGCCTTGGGTCAGGACACTCCCTCCTCCAGGGACATTAGCCTGCTAGACTGAATAACCCATTTGTGTGATTTGCAGAGACCACGAAGAAGAAGGACAGGTTGCACACCTGTAACAGTATTTCTTTGACTGGTCATCTGCGAATTCACACAAATCCCGCCCAACCTCCCCTCAGTTGTGTCCCGCTCTAAGTTGATAACCTTGCTGTCGCTTTGTAAGCGGCGTACTTGGAACTGAGGATCGAGCGGGAACGCGAGGGCCTATATAGAGGTGGGCAGAGCTACTGCCAAAAAGTTGCAATCCAACTTCTGCCTAGTCATTCCAGAAGGTTACGAGCTGGCTGCGCATGCGCAGATAAAACCCATTTGTGTGAATTCGCAGATGACCACTCGAAGAAACACTGTTACAGGTGTGCAACCTGTCCTTCCCCCCCCCTCACTGTAGGATTCTAATAGAAAACAAAACAGATCTGCCAAGTCTTCCCAACCTTCCAGTACTGAAGACTTAATTGTCCAACCTTCATATGCCAGGATGCAAAGAAATCAGACATACCATTGTTACTAAGATGGACCTCTCTACTTCTAGTCTGGTGTCAGTGTTTTCTTTTTTTAAAATGTTTTTATTTGAACATTTGTTATACCCATTATTTTTTACAAGTTTGTTTAAAAAAAAAGCTTAAAATTCATATTTTGATATTTATTTAAGTAGCCGTGTTTGCAGTTGTTTTATCTCGAAGTATATTTATCAATGCATTTCCTCCATTTTGAAATCAATTGGGGTCTTTTCTTTTTTAAACTGAGAAGTCTGAAATACCCCTGGTGACACTCCTGCTTTTCATCTGGAGGGGCAGCTCAGGATAGCTTGTACCAGAATTGGTCAAAAGTGGAGCTTCCCAACCCTTCTTATTTATTTGTTCGATGTATATCCCTTCTCCTGACATGGAACCCAAGGTGGCTTACAATGAGATTTAAACAATACATAGATTCCACCTAAACATTAGGAGGAATTTCCTGACAGTAAGAGCTGTTCGACAGTGGGACACACTCCCTCGGAGAATGGTGGAGTCTCCTTCTTTGGAGGTTTTTAAACAGTGGCTGGATGTCCATCTGTAGGGGGTGCTTTGACTGTGAGTTCCTGCATGGCATGGGGGTTGGACTGGATAGCCCTTGTGGTCACTTCCAACTCTATGATTCTATGACTCTGTGATTCTATAGCTAAAAACCTGATTATTAAAAAATTAAATTAGCTATCATAAGACAAATAATATTTACAACAGCAAAAAACTATTTTAAAAACACAACAATATTGCAGCACACACACAGACACACATGCCTAGAAGACTTTCCCAATTGTTACTTCAGGAGGGTAATTTTGGATTGTTACTGTGGACATTAGCCCTTAGCCTCATGAGCGTCTTCCGTCCTTTCCCCCTCCCAGGCCTACCGAATTTGGGGGGCCCCTTGGCTTACAGGCTCGGCTGCATCCAGGCCTTCCTGTCCCTGTAGCCTGAGTGTGAGAGGCATGCTGGATAGAGAGAGCGGGGAGCCTGAGGGCTGCATGTCATACACCATGGCTGTCATCCAGACAGGCTCTCTGTGGCTTCTTTGAAGAGCACCAGGCACGCAGCGGTAGCTGACAAGCGTGCTCCCTTTCAAAGCTCTCCCATCTCCCATGCCTGGCAAACAATGCATTTCTGTCATGGCCTTTGGAGCCCAGGTTTCAGCTTTGATCACCCTAAAGCCCATACATTTTTTTTCAAAGAGAGGAAAGAAGTGACAGGACAGTGTGGCATCTTCGGAAACATTGATGGCTTCCATGGCTCATTTGAAGGCCAGGGGCAAAGCACTTGATGCTCCACCAGGGCTTTTCCAGCTGTCTCTTCCTCAGCCCAGGAGCAGACATTCTGGCAGACTGCTTCCTCCCTGCCAGCTAGTCATGATGAGAACTACTACCTGAACTTGCCCTTTTCCTCCTCCCTCCCTGTCCTTTATTCCTTGTGTGTCGTGTATTAAAGTCAGATTGCAAGCCTGAAGGCAATGTGCTCTGGGAGGCTTTTTGGATACAGGATTTTGTTGCTTGTTTATGAAGCCCTAAACAACCTGAGAACAAGTTACTTGACAGACCACCTTCTCTTTTATAGGGTTCAGCCTTTGAGGTCCTTCTCCTGCTGGTTTTCCATGGTCCTGAGGTTTGCTGTCTAGTTATTTGAAACAGGGAGTTTACTGAGGCAGCACTTTTACATCTGAAATCCAGAAGCTCCAGGCATTTTTAGGCTTAGACACATGCTGAAAATGCTCCTGGTTTGTCAAGCCTTCCCTGTATACTCCAGCCTATTCCAGGAACCATGTAAAATGGTGTTTTCATTTTGTGCACTGTGTGTATTGTTGTTTTATTATTCTTGTATATCACTGTGATATACATTATGCTGCCAGCAACCCTGTGAGGTCAGTTGACCTGAGAGAGAGTGTGGCATCTAGTAAGTTTTCATGGCCCAGCAGACCCTCAAGTCCCAGTTGCTCTGGCCAGTAGCCCATCCTGGCAGTTCTTCCTGATTTGATGATCAGAGGAAACACCTCCTGCCTGTGACTTCCCAGCCCCCTGATCCTATGGTTACTGCAGTGCCATCACAGCCAATAGTTAAAGAGCACGACACAGTCCTCTAAGCCATCATAGCCCTTTTATGTGTGCATGGCCATAACAGAAAGGACCCAAACAGATGACTTGCCTCCCTGTGCCCTCAGTTGGACCTGAAGCTTTGCTGACTGTCTCTTGAGCTGTCCATGGTCCTGCCTCCCTGCCTCTACTCCCTGCAAGCCTTGCCAGGAGATTGTGCCCATAGCTGGTTTGAGGCTGGCAAGTGGATGTGCTCCCAAACCTGTCCAAAATACCTAGCAGGCATGGGTGGGTCTACTGCTAGGATGGGTTCCCAGTGACAGATTAGATGCAGATGTGTGAATGGACTGGGATCTCTCTTGCACGGCTACTTACACACATTGGGAGAGCCATTGGGGCGGGGCAGGTAGGATCCAGCCCGCCACGACTTGCTGCGGAAGTTCTTCTTGCACCTGCCACAGTCCTGCCCAGTGGTGTTGTGCTCACATTCACACTGGAGGCTTCCCTCTCTGAAGGTGCACTGATTGGCGTGGAGATTGCACTTACACCTGCAAGAGGGACATGAGACAAAGAGACATTCTATGATTGTCATCCTTTTATCCACCTAATGTGTTGAAAAATGTATAATGCTTTTGTCAACTGCTCATCCTCAAAGTCACTTACAACCCCATTGCACAGCTGCCACAGTGCAAAAGCTTTAGAAATTCATTAAAGCACAACAATGACAACACCATACCAAAACCAGGTGTTTTCAAAACAGTCACTGTTTCCCAAAGAAATTACAGACAAAGATTTGCCTGAAGATTAAAGTGCTTAAAGCTTGGTGGTGAATATCTGACTTGCCATTTCACTGAATCCTTATGGAAACATGGATCTAGAAGGCTTCCTTAGAGGCCACCCAGTCTGACTCCTGTTCCTTGTCATCTTTGTGTCATCTCTGCAGAATGCAGCTGTGCAGAGAAACCCAAGTGCCTCCAGTGAAGGGGAGCAGAGCACCTTCTAAGGCAATTTGTTCCTGCACTGAAAAGCTATAACCTTTGGGAAGTTACTCCCAATGTCTAGCTGATACCATCTTTTCTGTTATTTGTTGCAAGCTCATTAGTTTAGTCCTGTTCTCCAAAGCAGAGATGGGTATCATGCAACCCACCAGATGTTGGACTGCAACATTCCTCAGACCTACTGAGAAAGGGAAAGATTCTGCCTCCTCCTTTGCTGAGTAAACTGAATGCAACCAACTTTTGCACTTTGAACTCGGTTTGCAGCAACTGAAATGGGTTGAAGATGAAGGGGAAAAGCAGCAGGAGGAGAAAGATCTGGGGACATTTTAAAAAACAGATGAAAAATTGGGATGACAGAGGATTAATCAGGACTGTCACTGCCAAATTGATACAGTTGGAAGCTATGCTATATATCCCATATCATATCTGGGAGTCTGTGGGTCTAGTAGCTAACCCAGACATGTTGAGTTTCTATTTTAATGCAAAATTATGCAATCAGCAATTCCAAGACTTGGGCACAGATATGAATGCAATTTACAGTTGGAAAGTCAAACATTTCTAAGCTTGCAGGATACTTCCCACACTTTTAACAACAACAACATCTCCAAAACCATGTGGATTTGACAAATGTACAGGCGAAAACATGTACCTTCAAAAGATGCAGGTGAACATCCTTTACTCCATGGGAGAAGGCTCACTTAAAAATGAGTAAAGGATGTGAATGAAGAATGTTTATGTACATTTTTCAAAGGTACATATACTTTAAAAATGCACACTTTTGAGCAAAGGTGCACAGAAACGTGTAGTATTAAATAAATATGCACAGACTGACAGATGAGAATGCCTCTAATTGGAGCAGGAAGACATACAATTGAATGTGGAGCCAAGTTGCAAAAACTTTGTGCCTGAAAATGAGGAGCTCAATAAAAGTGAGTGTATCCACTTCCCATGTCCCTCCTCAAACCATATTTGGCACAAGGGAGATGAGAGACACCTGAGAAAGGTGTCACCTGATGCGCCTGTGAGAAGCGCTTGCCCTCCAGTGTGTACTGCTGTGCTTCTCTGTAGATAGACAAGGACTCCCAGTGACTGAAGGTCCTGGGAAGGACCCGGTCCACCTGCCCGGAGGTGGCAAGGAAGCCGGCTGGGATAGTGTCAGCATGCCATGACAAATTCCTGTTACCTGGACCCCTTTGGGAACTGCCAACAAGGCGGGTAGACTGGAATGGCCAGGGACATAGATGGTCCCTTTGGATGTCCAGTCCACCTCTCCATCAACAGCAAGGAGACCTCTTCTTCAGTGACCCAATCTAATCCTGATGTACTATTGGCCTGGTAACTCTGAACTGCAGAAGGGCCCAAGGGCCCAAGATTTCCCTAGCAAGACCTCCAGGAGTCCTCCCAATACTTCCCTATCACCTCCCTGTGGTGCGCAGCCTGATCTTCCATTTGCATCATTCAGTTGTTGTTTATGTTGTGTGCTTTCAAGTCATTTCCAATTTATGGTGACCCTAAGGTGAAACCTATTATGGGGTTTTCTTGGCAAGTTTCTTCAGAGGGGGTTTGCCATTGCCAGCTGAGAGTGTGTGACTTACCCAGAGTCACCCAATGGGTTTTATGGATGAGCTGGGATTCAAAGCCTCCAGAGTCATAGTCCTACACTCAAACCACTATGCCACACTTGCATACCAACATTTCAGACCCTGGTGGAGGCATCCAAAGAGTAAGCACACCTGTGCATATCTTCCCATGGGACTGGTCCCAAGCAGCCCAGGCGTTTTGAGTCTGTGGATTCCTGGAGCCCTCTCCCTTCGCCAGATGTGAACACAATGGGTAGACTGGAATGGCCCAGGAGATGGACAGTTCCACTGGGTACCCCAGTCCACCAGCCATCGGTGGCAAGAAGGCTGGCCTATCTCTTCCATAACAGCTCAATCTACTCTTGCGGGATCATTGGCCTAGCTGGGGGGATTTGCCCGGCAGCCGGGTTGGGGGGGGGCACAGCATGAGTTAACACATTCGAGTGACAGTGACTATAATCATAAAATAGAATCATAGAATCATAGAGTTGGAAGAGACCACAAGGGCCATCCAGTCCAACCCCCTGCTGACAATGCTGGCTTTTCGGCTTAGTAACGGAGATGAGCACCTCCCCCTACGGTTGGACATGACTTGTCAAAGGGAAATACCTTTACCTTTTAGTTAAGATGGTATGGAGAGGGTATCTTTAGCAGGCAGGTTCCCTCCTCCTTCTGGCCATGTGGCAAATGGGAGATTTGTAACACCTTGCAACAAAGTGTTTGTAACACCTTGCCTGATGAAGAAGCCAGTGGAGCTTCAAAAGCTTGCAACAAGTACATGGTGCATTTTGGTTGGTCCATAAAGTTATCACTGTTTGATGGATTTTTGGTTGGTTGGTATCACTGTTTGGTGGATTTCTGTTTGAATTAGTGAGACTACTGTTTGGCACCCATCCCAACAGTTAAATTTCACTCTCCCTCCTCCACTGTTGGGTTTTATCTGGCTCAGGAGCAGCCATGCAGTGGCTCTGCCAACTTACATTTCAACCCACCCACCTAGTTTGACTCACTGTATGCTTTGATCTCCTGCTCTGGCAGGGTTCCCTTGCCTGCATCTCTCTCTTGTCTTGTTTCCAGGCACAGCCAAAGATATATGCAGCAGGGATATAATGGATCCAGGGCTTGGAGGGTCAAAGTGCCAGGATTATTTGATCAAACAGGAAAGATGACGTCACCTCCCAACCCACTCAGGCTTCCCTGGTCCTTCTGGGTTTAGCAATAATATGCAGTGTAGCTGGGGAGAGGTGTATGGATTTCCCCCCAAACAGCACTGTAATCGATCTTTGTTGTAAGGGATTCTTGTAAGGTGTGGTGGGATGGCTTGGTCTTGGATGGGCAGTTAAGAGCCATTAGCTCTACCAAAGGTTTCCTCCTAGTGGAGGTGAAAGCTACTACATCTGGTTTGTTGATACCACACCAACACCGATGCTGCCTGCACTTTAGGGCTCTCCTCGTGGGTGTGTGGCTTCAGAGAATTTCTTTCCTTTGACATTTACCACAAAATATCACTGCTGTGCATTGACCCCTTAAGTACAATTAGTTGCCACTCTCCCTTGCCTAACTTTGATTTTGTCAATTTTAAGATCTTCCCTGACCTTCTTAGGTTTGATATACAAATATCGTAGAGAGTCAAACCCCTTTACACAGATTATTGATGTGTCAAATCATTTAATCAATGGATACATGAGTAACTATTGAATAATTCCTCTTCTTATGGTTTAGTGCCTATGTGCAATCGCGTCTCCATTTCTGAGGCCAAAGTGGGTAACAATCAATCACATTTTCCACATGGCACTTGGGCGTCTAAACCTTTTCGCATGTTCCTGACCACAGAATATCACCAAATGCTGCTCCAGTGACTCAGGATTTGTTTAATGGTAACAGAAAGAGGACAGGATTGGGGGTTGGTGGGGGATAGCAAAAGACAGAATGAGAGAAATAAACAAGGAAAGCAAAATATCTTTCCAGTGTATATAAAAAACGAATGACCAAATGGGTCTCTTTTTCCTGCCTGTTCCATCCAGAGCTCCCACAGCACTCTTAATGAGATTTGGGAATTTGATCAATTTAGCTGCTTCCCAACACCTGAGCATCATTCATTCTTCTTCACAGACCTCATCTGGATTACTAGGTGCTTCACATTTAAGGAGGGTGTAGACAGATTGGACCAGATTTGACAACAATGGTCACGGCTGTGGAAAACAAGTTCTGTGAGGAAAGTTTCAAGGACACACGGATACATTAAGCTTGGACAGTGCTTGGAAACATTACATTTTGGATGACAACTAGCCAGCATGGTCCCACATCATCCAAAATGTAACTTTTCCCTGTTCTGAGCTAGAGGTTCTTCAAAGATCTGAAGAGCTGTCACATAAAAGTCTGTTTAATCTGCTGCCTCAGTGAGCAGGACTTGATTTAATGTGCATAAATTACAGGAGGGGAGAGTCTGGTTGAACATTGAGAGAGGCTTCTCAGTGGCAAGGACAGACGGCGGCTGCAACCCATTATCTGGAAGCGTAGTGCATCCTCCCTCATGGAAGGTCTTTGAGCAGAGGCCAAACACAGACACACACATGGATGCTCTAACTCTGAATCTCCTGCATCCAGTGGATGGCCTACAGGAGGGGTGGGCAACTTTTGTGGGGCTGTGGGCCAAATATTTATCATGAGTAGCTCCCATGGGCCACACCTAGAAGAAAAGCCAGGCAAAAAGTGGCTGGATGGGCTATGCACAGCTTTGACTTTTGCTTGGGAAGGGAGTTGTAGCAAGCCCCCTAACCTCTGTAAACACAAAATGGAGCTTCTCAAGAGCACCAAAACTCCACCCCTGCTTCTTCCCCTTCATTGGAAAAGATGAGGAGAACCAAGAGCTGCAAAAAAAGCCTTGGAGGTGGGAGTGGGGGAACATGTGTCTTGTGGGCCAGACATTGCCCACTGCTGGTCTCCATCAGGGGTGAGGGCCACCCTTTTAGCTTGAGGGCCACATTCAATTTCAGAAAGTGTTTGCAGGGGCCACATTCTGCGGTGGGTGGAGCCCAAGCCAAAAGAGTGGTGTGTCTTTCCACTCTTCCTTCCAGCATCTAAGGCTCAAGAAAGGCATTTCCAGCTTTCAGAGTAGGACAAACAAGCCTGAAAGGAGAGGATACAGCCATCTGGGATACCCCAAAAGGGTCAAATTATGCTCCAGGGCCTGTTGGCCTGGACAACAGAATGTCCTTCAACTCTTCGGCTCTTTGATTCTATCCCTGGGCAGTAACTTCTATAGTCTGGCCATCTAGATCCCATCAGAGCTGAGACGTTACATGTGGTGTGGCAAGGAATACAGTAAGGCTGCAACAAGACTGTGGAATTCTGAGGTGTGTAGTTTTATGAGATATCTGGCCTCTGTCAGAGAACTCTGGGGCCACAACAAACTACAAATCTCAAGGTTCCATAGGATGGAGCCATGACAGTTAAAGCAGTGTCAAACTGCTTTAGTAGGCACTAAATGTCTTTATGTAGAAAATGCTGTTGTAGTTCTATGCCTCCAAGTCAACACTATGACAGCCATCTCCTTGGCCAGGTTTATTCAGAGAGGGTTTGCCGTGGCCTTCCCCTTGAGCTAAGAGAGGGTGTCTTGTCCAAGGACACCTTATGGGTTTCCACAGCTGAGCATGGATCTGAATGCTGGTTTTGCAGAGTCCTTTTCCATCCACTATAGGGATGCAGCGGCTCAAGTGGTTAAGACGCTGACTCTGTTGATAATAAGATCAGCAGGTTGGCAGCTCAAGGCCCAGGTATTGCATGATGGGGTGAGTTCCCAATCTCTAGTCCCAGCTTCTGTCAAACTAGTAGTTCGAAAGCATGCAAATGCAAGTAGATAAATAGGTACCACTTTGGTGGGAAGGTAAACAGCGTTTTGTGCAGTCATGCTGGCCATATGATCACATAGTCTCTGACAATGCTGGCTCTTTGGCTTAGTAACGGAAATGAGCACCACCCCCTGTGGTCGGACATCACTTGACAACCTTGTCAATAGGGAATACCTTTACCTTTACCTTTACCCACTATACTACACTGTACTCAAACCACTATACTACACTAATATTCTAATAAGAATAAACTCTCCAGCATATCCAGAGAATAAATGCTCTGCATATGCTATGCCTCCACGTAGACTCAGTCTATATTTGTTGCTATGTGCCTTCAGGTCAACACTGAAGGATGGTAATCTTCTCTGGGGGCTTACTTGGCAAGATTTATTCAGAGGAGGTTTCTTCTGAGGCTGAGAGAGTGGGGCTTGCCTAAGGTCATACATGGCCAAATGGGGACTACACCAGTTCTCTTGGAGCCTAGCCCAACAGTCAGGGTATTACATCACACTGGCTCCCAAAAAGACTTCTTCAGAGGAGGTCTGCCATTGTCTTCCTCTGAAGGTGCAAGAGAGTGGCCAGCCAAGGTTACCCAGTGGGTTTTGAAGGATAAGCAGGAATTTGAAACCTCCCCCGGTGTCCTTAGTCCAATCCTCAGACCACAAACCCAAAAGACTCTCAGCAGCAATAACTGATTTTGAATTGGAGAATGCTTTACCCAGAGTGATTAGAACTATTGTCTGATATATTTCATCCATCCATCTAAACAGTTCAAAACATCTTTTATGACACATTTGTAGCAAGGTAACATACAAGATTTTAGATCTATAAACTGGCAAACAACAACAAAATAATCATCAGAGCTCAAGGTTCGTTTTTTTAAAAACATGTCATTAATAAAAGCTTCCTGAAGAGAGAATTCTAAATGTATGGGGCTACCATAGAAAAAAAGCCCTGTTCCAATATGTTGGGCCAAAAAGCAACTTGCACACTTTCCTCTGCCTACAAAGAGGCCTGTAACCTCATAGGAATGGAGGCATATTGGAATGCAAGAGAGGGGTTCTTGTTGAGATGCGAATGGACTTTAAATCTCCTGGTCTTTGCAAATCTCCCAACAGCCACATGGCCAGGAGGAGGAGGGGTCAGCCTGCAAAAGATACTCTCCACCACTTGCCATCGTAACTAAGGGCAGAAACATCAAAATGCAGCCATCTGACTAACATCTCCAATTGGTTTTTCTCCAGTTTGGTTTGTAACACCTTACCTGATGATGAAGAAGCCAGTGGAGCTTTGAAAGCTTGCAACAAGTATATTGTGCATTTTGGTTGGCCAATAAAAGGATCACTGTTTGGTGGATTTTTGTTTGAATTTTCAAGTATACAATCAGACGGCCCTGGCCATGCTGTTTCAAACACACTACTAGGGAAGCTGTCATCCCTTTGCTAGGGAACTGGATTAAATACAACTCTTAAGACGTCAAATCCCACTATTAAAAAAGAAAACATGATATAGGTCAGCTACTGTAAGAGGATTGGGAGTTGAGGCGATTGATTCTCTCTCTCTCATTGTTCTCGCTGTCAGGAGGAGCAATCCAGCCCCTTCCTCTTTGTGAAGAAGAGAAATACAGGAACAGCAGGTGTGGAGTCCTCACTTGCCACAGAGACCCTGGATGACCTTGATCCCTACAGTTGAGCGGCCATCTCTAAAAACACCATGGAGGCTGGGGTTAAAGTTCTCCCCAGGATTCCTCCCTTCCTGGGATCTGCTCAATTGCTCAGCTCAGCAGAAGGGGAAGAAGCTGGGGAGAGGGCAGGTCTTCTGGAAGACCAGGTGGGGAGACCTAGTGGGCCACTGATGGGCCATTGCCCAAAGCTGTCCCAGCCCTGCAGACTGAAGCCTGTGTAGGCTTAAATATGATTAGTGTGGGGGTTGGCTTTTGGGAAAAACTTGCTGGAGATAGTTTTAATCCTTGCTCTGGTTTTAGAACCCACTGTTTGCTGCCAGGTCAGGAAGAAGCTAGATGGGTCACTCATCATGGGTTCCCCCTTCTTCCTCCAGCATCTCACAAACCAGAGGGCCCTTTGCGCCACTCCCAGAGCTACCCAGGGATAAGGTGACCAGCCTCCAAAAGGAAGACTGAAAGGAAGACATTTGTAAAGGCTACAAAAAGTTAGAAATGGAAAAGGTGGCTTTAAAAATCTCAGGCTGAAAAAGTTGGGGGAAAGTTACACTTGAATGTTTGGGAAGTGGAGTCTAAGAGTGGATGGGCTGGCAGGGAGAGAGATCTATGTGTGGGTTTGTCTCCCCCCTCCCTTTGTCTCTCCCCCCCCCCCCCCCCCCCCACACATACCAGGTTATACAAAACCAAGGCTGCCCGTGTTTTGCCTCTGCCGGCACCTTCCATCTGCTCCCATGGAGAGGCATTTTCTGCACGACTGTCCTCACCCCTTGGAATAGGCAATGACCAGCATTCAGGTGCCAAAGAGCCTGACTCTCTGAATTATTGAACACCTCAGAACGCCAGCTTGCTTTCCTGTTTTGCAATTTCTTTTTTTAAACAGAGAGAGCAAGCTAGTGCAGGGTCGTGGCAGGTTGTTGCTTCATCACTATATTGTGGGGACCAGGAGAGGAAGTGGAAGGGGAAGAAGAGGGCCCAGGGATCAAAGTCTTGCACACAGAAATGAAAAAAAGCAGGCGTCATGGTAAAGGCCCAGAAAGACTAAGGAATATCAGGAACTGCCAAGGAGGAAGGAATGTGTCCAGTGGTGCACCCAGTCCTGTACAATCCGTTTTGGCCCCTCCTTAAATCTATGCCCAGCAGATATGCTCTCATCATCACCCAGATTAGATGTTGGCCATGGGTGCTGATGTCCAAGGCCTTCCTTAATCCACCTTTAAGAAAGGATGGACTGATTGATTAATAAAAGCCTACTTTTAATAACCTCCTTGATTAATACCCTCTTTAGACAGAAAAGCCCCCTCCCTGGTGGTTTACAGATGAGTAGAAACAAAGACATTCATTGCCCTCTGGCTACGTTCTCTAGAAGATGCAACACAGAAAAAACGCAGGGGGAGGCGAAGGAAAAGAAAAATAATAATGGTTAATTGCTTCAACTAGAGGTGCTGGGACTGACTCCGCAGGATCTTCAGTCTGCCTGATGTGGGGAACCTGAGGTTGAACAGTAACTCCTCTCTATTACCATTCACCACTGTGACTGATGGGAGCTGGAGTCTAACAACATTTGACAAGAGCAATTTCCATTCCTTGCCTTAACCTGATTCAGACCATTTGCTTGTATAACTGTGCAATGGACAACACGCCATGTTCAGAAAAAGCTGTGCATCATCCCCAAGCTATCACAGTGCTTTCAAACATGGTTTATTTTGGGGAGGCCTGCACAACATAACATTCCAGTGTGCTGCTTAGCACACTGTGTCTTCACCAGGCTATTTTGGAGGAGAGGAATAGGCTGCTCCCAAATTTCTTTGAAAATATATATTTGTATTCCTGCAAACTCCAGGTTTCCTACTGATATCTCTCTTGTGGCTTTCTTTGGCATTGGCATCTGCATGTACTCCTAGAGGGAGTCTTTTAAATTTGCAGTGTACTAGGATAACATTTCTCTTCCACACAAAACAGAAAGAAAAAGAATCCCCAAAATATTATGTTCTATGATGGCGCAGGAGCTTTAATTTTATGCAGTCTCCTCTCTTATACAGTGAGTAGCAGCTAAGGTTTTGCAAAGCATATCTGGTTCAGGGGACTAAGGTCTTGCAAGGCACACTGCCTTGGCTAGTGAGCAGATTGATGGAGATGCTTTACAGCATCTGTAAGATCCTTCAGGAACATGCCGCAAGTAACCTCCTGCTACACCCCTCCCATGGTTCCACAGGTCAGTCATTCCTCAACTGTCAGGCCCCATCTGCAGGGGAGAAAAATAAATTTCCCTCATCCAAGGATCAATCTTGCCAGAGAATTGCTTTCTGAATGCGACCTTTGAGAATCATCAATCTAATCAGAAAACGATAACCTGAGCAACCTGACCCAGCAACACAGCACTTTTCAGACCAATCAATCAGGATGCATTATTTAATAAGGAGCAGCGGTGCAGCAGCTCCAAATGCCCAGGGCTGACGACCCCTCATGGCCACCTCACCCTCCAACAAGCCAACGCTTCTACATCCCCTGCATTCCCCTCGGAAACCCTGGTTAAATGACTGCCTGGGATTTCTCTTGGCAAAGGAAAAATGCACATGCAGAGCTAAGGACAGTTACTTTTTGGAGTTACAATGACTCCCAGAATCCCCCAACCAGCAGGAAACATTTCTAAGCTCTTTGCACATATCAGCTCAGAGGCAGGAACAGTGAAAGATCAGAGCAAATGGCATATAGTTGCTCCCACAGGCTTCTTCTGGTTTTCTCTTATTGGATCTCCAGCTGACTCTGTGCAGGAGAAGTTTCGTATCTAACTCACAGGTGGGCATGCAGATAATGTGATTGGCTGCAAAAGCACAAACCCCCAAATTTCCATTAGTGGTACATCTGCAAACTTTGAAATCCAAGTACCCATCTTGACAAGGAGAGAATCAAGTGCAGAGACCTGAGTAAACCCACGTTAACAAATCAATTTTAGCAGGAGCAATTCTTTGGTCATCTAGGCCTCCTCAAAATATGCACTGCATGTCCGTGTATCACAATAATATATATGACTTAGGCCAGGCTATCGGACAGACTGGATCTCCTCATATGAGCCTGCCCAGGCCCCAAGATTCTCAGAAGAGGCCCTTATTTCACTCTCACTGTCCTTGAAGGCATAGCTGGCAGAGATCTGAGAAATGCAAGGGACTTCTTGGTGGCTGCCCTAGGCTCTGGACCTCCGTCCCCTTTCCCTGCTGTCCTGTTAGCAGGCGAAGACTTGACTACTTCTCCTTCTCCTTCTGCTCCTTCCAACTGTTTTTTAAGTACCAAGGGCTTTTGAGGGGTCTGTACTGTTTTAATGATACTGTTTTTTAAAACTGCTTTTAAACATTTTCATTTTACATCTGTGTGGTTTTTGTGTGTGTTTATTAATAGTTTTGTCCTATTTTAAATTTGATATTTTGTATTTTAAAAACTTTATTGTGCTTGTTTGAATCTATAAACCCACTTGAGTCCCAGTGTTGGAGAAAAGGCAGAGATTAAATAAAGATGCAATGGTGGTGGTGGTGGTGATGATGATAATGATGATGACAACTGCTAAGAAAACCCAGCACCCATAACTGATGTGAGGATAGCAGAATTGCTGAAGGGGAAGAGGAAAGCCATTGGTATGAAGCAGACCATTCCATCCTTGCTGCTAGTCAAAGCTGGAACTTTGCTTTGTGGTCCAGCTCTGCTGCACCACTGACCAATACTCTTTGTTGGCTGGAGGGGATCAAGATGGTGATGGTGAAAAGCACATGGTGGGAAGGAGAAGTTAGGTGCAACAGGAATATGTATTGTGCACCATCCCTCCCCATGTTACTTCTGTTTTCCTGCCCAACAGCAGGGAGTACATAGTGCAGAAAAAGGCCAGCTTTCTCTCTAAGCCTTGGAGAAGAAGGACACTGTGTGCAAAGCTCTAAGCACAGGAGATTGGCTGCTGATGTGTAGCTATGGCTTTCCCCAAAGGATATGGCATCAGTCAAGCTCCCCTTGAGCACATTGACTAAGCAAGCAGAGCATGAGCCCTTGTCCTGAGCAAATTCCAAGAGAGGTTTGTTGCTGTGAGAGTTCAACAGGGATGCAAAAGCATCAAGCAACCTCTCTTCCTCCCCCTTATTTACATCCCTCTATCCCACGGGTAGGCAACCTAAGGTCCAGGGGCCGGATGCGCGCCCCCGAGGCCTTTGGACCGACCCCGGGCCGGTCCTGCCGCCACCGTCGCCGCTGCCGCCTCCCCCCGCCTCCACCACCCACCATGATGATATTGATTATTGTTGTTATTACTTGTTTTTGGGGTTTTCTTGGCAAAATCTCCACAGGGGGTTTGCCATGGCTTTTCTGGGGTTGAGAGAGTGTGCATGCATATTTTTTTAAAAAAATTAAGTTTTTTATTTTATTTATTTATTTCTTTTTGGTGCTTCCGCCCCCCCAATTGTCTGAGGGACAGGAACCCGGCCCCTGGCTCAAAAAGGTTGCCTACCCCTACTCTACCCAAACTGGGAGAGAACCCTCTCTGTTTCTCCAGCATAGGATGCCCCCCTTCCTCTCCCAGGCCTGCCTTGCTCTGTTTCTTTCTGCTTGACTGGCTCTGCACCGGCACAATATGGGGGACATATACTTAGCAAAGCTCCTAAAGAGAAGGACACTTCTGGGAATAAAAGGCTCTGATATGCAGTGTAGAAAACTGCTCCTGGTTCTCAGTTTTTGGTGCTTCACATTTGATGTCCACCCCAGAAGCCTCCAACCAATACAGCCAAGGCTCTGAGAACTGAAGTCAAAACATCTGGAAAACCAAAGGTTGAGAACCATTACTCTAGGAAAACGAGGAATGGTGAACAACACCAAGTGATCATGCTTCACTGTCCCAGATGGCTGTGTGAAAGAAACTGTAGGAGAGGAAGGGAGAAAGAGAAGAGATTTGTGTGAGTACACACATGTGCATTTATGGGTTGGTGGGTGGGTAAGTATTGCTCTGGCCCAGATCCATTGCCAACTGAAGCTCCACCTGCTGTCCCTTCTAAGCATACCCACTAGCCATAGGAAGCCGTAGGTATGTGCCATAGGAATATCTGCAGATGCCCACAATTCCCCAAGGCTCAATGTGCCAAACTAGACCATTTGTCTGACCCGTTCACACTATGGAAATAAAATGGTGTGGAACCAGTTTATTTCCGTGAAGTTTACACTTGCCACAACTGCACTCGGTACAATTTGTGGGGTGGGAACCAAAAAGCCCATTTAAACTGGTGCATTTGGCACCAGACCTGTTAGCAGTTCTTTTTTTAAGAGCCTCAACAATCTGCATGCTACCGAATCGATTCAGATCGCGCTGCATCACTCCGGGAAATGGAGGTGCCTCCACTTTAAATTGATATGGTGGCAAATGTGAATGGCAACAGGGTTAAAATGGCACAGAGAAATTTGATCATGGTAAACGCAGTGGGAATACCAAACCGATTCTGAATCGGTTCTGAATCGGTGCAGAGATTTGTATTGCTTTGTTCAAAAAAGTCAGTGTGAATGACCCCTATGTCTCCATCAGGGTGGTCCAAGTGCACCCTCTGGATGTTGTTGGACCACAACTCTGAGCACTACACTGGCTAGCTCAGCCAGTGTCAAGCAGCGCTGGGAGAGGCAGTCCACTTTGATCACCCAGGATCTACACTGACCGGCAGCAGTTCTCTGGAGCCTTAGACATTCTTTCCCAGCCATGACAGGAGATGCCAGGGTCAAATTTGCAAGTATCTGCATATAAGAGGGGCCATGATATCTGAGCCATAGCCCCCTCCTGTTCTACAAGTATAACATAATTTGTGCAAATGCATATTCTGCACAAATGAAATTTTTGCCAAAAAATAATAATCCCAGAATATGAAAAAGCACAACATTTTTTGTAATGTGTTGAGAAATGCCTTCTCATTTAGAACTGGAACATGTGGCAATCTTTTTTCCATCTCTAGTATGCAGCCACACTCAGAGCTGAGTCTCTGTTCTCAAGGTCTCCTCTACCCAGGGCAGATGCCAGGCATTTTGCTGTCTGAGACAAAACAGCAAATGGGACTCCCATTCCCTTCTTTTAAAAAGTGTAAGTACAAGCCATGACCCTTTGGAAAGATGCTGAGAAGCCCATCTGAGGTAGACAAGGAGAAAGCTAACAGTAATATGCTTATTGTTATTTCCCTTCAAGTCGTTTCCAACTTGAACCTATCACAGTGTTTTCTTGGCAAGACTTGTTCAGAAGGGGGTTGCCTTTGTCTTCATGTGAGGCTGAGAGAGTGACTTGCCCGAGATCATCCTGTGGATGAGCAGGGAGTCGAACCCTGGTCTCCAGAGTCGTAGTCCAGGGCTCAAACCACTACTCCACTCTGGCTCTCAGTAATATGTTTCATTATAATGCATTCACAATGTCACCTTTAGGGCCAAGGCTATAATTGTCACATGTCCTACTTTAAACAGTACAGTCCTCTATGTGAAGGCCTGTTTGAGGACAGGTGTCATCTGTAGCACTGAGCATCCAAGGCCAGTTTAATAATACAGATAAAGATAGAAAGATGAGCCCAGGGGCCAAAAGCACTTAGTGGCTGTGCTAAGCAGCAGGCACACAGGGTGCCCGCCCACAGTCTTCCTCACTAGATGGAGATGCTTTGCATTTCTATTTCTAAATCTCTATCTGTGCTATATCTACAAACCAGCACTTGCAGGTGTTATGTAAATCTATGCCCTATTTTGCCCTCTTTTTTTGGTGATGCATTTCATGTTTTAGCTAGACGCTGAGGCCTAAAGTGTAGAGAGAAGAAGGCTTTGCATTGTTAAGCCTTCTCAGAAAAAAAAAATTGGAAGAAACCCAGGCTCTGAGCATTCATACAGTGCTTAGCCAACCCACTGGCTTTCTGCTATCTGCCAATCCTGGCTGACTCTGCACACTACTATTCTTTTGTCCACCGATAGCAGGATCTAAGCTCACGCCATCTGGGTTAGCTCACATGGCCTTGAATCACAAAGATTTTAGCTTTTTGAATTCCAATTTCCCTCAATTAGGATCAGACAGGGTCAGAGGATGGCAGAGCCTTCCTTATCAGGACCAGAGA
Organism: Phrynosoma blainvillii; assembly: GCA_026167975.1. NCBI lineage: Eukaryota > Metazoa > Chordata > Lepidosauria > Squamata > Phrynosomatidae > Phrynosoma > Phrynosoma blainvillii. Next base: position 16,849,513 of record JANUYF010000011.1, on the reverse strand, counting down.
GAAATGGAGTCTTGGGAACATATGTTCCCTTGGAAAGAGCTTGCTACCAGGTGCCCAGGCTGTGAGAATCCAAGTCCCTTCCAGCCCTACTGTCTGATTCACAGAGGAATATAATCAAGTGGAATTTGCCAGTGTGTTTTCTCCTAACACAGTCAGGACTGAAGAGTGTGGTTTAAACAGTGGAAGCCAAAAGCTAAATGCCTGTTTATGTATTTTTAACGTGAAACCTTCCTCTTGTCCTCTTGAAATGATGCAGCAAGCTCTGAGACTGCCAGTTGGAGATATGCCTGTCCTTGGAGTTGGGGACCCAAGAAAAGGAGCCACAATGGCATCCGCAGCGATGGCAGCGGCTGAAGCAGGGTGCCAAGGGAGGTTTGTAGGGATGATGGTACCCCCCCCTCCATCTTTCCCTTGAAGATGCATGAAGCATCAGTTCCTAAAAGTCAGCATTTTGGAGGCTGGGCAGTTGTAAGAGATACACCCCGGTGCCAAGCCTGATGAGAGAGGAAGAACTGTGGTTTGGAGAGCAGAAGCAAGAGGAAGATAACTAGAGGAGGAACATGACAGCCACCCTCTTGGGGACTTTGAAGCTTCATCCTATATCCCATGGGGCTAACACCAGTCCAAGGACCGCAAGAGGCCCCCACCTGTCTTTGTCACCTCTTTCCACTTCTGCCATGGAACCTCTGCCCAGCCACTAGCAGCTTTTACCCAAGAAATTCATTGTAAAACAAGGTGTGCACCTGTCCCACTGAGCAAGAGTTCAAGAGCTCAAAAGTGCCAGAGTCAGCAGCTGTGGAAGCAGGAGGTATCCGGTATCAAACAGTCCAGGGTCAGAAAGCTATACATTAGAACACAGTCAGGGGAATTGAGGTAGGAGGGTCCTTTAGAGAGCCCAATAGTCATAAATTAGTCATAAATCAGTACTTACAAAAGAGGTGAGCTGAACTGAATCCAAGCAGCTCAGCCCATGCCCTAGTTCCTGGTAGTATTGTGTCTCACAACTGTGTTCTCTAGGACTTTATCACACTGGGAGAAAAGACAGGGGTATAGCAGGATACTCCCATCAGTATCGCGCAATTTGGCAAAGATTATCCCACAATTATTCCATGAATAAACACGAATTCAATTGCCGCTTTTTATTCATGGGATTTAAGCACTCCAAGGATGTGATCCAGCTGGAAAACTAGGCATGAGTTCTCTTTCCCCTTTCTTTTTCAAGGGAAAATATTAGGCATTTTGCTGGCAGTGTAGAAATCCAGCAAATAGAGTAATGGGCCTTGGTGGGTTCAGAGGTTTAAAAACACCTTTTAAAATGACTTAAGTGTCATTATGGAATAGTCAGATGATGTTCTGAGGCCTATGCACCTCACCCCTGGAAGTTACCTCTCCCTGCCATAGGACGTTATCACACGTGGGCCAGTTTCGTTGTTAAAGAGATAATAAAGTGGAAATGAAGCATCCTGAAAAGAAAGCGAAAATAGAGCTTAATTACGCAAAAGCTTTTCACACGTAATTACAGTAATAGCGGAATTAAGTAAAAAGCGAAAAAAAGACGTTTTTAACTTTCATACACAAGTGAAAAGAACCCGTATATGTACTGGAAATGGGTGTGCTTTGTGACAAGACTCCTCCTTTTTCCAGGGCGGGTCCTGCATTTCCCAGGAGGAAATGTCAGACTGTCCTACATTTGGGGTCATGTCCTCCTGCACAGGTCCTAACCCCCTTCCTTTGGGGTTAGGACCTCTCAAGAGAGCAGAGGCGGAGGAGGAAGAGGAGGAGGAGGAGGAGGAGAAGGAGGAGGAGGAGGAGGAGGCTGGAAAGGCAAGCCAAGCCAAGGCAAGGGAGGGATTGAGAGGGGGAGGTAGCTCCCATGCCCCCCCCCCCATAAGCCTTTCCCCTTTGTAGGACCTGCAGGGCAGAACTTCATGGTGAGATGGATTTCCAAGTTGCTCCACAAGCACACCCACACTTGCACCCACATCCACCCACAGCTGCTGCGAGGGAAGCCTTCTTTCCCCTCCTTTTCCTTTCATCCCAAATGCTAAACTTCTCCTCCATCCCAAACTTCCCTCGCCTTGCCTTGCCTTCCCTTCCTTGCATGGCAGGAGCCCGGGACTCTCCCTCCCTGGAGGCCCCTCCTCCTCCTCCTCCTCTTGGCCCTCCTCCAGATTTTAAAAGAGAATTGTCCGTGCGTATTTGCTTTTCACATTACAGTAAATGCGAAATTACTGTAATTTCGCAAATGCATTTCCTCTAAACTCCTGAAATTATAAAGATTTCGGATAATATCAGTTTCTGTCCAGTTTCTGACCAGTTTCTGTGCAACGTCGTGTGAAATCGTGAGGCGCAAATTCAGTTTTTGTTTGGGATTTGTGTGGATTAACCAACAGATTTCCCCCATGTGATAACGTCCATATACCAGTAGTCGATTCACCATTCCATTCTAAACCATAAGAACCTGAACATGCCTGATCCTGTCTGATTTTGGGGGCCCCTGCTGAGTGAAATAGACTGCCCTGCCTCTGTTGTCCATCTTAGAGCTCCAGAAGCACATGAAGAGACCCCTCCCCTGAGTAATGTGCAAGTCAGAATCCTGCAGAGCCAATCCAGGCATGTCTGACTGGGTGGACTGGGAGGATGAAGAGGTGAGAGAAGGAGGAGGAAGAAATGGAGGAAGAAGTGGGAAAAGGAGGAGGAAGAAGAGGATTAAGAGGAGGAGGAAGGAAGAGGTGGCAGTGGCCGGCAGCCACTCACCTGCCTGCCACTGGTGAGAGCCAGAAGGGAGGGAGGGGGGATGGATGGACGGATGAGTTCCATTGTCCCCAAAAATGGCACGGCTGTGTGGCGACACCTCCATTGAGGACAATGCAGACTTGAGCATCCACTACCAAATCTATTTAGAGCCAAGCCCTCCAATACAATTACATCTTCTCAGACTCACAAGACAGAGACTCAAAACTCTTGGATTTACAACAGGCATTTCTCAGACTACAATACACACATAAAGAGGTGAAGAAACTAATTGACAAGGCAAGATTAAAAACTGGGAACCTACAGTGTGCCCATGCCAACTGTGGGCTTGCCATCCATGGTTAGATCTTCTGTGGAAGGCAATCCCCAGTGTTTCCAATGGGCACGTGTGCATGTGGTAGCATGAGTGGGTGCGTGTGCCCACTGAAAAGAAGGGGACTTAAGGTCTCATGGTTTTTGCTATCTGTGGGAGGGGGTCTGGAATGGTACTGTACAAGATAGATGAAAATCACAAAATGACAGAGCACCTCAGTTGTCATCTACAGACCCTAGCTGAGATTACTCAAACACATCATCAGTGAGCTACAACCAATTCTGGAGAATAACAGAACTCCCCCACAAGCTCTGGGAAGCAGGCCTTTTTTGGCCTACAGACAGTCTCCAAATCCAAGGGTTAAGAATCTCTGTCTTGTGGTTCTGAAAATATGTAGTTGTTTTGGAGGGCTTAGCTCTAAATAGATTTGGTAGTGTGTTCTGGGTAGAAACTGGAGGCATGTAAGTATCTGTACCAATCAGTGGGTATTCAATAGAGCATGCTGCCTAGAAGTCTACTGTGCGCTTGCACAATGATGTCAAGTATCTGAATTTGTTGTGTGCATTACTTCACGTTCAGGGTGGAAGTTGCTGAAATCCTGGTGGAAGTTCTCAAGTGATTGCTTTCCGTGTAGCCAAATTACAAAGATGTCATCAATATACCATAGGTAGAGGGGGGATTTCTGGATGTGTGAGCTGAGGAAGTGTTAATCCAGATCAGACATTAAGATGTTTGCATACTGTGGTGCCATGCCCATGGAAGTGCCATTGATTTGGAGGTACCCCAAAGTGAAGTAGTTATAAGTAAGTACAAAGTGGCAGGATTTGGCTGCTAGCTCTGCAGTAGCCTCATTCATGGTATTCTTGATGGCTAGTAGTCCAACCAGGTGTGGGACGACGGTATGTAGGGATTCCATATCCATAATGGCTAGAATCGGAGGTTGTGAATGGACTGCATTTTTTTCAGAGAATCACTTTTATATTTCATGTAACTTGGAGTATTGATGGCATATGGTCTGAAAATTGAGTCCATATATCATGAAAGGCTATGGAACGCTCTTAAAGACCTGGGAGTGCCAAGACATCTGATAATCCTAATGAGGAATCTGTACTCGAGACAAGAGCCGACTGTCAGAACAGAACATGGAGAAACAGAATGGTTCCCAATTGGCAAAGGAGTCAGACAAGGCTGCATCCTATCACCCTACCTATTCAACTTATATGCAGAACATATTGTAAGGAAAGCAGGCTTGGACATGGAAGAGGGAGGAGTGAAAATAGGAGGAAGAAATGTCAACAATCTGAGATATGCTGATGACACCATAATACTAACAGAAAACCTCACAGACCTGGAACACCTACTAAGGAAGATCAAAGAAGAAAGTGCAAAGGCAGGCTCACTGTTGAACATAAACAAAACAAAGATAATGACCACAGAGAACTTACACACATTCAAACTGGACAATGAGGAAATAGAAATAGTAAAAGAGTTCTCATATTTGGGATCAAACATTGATCAGTTTGGGGACTGCAGCCAGGAAATCAGGAGAAGATTAAGAATGGGGAGGGCTGTGAAAGAAATAGAAAAGATCCTAAAATTCAAAGACATACAACTCAGCACAAAAGTCAGAATCATACAAGCCATCGTGTTCCCTATTACCATGTATGGATGTGAGAACTGGACAGTCAAGAAGGAGGAAAATCAATGCATTTGAGATAATGTGGTGCTGGAGAAGAGTGCCAAGGACCTCCTAGACAGCCAAAAGGACAAACAAATGGGTCCTGGAACAGATTAAGCCAGAGTTATCCCTAGAAGCCTAGAAGACAAGACAGACTGTCATACTTTGGGCACATCATGAGAAGGCAGGAATTGTTGGAAAAAACAATAATGTTAGGAAAGGTGAAGAGAAGTAGAAAGAGAGGAAGGCCACATGCCAGATGGATAGACTTTATTAAAGAGACCATGGATGTGAGTTCGCAGGAGCTGGGCAAAGCAGTAGAGGATGGGGTGGTGGTGCAGATGTCTCATCCATAGGGTCGCCATGGGTTGAGACCGACGCGATGGCAGTTAACAACAGCAAAATATCCACACACCCCAACAGTGAGGGTTCTAATTTAGTAAGTTTGCATTAAAGTGTGAACAAACTAAATTTCTTCCCAATCCTAGTGTTGCTCACCATAGAGTTGTTCCCCTTTACATCTCCTTTTCACTCTCTCTGCCATTAAGAAACTCACTGAAGGAAGTGGGCATCTGCTAAAGCCCTCAGTCCAAATGGCAGGGCTCTGATGGCTGTGGTGCAGCACAGCATGGTTTCCTCTCCATAGGGCTGACGGGTCTTTAATAAGTCCCATGAGATGCTAAATGAGAAGGAAGCTCTTTTGTCCCAGGTCCTGAAGAATGCCAGTTTTTCATCCCATTGTTGCTATTCCAATTACGATCACCATCACCCCCTGTGCCCTCCTCTTCTTCACAACCTGTCATTAAAACATAGCCCCCCCACCAGCAGCAGCTCTTTCTTCATGGTTAAATATATTCTGACATGGTTCTCTGTAAAAGGTTTGGACAAAATTGGCAATCCATGACGTAAAAAAAGTCAGTAGCTTTATAAAGTGAAAGTCTGTCAAGACAGGGTGTTTTTTCCCCCAAAAGGAATTCACATTTGAGTGCTCTGGACTATAGCTTTACCCTTTTAAAAAAATGGGAAAAAATAATTGCTGCTTTCATTGAAAGGGAGAAAAAGGGGATCTAAATTATTTAGATGCATACGGTAGAGTCCTTAAGAGTATTCTTTTTTTAAAAGTTATCTTTACAATACTATGAGGTAGATTTTACATATTATTTACAAAATTATTTACAAGATTTAATGAATTAACAAATTAGCTACAAATAGTATAAAAAGGAAATGAACAAAGAAGGAATCGAGTTGCACCTTTAAGGCTAACTGTGGATGCATCTACACTAGAAATAATGTTGTTTGATACCACTTTAAGTGCTGTCACCCCATTCTATGGAATCCAGGGATTTGTAGTTTTACAAGGTCTTTAGACTTCTCTGCCAAAGAGAGATAGTGCCTCACAATTTTGTAGGATGGAGCCATGGCAGTTAAAGTGGTGTCAAACTGCTTTATTTCTACATTGTAGATGCACCCTATGTGAACTTTTCTGGATGTCAGTTCACTTCTTCAGGTGCATCAATGAAACAAATGATCTCCACAAAAGCTTGTGGTGAAGTAAACCCATTTTCCATTTTAAAGATGCTGTTGGATTCTTCCCTTCCCCTTATCTCTTTGAAAAGCAAGTACAAATAGGAATATCTGTAAATGTTACTCTCTTCTGCATTGAAACTTCTATAAGGTCAAATTCTCTCAATCTCAAGCCTGAAACACTTGATGGATTCTCCAAAAATGCACGAAAATGAAATGAAACATAGGCAAGCAAAGCCAGATTTTAAAGAAAAAAGCACTGAGAGACCCCTTTATGTGTATGGATGAAACTGTCACTTGGGAGTTCTTTTGCACTTATTTTTTTCCATGACAAATGCAAGGCAATTTCAGAATTTTGCTACATTTTTGTTATGAAATAAAATTAGACTGATTTTTATTTATTTATTTTAACTTAGGCTTCCATCCTGTGCACATGCACCTGGAATTGAACCTCCCTGCCCACACTGAACTTATTTCTGAGTAACCATGTAACGGTTTATGGTATTCCTCAATGAGAGTGCTCCAAATTAATAATGAAGTGATTTTTAAAAATAAAACAGTTTTGAAAAATTGCAGATGGCATTTCCTTCTATGACACACCTGCCCCTTCAAAGAGTATTCCTGCTATGACACATCTATGTATCACCCAGGAAGCAAAAACAACACAGGTCTTCGTTTCAATTCCCAGATTCTCTCAGGGAGTACAAACACTGGGGGATACTGGCAGTTTCAGTGACTTTCCCAAACTCAAATTTTATCCATGTGAAGACTAATGCAAATTTAGAATCACAGAGTGAGAAGGGAGCATTTATTTTAGACCATCTTGTTAGGTAGAAAAGATGGACTGTTGCTCCTTACTTGATGGATAAAGTTCTACAGTGAGTTGAGATGAGATGAATGATGGAATCATAAAATCATAGATTTGGAAAAGATCCCAAGGGCCCTCCAGTCCAACCCTGCTACACAGGAATAAACAATCAAAGTACGCCCAAAAGATGGCCATCCAACCTCTGTTTAAAGACCCCCTAAGAAGGAGAACCCACACTCCGAGGGAGTGTGTCCCACTGTTTAACAGCCCTTACTTTCAGGAAATTCTTCCTAATGTTGAGGTGGAAGCTCTTTTCCTGTAGTTTGAATCCATTGCTCCAGGTCCTAGTCTCTGGAACAGCAGAAAACAAGCTTGCTCCAATATGGCACCCCTCCAAATATTTAAACAGGACTATCATTTCACCTCTTAACCTTCTCTTCTCCAGGTTAAACATACCTAGCTCCCTAAGCTGCTCCTCATAGGGTATAGTTTCCAGACTTTTCACCATTTTGGTCACCCTCTTCTAGAGATGCTCCAGCCCAGGGGTAGGCAACCTTTTTGAGCCGGGGGCCGGGTTGCTGTCCCTCAGACAATTGGGGGGCCGAAGCACCAAAAATAAATAAATAAATAAATAAATATAAAAAAATATATTTTTTAAAAATTAAAAAAAATAAACAAATATGCATGCATACTCTCTCAGCCCCAGAAAAGCCATGGCAAAACCCCTGTGGAGATTTTGCCAAGAAAACCCCAAGAAAAAGTAATAACAACAATAATCAATATCATCATGGCGGGCGGCGGCGGCAGGACCAGCTTGGGGCTGATCCAAAGGCCTCGGGGGGCCGCATCCAGCCCCCGGGCTTTAAGTTGCTTACCCCTGCTCCATCCTTTCAACATCCTTCTTGAATTGTGGAACCCAGAACTGGACACAATATTGCAGGTGAGATGTTAAGGAAAAGAAATTCCACCTAAACATTAGGAAGAACTTCCTGACATAAGAGCTGTTCAACAGTGGAATAGGCTTCCTTGTAGGGTGGTAGAGTCAACCTCATTTGTGGTCTTTAAACAGAAGCTGGATGGCCATCTGTTACAAGGAGTGCTTTGATTGTGTCTTCCTGCTTGGCAGAACTCAGTTGGACTGATGGCCCTTGTAGTATCTTCCAACTCTAGGATTCAATGATTCCTCCAATAGATAGCTGTCCAGTATCTGCTGGGAGATCTCCAGCAAGGGAGAGCCCCAGGTAATTTGTTCTATTGTTGAATGGCTCATACCCTCTAAACTAGGGGTAGGCAACCTTTCCCCTTTGAGGGCTGAGGGACTTCAGCTCCCAGAATCCCAGGAGCTATTGGCCAACATGGGACTATTGGCCAACATGGCTGAGGCTTCTGGGAGCTGAAGTCCCTCGGCCCTTAAAGGGAAAAGGTTGCTTACCCCTGCGTCTAAACGGTTCCTTTAGATTTGTTCAGCCCAAATCTACCTTTGTGTAACTTAAAGCCATTTGATTAAGTCCTGCCCTCTATGGTTCCAGACAGCATGTCTTAACTCTTCTGTATGTGAGAGATTTTCAGGAATTTTGGGGAGATTAACCTGTCTCCCCTCAGCCTTCTCTTTTCCAGGAAAAAAAATGCCCAGTTCCTTCAACCTTTGCTTCCTAGCTTTTCTCCTGGATTCACTGCCCAACTGTGTCTAACCTTTCATGTAGGAGTCTTTTTATATTAAGTACGTTCACATACATTACCTGTTCACCCTATCAATGAAACTGTATTCAGAGTTGAAAGGCCAGACACAGTTGGGCAGTGGACACACAAACCTGGTGGTCAGTCTCTGGATCTATTGACCAAATGTCCTCAGCAACTGGCAAAAGAAGAAGTTTCCATTCCAGAGTCTCTCTGGCAGGAGAAATATCAGGTATTTGGGGGTTAATGGATACAGAGTGTCTGGGTCCCCTTGCATGGTGGTGCCTCTGGAGCAGAGCCCTTCAGTTTGCCTGCCATGGTAAAGAGAGTAGGATTTGCTCGTCAGAGCTTTGCTTGTTCACAATGCTCACAAATGTAATATGGAGAATTGCAGCTGAATGATGGGACATGTAGTAGAGTGTTACTCACTAAGACTGTTGCCCACAGGGACGGGTGCTGGGGCTGTGCTGGGAAGAACCAAGGTCAGTCTCTTGAGAATGGATGATGTGAAAGCAAAGGAGGAGCGCTCAAAGGAAAGGTTTCATGATGAAAGAGAATGTAGCCAAATTAATGTGAATTTATATATGCTTTAATAATACCTTATGAACTGTCTCTTTAGTCCTGATAACACATGTCTATGGTGAAAATCTGTTGTTCCTGAATAAAGCTGTACTGTTTTAACTACTGAAGGCCTGGATTTCTGAATGGAAGTTTATCTCAACTTTCCATGTACAGTTGCTTCAAGGGTCAGAACAAGACACAAGAACAGAGGTGAAGAATAAGCTGGTACAAAAGACACCTGGATTGGCAATTCAGTCTTTCTTCAGTGTTGGTGAGGGGGGAGCATGGGGGCCAGCAGATTATCTGGTGTTTGTGTGTGTCTATGTGTGTGTCTGTGTGCAGGGCACTGCGCTCTCTCTCCTAGCACTTCATTGCTGTCCCTCAGCCTTTGCCACCTGAGCCAGCCACCACCTTCTGCCTAAGGATAGCTGTTCATGCACTGATAACTGTCGACTTCATTGTTTTCAGCAATTCTTATTTTTTTAAAATGCTCTAAATTGTGGTTCCATTTTTTAAACTTATTTTAATTTGTCTAATATTGTTTTACTGCCTGTGTCCCACCCTAATCTTTTAGATATAGGGCAGAACATAAATATTTTATTAACATGAAAATGATAAAAACGACAGGGAGAACCCTGGAGATTTCCTCCCACCTGCTGCCTCCCTCCCTGGATTAGGGCTGTTGGCCGAGGACCAAACTAGATGTGTCACCATTCTGGCATATTAGCAAAGGCATAAATGTCTTTTCAAAAGTAAACAATGGCAAGGGTGGGGGATGATCTGGATCAGGCACAGACTATCTAAGATTGAAGCACAGGAAGTCTTTAGTTGTCTTCCTGCTACAACTTAATTTGGATGTGGGCTGGTGGGGGGGGGGCGCGGGGAGAAAAACCTATGTCTGTTGTTGTTGCTGCAGGAAAAGTTTCCACTGGAGAGAATTAGAGATGCTCTTCCAAATTAGCTACTGAATTAGGAATAATAGTAAAATACAACAGAGGAGAGGAGCAGGATTCAAGGTGCCTCACAGTGATAAATGTTATATAGAGAATTGGGGGTCCCTGGCTTGACAGCAGCCCATAAGAAAAGGATCTAGGGGTCTCCGTAAACCACTAGCTAAACATGAGTCAACAGTGTGATGCAGCAGCCAAAAAAGCCAATGTAATTCCGGGCTGCATCCATAAGAGTGAAACCATAGAGTCCACACTGAAGGGGTGTTATGTAGAACAGGGCTTCTTAAAGTGGTGATCCATAGACCAGTGCTGGTCTGCAAGCCATTGGCTGCTGGCCCTTGGACAGTTTCCAGGAAAGAAAGAAACAACTGTGTCCAAAGGGCACAAATATTGTATTAGTCCTTGGCACACTGGAGGGAAAGTCTACCAGTCTACCATATCAGCCCAGGAAGCACCAGTGTAGAAGATGGAGCAAGCTTGTCTTCTGCCACTCCACTGACCGGTGCATGAACCAATGAACCCAAAGGTAGTGGACTCTTCTTCACTAGAGGCCTTTAAGCAGTGGCAAGAGGCCAGGAAGGGTGTGGTACCCAGAGGTACCCAGCAATTCTGATCCCTTCGCCTGCCCTGGCACCCAGCCTTATCAATCAAATGAACTAGAGAAAGGAGGAAGAGGCCATACACCACAAGGCCTGGAACAGAAAACAAAGCACTGAATAATTGCTTCTAATGAATGAATCCTCACTCTGACAAAAGCTTGGTTCATTGTGGTTAGTATTGTTGTTGTTACTGTGATTATTATCCCCGAAGGCTGAAGGCTGGTTTTGTAATATTAATAAATTATGCTGCAACCTCTTTCCCAGGGATTAGTTAATTGTGGAGGATTTAAATATTTTTTTAATAAAAGAAAGAAAGGAAAAGGGAAGGAAGGAAGGAAGGAAGGAAGGAAGGAAGGAAGGAAGGAAGGATAAAGAGAATGCAGCAAGTAGGCTCAAGAAAAGCAGGGAAGAGAGGAGAGGAGATCTTAGGACATTATCACACGGGGTCCAATCCAAACAAAATCCACACGAAATCCCGACCTAATACGTATTATTTGCCCGTGTTTTCACATGACGTCGCACAGAACCCCGACAGAACCCCGACAGAAAGCAGAATGATCTGAGATCTTTTGAATTTCGGTTTCTTCAGGAATTGCAATTGCGCGACGGGAATCATTTCGCATTTACCGTAGGTCTGATAACCAAATACGTATTGTGGCGCATTTCCCTGCTGTTGCCATGGTTCCAGCGAGCATTCCTCTCTCTGCGCATGTGCAGGAGGCTCATTTTGGCTACATTTATGGGTTTTTTTCTCTTGTGTGTGGACGTTCGATACACTTACTGTAAATGCGCAATGAAGGTAATGACGTATGTGGAAACAAGGGCTATTTCCCGTTTATTTTCGGGATGCCTCATTTCCATTTTTATTTCCGCTTTCTGGCCCACGTGTGATAATGTCCTTAGTAAATTCCTCAGTAAATGGTTGGCGTTTCTCCATCTGGATTTCTCATCATGACACTAGCCATGTGTCTGCATCCAGCCCCATTAATTTCACTTACCCTGCATCTACCTGAGAGCTACCTGAGGTTAAAGAAGAGAGAAAGTGAGGACAGTGGAGGAGTAGGATGGGATTATGAGGAAGGACAAATTAACACTTGCCCTTTCCCATCTCACCTGCCAATTTAGTTCCCTTGAGTCAAAATGGAAGGGAGACCAAGAGTCTTCCTCATCTTCATTGCTCAAGATTAACAGCACAGAAACCTGGAGCAAATGAAAGCATGGAAACGAAAGGGTTTGTCTGTTCCCTTCACCATGCCTTCCTCCTTCTGGCCTGATGTATTTGTGCCTGCTAGACAAAGAAGGGCTTTCTCGTGTTTCTATTCCTGTCCCAGGTCCTCAGCATCTCCAGTTACCCAGCGGATCAATAGGGACAGGATGAAAGAAATGGAGTCTAAGAACAAAAGGAGGGAGGAAGGCATGCATAAAAATAACACCATTCTCCTCCCCACCAGCACACATAACAAAATGTGCCTGCTGCACTAATGCAGTTTGGCTAAGCTGCCTCCTCTTGACATCCCAAGGGAGCTGATCGGAAGCTCACAGATTTAGAGTTGGAAGGAACCCCAAGGGCCATCTAGTCTAATTTGCTGAACATGCAGGAATCCACAGCTAAAGCATCCTTGAGAGGTGACCATTCAGCCCCATGACAAATGTTGCCTGAGTTTTCTTGTTTTCCTTTTCCCTCCACATCCTTTTTTCCTTTTGTGTCATGTCTCCCCCCCCCCTTTCCTTTTTGGAGAAAGAAGTCTAAACCACTTTCTCTTTTTTAGCTTTAATAAGCAAACCATTCTAGCAGCCTTTTCAGTCACAGAGAAAGGCATAAATGTTACAAATAAACAAATAAAAGTGCTTTGCTCTTGAAAATGTACTGCAGGGAAATGGTAGAAGTGATAGAGAGAAGCCACAGAAATGTCATAGAGCAAGTGCTTATCATTTTAGCAATGCAACTGAACCATGCTTTCTCTATGGGCCAGATGACTGAACTGCTTCCCTGTCACAAGTTACCATCATCCCTTGCTAAGAGACACATCCTTGCTGTTCTCATCCCTGGAGATGTCAGCAGGTCTCTCTTCCAGGACAAGGTCTAAGTCTAGAGGAGTTTTTGTACTTTGGCAAACCTCGCAAAGCTCATCCCGCCAGCGAATCATCACTGACCTTAGCCGACTTTGGTTGTTTAAATGCTTTCCCAAAGCATTTCAGCTTAAAAACTGCAACAAGACCACTGCTATCAAGTGAACGATATTTTTATTGAGTTTACAAAATCAATGGCTTCTTTCACTGGGAATAAAGCTTCACAGAATAGTAGGTTTGTAGACAACCTGGAGCCATGAGACGTCCAAACACTGCCTGCCCCCTGCAGCACTCATGGGGGTGGAGGAGAGGGTATCAGCATCATCCCCACACCACGATCTCAGCCAGTATCAGCATCATCCCCACACCACGATCCCAGCCAGTATCAGCATCATCCCCACACCACGATCCCAGCCAGTATCAGCATCATCCTCACACCACGATCTCAGCCAGTATCAGCATCATCCCCACACCACGATCCCAGCCAGTATCAGCATCATCCCCACACCACGATCCCAGCCAGTATCAGCATCATCCCCACACCACGATCCCAGCCAGTATCAGCATCATCCTCACACCACGATCTCAGCCAGTATCAGCATCATCCCCACACCACGATCCCAGCCAGTATCAGCATCATCCCCACACCACGATCCCAGCCAGTATCAGCATCATCCCCACACCACGATCCCAGCCAGTATCAGCATCATCCTCACACCACGATCTCAGCCAGTATCAGCATCATCCCCACACCACGATCCCAGCCAGTATCAGCATCATCCCCACACCACGATCCCAGCCAGTATCAGCATCATCCCCACACCACGATCCCAGCCAGTATCAGCATCATCCTCACACCACGATCTCAGCCAGTATCAGCATCATCCCCACACCACGATCCCAGCCAGTATCAGCATCATCCCCACACCACGATCCCAGCCAGTATCAGCATCATCCCCACACCACGATCCCAGCCAGTATCAGCATCATCCCCACACCACGATCCCAGCCAGTATCAGCATCATCCCCACACCACGATCCCAGCCAGTATCAGCATCATCCCCACACCACGATCCCAGCCAGTATCAGCATCATCCCCACACCACGATCCCAGCCAGTATCAGCATCATCCCCACACCACGATCCCAGCCAGTATCAGCATCATCCCCACACCACGATCCCAGCCAGTATGAGCATCATCCCCACACCACGATCCCAGCCAGTATCAGCATCATCCCCACACCACGATCCCAGCCAGTATCAGCATCATCCCCACACCACGATCCCAGCCAGTATCAGCATCATCCCCACACCACGATCCCAGCCAGTATCAGCATCATCCCCACACCACGATCCCAGCCAGTATCAGCATCATCCCCACACCACGATCCCAGCCAGTATCAGCATCATCCCCACACCACGATCCCAGCCAGTATCAGCATCATCCCCACACCACGATCCCAGCCAGTATCAGCATCATCCCCACACCACGATCTCAGCCAGTATCAGCATCATCCCCACATCACGATCCCAGCCAGTATCAGCATCATCCCCACACCACGATCCCAGCCAGTATCAGCATCATCCCCACACCACGATCCCAGCCAGTATCAGCATCATCCCCACACCACGATCCCAGCCAGTATCAGCATCATCCCCACACCACGATCTCAGCCAGTATCAGCATCATCCCCACACCACGATCCCAGCCAGTATCAGCATCATCCCCACACCACGATCCCAGCCAGTATCAGCATCATCCCCACACCACGATCCCAGCCAGTATCAGCATCATCCCCACACCACGATCCCAGCCAGTATCAGCATCATCCCCACACCACGATCTCAGCCAGTATCAGCATCATCCCCACACCACGATCCCAGCCAGTATCAGCATCATCCCCACACCACGATCCCAGCCAGTATCAGCATCATCCCCACACCACGATCCCAGCCAGTATCAGCATCATCCCCACACCACGATCCCAGCCAGTATCAGCATCATCCCCACACCACGATCCCAGCCAGTATCAGCATCATCCCCACACCACGATCTCAGCCAGTATCAGCATCATCCCCACACCACGATCTCAGCCAGTATCAGCATCATCCTCACACCACGATCTCCGCCAGTATCAGCATCATCCCCACACCACGATCTCAGCCAGTATCAGCATCATCCCCACACCACGATCCCAGCAACTTCACCAACCCTACTTGCAACTGCTCAGCATTCTGGGGAAGCAGATGGACGATTACACCAGGCTTAGCCAGGTGGCAGGAAACAAGCCCCAGATGATGGCACGCAGTTCTAGGTAAGAAGCAGGCAGTTCACCAGGGGGCAAAGCAGGCAGGGTGTGGGCAGGTAAGCAAGTGCAATGAGGAAAGGAGCACAGAATTCAGTATGGCCTGGAAAGTCACTTAAAAAAAAAAAAAAGGCAGTGCTTTCCTTAGAAAAATTATTCTGAGTAGTCATTACACTACAGTAATGCACTCTTATGCATTACACATTAACTTCCCATTACGTTTGGAGTGGGGAATAAGTAGTGATAATACTTGGAGTTATTATTGTTGTGTGACACGTTAATGAGGGGAAAGCAAGAACAGCCAACCGGTTTCTTCTGTAAAAATCAACCAGCAGGACCTCACTAGCTTCAAAAATGAAAAAGGGAAAGAGGCATACTTGCAGACACATTTCTCAGTGCTAAGAATAAAACTGTAGTTCCTTCCCAATGGTCATTTTGAGTTCAGCCAGGGATGTGAAAGACTCTCACTGCTCCTGAGATCTGTCCCAGTTCTGGCCATCCCAAGGAGGAGTCCAGACTGAAAGCCTTTGTCAGTCTCCTCAAGAGATCTCTGCTTTGGTGCCAGACTGAGAGGCAAAAGGATTCGCTCCCATTATGTTTGCCATAATTTGCAAGAGTTATAAACTTAAATTAGGATCACAAAGTATAAATATGATTTTAATAGATAATTAAAAGATAGTGTCAAATGGGTATAAAAATAATTGGCTTTGAGAATTCAAAATCTGAGTTTGAAAAACTAATGATATCTAAAATGTATAAGACATTATTGAAAATGGAAGCTGAGGAGGATCAGATAAAAGAATGTATGATTAAATGATTAAATGGGCACAAAATGTAGGCCAGAGTATACATTTAGAACAATGGGAGAAGTTATGGGGTGGGGAGAATGGAAATTTACCTTGAATCATATAATCATTTAATCATCGAGTTGGAAGAGACCTCAAGGGACATCCAGTCCAACCCCTTTCTGCTATGCAGAGAGACACCCCCCCCCCAAGCCCTCCTGACAGATGGCCATCCATCCCCTGTTAAAAAACCTCAAAAGAAAGAGACTCCATTGCAGCATATTCCACTGTCAAACAACTCTTACCATCAGGAAGTTCTTCCTAACATTTAGTTGGAATCTCATCAGCAGTAAACAAGTTTGCTCCATCCTCAATATGACATCCCTTCAGATATTTAAACAGGGCTATCGTGTCACCTCTATCATGTCACCAGAGTCAACTCTAGTACTAATGAATATATGCCAACAGATATGGAAAACAAAACGATGGCCAACAGATTGGAAGCAATCAATATACATCCCCATCCACAAAAAGGGAAACACAAGAGACTGCAGCAACTACAGAACCACAGCACCGATATCCCATGCAAACATAATCATGCTCAAAATTCTGCAACATACCTCCTTTGCAGATGGCGCAAAGTGCTGTCTTCAATCCCAGGAAGGGGAGGGGCAGCCAGACGCCGGTCGCCCCAACCCCTTCCTGAGGATGTCATCGAAGCGCCTGTCATTGCACATGACAGGCACTCCGATGACGTCCTTCCGGCTCAGCGTCCAGACACGCTGAGCCAGAAGAGACTCCGAAGAGGCACGCGCCGCCTCTTGCGGTGCCCTTTCCATGCCTTGCGGAAGGAGTGCTATTTTAGCGCTCCTTCCAGGGCCGGAAAAAGAGTGGATCGGGGCTAAGACGTGCGGCAGCCTTGGCCCCAATCCACGGCTTCTCAGGGCGGCCTATGGCCGCCCGTCTGCAGAGGTGAATAGACTCCAACCATACATGGAAAGAGAGATCCCAGAGGTCCAAGTGGGGTTCAGGAGAGGAAGAGGCACAATGGACCACATTGCAAACATATGATTGCTAATGGAGCACACCAGGAAATTCCAAAAGAAAATCAGCATGTGCTTTATAGACTATAGCAAAGCCTTTGACTGCATAGATAGACCATGAAAGGCTATGGAATGCCCTTAAAGACATGGGAGTGCCAGAACATCTGATAGTCCTGATGAGGAATCTGTACTCAGGACGAGAATGGTTCCCAATTAGCAAAGGGGTCAGACAAGGCTGTATCCTTTCACCCTATCTGTTCAACTTGTATGCAGAGCATATTATAAACAAAGCAGGCTTGGACACAGAAGAAGGAGGAGTGAAAAGATATGCAGATAACACCATAGTACTACCAGAAAACCTCACAGACCTGAAACAATCTAAGATATGCAGATAACACCATAGTACTACCAGAAAACCTCACAGACCTGAAACACCTACTAAGGAAGATCAAAGAACAAAGTGCTAAGGCAGGCTTAATGTTGAATATAATGAAAACAAAAATAATGACCACCGAGGACCTTCACAAGTTCATCCTAGACAATGAAGAAATAGAAATAGTAAAAAAATTCTTCTCTGAAGATGCTAGCCACAGATGCTGGCGAAACGTCAGAAAGAAACTCTTTCAGAACATGGCCACACAGCCCGAAAAAACCCACAAAAAAACTACAGTAAAAAAATTCCCATACCTGGGAACAAACATTGATAGAAATGGGGACTGCAGTCAGGAAATCAGAAGAAGGCTAAGGGCCTCTGCAGATGGGCCCTTTGTGGCATCCTCGAGGCACGGATGGGGAGGGGCAGCCGCACGCTGGCTGCCACAACCCCTCCCTGAGGACATCCTGATGCTGTGCACTGTTATGCAGGATGCATGGCATCAGAACATCCTCCTGGCGCAGCATCTTGATGCACTGTACCAGAAAGGGCGCAGAAGAGCTGCGCGGCAGCTCTAGAGGCGTCCTTTTTGCCAGCTCTGAAAGGAGCGGCATTTTGCCACTCTTTTCTGAGCTGGCGAAAGGGAGGATCGGGGCAAGGCATGGGGCAGCTTCGGCCCCAATCCTCCACTTCCCAGGGTGACCCAGGGCCGCCCGTCTGCATTCCCCCTAAGAATGGGGAGAGTGGCTATGGAAGAACTTGAAAAGATCCTAAAATGCAAAGATATACAACTCAGAACAAAAGTTAGACTCATACAAGCTATCGTATTCCCTATTACCATGTATGGATGAGAGAACTGGGCAGTTAAGAAAGATGATAGGAAGAAAATCAATTAATTTGAGATAATATGGTGCTGGAGAAGAGTGCTGAGGATCCCATGGACAGCCAAAAGGACAAACAAATGAGTCTAGAGTCTATCAGCCCTGGTGGCGCAGTGGTTAAATGCCTGTACTGCAGCCACTCACTCATAAACCACAAGGTTGCGAGTTCAGTACCAGCCAGGGCTGAGGCTCGACTCAGGCCTGCATCCTTCCGAGGTCGCTAAAATGAGTACCCAGCTTGTTGGGGGGCAATCAGCTCACAGTTGTAAACTGCTTAGACATCCCATAGCGTGATATGAAGCGGAATATAAATGAAGCTGCTTTGCTTTAGAGCAGATCAAGCTGGAAACCTCCCTGGAAGCCAAGATGACCAAACTGAGGCTGTCGTACTTTGGGCACATCATAAGAAGAGAGGACTGGGGAAGGTGGAGGGAAGTAGGAAGAGAGGAAAGCTACATGTGAGATGGATGGATTCTATGAAGGAGGTCACAGGTATTAAGGGGTTGCAGGAATTAAGCAGAGCAGCGGAGGACAGAAGGTCTTGGAGATGTCTCATTCATAGGGTCGCCATGAGTTGAGATCGACTTGAGGGCAGTTAACAATAACAAATCATTTCATCCCTTAACCTTCTCTTCCTCAGACCAAACATCCCCAGCTCCCTAACCCCCATTTTATATAAGGGACACTATTTTACTATACTATTGTATTTATTGGGACTTGAGCACTCATGGATTTTAGAGACATCATCAATGCATCCCTTAGGGTCATGTTCCATCCTGTTTGAAGGAAGCAGCGGTTAGGCCACTCCTGAAAAGACCTTTCTTGGACCCTCTGGACATGAACAGCTATAGGCCAGTCTCCTTGCTACCTTTTTTTGAGCAAAGTGATTGAGAGGGCAGTTGCTCTTTAACTCCAAGCTGTCTTGGAGGAAACCGATTATCTAGATCCATTTCATTCTGGCTTTAGGACAGGATATGGAGTTGAGACCGCTATGGTTGATGACCTTCGTCTGGGCATCGACAGGGGTAGCGTGACCCTGTTGGTGCTACTGGACCTCTCAGTGGCTTTTTATACAATAGATCATGACGTCCTCTTGGATCACCTGAGAAGGTTAGGAATTGGAGGCACTGCACTGCAATGGTTCCTTTCCTTCCTGTCGGGCAGATTCCAGAGGGTGATGCTCAGGGACAGTCACTCTACAAAGAAAGAGCTTAATTGTGGCATCCCACAAGGTGCCGTCCTGTCCCCAATGCTATTCAATATATATATGAAGCCGGTGGGAGAGATCATCTGGAGAAATGGGCAGGGTGTTATCAGTACACTGATGACACCCAGATATATTTCTCCATGTCTCGGTCTTCAGATTTGACTTCAGATGGCATATCTCCTCTCAATGACTGTCTTAAAGCAGTAATGGACTGGATGAGGAAAAACAGATTGAGACTGAATCCAGATAAAACGAAGGTACTTACAGTAGTGGCCCCGAAACCAAGTATTGGGATACAACCTCCAGTCCTGGATAGGGTCACACTCTCCTCTAAGGACTGTGTTTGCAATCAGGAGGTGCTCCTGGATCCGTTGCTCCAGTTGATAAATCAGGTAAATGCGACAGTCAGGAGTGCCTGCTTTCAGCTTTGGCTGATATGCGAGCTGCGCCCTTTCCTGGAAGTTAAGGACCTTGAAACTGTGGTGCATGATTTGGTAACCTCTCGTCTTGATTTCTGTAATGTGGTCTACATGGGGCTACCCTTGTACTTGGTCGGGAAACTTCAACTAGTTCAGAATATGGCAGCCAGGCTGGTCTCAGGAACATCGAGAAGAGACCATTTAACACCAATCTTAAAATCACTTCACTGGCTGTCCATTAGTTTCCGGGCCCAGTACAAGATGTTGGGGGGCTTACCTGGGCCTTTGAAAGCCCCTCCCCCCGCGCCTGCGGTGGGTGAATTCACCCGCAGCGGCCATGGCGGGGGCTTCCCTGGGCCTTGGAAAGACCCCCCCGCGCCCGTGGCAGGGGCTTCCCTGGGCCTTGGAAAGCCCCCCCCCCCGTGGCCGCGGCAGGCAAATTTGCCCGGCGTAGGGTCCAACAGCGGCTGCACAGCCACCGTGGGACCTTCCAAAATGGTGCCCGCGTCATGTGTGCATGCGCACACAATGCAGGTGCCATTTTAAAAGGCCTCCCGTGCGGGGGGGGGGGGGCTTCCCTGGGCCTTGGACCCCTGCGTTTGAGAAACCCATGTTGAATTTTAGTGGTTGTGGCATTCCTTTCTAAGTGCTTACCGACTGTCTGTTTAATGATCTGCTCTAGAATCTTTCCTAGTATTGAAGGCAAGTTGATTGGGTAGTAATTATTTGGTCCTCTTGTTTTTATTATGATGGGGATAACGTTTGCCCTCCTCCAGTTTGCTGGGACTTCTCCTGTTCTCTAAAAATTCTCAAAGAATATTGACATTAGTTCTGAGATTACTTCTGCCCAGTTCTTTCAATACTCTTGGATGTAGTTCATCTGGCCCTGGAGACTTGAATTCATTTATACTGACCAGGTTTTTGATAAAATTACCAGCTTGGTAGATAAAGGGAATGCTGTGGATATAGTATATCTTGATAAGGTTCCCCATGACATTCTGGCAAACAAGCTAGTAAAATGTGGGCTAGACAAGATAACTGTTACATGGATTTGTAATTGGTTGACCGACTGAACCCAAAGGATGCTCAACAATGGCTCCTCTTCATCCTGGAGAGAAGTGACCAGTGGGTTGCCAAAGGGTTCTGTCCTGGACCCAGTGCTATTCAACATCTTGATCAATGACTTGGATGAAAGAATAGGGGGCATACTTATCAAATTTGCAGATGACACCAAATTGGGAGGAGTAGTTAATACCTCAGAGGACAGGATGAAAATTCAAACTGACCTTAATAGATTAGAAAGCTAACAAAGCTAACAAAATGAATTTCAACATGGAAAAATGTAAGGTACTGCACTTAGGGCAGCAAAATGAAATGCATAGACATAGCATGGGACACCTGGCTGAATGAGACTATGTGTGAAAGGGATCTAGGAGTCCTAGTAGACCACAAGTTGAACATGAGTCAACAGTGTAATGCAGCAGTTAAAAAGGCCAATGTGATTTTAGGCTGCATCAATAGAAGTATAGTATCTAGATCAAGGGAAGTAATAGTGCCACTGTATTCTGCTCTGGTCAGGCCCCACCTGGAATACTGTGTCCATTTCTGGGCACCACAATTCAGAAAGGATGTTGAGAAACTGGAGCGTGTCCAGAGGAGGGTGACTAAAATGGTGAAGAATCTGGAAACCATTAGGGAACTGGGTATGTTTAGCCTGGAGAAGAAGTGGTTAAGAGGTGATATGATAGCCCTTTTTAAATATTTGAAGGGATGTCATATTGAGGCGGGAGCAAGCTTGTTTTCTGCTGCTCCAGAGAACAGGACCCAGAGCAATGGATGCAAGCTAAAGGAAAAGAGATTCCACCTCAACATTAGGAGGAACTTCTTGACAGTGAGAGCTGTTTGACGTGGAAACTACCCCCACCCCCCAGAGAATGGTGGAGTCTCCTTCTTTGAAGGTTTTTAAATAGAGGCTGGATGGCCATCTATTGGGTATGCTTTGATTGAGAGTTCCTGTATGGCGGGGGGGTTGGACTGGATGGCACTTGTGGTCTCTTCCAACTCTATGATTCTATACCTATTCTGTGCTGCATTTCCCCTATTGCATCATCAGTTCAATTCTCCTGAGGCTGAGCACTGTTCTCATTTTGGTAGCAGACAGAGGCAAAGGAGATGTTGAGTAGTTCTGCCTTTTCTCTGTTCCCTGTTAGCATTTTGCTATCTTCTCCATGCAGTGGCCATACCATTTCTTTGTTAGTCCTTTCGCTCCAGACATTAAAAGAAAATCTTCATGCTGTTGGCCACACTTTGGGCCTTGTTTTCTGTACTGGATGGGATTAATGTGATGTGGGAATGGAGGGACTTTTTTCCTGGAATGGAGTGGTTAGTCTGAGACTTTCTGGGACTGGGAGCCTCTGCATGGTTGAGAGACCAATAAACGTGCTCCACTACAGGAGTCTGATGGATCTGGATGATTTCCTGATGTTTCTTGGGGAGTTCCTTGTTGCCCCAGGAGGATTTGTGCAAAAGCCATGGAATGGACAAATGATCCAGAAGGTGGACACGATCACTCCTAAGCATCCCCTCTTGTGGTGTGGTGCAAAACAGGCCCCCTGGTTTTCTAAGAGGTTGTCTGCACTGGCAAAATAAAGCAGCTTCAAAGACTTGAATCCACACAGTTTAGGCAATGTACAAAATGAGACCAGTTTGAAATCAACATGAAGCTGCATTCTGGGCTAAAAACCAGAGCAAAAAAAAGGTCTTCACCTTAACCTGGATAATGCACATCAGTGCGTGTGCATATAAACAGCACAGTGCCATTATGGGACTGTAGGGAAAGTAAAAATGCAAAAGTATGACATACAGGCCAATAATGCAATAGATTGCAACATACACAATTAATTACAACATTCACTAACCCTGGTGGTGCAGTGGTTAAATGCCTGTCCTGCAGCCACTCACTCATAGACCACAAGGTTGCGAGTTCAATACTAGCCAGGGCTCAGGCTAGACTCAGGCCTGCATCCTTCCGAGGTCGCTAAAATGAGTACCCAACTGTTGGGGGGGGCAATGAGCTTACAGTTGTAAACCGCTTAGACATCCCATAGCGTGGTATGAAGCGGTATATAAATGAAGCTGCTTTGCTTTGATTTTGCTTTAACCAGACAGTCCAACAGGAGGTCATAGGGTGAAGGGGGTATGTATGCCATGAATGTGCTTTGCCAATGTGTCATTGGGCACCCCAATGCCCCGATGCAATGCATTGCACATGCAACTGTGTAGTTGGTCACACGGGGATCCAATGGGATAGCAGATGGGCGGGAGGAGGTAAATGGCGGCCACAGATGGTGTGCTTGTGCGATGTATGGTTTGAGGCTCATGCATGGTGGGAAGGCAAAAAACAAAACAAAAACCAAGCCACATAGCTTCACAATGCAGAATGCAGACTGCCCGTAGGTGTTTAGCCTGCCTTCAGAACTGGCTGGGCAAACATCCAGGTTTTCCACCCGCTTTCAAAAATTCCAAGATTGAGCCACTTTATCCTGTCAGTCTGCTCAGCCTCATAGAGACTGGTAGCAACAACAACAATAATGTGGTGTGAGTGAGACAATGACTTGAGTAAAACTGGCAGAAAATAAACATGAGCTAAAACCAAGTTGAAGAGCTACTGGAAGGCAATGAAGGTGAAAAAAAAAAAAGAGCAAGCAAGCAATTTTTTCTCTCTGACACCATTGTATCTCCCTTACACTAGAATCATAGAATCACAGATTTGGAAGAGACTCCAAGTGACATCCAGTCTAACCCCTTGCCATGCAGGAACTCACAAGCAAACCATCCCCGACAGATCCAGCTTCTGTTTAAAGACCTCCAAAGAAGGAGACTCCACCACTTTCCAAAGGAGTGTGTTCCACTGTTGAACAACTCTTGCTGTCAAGAGGTTCTTCCTAATTTTGAGGTGGAATCTCTTTTCCAGTAGTTTGAATCCACTGCTCCGGGTCCTATTCTCTGGAGCAGCAGAGAACAAACTTGCTCCATCTTCTGTATGACATCTCTTCAAATATTTAAACAGGGCTATGACATCCCCTTTTCACCTCTTCTTCCCCAGGCTAAATGTACCCAGTTCTCTAAGTCGCTCCTCATAGGGCTTTATGGTTTCCAGACCCTTCACCATTTTGGTCACTCCTGCTTGTCAACATCGTGTTTGAATTGTGGTGTCCAGAATTACCATCTGATGTCATCTGGGGGAGAGACACTAGGCCCAGTACCATCTGCCCTGGAATTAGAAGAACCCTTACTTCTTAAAGGATGGGTGGGATTCGGGATTTTATGTTCTGTTTAATATATCTGTATGGAAATTGTAATGTTGTAAGCCGCCCTGATTGCTCTGCAGAGGGGCGGGATATAAATAATAATAATAATAATAATAACAACAACAATAATGTGGTGTGAGTGAGACAATGACTTGAGTAAAACTGGCAGAAAATAAACATGAGCTAAAACCAAGTTGAAGAGCTACTGGAAGGCAATGAAGGTGAAAAAAAAAAAGAGCAAGCAAGCAATTTTTTCTCTCTGACACCATTGTATTTATTATTATTATTATTATTATTATTATTATTATTATTATTATTATTATTATTATTATGCAGTATTCCAGGTGACGCCTGACCAAAGCAGAACAGAGCAGTACTATTACTTCCCTCCATCTAGACCAGGGGTCAGCAACCTATGGCCCGTGGGCCACACCCAGCCGTGGAGGCCTGCCGAACGGCCCCTGCCCGGTCCTGCTGCCGCTGCCGCTGCCACTGCCTTTCGCAGCCGCAGGGGTCTTCCAGGGTGCCATTTTTTGTTCCAAAATGGCGCCCGGAGTCTTGCACGACCTTTCCCATTGACAAGAAAGGTTGCGCGAGACTCCGGGCACCATTTTGGAACACAAAATGGAGGTCTGCAGGACCTCCGTGGCCGCGGCGGCCAAAATGGCCTCCAGCCTCATTTCCCCCCCCCCCCAGCCCACCGGCAAAAAAGGTTGCCGACCCTTGATCTAGACCAGGGGTAGGCAACCTTTCCCCTTTAAGGGCCGAGGGACTTCAGCTCCCAGAAGCCTCAGCCATGTTGGCCAGTAGTCCCATGTTGGCCAATAGCTCCTGGGATTCTGGGAGCTGAAGTCCCTTGGCCCTTAAAGGGGAAAGGTTGCCTACCCCTGATCTAGACACTATACTTCTGTTGATGCAGCCTAGAATCACATTGGCTTTTTTAGCTACTGCATCACACTGTTGACTCATGTTCAACTTGTGGTCTACTAGGACTCCTAGGACGTTATCACACAGGGAAAATCTATTGGTTAATCCACACAAATCCCAAACAAAAACTGAATTTGAGCCTCACGATTTTACATGCCGTCGCACAGAAACTGGTCAGAAAGTGGTATTATCCGAGATCTTTTTAATTTTGGGAGTTTAGAGGAAATGCATTTGCGAAATTACAGTAATTTCGCATTTACTGTAATGTGAAAAGCAAATACGCACAGACAATCTCTTTTAAAACCTGGAGGAGGGCCAAGAAGAGGAGGAGGAGGGGCCTCCAGGGAGGGAGAGTCCTGGGCTCCTTCTCAGTGCCAGGGAAGGGAAAGGAAGGGAAGGGAAGGGAAAGGAAGGGAAGGGAAGGGAAGGGAAGGGAAGGCAGCCCAGGAGAAAAAAGTTTGGGACGGAGGAGAAGTTTGGCATTTGGGATAGAGGGAAAAGGAGGGGAAAGAAGGCTTCCCTCGCAGCAGCTGTGGGGGGATGTGGGTGCAAGTGTGGGGAGTGCTTGTGGATCAACTTGGAGATCCATCTCACCATGAAGTTCTGCCCTGCAGGTCCTACAAAGGGGAAAGGCTTATGGGGGGGGGGGCATGGGAGCTACCTCCAGTTTCCCCCTCTCAATCCCTCCCTTGCCTTGCCTTGCCTTTCCAGCCTCCTCCTCTTCCTCCTCCTCTGCTCTCTTGAGAGGTCCTAACCCCAACAGAAGGGGGTTAGGACCTGTGCAGGAGGACATGACCCCAAATGGAGGACAGTCTGACATTTCCTCCTGGGAAATGCAGGACTCGCCCTGGAAAAGGAGGAGTCTTGTCACAAAACACACCCATTTCCAGTACATGTACGGGTTCTTTTCATTTGTGTATGAAAGTTAAAAACGTATTTTTTTCGCTTTTAACTTAATTCCGTTTTTACTGTAATTACGTGTGAAAAGCTTTTGTGTAATTAAGCTCTATTTTCACTTTCTTTTCGGGATGCTTCATTTCCACTTTATTATCTCTTTAACAACTGACCCACGTGTGATAACGTCCCTAGATCCCTTTCACATGTAGTTTTGTTAAACTAGGTGTCCCCCTGTCACACTTGAGCAAATTCAGGAACTCTCTGTATCAATAAGTCCAGCAAGTTGAACCAACCAGAAGTTTATTGAGAACACATAGTCAGAAATTCACCAGTCAGCGTTTAAGCCAGAACTGCCCCCTCCAAGCCAAACGATATCTTAAAACCCCCAAACCATTAAACTCCACCCAACACCCCTGGCACTAAAACCAGCACCCACCTCCAATTCCCATAGCTTCCCCCCCCATCAAGCCAGCCCCGCTTTCCAAACTTTCCAAACTTCCCACCAGCGCTATCTCTCTTCAGCCAGGCGTGTCACTCTACACCCCTCCTTCCAGTTACATCCAGACAGCAACTCTCCACATCCCACAGCTTACACATTCCAATGGCCCAACATTCTCAAAACTATTCTAGCCCAGTAACATTAGTCCCAAGCCCCCATACCATCTAACATATTTGCTATCACTACTAACCCACAATCCCCTATCAACCACAACTATTAAAATATTAAAACATTTAACCCAACAACAATAAAAACCCATCCTATATCTATGCATTTTATTCTTTCAGAGTAAATGCAGTACCTTATATTTCTTCCTGCTGAAAATCAGTTTGTTAATTTTGGCCTAGCCTTCTAATCTATTCAGAATCTATTCTGAATTTTGATCCTGTCCTCTGGGGTATCAGCTACTCCTCCTAATTTCGTGTCATCTGCAAATTTGATAAGCATGCCCTCTATTCTATCATCCAAATCGTTGATAAAGATGTTGAATAGCCCTGGCCCAGGACAGAACCCTGTGGCATCCCACTGGTCACTTCTCTCCATTGAGCACCCTTTGGGTTCAGCCAGTCAACCAATTACAAATCCACCAAACAGTTGCATTGTCTAGCCCACATTTCCTTAGCTTTTTTTGCAAGAGTATCGTAGGGGAGCTTGTCAAAGGTCTTACTGAAATCAAGATATGCTACATCCATAGCATTCCCTTCATCTACCAATATGGTGATTTTATATAAAAAAAGAGAGAGATCAGATTAGTTTGGCATGACTTGTTTTTGAGACTTTTGTGACTGTGGCATTCCCTTCTAAATATTCACAGGCTCTCTCTTTAAAGATCTGCTCTAGAATCTATCCTGGTATTGATGTCCGGCTAACTGGGCAGTAATTATTGGGATCCTCTTTTCCCTCTTTTGTCCAAAAACTGTCCAAAGGAGCTATTCCAAGTGGTCAGGAGGTTGTTACCACCTGACCCATGGTAGAATTTAGACTACTCAACAGCCCACTGTGAAGAATTTGCCTGGCACTTTGCAAATAATATCACTCAGATTCATTCCAACTTGGACACTATAGTTAATATGGGTCTTCTCCAGGCCCTGCTTTTTCAGTGATAATGGATAGTTTTTAATTTCATAGACTCATAGAAACTTAGAATTGAAAGGGACCACATTGTCCTCATTGTTTAGGGTGAATTTATGGAGATCCTCTGTGGTCATTTTTTTTAAAATTTATGTTCAGCATTAAGCCTACCTTTGCATTTTCTTCCTTGACCTTCCGTAGTAATAGTTCCAAGTCTGTGATGTTTTCGCTAGTAATATGGTATCATATGCATATCTTAGATTGTTGATGTTCCTTCCTGCTATCTTTACTCATTTTTCTTGTAAGTCTAAACCTGCTCTTCGTATGATATTTTCTGCATAAAAGTTGAATAAGTAGGGTGATAAAATGCAGCCTTGCCTGACGACCCCTTTGCCAATTGAGAGCCATGCTGTTTCTCCGTATTCTGTTCTAACAGTCTTTTGTCCTAAGTACAGATTTCTCATCAGGACTAACAAATGTAGTGGAATTCCCATATCTTTAAGAGCCTTCCATAGCTTTTCAAGATCTACGCAGTCAAATGCTTTGCTATAATCTATAAAAGCACATGCTGATTTTCTTTTGGAATTCCTTGCTGCACTCCATTAGCCATTGTATGTTTCCAATATGGTCCTTAATGCATCTATCTTTCTTGAACCCTGCTTGCACCTCTGGGATTTCTCTCTCCATATGTGATTGGAGTCTATGTTGAATAATTTTAAGCATGATTTTGCTTGCATGGGAAATTAATGCTATGGTCCTATAGCTGCTGTAGTCCTTTGTGTCTCCTTTCCTGTGGGATGCAGTGGCTTAGTAGTTAAAATGCCAATTTTGACCATTCTAAGGTTGAAAAGTTGGCAGTTCAAAGCCCAAGTTCCACTTGATGGGGTAATTTCCCATCACGAGTCCCAGCTTTTGCCAACCTAGCAGTTGGAATGCATGTAAAAGTGCAAGTAGATAAATGAGTACCACTTTGGTGGGAAGGTAGCAGCATTCAGTGCAGTCATGCTGGCCACATGACCACCAGAGTCATCTTTGGACAACGCTGGCTCTTTGGCTTAGTACAGAGATGAGCACTGCCCCCTACAGTCAGTTATGACTAGTTATTCATGTCAAGGGAAACCTTTACCTTTACTTTCTTGTGAATGGAAGTGTATATTGAATGTTTCCAGTTTGTAGGCCACCGTTTTGTTTTCCAAATTTGCTGGCATATTTTAGTTAACACTGGAGTTGGCACTCTCTGTGTGATGAGATGGATTATCTAGATCCATTTCACTGGCTTCAGAACTGGTTATTGGACTTGATGGATGACCTATGGTAGGAACTGGACTAGGGGAATGGATTCCTGTTGGTTCTGTTTGATTTCTTAATGGTATCAGTACCATCAACCCAGGTATCCTTCTGAGTCAACTACCTGGGTTGGAGCTTGGAGGCATTGTTTTACAGTGCTCATGGATACATGCCTCTGCTGAGGAACTTACATTCAGTTCCTTGGCTATTGGCCTTCAGTGTTCCTTGTGTTTCTGTGCCCCCCCCCCCCCGCTTTTTAACATATACATGGATCTGCTAGGAGAGGTTGTCCAAAGGTTTGAGGTGAGTTGTCACCAGAATGCTGATGACACCAAGTTCTATCATTCCTCCCATCTAACCCCAGGGAAGCTTTTTCCATACTGAACTGATGTCTGGCAGCAGTAATGTAGTGGATGGGGGCAAAGAAACTGATGATCAATCCAGACAAAAGAGAGGTCCTCCCCATCAGTCAAAAGGCAGATCAGTGAATATGGACTCTTTCTGTGCTGGATGGGCTTTCACTCTGAACTTAAGATGCAGATTCACAGTTTGGGTGTACTCTTTGACTCACTTCTGAGCCCAGGTGGATGACAGAGGATTAACCGGGACTGTCCCTGCCGAATCAGGAAAGTTGAAGTGTATGTCATCATGAGCCCCCATGGCCCTTGGGAAATGCAATATCTTGTTCAGGTTTTAAATGGGGGGGAGGGCTGTTCAGCTAGGTGGCCATTTACACATAGCATAGCAAAAGAAGGGGGGGGACCAAAAGAAGGCACTAATTCAAATAAAGTTATCCATTCCTGCCTTCCCCACTGCCTTCCAACTTATCATTCACACAGAAATAGCATGAACATAAATCAAATTGGAAACCAGCCATCTTAGCATTTTTTCACCTTACATTGCTTTTTGTTATCCCCATCCTACACACACACACACACACACAGAGCTGAGGTCACAACACAACATATGGTGCAGAACGGCAATGCAGAAAAATAAAACCAACAATTGGGGGGAAAGTGGGGGAAAGTTACCCAGGGGACAGAGCTTCACAAATGTTCTCATCATATGTCTGAACCCAGGTGGGCTCCATGAGGCAGGTGGAGTTCTGTGGAGGGAAGGAGGGAACATGAATGGCATTTGCTGTTTATTCATGGATACTGGTACTTGCCGTCAGAAGTCTCCTAGGCCACATTTGGGCAAGCCAGATGTGTGCCTATTGCAGTTCCCAGTGCTGTGTTGCTTTATTCCTTCCTGGGATCCTCAGGCCAGGCCTACCAGTCAGGAGAGTGAGGCACACATCTAAGGCAGTACATCTTAAGTTACCTTATGTGGTGCATTGGCAAGTTTCCCCCCACCCCCAGTGTGTTAGGGATTAGCACCACGTTCTGCAGCTACAGCTGTTTCTTTCTTTCCTGGAACCTTGTCATGGACTGGCAGCTCATGGTCTGCAAACTGGTATTGGTCCACAGACCATCCCTTTGAGTAGCACTGATCTAAGGCATGGGAAAACCACGTGGGGTCTTCATACATTTTTGCAACCAAGGTGCATTGCTTCTCATGTGCCTTGTTTTGGTATAATAAAATATTAAACAAAGGGGTCTTGAAACCTGAGGCGAATCTCTGGCCTCTTCTTCATTGCCTCAGACAATAAAATGCCTTGAGCCAGCCCTGCTGAAGTCAGCTTGCAAAGCAAACAAGACCTGGGGGTTGGGTTGGCAGCCACTGGAATGCTAGTGGCAAAGGAGGGGGGGGGGGGCTGATGCAGACATATCCGCTTTACATCTTTAAAAAAAACAGATTGCCTTTTAAATATCCACATCACTACCTCCAATTTGCAACATGCCAGCCTTTATGAAGCACAAAGAAAACCATGTATAAATGTTCAGAGCTGTCCCAAAGGAATTTCAGAGCAAGTTTCATGCAAGAGAATAAATCCCAAAACAGAGTATACTATAGCTGTGGAACAAGAATGATTCATAGAATCACAGATTTGGAAAGCTGGAAGTAACCCCAAGGATCATCTAGTCAAATTCCTGCCTATGCAGTAATCCATAATAAATAATCCCTGAAAGGTGGCCATCCAAATCCTGTTTGAAAACACTCTCATTTAGTCCATTTCACTGCCCTGCAACTCTTGCCATGTATGAATGAGCCAGAATATTCTGAAAGCAGCCCAGAGTATTCTGGCCCCAAAGCTGCCTCAAAGCCCCCCACACTACCAGGGCAATCTAGAGCAAGGCCAGGGAGCTGTTTGCACATGCGTCCCACTGTGCTACCTACCGCCACTGCCACTGGTGTGAGTTGTTTCCTCTGAGGCTGAAAATGAGGCACCCAGCATCAGTCACATGGCTGAGTGCCTCGTTCTGACTTAAGAAGGAGCAACTTGTACCAGTGGCAGCACGGTGGGATGCACTGTGGCACGGTGGGGTGCATTGTGAATAACCACCTGACACATCACAGGACTCTGGATTTTCTGGGAAGATTCAGAGCAAAGGTTGGGTTTTTAAAATATGTGTTAAGGTTGGTATACCATAGGTTTGGTGCTGAATTGGCCTTACATCATATGGGCAGTTCGCACTATAACTAAGGATTGGGCCCTGCATTCTCTGGACTGATGGCCGGACAAAGAATAATAGAGTTGGAAGAGACCACAGGGCCATCCAGTCTAACCCCCTGCCATGCAGGAACTCAACCAAAGCATCCCAGACAGATGGCCAGACAGCCTCTGTTTAAAGACCTCCAAGCAAGGAAAGTCCACCACTCTTCGAGGGAGTGTGTTCCCCTATCGAACAGCTCTCACTGTCAGGATGTTCCTCCTAATGTTGAGGTGGAATCTTTTTTCCTGTAGCTTGTATCCATTGTTCCGGGTCCTATTCTCTGGAGCAGCAGAAAACAAGTTTGCTCCATCCTCAATATGACATCCCTTCAAATATTTAAACAGGGTTATCATATACCTCTTAACCACCTCTCCTCCAGGCTAAACTACCCAGCATCCTGAGTCGTTCCTCATAGGGCTGGATGCTTGGGCCTTAAACTGTGGAACATCATTAAAAAAAAGGTCATTCCATATTCCACATGATGAACAGACCTTCCGATATTTGAAAATATAACTTCTCAATCTTTTCCAAGTGAAACTCACCCAGTTGTCCATCATTCTTCATAGGGCTTGGTTTCCAGATCTTCTACCATCTTGGCCATCCTCCTCTAAAAATGTTTCAGCTTATCAATAGCCTTCTTAAACCATTATGCCTAAAGCTGGATGTGAGTGAGGTCTGACCAAAGCTGAACCGAGTGACTGGTTCCATTACTTGCCTTGACTGGAGCCCAATGCTTCTATTGATAGAGCTGGGAATCCCCGACTGTTTGCACACAGAAAATCTGGGTATCTTTTGCTGCCTACATTCCTATTGCCAAGTTCTGTTTTCTCCAGGACAAACCCAAGTACAGTTGTTGAGGCACATCCAGTAGTTGTTAGCTTCTAGCCAACAATAACCACTATGTTTATTTAAGCAAGTCTCATCCAGCCATCAGGGCCCATTAAAGAAACATGTTTAGCTACTCACTATTCCAAAGCCAAGACAAAAGATCACTGAATCATTTAGCAGGCAGGACACCACATCACAGGATGAGGCCTCTGCTTCCTCAGCTTAACATTGTGCAAATCAAATCACATATCCTGCTTTATCAGAGAGAAATTGGACCGGTTCAAAAAGCACTGTGTCCAAGACTCTGCTGAGCACAGATGGTCTCCTTCCTCCCCACTTCTGCACAAAAGAGAAACTGGAGAAGTGCAGACATGTTTGCAAATTTCAAAAAGGTGGTGTGTGCCTAATGTTCGACCTCTGTAGAAAAAAGCCTACAGCAGCCAAGGAGGAGGGTGAGGCTGGGCAAAAACCAGCCCCTACAAATTAGGTTTTAGGATAATTCACACCAATGAAGGATGCCACTGTTTGACTTTCATGCAAGATTCTGACTTTATATCCCAATCTGGAGGATGAAAAATGCAGGGGTAAAAATGAACTATTTCCCCTGGGGCAGTAATTTGATTCAGCCACTGTCTCTTCTCAAGGCAGACTCCAGCTGCATGCCTGAAGAGCAGCCTTTCAGGGCATTATGAGTGTGTGTGTGTGTACGCGCGCGTATCGTTGTGTCTATCAGATTGGCAAGTACCAGACCAAGGAAAGCATCACCTCCAGGAAAAGGACACTCCAGTGGGGCCTTACTGAAGTTAGCATAATGCAGTTATGCCGGTAGGGGAATGAGAGAGAAACCTTCAAGTTTCAAATGCAAATTTTAACCTACCTACCTACTTCTCTCTCTTCCCTTTCACATCAAATCTTTAAATGCTGCTTCAAGTTCTTACACAGCTGGATGAGAGTAAAGAGAGTCCTATCCATGTACATTCACAGTTTGCTTAAGGTCATGGGATCTGAAGATCTGTTGTGTCAGGTTCTGTTGTGTCAGCCTTCTTTCCTCTAGGTTCGGCTTTTCAACGGCGAACAGGACTTTCTTGAATGACAATTAAGCCATTTGAACTATTTGTGGATGAAATTTATAACCTGCCATTCCTCCAGGTTGTTGAGAGAATATGTGGCACCAGAAAAAGAGATGCAAAGAAGAGGAGATATCAAAAAGAGAGAGGAAGGAAGTTGGAAGAAAGGAAAAGGAAGTGAAAAAGAAAGAGAGAATGAAGGAGAAGAGATCAGCATTGCTCACCTTTGGTTCTGGCCTCACACACTGTTGGCTTCACCCCTGCCCCACACAAATCAGTCTGTGCTCTCTGATAAACTATTCCCAAGATTCACATCTAAATACAGACACAAACACAGTCATCTTCCTGCTGTGAATGTTTTTCTTTTGGGAGACTTCATCAGTTTAGCAGTACTAATGAGTCCTGGGCGTATATAGAAGATCATAGAATCACGAAATTGTAGAGTTGGAAGAGATGCTAAAGGTCATTTGGTCCAGCTCCTGCCACACAGGGATAACCAATCAAAGCACCCTTGACAAATGGCCATCTGGCCTCTGTTTAAAAACCTCCAAAGAAAGAAACGCCACCACTCTCTGAGGCAGTGCATTCCGCTGTCGAACAGCCCTTACTGTCAGGAAGTTCTTCCTAATTTTGAGGTGGAATTTGTTTTCCTATAGCTTGAATCCATTGATCGATGTCTAAGTCTCTGAATAACAGAACACAAGCTTGCTCCATCTTCAATATGACATTCCTTCAAGTATTTAAACATGGCTATCATGTCTCCCCTTAACCTTCTCTTCTCCAGGCTAAACATACACAGCTCCCTAAACTGCTTCTCATAGAGCATGGCTTCCAGACCTTTCATTGTTTTGGTCACCCCCCTCTGGGCACGTTCTAGCTTATCAACATCATTTTCAAACTGTGGTGTCCAGAACTGGACACAGTATTCCAGGTGAGGTCTGGCCAAAGCAGAATCCCTCTATCTAGACACTTCAGCCGTATTGATGCAGCCTAGAATCATATTGGCTTTTTTAGCTGCTGCATGGCAATGTTGACTCATGTTTACCTTGTGATCTGCCAACCAACTACAGATCTACCTAATTAGCATTGTCTACCCCACATTTTACTAGCTTGATTGCAAGGATATCATGTGGGACCTTGTCGAAGACCTTACTGAAATCAAGATACGCTACATCCACAACATTCATCTACTAAACTTGTGACTATCAAAAAGAGGGATAAGATAAGATTATACTGGCATTACTGTATATATTGTATATAATGTATTACTATATATACTCGACTATAAGTCAACTTCATGTATAAGTCATGGTCAGGTTCTGGGGCCAAAATTATAGATTTTGAGATGACGCTTGGGTAAGTTGAGGGTAAAACTTAAGGGTGTGTAACAAAGGATTTAAAAGACGAAGCAAAGGAAAACAATGACAAATAATGTTAAAAATTCTAGCAGGCAGAACTGTTTGTGGTCATACTAAAGGCTGGATGGATGAGAGAACAGAGGAGGTCAGTGAGTCCAGGACAGAGAGTCCAGGACAGATTATGTACTTGCCTTTCACTAGAGGATGGTTTCTTAAAAAAAAAAAAAAAGAACAGTTATAAAGTACAGTACTTACATTGATCCACGAGTAAGTTGACTCAAATTTTGGGGATCAAATTTTGACCTAAATTGCTAGACTTATACATGAGTATATACAGTACTTGTTTTTGAGAAACCTATGCTAACTTTTAGTAATCATGGCATTCCTTTCTATGGCCCTCTGCAGACAGGCAGCTGTGGGCTGCCCCAAGAAGCCGCGGATTGGGGCTGAGCCTGCCGCACTCCTTGGCCCCGATCCACTCTTTTTCCGGTCCCGGAAGGAGCGGAAAGGGCGCCACAAGAGGCGTTGCGCGCCTCTTTGGCGTCTCTTCTGGCTGAGCATGTCTGGACGCTGAGCAGGAAGGAAGTAATCGGAGCGCCCATAGAGTGCAACGACGGGCGCTCCGATTATGTTCTCAGGAAGGGTTTGGGGCACCCAGCGTGAGGCTGCCCCTCCCCTTCCTTGCCTCCAAGACAGTGCAAAGCGCCATCTGCAAAGGGGGTAAGTGCTTATACTGATGTCAGGCTGATTGGCCAGTATTTATTTGCATCCAAAAAGCCCCCTTTCTCGTTTTTAACCTCTCTAACAGTGAACCTATTCTACACTTTAGCTTTTCTGATTGTCTCCCTACATGAACTGCTATTTCTTTGAATTCCTCTTTGGTGATTTCCCCCCTTTTCCATTGTACATGACCCTTTTAAATCTTAACTCAGTTGAAACTTCTATCCTGGTTTCTTTCGACATCTCCCATTTTATTATGTCAACGCCTAAATGCCATTGCAGCTTTTCAGGGACATTTCATTTGTATGCCACTTTGCTGTTTACATTCCCATCCACACACATCCATGGGGGTGTTTCTGCATGCCAACTAAGGATAACACCATGATGCATACAAAGAAACAGACCCTGGCTTGCAAATCCACCCATTGGCCTTTTAAAGAGCAGGAGATTTCTTGTGGTTTTACACTGCAACATAAGTAACTTTCCTCTGGAAATGTATTTTGATTCCCAACAGGTGAATCTCATCATCACTCCCACTCTCACAAAAAACATGGACCCTACAAAAAGGAAAAGGTAGATCAGGTTACCTGGCCATGATTTCAATGTTGGAGACGGCATAAAAGTACTTGTATAAGTTCTCCCTCTGCACATAGGTGCCTCCCAGTGCTGGTCTCAAGAGCCTCAATCGCAAGTCTGTCAAGGTGAAGAAGTCCTTCAGGCCCTTGGCGCTTTCCAGCCGTGTGTAAAGGTTGTCCATATTCCTGAGCTCAGGCCCAGCAAAAATGGCAAAACGGTCCCTCACCTCAAAGCGGACATTCTTCTCCTTTTTGGAACCTGCCCAGCGGGAGTAGTCCTCAGTGCAAATTACCCTGTTGGCGCTGGTGACAGAGAGGTCCCGGACCCTCCGGGCTTGCATGCCAAAGGCTTCATTGCAATCATCTGCGTAGTACTGGTATGGGTGCCAAGTCCTCCCATTGTCTAAGGACTTCTCCAGCAGCATCATAGTGGGGCGCCCATATTCAAAGGTCACCACAATGTCATCTGTCAGCTCAATGCTCTTATTCCAAGAGAGTGTAATGTTGGCCAGCAATGGCTCTGGATAGCGGCTCCATGTCATGCTCTGCCAGTAGGTTGCCAGGCCTTCATCCTCCTTGTCAAACATCAGCTTGGGTGGGTGAGCTAGGTCTGGGTTGGAAGCATCACATTCATCGCTGCACATGTAAGGGTTTTCCTGAAAGAAGAATAAGAGTAACAAGAGAAGAAAGGGACAGTGGACAGCCAGAGCTAAGAGGGCACTGAGGGAGGATGGAGGGGTCAGCTTTGAAGGACAGGAGTCCCCATGTGCCCAAAGAGGGTCCCAGAATGTAGGCAGTTGTGTTCATTTATTTTACATATTCCAAAGAGCAGCATAAATTAATACCGGCCTTCTCAGGAACAGCCAACAGTTGTGGAACAGTGAGCTGGCACAGAATGAAGCAGCATAAGGGAGAGCAGGCACTAGACCAGAATCCATTGGAAGGTCTCTCTGTGTTGTACAATTTCTTTTCAAGGTGCTCCACATCCTTTCTGTTGAACAGATAGATGGGGGAAGGGTCTCCCTCAGTAACATAATGTAGAATCTAAATTATGCAGCTGAGATGGAAAACCTTAGCAGGGAAACCAGGAATGGATTTGTATGTGCAAAAACACCCTGGTCTCAGCACGTGTCCAAAGCTTCCCTGTTTTACTGCCCTTCTGCCCACCATATTTTTGCCTCCTTCTGCCCCAGCAATTGCTATTCAGGTTCTGTTTGGTCATTCCTAATAGCCATGGGTAAACCTGCCCTAACTTCAGGTGGAAGTTGTGAAAAAGACCAGTCCCCCACTCCACCCATTCCAAGTAGTCCTGTCCACAAAGTCCTGGTCTTAATGCCTCATCACCACAGGGAAGGGACCCTTGGCTCTGGCAAGACAGCAGTTTCTAAGCTCTGGCAGGTTCTCCCCAGCTGCTACGGCTTCAGGTATTGCCCTGATGGCAGACTGTGTACCTGCCATCTGAGGACCAGCATAACTAAGAACCAAAAGGTTGGCCATCAGATGATAAACTGTCCATTTTTATGTATACAAGGACAGTGTGGAATAGTTGTGCTTGCCATTAATGAAGAATATCCAGGAATGATGACATCACAGATCTTTGAGCTATTCAAGGTTTGGTTCCACAATCTTTTCTTGCAACCCTCAGGGCATTATCACACGCGGCAGCAAGAAAGTGGCATGGAATCAATCCAGAACCATACCGGAATAGACCCCGTAGCTTCAGACAAGAAAGCAGCATCATTCCGGTATGGTTCTGGTCGTGGCAGATGTAATTCCTCAAATAAAGAGGAATTGCAAAGAACGGGGATGATGCTGCAATGCGCCGGGGATGGCACTGGATGGGGCGGGGTTTGCTGTGACATCATTTGAACACAGGGGCAAAGGATCCGGAATGGGACGGGGATGGTACGGGGATGGGACTGCTTTAGACCCCGTGTGATAACGTCCTCAGATTCAGTGGAAGCTTCCCTAACTCCTACCAGGCTTGGGCTGTTAACAGGAAAGTACTCTCTCTCCCCCTCCCCCCAAATTGATGAAAACATTTCTTTTGGCAGTTCAACCCTGCATCCTCACCCTACCAATATATTTTAAGTGAAATTATGTTATTAATGGCTAAGCTGTAGAGCATTTACAATAAAGCTGACATCTGTTCCCAAAAACAAAGATACTTTAAAATACACATACACTCACACAGCTTAATTTATTATCCTTGCCAGGAAAAAAAGAACAAACAATATCAACCTTATTTGAAAAACAATCACCACCACCAGAACCCTCTGTCATGTGTGCTGCTGCCTTCTCATGGGGACAAGAAGAGAAAGATCAATATTGAAACAGGCAATGGCTGCAGAAGACCAAAGGCAGAACTTCGAGTCGGGTGAGCTGATGCCTTCAACTGAGACCCCTGATTAGAAGGAGCTGCCAGGGACTGTCCTTTGTGTTTCACATTTTGGAGAGAGCCTGGGATCTCTCTAAAAAATGTGTCACTGCCTGCATATTGTGATGTAGAATTCTTCGGGAAAAGGGAAGCAAGGGCAAAGATCACGTTTTGCATGCAGAATGTCACAGGGTTGATCCCACACATCTCCAGATAGGGTTAGGACAGACCTCAGAAAAGCAGGGGCAAGTTAGTGTGAACTAATGGTTCCCAAACTTGAGTCACTGGATGTCCCTGGACTTCAGATTCCAGAATCCCAGGCCATTGGCCATGTTGGTTGGAGCTTCTAAGAGCCTATGGCCATGGTG
Organism: Phrynosoma blainvillii; assembly: GCA_026167975.1. Taxonomy (NCBI): domain Eukaryota; kingdom Metazoa; phylum Chordata; class Lepidosauria; order Squamata; family Phrynosomatidae; genus Phrynosoma; species Phrynosoma blainvillii. The sequence continues at coordinate 16,810,684 of JANUYF010000011.1, read as the reverse complement.
GCGAACCTATGGCATGCATGCTCTCTCTGCCACAAGAAGTCATTTCTGAGGGCACGCGGAGAGCTGCGAGGCCGGAGGAAGAGGAGAAACAGGCACGCGCCTGTTCCTTCTTTCCCCCTGCCCTTCCAGCCTTTAGCTGTCTCCGAGGAAGTCCTGTCCCCCCAGAAGTTCCGTCCCCTGGTACCGGATAACACCTGGTACAGGAACACCTTTGAGTTTGGGCACTTGGTCTCTAAAAGGTTCACCAGGACTGGCCTATGGTAACCCAGGACAACCAACATAAACAATACTTAATAATAATATAATAATAATTTTTAATATTTCCTGCCTCTCCCTACAGATTGAGGCGGGATTACACAATTAAATGAATACAATATGCAAAATACAAAGAATAAAATAGTGAAATCAAACAACAGTAATAAATTATAAGAGCATATAATATAATATAATAAATAAAAATAGAATAAAATGAAATAGCCAATCATCGTCAGAATCTAGAAATCTAGAAGATCAGATGGATAGGCCGGCCAGAAGAGCTCCTTCTTAAGTGCCTTCTTAAAGGTGTCTAGCATAGTAATAAGACGAATCTCTTCCGGTAGGCCATTCCATAACATGGGAGCTGTGGCTGTGTACGATCTTTGGGAAGTCGTACTGAGTTTGGTTCTATGATGTTCTAATAAGTTCTTTCCAGATGTTCTGAGAGTGTGGGGCGGATTGTGTGGGGAGAGGCGTTCCTTCAAGTAACTCGGGCCCAAGCCATGTAGGGCTTTAAAGGTAATAACCAACGCTTTGTACTGCGTCCAGAAGCTAATCGGCAGCCAATGAAGAGATTTTAATATAGGTGTTATATGGTCCGATCTAGATGTTCCGGTGACCAATCTGGCTGCCACATTTTGAACCAATTGAAGCTTCTGAACTTGATACAGAGATAGCCCCATGTAGAGTGCATTACAGAAATCCAAATGAGAGATTACCAGGGCAAGTACTACTGTTTCAAGGTCCTTTCAGTCCAGGTAGGGACGCAGTTGGCATATCAACCGAAGTTGGTACCAAGCACTCCTGGACATCACATCCACTTGAGATGACAACTGTAAAGATGAATCCAGGAGTACTCCCAAACTGTGTACTTTGTCCTTTAGGGAAGTGTGACCCCGTTCAGGACTGGATGGCAAAGCTCCTTTCCCGGACTTGGGGTACCTATCGTGAGTACCTCTGTTTTCTCTGGATTCAGCTTGAGTTTGTTTTCCCTCATCCAGCCCATTACCGATTCAAGACAGGCATCAAGAGGAGCGATGCCATCCTTAGTCACTGCCTCAGTCGGAGACATAGAGAAGTAGAGTTGAGTGTCATCAGCGTACTCACCCAGCGGCTTCATGTAAATGTTAAACAGCATGGGGGATAGAATGGCACCCTGAGGGATGGCAGATGTCAGCTCTCTTTTTGAAGAGCTACTATCCCCCAGCATCACCATCTGAAATCTGCCCGAGAGGTAGGACTGGAACCACTGAAGAGCAGTGCCCCCAATACCCAACTACCTCAGGCGTCTCAGAAGGATACCATGGTCTATGATATCAAATGCCCCTGAGATGTCCAAAAGCACCAACAGGGTCACACTTCCCCCGTCGATGCCCAGACAGAGATAATCGACTAAGGCAACCATGGCAGTCTCAACTCCATATCCCGCCCTGAAGCTGGTTTGAAATGGATCCAGATAATCAGCTTCTTCCAAGACAACTTGGAGTTGGAGGGCAACTGCCCTCTCGATCACCTTACCCAAGAATGGTAGAAGGGAGACTGGCCTATAATTAATTTTTCACCAGGGGATCAAGGGAGGGTTTTTTCAAGAGTGGTTTAACCACCACTAGTTTCAAACTAGATGGAAATTTCCCTTCTCTGAGGGATGCATTAATGATGAGTTGTAATAATCTTTTTACTGCATCACCTCCCCGGATGGTCAGCCAAGATGGGCAAGGATCGAGAGGGCATATTGTCTTCCTTACACTTCCAAGAAGCTTGTCCACTTCATCGGTATTAACTCAAAATGATCCAGTGTAACACAGTCCACAGAGTCTCTGGACATCTCTCTTATTGGTTCTGTTATAATGCCCGCATCCAGATCGGCCCTTATCTGAGAGATTTTATCTACAAAAAAATCATTAAAAGCGTCACAGCAGGCTTTAGTTAGTTCCAATAACGGGTTCAGGGTGGGAGGTAATTGAGTTAATTCTTTAACCACCCTGAACAGTTCTGCTGGACGAGACTTTGCAGATGCAATATGTGTAGCATAGAAAGAATTCTTTGCTGCATCTATTGCCACTTGATAGGAATCTAACATGATCATATGACGTGTCTTATCACATAAATGTTGATGTTTCCACCAGCGGTGCTCTAGTCATTGCACAGCCCGCTTTATTTGGCGAAGATTTTCTGTGTACCAAGGTTTTTTATTTGAAGCGGGTTGAAAAGGATGCTCGGGAGCGATAATGTCTATAGCCCTGGTAAGGTCGTTATTCCAAGTATCAACCAAGGCATCAACAGAATTGCCATGATTCCCAACCATAAAACCCTCCAAGGTTTCCTGGAACCTTTTGGGTTCCATCGATCTTCGAGGGCGGACCATTTTAATGGGTCTTCCACCTCCGAGAGGAATTTGGGTCGTAGCCTTCAGTCCTGCTTTGACCAGGAAATAATCTGTCCATGACAGGGCGGAAGTCTGGATTAACTCGGCCCACGGACATTCCTGATCCATACTAAAGACCACATCGAGTGTATTACCAGCACAATGTGTTGGACTCGAGACTAATTGGGACAGGCCCATGGCTGTCATGGAAGTCATGAACTTCCGAGCTGCGCCTTTTAGATCTAATGAGCCTGACTCGAAGGGGATGTTGAGGTCCCCCAGAACAAGAAGTCGGGGAGACTTCAACACCAACTCCGAGACCAGCTGTGTCAGCTCAGCCAGAGAGTCTGTTTTTTGCCCTAAGTGCAGTACCTTACATTTCTCTGTGTTGAAATTTATTTTGTTAGCTTTGGCCCAGCTTTCTAATCTATTAAGACCATTTTGAATTTTCATCCTGTCCTCTGGGGCATTAGCTATTCCTCCTAATTTGGTGTCATCTGCAAATTGAGAAGCATGCCCACTATTCCTTCATCCAAATCGTTGATAAAGATGCTGAAGAGCACTGGGCCCTGGAAAAACCCTGTGGCACCCCACTAATCACTTCTCTCCAGGATGAAGAGGAGCCATTGTTGAGCACCCTTTGGGTTCGGTCAGTCAACCAGTTACTAATCCACCTAACAGTTGTATTGCCTAGCCCACATTTTACTATCTTGTTTCCAAGAATATTGTGGGGGACCTTGTCAAAGGCCTTACTGAAATCAAGATATGCTATGTCTACCGCATTCCCTTCATCTAGCAAGCTAGTAATTTTATCAAAAAAAGAGATCAGATTTGTCTGGCATGAGACTTGTTTTTGAGAAACCCATGTTGACTTTTAGTGATTATGGCATTTCCTTCTAAATGTTCACAGACTCTCCATTTAATGAACTGTTCTAGAATCTTTCCCGGTATTGATATCAGACTAACTGGGCAATAATTGTTGGTATCCTCTTTTTCCCCCTTTTTGAAGATGGGGACAATGTTTGCCCTCCTCCAGTCTGCTAGGACTTCTCCTGTTCTCCTAGAGTTCCTAAAGATTATTGCCAGTAGCTCTGAGATGACATTTGTCAGTTCTTTTAATATCCTTGGATGTAGTTCATCTGATCCTGGAGACTTAACTTAATTTAGATTAACCAGGTATTCCTGTACTACCTCTTTACTTTGTGCTGCATTTCCCCTATTGTGTCCTCTGCTCCATTTTCCTCAGGTTGAACACTTTTTTCCTTTTGTGAGAAGACTGAGGCAAAGAAGGTGTTGAGTAGTTCTGCCTTTTCTCTGTCCCCTGTTAGAATTTCTCCATCTTCTCTGTGCAGTGGCCCTACCATTTCCTTCTTCTTTCTTTTGCTACGGACATTCCCAAAGAAACCCTTTTTATTGTCCTTAACCCCTCTAGCAAGCCTGAGTTCATTCTGTGCTTTAGCTTTCCTGACTTTACCCCTACATGTGCTAGCTATTTGTTTGAATTCCTCTTTAGTGATTTTGCCCCTTTTCCATTTCTTATACATCTCCCATTTAAAACTTAGTTCAGTTGAAAGTTCTTTTGTTATCTAACCTGGTTTCTTGAGACTCCTCCCATTTTTCCTTCTCATTGGAACAGTTTGAGATTGTGCCTTCAGTATGTCCCTTTTGAGAAACTTCCATCCATCCTGAACTCCCTTCTCTTTTAGTATTCCTGACCACGGGATCACTCCCAGTGTTTCCCTAAGTTTGTTGAAATCAGCTCTCCTAAAGTCTAGAATGAGTGTTTGACTATGCCTATCTTCTCCTTTCCGCTGTATAAGAAACTCCAGGAGAACATGATCACTCCTACCTAAGGACCCCACCACTTGAACCCCACTGACCAGGTCCCTGTTGGTTAGAATCAGATCTAAAATAGCTGATCTTCTTTTGGACAAAGAAATTGTCTTCAAGGCAAGTGAGGAATTTGCTAGACCTTGAAGTATTGGCTGAGTTTGACTAGTCTTGAGCTGCATGGAACCATGGTCTTGATCAATACTCATGTAACATTCATTTTAATCAGTCTACTTGAATTGGGACTCACAATTGAATTTTAGCTTCTAATTTGCAAATCTGATATTGGGGACGCTGAGGCAGTGAATGCCATGTAGCTCCAGAGGCTATTCAGGAACATTCCCTGCATATGGGCAGAGGGGCAACTCACACTGCCCCAATGACCCAACTCTAGCAACAATCCCACCCCATCATGGGTAGCAAGCATGCAGCCCTCCCTATGCTGTTGGACTGTGTCCCCCAGGATTCCTCCCCACTGAGTATATTGGCAAGGGCTGCTGGGACTTGCAGTTCAAATGACATCTGGAGCAACATATGATTCCACCCCTGTACTAAATCCATATCAATGTGCAAAGACTGGGAAAAGGATTTGTCCCCTTCTGCCCCATGGAACTTGTGACTGGCACACCTGTTCAGAATGGTGTGTGGGAAGGGAAGAGACCAGGAATCAAGGAAGCATACGTGGCCTTGGCCTCAAATGGGTTCCATGCCCAGACAAGAGGCATCGCCCCCACCCTTGTCTTCTTTTGCACTTCAGGAGTCTTAAGGACCTTGCTGCACCCTTGAGAGCGGCTTACGCGTCAGCTTGGGTGTTCTAAGACCCCTCAGTTTCCCACTGGCTTAAAGATTACCCGATTAGTTGGCAAAGTCCCTGTTTTGCTGAGGACACTGCAAAGTGCTTAAGAGAAGGCAGAGTTTCCTTCAGACCCACCAAGAGGCTGCAGAAGGGAACTACTCATTTTCCAATTCTTCTTCTTCTTCTTCTTCTTCTTCTTCTTCTTCATCATCATCATCATCATCATTATTCTTTGCTAGGAAGGAGAGAATTCCCAGTTGAGAGCTATATTTGGAGTTGTGCGTGAGACACTCAGATGAGCAACCGGTGCAAGGTAGCATCTTGATCCTCCCATCCCCCACCCCAATCCTCAAGTAAATTTGTCCATTACAGCAGAGTCTGACACCCAAGAGAAATGGGAGATGTGTAAATTTCTAGCCTTCCTGCCTCTGACCCCCCTCCCCCCTCCCGCCTGCTTCTGACCTGACCTGTGAAGCCCAAAGCTCGGCTCCAGCTCCGAGGAGGAGCAGATGGTCAGGAGCGCTAATGAATCAGCCTGGGTATTTACCAAGTCTGTTCCTGATGGGGGAATGGTCTTAATAAAAAACAGCCATCAGAAATAAACCCTACAACCCAACCAAATGTTCTGCATTTCTTGCTCATGCATAAACTTGCCTACCCTGCAGGATCCTAAAATTATATTTGCAAAAGCCACTGTTTGCCAGAGTAATTTGTCTTTGCTTTTTTAAGCAGTTGTGTGTGTGTGTTTTAAAATGGGTGTGTGTACATGTGCACACGCATACATGCACACACTCACATTTGACAGCATCTCTCCCTCTAGCCAAATTTCCTAGACTAATCCGAAGATTAGAGTGGGTCCCAATGCTAATAATGTGTTGCTCCCTTTCTCAAATTCAGGGCACAACTGTGGATTAGAGGGCACAGGGGGGTTTCTGGTCCCACCTAGAGTACTTTACACATATGCCTCTAGCATCCTGAGTAGTCAAATGTTCTTTAAGGGCCTGGGACATTATTTTGGGAAAGTAATGTTAGCCAAATGCAGAGCACTGACTCCTACTCATTTTCAGAGTAAAGTGTATTGATAACAAGGCACCCATGCATTGCTTTTTAGTTACATTATTGTGGTTACTTCATTTTGGATTGTCTCATCATAAGGTTTTCAAGATAAAAAATTTTCAGGGAGAGAAGTGACTAGTGGGGTGCCACAGGTCCTGTCCTGGGTCCAGTGCTATTCAAGTCTTTGTCAATGACTTGGATGGGGGAATAGAGGGCATGCTTATCAAATTTGCAGATGACACCAAATTAGGAGTACCCTTGAGGACAGGATCAGAATTAAAAGAGATCTTAACAGATTAGAAAGCTGGGCCAAAACTATCAAAATGATTTTCAACAAGTAGAAATGTAAGGTTTTTAACTGGGCAGTAAAAATGAAAGGCTCAAGATATAGGATGGGTGACACCTGGCTTGACAATAGTACATGCAAAAGGGATCTGGGAGGGGCTCAACCGACGGCCCTGAAAGAGCGGCGTCTAGCCGCCCCTTTTCTCACCAGATCGGGCCCACAGCAACCGCACACCGTGGTCCCGATCCAGCACTTTGCCACTTTAAAAAGAACCGGCAAAACGGCGGTGCTTTTTAGAGTGGCAAAAGGGAACCTTTGCCGCTGCTGTGGCAGCTTTTCGACGATTCTTTAGTGCAGCGCATCTAAACGCTGTACCAAAGATGTAGCATGACGTTGCCTGTCATCTGGTTGGGCTAGCGGCATAACATCAGTGTCAGGGTGGCGTTTGGGCATGCCGCATGCGGTCGCCATGTCTCCACTCTGCCCTGATGCCATCTCAAAGTGCCAGTTTGTACAGCCCCTTAGTAGACCAGGAGTTTAGGGGAAATAATATTGTTATGTGCCTTCAAGTCATTTTTGACTTATGATGACCTTAAGGTGAACCTATCACAGGATTTTTGGGGATTGAGAATGTGTGTCATCCAGGGCTTTTCCATTGTCTCTCAAATTGTAGTCTAATGTTCAAACCACTACACCATGTTCACTCTCAAGGGAAGTAATAGTGCCACTCTATTCTGCTTTGCTCAGACCTCACTTGGGATATTGTTTCTGCACCTAGTAAGGAAGATCAAAGAAGAAAGTGCTAAGGTAGGCTTAATGTTGAACATAAAGAAAACAAAAATAATGACCACTGAGGACCTTCACAAGTTCAACCTAGACAATGAAGAAATAGAAACAATAAAAGAATTCCCATACCTGGGATCAAACATTGATAAAAATGGGGACTGCAGTCAGGCAATCAGAAGAAAACTAAGAATGGGGAGGGTGGCTATGAAAGAACTAGAAAAGATCCTAAAATGCAAAGATATAGAACTCAGAACAAAAGTTAGAATCATACAAGCCATTGTATTCTCTGTTACTATGTATGGATGTGAGAACAGTTAAGAAAGATGATAGGAAGAAAATCAACCCATTTGAGAGAATGTGGGGCTGGAGAAGAGTGCTGAGGATCCCAAGGACAGCTAAAAGGACAAACAAATGGGTCTAGAGCAGATCAAGCCAGAAATCTCCCTGGAAGCCAAGATGACCAAACTGAGGCTGTTGTACTTCAGACACATCATGAGAAGAGAGGACTCTTTGGAAAAAACCTATAATGCTGGGGAAGGTGGAAGGAAGTAGGAAGAGAGGAAGGCCACATGCCAGATGGATGGACTCTATGAAGGAGGTCATGGGTCTTAAGGGGTTACAGGAATTAAGCAGAGGAGTGGAGGACAGAGGGTCTTAGAGATGTCTCATAGTTAGGGCTGCCATAAGTCGAGATCAACTCAAGGGCAGTTAACAACAACAAAACGACAATTCAAGAAGGATATTGAAAAGCTGGAATGTGTCCAAAGGAAGGCCATCAAAATGGTGAAAGGTCTGGAAACCACCAACCCCTGTGAGGAGCTGCTTTGGGAGCTAGGTATGTTTAGCCTGGAGAAGAGGAGGTTAAGAGGTGATAAGACAGCCCTGTTTAAATATCTGAAGGAGTGTCATATTTAGGATGGAGCAAGCTTGTTCTCTGCTGCTCCAGAGACTGGGACATGAAACAATGGATTCCAACTACAGGAAAAGAAATTCCACTTAAACATTAGGAAGAACCTCCTGACAGTAAGGGCTGTTTGACAGTAGAACACAGTGCCTTGTAAAATGGAGGTTGGAAATGTTTGGATACCTGGGTAGCAAGAGATTGGACTGGATGGCCCTTGAGGTCTCTTAGAACTCCAGGATTCTATGATTATATTACACTAATGAGTGGTTTACCACTGTGCTCTAGGTGCCTGCAAAAGGATTGTTAGCATCATGGTTTTGCTTAATTGTGTTTAAATCAGTTTAGCAGCAGCAGCAACAGCAACAAGTGTGTACTCCACAGGTATTTGATAAAAAACAATTAGATCTGAGCTTCTGGTAAATAAATAGGATACATTGGTAGGTAAAAAGAAACTTACTTTATAGTTACATCTAGGTTCTACAAAAATAACTAATCAGTAGAGAAAACTATACTTTGGTACAGAGGTCCCTAGATAGCTGACCTCCATGTGTGCAAGTAAGAAGAAAAGCATCTTTAGGAACAAAGCCTGGTTTCTGTGTCCATGCCTGGTCAGAGCAGAATGGAAAGTGCACTAGCAAACAAAGAATAATAATACTTTATTATCCTCAGGAAAAAGAATCATAGAGTTGGAAGAGACCACAAGGGCCATCCAGACCCACCCTCTGCCATGCAGGAACTCAAAATCAAAGCATGCCTGACAGATGGCCATCCAGCCCCTGTTTAAAAACCTCCAAAGAAGGAGATTCCACTACTCTCCGAGGGAGTATATTCCACTGTCGAACAGCTCTCACTGTCAGGAAGTGCCTCCTAATGTTGAGGTGGAATCTCTTTTCCTGTTGCTTGCATCCATTGTTCGGGGTCCTATTCTCTGGAACAGCAGAAAACAAGCTAACACCCTCCTCAATATGACATCCCTTCAAATATTTAAACAGGGCTATCATATCCCCTCTTAACCGTCTCTTCTCCAGGCTAAACATACCCAGTTCCCTAAGTCGTTCCTCATAGGGCATGGTTTCTAGACCCTTCACCATTTTAGTCGCCTTCCTCTGGACAGCGTCAGTTTTTCAACATCCTTTTTGAATTGTGGCATCCAGAACTGGACACAGTATTCCAGGTGGGGCCTGACCAGAGCAGAATACGTGGCACTATTACTTCCCTTGATCTAGATACTATACTTCTATTGATGCAGCCTAAAATCGCATTGGCCTTTTTAGCTGCTGCATCACACTGCTGGCTCATGTTTAACTTGTGGTCTACTAGGACTCCTAGATCCCTTTATCACATAATCTTGTTAAGCCAGAGGGGTATGGGAAGTGACCTCTTCACAAGCAACACTGACCAAATGACCATAGAGATATACATCAGTGCTCCTGTGGAGAGCACCCTCTTCTGAAGGAAAAACATAGAACTACACACAAGCATTGATGCTAATACTGTAACAAGAATGGCAGGAGGGTGCCAGTCTGACTTCTCCAGGAAGGCCATTGCAGAGCTTGGGAGCTGCCACCAAGAAGGCCCTCTCCTGTATTTCCTTGAGATATATCTGTCAGGGGGGTAGGACCTTTTGTCTTCCTTCTACTGTAAAGTAGTTATTGAAAGTAGCTTGAATAGCCTATTTTTACTTACATTTTAAAAATCTGAAATCTACAGGCCCCTGAACTGTGGGACAAAGCACTCTTTCCTCCTGATCACCCCATTGTCCTCTCAACACCCATAACAGAAAGGGAGGTACTTGAATGATGGGATATCCTTTACCATTTAGAAAGGTAAATGTAATCCCTGTAACTATAAAGGTAACCACAATGTATGTGAAGAAGTAGTCTGAAGTCTACGAAATCACATGCTGCCAATTTCTTTTTTTTCAGTTAGTCTCAAAGGTGCTAGGATCTCTCTATGTACAGCACAAATGGAGTGAAGATTTTGCATTATGTGCCTTCAAGTTGTTCCTAATTTATGTCATCCCTAAGGCGAATCTAGCATGGGGTTTTCTTGGCAAGATTTATTCACAGGAGGTTTACCATTGCTTTCCCCTGAGGCTGAGAACCTGCGACTTGTCCAGGGTCACCCAGTGAGTTTCATAGCTGAGTGGATAATTAAACTCTGGTCTCCAGAGACATATACTCCTTCTTAATTTGCAATCATCATGTATCTTCGGTCCCATTTAAAACTCTGGCTGTTGTATGCATTTGGAAAGCAGGTTGCCCTAACACAATGTATTTTTCAGCGTACTCTGAAAAAAAAAAAAGGGACTAATGATTACATCAGAGTATTTAGTAGTTCAGGGACTAGAGCTCTCCAGCAGAGATTTCCAAATAGTCCCCCAACTGAGAATCCCAGAAACAGAAGGAAGGAAGGGCAGTTTCTCTTCAGGTATCTCTTTTAATAGAAAGGGATACCTTTCTCTTTCTATTAAAGAAAAAAAACCTGATTAGTTTCATCCAACCATAACATCCATAACATACTCTCAACTGAAATATATATTCACAGACAGACATATAGCCTTTCATTTTCTGAGCCAAATTAGGTTGTCGAATTTGAGAAAGGACAGAATGATATCACTAGGAACCTAAAATAACATCTGTCAGTAATTACATTTCATGCTCCAGGGCCTAAATTGATAACCCGACACAGCGATCAGGATGGAATTCCCATTGAACTAGAGATATTTGCCGACAATTAATTTTCGCTCCATTTACAGATTTAGGGGAAAGAGCCTCCATAATTAATTTAGAGTGATTACTGCTAATAGCTGGTAAGTGGTAAAACACGAGCACAGAGACTATCAAACAGCAGGGTGAAAAGAGAGGGAGGAAGTTTCTTTGTACTAAATATACACTTGCTTTTCTAATGCATAAACATAGATTCTTCTCCTCCCATCCCACAGATCAATCTCACTGAATCTACCCCATGGACTCCATCTGACTGAATCCATGACCAGTTCAAGTACACATGATACAGACATTTATAAATTCCCTCTGAAACACCTGAAATTGATTTCTGCTGGAGAAAGAGAAGCAGAAGTAATGGTTTCATGGTCCCATCTAGAATGGCCTATCCAAGGATGGACACAGTCCCACCATCCCCACTCCCCAGGTCCCAGGGGCTGCCGAACATGAACCCCAGTGACCTGCCCTTTGGGGCAGCTCTTGATCTTAGCGGCAGAGCATGCGCTTTGCATGTGGCCAGTGAAATCCCTGGCATCTCTTTAAACCTGGGGTAGGAAAGCTCATTCCATGGAGACCTTAGCATCATCCACCTCTCTGCATATTGAAGACCTTTCTTGATTTCTGGACCTCCCTTTCTGGGAACTGCTGTTCCTGTCTCTGTGTGCATGTATGCAGAAATGTAAAGAAAGGACAGCTTGATAGCACAGAGAGAACTATGCAATCCTTTTTTGGGCTCTGGAATCACCCAAATAGAGGTTCTGGTTCAATCTACTGGTGCTGCTGCCCCCAGACTGATTTTTCTCATAGTTTAGTATAGCAACGATTTATAGAAAATAAGTTTATTTAGAGGAAAGTCCATCCCACTCCCCTAGTTTGGGTTCATGAATGGAGGCATCTTCCCAGCAATAATATATAATAATATATAGCAAATCACAGGAATAGACTAATATTCTCTCCCATCATTAAAGAGCAGTCCTTAAGCCATAACTGAACATTATTTACTCAGAGTGCTCTGGAAAGGCTTAATATGATTTTTTCTTGGGATTTCTAAAGCTCAAGAAATATATGGATTCTAAAATTTTCCTTGGTTGAGGATGTTTTCCCTCCAATATGGCTCTACCTCACTGTGGCCTTATGGTCAGCCTCTGACTTTTCCACATCCATCAACTGCCCCTGCTTTGAAGGACCAGGAAAGAGCAATTTCTCTGCCTCATAGTCAGAGGAACACGTACATCATCTTGAGCTCTTTTCAGGAAAGATTGGCTGTAAAAAAAAAATCACCAACCATAGTTGTTTTTTAAAATAATTTTACATGTTGTTGTTGTGTGCCTTCAAAGTCATTTCTATCTTATGGTGACCCTAAGGTGAACCTATCACAGGACTTTCTTAACAGGATTTGTTCAAAGGAAGTTTGCTTTTGCTTCCCTTTGAGGCTGAGAGAAAGAGTGATTTGCCCAGGGTCACCCAGTGAGTTTCCTTGGCCAAGCAGGGATTTGAACTCTGGTCTCCAAAATCATAGTCCTAACCATCATCAAATGCATTTAAATGAATGGGATTTATTAGTCGCCTCTTATAAAAGTTCCATTGATTTCAAGGAGGCTGTACTTGTGAGGCCTACCTAAGATTTAGTCCCTTAAATCCTTCTGACTACATTGACTTTGATGAACAACAAAAATTAAATCCACTGCACTGGACCATTCTGCATCAAGGGTAGTTTGACCAGCCAAGGGGACAAGAAGGAAGAATGCTATCTTCTTGTTGTTAGGACTTTAACCTTAGTGGATTTTGCTGCAATTATTCTTCTTCTCTTTTTATATATATATATATATATATATATATATATATATATATATATAAAAAAAGCAAAGAAAAAGCAATGTTCTCGCCAACAAGCCATTTCCTTTCAATTGGTGAGAAGGGTCAGGCCTTGCAGTGAATAAACACTGCGGAAATGGTTACCCCCCAACCCAGGGGGGCATGAATTCAGTCTTTTTGCTTTTCCCTCATTTTGTGGTTTGGGGCTATTGATTACTTTCTATTTACCTTTTTCTTTTTGGCTTGCTTTCTCTACTGCCAAGAGGTCATTTGAGTCCAAGGACACTGTAGTAACATGGTAGCAGGGGAAGGATTTGGTCAGAAGCTCCTTTCTGGTTGCCACGAATCACCAGAAAGAGACATCACTGGATGAGCAGAACAGGTCTTAGTGATCACAAGAAGCTAGGATCTGTTTCATAAGATCTCTTTCCATTCTTGCCTCAGTGTCATCCTCTCACTCACTCGCTTTGGTCAGGTTTACTTTTATGAACATCATGTAGCACAGGGGTAGGCAACCTTTCCCCTTTAAGGGCTGAGGGACTTCAGCTCCCAGAATCCCAGGAGCTATTTGCCAACATGGGACTATTGGCCAACATGGCTGAGGCTTCTGGGAGCTGAAGTCCCTCGGCCCTTAAAGGGGAAAGGTTGCCTACCTCTGATGTAGCACATGGACTCCCCTGGGTCTCTCTTAGCAGGCAAAGAATTACAGACACAACCAATACTTCTTGTTCCCTCCCCTGCATCTCTGTTTTTCAAAAACAACAAATCTATGGAGGTTATCAGACTGGGAAAATAGGGGAAGAAAAAGGCATACTTCTGGCAAAGTCATGCAATCGCGCTGAAGATTTTCAGACGATGTCGTGCTTATCCAGGACTGAACCCATGGAGATCCAGGAATGCTCCAGCAACAAATCATTCCTAGGACTTCCCCATGAATGGTTTGTTGCTGGAGCATTCCTGGATTTTCATGGGTTAAGTCCTGGATAAGTGTGATGTGTCTGAAAATTTTCAGCACAATATATCTGAAAATATTCAGCATGATAGCACAGCTTTGCCAGGAGTATGCCTTTTACTCCCATCTTCCCCCCCCCATCTGATAATCTCCTAGGAGATTTTTATAATATTTCATTCTAGGTCATTTAGGACAGTGTCCTAAGAAGGACAGTGCTGTGGAAATAGGCTGAGGAGATTATCGCACGTCTTTAAAAAGGGTCTTACCCCTCCTGAATCAAAGCCTAATTGAAGCTTAATTCAAGCTGCATCCTTGTTTTATCGCAGGGCTTTTGGCCCCAAAACCACCAAACGAATACATCCCCGCTCCAATGTGGGTTCCTTAACTCGCTTTGGCGGCCATTTTTCAAAAGTCGGTCCTTTCCGACTTTTGAAAAATGGCCACCAAAGCGAGTTAAGGGACCCGCATTGGAACGGGAATGTACTTGGATAGTGGGTTTTTGGGCCAAAAGCCATGCGATAAAATGAGGATGCAGCCTGAATTAAGCTTCAATTAGACTTCAATTCGAGAGGGGAAGACCCCTTTTAAAGATGTGCGATAATCTCCTGAGACTTTAGTGTCCTTAAGTAGGGTGTGTATGGATAGAATAGGGATATAAGATTAAAATATACTGGAAAATGGGGGGGAATAGCTTGGAATTTGGGTTGGGAAATTTTGCTTGAGAAGGTTAAAGGGAGTATGGAGTACAACGAAGTTAACAATGTAATTAAAATCATATCTCATATGTTGAATGAAGGTTTTTGTATGTAAACAGAGTACTGATTCTAATCTCTATTAAGCCGTGGGGGGGAGGGGGGCATGGGTTATGTGTAACGCTGTATTTATTAAAATAATTCAATAAAAATTAGATTGGATAGTCCTTAATTTGAAGGGCTGTCCACTCCTAGCCTGGTTTAGAAATCCCAAGCCAGACTGAGGACTTGTATTATACCTTGCTGGAAATGATCATCACACATTCAGAAAGGAAAGAAGTGCTTTGAACATGGATTCCTGCATGACAGAATGGGGTTGGACTGGATGGCCTCTGTTGCCTCTTCCAGTTCTATGATTCTATGTAAAAAAAGCACCTTAGACAATTGAGCCTTGAAGTGGGCCATCAACACATAGCTTTGTCCGGACAACAGACTCACCAGCAGCCACACAACTCTCTTGGGGCCCTTTCACACTAGACCAGGGGTAGGCAACCTGTCCCCTTTAAAGGCCGAGGGACTTCAGCTCCCAGAAGCCTCAGCCATGTTGGCCAATAGCTCCTGGGATTCTGGGAGCTGAAGTCCCTCGGCCCTTAAAGGGGAAAGGTTGCCTACCCCTGCACTAGACAATGACTAAGAACAACACTAGGATTCCACTATAACTGCCATGACCCCACCATCCTATGGCTTTGTAGTTCTGTGAGGCACTAGAGCTCTCTGGATAAGAATTCTAAATGCCTTTCCATAAACAGCAAGTCCCAAGGTTTCACAGGATGGAACCATGGCAGTTAAAGTGGAATCATTGTGCTATACTTGTATATTTGATTGTGTATTCTTGCATGGCAGAGGGCTGGACTTTATGGCCCTTGAGGTCTCTTCCAACTTTATGATTCTATGAGTGATTCTATAATCGTGTGTTGTGAATGGCCCCCTGGTTTCATTGCCTTCTGTACTCTGGTGAGATGCACTGTACTTCTATTTAAATAACACCAAATATTTTCCAAGCCTGTGTTTATATTAGTATATTATTAGTTATATTAGTTTGTTATTGTCGCTTCGGCGAGATTATTTTAAATATGTTTTAATGTATATTTTGTGTAATACTTTTTTAAGGGGTGGGTGGGTTTCGGGATTTTGGCTTGTTTATATTGTACTATAATTTATTTGTATGGAATTTTAATTCTGTAAGCCGCCTCAATTGCTCTGCAGAGGGGTGGGGTATAAATAATAATAATAATAATAATAATAATAATAATAATAATAATAATATGCAAGATCTAAATTAGTATATGCAAGATTCTTCAAATGGTTGTAAACTTAATTTTTTTATAAATACACTTAACTGATAGCAAATTTATTTACCGTTTTACAAACAGTGATAGCGTAGCAGAATACAAGGGTCTAATCATGAAATAAGTTTGGGGCACCTAAGCAGAGCTGCTGAGGACAGCAGGCCTTGGAGGCTTCTCATTCACAGGTTTGTTGTGAATTGAAGTCAACTGGAGGGCAGTTAACAACAGAAAACAATGACAGGGGATGTGGTTGAGTAAAGCTCTGGTGCCCCGCCAAACTACAATTCCCAGAATTCTATAGCATTGAGCCATGGCCATTAAAGTGATGTCAAACTGGATTATTTCTGCAGAGTGGATGCAGAAAGGGGCTTTTTTAGAGTGTCAAAAAGCTGCACTTGCTGCCGCAGCGGCGACTTTTCCACGCCTCTTTGGCGCAGTGTCTGAACACTGCGCCAAGAGAGTGCCCTGATGCCGCCTGCCGTGCGGTGGGGCACATGGCGTGACGGCGGCATCAGGGCAGAGTTGGTGCAGCTAGCATGTGGTTGCCATGCCCCGACTCTACCCCCAGGCCAGCCCTTTTGGTCAATCTATATTCCTCCTAAGTCACATCCTCAAGCATGTCTGTTGTCATCCCTGCTGATGTTTACAATGAGAATGTGTTTTAAAAGAAGCAAGTTACAGTTTATTAATGCACTATTTTCTTTTCCTTTCCTTTTAATGCTACCACAACATTATCAAAAACATCTTGGCTAGTTAAGATTCTTTGAGATGACATTATTTTCTGCTGAACTCTCTCAAGCTTCTAAGTGAGTTCTTGTGTGTCTGAGTGTATGTTTGAATCCCCAAGTTCACTGGAAAGCTTTGTCTCTATCAGTTTATTCCCTAGCCACCTCCGTAAACATAGGATAAAAGATCCCATAGAAGACTTGGACCTTAATAATTCCTCAAGTTCAAGTCCTTCATTACATAAGCAACATGTTACTTTGTGTACTAAAATGCAAACTGTTTTTTTAATATACCAAGATGCAAATATCTTAAAAGTGTTTTGTTTTAAAAACAAAAAACAAAACCTCAGCAACAAACAATTCCCCCAAATGTTCCCCCTTTGCTCAGGAAACTCCCCAAAATAAAATAAAATAAAATAATACCAGCCTTGTCAACTTTTTTGTTTCCTGGTGTAGCTAGAACATAAAGAAGCAACGATGATTTACACGAGGGGTAAAATGTCAGAGTGATAAATGCTCAACCTTACTGGGCAATTTACATTTAAAATTTTATCTTTGCAATGAAAAAAATTACCAGGCGTATCAAAACTGGCATTTCTCTTTGGCATCCAAACTCCCTGCAGAGATGCAGATTATACAGCCGAGGGGGAGGGGTTAATGGCGTCCAGGGCTGAAAATTGTGTTTCCTAAGACGATTATCCTGCTCTTCGCACTGGGCTGGGCATGTCTGCGCACTATAATACAGTCTACCAGCTTCCCCAGAGTAATTTTTTAGAAGCTCCTTCCTACCAAAGTGGTAATCGCATCACCATCTGATGTCGCTTCAGCTGCACACGCAGCCCTCCCCTCCTTTGGGCTGACCTCACACCACCTTTTTGCCCACCTTAGATGTGGCTGATCCTCTTAGAGTGAGGGGGAATGGCAAAGAAAGGACAGGATGGGCCACAACAACCACTGTCTGCAAATCCAATCATGGCTCAGTCCCACACATGTTTACTTGAAGGAAAATTGGATTGAAGCAGGACGGTGTGGGGTATGTATCAACATGGAAAGGATCCAGGAAGAGCCAAACATAGTGTTAGGAGCTGACAGAACATCCATCTAATAAGTATTTAATTACATAATCTAGTACCCTCCAGTGCAGGGGTAGGCAACCTTTCCCCTTTAAGGGCCGAAGGACTTCAGCTCCCAGAAGCCTCATCCATGTTGGCCAATAGTCCCATGTTGGCCAATAGTTCCTGGGATTCTGGGAGCTGAAGTCCCTCAGCCCTTAAAGGGGAAAGGTTGCCTACCCCTGCTCCAGTGCAACTGAAGACAGTTCTCTGTTTGCATTCTTTCTTACTTCTGGGCCTCCTGAAAGTGCTGTGGCTCAAGGGCGCCCAAAGTCCTGGAACTCAGCCCTGACTGGGTCTGTACTCTGAGAGTAGTAGACCACAAGTTGAACATGAGTCAATAGTGTGATGCGGCGGCTAAAAAAGCTAATGCAATTCTAGGCTGCATCAATAGAAGCATAGTGTCTCAAGGGAAGTAATAGTACCAGTACATTCTGCTTTCGTCAGGCCTCACCTGGAATACTGTGTCCAGTTCTAAGCACCACAATTCAAAAAGGATGTCGACAAGCTGGAGCGTGTCCAGAGGATGGCAATCAAAATGGTGAAAGGTCTGGAAACCAGGCCCTATGAAGAGAGACTTAGGGAGCTGGGTATGTTTAGTCTGGGGAAAAGATGGTTAAGAGGTAATATGATAGCCCTGTTTAAATATTTGAAGAGATGTCATATTGAGGAGGGAGCAATTGAAGCACCATAATTCAAAAATAATATTGACAATCTGGAGTGTGTCCCAAAGGAGGGCAACCAAAATGGTGAAGGGTCTGGAAACCATGCCCTATGAGGTGTGACTTAAGGAGCTGGGTATGTTTAACCTGGAGAAGAGGCGGTTAAGAGGGGATATAATAGCCCTGTTTAAATATTTGAAGGGATGCCATATTGAGGATGGAGCAAGGACCAGAGCAATGGATTCAAACTACAGGAAAAGAGATTCCACCTCAACATTAGGAAGAACTTCCTGAGAGTGAGAGCTGTTCGACACTGGAATACAGTCCCTTGGAGAGTGGTGGAGTCTCCTTCTTTGGAGGTCTATAAACAGAGGCTGGATGGACATCTGTTGGGGGTGCTTTGATTGTGTCTTCCTGCATGGCAGAATGGGGTTGGACTGGATAGCCTTTGGGCTCTCTTCCGACTCTATGATTCTATGATACTTGAATGAAAATTGCATTGGAATAGGAAGAGTGGGGGCCCTCCTTGTGTCACCATGGAAAGGATCCACTAGGGCCAAACTTGGGTTTTGGAACTGGCAGAAGAGCTGATAGAACATTTTGACTTTCCATCTAACAATTATTTCATTACAAAATCTAGTAAATTCCACTGCAACTGAAGACAGTTCTCTGTTTGCATGCTTTGCCATGTCTGTGCCTCCTGAAAATATTCTAGTCCAAGGGTGCCCAAGTCCTGGAACTCAGCCCTGACCAGGATTGTACCCTGGGAGTGCAATGCCACCTAGGCATCTTTCTGGCTAGCATTTTTGTTCAGAGCACTGAAAAAGCACCATCTTGCATAGGACCTGCCCCCACAAGCTGAAGGGACACCACTTAGCCATAGGTTAGCCTCTTCCATGAGAACTAGACCACTTTAGGTCAGAGGGAATGTCCAAAATTCAAATTCAAATTTTTACCTAAGAGAAGACCTCTCTAGGAATCTCCAGGTCCTCCAGTGCAACTCTGCCAGAGGTTGTTCATAGAATCATAGAGTTGGAAGAGACCACAAGGGCCATCCAGTCCAACCCCTGCCATGCAGGAACTTTCAATCAAACCATCAACAGATGGTCATCCAGTCTCTGTTTAAAGACCTCCAAGCAAGGAAAGTCCACCACTCTTCGAGGGAGTGTGTTCCCCTATCGAACAGCTCTCACTGTCAGGATGTTCCTCCTAATGTTGAGGTGGAATCTTTTTTCCTGTAGCTTGTATCCATTGTTCCAGGTCCTGTTCTCTGAAGCAACAGAAAACAAGCTAGCTCATTCCTCAATATGACATCCCTTCAAATATTTAAAGACGGCTATCATATCACCTCTTAACCATCTCTTCCCCAGGCTAAACATACCCAGTTCCCTTAGTTGTTCCTCACAGGGCATGGTTTCCAGACCCTTCGCCATTTTAGTCGCCCTCCTTTGGACACGCTCCAGTTTCTCCACATCTTTTTTGAATTGTGGTGCCCAGAACTGGACACAGTATTCCAGGTGAGGCCTGACCAAAGCAGAATACAGTGGCACTATTACTTCCCTTGATCTTGACCAGGGATAGGCAACCTTTTTGAGCCGGGGGCCAGGTTGCTGTCCCTTAGACAATTGGGGGGCCGAAGCACCAAAAATAAATAAATAAATAAATAAATATGCATGCACACTCTCTCAGCCCCCGAAAAGCCATGGCAAAACCCCTGTGGAGATTTTGCCAAAAAAAACCCCAAGAACAAGTAATAACAACAATTATCAATATTATCATGGTGGACGGCGGCGGCGGCGGCAGGACCTTCCTGGGGCCAGTCCAAAAGCCTCGGGGGGCCGCATCCAGCCCCCAGGCCTTATGTTGCCTACCCCTGATCTAGACAATATACTTCTATTGATGCAGCCTAAAATAGCATTGACATTTTTAGCTGCTGCATCACACTGTTGGCTCATGTTCAACTTGTGGTCTATTAGGACTTCTATAACCCTTTCACCCATATTCCCATTAAGACAGGTGTCCCCTATCCTATATTTATGCATTTCATTTTTTTGACCTGTGCAGTACCTTACATTTCTCCATATTGAAATTCCTTTGGTTAGCTTTGACCCAGCTTTCTAATCTATTAAAGTCATTTTGAATTTTCATCCTGTCTTCTGGGGTATTAGGTACTCATCCTAATTTGGTGTCATCTGCAAATTTGAGAAGCATGCCCCCCATTCTTTCATCCAAGTCATTGATAAAGATGTTGAATAGCACTGGGCCCAGGACAGAATGCTGTGGCACCCACTGGTCTCTTCTCCCCAGGATGTAAAGGAGCTATTGTTGAGCACCCTTTGGGTTCAACCTTGTCTAGCCCACATTTTACTAGCTTGTTTGCCAGAATGTCATTGGGAAACTTGTCAAAGGCCTTACTGAATTTAAGATATGCTATATCCACAGCATTCCCTTCATCTACCAAGCTGGTAATTCTATATAAAAAAAAAAGAGATCAGATTTGTCTGGCATGAGTTGTTTCTCTGAAACCCATGCTGACTTTTTGTGATTATGGCATTTCCTTCTAAATATTTACAGACTCTCTGTTTAATGACCGCTCTAGAATCTTTCCTGGTATTGATGTCAGACTAACTGGGCAATAATTGTTGGGATCCTCTTTTTTCCCCTTTTTGAAGATGGGGGACAATGTTTGCCCTCCTCCAGTCTGCTGGGACTTCTCCTGTTCTCCAGGAGGTCTCAACAATTATTGCCAATGGCTCCGATATTACATTTGCCACTTGTTTTAATACCCTTGGATTCAGGTTCATCTGGTCCTAGAGACTTATATTCATTTAGATTAACCAGGTATTCCTGTACTACCTCTTTTTTTTGTATTCTATTGTGGATATGGTCAGATAACTAATCAATAATAAATAAAACTTGTTCTATTTTGTGCTGCATTTTCCCCATTGTGTCCTCTGCTCCATTTTCCTCAGGTTGAATATCCATTTCCTTTTCTGGGAAGACTGAGGCAAAGAAGGTGTTGAGTAGTTCTGCCTTTTCTCTGTCCCCTGTTAGCATTTTGTCATCTTCTCTGCACAGTGGCCCTACCATTTCCTTCATCTTCCTTTTGTTATAGACATACCCCAAAAAAGCCCTTTTTGCTCTTCTTAACCTCTCTAGCAAGCCTGTGTTCATTCTGCGCTTTAGCTTTTCTGATTTTACCCCTACATCTGCTTGCTATTTGTTTGAATTCCCCTTTGGTCATTCCACTTTTTTCCCTTCTTATATATGTTCTGTTTAAAACTCAGCTAAGTTGTAACTTTCTTAGGGCCTCGGCAGACGGCTTAAAAAGCCGTCCTCGGCGCAAGGAAGGGGAGGGGCAGCCGCACGCTCGGCGCCCCTTCCTCCTCCCGAGGTCGTCCTCGGAGCCGCCGGCCCTCCACACGGCCAGGGCTCAGAAGACAACCTCCCACCGCAGCGTCCGAACACGCTGCGGGGGGTCGCCGAAAGTGCGCCTCACGCTTTTGGGGCGCACTTTCGGCGACGTATAAAAGGAGCGCTATTTTAGCGCTCCTTTCTTGGGGCGCCGGCGGATGCCTCGGTCCCGCGGCGCACCTTCCCGGGGCAGCGCAGAGCCGCCAGTCTGCTTCCCCCGTTGGTCATCCAACCCGGTTTCTTGAGACACCTCCCATTTTTCGTTCTCATTGGAACTGTTTTAAATTGTGTCTTCAATATCTCCCTTTTGAGAAACTCCCATCCATCCTGAACTCCCTTCTCTTTTAGGATTACCCCCAGTATTTCCCTAAGTTAGTTGAAATTAGCTCTCCTAAAGTCTAGAATGCATGTCTGACCATGCCTGGCTTCTCCTTTCCACTATATAACAAACTCCATGAGAACAGGATCGCTCCCACCTAAGGATCCCACCACTTGCATCCCATTGATCAGGTCATTCCTGTTGGTTAGGATCAGATCTAAAATAGCAGATCCTCTTATTGCCTCTTCTACCTTTTGGACAATGAAATTGTCTTCGAGGCAAGTGAGGAGTTTGCTAGACCTTAAAGTTTTGGCTGAGTTTGATTTCCAGCAAATATCAGGATCATTGAAGTCGCTCATCACTACTACATCTCTCCTTTCTGAGTGTATGGTCATCTGTTTTATTGATCATAAAACAGAATCATAGAATCATGCTGGAGGACCTACAAATGTCTAAAGAACTGTTTTCTCTAGGAACCTCTAGGTCCTCCAGCACAACTCTGTGGTCAATTTCCAGCAGAATCTCCCTAGAGGATCTAGAAATTCCTAGAGAGAACATATTAATCAAAACCGCAAATAATCAAATCTGCAAAAGTCAAAGCTGCAAACGTGGAGGGTCAACTGTATTGTTGCTGTTAGTTTGTGTGTGTGTGTTAAAGATTTCTTTTTTCTGGTTCCAACTAGAGTAGTCCCATTGCATCAATTTCATATAGTAATTGACTTAATGATTTGACACTAGTTGGTACTAGCAACAGGATTTTCGTTTAAGAGTCCTCTCAGCTGAATTCATGTTTTCCTGTGTGGTGCTGTGGCCTTAGTGATGTAATGATTGGCACATACACCTAGGGGCTGCTAGTAAAGAGCAGAAGGATTAACAAATGTGCCCTGAATGTGGGAGTAATGAGTGGCTCAGAGGTTGAGCCAGGGGACAGGGAGGACCAGGAGGGGAACATTGGGGAGAAAAGGAAGTGATGACATCCAAGGATCTAGATGGACCAGATGGTTAGGACCAGAGCTTGGAAAGTTCATCTTTAAAAGGAATCCATTCTTGTTACTTGGGGGAAGCCACACAATGCTCTGTGAAACATGAGAGGGGCCCTTGGTGGGAGAGCAAAGCTCAGGGACAGACCCTCTGCTTTGCCCACTCTAGAAGGCTCACATTTGAGCCCCAGTGGCATCACCAGGGAGCGGGTGGGGAAATCCCTGCTTAAAACTCTGGAGAGCTGCTGCCAGCCAGTGCAATGCTGAGAAAGGCTTGGCCAAAACATCTTACAAATAATGTATTACTTGAACTGAGATCCTTTTGCCCCCAGTAATCTGCAGGCTTCAACAATTTTTGTGAGCATTTATTTATTTATTTATTTATTATTGCAGTTCTATCCTGATTTTCTCCCAAAATGGGATCCAAGACTGCTTATAATAATTTAGAAAAGATCAAATTAAAACATCAATTTATAAAAGTGTAAAAGGAATTAAACAGCAACATTATTTAAAACATGATTAAAACAGGTAAAACACATAAAACATATTTTTAAAAGAGCTTCAATAAAAGACACACACATACACATGCTCCAACTCCATAGTTAAAATTCAAAAGCCTGCCCAAATAAAAACATCTTCATCTGCTAGCAGAAAGACAGGTGGGAGGGAGTCAACTGGACCTCTCATGGGAAGGAGTTCCACAGGCTGGGAGCACCTATCGAGGCCATGTCTCCTAAATCTTCATCAACTGCACCTGCAAAGAAAACCTTCCCCTACAGATCTCAGTACATACCCAGGTTTACAGAAGGAGCATCTCCTAATATTAAGGCAGATGTGTGTATGTATATATATGTGGAGTATGTTGTGCATAGGTTGTATGTGTCTGTGGAGGTTCCAATAATAAGCTACATGATTTCATGTCCATAACTCAAACAGGGACAACTCCATTCCTTCTGAAGTGTTATTTTACTTTTTGTGATTTCTGTCAGGCAGTCTCAAATGAAAAGTGGAGGAAGGATATCTCATGTTTCAAATGCTGGCCCATTAGTCTGTCTTGTACTGCTGAATGAAGAGCATTCAGATTTCTTTTTTTAAGTAATTAAAACAAGTTTTAGTTACTTTTGAAAAACAAGGAAGAATTACTTTTTAAAAATTGTTCTGGTAACAAACTCCTTTTGACTCCTTGCAGCAGTAAATCTAGCTATTTACTTTTTAAAAGTAACTTGCAACATTAAGGAGGCTAGACGGGCCCATGGTCAGACTCAGAAAAGAACAATTTCCTATGTTTTTATTTCTAAAATGGTCTCTTTCTTTCTTTCTTTCTTTCTTTCTTTCTTTGGCTTGATGGAAAAGGGTCCAAGAACTCCCCGGCTGGCTCCTACACTCAGCCAGTCCCTCGCTAGCTTAGCTCTTCCTACGGAAAATGATGATATATAACCCACATTCTTCTGCATACTTACACATAAGCAGGCAGATCAGATGAGAGAGGAACAGTAGAACAGCAGTGAGCTGTATGGAACAAAGTGCATTATTGATTCAGAAAGTCAGAAAATGTGTAGGATGCTGGGAAAATGTCCTGCTCTCTAAAAGCTGATGCAGCTCCCAGGCTTGATCACTGCAGCCCTTGCAGACAGGACTCGCTATGCTGCTGAGATAAATATTTTATGACTTTTTTTTTAAGGGCCTGCATAATCTGAGCAGGAGGAGCAGAGGAGAAGGGCGAGTGGGCAGGGAGACCAGCAAAGAGCACACAGTTCCTTAAAAATGGGGGCTCCATCACCTACCCTTCTGCCACAAAAAAAACCCTGTTCCAAAAAATCATAGAATCATACAGTTTGAAGAGATCACAAGGGCCATCCAGTCCAACACTCTGCTATGAAGGAAATTTGACTTTTGGCTGAAATAGGCATGGTACACTTCAACTTTGAGCTGTAGCTCTGACCAAAGGCCCTAGGACTCAAGAACATCCTTCCTTATCCAGCTGTGGGAAGGTGTGTTGGACTGTGATTGATTATGGGAGTTGTAGTCTAGAACACCTGGAGGAGACCAGGCAAATAGCAGTCATAGATGGGGTGTTTTCGCTGTAAGTGTCTGTAGCATTGCTGCATTTATGTGGTTGTGCTCTCCTTCTCTCTCTGTATACATGTGGGATCTGTTGTGCATGTGTTGCATGTGTCTATGGAGGTAAGAACATTGTGTGCCTGGGCCAGTGGTGGCTGGTGTGTTCCATGTCACTGGGGCAATAAACCCGCTCTGGGGTTGAGTCTGAATTTTAAAGAAGCTGTTCAAGGTCCTGAATCCCAACCCCAAGGAGATTTGGCACCTTGGACTGCTCCTTTGCACCAAGCCATTGCCATAGAAGCCACTGGCCACCACTGGTGTGTGTGGATGCTGCTCTTTGTTCAGCCCTTCCAACACCCACTGCTTTCTCCCAGAGGCAAGTACGCAGAGGGGTTCCTCACTGTGGCCTGAAGGTGAGCCAGTAGCTCTAGGACAAGGTGGAGAAGCAAAATGGAGCAGCAGTGTGTGCAACGGTTAGAACATCTGACTAGGCTTGGGAAGCCAAATGGAAGATGATGCCCCATAGGGCTTCCTGGGTGACCTTGGAACAGTTACTATCTCTCAGTAAACGCTACCTTAATGTGAGTGTAAAATGATGTATGCACACAGTACCAAGTACTTAAAATCCCGGGAAGAAAAGTGAGTTAGTGCAATAAATCTTTGTCATGCTGGCATGTCTGGTAAATACATACATATGCACACTGTGCAGAAATGCACAACCTATGTAGCAGGAGATTCTGGGCTTCATGATGCCCCAAGGAGATGTTCAGGAGGATGCTGAAGCCTGCAGAAAGCCTGATTTTGACTCAGCAGATTTTTCCAGTGTTGCTGTCTGGACTGAATTGAACAGGGCCAGTCCTACAGTTAGGCAGCAGAATAGGACAACAGCAGCCAGCAGCAGATGCAGGGTGTGGCGAGGGGGGGGGGGAGAGGATTGCAGCAAGGTGAAGGGGGGAACTCTCTGCATGCTGTACAGCTGGGTCTGCACCCCTGTAGTGCCCCTGCTGGCTTCAGGAATGGCAGACCATGCTGCCTCCAGGCCAGTGCTGAACTCAGATATTAGCTACCACTCCATTTGGCTTCTGTAACTGGAATTCAGGAGAAGGGGATTGGGGAGCTCCATTACGTCATCTGCCTCTGGCAGCAAAATGTTTTGGGGAATCCTCTCCATTACAGTCAGCCCTTTGTATCCACGAATTCTTTATCCACTGATTCAACCATCCATGTCTTGAAAATATTCAATAAAAAGTATAAATTTCAAATAGCAAACCCTGATCTTGCCGTTTTATATAAAGGACACAATTTTACTATGTCACTGTATTTTACAGGACTTGAGCATCCACAGATTTTGGTATCCACAAGGGGTCCTGGAACCAAACCCCAGTGGATAACAAGGGCCCACTGTACTTTGAAAACTTATTTCACCCCCAACCCCCAGAAAAGTAAATTATTCTAGTCAATGCCATTGTACATAAGATGTTACTTCTAAGGATGGTGCAGCCCTGAGATGACTGCTAACCATTCCAACTTTCCTCAGAGGAACCTGGCTAAGGAGCAGAGAACCAGAATTAGAGAAGCTTAATTTCAAACATGCCAGTTTTCACAGAGCAACCCCAGTGGGTGAAAGCAAATGGATGCAGCAGCATTTGCTTGTTTGGCACAATGTGGAACTCCATGCTATGGTGATTTGCTTCCGTACATTTTCAGCAAGTTAAACCAACCACTTTAACTAATCTGATTTAGATAAGGTTTTTTTATAGCTCCCAAGATGCTCATCCCCTCAAAAAACAATTCTCTGAACTGTATCTTCCTTCTTTATCTGACCTCCAGGGAGCCCCATGATTTCAACTCAGAACTGTATCGTTCTCAGCCCCTTTGCCTTTCATAACATCTTGCCAGATGAAGACATCTCCAATGTCTGCACACATTTTGTGTCCTTCAGCTGCCCTCATGAAAGCATTATACTATCATGAATTTTAGATTCCCTCCTGCTCACCTTTGGGTCAACACGTCTACCTTTGCTTCCTAAAATACTCCTCCTGCAGCCTTGGGGGTGGGTGGGATGAGTTAAACTGGTGCTTGAACTTTTTGACAAAGTAATTCATGACCTGGAAATGCATTCAAGAGTTTGGTTCAATGCACCAAAGTTGACTGGAAGTGTCAGCTTGTGGATTCGCCTCATGAATACACATTACACAGCTGTGTGACTCTCCATCAGCCTCCCAAAGCTGAAAGAGATGGTGGCCAAGGATCACTCAGAACCAACAGGCTGTGAAGCAACAAGCAACAAATGACAGAGATTTTTTTTTTTGGGGGGGGGGGGAGAGGAGGACCGAAGTAAAGGTGCCATCACAGCCAGTAAAGGAGCCACTGATATTTGGAAGTATTTTTTTCAACTGAATCTTTTGTTGGTAGTGGTAGTTTTGTTGTAGTTCCACATATATTACGGGCTGCATAAGGAACAAATTACAACAGATTCAGAAAAGAGAGATGTAGTAGTAATGGGGGATTTCAACTATCCTGATATTTGTTGGAAGGCAAACTCTGCCAAAAATTAAAGGTCCAACAAATTCCTAACTTGCTTGGAAAACCATTCATTGTCCAGAAGGCAGAAGAGGCAAAAAGGGAATCAACTATTTTACATCTGATCCTAGCCAACAATGATGACTTGGTTAATGGGGTGGAAGTGGGAGTTATGTTCTCCTGGAGTTTGTTATACAGTGGACAGGGGAAGCCAAGCACAGTCAGACACGCATTCTAGACTTTAGGAGAGGTGATTTCAGTAAACTTAGGGGAAAATGGGGGCGGGGGGGGGGGAATCCCATGATCAGGAATAGTAAAAGAGGAGGGAGTTCAGCATGGATGGGAGTTTCTCAAAAGGGAGATACTGAAGACCTAATTTCAAACAGTTCTAATGAGGAAGAAAAATGGGAGGTGTCTCAAGAAACCAGGATAGATGACTAAACACTTTCAACTGAGCTAAATTTTAAGAGGGACATGTATAAGAAAAGGAAAAACAGGGAAATGACCAAAGAGGAATTTAAACAAATAGCTAGCACATATAGGGGGAAAGTCAGAAAAACGCAGGCTTGCTAGAGAGGTTAAGAACAATACAAAGGGCTTTTGGGGGTATGTCCGTAGCAAAAGGAAGAAGGAAATGAGGAGCCCTGGTGGCGCAGTGGTTAAATGCCTGTACTGTAGCCACTCACTCATAGAGCACAAGGTTGCGAGTTCAATACTAGCCAGGGCTCAGGCTACACTCAGGCCTGCATCCTTCCGAGGTGGCTAAAATGAGTACCCAACTGTTGGGGGGCAATAAGCTTACAGTTGTAAACTGCTTAGACATCCCTTAGCACGATATGAAGCGGTATATAAATGAAGCTGCTAAATGAAGCTGTTTTGGAAATAGTAGGGCCATTGTGTGGAGAAGATGATGAAATGCTAACGGGGACAGAGAAAAGGTAGACCTATTTTGCCTCAAACTACTCACAAAAGGAAAACGATGCTCAACCTGACAAAATTTGCACAGATGATTTAGTAGGGGAAATGCAGCATTGAATAAGTAAAGAGGTAGTGAATGTAGCATATTTCAGTAAGGCCTTTGACAAGGTCCCCCATGATATTCTTGCAAAAAAAAAGTAAAATGTAGGCTACACAATGTGATTGTCAGGTGGATTTGTAATTGGCTGACAGACCAAACCTAAAGGATGCTCACCAATTACTCCTCTTCATCCTGGAGAGAAGTGACCGGTGGGGTAGCACAGGGTTCTGTCCTGAGCCCAGTGATATTCAACATCTTTATCAAAGGATGATGTGTATACTTATCAAATTTGCAGATGACACCAAATTAGGAGCAATTGCTAATACCCCAGAGGACAGGATCAAAATTCAAATTGACCATAACAGATTAGAAAACTGGGCCAAAACTAACAAAATGAATTTCAACAGAGAGAAATGTAAGGTACTAGGTTCGTCCCAAAAACAAACAAACAAACCCATAGATAGAGCATGGGGGATACCTGGCTTAACATGTGAAAAGATCTAGGAGTCCTGATAGACAACAAGTTGAACATGAGTCAAGAATGTGATGTGACAGCTATAAAAAAACCAATATGACTCTAGGCTGCATCAATTGGACTACAATGTCTAGATCAAAAGTAATTGTACCACTCTATTCTGCTTTGGTCAGATGTCACCTGAAATACTATGTCCAGTTCTGGGCACCAAATTGAAGAGGGATATTAATAAGCTGGAGCATGTCCAAAGGAGGGAGACCAAAAATGGTGAAAGGTCTGGAAGCCATGACCTATGAGGAGCAGCTTAGGGCGCTGGGTATGTTTAGCCTGGGGAAGAGAACATTAAGAGATAGTACAGAAACATCTGGTTAATCTAAATGAATATAAGTCTCCAGGACCAGATGAATTACATCCAAGGGTATTAAAAGAACTGGCAAATGTAATATCGGAACCATTGGCAATAATCTTTGAGAATTCCTGGAAAACAGGAGAGGTCCCAGCGGACTGGAGGAGGGCAAATGTTGTCCCCATCTTCAAAAAGGGGAAAAAAGAGGATCCCAACAATTATCGTCCAGTTAGTCTGACATCAATACCCGGAAAGATTCTGGAGCAGATCATTAAACAGAGAGTCTGTGAACATCTGGAAGATAATTTCAGAATCACAAAAAGTCAACATGGGTTTCAGAGAAACAGGTCATGCCAGACAAATCTGATCTCTTTTTTTGATAAAATTACCAGCTTGGTAGATGAAGGGAATGCTGTGGATATAGTATATCTTGATTTCAGTAAGGCCTTTGACAGGGTTCCCCATGACATTCTTGCAAGCAAGTTGGTAAAATGTGAGCTAGACAAAGTAACTGTTACATGGATTTGTAATTGGTTGACTGGTCGAACCCAAAGGGTGCTCAACAATGGCTCCTTTTCAACTTGGAAAGAAATGACCAGTGGGGTGCCACAGGGCTCTGTCCTGGGCCCAGTGCTATTCAATATCTTTATTGACTTGGATGATGGTATTGGGGGCATAGTTATCAAATTTGCAGATGACACCAAATTAGGAGGAGTAGCTAATACCCCAGAGGACAGGATCAAAATTCAAAATGACTTGAACAGACTAGAAAGTTGGGCCAAAGCTAACAAAATGAAATTCAACACGGAGAAATGTAAGGTACTGCACTTAGGGCAGAAAAACGAAAAGTACAGATATATGATGGGGGACACCTGGCTGAATGAGACTACGTGTGAAAGGGATCTAGGAATCCAGGTGGACCACAAGTTGAACATGAGCCAACAGTGTGATGCAGCAGCTAAAAAGGCCAATGCAATTTTAGGCTGCATCAGTAGAAGTATAGTGTCTAGATCAAGAGAAGTAATAGTGCCACTCTATTCTGCTTTGGTCAGGCCTCACCTGGAATACTTTGTCCAGTTCTGGGCACCACAATTCAAAAAGGATGTGGAGAAACTGGAGTGTGTCCAAAGGAGGGCAACTAAAATGGTGAGGGGTCTGGAAACCAAGCCCTATGAGGAACGACTTAGGGAGCTGGGGATGTTTAGCCTGGAGAAGAGAAGGCTGAGAGGTGATATGATAGCCGTGTTTAAATATTTGAAGGGATGTCATATCGAGGAGGGAACAAGCTTGTTTTCTGCTGCTCCAGAGACTAGGACCCGAAACAATGGATGCAAGCTGCAAGAAAAGAGATTCCACCTCAACATTAGAAGGAACTTCTTGACAGTGAGGGCAGTTCGACAGTGGAACACACTCCCTCGGAGAGTAGTGGAGTCTCCTTCCTTGGAGGTCTTTAAGCAGAGGCTGGATGGCCATCTGTCAGGGATGCTTTGATTGGGAGTTCCTGCATGGCAGGGGGTTGGACTGGATGGCCCTTGTGGTCTCTTCCAACTCTATGATTCTATGATTCTATGATTCTAAGAGGTGACATGATAGCCATGTCTAAATACTTGAAGGAATGCCATCTTGAGGATGGCAAGCTTGTTTTCAGATGCTTCAGAGACAAGGACATGGAAAATTGGTTCCAAACTAGAGAAGAGGTTCCAGATAAAAATTAGGAAGAACTTCCTGACAGTGACAGCTGTTCAACAGTGGAAGATGCTGCCTTGAGATGTAGTGGAGTCTCCTTTCTTGGAGGTTTTTAAACAGAGGCTGGATGATCATCCGTCAGGAGTCCTTTGATTGTGTCTTACTGTATGGCAAGGGGTTGGCCCGAATGGCCCTTGTGGTCTCTTCCAACTCTATGTTTTTATGATTTCTCCTTCTACCAAGAAGGTTTAGGTTTTCCCCTAGAGTAACACCTAGGGACAATGGGAGCCAGAAAAACAGAAAAGTTTAGTCCTCTGTTTTTGAAAATATGTAGATATAAACTCAGAACTGCCTCCAACATGGAATAAGGGGCTGATCTATAAAAAGGCAACTGGATTTCAGTGGACTCCATGAAAAGGCCAATGATATTTCTTTATTTATTTAGTTTCCTTTATTTCCTACTTTTAAAGAGCTCAGGGCTGTATATGTCAGTCTCCTCCTCTACATTTTATCCTCACAACATCCATGTACGACTGGCCAAACTGAGGGGCTGTACAGATGGCCCCAAAGGGGTGGCAGGACGCTGCCCCTTTCCTTGCCAGATCGGGGCCGTGGCAACCATGGCTCTGATTTGGCCTTTTCATGGCACAAAAAGGAGCCACAGGGCGTCCTACCTGCAGTAGCAGTGGCTTTTCAACGCTTCTTTGGTGCAGCACGTGTTAACACTGCACTGAAGACACATCCTTTTGCCACCCGCTGTGTGGTTGCTTGGGTGGCGCGAGGACGTGGGGCAGAGTCAGGATGGCCGGTGTGCGGTCACCACACCCTGACTCCATCTCCAGGCCAGCTCTTTTGGCCGGTCTGTACAGGCCCTGAGAGAGATAGTGATTGTCCCAAGTGGAGAATAAACCTGGATCGCCTAGGTTTCAGTGTTACAAATGTTATTTATTAACAGCAATAAAAATATTTTTTCAATGATGGCTCTTAATCATTCACTACTACTAGATCAATATATCTAGTCTAGTAGGCCTGAATACTCTAGAGGCGCCAGATCCTGTCTAGTCTTGGAAGCAAAGCAGGGTCAGCCCTAGTCAGTATTTGGGTGGGAGATTGCCAAGGAATACCAGATGCTGTTAGGCTCTATTTCAGAGGAGGAAATGATAAAACCACCTATGAGGATTCCTTGCCTAAGAAAACCATATGAAATCAATAGGCAACTTGAAGGCACATACACTCACACTTCTCTAGTTTGGTGGGATCCATCCTGTGAAACATTTTCTCCTTGCGTTTTGACATGCTGATTTTAGGTACATGTTCTTCCTCTGTTTTTTGTAAGCCATTCATTATCTTTCTTTAGGAAATGTTCTTTATTGTATTTTGGATTTGAAGTTGGGCCTACCAATCTATTAATAAATGGAGCACACTACTTTGCTGTAGCATGACTCCAGTGGCCAGGCAAGATGGGGAATTCTGGAAGTTGTACTCCAGACACATCACTTTTCTGAACTTAGGATCAGTGGGGAGATGCACAGGAGCCCTTATCCTCCTTGAAGGCTACAGAGCACCCAGTGACTTCCTTCCAATCAACCAGAATGGTGGAGAATGCAGAGAGTATCTAGGCTAACAGATGTGCGGCCAGAAGACTCAGACTAATTACTTGGTATTCTGACCTGGATTCTGAACTCACTCATGCATATGAAGAGCAACCTCGCAGTTCTTTAACAGTGCAGAGAAAACGTTTTTCAATCTGATCAAACGCATTACTCAAAGAGAAGAGAGCTGCTTTATCCAGAGATTGCTTGGCAGTCACAGAACTGTAGAGTTGGAAGGGTTCTTGGAGGTCATCAAGCCCAATCCCCTGCTCAATGCAGGAAAACTGGAGAACCAGCAGATGTCTGCCCAGCCTCTGCCCAAACACCCTCTGAGAGGGAGAGCTCACAGCCTCTGTCAGCAATTGGCTCCATTTTCAATCCACTTTTAATATTCTTCACTAAAGTTTCTTCAAATGTCCAGCCACAGTACTTGCCCAAGACATTCTGCTGCCAGCAGCAAAGGGCAAAAGCGGCTGTACAGAAGCAATGAAATCTTAGGGTGCTTCATCTCACCAAAGCATAGCAGGAGAGTCTGGAGGTTGCTAGCCAGGCTATGTGACATCCCCACCTCTGTCCTCCAAGAGAGTGAAATGGCCAAGGGGGCTCAGCTGCCACAGCTGGCCCCCAGCACTTCAAGCAGTTGCTGTGAAAAGCAAAATTCTGTGTGATCAAAACATGCCCTCCTGTAAGAGTATCCATTAGCTCTTTGATAATGTGGCTAAGAGAGAAGGGAGTTGAGACGTGCGTGAATGAGGGGAAACAGTCAGCAAGCTGTCACAATGCCATTGCCCGACCACTACCTGTCCTCAAGATGCATTGAGCCGGCTGGTTTTGCTCAGCCAGAAGGCTTTCGTCCTTGAAAAGTCGGCCAGCTCAGTGTGGCTTGGGGATGAGTGGTGGTCGGGTGACGGCATGGCGATGGCTTGCCGACTGTTGTGAGTGTGATAAAATCCATTTCCCCTAATTCATGTGCATCCCCAGCCCATGCCCAGATTGGGCAAAAAAGGGAATGCGATAAAATCCTAGGCTACAACTCTGCAAGTGCTCCTCAGTTTGAATCAAATTTTGGTCACAAATGCTCTTGGTGAGCTTCAGCAAGTCACTATCTTTTAGCCTCAGAGAGCCCTCTTCTCTACCCTCTTAAGAATAATTTTTTAAAAAAGAATGACTTACCTTACAGGCAGTTAGTAGTTGATACTGCTGAGGCTTTAAGAACTGGACCCTGAATTTGTTTGCTTTTCTTAGTCCTACCCATCACTTGTCCATATTATCTTTGTGCTTCCCAGGACCTGAACCTTTATGTTATTGTTTCATCTCTGGATAGGATTTATATTCTGGACCTCCCTCCAAGATAGTTGGTGGGTTTCAAACATATACAAAAATATTTGAGATGTCAATCTATGTATCAAGCTCCATCAAAGGTGATTCATAATTGCGCATTCCAGAGCAAAAACTACAGAAATCTGAAGGTTTTGTTTGGATAACAAAAGTAGTTGTCAGAATGTGTCCAAAACCTTACTACAGTCTACATTATGGTCCCATTAAATAACATAAAATGTTTGGTGTTTCTGTGATCAAGTATGTAGATTTGTATAATGCATTGGTGAGAACTGTATAGCCCTCCTTCTGTTGTGGAACAGCAGCTCCCAGCTATCCTCATCATTGGGTATGCTGGCCAATGGGAGTTACCGTACTGTCCAGCAATTGAAAGACCTCACCATTTTCACCCTGATAAAGCGTATCAGACAGAGAGACAGAGTAAATTATAGGACAGAGTTCTTACTAAAAAAAAAAAAATTAATTAACAAAAGTTAGCCATCAGTGCTCTAATTCCTAAATTTAGCCTCTTTCTAGTAGTAGCCAACCTCATGTAAGTTGATATGCTTTTATATAGTTTGTGTAATTGTTTTAAAATTCACAGTACATTAATATGTAGCAAAGAAGTAATGATTTTATTGCAAATTTGCATCAAGGTTTGGAGAGACAGATTGTTAAAAAAAATCTTGCTTACCATTACAGAATTAGCAAGATGCAGGGAACAGAATTATTCTTTGCATGGTTTGAAAATACCTGATTCAGCTTGTAAATTTTTTTACAGAGTACCACACTATCATTTATTGGTTAACCATAAAAAACACACCAAGAATTCATTTTTTAAAAAAACAACAACACTATATGTTAATTTGCCTAGTTCTCTTAACTGTTCCTGGTCTCTAGAGCCCTTGTTTCTTCCTCCTTACAATAAATGCTGCATCACCAGCATAAAATGAGATGCCAAGAAGCTCTTGTTTCCATTTTTTAAGTGTACCATCCTACATCCTGCATTTCAGACATTTCCCACTTAATATAAATATAAACACCATTGACCTTACGAAGTCTCTTAAAGGTACAAGGTCAGCCTGCAAAGGGCAACAGCGTAGGGTTATTCCCCCCCCCCATGTAAAAATGAAACACAAGGGCATAGTAGGTCCGGAGAGTATATGTACCCCACACCAGACCTCAGATGGCCACCCATACCCCGTACCCTTGCCCCTGCATTTTAATTTACCTTTTTAAAACTCAAAATCCCCACCAACCCACACCCTATAAAGACATGGAAGACAATTTAAGGCCTTTCCCCAACTATTTCAGTCCCATGACAGATCTTTTTAAAAACAGCCTGGGAGGACGGGGAATCCATGGTGAAATTGTTCCTTTACGATTTTTAGAGGGCACAGGGAAATTTTGAACATTTTTTAAAAAAACTATCCCATTGGAAAAGCTTGTGGGGCTTAAAATGGTCTTGGAGGCATAGGTGGGCTAGGTACCATGCCCTGTGCATCTCTGAAGCAATCCCTCTGTTGGTTCCAGGGGTGGGGGAATATTTTCATCAAGGAGCACAATGAGCTTGGTCCCATGAGAGTCAATGCCAGGAAGATTAAATTATGACCCCAGATGCCAGGACGCAGCCTCAGACCAAGTCAGGCCATTTGTACACATAGCTCATCATTGTCCACTTTTTCAGCCTGTACCCTCCTGGTGGGCCATGCTGGCACAGTCATGTGATGGGAAAGGAGTGCTTCAAGTTTTATTTTTGGCAAGTATCCAGCCCCTTTCTTATGAGATTTTCAGAGAGTAACCATTAGGGGCTAAAATATCATGGGTTGGGGGGGGGGGGTTCTGGAGGCATTACTACACAAGCCCCACTCTTGCAGCAATTACATCAATTTTTAAAAAATGCAAACACATCACTTTCAGAGCAGGCATTGCTGCTCAATCACATGACTGGGGCTGCTTCTGCCATTGCATTCTTTTTCTGACTGCAGCAGCATACCCTATCCAGCATACTTTTTGGTTATTCCCCCCCCCCACACACACACTTTTTCACACAATTCTAGAGCTCTGTTTCTGTGAGTTAAGGTTTTTTAAAGAAAATAAATAGAAAAATAATAATAAAGGGAATCAGGTTCCTTGGTAATAGTAAGGGAGAGGGAGGGCAAGGGGAAAGGAGGGGACACTGACAACACATGACTGCCAATTTCACAACTGTCCTGGAAACGACGTTTTGCACCTGGGGACTTCTGCAGTTGGGAGGTCATTGATAGGTTTCCCCTGTCAATGAAAAGAGACACCCCTCTTCAGGAACATAGCAGCTACTGGTCAGATGTGGCATTATGCCAAAGCTGCTTTTTTCTGGCTGTAATCATGGTTTAAAACCTTCGTGTTGTAATCTCCTGGGTATTTCTGGATGAAAAATCTGCTGTTAAAAATATCTCTGCACATGCTGGGATTCTGGGGGTGTCGGGGGCAGGGCTTGGGAGGACAGCAAATTGGGACTGGGCTGTACTTTCCTCATCCCTTCCCTACATCCTATATCCTCATTCTGGAGAAAGGATGATACAAAGGGAGGGTTGATGTCTTTGTATATGTGTATTGTTGTTTGTTTGCTCATTTGTTTATTTTTAGGCTTATGCTTATGTTAATGTCTGCATATGTATGTATGGTTGTTTTAAATTTTGAGACTACTAATGAACATTAATTATTCTAATACAAACCAGATAAATAAATACATACATAAAGCAAGGGAGGACCATTTTTGCTTGTCCAAGAGATGTTTCCCACCCCATTTGGATGGACCTTGGGAAAAATCAGCCTTTCCCTGTAAAACTGACTTGTTAAAAAAGAAGGGAGGGATGTCTGTAAAACAAAGCCCTTGGGGAGGGGAAGGGAGAGATGGAAGGAGGGAAGAGTACTCCATGTATGAAGCAATGTCATATTGAGGATGGATCAAGCTTGTTTTGTGCTGCTCCAGAGACTAGGCCATGGAGCAATGGATTCAAGCTACAGGAAAAGAGATTCTGCCTCAACTTTAGGAAGAACCTCCTGACAGAAAACATTGTTTGACAGTGGTTTACATTGCTTTGGGGTGTGGTAGTCTCTTCTTCTATGGAGGTATTTGTGCATAGCAGAGGTTTGGACTGGATGGTCCTTGTCATCTCTTCCAACTCTATGATCCAATGATTCTATGTTTTAAAGCAGTGGTTCTCTACCTTTGTCCCTCTGGATGTCTTAGACTTCAGTCCTAGAACTATTGACCACCAGCTGTGTTTGGTGGAGCTTCTGGGTGATGAAATCCTAAACATTTGGATGAGCAAAGGTGAAGAACCATGTTTTAGGGGAGAAGTGCACCCAGAGGAAGCTTCTGGAGATGCAATTGTCCTTTTTGTTTTCAAAACTTTGAAGTGACTTCCACCCCTTATGCCTCTCTCCAGATTGTCAGAAAGGAGACACCAGGGATCAAAAAACAGACCTTCTGCATGCAAAGCAGGTGCCCTGCTCTGAAACTACAGCTCTTCTTCCCACCAAAAGTTTGGAAGCTGCTTTAATGATTCAGCCTAGTCCAGGATTACCAAGGCAAACCACTGGAAGCTCCCCAGAATCTCAGACAGGAATCTTCTTTTATCTCTTTTTTGGAGATACAAGTATGCAATGTGCTCGGAGGATCATTTCCTTGAGGTTAAGGTCTCCATGCTAGAGCCTGGTCCTAGGACACATAACATAATGCTAAAGGAAAGATAGTCCCTGGGCAGGATACTTTACTCACTTAATGAGAATCAGCTCTTGCAGATCTAAAATTAGAAAGCATTTTCTAGGTTAGCTGTAGCCA
Organism: Phrynosoma blainvillii; assembly: GCA_026167975.1. Lineage (NCBI taxonomy): Eukaryota > Metazoa > Chordata > Lepidosauria > Squamata > Phrynosomatidae > Phrynosoma > Phrynosoma blainvillii. The sequence continues at coordinate 16,772,813 of JANUYF010000011.1, read as the reverse complement.
GTATAGCCAACGGTGAGGGAGGATGGTAGTGCAACAAATTCTGGTGGGCAACATGTTGGCCACCCCAAATTGGAAAGATGAAATTCATTTTTGGTTGAAAAAAACATGAATACAGAAGACTCAGGTTTGAGCAGTAAGTAATATGTTGCACAATTGTTCTTGGTCTAAGAATTGTGTTGTTGTTACAAGTTGATTCCTTCAAATGTTAGTGGAGTCTTTGGGAAACTGATGTTAAAGCAAGCAGATCTGCCTATAGACTGACAAAGATCCACTGGGACTGGCTAGTTCCATTAGGTTAACAGAATAATTTTTCTAGGGTAAAATACAAGATGATCCATTCTGACCTCAAAACATTTTTTGGAACTTCAGAGAAAGAAAGCACAAGGCTCAAACAAAGAACAAATATTCCTTGCACGGCTCTGCAGCTCTGTGAAGGAATGTCATATTGAAGATGGAGCATACTTGTTTCCTGCTGCTCCAGAGACTAGGACACAGAGAAATGGATTCAAGCTACAAGAAAAGAGATTCCACCTAAATATTAGGAAGAACTTTCTGACAGTAAGAGCTGTTCAACAGTGGAAGACTCAAGAGGGTGGCAGAGTCTCTTTCTTTGGAGGTTTTTGACTTTGACTTTGGAAGTGACTGGATGTCATCTGTTGGGGGTGCTTTGAGTGTGTGTTCCTGCATGGCAGGCTGGATTGGATGGCCCTTGAGATCTCTTCCAGCTCTAGTATTCTCTGATTCTATGACTGAGACAGGAGACAGGAGAGAGAGAGCTTGCTGAACACTGTCTCAGACCCTGGACAGGGGTGCCACATGTGGTCCATGGGATGTCTACCCCTGCACTGCTTGCTGGATTGTGTGCACACCATTCAAGGACTGAACATCAACCATTTGATCCATACAATGTCTTAGCATTCTGAAAAATTCTCCTTAAAGAACAACAACACCCAGCAAATTCCTAGCCTTCAGGGTTTCATAAGGCAACTCCTCCATATGGGAACTCAGGGCTTGGAGAGAGACAAACAGTATTCTGAAAAGATGCACGGAGATCTGTGGCATGCGCAGGGATGATTTGCTTACTCTCTCTCTCTCTGTGTCATACCTCTATGTCAGAGGTAGGCAACCTTTTTGAGCTGGGGGCCGGGTTGCTGTCCCTCAGACAATTGGGGGGCCGAAGCAACAAAAATAAATAAATAAATAAATAAAAATAAAAAAATAAAATAAAAAATATGCATGCACACTCTCTCGGCCCCAGAAAAGCCATGACAAAACCCCTGTGGAGATTTTGCCAAGAAAACCCCAAGAACAAGTAATAACAACAATAATCAATATCATCATGGCGGGCGGTGGCGGCGGCAGGACCGGCCTGGGGCCGGTCCAAAGGCCTCGGGGGCCGCATCCGGCCCCCGGGCCTTAGGTTGCCTAAACCCTGCTCTATATATCCCCTTTTTCTCTTGTGCCCCCATTCACTCTTTCTGCAAGCTAAGTCCTCCTCAAAACATCCCTCCTTAAATACTGGCTTTGACAAACAAATTAATGGTTTTTAATGGGGGGGGGGGATGTTTACTTGCTTTCTTCCTCCCATTGTCTTCAGAGAGGAATGGGCCACATTTTCTGCCCACGTTTTGAGAGGGATCCTGTTCTCCCAATAGACCAGGCCCTGCTTCTGGCAGTATAAAATAGATCATTGAACTGTTTTAACTAAAGCTTATGTCAGAAACTCAATATACCCAGCAAGTTCTAATTTAAGAGTGAGAGCTGCATTCGCTTTTAGATTCTTTTGTACCTTCTCAGATCCAAATCCCCGAGTGGCCCAGAAGAACCTTTAGGGCTGGAAGAGAAAACCTTGTGTTGCCAGTAATGGAAAAAATTTCATAAACATCAAGAGGCAGCTGGCAGCCAGGAGGTGTCAACCTGAATTTTTAGAGCAGGAATGAATGACACAGTCTTGTCGCTGGCAATAGAAGGAAATGATGAGGCACGTGGCACTGACAAGGGTGACCCAGCCAGCACTCCCTCTTCTGCCTTTGAAAAACATGGAATCACTTCATTTGGAGGAAAGCCTCAGAAAACGATGCTCACAGAATTCTCCAGCCACTATGACTAGTGACCATGCTGACTGGAGGATTCTGGGAACTGCAGTCCAAAAAAGGTCACTTTTCCAACTCTGATCTGAAACAGGCCTTTCATGCCTAGTTCCATCTTTTGATTTATAACAAGTATTGCAGTAATGTCAGGCATACAATGAGACCTAGGAGATTATCACACACCTTTTTTTCCTGAGCTGGACATAGGCTGGACATGGGTATAAACTGCTTAAAAATAGATGTTATCGTACGCCTCAATGCCTAGCTTGGAGGCATCACGTATATGATCCGGACTTATCCCAGACTACACAAAGAATGGGAAAGTCCCGTTCTTTGCGAAGTCCAGGTTGGGTACATGATGCCTCCGAGCTGGGCACAGAGGTGTGCAATAACATCTGCTTTTAAGCAGTTTATGCCTGTGCCTAGCTCGGGAGAAAAAGGTGTGTGATAATCTCCTTAGATCCTTGCCAGAGATCTACATTTTTTTTTTGCTAGAACAAGGCTAGCTCTCCCATTAGGCACAGTAAGGTGTTGCTTCAGATGGCAGAAGCTGGGAGGTGGCAGCAAAAATGTGGAGGCAAGGACAGGGTATTAAGTGGTCTGCTATGACCTCCCCACCTGAGACATACTGCTGTTGTTGGGTGCTGTGGAAGAGACTATCTTGTCATCAGTGCTGGAGAAAAGATTCAGCTGCCAGTCCAATGGGCGTTTGTACATGGAATGGGAAAAGGTGCCGTCTTGTTCTTAGCCTCAGCTAGTACTATGATTTGGGGCAGCCGCTACTGAATCTCAAGGACCATGAACTGGAGTCAAGTGCAAAAGAGTGGCTCTGGACAAACCTCATCAAACTAAAATAAGGAGCTCAATCCAAAAATGCATGTTCACTTTTATAAACAGAATTCACAATTCTTTCCCACAAAAATCCTCTCTGGCTTCTCCTAAGCTTTCTTCATTTCAACAACCTAATTTAGCGCGGGTGGGGCAGCTTTAAAAAACCAACACATTTCACATTAAGAAAGAGGCATGCAGGACATGTGTGCCTTGTTTCAAGGCAAGGGCAGCTTCTTCCCTCAGTACAATTCAGCTTTATAACAAGGTGCATGCTCCCCACTCGCCTTGTGCTAAAGGAAAACACAACTTTTTCAGACACTGCTGCTGCTATTACTGATGCTATTGCTGCTGCTACAGCATGTCAGCAAGTGATCATGGTACAGCGGCATGGCTCTGAGGGGGAGCTTCTGCAGCCACAAAAAAAGCAGGAGGCTGTGGTAAAAGGCCCTGCAATTAAAGGACCAGCTATAGTGGCCAGGCACACAGAATGTTTTGACCTGTCATGAGAGAGTGAGCCAAGTGACATTTTTTATGAGGAAGGTTTTCCCAGGGGTAGTGGTGTTAAAACAGTCTACGGCATCTCCCAGGTCAATGGACAGTACATGAAAAGTTCTTTGAGGAGAGCACCAAATCCATTTCTCATCAAAACCAGACTCCAAACCTTATTTTAATGGCTGCCCAGATCCAAACAGATCGCCTTGTGTGCTTGTTTCATGACTGTTATGGTGGCAAAGACATCTGCTCTGACAGATGACACATTTTACCACTTGGCAGACAGAGGACGTTTTCACACGCGGGTCTCTAGCAACTAGCATCATTCCAGAATGAACGAAAGCAGCATCATTCCAGTATGCTTCTGGTCGCACAAATGTAATTCCCAATGAAACCGACATGCGAAAGAACGGGGATGATGCCGCAATGGGACAGGGATGGGAGGGGGATGGGAGGGGGTTCTCTGTGACGTCGTGTGAACACAGGGGCAAAGGAACCGCAATGGGACGGGGATGCGACGGGGTTCTGTCTGCTTTAGACCCCGTGTGATAACGTCCAGAGAGATCGCTTTGGTGCCTTAATTTATCTATGGATCTCTTCAAGGTGCACACTCTCTTGAGCAGGTGCTTTGGGTTTCCATAATCCACACAAGCACCACCTACCTACTCAGAGAGAAAAGGAATTAGGAAAGGGGCATGGGAACAGTCAAGCAGACCGGCCTGGCCAGGTACCACCCAAGTGCCTCTCAAAACGTGGCTGACATGCTGGCTGGGGACAATGGATATTAGAGATATAGTTCAACACATCCAGATGGCATGATGCTGGGAAAGGCCATGAGCAGCGAGCCAAGCTGGAATTGCTGAGAAAATAATTTTCTGGGAAACTCTCTGAGCATACTGTTGTCTGAGCTGTTAAGACAGTATGGGGTGGGGTGTCAGCTAGAGAATATTTAGAGAAATCTCCCCTTCATTTCATAGGAAAGAGAAACTTCATGTGCAGCTATACTTTCACTCTTTCTTGGTGCCTGATTCTTCTATTCCTGTCTCATATCATCCCATTGCTTCATCCAGCAGAAGGAACTAACAACAGAGTTTTATTCATTGTTCACTGAAGATCATACCAGATGTTACATTTATACATGCTGGAGGATTTTGTTTCTTCCACATCCATAAACAAACTGACTGGATAGTTTGCACTCCACAGACTAATACGTGGAACAGAATGCAATTATCCGTCAATTTTTAATTTTTCTGAATATTGCAGTATGGCACTTGACTCAATGAAGGTATCAAAATGTGAACTCAGTGATAGTTTTATTCCTCCTGATCTGTAAAGCCTGCTTTCCAGGGTGACAGCCTGCACTTCATCCTATGGTAGTCCACTGCAGAATTTTAATTGTGTGCTGGTTGTAATGAGTACTGCCTTCTCTTAGTCCTGAGTTGCCCATCATTCAGCTTTACTGGAGAGTAGGTAAAACCCTTTCCCCTATGTAGTCTTTCTCCAGATGCCACCCCCTCCCACATCTCATTCACCCATCTTTCTTGCCTTTTCCAAATATGGAGTAGAGTGCACAAAGGCCTTATCATAGTGGCAGTTTTCCTTCTGATTCCTCTTCAAATTATGCCCCACAGAAGGAATTTGTCCTTATAACACAGCTGTTTCACTGGGCTATCCACCACGGTCCCAACATCATTATCCCGGTCAATTGTTATGACCACAGACACATCAGTTTGGATCTCAACTGCTATTTCCATCACCTCCCATTTGCTTTCTGTGAATCACATTCACCAATGTAGTATCTGCTTCCCCAGAGAGAATGGAGAGAACACTTTGCCATGTTTTTGCTTTGACTATCCTACATAACTCAGTGTCATTAGGAAACCTCACTGCTCACTCATAACTCCAAATCATATCCAAAAAAGTTAACACACACTGATCATGGGAGGGGGGGTGATAGAGAAGATGGTGGCAATAAAGATAGCAGAGATTTTTTCCCCTCCTGAACACAACTTCAGTACAGTATTCTAATCGAATGAGAGGCACTAAATGCATCTCTAACCACCAAAACAAGAATTTCTGAAATGGGAATGAATGAGGGTCATAATCCAATTAAAAGGGTACCTCTGGTAGCTTCCCCCGCACAATCCTATTTCAATAATGTTAAAATGTGGTCTGGAGGCAGAAGACAGGGTAACCATGGGTAAGAGATGCAACCAAGGCCAGCCTAACAGCTCCAGAGACTTGCCTTTAAATAACAAAGAAGTCACAGGGCCTGAAATCGTAAAGGCCATTCCCATTACGATTTACAGAGAATTGCAATTCGCTATATATGTGCCTTGTTCTCACTGTGAATGGTTTCAGAAGTGACCCTGATTGTTCAGAGTTGCTTTGAACTGCCACAAATCCAAAAGAAACAGCACTTTTTGAAGAGTAGTTTTCTGGAGGTCTTTTTGGAATAAATCAATTCGGAACAGTGTTCAACAAGCGTGAACGATGGACCTGAATCACATTTTACATTTTACTGGAGGGGCCACTCAGCTGCTGGTCCTTGTCCTTATCCTCCTCTTCCTTTTCCAGAGACAATAGCTCAGGGGGCTCTTTATTGCCGGCGAGAGAGAAAGCAGGTGTGCAAATAGATGAGAGAGCAAGCAGGCAGGCAGGCAAGAGATAGATAGAGCAGGAGAGAGTGTGAGCAGGGCAGGTAGGAAAGCCCAACTGCTCAGCCTCCATTGCCCCGCCAACCAAAGGGGCCTGGATCAGGTCCCTCCTCGGAGCTGTTCCCCCCCAGAAGCGGCGCAAATGGCACTAGTGGGAACTACTAGTCCCATTGCTGCAATTAGTGGGAACTGCACCTTGGCCTCGATCGCCTCAGCCACCCGGTGTCAACACGATTCGCGAAGCGATTTAAATGTAAGTGGAAACAGCCCCTTAGACTCAATCAAATAGCTAAGAAAGGAGTGGTCAGACACAATTAACCCACTGAAAGAAAAAGTGAATTTAATTGTACAAACCTAGAAGAAACAACAACAACAAAAAACTGCTGATGAATTAGTCGAATTAAGCTTGAAGCATCAATCCCCCGTCCCTACAGAGGTGGTCTATTGACACACAGAAACATTTAGAACTTCTGGAGAACTCCAGTGGAGGGAATAACTTGAAAATCAGAGGCCTGAATACGCAAACAGAACATTTATCTTATCATTACTGTACTGCAAGTGCTAGCTGAACTTTTTCCAGACCTTTCAATAGAAAAAGAAAGGTCTTTTCTTATCGCCTACCTAGACTAGCCCCTGCCAGACACAGGCAGGCTGTTTGAGATTTTTGGATTGTTTAAGGCAGGAAAATATGAAGGATGCCGTTATGGAAGCAGCAAAAGCAAAAACACAATGACGACAGTACCATGCCTTCCAGATCCAAATAATGCATGATTGCAGCCCACAAATGCTCCAGTTGTATGTAAGAAGAGTTACTTTGCTGCCAAACCACATCTGAGAAACTCAAGCCTTCTTGTCTCGTAAAATTTGTAAATAAAAGTGACTGATTTTGCCTTTATGTAATACCAGGAGTTTAGATGGGATTCCCCATATGTATGCAATGCCTGCTTTCTGACGGTTGGTGTTTCTGTGATCTGTGTGGATTGTATAGCCCTCCCTAGAAATCTAGAACAGGAACAGACAAACAAAAAATACTAAATTAAAAAATACAGCACTGTTGGACAAAAAGGTCTGATTAACTTTGTTAAAAAAACAACAGCATCTCTAAAACATTGTTACAGTATTTACAAAAAAATATGATTTTAACAACAACAAAAATCAAAATTATTGGCACATCTAGTGAAAAAAATTCAAGATAAAAATCTTTTCAATCAAAGATACTAAAGGGAATCACACTTTTAATACAAAAACTATTAAAGAACTAATTCCTACTTTTTAAAAAAACTGTATACATGCAATAACCCAAACAATTTCAATATAACTGATTTTGTCATAACTCTATAAAATTTACAAATGAGCATGAAGATCTTTTTCTTCAAAATGCATCTGCTGAAATAACAAATCCCCAGGCACAGAACAGTTAACTCCAATATTGATAAACTTATTTAATTCTATTTTAGATGGGAATGCTGTATCAGAATCATGGAAAATGTCACATATAATTTTAAACCCAGGGGAAATTGTTTTGTTTCATTTAGTTTCTCTTATTAATCAAGATTCAAAAATATTTTATTGCCATCTTGGTAAACAGATTCAACTGTATTGTAGGAAACTATATATAACTAGACCAATTAGGCTTTGTTAAACATCACCAAATTGCTGACCCAATAAGAAGGCTCCTTTATGCATCAGTTTAGAGGCATGTTCCAGTAGCAATAGCTTCATATGACTCAGCCAAGACCTTTGACAAAAGAGAATGGCAATAAGGCCAAAACTCATGGGCCAAATAAAGCATCTTCTGGGTGCTCTGGGGTGTGGCGTTCAAATGACCCCCCCCCAATCATCTGGAAGTTGCTGCACGGCTGCCTAAGGTGGCCCAAAGCTGACCCCAAAAGGAGTGGCAAAAAGGCGCTCCTGTTCAGAACCTCAGCAGCAGTCGGCTTCAGGACCGCAGTGGCCGGTCACTGCAATCCTGGAGCAATCAGGGCTGGAGCGGCCTCTGGACACTCTTTTTGCCCCACCTGCTTCACCCCTAAGGTACAGTTTACAACTACAGTCAGCCCTCCATATCCATGGATTCATTATCCACAGATTCAACCATCCACAGCTTGAAAAATATTCCCATAAGATCTGAATTCCAAGAAGCAAATCTTGAATTTTCTATTATTTTTACAAGGGACACCATTTCACTACACCATTGTATTTAATGGGACTTGAGCATCAACAGATTTTGGTATCCAGGTAGGATCCCCAGCGGATAACAAGGGCCCACTGTACGTACAACCATGGACATGGGGGAAATTTCATGAAAGTTATCTGCATCATCATCATCACAAATTTTTATTTATAGCCCACCCCTCTGCACGGCAATTGGGGCGGGTTACATGTATAAAGACTATTGGGCCATCATTTATACTGATGACACAGATTCAGACCCAATTCAAACAGAGAAATTTATCAGGGGTGTCCTTTGTCTCCACTACTATTTGCTCTAGCTATGAAGTCCCTGGTGAGCACAATCAGGCAGAACATGAAGACTCCTACAGTAAAAACAAGGAATTCTAAATCTCTCCTTAACCTTTTTGCTCATGACCTGGCAATTCACACAGAATCATAGAATTGGAAGAGATCACAGAGGCCATCCAATCCAACCCCATTCTGTCATGCAGGAGTCCACGTTCAAAGCACTCCTTTCCTTTCTGAATGTGTGATCATCTATTCCATCAAGGTATCATACAAGTCCTCAGATTGGCTTGGAGATCTGTAATATACTCCCCCTTGATTTTTATTCAGATGCTCTCAATCTGGTTTCCAGGATTTAAATCAGGGGTAGGCAACCTAAGGCAATCCTTAAATATGCAGTAGACAAGAGGCCCTGGATTCTGGAAATTAAAGTTCAGACATTGATTCTAGTACAAATTCTTTTTCTAAACAACATTTTCAAAATATAAATAAATGAAGAGATAAAATTTATTGAGACCTATTCTATTACTTATTTTATCATTAAGATGAATGAAATGAGACCATCACCTATTTTATTCCTTACTTTATCATTAAGATGAATGAAATGAAATGTGGTATAGAAATGTACTTGCTATTGCTATTTAAGTTATTTAAAGGCTGGAACAAATGTGGCAAATGTTATATGAAAAATATTATAGATACGTCTTCCAATAAAATCTGTATCTTTCCATATGAGAGAACATGCTTTAAAAAGAATGTATTATTGGTATCTAATCCCAGTAAAAATAAAATATATAGACAAATACTCATCTAACAAATGCTGGAGGAATTGTGGGGCATGGGTACAAATTTCCACATCTGGTGGGAGCGTTCCAGTATTTCTGAATTGTGGAACAAACTATTTTTCACAATAAGCCAAATTATAAACCAAAATGTGACTTCTCTCCATATTTTATGGCATTAAATCATAAATCAACTGTGAGGCATTAAATCTTAAAAACACAATTATGTTTTTTTATTTTGCTGCAAGATTGATAACGACTGGATCACCTCTCAATTGAAGCCTAGCATTTAAAAAAACTGGGGGAAAGTGCTTATGGAAAAGCTGATATCTTTTCCATAATCTGGTCAGAAATGACCAGTCTGAACTAAGCTACTTTTCAACATGGTTGTCTTTTATTAATTTCATCAATGACAGTCAGGAATTTCCACCTCCTCCATGGTTATATATGAACCTATAGAATGATGCTTTAGTTGAATGGTAAATTTAGTGTTATTTTCTCATGCTGTGAACCTATCAACTAAAGATTTCAGATAAATATGGGAAATCTTTTTTTTGCGCAAAATAATATGCAATCATGCAATGCCTGGTCAGTTTCTTGTTTGTTCAGTTAAAAAAAATAGTTACATTAAGCCACTATGCCATATTGTGACTAGCTTAATAATAAATAATAATAAATACTATTTTTTTAAAACACACACACACACAAACCCACAGCAGTCATAAAGCAGATCCTTGGAGAAATAGGGCATTGTAGTGGTGAGTGTGTTGCATTGAGTTCTGGGAGATCCAGGATCAAGTCCTACTCTCAGCAATGAAACTGTGTGATTTGGTGCTAGTACCTCTTTCTCAGGCTGACCTACCTCTCAGGTTGTTATGAAGATCAAGTGCCATCTTCACTTCAATATATGAAAGACATTTTATATATATTTAATATATTTTTTAAAAGTTACCCATCTTTCATGTTCTATGGATTCCAAGCAATAAACAATCCCTCCACGCTAAGATCTGTCCATTGGTTCTAATTGTCTGCTTTCTTTTCTTTATAAGCAAATATTTTTACAGGGAGTTAGAGTCATGCAGGCTTTCGAGGGATTCTGGGAGGAATTAACAAGTAACTCTTCCAGACCCTGTGGGCAGTCAAGGTTTGTACTGCTTGGGGATCACGACGGAGGCACTGAGCTTTAAGCTATACAGGAGTGAGTGGAAGACTGCATGTAGGAGTAGCTGGCAATATGGACAGTCACATGAAATGCCAAGAATTTTGCCAGGCAGTCACTTTGTACAATGGTTGCAAACTGTGTTGATACACTTCTACTGCTGTGATATGAGACAGCTTTGACCTTGACTGACAACACTTGGAAATGTCACTTTTTTTTTTTTTTTGGACTACAGAAACATACTTCGTGGAGAATTGGGGGAGCTGTAGCCTCCCAAAGTACCTTTTCCAAGTTCTGTTCTGTGTACTGCAAGAAGGCTGGAGGAGCAGCTAGGAAGTGTTCATTGATTGCTTTCAGCTCCTTGGAAATTTGTACAGATTATTAATAATAGCTTCTTCAAGGTGTATTATAGCTATGGGATTTGGGGGGAATTGCCACATTTATGTGCATGCCACAATCCTGTAGGAGGTTGAATATGCCCAAAGCCATTCTGGGTGGGGAATTGTGTTTGCAGAGAAGCATCAGCTTCTTGTTACTGTTGTTGTTATTACACATGAATTTTGCATAATGCAAAACTGAAAATGAAAATTCAGTGTTACCAGCCCTTATTCCTTTAAAAATATCCTTGAAAGAAAGCAAGCAGTGCAAATTCAAATCTTAGAAATCAGATTAAGCAACTGAACAAGAGTTGCAAAGTTTGGGTGGAATGGAGGGTGGCAGTGAAGGAATCCCAGCAGTTTATATAGTACCATGTTCATCCTCGCAATTACCAAAAGCAGGGTACATAGTGAAAAGGCCACACAAGACTTATGAGAAGATGTTGGAATATAGAAAAATCCTGCTCAAGGTTGCAGCCAGCCATGCCCTTTCCAAGATCTTCTACTTCTACAGAATTCTATTGTTCCCGAAAGCCTGTATTTTGCGGCTGAACATGCTGAGTATCTATTGCACTAAATACTATTTTATTTTATTTGTTAAATACATATCCCACCTTTCTTTCAATTTTGTCAAAGCAGCATTCTTGGGTTCCCACTATATTCTCACAACACTATCCAGTAGGCTAGACAGATGGGAGAGGCATAGAGAGAACTGGCTTGAAGCCACTGAGCAAATTTCATAGCTGAGTGTGAACTTGAACATGAACCTCCCAATCCAAGTCCAGTACCCTAACCATTCCACCACTTTGGCTTGCCACTCCACCCCCCCCCCCCAAAGGGCTAGGAGGCATGCTACCATATTCCCATAAAGATCTTCCTATAAAGATTTTCTTCTACTTTCTAAAGCATGGGTTTTCCATGGCAAGCACCTCTGACGAGATTGGGTGGAAGGGTGGGTCAATCCTAAGAGATCTCAACATTAACAAGCTCCAGTTGCTGGTGAAACAATGCTTGCTGACCCTATCAAAATGTTGACCCACCCTTCCATCCAATCCATGCACAAAGCCAAGATCTTTCACCAGAACAGCATCATCTTAACAATGGGGATAGACTCAGTTAGAGACACATGGTGGAAAAATCGACGGTGGACTCGTGGACAGTTATCTACAAGCATAAATTAACAACTGAATGAAAATTCTGTATAAAGAGAAACAAATGTTGGTTTCTAACAGGGCATTGTTGCAGGGTTTTCAGCTATACCAATCGTTTCACATTTGCACCAATATTCTCAGAAAATGCCTCTTTTCCTCAACAGTTTCCTACCCACTTACAATCACAGGTGCATTGGGTTGTTGTCTACCTTTACTGTCTTCCTCCTATCCTCCCCTGTCTCCTCTTTCTCTCTCTTCTGTTTCATCTTATGTGAAATGTACAATTCATTTTTAAGGTGTCTCTGCCTGAAGGGCATTGACAGGAACAAGAAGGAGCTGAAAAACTGTGAAAAGAAAACCCTTGACATTAATAAGTGGCAAGATGTGCCACAGAGTGGAAAGAGCAGCCAGATGTGAACAAAATTGGCTGCAGAACTTGGAAGGTCGGAACTTGGCAGAATATTCTTCCATAAAAAGAAGCACTCCTCAGACACCTGCTTCCATTTGCCTGACTTTTCATGTCCCACTCAGAAAGGGCTGCACTTTGGTTCCAAGGGGTGTGGGCACATTGACTCTTGAAGGTCCTCTTGGGACAGTGAAAATGTTCCTTGAAGTGGAATTGTATAACTCTCTACAACAGCAGAGTCAGGTTGTTGGTGCCAGTGGAAAGTGAAGCACAACAGAGTCATTGACAAACAACAGGAGAAGGGGAATCCTGAAATGCAGAACCCTGAACTGCTAACACTAGTGAAAAGGATTATCCTGCACCTTCAAAATGACCCAGTGAAAACTGAGTATGCTCCACAGACTACAAGAACCACAAAGTGCCAGCTATCTGTTCAAAAGGAAAAAAATAGAAAACCAGGGTCAGAGGTACCTCTAAAATTGTACAGTTTGCTACAATATTGTTGTTGATGTTGCAGATATAAAACTCCAACCCAGGGTTCCAGCACACTCTTTAGTGAGCAAGAGAAGGTACCTAAGGTGACGTTACACTCCTGTGGGTTTTTTAGCTGATCTGGTCCTCTGGAGATGATCCTGTGGGACAAAGGAATTTAACTATACCTGGGGATGCAAGGCGACAGCAGTACTTGTTCTAGCCTCCATGGGTCACTAGGAGAAGTTTAGCCTCAACTCAGTGGCACCACAAAACCTTTACTATTGAACATTTATTCACAACACTCTATTTGGGACATGATGTTGATAGGATGGTTGGGGTTGATCCCTCTCCCAACCAAACCTTCATGGTACACTCTTCCACCACTTGGGGCCCGAAACCAAACACACTTCTGCTGTCCTAATTTTGTCCTGGGCTAGTAGGGTTGTTTTGTTGCTTGAGGCAAAGGACAAGATGGCATTTTTTTTCTCCCCTTATTTGGGATAGAAAGAGACTGGAAAAGTAATTGAATTACATTGGCACTCGCTATGTATGATTTTAATTTAATGAAGGATAATTTCTATAATTTTTTGTGGGTTTTTTGGGCTGTGTGGTCATGTTCTAGAAGAGTTCCTTTCTGACGTTTCACCAGCATCTGTGGCAGCATCTGTGGCAGCATCTGTGGCTGGCAAGGATAATTTCATTCCTTTTATGGTGAAACTGTGACTTTTTAGTATATTTTATGCTTTGGAAGTGTGCCCTTCCTCAGTGGTGAAGGAGGAATACTACCTGGTTCAAGTACTGGCTCATGCTGCTGGCTTGTGCCCCACTGTAAATGTAAATGTTATGGGAGGAGACTGCATTCGCTGCCACAGACCAACAGTTAGTAGCAATCTTTTTAAAAATAAAAATAACTTAATTATTTTTAAGAAATGAGGAAGCATAGTATTACTTTATTTTTTTAATTCTAATTGTAATTTACCATTACAATTGTAATTATCATGACAATGACTTTGGGTAGCCTTGCAATATAACTGGGACTAGCTACTTTTTAACAAGGAAATTCTCAAGCTCTGGTCATCCACCACTACTGAGGGCAGCATCTAGTTAAAGGGGTGAAGAATTGACAGAATGGTACACTCAGCACTCTGCCCTCCCACAGAGGGGAATGGCTGATGGTCTCAGGAGGGACGGAGAATGGGGTTGCCATTGCTGAACTCTCTCAACATCTGCTGCTTAAGTGGCTGGTCAGACTGCTTAGCGGTAGGGGCAGCCCTGCATGTAAAGAGTGGTAGACGTTATGTGAGCACTAGCTCACTGTAGGAGAGCAAAGCAGCCTGGCAAGAGAATAAACACTGGAAGTACTGAATTGCAGGCTTTCTACAAGTTGTAAAAAGGGTGCAGAGAATATTGCTGAAGTGTTGTTTGAACCTTTACCAAGAGCCCCTCTTCAAATGCAATTTGCATGAAGTTGTTCAGCAGATGGGGATGGGAGGTCTTCTTGGCTGAACTTATGTGTAACTTACATTACCTCCTTTTTTCCCTACTGCTGGTGAACCTTGGTTACAACACACTACAGCTTCAAAAGGATTTTTAGTGTATTATCTTTTGCTGCTCCCTTTCTCTTCATATGAACCCTTTAAACAAAGCAAGATGGGTAAATTATGAATCAAATGCTGCTGCTGAGCTTTGAGCCACATGAAATAATCAGCAGTTATTATTTCACTGGGGAAGCATGTTAAAACATTTTAAGAATAGATCCCTGTTCTTCATGCTGGGCGAGGGGGACTAAAAGAAAGAGTATTACCTCCATCCATTCAATTGTGGTTGTTGTGTGCCTTCAAGTTGTTTCTGGCTTATGGTGACCCTAAGGTAAATGCTTGCATACAATTAATTATTCTGAAATGCAAGACTACCACTCCATTTAACTTGCAACAGCAATTCCCTTGTCCTCTGTATTGAAGATCCAGATCACCTACCACTATAAATGCAAGCCCCAATTAGAAAGTGGTCATTTTTATCTTTGGTAGATGGCTAGCAAGGCAAAGGAGAATTTACTACTTTCTGAGGAAGTCTGTTCCACTATTTAATAGTTCTTACCATTAGAAGTTCTTCCTCCTGTGTAGGCAAAATCTCCTTTCTTGTGTGGAAAATATTTGCATAGTGATTATGAGATTTTAGAAGGTAATCACACTGAATTCTCACAGTTCTCATTTATCTCCTTCTATCCCCTCTTTAACCTGGGAACATCCCTGCCCCTTGACACTAACTACCCAATTATATCTTAATGTGAGCTGACACAGTTTTGTCCATGAACCCAACAGATGAGGAGACGCTGAGCTGCACCGGCACTATGGCAGAGGAAGGAGAAGTGGGAGAAACTTTAAATAATCACTCCCTCTAATAGCAAACAGGGGTGAGGAGTGCCAACAGAAACAGAGATATAACAGGGCCAAATCCAACTTGCCATCCTTGTCTGACAACCCAAAACACACTGAGAGTGTTGTTGTACAGATTTGTCAGGGTCACCATGGCACACAAATTGATGCTCATTCCTATGTTATGTTATCTAGCAGAGCCCTGCCAGGGCATAATGCTTTGGTAGGTCTTGAACTGGAGCCTGCCAGGGGGATGTCAGAGAGGGCACCAACTATGGTGCTCCTCTCTAGCTTTGACCAAAGGAGGAGGCTCCAGGGAAATGGGCCAGATTAGCAAGGAAGCCTGTGAACTTTAGTTGGACAGGAAGGCTGGTTAGACATCACCACTGTCAGAAGCCATTCCAGCAAGGTGCAACAGGGGAAGACAAGGGACCAACTGGCAACCGGGCCCTTTCTTTTGCTCAGGTGAAAGAGAACTTGGTTTTCCTCCTCTTCCCTCCCCATCCCTTTTTCCTTTATACATGATAAAGCCTCTGGCAGCAACTGTCTTATTTCTGTTGATTGTATGTAGATTACTCCTGGAGCCTTTTTGGCTGAGAAATAAGATAAAATCACTTTAAAAGAATGAATAAACAAACAAAGAAACAAAGTGTGCTTTCTGGCCTAAGGAACCAGGACACTGGCACTTTGGGGGTGCACTCCTGCTTTACTAACTTTAGCTTTCACCACAGATCTACCACAGGTCTGTTTCCATCACGTCTGCTTTAAGTTCTGCTAGTTCATGATCCAGGAAAAGGTTATGGGGTGACTGATCGATATTGTGACTTTACTGTGACCTTTACTGACTTGAACTCCTCGCCTCAGAAGAGTATTACCAGCTCAGCTGGTTTGCCTCTCCAATTTCTCCACCCCTAATCTAAGAGCAGCCAAAGTCCAAACTCGCCCAGCAAAATTCTCACCCAGAGGGGAGAATACACTCTGCACAAGGTCAGAAGCTCTTTGCCGCTCATATACTACTTTGCCCCCTCCAGATTTCAGTCACGGTATCCCAGGTTCTGGGACTGAAATCCAGCAAGCCAAATGAAATCCTGCTCTCTTTTTAATTCCTCCCTCGATCCATAATTATGTCCAATAACTGTCAGGCACCTCCAACACTAGTTCTTAATGCTTGGCAACAAAGACATAGAACTGATTTTTTCAATAGATGCTCTTTTTAAAGGAAAGTGTGTGTGCCTGTGTGGTGGTGGTGGGGATGGTCTGTTCCCTAATGCTCCTCTCCATTCATTATTCAGCATCCCCAAGCTGATAATGAGAATCTAAAACCGACCTTTAGGTTTTTCTGAGTGTTTACCTTTGATCTTGGAGCCATCATTATCTTTGTGCCTTGTTATGCAAGGCAGCACTCTGTCCTCAGCAGCATTTTGCTGAGGCTGTACCATTTAGGGAGGAGAAGCAAGACAGATCCTTGTGCCAGAAGGTGGAAAATTGAACAGCATCCTTCACTTTAATCAAAGCTTGGGAAAAGTTATATTTTGTACTACAGCTCCCAGACATGGACGCATGCACAGCCAGCATCACTGCTTGGGGGACTCTTTGCACTGTAGTCCACAAATGATTTTTTCCTCCCCTCACCAGACAGAACACACTTTATGCATGTATATTAACATATGACGCAATCAAATAACATAATTTCCTGCACAACTCTGGCTGGAATAATAATCACAGAATAAGAGTTGGAAGAGACCACAAAGGCCATCCAGTCCAAACCCCAGGCATGCAGGGATAAACAATTAAAGCATTCCTAACAGGGGGAATGCTTCTGTTTAAAAACCTTCAAGGAAGAAGACTCCACTACATCACAAGGCAGCGTCTTCCACAGTCAAACATCTTTTACTGTCAGGAAGTTCTTCCTAATGTTGAGGTGGGATCTCTTTTCCTGTAGCTTGAATACATTGCTCCTGTCCTAGTATTGCTCCATCCTCAATAATGACATCCCTTCAATTATTTAAACGTGGTTATCATGTCGCCTCATAACCATCTCTTCTCTGGACTAAACATACCCAGCTCCCTAAGCTGCTCCTCATTGCTTCCAGAGCCCAATGGAATTGTGCTGACCAGAACTGGACACAATATTACAGGTGAGGTTTGACCAAAGCAGAATAGAGTGCTATTATTGCTTCCCTCAGTCTAGATCAGGGGTCCCCAAACTACGGCCCGCGGGCCGAACCCAGCCCGTCGAGGCCTTCTAACCGGCCTGCGGTCGGTGCTGCCGCCGCACCGCCGCACATGCGCAACGTGGGGCGCCATTTTGGGTTCCAAAATGGCGCCCGGCATCGCGCACGCATGCGCACGACTCCGAGCGCTATTTGGACCACAAAAAGGCACCGGAGTAGTGCGCATGCACGCGTGATGCTGGGCGCATGCGCACGACTCTGGATGCCATTTTGGAAGTCAAAATGGCACCCGAGTAGTGACTGTTGACTCATGTTTAGCTTGTGGCTTGCTCCCTTTCACTTGTACTTTTGACAAGCCAGGTGTCACCCAGCTTGTATCTGTGCATGTCATTTTTACTGAATTATGCTTTTTAAAAGTCTGGACGAACGGATAAAATAAGTAAGAATCACAGATAAGTGTGACTCTACTCATGTACATTTGAATATCCATAAGAATGCCCCTATGGATCACATCTCAGTGGCCAGATTCTGATTCCTGATACCCTAAAAAACAACTGAAATTAAGGATGAATGAGAATTTTGTTTGAGTTAGTTTCTTATAAGAATTTACTTTTAAAAATTCCTTCATGAATGGGATAGAAAGAAACAGATTTTAAAAAAATCAGGTGGAGAAGAAGCTGGAACTGACAGATCCATACACCCAGAGTTTATTCAATTACCTTAATTTTATATTAGTTCTTTTTTTCCTGAAAAGCTCTTCATTTTAACCATACAACAGGTAAGTAAGTCCTCTTCAAGTTGCTATCAGCTGTGCCTGTTGAATTTGGCTAGTAGAAATGGAGTGAAATTAATTTCAAGCTTGCTACGGAAAGACTTAGCAAAATTCACACATTTCTCCAAATTCAGCATGGAAAGTATGAGAATTTTAAAAATGTCATCAGGGAGAAATTGAAAAGGACAGATTTTCTCATCCTAATCCAAAACCATGAACTAGCTGCCTCTGATTAAGAAAGGTTTTTGACAGATGGATGAACAGCAGCAAAAACTTTTGTCTAGTATGGTGTAGGTGTAGAATGACACCTTTGTGGACAGTCACCTGCCTACCTGCCTGCCTGCCTGCCTGGGGAAAAGAAGATTTACCTCCAGGTAGAGATGGTTCTTCTTTCTTCTTTCCAACCTATCAGAACATTAGAAAGGGACAGTTAGCAGATAAGTGGTCAGGCAAACATAGAGAATCGCCCTGCCCATTCTTATCTGATCACCAGCTTTTATATTTGGAAGACTGCACTTTTATTAATGCTTCTCAACATTGGTTTATAAATCCGTAGTTTGTTAAATGTGGCCCAATGCCTTAATCACACAGCATAGTTATTATTGGCCTTACTATTACACAGATGGTGAAGGGAAAGCAAAGGGAAGACTGTAACACATATACACATGCTCATATTGATTCTGCAAATGTTTTCCTGTCTTTCACTGAATTATGGAAATGGAGGACCATAAAATTGGAGCATACCCCTAAAGACTGTCTAGCCCAATCCTTGACAAAGCTCCTGAAACTTGATGAACAAATCTATCAATTTCCATGTCTCCCATATTTGATTTTTTTAAATCTCAATATTAAATATTAAAAAATTATATTATATAATATTACATTATACACTACATACTATTTTTAACATATTTTACAAAACCGAAAATCTTGTTAAATTGTTATCAAAAGCAAACTGAAATTAAATCCATCTCTTAGAAATACAATAATAATATAAAATAACACAAGGGGAAAACCAGCTTGAATGCAGAGAGTTTAGTATGAATCATCATTTGTCATTGGATTTTGGCTATTGTCATGACTGTGTACAGCACTTTGCAGAGTTCGAAATAAAAATTTTCTGCCTGCGGGGAGCTTATAGTATAAACTCCCCCTTCCCCTAGGGAAACAACAGAGGAAGGGATCAAGAGAAGACAAGGAGAAGCAAAGGAAGAACATGCATTTGATTCCATTACAGGTGCTGAGGCTTGGTTATGAGGCTTAGCTGAGTCCTGATTTTGCAAACCAGTCAATGCAACTGGAATGTGACTTAACAAATCCATATATATATATTGGATACCCAGCTCTCTCCCATTAAACCAATGACCTAGACTTACTGAACTTCAATGGGATAGCAGGAACCTGGTCTCCTTCAATGGTTTGGATACAATGGACATATCTGGTGAACCACTGGCATGCTAGCTGGGTCTGGTGGGAGTTGTTATCTAGGGCATGTGGAGGGCACTGGGGTGGGGAAGACAAGGATGGGTTTACAGTATGTTGAAGGTCTACTCTTAGGTCTTAGGGCACCGAAAGCAGTGGGTCTGAGAGCTTGGCTGGGGCGGAGGACTTTCCACCTAACCCGCTCAGCCCTCTTACAACCAGAGGCGCTGCGGCAGCAAGGCCAGGAGCCGGGTGGAGCTATTTAGCCCGCCCCAACCCTCCTTCTACCGGTGGCGACAGCAGCGGGTCTGAGAGCTCGGCTGGGGCAGAGGACTTTCCACCTAACCCGCCCAGCCCTCTTACCACCAGAGGCGCTGCAGCAGAGAGGCCAGGAGCCGGGCAGAGCTATCTAGCCCGCCCCAACCCCCTTTCCACCAGCGGTGATGATGGCGGGCCCAAGAGCTCGGCTGGGGCCGAGGACTTTCCATCTAGCCCGCCCAGCCCTTTTACATCTGGGTTACTGCGGCTATCTTAGCCCGCCCCATCTCTCCAGCCATTAGCAGAGGTGGCAGAGCTGGGAGAGGCTGGGCAGAGGCATAAGACCCATCCAATCCACTACTATTACCCAGCAGTCACCCGGTTCTTTCATTATCAGCTGCACCCACAGCATCGATGTCAGGAAACGGGTTGAGAACTAGATTTGGGCAGAGGCCTCCTAGAACTTCCACCCTCCTACTGAATTTTCTGAACTGCAGGAGAAATGCAAGGAAAGAAGTAATTGGCTAATCTGACACCCTCTCTTCTTATAGTGGCCGGGAATTACTTGGGAGCGGAAATCAGGGTTGTGCTGGGAAGGGAAGGTATGGCGGCAACAGAGTGAAGGCCTGTTACAAAAGAAGGTGGGATCGATGTTTGAAAGCTATCCCACCTTCAGTTCGCTCTGTTTCCTGGAGTGGCTTGGAGAGTGTACCAACCATTCCACAGAACCTTACTTTGCTCCTCTGCAATGCCAGGTTGGTTAAGAACAAGACTCACATTATGTATGACCTCCTCGTAGACGAGGATGCCGACCTGGCTTGCTTCACAGAGACCTGGGTGGGAGAGGATAGCACTACGACATGGGCGCAGGCCCTCCCGGCTGGGTAGTCTGTGACTAAGCAGGTAAGGGGAAGTGGGTGGGGGAGTGGAGTGGCTCTGGTTCATAAAAACAACTTTACCTTGATCAGGATATCTGTCCAGAACACAGTCCACTTCGAGTGCATGTACCTGAGCCTGAGGACCAAGGATAGTTTGGGGATTCTGCTAGTATACTGGCCACCCCGTTGTCTAGCAAACTCCCTAACTGAGCTGACACAGCTGGTCTCAGAGTTGCTGCTGGAGTCACCCAGACTTTTAGTTCTGAGCAACTTTAACATTCCACTCGAGACCAGTTTATCAAGTTTAATAGGTGCAGCTCGGGAGTTCATGGAATCCATGACAAACATGGGCCTATCCCAACTGGTCGTCGGGCCCACTCATTGTGCGGGTCATATCCTCAATGCGGTCTTTAGTACGGAACAGGAATATCCATGGGCAGAAATATTAAAAACCTCTGCATTGTCATGGACAGATCATTTCCTGATCAAGGCTGAACTGAGAACCACTGTCTACCCCACCGGGGGTGTTGGACCCATTAGAATGGTCCGCCCTCGAAGGCTAATGGAACCAATTGGATTCTGGAAAACCTTGGAGGGTTCAATGGTTGGTAACGCCGGTGATTCTGTTGAAGCTTTGGTGAATACCTGGAACACCGATCTCACCAAGGCTATTGACACAATCGCTCCCAAGCATCCTTTCCAACCCACTCCAAACTGAAAGCCTTGGTATACAGAAGAGCTGAGGGAGATGAAGCGGGTTGGACAATGACTGGAGCGCACCTGGCGGAAAACTCGACTCTTATCTGACAAGACTCATCATAGGAACTTTCTTTGGTTCTATCAGGAGGCAATACGTGCAGCGCAGAGATCTTTCTGCTCTGCACATATTGCATCTGCAGAGTCCGATCCAGCAGAGCTGTTTAGGGTGGTAGGGGAGCTGACGCGGGTGCCGCCTGCACAGAACCCACTACTTAACCCGACAACGACCTGCTGTGACACGTTTAACAACTTTTTTGCAGATAAAATCTCTCAGATAAGAGCCGACTTGGATGCCAGCATTGTAACAGAATCGATTGATGAGGTGTCCAGCAATTCCGTTAATGAAATTATACTGGATCGATTCCAATCTGTGAGTACCGATGACGTGGACAAGCTCCTTGGTAGTGTGAGGAAGACGACCTGCCCCCTCGATCCTTGCCCGTCATGGCTGGCCGTCCGGGGGGGGGGGGGATACATTGAGGCTGTTCCTCTGGGGCATCATCAATGCATCCCTCAGGGAAGGCCATGTTCCATCATGTTTGAAGGAAGCGGCGGTTAGGCCATTTCTGAAAAAGCCTTCCCTGGACCCCCTGGATATGAACAACTATAGGCCAGTCTCATTATTACCTTTTTAAAGCAATGTGATCGAGAGAGCGGTTGCTCTTCAACTCCAAGCTGTCTTGGAAGAAACCGATTATCTACACCCATTTCAAACTGGCTTTAGGACGGGATTTGGAGTTGAGACTGCCATGACTGCTTTGGCTGATGACCTTCATCTGAGCATCGACAGGGGTAGTGTGACCCTGCTGGTGCTCTTAGACCTCTCAGCGGCTTTTGACACGATAGATCACAACATCCTTTTGGATCACCTGAGAAGGTTAGGAATTGGAGGCACTGCATTGCAGTGGTTCCATTCCTTCCTCTTGGGCAGATTCCAGAGGGTGTTGCTCGGGGACAGTCGCTCCACTAGGAAGGAGCTTAATTGCGGCGTCCCTCAAGGCTCCATCCTGTCCCCGATGTTGTTCAATATATATATGAAGCCTCTGGGAGAGATCATTCGGAGTCATGGGGCGGGGTATTATCAGTACGCTGATGACACCCAAATATACTTCTCCATGTCTTGGTCATCGGCTATGTCTTCAGATGGCGTCTCTCCTCTTAATGAAGGTCTTAAGGCAATAATGGGCTGGATGAAGAAAAACAGACTGAGATTGAATCCAGACAAAACGGAGGTACTAACAATAGCACCTCCAAAACTAGGTATTGGGATACAACCTCCAGTCCTGGATGGGGTCACATTCTCCGCTAGGGACTGTGTTTGCAGTTTGGGGGTGCTCCTGGATCCGTCACTCGAGATGACTAATCAGGTAAATGGAATGGTCAGGAGCACCTGTTATCAGCTTCGGCTGATACGCCAGCTGTGCCCTTTCCTGGAAGTAAGGGACCTTGAAACTGTGGTACTTGCGCTGGTAACCTCTTGTCTTGATTTCTTTAATGCGCTCTACATGGGGCTATCTTTGTGCTTAGTCCGGAAACTCCAACTAATACAGAACATGGCAGCAGGTTGGTCTCCGGTACATCTAGGAGAGACCATATAACACCGGTCCTAAAATCACTACACTGGCTGCCGATTAGTTTCCGGGCTCAGTACAAGGTGTTGGTTATCACCTTTAAAGCCCTACATGGCTTGGGCCTAACCTATCTTCGGGACCACCTCCTTCCATATAATCCGCCCCGTGCAGTCAGGTCCTCTGAGAGGAATTTGCTCCAGCCTACTAGGCTGTCTGCAACCTCCCAGAGGACCTTTTCAGCAACTGTTCCCAGACTATGGAATGGTCTGCTGGACGAGATCCGTCATATTACCAATCTAAACAGCTTTAAAAAAGCTGTGAAGACGGATCACTTCTGGCAGGCCTTTCCTGATTAGTCTTCTCAGCCTAAGGAGTGAGTTTTGCCATCCCCATTCCCTCCCACACCTGCTACTGGCTGTCTGCTTTGCTTTTATATTTTTGTTAATTGTTTAATTGATTGTGTGTTGTTTGTTGTTTTAATTTTATGAGGTTTAATACTGTTTTAAGGAGCGGGAGGGTTTTGGGATTGTACATTTGTGATGTTTTATTACTGTAAGCTGCCCCGATTTCATCTGCAGAGGGGCGGGATACAAATACATTTTATTATTATTATTATTATTATTATTATTACTCCTGCCCCATTTCCCATTTATCTCTGTGGGCTGCTTTCCAGTTTCCAATGAAATTAAAAGTGATGAGAAAGTTCTGGCCTGAACAGACTGCCAGAAATAATCCTGCCTGAAGCCACTTTAACTGCCTTGGCTCAGTGCTAGGGAATCATGGGAACTGTGGTTTATTGTGGCACCAGAGCTCTCTGACAGAGAAGGTTCAATGTCTCAGAAAAAACTACAATTCCTATGATTCGTTAGCATTGAGCCAGGGCAGTTAAAGTGGTCTCAAGTTAGATTATTTCGGGCAGTCTGTTCAGACCCTTAGTTTCATTTAAAGTGGTAGTGTGGTGGTGGTGGGTTAAAATAAAGTGCAGAGGAAGGGGGCACAGCTATTTCTACCCAAAGATCATACCACCAGAGGGGCAATAAGTGCAGTTCGGTTCTGATGAAGTACATGAAATCTGGGGGAAAATTAACTTGTATATTTATCATCTCTCCCACCTTCCCAAAAGGAAATCAAGACAGCATAGTTCTCCCTGACTTTTCATTTTCATAAGGAAGGTTAGGAACAGAGGCAGTGCACAGATAAAGGTCACCAGGGACTGTGTGTGTGTGTGTGTGTGTGTGAGAGAGAGAGAGAGAGAGAGAGAGAGTGTAATCCAAACTACTTGTTTATCTAGAAGACCACAGGATGTTGCATTAGCTAGGTCAGACCACTGGCCCAACTAGCTCAGTATTGTCTACACTCAATTTTGTCCACACTGCCACAGTTCCCTAAGATTCTGAACAGATGTTTTTCTCAGTCCTGCTTGGAGGTGCCAAGGACTATATCTGGGCCCTACTAGATGGGGTGCTTCTGCCATGTTGCAACAGTAGTTCATAAGAAAAGAAAGAAACATGACATCTGGCTGTTCAGACCGCTGGACAACTCCAGGAGCATCTACACCAAGACCTGTGGTATGGCTTTAGGCTATTAGGAGCTTCTTATTTCCTTTAATAACCCACCAAGGTTCACCAGAGCCTGAACAAGACTTAGAAGGGAAGAATTCTGGTTCCAGAAAACTGTGTTGAGAACCCAAACTGAACAGAGAATGCACTATTTCCACACAAAAATCCACTCCTGGTCTCCCCAAACTTACTTCATTCAGACATATAATTTCAGGGATATGCATGTCATGTTGTTGCTGTTATTGCTAAAAAAAAAAACAACAGCACCTAGAAATCAGAAAACCTCAACAGTCTGCTGTACATTGCCCAAAGAACTACTTTCTGATCATCCTGGCCTCCCTCCAGTGACAGCGGCTTTCCAAGTTTTCACATGCACATCTTTCCAAGCCCAACCTGAAGATGGTGCTAGGCTGGGACAGAACTCAGGCCCTCTGCATGCAAAGCAGGTGTTTTGTACCTATGTGCCTAGTGTTCCCTTCTCTGACTGGCAACAGCTCCCCACAGTCTTCCCATCACCTGCTGCTATACCATTTATACTGGAGATGTCAGGAATTTATTTATTTATTTTTGTTGTTGTGTGCCTTCAAGTTGTTGCATCCAACATACGGCAACTCTAAGGTGAAACTATCACAGAGTGTTCCTGGCAAGATCGGTTCAGAGGGGGATTGCCCTTGCCTTCATCTGGGACTGAAAGAGTGTGACCAAGTGGGTTTCCACGGCTGAGCAGAAATTCAGATCCTGATCTTCAGAGTCATAGTTCAATGTTTAAACCACGCTGGCTCCCATTTATATATGCATTTAATTTATATCCCACTTTTTTCAGAGTGTAGAACCCCAGGTGCTCCAGGTCCAGTCCCAAGGGGATTGAACCTGGAACCTTCTGCAAAACAGGGCCCCTGTTAAACACAGTGTGGTCTGTCCCACACTGCTACAACTCCTTCCCAAAGAGCCTCTTGAGTTCTACAACATTCACATCCTTAGAAGGAATTTGTGTCCTCCTCTCCCTCCCACTCCTAGAGCTGTCTTGTTTTGACAGCTCTTGCTTTCTCTTGGAAGATGTAAACCCATTGTGGAAAATGAACCAAGCTTTCTACTCACATGAGTGCAGAATCTCTCTGGGGGGTTCCCACATGTGATTCCTGATGGATCCACTCTCACTGTTGCGTAGTCCTTCATGGGCCCTGCCTTAGGCTGGCAGGCATAGAACTCCCACATTGGCCCATCATCCGTGGTCACCCAGGATTTGCAGATGTCATACTGTCCCATGACCAGTGGGAGGCAGTGCAACAAGAATGCAGTATGGTGCAACATGGCAGCTGAGGCCAAGTGCAAGCTTCTTGGGCAACAGAGATGCCTGGTCTCTGGAACAAGGCCAATCCTGGCTTAGGGGAGGCTCTCCGGATCAGCATGGAAACTCTGCATCTAATCCAAATGCTGAACACTGAGGAGGTTCGGACGATGGCAACGGCTGCTCTTCATTCCTGACAGTGCTTTTAGGCAAAAGGAAAGCCTTCATTTAAAGGTGCCAGGTGTGGAGGTCGTTTTGCTTACTGGACATGGGCTACTCTTTCTGAGCCTCTTGGATCAGTAGTCCAAAGTGTCCCTTAACTTCATTTTCTTTTTTTGGTACATTAACAATCTTCCAAGTCAGTGTGAAAATATCTAGAGGTGACTCTCTACAATCAATCAATAGAACTATCAAATTCTGATTCTATGATGAAATTTGATCAGTGGAGGGCAGGGTTGGGGGAAGGAGCTGAAGAGGCTGTGCAGCTGGGGATGGAGTGGGTTTTCTTCAGTCTTTTCCCATCTGCTACAATGTGAACCTTACTAAAGTGCTTCCAAGTAGCAATATGCCTTATTTTCTTATATGAAAAAAGATCATGGAAAAAGTAGTTTATTGGCATACTATGGAACTCTGAAAGTTTATCAATCAAATCTTTGGAAGTACAGTTTCACTGAAAAAATTGATTTAAGTGAAGTTTGAATTGGCAATTTTTGTCATTTGAATTATTACTATTATTTTAAAAAAATAGTCTCATGGATTTATCCCTTGTGTTTTTTTGTTTTCCTTGATGGATGAAAGGGAGGCACATGGAGATGGTACTTTGTATTAAAAATTATCCAAAGCTTTCTACAAGAGACCATACATCTTCTTCCTGAGTTCCTGCTTCTTCTTGAGGATAAGGAGAAATGAATTAAATCTTTCACCAGCAGCACCTGGAACAGTTTAATTTTTTTTAAAAAAAATTAGCTGAAAGGAAAAAATGGCAAAGACTTATATCAGCAAAAACAAGATCCCTATAGAATAAAAAGAACAAGCAAGTTCTGAGAAAGTTGGTAAGTTTGAAGAAACTACCGGTAACTATTGTTGTTATTATATTAGAAAGGATGTGCAAAGGATTTTTTCCCTCACTCTCACAATAGTCAGACGTATTATTATCAATATCCAAGTAGGAAGGACAATGTAGGTTCCTTATGAGTAAAAAGGTAAAAGTAAAAACAGACCACAAACAGGCAGGATTAGACAAGGAGGTTGGATGGACTGACAGATAAGTCTTTACTAGTAAAGGCAAATAAATAATGCAGTCAGACAACCAGAGAAACAGTCCAGCTTCCTCACAGAGGATTTATTTGGACACTGAAATTTAATAAAAAAACAATTTGAAAGATTAATCACATTTAAGGCTCTTCTAATACACAAAGAGCAGTGACCTCTCTCAGTATTCACTGGAGTTTAATCCAACATCTCTGCAATCTTGCATGCTCCCTTTCCAATAGAGCTATTATATTAAAAAAAAAAAAGTGGGGGGAGGGGAGGAAGAAAGCCAGAAAACCTGATTCACAAATCAAAATGACTAAGAACAAAATGTACACAAGAACACTCACATGGTAAAGCCAGAGCCGAAACTGGTTTTCTTTTCTTCTCTCTCCCTCTCTCAGACACCCAGGCAATCTCCCTGCAAAGATTCTACAAAGTACAGTTATGCTCTCAGGGGGAAAAAATGGCCAAATCAGCCTTCTGCTTCCCTCTCATTCCACAACATTAACCCCATTAAAAAGCTGCTAAAATAAGATGCCTAGCATTGCCTTCCTGATCTTTCCCCAGTTCCTCTAACATGGACCTCGGATGCACTTGCAACCACGCTTGGGAGGAAGAGAGCTTTGCCCGAATCAGCTCACCTGCCTTTCTGCCGCTCCTTTTTGAGGAAGGAAAAAGCTCAACCTGCTAACCTGGTTAAGACAGGCAGGTAAGACTAGCACAAATCAAGCCTTTCCTGCTTCCTCCTCTCTCTGAGTGGAAGAAGTGCCTTGGTCCCCAAGAAACAAACTCCCCAAGAAAGTAAGTCTAGGGGCTGTTTTTATAGTCACAAGGAAATGGGGGGGGGGGGGGCAGAGGAAACCAAGAAGCAACAGCAGCACAAGAAAGAAATTGTCTTGCTGGCATCACCTCTGTTTTTCCTCCCAAATGTTTTTCTATTTTAAAAAAAATTCACTTCCACAACACATCCAATTCATCACAAGCTCTCATGATGTTAATAACATAAAAGATTTAAAGAGTTTGTCACAAAATCCACATTTGGTTCAGGGCAGGTTTGGGAAGGGAAAAAAACATGACAACCATCTGACAAGTCTATTTTGGGAAAGATAAGGGAAAAATATGTGTTGGATTGGAACCAATTGAGACAAAAATCAAATTAAGTACAAAGGAATCTCTAATATCAATCGCTGTGTTGCCGCTCTTGTTATTGGCCACAAATCTCCAGGAATAAAAGTCAAACAGAAAAAACAAACGAACAGATTTCAAAGATATCTGTTCTGAAAAGCCAAATGGGCAGGTGTGCCTCTCATGAAATACCATTCCAGCATTTGAACATGACAGGTGCTCCGTCCAAATCTCTGCCCAGGATAATATGGCATGTTTTGATGGGAGTGAGGTAGAGTTGGTTGCTGGTTTGGAATTAAAGACTTGGCCACCGTTAAATTTCCTCTCCTACTGCAAACATAAATAATAATAATAATAAAAACTTCTCCACTTGATATTATTAAGAAATTGCACTTCCCAGGAACAGGGTAGAATCAATGGTTTGATTTTCTTTTAAGAGTACAGAGCCAGTCACAAGGGACCGTTAGCCAAGCTCACAAAATTAGATTTTGTCTGCGTATCTGGACTTGGTTCTTTTCTCCTTTATTGGATTAACATGCTTTTGAAACAAAGCGGCAACCCACAGTTACAACACCCTGCTGGGGAATTAAGGAGTAAACTTGATTGTTCACTTGGCAATTAAATGCAGTCTTTCCCAGAAGTGGCACTTTTCAAAGAGAGGGGTGTCTGAGCATGAAATGAAACTGCCCAAGAATGGTCCTCCGTGAGGGTTCTCCCACTTTGGCATTACATTCCCTTCCCTCTTCATAGTGATACTGCTGTCTTAATTCTATCTAAAAAGACTTGTTGGAAATAGCCATTAAGAAATATAGACACACCACAATAAAATGAGGGAGCGGCTCAGAGGAGAAATTCTGTTCCCAAGAGAAAGACTGCCATCCTCAATATAGAAAACATTCAGGGGTAGCTGTGCTGGCCATTTAACAAATTCAAACAAAAATCCATCCGTGATACCTTTATTGGCCAACCAAAATGCACAATATACTTGTTGCAAGCTTTCAACATTTTTGTTTGTTTGAATCCTCAATGTAGTTATCAACCCAGATGGCTCAATGTTTCCTTTTTTGAATCCATTTGGCTCCCACAAGGGATCTTTGACATGAAGATGTTTCAAGGACTCAGGTAAGAAAATGGGGAATGAGGGGGCCATGGCACAGGATAGCCTCCCCTCTTTCTAACTTACTTGTTTTGAGGGTCTTAAGATTAATTGTATGAGGAAGGGAATCACTTTTTGGCAGACAGGCAGAAGCCACCAGGGAAGAGTTGAGGAGAGTCTTTGAAGAGATCTTGAAAAATAGGAGAGGAAACCAGGGTTTGTGGAGAGGGAACTTGAATGGCTGGTAAGAGCAAAACACTCCTGGGATCATACCCAGGTGTGTAACAGACTCTAAGGAGGGTTGCTTCAGTTTCAGAAAAGTTATGCGCAAAGGAGCCTTTATCGGGCAGCAGGGAGGGGGGGTGCTGCTGTGGTTTGAATTCTCCAAGCAGCCTTGCATTTCTCTTCCTGCCCTTGGATTTTCTGCAAAACCCAAGACAGCCCCATCGAACCAAGAGGGACTGACCCACAGGTGAAAATGGGGGAGCTGGGTTGGGACTTCAAGTGCGTAGAACACAAAGGGAAAGTGTGTGTGTGAGTAAGAGAGAGAAAGAGAAAGAGGGATCCAGGCACCCTTCCCTGACAGTCAGCCTGAAGAAAACGAGTGATCTAATCTGCTGCTTGAATATGTATGGAAGACAAAAAAAATATGATTCAATGGGGTGCACTTTAGTCACACAGAGAGAAAGAGAAACACAGAAAGGAAAGGAAAGGAAAAGCAGGCAGGCGGGGGGGGGGGGTTTGTTATCAGGCCATCAAAGAGGTAGTTCTTCATTTCCTTTCGGTAGGAGTCAGGGTTTTCAAAGAAAAAGAAGAAGCATCACAGATTCCAGGAATTAGAAAGGATTGTGAGGGTCATCCAGACTGACCCCTGGCCCCTGACTAAGAAACCCTCTTCAGGGGTGGGAACAGGGTTGGACTGGGACCATCCAGCCTAAACCCATTAGGGTTGCAATGTGGGCAGGAGCAGGTCAGTGGATTTTGCCTGGGCACTGTTAGTCATTAATTACTAATTAGTTACATGGTGGCACCAGTTTTTCCCAGAGGGAAGCCTGGAACTGGGGAGATCTAGGTCTCTGGTCCAAAACACACTGCAGAAATACTATCAGCCCTTCTTATCCATGGATTATTATTTTTTATCCACAACTTGAAAACATGCAAAAAAAGTATAAATTCACCATTTTGCTATGTCATTATATTTAATGGGACTTGATCATCCAAGGATTTTGTCATCCACGGAGGATCCTGGAACCAAACCCCAGCAGATAACAAGGACCCAACAGAGGCTGGATGGCCATCTGTCGGGGATGCTTTGATTATGATTTCCTCCATAGCAGAAAGGGGTTGGACTGGATGGCCCGTGAGCTCTCTTCCAGCTCTAGGATAATATGATTCTGGGATTAATCCACTTTGAGGCCACTTTTAACTGCCCTGACTCAGTGCTGGGAAATTTAGCTTTGTCAGAGAGAGATTTTGTAGAGAGATTTTGTAGCACCTTTGAGTGCAAGCAACGGGATGTCATTCCTGGGGACCTACGTGTGGGGAGCCTTTTGCAAAACTACAGATCATGTAGAGTTCATGAGTAGCCAAGATGCCTTTTCATTTTTTTTTTATTTTTTTTTTAGGTTAAACTCCTGCACTTCTATCTGTCCCTGGCTTCCACCCCACCATAAGCATCTGAAGAAATAGACTAAAGTCTAACAAAACTAATGTTACAAACTTCTGGGTTGTTGCTTTTTTTCATCAGTTAGTCTCAAAGGTGCTACAAAATCTCTCTATACATTCATCCCTCCAGATTCGCTGGGGTTGGGGCACAGGACCCCCGTGAATGTGGAAAAAGCGCAAATAACAAAAACACTATATTTTTGCTTGAGAGAACACCTCTCTAGGAATCTCTAGGTCCTCCAATGCAACTCTGTGGTCTGCCAGACATTGACCATAATAGAATTGCGCCGGAGGAGCTACAAATAATGGAGTCTTCTCTCTAGGAATATCTGGGTCCTCTAGTGTGACTTTTGATTAAAGTTGACCACAGAGTCTTGCTGGAGGACCTAGATATTCCAAGATTAATAAAACCCATGAATAATCAAATCTGCAAAAGTCAAAGCTGCAAACATGGAGGGGGCGAGTGTATATATTAATTCTACAGATTTTGTTGTTGTTAGCTGCCCTCGAGTCGGTTCCGACTCATGGCAACCCTGTGGATGAGATATCTCCAAGAATCCCTATCTTCCACTGCCTTGCCCAGATCCTGCAAACCCTTACCCATAACCCCCCTGATCAAGTCTATCCATCTGGTTTGTGGTCTTCCTCTCTTTCTTCTACCCTCTACCTTTCCTAGCATTATTATTTTTTTCTCTAGTGATCTGTGCCTTCTCATTATGTGGCCAAAGTACGATAGTCTCAACTTGATCATCTGCTTCCAAGGAGATCCCTGGTCTGATCTGTTCAAGAACCCATTTGTTTGTCATCTTGGCTGTCCATGGGATCCATGGAGGCATACTGGATTGCAAGAGAGGGGTCCTTGTTGAGATGCAAATGGACTTTAAATGTCCTGGACTTTGCAAATCTCCCAATATCCACATGGCCAGAAGGAGGAAGGGCCAGCCTACAAAAGATACCCTCCATCACTTACCATTTTAACTAAGGTCAGAAACATCAAGATGCAGGCATCTCACTAACATCTACGATTTTCTCCTGTTTTGTTTTAATACCTTGCCTGATGAAGAATAAGAAGCCAGTGGAGCTTTGAAAGTTTGCAACAAATATATTGTGCATTTCAGTTGGCCAATCAAGGTATCACTGTTTGGTGGATTTTTGTTTGCATTTGCTAAACGCCCAACACAGCTACCCCTGCAATGTTTCATGGTATCCTAAAGTACTCTTCTCCCTCACATATAGTGATGTGTGTGTGTGTGTGTGTGTAGCTAAAGAGAGAGAGAGAGAAAGCTCCCTGTACTGGGAGAAAGGTATGATATATAAAATACACACACACACACACACACACATATATAGTTATGTGTGTGTGTGTGTGTGTGTGTGTAGCTAGAGAGAGCCTGAGTTTCCTGTACTGGGAGAAAGGTGGGATATTACACACACACACACACACACACACACATACTTATAGCTATATATGTGTGTGTGTGTGTGTATAATATCCCACCTTTCTCCCAGTCCAGGGAATATATATGTGTGCGTCTGTGTAGCTAGAGAGAGAGAGCTCCCTGTACTGGGAGAAAGGTGGGATATACGCACACACACAGAGCTATATATATATATGTGTGTGTGTGTGTGTGTGTGTGTTTCAAATGAGTGGGTTTTATTTCCGCCTCTTTCCTTCACTGTCCAGCTCTCAGATCCTTCTTTACATGGGGATGATGGGGAATACAGTGGCCTGGACGAGTCTGACTTTAGTGCTCAAGTTGTGCGGTCTTTGCTCTTCAGTATCTTCTCCAGTTCTTCCTTTCATAAGACTTAACATTTTCATTCTACACACTAAAATTTGTCCGTCCGAGGCATGTACGGAAGTAAGCCTTCTCTGCCAGGGAAGCTACTACTCCCAGGACCAGAGGCCGCCCCCAAGATTTCGCTGCCTGAGGCCCCCTCAGGAGGGCTGAGGGAGACCAAGAGGGGCTCCGGGAAGCGGAGGAGCCCCCTTCCTTCCTTCCTCCCTCCCTCCCTCCCCACAAGGAGACCCTCCTCCGCCCTCAAGAAACTTTGCCCGGCCTCCATCCCGCGAAGGAAGGAAGGAAGGAGGCGTCGGCGTCGGCGTCGGTGCTGAAAGGACAGCTCCGGTGGGGCTTACCGGCCTTCAGGAGGGCTCCAGCGCCGGGACGGAGTGCGGCGGGCCGCCAAGGAGAGCAGTCGGTGCCTCGGTGGTGGGTCTCTGGATGAACGGTCTTCCAAAGTTGGGAGTCCGGGGTCCGGTGCGGGACGAAGGCCGGAGGCCCCTTCCTCGGCCAGGAGAGAGAGGCGTCGTCGTCGTCGTCGTCGTCGTCGTCGTTGTTGTTTTCTCCAGGACCAAGTTCAACTTTTTCCCCTCAGAAAGGAGACTCCGCTCTCCCCGCCCCGCCCCGCCCCGCCCCCTCGCCAAGCCCCGCCCCTGTGGAGGAAGAGGAGGAGGAGCCTCGAGAGGGCGGAGGGGAGGGGCGGTCTTTGGAGAGAGGGAGGCGGAGGGATTGATTGACGGCCCGCCTCAGCCCCTGGGAGCCGCGGGGGAGGGGCTCTTCTGCCCCCGAGAGAGAGAGAGAGAGAGAGAGAGAGAGAGAGAGGGACTGGGAAGAGCTTTCATTCCCCGGAGCCTCCTCTTCCCTCAGCTGAGGAAGGCAGGAAGGCCAAGGTTGTGGCTTTGGCCCCTGGCCGCCTTTGAGTAAAACAATCCCACGGTTAACAACGAAGGGCCTTCACCCCGTATTGGCAACGCCAGTCCTAGGGTGAAGCAGCACTTTGTGACTTGCAAAATTGAATATTTAAAATTATATATATATATATATGTGTGCGTGTGTGTGTATTAGATAGATAGATATAGGTGTGTGTGTATATATATATATATATATATATATCTGTGTGTGTGTGTGTATACACACATAAAATATCCCACCTTCCTCCCAGCGCAGGGAGCTCTCTCTCTCTCTCTCTCTCTATATATATATATATAGACACACACACATACACATATACACACACATATAGCTGTGTGTGTGTGTGTTTGTGTATTATATAGATATAGATACAGGTATATATATATATATATATATATATACATACATATATACACACATATATCCCACCTTCCTCCCAGTGCAAGGAGCTCTCTCTCTCTCTCTCTTTATATATATAGACACACACACATAGCTATATGTATATGTGTGTGTGTGTGTGTGTGTATTATATAGATATAGATATAGGTGTACATATATACATATTTATATATAGAGAGAGCTGTGTGTGTGTATATATATATATATATATATCCCACCTTCCTCCCATTCTAGGGAGCTCTCTCTCTCTGTCTCTCTCTGTAGCTATATATATATATAGCTACAGAGAGAGAGAGAGAGCTTCCTGTACTGGAAGGAAAGTAGGAGAATAATAATAATAATAATAACAATTATATTTAATAATTTTATACTAGCTATATATATTTTATACTACATAGCTATGTAGTATAAAATTATTAAATACAATCATCACATTTACAACGTATGGCTATCTCTGCTATGCATTTCTTCCTGGTTTTTGTTTTGTTTTTTTTGGCTGCTAGACCATACAAAGCTACTCTCTAGGTCACATATTTGTCCAAATCCACTAAGGTGGAGAAAGAAGCCCAAGGCTTTAGTTTTTGGAGGGAGGAGGAGGAAGAGCACCCTTCAGCACCATGGAAAGCACCCCAGAAGTTGGAGGAGGAGGAGGAGTCCTCCTTTTCCCGGACACCCTATTTCCCAGCCCCTGTCCAGGAGGAGGAGTTCCCCAGTCTCCTCCATTTGGAGCCTCAGTTGTTATTATCATTATCATCATCATCATCGTCGTCGTCATTATCATCATACCTTCCTCCCAATGCAGGGACTCAAGGCGGCTAACAAATTTAAAACTAAGAATGAGTATGGATGTACTAAGTGCTTGATTCAAAAGACAAAATATCCAAAAAGTAGAACAGGACTGGGCCCTGATATTGCTATGCTGTAAGAAGGGAAAATTATAAAAAATTATAAAGATGTGAAATTTAAAGAGTTAAGATAGTGTGATCAAAATAAAGTTAGTTTGCTGGTTCAACACACAGAGGAGCTGGGAAAATACTGTATTTGTTGCAAAGACAATAAGATTTAAATGATAAAAGTCTTACACAAACTGGATGAACATGGGAAGTCAATTGTAAATGTGTATATTTGAAAATTGTGTTTCATGGCTATTTCAATACTATTTAGTGTATTATATATTATAAAAAAAACCCTTAAAAAAACCCTAAGAAGCATGGATTTAGATTTCTAGGAGACTGTTGTTTCTTTCAGAGTTTTGTTTGGGAGTGTCTTCCATTTTTTCCAGCCCGTCCTCTGTTTCTCAGGGCCTTTGTCCTCCTTTATGAGGACATCAGGCCACCCTGCCTTCCCCCGCCACCCCCTCTCCAGTTCTGTCTTGGCAACAACCCTTTAAGGATGGCCAAGGAGGGCGAGAGGAAGAGAAAGGTTCAAAACACACTGAAGAAATCATCCACTTTGAGACCACTTTAACTGCCCTGGTCCAGTGCTAGGGAATCCTGGGAATTATAGCTTGTTGTGGTACTAGAGCTCTCTGACAGAGAAGGCTAAATGTCTCACAAAACTACAGTTCCCTAGCATTGAGCCAGGGCAGTTAAAGCAGTCTCCATCTGGATTATTTCTGCAGTGTATTTTGGACCAGAGACCTACATCTCCTCAGTTCCAGGCTTCCCTTTGGGAAGAACTGGTGCCGCCATGTAACTAATTACTAATTAATTACTAACAATGCCCAGGCAAAATCCACTGACCTGCTCCTGCCCACATTGCAATCCTTTCGATGCTTTTAGAAATAAAAGATCCCATACATTTTTAAATGGTGAAGGGCTGCAGCCTGTGGTTTCCTTCCTAGCTGCTGGGTCACTTTGTTGACAAAGGATT
The DNA here is from genome assembly GCA_026167975.1 of Phrynosoma blainvillii. Lineage (NCBI taxonomy): Eukaryota > Metazoa > Chordata > Lepidosauria > Squamata > Phrynosomatidae > Phrynosoma > Phrynosoma blainvillii. The sequence goes on along the minus strand of JANUYF010000011.1, from coordinate 16,736,771 downwards.
TTACATGTTGAGGTTTTATGGCAGTTATATTTATCCATGGCCCTAGAATCTGATGAATGTGTGTATACAAATAGCTTGGATGAATGAATGAACAATTAATTTAAAAAAAAAAAAAAAAAAAACAACCAACTGCTTCTCAGTTATTCAGATTGCCCTTTTAGTTGAGTAAAAACACAAAATAAAAAACATAAATAAATAAATAGGTTTTAAACATTGTTAACAAATGCGGCAGCATTTTTGCAAAAGCACAGCCATGATTTTGGTCACCTTTTAGAAAGCGAATGCAAAAGGGAACGGAGGAAGGCAAATGCTGATGACACAGCAAAGAACTAGGGCTGCATCTGCACAGCAGCAATAATCCATTTTGACACCACTTTAGCTGCCATGGCTCAATGCTAGGGAATTCTGGGAATTGTAGTTGGCAAGGCAGAGCAAAGTAGTGAATTCCCCCCTCCCCTGTAATCCATAACACACTACTTTTGGGTAAAACAAAGGTGATCTTTTTTTTTTTAATTAATGCAATAATTGGTAAAATTGGGTCCCCTCTCCATTCTATATATAACATGTCCCCTCTCCATTCAATATATAGCCATTCAGTATATAACCCATTCATAACATGGTCCCCTCTGCATTCAGTATATAACCCATTAAAATTACTAATTATTTTGGAAGGGGACAGAATGCGTTTGGAGATATTATGAGGCGATTTAAGAAAAAAAATATTTAGAACATTTCTCATTGTTTTACAGAGTAATAGAAGCTTAGAATTGGAGGCGACCACAAAGGCCATCTTGTTTGATCCCCTGCGAGAGAAGCAATTCATAACTAAAACATTTCCTTTAGAAGTGGGTTTTTTTTTCCCCAGAAAGAGAAATTTAAACTTTAAATAAACAAATGAATTATGAGTTACATTAACAGTGAACTCAGGAAGTTTCAAAAAATATAACAATAATGTCTAATTGGAATCAGAATAAATCACTGGTTTCCTCTGAAACAGTTATTTTCCCCAAGTTGTGAGCATCTGCCATACACACACTCAGGGCTATGAGAAAAAGGGTGTTCCCAGAGTGTTGGCCCTTTTGGGAAAAATAGGAAGACTGTGATCTGTTTTAACAAGTGATTCGTTTTAATATTGTAATAGTTTAATTCTATTTTAATAGCCGCTTTTGTATGCTTTAAGTTGTACTGTGCTTTTAAAACTGTAAGCCACTTTGAGTCCCAATTTTTGGGGAAATTAGGATAATAATAATAATAATAATCTGTCAGGAAACAGCCTCAACCTCAATTTTCGGTACCTCTCTGGCAGAGAGTAACTTAAGTAAATAATAAGAATAAAAATAAGCAGGCAGCATCAATTTACAAACTAAAGAACTTTATTAATTTCTTTCAGAATGCATATACATTTGAAGTACCAACATCCAGCTAATGAATGAAAATATTAATTTAAAGGAAGAGCTCCAGTGAGTTTAAAACTTTGCAGCTACATACTATAATAAATACTATAACTTTGCAAATGCATACTGTGGTGTGTAAAACAAACCATCTCAAAGCTGAGTACAAAGAAGGGAGAGCAAAAGAGTTAAACAGGAAATAGATGGAGAAAAATCCATGATAGGGTCCCTTTAGGGTCACCATAAGTAAGAAGCGAATTCAAGGCACACAACAACAATGGAAGTGCCATTTATTTGAGAGCTAGTGTGGCGTAGTGGTTTGAGTGTTGGACTATGGCTCTGGAGACCAGGGTTCAATTCCCAGCTTGGCCATGAAACCCACTGGGTGACCTTGGACAAGCTACACATTCTCTCAGCTTCAGGGAAAGCTAGAGCATACTTCTTCTAAACAACTTGTGCTAAGAAAACCCCATGATAGGTTTGCCATAGGGCTGCCATAAGTCAGAAACGATTTGAAGGCACACAACAAACTAGAGAAGAAAGAGTTTTTATATGACCACCAACCCTAGAGGTTCTTCTGAACACATGGTCTGGCTGCTTAGATACACCAAATATTTATGATCATCCATTGCAATAGATAAGGGAGCAAATGAAGGAACCTGAGTTAAAGAACTCAAAATGGATGTAGGCATATACTCTCTTGTTCTAAAAGCATGCTTTTCCAACAATGACCAGTCAAGATATACCTTTACCCATGTATACTTGAGGCAGAAAACCCAACAAGCATCTTTCTTCTCCCTGGAAGTAAAACTACAAGACAATTTAACTAATCTTGCTGCCCTTTTCTAAATCAATAGCTTCACTTTGCCTAATGTTAGAGCCAGACCAGCAGGAGACAAATGACTCTTTTTCTCAGGACCTCCAGGAACTAACAGATTTTCAGTGAGTGCAGAAACAATAAAACCAATATCCTATCTGTTCTCAGTTTTTATGTTACACTTTCTCTTAATAAGAAACCCAAGTGGCTCACAACAAAAGAATCAATAATATATCAGAGGAGTAAGTAAGAGAAACAATCAGGTGACTGACAAGAGCAAGGGTCCTTCCGGGGAGGGGACTCTCAGTATGACCTGCCACTAGACACTGTTCCATTATCTTTTTCTCCTAAACTGATCCAAAGGCAGAAGAAGCTGTGGAAAACACTATAAATAATTTAATAAAATAATGGCCCTTGAATCATAGAGTTGGAAGGGACAACAAGGGCCACCCAGTCTAAACCCCTGCCATGCAGGAACTCACAATCAAAGCATCCCTGACAGATGGCCACCCAGCCTCTGTTTAAAAACCTCCAAAGGTTTTCCCACTGTCGAACAAATCTTACTGTCAGAAAGTTCATCCTGATATTGAGGTGGAATCTCTTTTCCTGTAGTTTGCATCCATTGTTCTAGATCCTATTCTCTGGACCAACAAAAAACGAGCTGGCTCCTTGTGGTTATTAGTGTCTGTAATATTATTAATATTACTATTAATATTATTATAATCAAATAATAAATTTTTGCTTTTGTTGTTAACTGCACAAAATTTCATATATGAACGGAAGGCTTGAATGCAAAAAGATGGCCCAGAATGACCAGGGAGGACCACACATCTCCCTGAACACACCTGACTCCATCCAGTTTCAGAGGATAAGCAGTTTCAAAGGATAAGCAGGGTTGGGGCTGGTTAACAATTAGGTGCCAGTCCATGAGGAAAGAACAGGAATCTCAAGTGTAGGGGCCAGGAAAGAATCTTGTCTAAAACCATTACTGCCAGTCTAAGGGCCTTTGCAGACTGCCAGATATAGTGCAAATTGAGTCCACTTTAAGGGTTAGGGTTAGTGCAGGGGAATCATGGGAATTGTTTTTTTCTGAGACATTGAGCCTTCTCTGTCAGAGAGCTCTGGTGCCACAATAAAATACAGTTCCCATGATTCCCTAACCCTTAAAGTGGACTCAATTTGCACTATTTCTAGCAGTCTGTAAAGGCTTTGCAATACTGAGCTAGATTGACCAATGGCTTAATTCATTGAAAGGCAATGTCCTACATTGCTGTGCTTGGCTTTTTTGCGTGGAGTGGGGAAGCAGGAAATAGACTCTAAAAGAGCAGCTTTGATTTTCAAGTGGAAAGTTATAGTATGTCTTTACAAAGGTAACCCTATTCTTGCTTTCAGAGTTAACACATACAAGTGACTTGCTGATGCTTACGAATCCACAAAGAGACTTCTGTCATTCAGGAGGAATACACAACCATGAGGGTTCCTGGTGGCCCAGGGAAAGAGTACAGATTTGCTTTGGGCATCTCCAGGTAGAAAGCTGGAATGGTTCCAGTCTCTGTGGAGCTGCTGCCATGGAGGTAAAGCAGAGCCTGATGGATTAATGGCCTGCACGTATGGCAGATTTCCAAGCTAAGTCCAACTGTTAGTTCCCATCAGAACATAGCTGTTGGCTGAGCAAGATCCTACTGATTCAGTAAGAGCCTTAGTCCGGCTTATGGTCATCCAGTGACCAATCGGATTCAGCCCCCTGCTGTTAGGGCAAAGATGTGCAATTTCTGGGCTTCCACAACTTGTTGCACTGCAGTTGCAACACATCCTCCCCATACTGGCAAGGAGTTTCCTCTGGAAAGTCACGAGTTGTCTCTCTCTGGCTAAACAGAGGGATTGTAGCTTACCAGTGAGGCCCATGCCCCAGTCCCCAGGATCTCTGGATAATGCTGGAAAGTCCCCGCATTTGAAACTCCCAAAGGTCACAAAGCCAGTCAATGTGTCAGCAGTGCTGAGCCAGCTGGACTAAGGCTCTTACTCAGGTAAAAGTGACTTTCCTGTCTTGCCTTCCCTTTCCTTTCCACAAAATACCAGTGGGCAGAATCCTTAGAAATGCCCTGGAGAACAGGTTTCCAATATTGCTTATGGAGCAGCTGGGGAGAGGCAGGGGAAGGGAGGGGGCTGACAGACAGATTGAGACCTAGTCAATGTGCCAGCTGCAAATGATGAAGGATGACCTTCTTTTGCATTCAGGCTGAATGCTAAATAAACACCAGATACAAATTACCCACAGAAGGGCAATTCCTGGCTCCAGCCCTTTAATGCATGAATCATATGCTTGCAGGATTACCATTTGCAGGAATACTTCTCTTTCAAAATTAAATAGAATCCATGTTAGTCTGTGTGCTCTCAGGTTCATTTTGTGCTCCAGTTTGACCATAATTCTTCTTCCAAAAGTAACCTTTTCTTTACAAGATTCATTTTCAGGTAGAACCACCACAGTCTAATGCCTAGATCGGGCTTAGAGAGTTGTCAGGGGTTGTAAAACAACAATAACAACCCCTTTTTATGTTGGTGGGACTCCATAGGTAGAGAGCTTAACTGACAGTGGCAGAATTCTTATTATTTCCCATTGTGCCACTAAACATGCACTTACCTTTTGGACTGCAACTCTCAGAATCCTCTGTCTTGCAATGGCCATGCCTGACATAAACTCACTTTTACGAGATCTTATCAGTGATGTCGTAGTAAACTTAGAAGTTTGCAGACATAACAATTCCTATAGCAGCATCCTCAAGGAGAATCCAAAAATGCAAGCAGTTGTACTAATCCAAATCAACACACCAGTTCTAGCTGGCTTCATCTCTGCCAAAAGCAGATCCTTTGTAAAGCTAATAGGTGTGAATTGCCCATTCAGGACTGAACTTTCCCCAAATAGTTTGCATTCCAACAGGGAACTATATATTCTATATATTATATATTATATTATCACTATATATTATCACTATATATTATCACTAAAAAGTCCATCTTTCCCCATCAGCCTGCCAATTACTGGTCCAGTGGGTGGTGAGAAGCCCTCACTTCATATTCCAACTCCCATTGCTCTGACCCCCAAGGGAGAGAAGAGCAGCCAGACTGTCATTCCACTTTCTTTCTCTGATTTAGATTGCAAGCCTGAATTCAAGGAACTGCCAAAATTCATGGTTTGTAAGTCTCCCTAGGAACCTGTTTGGAAAAAAAAGTGGGCTATAAACACTCCAAATAAATAAATAAATAAAGTGGGGTAATTTAAGTTTCATAAGGCTTCAGCCTTTTTAAGGAAACTATGGGCCTAAGCAGATGGCGCAAAGAGCCGTTTTCGAGGCCAGGAAGGGGAGGGGCAGCCTCATGCTGGGCGCCCCAACCCCTTCCCGAAAACGTCATCGGAGTGGCCGGCCCTCCGCACGGCCGGCGCTCCGACGATGCACTTCTGCTGCAGCGTCCGCACACGCTGCAACGGAAGAGGTGCTGAAGGTGCGCCGGAGGCCTTTTGCGGCGCACCTTCGGCGTCTTGCGTAAGGAGTGCTATTGTAGTGCTCCTTCCTGGGCCTGGGACGCTGCACCTCAGGGCCGAGGAGTGCGGATACCTCGGCCCCGATCCGCAGCTTCCCAGGGCGGCCCCATGCCGACCGTCTGCTTCCCCCCTATCAAAACATGAAAGCCAAGCCTGTTGGAGTCTGGTTTTAAATTAGCAAAGTAGCAGAAATGTGCCTCTGCCTAACTATGGGGCTGTACAGACTGACATAAAGAGCTGGCCTGGGGGCAGAGTGAGGGCATGGCGACCGCAAGCCAGCCGCTCCAACTGTGCTCCCACGCCAGTTTCATGCTACGTGCCCCACTGCATGGCGGGAGGCATCACAGTGCTCCCTTGGCACAATGTCTACACATGCTGCACCAAAGGAGTGCAGAAAAGGCACCTCAGTGGCAGCAAGGATGCCTTTTCCACAGCGCAAAAAAGAGCCGCTTTTTGCGGCTTCTTCTTGCACTGCAGAACTGCCAGATTGGGGGCATGGTGTTTCCAGGGGCAGTGCGGAGCCACCTCTTAGGGGTGGTCTGTCGAGCCCCTATGCTTCCCTAAGAACTGAGACTGACTCAAAAAACAACAAACACATCGTTTATAGTTTAAAACAATGGCTTTAATCTATATTTACATAAAAAGCTATATCTTAATCTAACTAGTGAATAGTTCAGGTACAGAGAAATATTTATCTCACCATCTTTCCAAACAATGTTGAGAGAGCAGGAAGATGGGAACAGCTCAGTTGAAAAGCTTGGAGAGAGAGTCTGTTAGTCCCCAAAAGGAAGTGACCTAAGTCACATGGTTAGTTTTTGAATGAGAGAGAAAGAGAGAGGGAGGAAATCCCTATCTGTCTGAGGAGGGAGAAAGATAATGCAAAGATTTTCCAACATAAATCAATCAATCAATAAATGCATTGCTGATAACCACAATGGGAACAGGAAAGCTTGTGGAAGTGAGGGTAGATGACCAGAGGTCCCAGCACTTCAACACTATAGTGTTTAGGCTCTATTGAGCCACTGCCTTTAACACAGAACTTGGACCATCACTTCAAAAAAGGAACACATTTCATTCTTTATTGCTGCAGCGGCTCAGAGGTCAAATGCTTCCCAAAGGCCCTTCTTGGTAGCTGTTCCCAGGCTTTCAGCACCCAGACTGTGACCTCTTTGCTATCCTTTTGCCAGCAAGTGAAACAATTTCTCCCCTGATATGTTTTTTAGAAACTAGATGGATTTTTAATGGTGTGCTGTCTACTTTCACTAGATTTTAAAATGATTTTAATACCAAAGACTATTCAATTTCATTTTTACAAAAGTTTATGTTGCTAGTAATGTTTCTGTATGAATTTTAACCTACATTTCTTTTAAATTTGAGCCTCTGTGCTGGGGGGGGGGGAGAAGGTAGGCTATACATGAATTAACATATCATAATGAAGGACTGTTTACACAAGAACAGTTTACACATTGTGTGACAACACATACACCTGATGAAGGCCACCCCAAAGGGTCTCCTCCCATTCCCACAGCCTGGGGGGGGGCTGCAGGTGGCCACCCAACCCCCAGCTCCAGAGCTAAGAAGTAGCTGCAGACCCTGGAAGAAGGAAAGGAAAGTCTCCCAATTTGACTAAAATGGTGAAGGGTCTGAAAACCATGCCCTATGAGGAATGACATAGGGAACTGGGTATGTTTAGCCTGGAGGAGAGATGGTTAAGAGGTGATATGATAGCCCTGTTCAAATATTTGAAGGGATGCCATATTGAGGATGGAGCAAGCTTGTTTTCTGCTGCTCCAGAGAATAGGACCTGGAACAACAGATGCAAGCTCCAGGAAAAGAGATTCCACCTCAACATTAGGAGGAACGGCCTGACAGTGAGAGCTGTTCAACAGTGAAACATATTCCCTCAGAGAGTAGTAGAGTCTCCTTCCTTAGAGGTCTTTAAACAGAGGCTGGATGGCCATCTGTCGGGTATGCTGTGATTGAAAGTTCCTGCATGGCAGGGGTTTGGACTGGATGGCCTTTGGGGGCTCTTCCAACTCAATGACTCTATGATTCTAATTGTGTTGTGGGGAGAAAGACAATAATGGAGCTGCATTATCCTAGTCCAAAATGTTTTGGGGTTTGTGAAATGAATGGTGGCTTATGTATTTTTTGTAATGGATTATCTGCAAGAACTGCTCCAACATACATTGTTCTAAGGCACTATACCATTAGGTAGGAGGAGGAGGAGGAGGAGGAGGAGGAGGAGGAGGAGGAGGAGGAGGAGGAGGAGGAGGAAGGGGATCCAAACAGGAAAAAAAATATCTCCCACATCAACCAAAAGTGGAAAACTTGATTAGTTCAGTGTTATTAAAGCACAGTAAGATTGTGAAAGATTCAACGGAAGTGCTTCATTTTGACTAGGGAGAAGTGGGATGCTTTTCCTTTCACCCCTGCATTTCACAGATCACATTACAGGACAGCCAGGCAAAGTCAAGCCAGCTCAGGAAATGTTTTAAGAACTATTTGATTTTTAAGGAAAGGGGAGGAAGGAGGGATCCTGACCATCATCAGCTCTGGAGAAAAACACAAGGTGTAGTTTGCTTTGAAAGCAACATCTATAATTAGCAGCCCATCAGATGTGGAATTTGTCTTTCTGCTCATGAAAACGGAAGATTTTGTTTGTCTGATTGTCTTTTTCTTTTCTCCAAGGACATCTCTATTATTTTGATAGAGGTCTAATTTATTCCCACCACCTTACTGTCCAAGAAGTTTTTCAAACAAAGTCTGGAAATGGGAATGGCCCAAAGCATTGCCATGCCTGTAATGGAAAAATCCAGAGGGTACCTTTTCTTCTTCTCCTTCTCCTTCTCCTTCTCCTTCTTCTTCTCCCTCCTCCTCCTCCTCCTCCTCTTCCCTCTCTGCTAATTAATATGTGGCACAACCCACTGGGAAGTTTTCTAGTGTGATTTGCACAAGAGCTTGCAGAGCTTCCATACATTTCAACAGTTACCCAAGCCAGAGAATGTTCCAGTGGATTATGGCCTGTGGGTTTAATCAAGTAGTCACCTGTAAAACCTTATTTATTGATTTAAGCATTTAACCATCACTTCTCAACACACCATTGCTCCTGGGCAGATGTAGAAATAAACTATATATAGATTTTTTAAAAAAAAAATTAAAACAGCAAATGCATGAATTAAAATATTTAAAATGTTTTTTTAAACAACAACAACAACCAGACTAAAACAATTCCTTTAAATTGTTTTAAAATCACAATTAAAACAGCCAGAGCAGTCATTTTGGCTTTAAAGATCAAAGGCTGTATCACACAGCACAACATTGTTGCCTCAAGGTGGGGCCGTCTACATCCCTCCTTTTTGACCCAAAACAGACAGGCCAAATAAAGCAGCTTCTGGCCACTTCAGGGGCATAGCGTTTAGACGATGCATGCCCCGACACAGCTGGAAACTGCTCTGAGGCTGCCTGAGGTGGCCCAAAACCACCAGCAAAAGGAGTGGATTTAAGCCCATCTGCTTTGCCCCTTTGTCAATATCAAATTGATATCAAAAGGGATATTTGGAGCACATCGCTGTGATAAATTAGCCTTACCAGATAAGGGGATCCAGGAGGCCCACCATGGGGGAGCTCAAGAACATGTAGCCGGGATATCAGAATCTGCATAATCCCTGAACTGATAGGAATGATAGTGGGCGATAGACCTTGTGTTTACAAGTGAACAGAAATCCAAGTACACTCTCCCTCAGGAGTGATGCTCCTTTCTTCAAGGGACAAGCCATTCTCAACTTCCTTGATCATTCTTCCATCCTGGAAATCTACCCACATCCTGAAGCCTTCCTCAGGATATGTTTTGCGCTATAAACATGCATGCTGAGGCACCCCCAATTTGGTCTCTTCTGAGGTTAGACAGGCACTCTGTCTGTATCTCACCTGACTCCTCAGAATAAGATGGCCATGCCACAATCCTAGAGCAGCTGCTAAGCCATTTCCACCTCATATTGTCCCCAGATCAGAGCTATGCATCTTGAATCAGTACAGTATTGCCCTCTGCAAACCCTTAAGTCCCTATCTGCTACCACCTTTTATATCATTTAGTTCTTGGTTATTTGCATGAGTGAGTGTCTCTGTGTGAATGATGAATCCTTTTGATTACAAATAAAACTATGTTTGGATCAGCACTCTGGAGTTCTTCTTCTCAGAACTGGTATACACAGACTTGATCCCCACTTTAGTTGCCTGAGCCCTCTCAGCTGCTGTCATCTGAGCAAATAAAATTCCCCCTTTGAATATTGATTGTGGGTGCCCTCTCAGGAGCTGTGCATTTTGGGTAACAAAATAGCACAACATAATCTTCACTGCCTACTAGAAACTCAAAAGGGATGAAATGAGCCAGACTTCCACAGTCAGGATGCCATTAGAGAGCAGCCCTATCACAGATACCCAGCAACCCCAGTCCAGGGATAGTGAGACTCACAGCAGGGCTTCTGCTGGGCCCTGTGGAGTAATTTTATACACCTCTTTGATTTAGGAGTCAGCTTGGATGCTCTGTTTGTAGTCCTGTCAGTAACACCCCTATGCTTGGGAAGCACAAGAAAACAGGGCACTTCTTGTGTTTGGCCCCAGATGGTGGAATTCCTTCCCTGTGCCTTCAGGTTAACTCTCACTTATGGCAATGATATCCTACAGTTTTCTTGGCAAGATTTCATAGAATCATAGAATCACAGAGTTAGAAGGGCCATCCAGTCCAACCTGCTGCCATGCAGGAACTCAAAATCAAAGCATCCCTGACAGGTGGCCATCCAGCCTCTGTTTAAAGACCTCCAAAGAAGGAGACTCCACCACTCTCCGAGTGTTGAACAGCTTTCACTGTCAGGATGTTCCTCCTAATGTTCAGGTGGAATCTCTGTTCTTGTAGCTTGCATCCACTGTTCCAAGTCCTATTCTCTGGAGCAGCAGAAAACAAGCTAGCTCCCTCCTCAATATGACGTCCCTTCAAATATTTAAACAGGACTATCATATCACCTCTTAACCATCTCTTCCCCAGGCTAAACATACCCAGTTCCCTAAGTCATTCCTCATAGGGCATGGTTTCCAGACCCTTCACCATTTTAGTCACCCTCCTCTGGACATGCTCCAGTTTTTCAACATCCTTTTTGAATTGTGGTGCCCAGAACTGCACACAGTATTCCAGGTGAGGCCTGACCAAAGCAGAATACAGTGGCACTATTACTTACCTTGATCTAGATACTATACTTCTATTGATGCAACCTAAAATCGCATTGGCCTTTTCAGCTGCTGTATCACACTGTTGACTCATGTTCAACTTGTGGTCTACTAGGACTCCTAGATCCCTTTCACATGTAGTCTCATTAAGCCAGGTGTCCCCCATCTTATATCTATGCATTTAATTATTATTATTTTTGTCCTAAGTGCAGTACCTTACATTTCTCCATGTTGACATTCATTTTGTTAGTTTTGGCCCAGCTTTCTAATCTATTAAGGTAATTTTGAATTTTCATCCTGGGATATTAGCTATTCCTCCTAATTTGGTGTCATCTGCAAATTTACTCAGAGGTTTGTCAGGCTTCCCTTGTTGTTGTTAATTGCCCTTGAGTCGATCTCGACTCATGGCAACCCTATGGATGAGACATCTCCAAGACCCCCTGTCCTCTACTGTTCTGCTTAAATACTGCAACCCCTTAAGATTCATGACCTCCTTAATAGAGTCCATCCATCTAGTGCATGTGGCCTTCCTCTCTTCCCACATCCCTCTACCTTTCCCAGCATTATTGTTTTTTCCAAAGAGTCCCCTCTTCTCATGATGTGTCTGAAATACGACAGTCTCAGTTTGGTCATCTTGGCTTCCAGGGAGGTTTCCGGTTTGATCTGCTCTAGGACCATAATCCAAGTATATGCACCAACCACAGAGGCAGAACAGGAAGAAATTGATAGATTCTATGAAGGAGTACAGGCTTCTCTACCAATCTGCATTTCACTGTGATACCATAAGCCTTAAAAAGGGCTTTAAAAACATATTAATTTCAGGTAGTCTTCTCTTGAGGTTCTTAGTCTCCTGCTTTTAAGTACTGCATTGTCTGAAGAAATATCTAAAGTGCCATGTCTAAAATGTATGGAGTTTAAGCTGCTGGTTTATTAATGCTTTATTTGAAATATTGTTCATTTGGCCTGTTACTTTTAATGATATTCTCCTTCTAACATAACTATTCAAATCCTTTTCTTTTTGCTGCATTATATATAAAATAGCTATATTATTGTAGGTTCCCTGTGTGAGCCATGCCCCCAACTGGTTGATGGGGGTTGTGGTTCCACAATCCCACCACTGCCTTTGGCTTGAAGCACAGCACTCCTCCGCCTGTCTCATGCTATGCATCCTGGTGCCATTGGCGTTCCTATCTATCTATCTATCTATCTATCTATCTATCTAATCTATGTTCTGACTCCTGCTCTGGCTGACTTACAACATTAAAACAAATACTGGTAAAATGTAATACTGGTAAAACATAAAGATAATTGTTACAATGTAAATAAACTATCTATAAAATTAAAACAATTCTAAATATCCATTAAAAATTAAAAAGCAATTTAAAATAAACAAGTTTGGAAAAGCCTATTGGATTTTTAAATAAATAAATAAATAACTTCCTTGCTTGCAAATAGAAGAACATCAAAGAAATTGGGGTGATGGTGGGGGTCTACACTCCCAGGGATGATGGAGCTCTTGGAGGATGGAGTACTGCCCCAGAGCTGGAGGTAGACTGAGGAGCTGCCAGTGTTGTCCTGGACTTGTCACAGTCACAGAGATGCCTTTTAGGGCTGGGACCTTTGCTTCTCCAATGGTGAATAATCATTGAATCATAGAATTCTAGGGTTGGAAGGGACCACAAGAATACAATTCCTGGAGTGCAGGTGCACCATCAAAGTACTTCCAAGAGATAGTCATCCAACCTCTGCTTAAAGACTTCCAAAGAAGGAGAATCAACCACCTCCCAAGGCAGTCTATTCCACTGTCAAACAGCTCTTACTGTCAGGAATTTCTTCTTGATGGCATCTCATTTCTTGCAATTTTAATCTATTGTATGTCCTAGTTTCTGGAGCAGCTGAAAACAAGCTTGCTCCATCTTCAACATGGCATCCCTTCAGATATTTAAAAAATGTGAGGGTGTATGTGACATCACATGATGTTAATGGCTGCTTAACTCTGGAAACAAAAAAAAAACAGACTAGTTAACCTCGTCTGTCAGATGGCACAACCACAACAATGGTGGCAAACCAGACTTGAAATGACAAAGGCAGGAATCTGCAGCGATCAGATATCCTGAAAGATGTGTCAAGTCAAATACAACAACACTATGAAGCTTTAAGTCAAAATGGATGGCTTGCATTAAATCACTTGAAATCTCTGTTGCATCCCTTTGAAATGGGGTGGAGTGAAGAATAGAAAGACCATTTACAATGTATCCACAGTTGAAAGACTTTCAGGATGAGACAACACTGTGTTGCAGTAATAAATTTGGCTCTGGAGCTCCCGACGCAACTATGGACGTTATCACACGTGGGCCAGTTTCGTTGTTAAAGAGATAATAAAGTGGAAATGAAGCATCCTGAAAAGAAAGTGAAAATAGAGCTTAATTACACAAAAGCTTTTCACACGTAATTACAGTAATAACGGAATTAAGTTAAAAGAGAAAAAAAGACGTTTTTAACTTTCATACACAAGTGAAAAGAACCCATACATGTACTGGAAATGGGTGTGTTTTGTGACAAGACTCCTCCTTTTCCAGAGCGAGTCCTGCATTTCCCAGGAGGAAATGTCAGACTGTCCTCCATTTGGGGTCATGTCCTCCTGCACAGGTCCTAACCCCCTTCTGTTGGGGTTAGGACCTCTCAAGAGAGCAGAGGAGGAGGAAGAGGAGGAGGAGGAGGCTGGAAAGGCAAGGCAAGGCAAGGGAGGGATTGAGAGGGGGAAACTGGAGGTAGCTCCCATGCCCCCCCCCCCATAAGCCTTTCCCCTTTGTAGGACCTGCAGGGCAGAACTTCATGGTGAGATGGATCTCCAAGTTGCTCCACAAGCACACCCCACACTTGCACCCACATCCCCCCACAGATGCTGTGAGGGAAGCCTTCTTTCCCCTCCTTTCCCCTCCTTTCCCCTCCATCCCAAATGCCAAACTTCTCCTCCATCCCAAACTTCACTTGCCTTGCCTTGCCTTGCCTTGCCTTGCCTTGCCTTCCCTGCATGGCAGGAGCCCGGGACTCTCCCTCCCTGGAGGCCCCTCCTCCTCCTCCTCTTGGCCCTCCTCCAGGTTTTAAAAGAGAATTGTCCGTGCGTATTTGCTTTTCACATTACAGTAAATGCGAAATTACTGTAATTTCGCAAATGCATTTCCTCAAAACTCTCAAAAAAAGATCTTGGATAACACCAGTTTCTGTCCAGTTACTGTGCGATGTCGTGTGAAATCGTGAGGCACAAATCCAGTTTTTGTTTGGGATTTGTGTGAATTAACCAAAGGATTTGCCCCGTGTGATAACGTCCTATCAGTTTATCATTTGACTGCCTCCCAGACATGGGAGACTCAGAGGAGCACCCTACTTGTCACAAATTCCTGCTGCCAGTGACAGGAGACATTTATTAAACATATCTAGGGGTAGCTATGTTGGCCATATAGCAAAGTACAGTATCATCCAAAATGCACAAACAGTGATACTTTTATTGGCCCAACCAAAATACACATTATATATGGTATACATTTACTATCCCTATCATGGACAGAGTAGAGGACCAGAGGAACATTGCTCACTACCACAGCCTAGCTGCTGAAATATCATGTAATCATCTTTCTTAAAACATATTGTTGACTTGTGAAATGGCTCCTCTTCATCTTGGAAAAAAAGTGACCAGTGGGGTGCCACAGGGTTCTCTCCTGGGCCCAGTGCTATTCAACATCTTTATTAATGACTTGGATGAAAGAATAGGGGGCATACTTACAAAGTTTGCAGATGACACCAAATTAGGAGGAGTGTCTAGATTGAGGGAAGTAATAGAACCACTCTATACTGCTTTGGTCAGGCCTCACTTGGAATACTGTGTCCATTCTGGCCACCACAATTCAAAAAAAGATATTGAGAAGCTGGAGCATGTCCAGAGGAGGGTGACCAAAATGGTGGAAGGTCTGGAAACCATGCCCTATGAGGAGCAACTTAGGGAACTGATTATGTTTAGCTGGAAAATGAGAAGGTTAAGAGGTGATATGATAGCTCTGTTTAAATATTGGAACAGATGTCATTTTGTGGATGGAGCAAGCTTGTTTTCTGTTGTTCCAGAGACTCGGACCTGGAGCAGTGGATGCAAACTACTGGAAAAGAGATTCCACCTCAATATTAGGAAGAACTGAGAGTAAGAGCTGTTCAACAGTGGAACAGAATCCCTCAGAACGTGGTGGAGTCTCCTTCTTTGGAGATTTTTAAATAGAGTCTGGGTGGCCATCTGTTGGGGGTGCTTTGATTATGAGTTCCTCCATGGCAGATTGGGATTGGACTTGATGGCCCTTGTGGTCTCTTCCAACTCTATTATTGTATGAGCCTATGATTACTAAATTTGGGACTGGTTGTTGTAAAACTCAAAATACTTAGCAAAGAAGGGGTTAAGAATGGAATGTTTACCTACTTGTGTAGCCAAAATATTCATGTTGCTTGCTTGTTGAGAACTGAAAGTGAAATGAAATACAGTCTGCCTGCCTCATACACTGGGTTGCCGTATGCAGACTTGAGGTCATGTAGATGGCAAGCCTGGGGTGCCGCCATTAGAATCAACAATTGAGGTCCGGGGGGGTGTTTCTGGAATGTCAGTGTGTGGATGATGGGTGTTGCAGTGATCCTCTTTGACACCCAGCAGAATCTCCAGGACAAGCTGGCTTCTGTGATCCACAGCCACTTTGTATTTCTTACCATCAACTGGCTCAGCTTCCCTTTTCAGGATCCTGTCTTCCTCAGTCAAGAAGACACATTGTAAAGTCCAAAAGTATAGTTTATTAGTGCATATAAAAGAAAAATAAGATAACTAAGTAAAATCCATTGTGATGAACTTATCCAGTTCAGCCATGAGAGATTACATCTTTAACAATCCCAAAAGCATAGGATTCCAACTTGTTGTAGTTGAAAGTTAAGAAGAAAGAACAGATCCATGTTTCCAGATCCAGGAGTTACATTATAAAAGCAGTATAAACATACTAAAAACTACAAGCCAAAAGCTTCATGGTTAAAAAACCACTGCCGGACACGCACACACACTCACAGTTGTGTTTATAAACAAAACTAGACAAAGGATTCTCTAGGCCCTTCCCATACTCCACATTCTGGGTGTTAACCTTATGCTGATTGGATAATGCCTGTATGATGTGTATTAACCCAGCCCCTTGCTGTCCATCATCCCCCATGTGACTCCTTTCCCATGATCTAATAATGTTGATATATTTGTTATCTTTTGGTTTCTCTTCCTTCCCATAACAATATCTGTGTCTATGAGTTGCACCCATGGGAAAGTTCATGTTTATGACTATGCAGCCATCTGGTGCTAGATGTGTCTTTGTTTCTCTAGATGTTGTTCTCATGAGGAAAATTCCACACACACATCTCTACATTTCACCTTTGACTGTATAACCCATCCCTATTCCAACATGTACACAATTCCCCATGTACACAAAGGGGCCACTTTAGTTCAGATGAAAAGACTACTCTCCTTTAACACTGGATTTAGTGTTACAATGAAGAATTATAGACTCAGCAGACGAATTATAGCCTCAGCAGACCCTTCCGCCACAGCGTGTCCGGAAGCTGCGGCGGGAAGTTGTCCTCGGAGCGCTGGCCGTGCGGAGGGCCGGCGGCTCTGAGGACGACCTCGGGAGGGGGAAGGGGCGGCGAGCGTGTGGCTGCCCCTCCCCTTCCCTGTGCTGAGGATGGATTTTTAAGCCATCTGCCGAGGCCGTTAGTGTTACAGGTTCATGGTACGAAAAAATTATAGCTGTTTTGAAAGAAATTGAAAGAGACGTTTAAATAACAGGTTTAATTAATTAATTAATTAATTTATTATCTACCATCAGCTCAACCTTGTTCAAATACAAGGAGGGCATCAGTAGATGTTCCAACAAAGACTACAAATGGAAATCAGCAGGTTTTGGAAGAAATCGGATTAGTAAAATATTAAATGACAGGGGAGATGCTGAAGATGAAGCATATTTGTGGAACAAAAGTATTTTGAAAATGCAAATAAATCTGGAAGATGACTGGCATATAAACTGAGAAAACAAAAGGGAAAAATACACTGATAAAATTAGGATGGGGGAAATATGTCTAATGAGAGAAATATTATTTAAAATGTTTCTATTATTATTTTCTGCATTGTTTAAGAAAATTCAAGTTCCAATTGACAAAACAGATTAAAAAAAAAAAAGACCAAGAATTGCCTAAAATTTCAGCATGCAACATTTACTATTGTAGAAATTGTGGAATCAATCAAAAAGATGAAGCCTAAATAGGCTCCAGGGTCAGAAGGACTATCAGGAGTATATTATAAAGTTTTGGAAGATCAACTATTTTTAATGTTACAGAAAATAATGAATTCAATTTTGAGTTCTGGTTAAATCACATATAACTTTGATAACGAAAAAGAACAGAGACTTGACTAAAGTAAAAAATTATTGGCCTATTTCTTTATTAATATTGATTATAAAATCTTTGCCATGATATTAGCAGATAGTTTGAAAACAGTTTTGCAAGAATGGATTCGTGAAGACCAATGTGGCTTCTTAACTAAAAAGCAACTATGACATAACACAAGTTGTATCTTAGATATTTTAGAATATCTAGATACATACAGCAAAATAGAGATCACTTTGATATTTCTAGATGCCAAAAAAGAATTTGACGATTTGATGACAACACAGGAGTGGAGCCAGCAAAGGGGTGAATCAGAAATCTAGTACTACCAGTGGAAAGACCAAAGGGACACCCTTTCAAGATTCAGAGGGAACAACGCATGAAGCTGGGTTTCTGCTTGGCGTGTGGCAAGAAGGTCCATCACATAGCTGATTCCCCCGACCAAGGAGACAGTGCAAGTGGGACAACCTTCAAGGAGCCATCTAACATGAATCTGTCGAAAGACAAGCGGCAACCAAACAAGGGAGCTGAAGCCAGTGGTCCTCAAGGCGGTGAGCCACAAGACAGCCATGCCAGCAGAAACATTGGAGGACATGGATTTGGAGGATGATGTAGAGCCGGTGGAAAACTTCTGAAGCCTGCCTTAGACAGCAGTGGAAGGCAGGCGGAACCTCCGAACAGCCAGACCCCTACGGTGAGTGGAGAAGTTCCTCTATACACCCTATGAGTCAAACTAGTAAACCCAAAAGGGGGAAGAAATGTGGACTTAGTGGCATCAATAGATTGCATCTGCACCTGGTGTTTTATAAATCCAACTATAGTCCAGGAGCTAAACTTAGGGGTTTAAAAACTTAACTCCTCCATTGTCTTCTAGCAAATGGATGGTTCACCTATGGAAGGGGCTGCTACTACTGAGTAAATGAAGATGATGTGGCTAGGGGTGGTGGACCACTGGGTTAGTGCTGGGCCCCACTTCAAAATACCAGCTGATCCTAGGCATAGACTGGTTGCAGTTTCACAACCCCAGGATCAGGTAGAGGCTAGAAGAACTGATCTTTGATGACTCACAATGTAGAGAACACATCAGAGCTTCCAGATTGCACCCAGGGGGTAAGGTAGTGGCCGTTGCCATCCAGTCAGTCCCTTTGTATGAGCAAATGGGAAAAATTGTTCAGGAGGACCAATTGGACTACCTCTATGTTTATAGAGACTTGGCTGAAGTGTTTGCTGAGAAGGAGAGTGACCACCCCCCCTCCAAGAATGACTGTGCCATTGAATTAAAGCCTGGGGCCCAACCCCCTAAGCCCAAATTATATTTGATGACCCTGCTGGAGCCAAGGACTCTCAAAGAGTTTATAGAGGAAAATTTGGCCAGGAGTTTCATTCACTCATCAACTTCCACCTTCATGGCCCCGATGTTTTTCAGGGAGAAAAAAGACAGCTCATTGAACTAGTCACCGATTATTGTAATTTCAATGGGATCTGTAGTACTAACAAGTACCCCCTTCCACTTATGAAGGATATGTTAGGGTGATTAACTACCAGGAAAATGTTCACCAAACTGGACTTGACAGATGCTTATATCCAAGTAAGAATTAAGGAGGGGGGTGAACACAAAACTGCCTTCAACTGCCCCCTGGTGATGCCTTTTGGGCTAGCAGAATTGCCAGGGGTGTTTATGAGACTGGTCAACAAAATAATGCACAATTTGTTGTTTGATGGAGTGTTAGTATATTTCAATACTTACCTGGCAGGGGAGACACCATGATCATGAAGTATATTTCAATGACATTTTAATTTACTCCCAAGACCTAGACTCACATGTTCAGTTGGTACAGGAAGTGTTGAAACATCTTCTGGACAACCAGTTATATGTCAAATTGTCTAAATGCAGTTTCCACACATACAAAATGGACTTTTGGGGGTATAGAATATCCATAAAGGGAACAGAGATGGAACCTGCCAAAGTCCAAACAGTGTTAGACTGGGCCCCACCTAAGACTCAAAAACAGGTACAAAGGTTTTGGGGTTTGCAAATTGTTACAGGCAATTCTTCCCTGATTTTGCTCAGATAGCTCTCCCCATTATAGCCTTATTAAAATTGAAAAAAAACAACACCTGAAACAGAAACCCCACAAGAAGGGTTTCAACCCAAGCCCTCTACTAAGATATGATGGACTCCTGAATGTCAGGAAACATTCCAAAACCTGAAACACCTGTTCAGCACTGAACCAATTTTAAAACAACCAGACCCTGATTTGCCCTTTGTTATGCAAGTGGATGCCAGTGATATGGCGTTGGGAGCTATGCTACTGCAAAAAGACACAGAGGGAAACTTGAGGCCCTGTGCCTATCTATCCAAATATTTTCAAGGGATGGAGCTGAACTGGCCTATGTGGGAGCAGGAGGCTTTTGCTGTAAAGTAGGCTCTGCAAACTTGGCACCAGTTTTTGGAATGCACACCCCACCAACTGAGACTAAAGTTCTACAATTGTGTCATGACACCAAAGCAGCAGGTCATTGGGGTTGATACGCATGATACACAGACAGTACTGGCAGGATGGTATCAGACAAGATGTTGCAACATATGCAAAGGGGTGTCCAGTGTGTGCCAGAGCCAAGCCAGTTGGAGGAAAACCCTGAGGACTATTGCAACTTTTGCCCATACCTGGTAGCCCCCTGGAAACACATAGCAATGGACTTCATCCTTGATTTGCCTGATAGCCATGGGAGAAAAACCATTTGGGTGGTAACAGATCAATTCTCCAAATAGGTGCAATTTGTAGGCTGAAAAGGCTTGCCAAATGCAGCCAAATTAGCTAATCTATTAATCTCCCATGTATACCAGCTCCACGATTTACCTTCTAGAATTGTGAGTTATCAAGGTAGCCAGTTGATCCCAATTTTGGAAGTTATTGGAGAAAGACTGGGGATCAAACTTGCGATGAGTACTTCCCATCACCCACAAATGGATGTACAAATGGAGAGGGTGAATTTAACTCTGGAGCAATACTTAAGGTGTTGCAGTAATTACTTACAAGTGACTGGTTTGATTTATTGCCACATGCAGAGGTCACTTTTAATGGGGTGATTAATCAGAGTACAGGGCACTCCCTTTTTGAAATAGTGTACGGGTATGAGCCAAAGACACTGCCCTCATTGATTGTGGAGCCTATGGACTTTGTGCCACTAATGCAGTGAATTACAAAAATAAAGGAGGCTTGGCCTCAGATAGTGACTGCTTTGTACAAAGCTAAATGGGAATACAAAAAGTTTGCTTACCACAAGCACAGCAAGGAAGGGGAGGAGCCACAAGCGATGGTGTGAACAGCTAAGATCATTTTCTCCTGAAAGTTAAAGCAAATAACTTAAAGAACCTCTTCTAAATGGAACAAAGACTGTGAGTAATTACAAATAAATAAATCGGAAGGGGAGGAGAAAAGAATGGAACTGTTTAAATAAAGCTTTAAAGAGCAGGGAAAAAAATAAACAGTATTTTTTTAAGTGGTACTGCCAGCAAAAAGCACTCACAAGAGAATTTTGAAACTCATAATATAGAAATGAAAAAAAACAAAATCTGTGGAGACAATGCAGAAAATCGGAACAGGAGCCAAACCTAAGGAACTCAAAGAACAACAAGATTCAGCAGTTCTGGGGAAAAAGCCAGATTCTGATGAAGAAATGAAAACATGGCTCACCCAGCTGCTTGTTGATCAGCAACAGAAAAATAATGAAATCTTTAAAGACACCATCACAAAGAATAATGCCACATTATCAGAAGCTATATCTAAGAAAATTATGAATGAAATGAATAAATCTTTTGAGACTATTAAAAAAGAGATCCAGCAAATAGATTAAAAAGTACAATCAATACAAATTGAACATAAAGCTCACAAAAGATAACCTTGGAACATTCAACAAGATTGGACCAACTTGAAAGAAAAATCATTGACTTGCAGGACTGTAATAGAAGGAATAATCTTTGTATTTGGGGCTTTCCTGAGATGTCAAATGAAACACTGAAACCTCTAAAGACAGAGATTTTTAAATGGTTGCAAAGTATTGTTCCTCAAATTACCTGGGATGAGAAGGAAGTGGAGCGTTTACATAGAGCAGGGGTAGGCAACATTTCCCTTTTAAGGGCCGAGGGACTTCAGCTCCCAGAATCCCAGGAGCTATTGGCCAACATGGCTGAGGCTTCTGGGAGCTGAAGTCCCTCGGCCCTTAAAGGGGAAAGGTTGCCTACCCCTGACATAGAGCATCAACTTTTAAGAGAGGACTGGTTCCCAGAGATGTAATCATGAGAGTAACAAGCTTCTACAAGAAAGATCTTTTAATGAAAGAAATTAGGAAACTCTCAGGATCACTGAAATATAGAGATAATACAATTGCCCAGAGGTTATCAGGGGGAGAAGAGGAATTAAGCCCTGCATTGCAGTTTTGCAAAAGAATGGAATAAGATACAGCTGGGGTTACCCCATTTTTCTGAAATTTCAATGGAAAGGGAAGCAACACAAGATTTATTCTCTGGAACAAGGATTGGATTTGTTGAAGCAACTGGATCTGAACCAGCAAGAAGAAGACAGTGACAAGGGTGCAGCTGGAGGAGCCAAAGAACCACAGAAAATAAGGACAAAGATATTAAAATTAAAAAAAAAAGACATAACAGGAGAGACAATTAATAAACAATCAGGAGGAGAAATTTGATCAAACATTGGGAGGGATGGCTTTTTCTCTCTGTCCACCTCCCCCCCCCCCCCCCGGGAGGGCTAGTAAAAGCCATGGGCAAGGTTTGGTACCTTCGGGAAGGAGGGGGTAAAATGTATATGTGGGTAGGGGTGATGGAAGGGGTGGGAGGGAGAGGGAGAGATGGAGGGAGGGAGGGAGAGGAAAGCTGGGGGTAGGGGTAGCATATTGAATAAAATAAGGATAGCAACATTAAATGTGAAAGGATTGGGGTCTGCAATTAAAAGGAAAAGGATAGAATTATTGTTGAAGAAAGAGAAAGCAGTTTTTTTCTCTTCAGGAAACGCATCAAACAAAACCAGGAACAAATGAACTTAAGATGAATTGGGTGACCACTTATGAAAAAGCATATGGTACTTCAAAAGCAAGGGGGGTAGCAACCATAATATCTAAGAAATGCGGTTTTGATGTGTTAAAAGTGAAGATAGATGAAAAAGGAAGATTTGTTCTCATGCAAGGAATTATGGGGGGAGAAAAATATTTGTTGGTTAATGTGTATGCTCCAAATAAAAATCAAAAAGAATTTTATGAAAAAGTATTCAAGGAAATGGAAGATATGCAGGGAGACTATACAATTATGGCAGGAGATTTTAATATGGTTATGGATAAATGCAAAGATAAATCAAATCCAACAATAAAAGATAGATCAAGTAATATTACACCCTTGAACAAGATGATGAATGGAAAAGAATTAAAAGATGTATGGAGATTGATTAAAGGGGATGGAAAGAATTATAGTTACTATTCAGCAGTTCATAAAAATTATTCTAGAATAGACTTTATTTTTGTATCTAAAAATATGGTTTCAAAGGTACTAAATACAGAAATAGAAGGGATAAGAGTTACAGACCATACAATAGTAAATATGGATTTTATAGTTAAAAAGGATTATAGAGAAGCAAAGAGATGGAGGTTAGACACCAGAATACTTAATAATAAAGATACAGTGGGTAAAATTGAAAAAGAATGGCAAAATATTTGGGATGTTAATAATAGAGAGGTTTCTCAAGCTCTATTATGGGATACTATGAAAGCGGTTACAAGAGGAATTCGCATTAGGGAAACATATAATTTAAAGAGACGACAGGAAGAGAGGAAAACAAAATTAGAAATGGAGATTAAAAAACTAGATAATGATTATATAAAGGATAGGAGTAAAAGTATATAGAGAGAATTACAAGCAAAACAAACAAACAAATAGAGAGAATTACAAGCAAAACAAACAAACAAACAAACAAAAAACTAGAGAAATTAGAGATAGAACATGTCCAGAAAAATTTAATATATTTACAGAGGGAGTTTTTTGAATATGGCAATAAAAATTCTAAAGAACACAAAAGAAGAAAGAGAAAAATATGATTGATGTTATAAAGGATAAAACAGGAAAAATGTGGACGACGATGAAAGAAAAGGTAAAGATATTTGAAGAATATTATAAAGCAGGGGTAGGCAACCTTTCCCCTTTAAGGGCCGAGGGACTTCAGCTCCCAGAAGCCTCAGCCATGTTGGCCAATAGTCCCATATTGGCCAATAGCTCCTGGGATTCTGGGAGCTGAAGTCCCTCGGCCCTTAAAGGGGAAAGGCTGCCTACCCCTGATATAGACCTATATCCCTAATAAATCAAAATGCTAAAATATTAACAGCAATAATGGCAAAAAGAATGAATAAGTTTATATATAAATATCTTCAAAACGATCAATGTGGATTTGTACAAGGAAGACAAATGTCAAATTTAATAGGAAGAGTACTGAATAAAATAAATATAATAGGGAAGAGTAAACAAAAGGCAGGAATAATGGCACTAGATATATATAAAGCTTTTGATTGTGTGGAATGGACAGCATTAAAAATAACATTAAAAAAATTAGGTATGGGGAAAAAGTTTAGAGGATTAATAAATCAGTTATATTCAAACAATACAGCAGTAGTAACAGTAAATATGGACTAACAGATCTAATTCCAATTTCCAGAGGTACAAGGCAAGGTTGCCCCCTTTCCCCAATTTTATTTGCAATAATTATTAAAATCTTAGCAAATGCTGTTAGGGAAGGCAAATAGCAATTAGTGATAAGTTAACTTGTGGAATTAAGGACTTCCAGTCACATGGAGGAGCGTTAGCAGCAGGTTTCCTGAGCAGAAACCAGCTGATTGGATCGCGACAGATAAGTCTGTGATTAACAATCATTAGCAGACCTAAAATACCCTGCCGATAAACGGGGTTTGGATGGGCTCACGGGGGTTCTGAAGATCGTAGGCGTCTGGGAGGAAGAAGGAGAGAAGACGTGGAAGTGATTGGAAGACCGCAAGCAAAGCCGCCGCCACGATCCAGGGCTTGTTAAAGCAAAGCTCCGCCGACACCATTTTTAAAAGTGAAGGATGTTTAAAAAGTAAGTAATTAACTTCTGACACAATAGAAGATCTTCAAAGGAAGACATACATTAACACTTAATCAACAGACCCAGCAGTGAAAGTCACAGACTGGGGGAAAACAGCTAAGATGTGTGGTTGAGCAAATGGAGTAAACGGAATGAGAAAGTAAAAAGCCTCTATCTGCTTACTTTGTAATATAAAGGAAACTTAGAAGCAAATAGATATTCAAAGTAATATTAGGAGGATATAAAAGACATTTGGACATAGAGTATACATTCTTATCAGCTTGAATAAAAGAGGCTGCAGATAACTGGATCTTCACAGATAAATTCTCAGACTGACATAAAGAGAATGAAAACTGAAAGTGACAGTAATGGCAGATGTGGATAATACAGAGAGACACAAAGTAACAAAGATGGCGATCTGAAAGGGAAACCAGTCAGAAAGGAAAGAAACAAAGAATCTTGGCAAGGAAAAGGCAATTTGGCAGAGGATAAGAGGGAGAGAAGAAATTAAAACAGACAGGACGTGGACTGCAGGAATGAATTGGATAAAATCATGTTAGAAGCTCAGAAAGGGATAAACACTTCCGGGTTGTGGAGTGAAGGCGAAAGGATGTCTGGAGTTAGCGCTCCACGTCCTGTCTATAACCTAGGTGGAAAATATTGGTGGAGATACCAGCCAACCCCGTTTTATCCACCACCAGGGAGGTCGTGGAAAGAGGGGTCCATTGCGAGGCCAGCAGAGACCATTGTTCCCCTCCCCAGGCATTTGCAGAGCGGAGTTTGAATGCAAGGAGAGTGGTGTGGGAAACACGGGCGGAAGGCGGTTTGAAGGAGCAGCGGTGAGCAAGCCGGCAAACCGCTAAGCTGACAAAGAGGAGAGGAAGGTGGTGAAGTAATAACAATCACCCGTGAAGGCTAAGAAGCTTGGGAACCGGCTGCGGAGGAAGAGGAGGTAGTGAAAGTGAAGAAGCAAGAACAGATGCCCGTGGGAACACCAAATTAAACTCAGAAAGGCAACCGCTGCAAGGGAGGAGAAGCAACTGGACTCAGAGTGGACTGTAGGACCAGCCCCACCTCGGTTCTAGAGCCTCAGAGCTATTGCTTTCAAGCAACCTTTTAAATTTAATTTCCTTGACGACTACAAGCAGTGGAATTCTTGCAGGTAAAAGACTTATCTCCTTATTAGAACTCCTTTTCAAAAACTAAAGAAACAACACAAGAGGCTTTGTGGAAGGAACAGATAATGATTTTTTTTTAGGCTTCCCTAGCCATTAAAACATACTGGCAGTAATATTTGTAAACTTGTTTTAAAAGCGAAAAAGCTGATAGTTTTGTTTCTGTGATTAGACTCTGCATACTTTTATTGTTATGGTTACTCTTTAGAAGTCTTGTTATGAAATAGAGAAATAAATAGAGCAGGCAGGAGGGCCTACCTGAAAAAGAAAAAAGACCTTATAAAAACTATTTAATCAACATATTTTTATGGGAAAACAGAAGAGGACAATGCTGGAAACTCAGAGCTAAACAGATACAAAGTAAAAAGAACAGAAGCAGCTGAAGCCTGTTAAGGAATTAAGAGATATCTTTAAACTGTGTGGAACTTTAACAGATAACTCCTGACTGTAAAGTTTGAAGAGAAGTAATTACTCCCTGAACAAAGATTAAAATCAAAAATACATAAAATCAAGCAAGATGGCAACTACTAGAGCAAGAACAGCTCAAATGGCAACAATGCAATCAACTAATAATCAAAGAAGAAATTCAATAGATTCAGCTAATACAGGGGTAGGCAACCTTTCCCCTTTAAGGGCCGAGGGACTTCAGCTCCCAGAATCCCAGGAGCAATTGGCCAACATGGGACTATTGGCCAACATAGCTGAGGCTTCTGGGAGCTGAAATCCTTCGGCCCTTAAAGGGGAAAGGTTGCCTACCCCTGAGCTAATAGATCTGATATCAATACAACCATACTTCAGGAACTGAGAGAATTTAAGAAAAAAATTAAGAAAGAGATAAGGGAAGAACTTAAAGAAACAAGAAAAGAGATAAAGGCAGATCTAGAAAGAGAAAGAGAAAATTTAAGTAAAAAATTTGACAATATATCGAAAGAAATGCAGGAAATAAGAGATGAGTTGGAACAAGCCAAAAAACATAATCAAGAACCAGAAAAAGAACAAGTACAGTTCAGAAAGAGCAGGAAACAGATGGTCAAAAGATCTTGGTTCAAGAGACAAGATTTAGAGAGAAGTGTGTAAAAATAAGAGGTTTGGAAGAAGTAAAAAATGAAAATTTATTAGACCATCTTATAGCACCTCTAGCAAATTTTATAGGGATTACAGAACAATCTCTGGACTCACAGATTGATAGGATATTTAGAGTCAATTCAAAATTTGCAAGAGATAGAGGAACTCCAAGAGATATAATAGTAAATTTCACAAATTACAGACTCAGAGAAAGACTCATTCAAAAAAACTATGAAGACTAATTATAGAAGACATAGAGATAGAAATTTTCAAAGATTTGCCGCAGGAAATATTAAAGAGAAGACAAAATTATAAGTTCCTGACTAATCTACTTATAAAAAGACAAATTAATTTTAGATGGGAGAGAATAGAAGGGATCTCCCTAACCTACAACCAAAAAAGGTACAAAATAAACTCAGTTGAAAAAGCAAGAGAATTTTACAATAAAATAAACAGGAAAGTTAGAGAAGAGAACAAGGAAAAGCATCAAAGCAAAGATCAGAAGCCTCAACAGGATAAAGTAGAGAAGGAACAAGATCATGATAAAAAGCACAAAAGGCCTAATGAAGAAGAGGAAATGGACTTAGAAGAGGAATTATTAGATAAAAACAAAGATGATGACTTGCCGGACTTGGACGAGATGGAAGATATGAACAAAAACAGCGAAAATAGTCAGGAAGAAGAAGAGGACCTGCTAACAGAAAAAGACGAGATAGAACAACAATAACATATTATTGAAAGACATAGTTGAAATTAAATAGAAAGAAAAATGATATTTAAAATCGGCTCATGGAACATAAAAGGCCTAAACACAACTTACAAAAGGAAGCAAGTAAATCATTTATTAGAAAAATTTAATTTTGATATAATTGCCTTACAAGAAACGAGGATTAGAACCAGAGACATAAAATATCTGAAGAACCCCAGGCTAGGGCATCTTTCCTATGCAGCAATATCAAATAAGAAAAAAAGGGGGTAGCATTATATGTAAACAAAAAGTATACAGTCAAGGAAAAATTCAAAGATGATGAAGGCCAATATGTTGGTGTAGAAATACAAATTGATTTTTTGACACTTTTAGTTGTAGTAATATATGGTCATCAAGAAAAAAAAGACTCTTTTATGTAAAATTAAATAAAGAATTGTTGAATTATAATAAAAACAACATTTTGTTAATTGGAGACTTTAATGGAGTATTAAATCCAAGAAAAGATAGAAAATCAGACAAACCCATAAAAAAACAATCAGGGAAAGCTTCCACAAGCTTTTTTATTATTATTTAATGGAAGAACAAAATTTAAAGGATATCTGGATGCAAAAATATGGAAATAAAAATGGGTTTACCTTTTTTCTGAGGTACATAAATCCATTTCCAGATTAGATATGGGTTTCATCTCAAAACATCTTTTGCAATATATATATATAAAAAAAATGGAAATTAAATCTAAGTTGATTTCGGACCACAGTCTTATTAACATTGAGATGTTGTTGTTAGGTTTAAATGGGATATAGAGTCAATGTTAAAAAATGTTGAAATGTAAAAGATGTGTGTCTGTATTTTTTCCATGCTGTGGAAAGTTGTTTTTCTGAGAGCTAGATTCACAGTTATCAGCCCCAGGTGTGATTTAGCCAAAACAAGAAGCTAACAAGACTCCATTCTATGGGAAAGAGGTTTTGTTTATATTAAGGTTTTTGTCAACACAATATTGTTATGGGAAATGTAGTCACATGATTTGTTATTGTAATTAAGGGTTGGACTAGAACCCGTCATGTATTGTCATCCAATCAGCTTGTATAGGCTACACCCAGAAGGGTGGAGATTTGGAGGGCTGAGGGCTGGGAATCTGAAAGTTCTTCACTTGCTTTTTGACTTTTGAACTGTAATGAACTAATTAAAACCATTCTTTTGATGATGCTACTAACACATCTTGAATCATGTAGCAAATAGCTTTTATTCCTGCTTAGCCAGCTTTGGCTAAAGTGAAGATGTTATTATTATTATTATTATTATTATTATTATTATTATTATTATTTGTTTTTGCTTTTGTTCTTTTACAATAAAGAAGCTTGCTGAAAGTTCCAGGTTTGGATGTTTGGTTTTAAAGGATTGTTTTTCAACACTCCTACAACATTAATTTTTAACAAGTGGTAGCAGAGGATGGCTCTGATCCACCGGAACTCTGAAGCAGAACCTGGATTTAAAAAGCAGCAACTTTCCTTTCTCCTGGCCAGTGGGGCTCCGCGGAAGGCTGGAGGGAAGCGGCACACAGACAAGCTGGAATTCCAGGCTTGATTTATGGCAGCAGCACTACAGATGCCAGCGGGGATCCGTGGAAGGCAGGAGTTTGGATTTTCACGTCTGATTTATGGGCACAAGCTTCACAAGGTCTGTAAGTAGAAAACCTCCCTTATCTCAAGGCAATTAATTAACCAGACTGTTGTCTCAGTGCTGTAAAGCAGCAGGAAAAACAGGCAGCAATTAGCCGGAGGCTGTAAAAGCTGCAGTTTAAAGAAGCAGAGTCCTGGAAGGAGGCACCCGGGAGGGGCTATCAGTTTTAAGACTTGTGCTGGATTATTTTAAAAATAATTAATGATGGAACAAGCCCAGTTCCCAAAGCTGAACTCTGAAAATTTTGCATCTTGAAATATTTATGCAAAATCTCTTTTGATAAGGGAGGGTTTGTGGCAATCTGTGGAGGTTGGTTTGGGGGCTGCTCCGTCTGCAGTGGACCAGGACAGAAATTCCCGAGCTGTAGCAACCCTCCTACTCCTATTATCTGAGGGACAATTAAATCTTGTAAAAGATCTTACTTCAGCAAAACAAATATGGGACACTTTGACTAGAATTCATCAGTCCTCTTCTGATCTAGCAAAGATGATTTGGGCAAAAAGATTGTTTTCGTGTAAAATGAAAGAGAACTATTCTGCAGAAGCTCATGTTCATAAAATGAGAGATTTGTTTGCCCAGGTTCAAGCAAGGGACATTGCCCTAGATGAAAACCTCAAAATTTACATTCTCTTGGGATCTCTCAATGAAAGTTTTGATAATATCCTGCTGGGCTTGCAGGCCCTTCCAGGAGCTCAGCTTACAATGGAAATGGTCTGTGCGAGAATTTTGGAAGAAGCTGAGAGGAGAAAGTTTGAAGCAGAGCAACGAAAGCAGGGGTCTGCAACTACAAAGCCTCACAATGTCCCAGAGGGAACTTCAAAAGAGATGCAAACTGAGAAAGCAGCAGTCTCAAAGGGAAAAATGTGCTTCTATTGTAAAAAATTTGGACACTTAAGAAAAGATTGCAGGAAGTTGGCTGCAGATACCAGAAGGGGGCAGTCACAACAACAGCAACAGCAGCAGCAGCCACGTCCCCCTGGTGGACAAAAGAAACACAGTGCTAACCAGGGATTTGTTGCTACAATTCAAAGCCGAGATGGTGTGACCCAAGTTCAGCCATCCACAGTTTGGCTTTTAGACAGTGGAGCTTCCACCCATATGGCAAATAAGATTGAACTGTTCCAGAGCAGAAAACCAGCAAATGTTTTTTCTGTTGCTTTGGCAGATGGAGAAGGGCCAAAAATTAAAGAAATGGGAACTGTTTGCATTCCAAGTTTTGGTACCAATTTTGATGATGTCTTATATGTACCTACATTGCAAAACTGTTTAGTTAGTGTGTCAGCTTTGACCACAGATGGGTACAAAGTGAATTTTGAGGGGGATGAATGTTTAATCTTTAAAGATGGTGAATTTTGTGCTAAAGCCATTAAGAAAGACAAGCTGTACCACATGATAGATAGAGTTGTGCAGTTGCGCAAAATCAGCCTTTGCATGAAAATTGCATTCATTATTTTCACAGAGTGATGGGTCATGTTGGTTTTCCAAATCTTTTGAAATTGAAGCAAGTTTGTCCTGAGTTTAAAATGTCACCATGCTCAAACCACTTGGAGTGTTCAGTTTGCAGCAGGATTAAGCTGAAGGCTTATCCTGTGGCAAAAAGAACAAAACTTAGAGCCCAGAGACCATTTCAATTTCTGCACTGTGACCTAGCTGGGCCAATTAACTCCCCCTCTCAGGGAGGGTGTAAATACTTCATGGTGATTGTGGATCGCTTCACAAGGTTTTCTTATGTGATTCTTTTGAAAGAAAAGGGTGAAGCAGGGGAGAGATTCAAGGAATGGGTGAACATAGTAGAGAGACAGTTTGACTACAAAGTGGGAACTTTGGTCACAGATAGAGGAGGAGAATTCTTGGCTAGTCATTTGACCAATTGGCTAAGAAAAATGGGAATTAGGCATTTTACCACTAATCCTTCTTGCGCAGCCGAAGACGGATTGGCTGAGAGGAAAATTGCCATTTTGAAGCAAATAAAAGATTGTATGATGCTTGATGCCAATGCTCCAGAGCACCTTTGGGGGGAGGCTATTCTCACAGCTAATTACATGACAAACCGCACTTGGAACTCTGCTGTGCAGAATACTCCTTACCACATGCTTTTCAAGAGACCACCCAATTTAAAATATCTTAGAGTGTTTGGACAGTATGCAAATGTGTACATACCTGCAGCTTTCAGAAAGAAAGGTCAGCCCAAATGGAGACGTTTGATGTTTGTGGGTTACACAGGAAACAGTTACAGGTTTTACCTGGGTGGAAATGAAGTTCTTTTTTCCAGGAGTGCAAACTTTGAGAAACATTCTGGGTGGGAGAACATTCATTCAAACAAAGAGGTGTTTTTCAGACTAGGTCAGTTAGAAACACAGACACCACCACCTGCCAGAAATGGAGGGGCAGTGAAGCAAGAATCAGATTCTTCTGAAGGTGAGGCTAGCACATCAGACAAGTTGTCACACACACGCCCACCAACACCTAGAATGTCAGAAACAAAGACACACACAGACAAAGAGGCACATTCAAGTACAGATTCTGAAGATGAACAGGGAAAAACAAGGACCATAGTTTTGAGGAGGACTACTAGAGTTAGGAAATCTCCAGATCGTTTTAAAGTGCAGGAAGCTAAGGCTTGTGTAGTCATGGTAGAGGAGCCTGAAAGTTACAAGGAAGTACAGGAGTGTTGTGAGGAAGAGAAGTTGAAATGGGAGTCTGCAATGGAGCAGGAGTTCAAGTCTTTGGTAGACAAAAAGGTGTTTGAAATTGTTGACAGGCCTACAAATCACAAGGTGATAGGTTGCAAATGGGTTTACAAAAGGAAGCTGATGCCGGATGGTAGTCAGAGATACAAGGCCAGATTGGTAGCTAAAGGATTTGCACAACAGAGGTTTGAGAATTATGACAAAACTTTTTCTCCAACAGCAAAGCTGGAGAGTTTGAGGTTGGTGTTGGCTTTGGCTGCAAGGAGGGGCCAGGTAGTGCATCATTTTGATTTTGAGACTGCATACTTGAATGCAAGTCTTGAGGAAACTGTTTTCATGGAGCAACCTTTGGGTTTTCAGCAAAATAGTGACAGTAATGTGTACAAGTTGAAAAAAGCATTGTATGGTTTGAAGCAGAGTGCCAGAAGCTGGAATCTTTGCATTCATGAGGAGTTGGTGAAGCTAGGCTACAGACGCAGTGTAGCTGATGCATGTGTTTACACAAAAGGAGATGTGATCTTGGTGATTTATGTAGATGACTTGTGTGTAGCAGCAAATTCAAAGCAAGAAATTCAGGCAGTTAGGAAGGAGTTGTCACAGAAATTTAGTGTCAAAGATCTTGGAGTTTTGAAGTCTTATCTAGGAATAGATGTTGAATGGTGTGAAGATGGGAGTTGTCTGTTGAGTCAACAGAGGAAAATTCAGAGTTTGATTGAGAAATGTGGATTGCAGGATGCAAAAACAGTGAAAAGTCCAATGTCTGTTGGTTATGTGAATAGTGAAGGGACTAAGGAGTTTGAAAATTCAGAGATGTATAGGAGTTTTGTGGGAAGTTTGATGTTTATTGCAAATAACACGAGGCCTGACATTTGTTTTGCCGTGGGCATGCTTGGAAGAAAGGCAAATTGTCCTACAGTGGAAGATTGGACAGCAGTGAAGCATTTGTTGAGATATTTGAAGGGTAGCATAGACAGGAAATTGAAGTTGCAAAACAGTTGAACTGGTCTTGAATGTTTTGTTGACAGTTCATTTGCTTCTGAGCTACAGGATAGAAAGTCAGTGACAGGATTGTTGATTAAGTTTGGAGAAAGCGCAATTGTTTGGAGAAGTAGAAAACAGAGATACGTAGCACAAAGTACAGGAGAAGCAGAATTCGGGGCCTTATCTGAGTTAGTTAATGAAATTGAATGGATTAGACAGTTGTTGAAAGATCTGAATGAAGAATGTGTTGATCCAGTGATGATAAATGAGGATTCTCAGACATGCATTGCTATGGCTGAAGCTGAGAACTTAAAGTGAAGAACAAAGTACATTGGTGTAAGGTATCAGAATGTCAGAGAGATGGTACAGAAAGGAATTGTGAGTCTACAATACATTGAATCAATTCATAATCAAGCAGACATCTTGACAAAGGCATTGACCATTGATAGACACGAACAGATGTCACGTCTACTTGGCATGTCTTAAGTTTAGGCCTAGCCATTGAGCTAAGTTAGTTTTACAACAGTATTAGTTTAGTGTACAACATACACACATCTTACATTTCAGGAGGGGATTGTTAGGTTTAAATGGGATATAGAGTCAATGTTAAAAAATGTTGAAATGTAAAAGATGTGCGTCTGTATTTTTTCCATGCTGTGGAAAGTTGTTTTTCTGAGAGCTAGATTCACAGTTATCAGCCCCAGGGGTGATTTAGCCAAAACAAGAAGCTAACAAGACTCCATTCTATGGGAAAGAGGTTTTGTTTATATTAAGGTTTTTGTCAACACAATATTGTTATGGGAAATGTAGTCACATGATTTGTTATTGTAATTAAGGGTTGGACTAGAACCCGTCATGTATTGTCATCCAATCAGCTTGTATAGGCTACACCCAGAAGGGTGGAGATTTGGAGGGCTGAGGACTGGGAATCTGAAAGTTCTTCACTTGCTTTTTGACTTTTGAACTGTAATGAACTAATTAAAACCATCCTTTTGATGATGCTACTAACACATCTTGAATCATGTAGCAAATAGCTTTTATTCCTGCTTAGCCAGCTTTGGCTAAAGTGAAGATGTTATTATTATTATTATTATTATTATTATTATTATTATTTGTTTTTGCTTTTGTTCTTTTACAATAAAGAAGCTTGCTGAAAGTTCCAGGTTTGGATGTTTGGTTTTAAAGGACTGTTTTTCAACACTCCTACAACATTAATTTTTAACAGTTGTTACCGGACAAAGAAAGATATTGGAAACTTAATCCTATCCTTTTAGAGGAAGAGACATTTGTACAAAAAATGAAAGAAGAGCTTAAGATATACTTCAGAGAAAATGCCACTGCAGATGTTAAAACCAAAACTATATAGGATGCAAGCAAGGCTGTGGCTAGAGGACTGCTGATTAAACAAAGGTCGGAGATGAAAAGAAAGAAACAAGATCAGATATCTGATATAATAAATCAAATGACTGTGATAGAAAGGAAAATAAGCCAGTCTCCTGAAAATAACAAACTAAAAATGGAATTGAAACAACTACAGTTAAAATTAGAACATCAAAATTTAGAAGAAATTGCTCATAAAGTGAAAAAAACTAAACAAGTGTACTTTGAACATGCCAATAAAATAGGAAGAAACTTGGCTAGAATACTCAAACAAGATAAAAAGAAAAAAACAATAACAGAAATTATATATAAAGGAGAAACCTTACAAACACAAGAGGAGATCAAAAAGTCTTTTTTGGATTTTTATTCAAATTTGTTCAATGAAGAAATAGTCTCTCAAGATCATAAATTAAAAATGCAAGAATATTTAGAAAACAAATCCTTATTTGAACTTAATGTACAACAAAAGGAACAACTAAATGCACCAATAACAAGACAGGAAATAAGCCAAGGCATAAAGGATCTTAAAATAGATAAGTCTCCAGGACTGGATGGATTCTCGGCAAGGTATTATAAGATCTTTGAAGAAATCCTAATAGAGCCTTCACAGAAAACATTAAACTCAATTCCATCAGAGGGGATACCCAAATCTTGGAAATACGCTGACATAGTGCTAATACCAAAAGAGGGAAAAGACATAAGAGAAATAAGTAATTACAGGCTGATTTCACTTCTGAACACAGATTATAAAATATATACCAACATTCTTGCTTCAAGGTTGAAAAAAGCAATTGAGAAACATATTCAAGAAGATCAAAATGGTTTCCTTCCAGGAAGATATGTCAGAAATAACTTCAGAAGTATAATTGATACAATTGAATATTATCACATAAATAATGAAAAGAAGCTTGGAATGGTGTATATTGATGCAGAAAAAGCATTCAACAAAGTGAGATGGGACTTCATCCTAGCTTGTCTGAAAAAAATAGGATTAGATGGACAATTTACAACATGTATCCAACAAATATACAAAGACCAAAGAGCAAGATTTCTAATTAATGGAGAAAAAAGTCAAGAATTCAGACTCTACAAAGGAACAAGGCAAGGATGTCCCATCTCACCATTGTAATTCATCATAACAGCAGAGGTGTTAATCAAAACTGTAATCGACAACAAGAAGATAAGAGGAACAAAAATAAAAAAGCAACGAACTAAAAATAAAAACTTACGCAGATGACATCGTAGTTATACTACAAGATCCTGTAAACAGCGTTCAAGAATTATTTGCAGAAATTAAAACTTTCGGGAAGTACTCCGGTTTCAAAATGAACAAAGAAAAAACAGTGATAATGACGAAAAACATTAAGAAAAAAATTGTTGGCAAGTATTACAGGCTGTACTTTAACAAATAAAACCAAATACCTGGGCATATGGATCACCAGTAAAAGTATGAACCTTTATGAAAATAATTATAAAAGATTATGGGAGGAAATCAAGAAAGACCTAATAAGATGGAACAAGATAAATTTATCACTTTTGAGGAGAATAGCAACTATAAAGATGAATGTCTTACCGAAGATATTGTACCTCTTGCTAAATCTCCCCATAATAACAAAAGAAAAGATCTTCTTAGATTGGAACAAAGAGATAAGTCAATTCTTATGAAAAGGTAAGAAACCAAGAATAAAAATATCCACCTTACAAGATGAAAAACAAGGGGAGGCTATGCATTGCCAAACTTTAAAATCTATCATTATGCATGTAGTATGCTTTGGATACAAAATTGGTTAAAGTTAGATAATCAAAAAGTATTAGATCTAGAAGGAGTAAGAAACCAATTCAGCTGGCATGCGTATGTTTGGTATGATAAGCTTCGAGTAAACAAAGATTTCAATAATCACATCCTGAGAAAATCACTTATAAAAGTATGGTTAAATATAAAAAGAAAGTTTTATGAGAATATCCCCCTATGGATCTTTACTCAAGAGGCTTTTTTTCAAAGGAGTAAAACGGGAGATTGGATAAAATACAAGGACTTAATAAGAAAAAGTGATAAAGGAGATCTACATCTCTTAGAAAGAGAAGAAGAAAGCTAATATTAACTTAACTTGGTTTAGCTTCCACCAAATAAAAAGCAAATATAAAGAAGACACAAAACAAGATTTTCAACAGAATGCCACAACAACAACAAGTTTATTGAGTAGCCCGAAGGCCATTTCAAATTAGCAGATACATAATAATCAAAGCGATATCATAATCATAATGGAATACACATAATGAAAAAGAAAGAGGAAGGAGAAAAAAAACTATAAATAATCCAAAAAGATAGTAATCAGTCCCTATACTATATAAAATATAAAACATAGAAACATATACAAGACTGACGGAGACCGAAACATATACCAATTATGTACCAATTATATACCAATTGAATACCACTTATACTTATCCAAGAGGAATACAAAAATAGAGCAGAAAATACTAAGAAAAAAATACATAATTGTATAGAAATATAATAGAGTAATAAACAATTAAAATTTATATTATAATTATAAATTAAATTAAAAATAAAGTTAATATTGAAATTATACTTACAATTAAAATTAGAATTCAAGTTCAAATTTAAATTCAATTCAATTCAGATTAAAAATTTAAGAGTTAAAATTAAAATTAAAGTTAAAGTTAAAATTAAAATAAGCGGTAGCAGTAACAAATACAGTGACAAGTAGATCCTTCAACAATTTTCATATCAATTCGTCACCCTTGCAATTAACCCCAATTGTCCCCACATATCTAGATCTTAACAATGATGCTTTACAAAGAAACTGAGCTGTAGCAACAAAAAATTTTGGGTTTTGACCACTCATAAAGTATGACACTCTGATGTGGGTGTCCCAAAATGTTGTTCTTTTGATATAATGCTGTAAA
The DNA here is from genome assembly GCA_026167975.1 of Phrynosoma blainvillii. NCBI lineage: Eukaryota > Metazoa > Chordata > Lepidosauria > Squamata > Phrynosomatidae > Phrynosoma > Phrynosoma blainvillii. The sequence continues at coordinate 16,699,620 of JANUYF010000011.1, read as the reverse complement.
TATTGATCCCTTTCTGCTTGATACAGATTACATCTAAACAAGATGTGTGATAAATCTTCAATTTCCTAGTCCCCACAAATACAAATTCGTTCATTATAAGGAATGCCCTGAAATCTTCCATATCTTACCATAGTATCTAGTTGATCAAACCTAGCCCAAATAAATACCTCTCTGAGATGTCTGGGGATCTGGATTTTTAGATACGATGGCCTTTGAAAGGACCGTTTGTGTTGGCTCAGCCATTTCAAATTACCTACCCTACTGAGTGTAGCTATATCTTCTTGGGCTGCAATGTCCAAAATTCTCTGTCTAGCACCCTTTCTTGCTTGGTCAGACATAAAGCAATCTACAGGTAGGCCACAACTCTTAATAAAGTTTAACAATTGGATTGCCCATGAGGACTGCATTTGGGAATCCAACTGTTCTAATAGACATAATCTAGGTAATCTGTTTGGCTCCATTTCATTAATTTTACACCAATAATTAAACATTCTAATTTTAGCAATGGAATGAATAGAGTAAATTTCTAATTCCGATCATACAGCAGCAGCTGAAGTTCTTTTATCCACTCCCAAAATTGCTCTCAAATGTTGCGACTGAGCTAATTCTACAACTACAATAGGATTTGGGCCCCATATTTCCGCAGCATATAACAACATAGGTGTAATCTTAGCTTTGTACACATTAAGTATTGGGTCTAAGGAACCTGGGTATTTATTAACTTTTAATTTGAGAATAAGATTCATCCGTGCCTTTGCTGTCAGTGAGCTTTTATGGTGATGGCATGTCCAGGATCCATTCTCACTGAATGTTACCCCGAGATAAGAGAAGGACTTCACTTGTTCAATTAGTTCACCCTCAAGTTGCCATCTGTGTCTCTGCTGACTTTTGCCAAAAACCATTATATTTGACTTAGTTTTGTTAATAATCAAAGAATTGTTCAGACAATAACAGCTGAGTTTTCTTAGCATCCTTCTGATGCCAACTTGTGAAAATGATAACATAATCATATCATCGGCATAAAGCAAAATATTGCACGGAGTGTTTAGGACACGAGGCATATGGAATGCTAAGTCCTTGAATTGTTCTGGAAGATCATTTATGTACAGATTAAATAACAAGGGGGCTAATAAACACCCTTGTCGTACCCCTCTATATGTGTCAATTTTATTTGACAGGGCTCCGTTTAGCCCATATCTTACCCTCAAACAGGTACCAGTATACAAAGCTTTGATAAGTAACAGGAGTCTTTGTTCCATTTTAAGAACAGTTAGCTTACTCCAAAGGGTCTCTCTATTCACAGTATCAAAGGCAGCTAACAAATCAATAAAGGCTGCATATAGTGTTTTCCTTTGCTAATATATTTGGCAATCAGATGATTTAGGATAAAACAATTATCTATGGTGGATCGATTTTGTCTAAAGCCTGCTTGTTCTTCAGCTAGAATTTCCTTTTCATTAACCCATCTTTCAAATTTATTCAAAAGAAGCCTAGAGTAGATTTTGGCCACAATGTCTATCAAACTAATAGGCCTATAATTACAGGGGTCTTTATTATTCCCCTTTTTATAAATGGGGACCACTATAGCCATTTTCCAGCCAATTGGAACCTGGCAAGTATTGTTTATGTATGTGAAAAGACCTGCCAGGATAGGTGCCCACCAGTTACTAAATTGTTTAAATAGTTCTATCGGAAGAAAATCCTCCCCTGGAGCTTTATTGTTTTTTAGCCCATTGATAATAGACAAGATCTCGTCTACAGAGACTGGTGGCCAGCTAGGTAAAGACTCGAAGGCTAAAGAGTCATCACTGACTTGCTGATGTTCGATAGAGTTATTGGAAAATAACCCTTTAAAATAAATTTCCCATTCCTTAGCGGGTATAGGGATGTCATATGGGAATCTTCTTTCCCTTAGAATTCCTGACACTGAGTGCCAAAATATAGCTGAATTATGATTCTTTGCAGCCAACTCTAAACCTGCCCAAATTGTTGAAACATAATTTTGTTTCTTCAATTTAATTAATTTTTTATATTCCTTTCTAAGGGACAACATCTTAGTATGTGCTTCACGAGAGGTACTCCTCTGTGCTGCCCTCAATGCTACCTGCAGTTTCTTTTTCAGGGAACTACATTCCGTGTCAAACCAAGAGGAGAAATCTTTCCGATAATTTTTGACAACAAAATTAGTTGTCAGATGACACTTTAATGTTTGGCATATGTTATTAAATGCATTGAAGACAGATGTCCATTCTACAGGAGATGACCGGATTATATTAGCCCAATTATTCATCTCTTCTAGTCTAAGACTCCCTGCTATTGCGGTAGTATCCACCTTGGTCCATCTAAGTCTGCCGTTTTGCCTCACCTCTTGATTATTTACCATCCAACTATCTGCCCTACAACTTGGTCTACGGTCTGATGACCCCCGAAGTTTTACACTCACGGGCTGATGGTCACTTTCCCCTCTTGGGTGGACATCTACCTCAGAAAACAGATCAACTTTACTTCTGGACACACAAATGAGGTCTAGAACGCTACTAGAATTAGTTGCATGATATGTGTAAAGATATATATAGCTATCATCTCCATCTCTACCTCCTAAAATTTGGAGATTAGTTTTAAAGATTAAAGAAACTAGAGACAATCCAGCACTATTACATTTGTTATCTCTGGAATACCATTGAGGGTAGTTATCAAAAAATTCATTTGGAATATTATTCTTTTTGGCAAAATCATACAGGGAAGGCCCAATTCTAGCATTGAAATCCCCTAGAAGAATTATTATAGAGCTAGGGTATCTAAGGGGGGTTGCAGACTGCCAGAAATAGTGTGAATTCAGTCCACTTTTAGGGTTAGGGTTAGTGCTAGGGAATCATGGGAACTGTTATTTTTCTGAGACATTGAGCCTTCTCTGTCAGACAACTCTGATGCCACAATAAAATACAGTTCCCATGATTCCCTAACTCTAACCCTAACCCTAAAAGTGGACTGAATTCACACTATTTCTGGCAGTCTGCAACCCCCCTAACTGTTAATTCATCCAATAGTATTTCTAAACTTATCCATAGGTTGGTATTAAAAAAAGGGGATGATATAGGTGGAATATATACATTTATCAGTATCAATTCTAAGCCCTTATATTTAAATTTCATAACTAAGAAGTGAGATTGTTTGGCCCCAATACACAAAATTTCAGCTTGCCAATGCAATTCTTGCCTAATAAGAGTGCACAGACTGCCTGAAGCTCTCCCTTTATTTTTTACTTTTTGAGCAGGGATGTCCCAGCTTTGAAATCCCGGGAGTTTTATAGGTTCATCATTGAATAGCAACAATATCGAACTTAGCAACATTCCTGAATAGCAACAATATCGAACTTAGAAAGAAAACCCACTAAATCACTATTCACACCCTCTTTCCAGCCTGCCGCATTCCATGTAGTTATGTGAATATCATCCCCATTACCAGGCTGTTCTAAATCAGAAGAAGAGGGGCAGTAATGCGCTGACACCCCCAGTCAATTTGGGTTTATATCCGCCTCCAGGTTGTCTACTACAATATTATCAATACTACCTAGAAAAACACAGTTATTATTCAGGTGATCTCCTTTTGACTTTATGGTGGGATAAGACTGAGGATGTAGCAATTGTCCTTCCCGCTCAATATTCATCAGGTTTGGAGACCCTAAGACCCCTTCCTGTTGGCGGGCCCAATGCAGTACTGCCCTTTCTTCTATTACAGGGGTCTGCTTAGCAGGAGATTGGCTTTGTACCTGAGTTCTCATCAGAGGAGTTATATCTAATCTCACCAATTCCTCACACTGCGTCTTTTGGACACACACATCGGACCTAGCTTCAGTAGGAACCTTCAAAGTAAAGTCCGGCACCCTTAGATGATCAAAAGCTTTAAACATTGGATGTAGCAGATTCAAAGATTCATTCGAATATATGGGTGAATCACAGCCAACCGGCTTTGGAGAACCCAAATCTATCAGCGGCTCTGTAGATATTACTGTATTCTTTAGAGACTGTTTTAGTGTTTCCAGCTTAAGCAGAATATTATCTTGATCTTCTCTTGGAAGTAAGCCAAAAGCATCTATGAAGCTGTCCTCCGTCTGACACCGGCTGAGTTGGTTCTCATCTTCCGAATCCTTCTGGATCAATACAGGGGGAATAACCCCTTTTGCAGCTCTAAAGCCATCTAATAAAGGCTTAATTCTTTGATCGTGAAAGACTCGGATAGGAAAAATTTGGTATCGCGCTAAATAGGACTTCATCCTAAGTAACATCAAGGGGATGATAGAGTACCTGAAGGCCAATAGAATTCGGGTTAAATTTGATGTCCCAGGAAGCCATTCGATCGAGTCTAGGTCAATCTGCTCTAATTGGTAGTGAAGAAGTTTTCCCAAAGAAGATTTGATTACTCTCTTAGAGAACCACTGACCATCATTGATTCTGTTCTTATGAACATTTAATACAATCCTTTCCGGTTGGAATATGCAGTTATCTATTGCAGGTTTTTTGCTATTTTTTATGTCATCTTTAGAATATACCTGGTTCACTAGTGGTAGGATCCCCGACAACATATTGTTTGTTTTTAAGAGTAACCTACTTCGGTCCAGGTTGTCATCATTTCCTTTAGTCCTGTCTATTTGAGCAGGCGCAAGGATATGTTTGTTCAACTTGGTTGCATTAGTTCCACAGTTAGTTATACAGGGAGGATTGGAAGAAGATCTTACAAGTACCTTTTGCTCCAGCGACTCTATTTCTCCAGATAACATGTTCAATTTGTGTTTTAACTCAGCTAACTGTTCAGATATAAAAATAACAGTTTGTGTGGTGATTAGACAATATTTCGTCATAAGTTGCATTGGGTTCTCCCCAGATTGTTGTTCCTCATTCAGGTTCTTCACATTTCTGACAAATGTCTGGGTATTTCTATGGTTTATTTCATGGACCCTGCAACTAGCACCAATACTACTTGCTTGATCTCCAGAGGTTGCTCCTCCCCTGGCTCTAGTTGTGAGCTAATTACCAGGGATTCAAATCTGTTAGTAGCGTGAATAGGGTTAGGTTTCAATACATTCCCCTTACCTGCCAAGCACTCATCAATTCTTGGCTGTTTTGGTAGTTTCATTTGGGGGATTGAGTTTGGGCTCCCACCTAGCTGTTTTCTTCGTTTTCTTTTCCCCATTATTTATTTAATCAGGAGGCTTACAAATGGACTTGACTTCTTAACCAGTTAAGGAACCAAGGAAATGATCATCAACAATACAATCCTAAAAACTGAGGCCAGCTACAAAACCACAAAATAGATCTAGTTGGGGAATTAAGAACTCTCCTTCACCCAAATATATTGACCTCCCAATATAAGGGAGGAAAAGCAGATGGGCCCTAGAATGCGGCCTCTTCCCTGCCGCCGCCGTCTCCGCCCAATGAGACCGCCCGCGCCGCCTGGAGGGAGGGAGGAGAAGCTGGTGGGGCCCTGGAGCGCGGCCTCAGCTTGCCGCCGCCGTTGCCACCACCGCCGCCCAACAGAATGCAAATGAAATTGATAAAATCTTGCAATCTTCTGATAAAGGAAAAATCTCCAGACTCTACAAGAAACTATTAGAATGGGACTTATAACAAGACTAACTAAACTATACAAAATGTTATTGAAAATAACTCTGGAATCCGAAACGATTAAGGATTGTATGTTGAGATGGTCGCAAAACTTTGGATATCAGATTCAATTATCTAAATGGGAAAGGACTTGGGGGAATGATTTAAGATTTACAGCTTGTATGGACTTGAAGGAAAACTTTTACAAAATGCTTCATAGATGGTACCTAACACCTAATAAGATGGCAAAAATTCATGGAGAAGAAATAAGTAAATGTTGGAAGTGTGGAGACACTGATGGTTCATTATACCACTTATGGTGGACCTGGCCACTTGCTGCAAAATATTGGAAAGAAATTCACAAGGTTTTACAAGACATGTTAAAGATACCTATCAGGCTAGCCCCAGAATATTTTCTCTTGAACATGGTAGAGGGAGACAAAGATAGGAAGCATTTAAAGTTTATTCTCTATTTGATTACCACAGCAAGGATGTTGTATGCACAGAGATGAAAAGAGAAAGAGATTCTAAAGATAGATGATTGGTTAAACAAAGGTATAGATATGATGGAGTTAGGTAAACTGATGATGTTAATTAACGATACAAGTACAGCAGGTTGGGATGAAGATTGGGGATTATTACTGAGATACTGCAGGGAAAGATTAAACAAGATTTCAAGACTGGTAAAGGTAGAAAGTGACTTGGGAAAATGCTTACATGGCAAGAGATAAGGAAAAGGAAAAGGATATATATTTTGCTTACCCAGATATAAAATAAAACTATTGAATAAATATAATGTATGGTATATTATTAAGGAGAAGAAAAGGAAGAATAATTGTGCAGATAGGCTTGATGAATAGTCAGAGTTACAATTGAGTTCGGAGAGGAAAGAAGATAGAAGATACAAAAATATTTCTTGTCTAATATGATATCTGATGTTTGTTTATTGTAAGTATATATATATATATATAAGTATGTTTACTGTATGTATATTTGTTAATAAAATAAAAAAACACTTGTGGAATTAAGGTAAAAAGAAGGAATAATGGAGAGAAATGATTTTGAAGCAATTTGGAAAATATTTCTACAAAAGGCTTTAGTAAAGGAGGGAGGTGCTTCACCTCCACAGGAAGAGTTCCAATTTTGGAGGGGAGAGTAATATGAAGATACTTGGCTCTGGTGATGAGGAGCACTGGGGGAAGGGAAAAAAATAAAGAAAAGAAAGAGAGAGAGAGAGAAAAAGAAAAGAGGGAAAATGAATTAGGGATAAATTAATAGTATTATACCTTTGTTGAATTGTGAAAAGTATATGGTGAAAAGAAGACAGTAAGAAGAATGAAGATATTAACAACAATTTTACATTTTTTAAAATTTACTGGTTTAATCAATATTAAATGGTTTGATATGAATTAGATTTAGATAAAGCAGTAAAGAATGAATAATTAATGTGATTTTCCATATATATATGGAATATTATGTAAAGGTTTTTTTAAAATATGATTGTATGTAGGTTGTAATACTAATAAAGAATTTTATACCAAAAAAACAACATTCCACCTACTAAAAAAACAAACAACAACAACAACAACAAAACAAGCACAGCAAGGAATGGGACCTGATTCCAGGGAGCAAAGTCTACTTGTCTACCAAACATCTAAAGACTTGACAGCCAGACGAAAACCTGAGACCCAAATTTGTTGGACCTTTTACTGTAACAACACTGATTAATGATGTAACTGCTGAATTGGACTTGCCCACGTCTTATGGACATTTGCATCCAGTTTTTCATTATAGCCTATTGAAAACAGCCCTGTCAATGGACCCATGGAGGACTGAACTAGACCCACCCCCACCCTTGATAGTTGAAGGCAAACAACATTTTGAGGTGGCTAAGATCTTGGACTCCCGGATCCTCAGAAACATGCTACAATACTTAGTTGGCTGGAAATACTTCAGTGAGTCCGAGAATGAATGGGTGTATGCCCACCATGTTGATGCCCCAAAATTAACTTAGCATTTTCATCAGGCCCACCTGGACAATCCTGGGAACAATGGAGAAGGCTAAGTCTAGGGTGGCGGGATGTCAGAACCCAAAAGAGTTTTGGTTTTGTCATTATGGGTGAAGTTGGGAAATGTATATATAAAATCTGCATTGTGTGTGTGTGTGTGTGTGTGTGTGTGTGTGTATACTTGCCTATTACATATAACACAATCTATCTATCTATCTATCTGCAATAAAGTATTTTTGTTCATACACCAAGATTATTGTCTGAGTCCTTGGAACAGAGCCGATTGGTACTGACAATGATGGCAAATTGAACATTTATGATGGCATTGATGGAAAGACATAGATAAACAGAAAGATATAGATCAGGGGTAGGCAACCTTCCCCTTTAAGGGCTGAGGGACTTCAGCTCCCAGAATCCCAGGAGCTATTGGCCAACATGGGACTATTGGCCAACATGGCTGAGGCTTCTGGGAGCTGAAGTCCCTCGGCCCTTAAAGGGGAAAGGTTGCCTACCCCTGATATAGATAAACATTTTATTAACTGGACAAAAAGCAATTTATAAGACTCAAGTGGTCCAAATTTTGATAAATGGTGATAAAACATCACCCTCTGATTTTAAAATAGATACTTGTCAAGACTGCCTGCTTTCACCTTCATTCTTCAAATTGACCTTGGAGGTTTCAATGACCATTATTAAAGAAGAAAAAACTATGAAAGGAAACAAAATTAAAGAATTTCAATGTAAGATTAAAGCTTTTGCAGAAGATATTGTGATTATTTTACAAAATACTTTGGGAGGAGTAAACTATTTGATGAAATTAAAAATATTTTAATAGAAAATACAAGATTTAAGCTAGAAAAAAGTAAAAATACTTTGGTGTCACTCTAACTAATAGTAATCTAAAACTGTTTCTGAATATTATTCAAGAGTATGGAATCAAACTAAATTAGATGTGCAGACATGGAATAGTGGGCCCTTGTATTAGCTGGGGTTTGGTTCCAGGACCCCCCACTCCCCATGATGTTCAAGTCCCATTAAATACAATGGCATAGTAAAATCGTGCCCCTTATATAAAATGGCAAAAACAAGGTTTGCTTTTTGGAATTTATATATTTTTTAAAAAAAATATTTTCAATCAGTGGATGGTTGAATCTGTGAATAAAGAATCTATGGATATGGAGGTCCAATGCAAATTAAAACTGTCACTTCTGGGAAGGATTTCTGTTATAAAAATGAGTGTTTTATCAAAAATGCTTTTTTAATTTCAAACAATTACTATCTTGACAAATGATGTACCTTTTAAGCAATAGCAAAGATAATAGCTAAAAGGTATAAAATGTTATTGAAAATGGAAACCAAGGAGGGACAGGTAAAGGAATGCATAATTAATTGGGCACAAAATGTAGGCCACAGTACAGTGGGCCCTTTGTATATATGGAGGATTGTTGGAATATGGATGGGTTATACAGTCAAAGGTGAAATGTAGAGATGTGTATGTGGAATTTTCCTCATGAAAACAGCATCTAGAGAAACAAAGAGAACTCGGACCAGATGGCCCTAGTAGACATAAACAGGACAGTGTTAGCTGAGAAAGAGATAACAAATACAAAACAATTTTAGATCATGGGAAAGTAGTCACATGAGTGGATGATGGACAGCAAGGGGCTGGGTTAAAACACATCATACAGGCATTATCCAATCAGCATAAGGTTTAACACCCAGAAGGTGGAGTAGGGGAAGGGTCTAGAGATTCCTTTGTCCAGAATGTTTATATTGTAAGCACTGTGTGTGTGCGTGTCTTCGGCAGTGGTTTTAACTATGAAGTGAGTTTTTGGCTTTTAGTGTGTTTATACTGCTTTTACAATGTAACTCCTGGATCTGGAAACATGGATCTGTAACTTTTCTTTTCTACCACATCAGCAAGATGTGATCCTATGGTGGATTGTATGTTTTCTTTTCTTATTTTTTATTTTACAGAACAATAAAGCTCTACTTTAGATCTACATGATTTGTCTGCATGCTTTCAGCATGGGAAAGCTGATGAAGGAAGCTGGTTTCCTGAGCTCTGCTGCATTTCAGTCACACCACAGCCAAATAATCAACAGGGATCCATTTCGGAAACACCCACACACACGTATGGAAAACACTGTGGGACTTCAAGACCTGTTGATTTTAATGGCGGCAGGCTCCTGCATGCATGCCATTTTGTCCCCCTGGGCTTGCCATCCACATGACCTCAAGTCTGCATATGGCAAGCTCGCATATGGGGCAGACAGACTGTATACACTTAGACCAAGAGAAGATGTGGGGAAAATAATTGAAATTTACTTTGAGTTATGTTCTTAATCTTTTTTCATAAAATGATGTACCATTGGTATTTAACCCCAGAAAAGATTTGTAAGATGTACAAAAGTTCCCCAAACCTGTGTGGGAAATGTCATTAAACAGAAGGAACTCTTGTTCATATGCAGTGGACTTGCGAAAGAGCTAAATACTTTTGGAATAAAATCTATAATTTGGTGGAAGATACTTTAAAAATTAAAATTCAGTTGGACACGGAATTATGTCTTCATGGACTTTTAAATGATCACTTGGAGAAGACCTATAGAAGAATACTGCAATATATGACAACTGTGGCTAGAAGATCTAGGCACAGATGGAAAGAATTGACAATTTTTTCACAAGAAGATTGGTTGTAGAAATCATATGACAGTGGCAATGGACAAGTTGACTATGTTAATACATGAGAAACCTTCAGATAATCTTAAGAAAGAGTGGAGGATGCTGATTGTATACATGAAAAAAATAAGGGAGGATCTGTTATGGTTTTGAGTTTTTAGAAATGTGACATTTGTTTAAAAATGTTTTATATTTTTATTAGGTCCTTGGTGAGGACTTTTATTTGCAGTATGAAAACATAATTTTAATATTATTATAATCACTATATTAACTTTTGAATAAACTTAAAAGAGTTAGATAAGTAATGTAGAAGAACCATAGTCAGGCATATTTGGAAGTCATAGTCATAGAAAAAATGCAATTAAAGATGGAAGACCTGGAGGATTCCAATTGCCATTGGAAACTGAGGCTTTGCCGGTTCCCCAAATCAGAAAGCAAAGAAAATACACAGAGGGTGCATCTACACTGTAGAAATAATGCAGTTTGACACCATTTTAAGTGCTGGTTGTTGTTGTTGTTATTGTTGTTGTTGTTGTTATTGTTGTTGTGTGCCTTCAAGTCGTTTCTGACTTATGACCCTAAGGCATTTTCTTGGCAAGATTTGTTCAGAGGTAGTTTGCCATTACCCTCCCCTGAAGCTGAGAGCATGTGACCTGTGTAAGGTCACCCAGTGGGTTTCATGACCAAGAGAGGAATCAAACCCTGGTCTCCAGAATCATAGTTCAACATTCAAACCACTAAGTACTGTAGCTACATCCTATGGAATCCTGGGATATGTGGTTTTGCAAGGTCTTTAGCTTTTTATGCCAAAGAGTGCTGGTGCCTCACAAAACTACAAATCCCAGGATTCAGTAGGACACAGCCTTGACAATTAAAGTAGTGTCAAACTTCACCCTCAGTCTTACAAATGAATGGTTTCAAGAACTTCCTCATACATACATTTCTGAAAATGATTTTTAAAGGGTCCATAGGTCACCCAGAACCTTCAGTCAATCAAGATGTAGAAATATCATACCAAGATTTGCCAGATATCCACAGAAAGAAGCAGTTCTTGCAGAATTCCATAAAACAGAAAACAGAAAATATAAAGAATCTCCAGTTATGATTTTGCAAGATGTGAGCACTACTGGTCTCCAGAGATTAAGAAACTTTAATGGAAAAGTTCAAAGAAGTCTCTATCATATATAGATGGGATTTCCCATTTAAGCTCACAGTTCATCATGGTGGCACATTCTGCTCTGCAAGCAAATCTCAGAGTGCTTGGAACAGATCCAATTGCCTTTCCACAAGAGGTTCCAGACACAAATCCCAGAAATAAAAAATAAAAAAAAAAAAACAACAGGAAATAATGACTGGATTGAGAGCCAGCATGGCACAGTTGTTTGAGTTATTTGTTGGACTACAGCTCTGGAGACCAGGGATCAATTCCCAGCTCAGCCATGAAACCCACTTACTGACCTTGGGGGAGTCACACACTCTCAGCCTGAGAGGAAGGCAATGGCAAACCTCCTCTGAACAAATCTTGCCAAGAAAACCCTATGATAGGTCCCCTTAGGGTTGTCATAAATTGGAAATCACTTGAAGGCACTCCCCAGAGTCAGTCAATGTGTCTCCAATTACAAAGGGGACAACAACAACAATAACAATGACTGGCCTAGCCATTTCCAAAGAACAGGAATGGAGCAAAAACCAACCAACCAACCAACTGAGAACTGATCACAGACGATATTGCTGAAGCTTAAAGCATGAGAGGTGGCTATGGCAGGTTTCTATTCCTGCTGAGGAACATTCTGTTAAAAAAATTTCTTTTCATAGAATCATAGAATCATAGAGTTGGAAGAGACCACAAGGGCCATCCAGTCCAACCCCCCTGCCATGCAGGAACTCCCAATCAAAGCATCCCTGACAGATGGCCATCCAGCCTCTGCTTAAAGACCTCCAAGGAAGGAGACTCCACTACTCTCCGAGGGAGTGTGTTCCACTCTCGAACCGCCCTTACTGTCAGGAAGTTCCTCCTAATGTTGAGGTGGAATCTCTTTTCCTGGAGCTTGCATCCATTGTTCCGGGTCCTAGTCTCTGGAGCAGCAGAAAACAAGCTTGTTCCCTCCTCGATATGACATCCCTTCAAATATTTAAACACGGCTATCATATCACCTCTTAACCTTCTCTTCTCCAGGCTAAAAATCCCCAGCTCCCTAAGTCATTCCTCATAGGGCTTGGTTTCCAGACCCTTCACCATTTTAGTTTCCCTCCTTTGGACACGCTCCAGTTTCTCAACATCCTTTTTGAATTGTGGTACCCAGAACTGCACACTGCATTCCAGGTGAAGTCTGACCAAAGCAGAATAGAGTGGCACTACCACTCCCCTTGATCTAGACACTATATATACTTCTATTAAGTTTGCATTGGCCTTTTTAGCTACTTACTGTTGACTCATGTTCAACATGTGGTCTACCTGGACTTCTAGATCCCTTTTACACATAGTCTCATTCAGCCAGGTGTCCCCCATCATATATCTGTGCTTTTCGTTTTTCTGCCCTAAGTGCAGTACCTTACATTCTGTGTTGAATTTCATTTTGTTAGCTTTGGCCCAGCTTTACAGTCTGTTCACGTCATTTTGAATTTTGATCGTATCTTCTGGGGTATTAGCTACCCCTCCTAATTTGGTGTCGTCTGCAAATTTGATAACTATGCCCCCGATACTGTCATCCAAGTCATTGATAAAGATTTTGAATAGCACTGGGCCCAGGACAGAGCCCTGTGGCACCCCACTGGTCACTTCTTTCCAGGTTGAAAAGGAGCCATTGTTGAGCACCCTTTGGGTTCAGCCAGTCAACCAATTACAAATCCATGTAACAGTTACTTTGTCTAGCCCACATTTTACCAGCTTGTTTGCAAGAATGTCATGGGGAACCTCGTCAAAGGCCTTACTGAAATCAAGATATACTATATCCACAGCATTCCCTTCACCTACCAAGCTGGTAATTTTATCAAAAAAAAAAAAAAAGAGATCAGATTTGTCTGGTATGACTTGTTTCTCTCAAACCCATGTTGACTTTTTGTGATTATGGAATTACCTTCCAGGTGTTCATAGATTCTCTGTTTAATGATCTGCTCCTGAATCTTTCCGGGTATTGATGTCAGACTAACTGGACGATAATTGTTGAGATCCTCTTTTTCCTCCTTTTTGAAGATGGGGACAACGTTTGCCCTCCTCCAGTCTGCTGGGATTCTGTTCCCCAAGAGTTCTCAAAGATTATTGGCAATGGTTCCAATATTATATTTGCCAGTTCTTTTTGTACCCTTGGATGTAATTCGTCTGGTCCTGGAGACTTATATTCATTTAGATTAACCAGGTATTCCTGTACTATCTCTTTACTTATTCTGTGCTGAAATTCTCCTATTCTGTCCTCTGCTCCATTATCCTCAGGTTAGCACCCTTTGCCTTTTCTGAGAAGACTGAAGCAAAGAAGGTGCTGAGTAATTCTGCCTTTTCTCTGTCCCCTGTTAACTTTTTGCCATCTTCTCCACACAGTGGCCCTACCATTTCCTTCTTCTTCCTTTTGCTGCTGACATACCCAAAAAAGCCTTTTTATTGTTCTTAACCTCTCTAGCAAGCCTGATTTCATTCTGCGCTTTAGCTTTTCTGACTTTACCCCTACACGTGCTAGCTATTTGTTTGAATTCCTCTTTGGTGATTTCCCCATTTTTCCATTTCTTATACATCTCCCATTTAAAACTTAGTTCAGTTGAAAGTTCTTTTGTCATTCAACCTGGTTTCTTGAGACTCCTCCCATTTTTCCTTCTCATTGGAACTGTTTGAAATTGTGCCTTCAGTATTTCCCTTTTGAGAAACTCCCATCCGTCTTGAACTCCCTTCTCTTTTAGTATTCCTGGCCACGGGATCACCCCCAGTATTTATCTAAGTTTACTAAAATCAGCTTTCCTAAAGTCTAGAATGCATGTCTGACTATGTCTGGCTTCTCCTTTCCACTGTATAATAAATTCCAGGAGAACATGATCACTCCCACCTAAGGATCCAACCACTTGCACCCCATTAACTAGGTCTTCCCTGTTAGTTAGGATCAGATCCAAAATAGCTGACTCCCTTGTTGCTTCTTCTACCTGTTGGACAATGAAAATGTCTTCAAGGCAAGTGAGGAATTTGCTAGACCTTGAGGATTTTGCTGAGTTTGAATTCCAGCAAATATCAGGATAGTTGAAGTCACGCATCACTACTATATTTCTCCTTTCTAAGTGTGTGATCATCTGTTCTAGAAAGGCATCATCCAATTCCTCAGTCTGACTTGGGGGTCTGTAGTAGACTCCCACACTAACATCCCTGTTGTTTCCTTCCCCTTTAATTTTTATCCAGATGCTGTCCACCTAATTTCCAGGATTTAAGTCCTGGATCTCTGACATATAATGACATCCCTGACATATAATGCTATTCCTCCTCCTTTCCTGTTTGGCCTATTTCTCTTAAAAAGGTTATACCCCTCTATTCCTATATTCCGTGAGACTCATCCCATCAGGTTTCAGTGATGCCTATTTTATCATATTTGCTTTGTTGTGCTAGGAGTTCAAGTTCATCTTGCTTATTTCCCATGCTCTGTGCATTAGTGTAGAGATATCTAAGACCATATGTCCCCTCGACTTGCTGCCTGTGCACATTTTTTTGCCTCCCACTGTTGGGTCCTTGCACTGTTTGCCTTGTTCCTGCTATGACAGTGTGACTGTTTTTTCCAGTCCTTATGTCTTCCAGAACACTGTCTCCCTTCCCCACATAAATCAGTTAATTTTTTTTACAAGGTGTTTGAAACTTCATACCTAAAAGTGTGTTTAAGGTTTTTGTTGTTAACTGCCCTCGAGTCATTCTGGACCCATGGCAACTGTATGGATGAGACATCTCCAAGATCCCCTGTCCTTCACTGCTCTGATTAAATCCTGCAACCCCTTGACACCCATGGTGACCTCCTTAATAGAGTCCATTCATCTGGTATGTGGCCTTCCTCTCTTCCTACTTCCCTGCACCTTCCCCAGCATTATAGTTTTTTTCCAAAGAGTCCTCTCTTCTCGTGATGTGTCCAAAGTATGACAGACTCAGTTTGGTCATCTTGGCTTCCAGGGAGGTTTCCAGCTTGATCTGCTCTAGGACCCATTTGTTTGTCCTTTTGGCTGTCCTTGGGATCCTCAGCACACTTCTTCAGCACCACATTCTCTCAAATGCATTGATTTTCTTCCTGTCATCTTCCTTAACTGTCCAGCTCTGACATCCATACAAGGTAATAGGGAATACAATGGCTTGTATGATTCTGACTTTTGTGCTGAGTTGTATATCTTTGCATTTTAGAATCTTCTAGTTCTTTCATAGCCACCCTCCCCATTCTTAGTCTTCTTCTGATTTCCTGACTGCAGTCCCCATTTCTATCAATGTTTGATCTTAGATATGAGAATCCTTTTACTATTTTTATTTCTTCATTGTCTAGGTTGAACTTGTGAAGGTCCTCAGTGGTCATTATTTTTGTTTGCTTTATGTTCAACATTTAGCCTGCCTTAGCACTTTCTTCTTTGATCTTCCTTAGTAGTTGTTCCAGGTCTGTGAGGTTTTCTGCTAGTAGTATGGTGTCATCTGCATATCTTAGATTGTTGATATTCCTTCCTCCTATTTTCTTTCCTCCTTCTTCTGTGTCCAAGCCTGCTTTTCTTATAATATGTTCTGCATACAAGTTGAACAGACAGTGTGAAAGGATGCAGCCTTGTCTGACCCCTTTGCTATCAGATGTGTTGGCACTCCCATGTCTTTAAGGGTGTTCCATAGCCTTTCATGATATAGTCAAAGACTTTGCTATAGTCTACAAAGCACATGCTGATTTTCTTATGGAATTCCCTGGTGTGCTCCATTTGTATAGGTACTGTTAAAAGAGTATATTGCATTAGATCATAAATTCAAAATTTGAATGGCAAAATATATATTTTAAAATATATTCCTATCTGTCAAAGTTGGGTTTGGATTCTACATGGCAGTTTCTAGCTGTTCTTCCCCTGCTGGTGCAAACAGTAATCTTTATAGATAATGGAAGCAGGTGCCCCCTAGTGGGACCTGCTCTTGGCAGAAGGCAAAAATGCATGTTGCTGTCATTATATTGTAGTTGTTTAAAGCTCCAGTAATTGTCAGTGCACTGTTTCATAAAAGGTCACACCTAGTATACACTGAAATATAAAGCACTCCCCCCCCCCCCCATAAATGGGAGATTTAACTTGTTTAACTATTAATGTGAAGGGCTTGGGAGCAGTTTTGAAATTAAGGCATCACATTGACTATATAAAAAAAGAATAAGGCTGATGTGGTTTGTCTATGAGAAATACATCAAAAGAAGGAGCAGCATATCACACTTAATAGAATATAATCAACAATATTTGGCCTCAGGAACATCAAAGACTAAAGGCTGTGCAACTTTGATCTCCTCTTCTTTCCTCTTTGCAATTGGAGACACGCTGACTGACCCCAGGGAGAGCTTTTTATTTGTTAAAGGGAAAATAAGAGGGCATAGTTATACTTTTGCCTCAATAAATGGTTGAAATACAGGCCAACATGAAGTCTTCAGGTGTATCCTTATTAAGCTAGAAAAATTCCAGGAGAGACCACTCATTATTGGTGGTGATCTAAATATGAATGTATATCCTGAAACAGGTATGAGCTTACCGCATTACCTTTTAAGTCAACTGCAGCCTAACAGGATGCAGCCGGGATGCGGCCTGGAGGCAAGAATTATCACACTGTAATTCGCCACCAAATCTGCCGGGTGACTGCAGCCCAGGTCCCAGCTGCGCTCATCTGGCCTTTTTTCAAAAACGGAAAGCTCCCAAGTTTAAAGGCTGGGACCTGGGCTGCAGTTACCTGGCGGATTCGCGGCGAATTACAGTGCAATAATTCCCACCTCCATGCCGCATCCCAGATGCATCCCTTAAAAGGTAATGCGATAAGCTCCACAGAAAGGAGCAAACAAGCAAAAAGGAAAAAAAACCCCATACTCATACCCTACTTTCAAAGATCTCTTATCAAAACATAATTTAACAGATGCTTGGCAGTTTGTTAATCCAGGCATAAGAAATCATTCTCACTTCTCCCCATGCTAGCTTTCTTATACTAGAACTAATTATATTTTGATATCCTCAGCATTAGCATTGGATATAATAGTCACAGATATCAAACAGTAAACCTTTTCAAACCATCCTTCTATGGAGCTTATTGCTTGGCGTTTGAAATCAAATTAAGCCTTCCCGGGCTGCAGCCAGGAGATGGGATGGAGGTGGGGATTATTGCATGTTAAATCGCTGCCGAATCAGTGGTCACCATCAGCCTGGGTCCCAGCCGGATTCAGCTGGCACATTTTAGAAACCAGAAAGTGCTACAATTTCTAAAAAGCACCGGCTGAATCCGGCTGGGACCCAGGCTGATGGCGGCCAGCGATTCAGTGGCAATTTAGCATGCGATAATCCCCACCTCCATCTCGCCTCCTGGCTGCAGCCTGGAAGCTTAATTCGATTTAAAATGCCAAGTGATAGTCTCCTATGTTTGCACAGATAAACTCACTAGTAGATAGACCCCATTCCATATACTTGGTGACTACATCATCTTCTTTTGCAACACCACCCATTGCAGGAAAGATTTAAAAAGAAGAGAGACAGAAACAGGTTGTATGTCCAGTGCAAATGTGTGCGAGGTCACGAAGGCAGCTGCCAGAGTGAGCTCTGTATTAGTGAACTCAGCAACTTTTTATTTTTTAAAAAAACACCCCATAATTCAGAAAGGGACAAATTATCAATGGAAATAATGAGTCTTGAAACAAAGACATAAAAAGGGAATTTAAAGTTATGTAAAGAGTTGATTTGCAAGGCAGAATTTTAAAATTTTGAAATTAATAAAATATCAACATCATCCCTCTATTTAAAACAAAATTATGAATTGCACAACAAATGCTCTAAATTATTAAGCTCACGAACTTAAACAAAAAATGTTGCAATCAGCAATTCCAATTATTTTGACGGAAGAGAGTGTCCAAATATGTGGAACAAAAGAAATCAATTTTCAGGACAACGGCAGGATATAAATCCAATAAATAAATAAATAAATAAATAAATAAGGGTCATGGTAAAGTACCACATATTGCACACTGGCGTAATCCAACCGGGAGACTTTGAGAGTGTGGATAACTGTAGCAACGCCATCTCTACCCAGGAAAGGTTTCACAGGATACCAGCATGAGTTTAAAAAACGAAAAACCCTCCTCTCTCAGAAACATGTGTAGCTGGAGGTGCCACCATCTTGCACTGCTCACTCTGGGAAACTTCAAACCTGATCATTACACGAAGATCTGAGGTGTCCTTTTGTCTCTCTGTCTGTCTTCACTATTTGCCCACCTCCATCCTCTCATTACTTGTTCAAAACCGCTACACCAGCGGCCAGGTGCACATCAGAGACAACAGGAAAGGGGAACATTCTTCAGTGAGTAGCTGAAGAACATGCTTGTAATGAGTGAAATAATTGAATAAATGCTGACAATTTATGTGGAAAATGCATAATCAGTGAGCTCCAGAAGGTTGAGTTGTACTTTTCCCCATCCTTCCTCCACTGGCTCTTTTTCTCTCTCTTTTTACACTGGGATAAACATTCTTTACAGAAGCAGGTGATCTTCTCTTAGCAGTGTAGGGGGAGAAGCAGGGCTGGATATTTTTACACACACACACTTTGCTTTAAGGCATATATGCACCAATATATGTAAACATATTGTAAAATAGTATAGTAAAAGAGAAGAAGGAAGTTCAGGATGGATGAAAGTTTCTCAAAAGGGAAACTGAAGGCACAATCTCAAACTGTTCTAATGAGGAGGAAGAATGAGAGGTGTCTCGAGAAACCAGGATGGATGACTAAGGAACTTTCAACTGAGCTAAGTTTTAAATGTATAAGAAATAGAAAAAGGAGGAAATAATCAAGAAGGAATTCAAGAAAATAGCTCGCACATGGTGATACCTTTAATGACCAACCAAGTTGCACAATATACTTGTTGCAAGCTTTCGAAACTCCATGGGCTTCTTCATCAGGCAAGATGTTACAAACCAAACAGGAGAAAAACAATTGGAGATGTTAGTCAGATGCCTACATGGTACCTAGTCTTTAGTTAAGATTGTATATGGTAAGAAGGATATCTTTTGTAGACAGGACCCTCCTCCTTCTGGCTCTGTGGCTATAGGGAGATTTGCAAAGTCCAGGAAATTTAAAATCCATTTGCATTCAACAGGGACCCCTCTTTTGCAACAAGTATATTGTGCACTTCTCCCCATGCTAGCTTACTTATACTAGAACTGATTATATTTTGGCCAATTTGCTAAACGGCCAACACTGCTACCCCTGAATGTTTTCTGTATTGTGAGATATGATACCGCATTACAGCTGCAACAGGGGAACCAGGAAGGAAAGCCTGTGGACTGAGAACTTCAATCAAGGTAAAACAATTTTTCTTCTTCTTAAATTTGGACTGAATTCACATGTTTTACCTCTACATATACCAAAATATTCCTGATGCAAAAACATGGGAGACTTCTTGAGGAATCCATTGTTCTCTGCCACAAAGAGGCCTGTGGCCTCACTGGAATGGAGACAAATTGGATTGCAAAAGAAGGGTCTCTGTTGAGGTGTTAAATTTCCTGGACTTTATAAATCTCTCTATAGCCACAGGGCCAGGAGGAGGAAGAGGATCCTGCCTACAAAAGATATCCTCCCCACCATATACCATCTTAACTAAAGACTAGACAACATGTAGGCATATGACTAACATCTCCAATTGTTTGTAACATCTTGCCTGATGAAGAAGCCCATGGAGCTTCGAAAGCTTGCAACAAGTATATTGTGCATTTTGGTTGGCCAATAAAAGTATCACTGATGGATTTTTGTACTTCTATTTAACTCTGTGCTCCCCCTTCTTTGGTTTCAGCTTCAAGGTTGTGAAATAAAGTTTTAAGTTCACTGGAGCTCTTTTTTAAAGCTCATCTTTTCATTAGTTAGGATGCTGGTACTTCAAGTGTATTTGCATTCTAAAAGTACTTAGTAAAGTTCTTTAGTTTGTAACAATGCTGTTTTTCATGGAAACAAATAAATGCATAAAGAACAATGAAACAGTAGGATATCTTGGAGTTGAAGGCTTTCACAGCTGGCATCCATAGGTTTTTGTGGGTTTTTCGGGCTGTGAGGCTGTGTCCTAGAAGAATGTATTTCTGACATTTCGCCTGCATCTGGGGCTGGCATCTTCTTTGAAATGAAACATCAGGAATACATTCTTCTAGGACATGGCCTCACAGCCCGAAAAACCCACAAAAACCTAAGTCAAGACATCATTTACACTGAAGTTATGCTCATTATAAAGGGCTCCAGAACAGTATGAAGTTGTCAGTTAATTGCCCAGGGTATCACCTCCCTCAGGTTGGCTGACCTGTGGCAAACCAGAGGACCACAAATCGTATCTGCTGTGGGCACATGTCAATAAAGTCAATAAATGGGAGCCATTTCTCTATCAATGAGTGTTGACCTTTCTTTCCTTTGTGTCTGCTCATATTGTCTGACAGCTTTTCTAGAAGCCACAGTTCCAAATCTTTTTTGGATGGACCTCCTTTTAAAGCTCTTCTAATGGAGAGCTGTTTAAGTTGTTTGCCCCCATCTTTCTGAACTTGCGAATTCAACCAAATATCACAAAACTCCATAAACTTCCAATGATTCCACCTCCTAAGGGGAAAAAAAGCCCAGGTAAAAGAGCACCTCTAAAACTTCTCAACTCTTACTAAAGTGGGGAATATGTGAAGGCATGCCACATTTTATGTGAATGCCATAAAAGGTGATGCATTCATAAGAACATTTTTGGAACTGCAATGTTTCATTATCATATAGGTCATACAGCTCTCCTTCCTCACATGCATGGAGTGGAGGGTCCAGTAACATGCTATATAAGCAGGTTGTATGTAAGAATAACAGTAGAAATGCAAAACTTGTAGGTATTGTGATAAACTGATACGTCCAGTTTTAACAATGGGGACAAAGACAGAAGGAAGGATGTTATCTAAAGTGAGTAAACAACCATATAAATGGTGGCAGGAGTATTGGAATGTAGTGTGATGCTGGCTGGGAACCAGAAAGGAGATGGGATGAACTTGCCAAGACAACTCTCATGAGTCTAGGGTATTAGCTGGTGTTATGTGTGTAGTGTGCTAGGAAGACTTGTCTCTGTTCAGCCTATGGTTGACAGACTGTAGTTTGTGGACATATTCCAGGTCTGCTTTTTAATTCCTATCTTCCTTTGTAGTTTGTTGTTGTTGTTGTTCAAGGGTTGCTATTTTGAGGTCAAAGCTGGAATGCCTGGGAAAATTGAAGAGATCTACAATGTTAAACTGCTCTTCTTGATGATCAAACTTCGGACATATCATGACAAGAGAGGGGTCTTTGGAAAAAACAATAATGGTGGGGAGGGTGGAGGGAAGTAGGAAGAGAGGAAGGCCACATGCCAGACTCTATTAAGGAGGTCACGGGTATTAAGGGGTTCCAGGAATTAAGCAGAGCAGTGGAGGACAGAGGGTCATGGAGATGTCTCATCCATAGGGTCGCCATGAGTCGAGATCAACTCAAGGGCAGTTAACAATAACAAAGGAACTTATCCCTATTTTTTTTTCATACTATTCTGCCTTTGGTGCAAAATTGTCTGTTAAAGAAGTAATGTCCAGGAGTGTATCTACTTTATTAATTGAGGCATAACTGTTTGTTTTATTACTGTTTTAAACATATTTATGTGTTTTTTATATTATGATTGTTGTTGGAATTTCAGTTTTTAATCTGGATTTCATTATAATTGACTGCTGTGTGAACATTTTTGGAAGGAAATGTGGGGTATTAAGTTAATAAATTAATAAATACACCACCCAGAAGAATGTAGCAAACTTAGCAAATTTGTTCTGTTCTGCAGCATCCAAGGATAAGTGTACTGCTTCCTTCCAACATCGTTTCCGTAGCCCAGATTGTGGCTATTGTGGAGGTGCTTGCTTTATTATTATGGGGTATTTTATATATGCTTACTTACAGCCAAAATAAAATTGTTGGTTCAGCTGGAGGGGGAAAATCCATCAGTATGCCAAAAACTTTAGGTATGTGTTCAGTGTAGGGGGTCCTTCTTCATATACATTCTACTTTCTGGTAATGACTCAAGCATTATTTTTTCAGATCAGCAATGGAAGGTGTTGGGGTGGTGGTCTAGAGAAACAATGAATGTAAACTACAGATAAAAAAATGATTCCCCCTCCCCACCGTCTTGTAACTTGCCATCACTCTGTGTACAAGAGAGTATTGCATGGCAACTGCATTCACACTTCTCTGTAATAAAAGATTCTAACAGATGGCCTCACTATTAAAGTCTATCCCCGTATTTGCATATTTATTATTCATGCCAAGATGGCACTGAGCATACAGAATATGATGCAAAACACAATAGTTGAAATTAATGAGGAGGCAAGACAGGGTGTTAACCAAGAGGTCCTGAACTATCAAGTTATCAGTCTTGTATCAGTAATATGGGACCAAGTGAATTGCTGTTGACTTCCTCATGCAGTTCAGTAAGTCTGGCTCAAGAATAGCTCAACCATTAGACAAAGAAGTAACCTCAGGCAGCAAATGATCAGAGGCAGCAGCAAGCTGTTGGAGAAGAGACTTATTTTGCCACACAGAATGCCCTCCCTCTAGCCCCAAACCAACCTATGGCCTTCAGACTTGTTGGAAAATTTTGTCCCATCAGCAGTGTCAAAGATAGGTTGATCTTCCACCTGTTAGCCAAAGTGCATTTTTCTGAATTTTGGTGTGTATGGGGGGCATTCCACATGACCCCAGATGTACCCTGCAGTTGACCCCAAGTGTCACTTAAGTGATGACAGGAAGGTCATGCCAAGGTCACTTGGAAGAAACCATCTCAAGGACAGGCAGGCAGTGTGGGAATTGCAAATGGACCATCATCACCTTCATACTCAGAAAGAATGGGCGATAATTGCCCAGATGTCTCTCCTGATGGGCCAGATAATGACTTAATCCTTTTCCCATTTACCTTGAATATTGCCAGACTGGATTACCTCACCCATACAATCTCACACTTTTGCCCTACAGCTAGTTTTAGCCTTTAAAAACCCCTGGATTTTCCCCCTCAGTGTGCTAGTTTGGAGTTCATGGAGATACTACTTCACTGTGATCTCTAGTCTAGTTACTGGCACTTCCGTTCAAACCAATGCTCTCAGAACGGCTGTGTCCCACGCCACTTCACCCCATTGGAAACCTCATCTGTAGTAACTATCATCTGTAGTTTTGCCTCAAGATCTTTTCCAAGCTAATCCCTGATTTCCTGAGCCTTGAATGAACGACAGTATAAGTGTGAATTACTGTGTGATTTTCCCTTTAATCTGCATCAATTCTTAGATCCACCGGCCTCTTGGTATACAAGTAGGAGATGGTCTCGCAGGGTCTTTGTGGCCAGTCCCCTCTCAGTTTGAGCTAAATAAAATTCCCCACACTAGACTTTTGGCTACAATTTGGTGGAGAACGTAGGGGCATTTAATTGGCTCCCCCCCTCCCAATAGAAATTAGGTGAAAGTAATCTTCCCCAAGGTCTGTGCACTCCAACTGTGCAATCGTAGTGTTCAGATCCCGGACTTAGAGAATACAGGGATTGAGAGAAATTGTTGCAGATGCAGGGATAAATAAGAAAGTGTGTGATTACAGTTCTTGTGTGACGGGCCATAAGGGCAAAGGGCTATCTTGGGTTGGCTGATTCCAATTCATTCTTTGGTTGGATGGCTTGTCAGCTGGCTCGGTGCAAGCAATCCAGTGACGAACATTCAATCACCCTTGGGTGTGTCATCAGAGCAGATCCTGACACCCTATTTTTAATTTATCGTGGGTTGGGAGACAGAGGCAGGTACCTTCCCATTCAAACCATAAAATCAGGTCCATAATCCAAAAACCACAGACACGACCTTGGATGAACGAGGTAGGCAAAAGCAGAAAGATGTTTCTGCTGGAGGCTGTAAATTCGAGTGCAGGGTTGGAACAGGCCAGACAAAGTTAGGTACAGCAGGGCCATAAGCCTTTTGAGTCTAAGTACAGATCACCTTGGACAAGCAAAGGCAGGCAAAGGGAGGAGACATCCTTGTCCGGAGGCTGTACATCTGACCGCAAGGTTGAGAAGGCAGGGAGGAGGTGCTCCCAAGTAGAAAATATTCAGGTGAGGGTCTAGCTAGGGACTCAAATTCTGGTGTTTGTTTTGGGGCCTGCCAAGGGTAGCATCCCGAGGAGGATGGCAGTATCAGGGCTCCCTAGTCAAGGGATTGGCACGAGGCCAATCAGAACCTCTGGCCAGGTCTAGTGGAGGTTACAACGTGGCACTTACTGCAGAAGTGACCCAGTAACCTTCGTGAGGTGCGTGGCAGCATCCGACCCAGAGTTTGCTAGTGGGAAGTGGTTCCCAGTTGAGGCTAGCGAGGAAGAGGTTCCCACCAGAAATTGTTAGAAGGAAAAGGAGTTCCCACAAAAGAAGTAAAATGGAGGTATCACCAGCAGCTGCCAGATTGCTCAAGGAGCAGCAGGTCCAGGATAGGCTTAAAAAATGGATACTCAAGAAGGGACCCAACCTGTGGAAGTCTGGAGGTTTCCTTATTGAGGACCCATTTGCGACCCTCTTGGAGATTTATAATGTCAAAATGACAAAGAAAGGGTTAAAGAACATTCCCAAAACAGAAAAGGATAAGTGGGCCTCATGAGGCATTTGGATGTTAGTCCATGAAGCCATGGAAGAGTATAAGAGATTGAGATTAGATTCAGATGTGTTGAAGAGACAAATTGGAGACTTGGTCACACAAGTAAGAGAAAGGGTGACTGAAATTACTCTATGGGCACGCACCGCCAATGATGCCAACCAGATAGTGGAGAGAACAGAAAAAGATAATGTGAAGTTAAGGGAACAAGTGAAGGAATTAGAAGCTAAACTGAGTCAAACCAAACAAGCCACAGACTTTCTTCTGTTCAAGAAGACAGAAGGGGCAGTGTTGACTGATCACACTGCCTGCGAGTCCCGCATTAGGAAATTAGAAGCCAAATTAAATCTAAGATGTGCAATAGTGGTGACAGTACACTCCAAAATCCAGTGAAAATCCAGAGCACAGTAGAGACTAAAAAGACTGCAGCACACAGTACCTAGTGGAGACCTTATACTGGACACTGTCTGAGAATAAAGCCATAGTGAATCAATTAGGAAGTTGAACCCCCAGATGGGAGTCAAGTGGACTCCTTTCACACCACAAAGCCAAGGGACAGGACTTAACTCAGGTTGCACAAATCCCAGCTATTCAGGACCCTTTGAAGCTGCAGTATCGAATTACAATTTGGCTAATTTAGAGCTGCATGAATGGGTAGCTAGGATGGTGCAGATCCTATGGCCTGGAATCATCTTATGGGCAAGATACCAAAACAAAATACAGCACCCTGATGAAGCACCAGAAACAGGTAGCCCAGAAAAAGATGCTAGGCATCTTATCTGGAGCTATAGGACTAAATAAAGACAGAGAGCCACTCCTACACAACATTGAGGTCATTAGGAAGTCTATGAAGGATTACATGAATCAGCTAAAAATTACCTAGGATCAGTGACCCTTTGATTCCAAAACATGGATTGGTAGGGATTTATGCAACATATCCAGGAGGCATCCCAAGTATATTGGACTAGGGAAGCACAGAGGGAGATGGCCAGAGAAATGGTAGCTGCAACCACCAGGAAAAGTTCCAAAGCGGGAGGCAAGGTGGGAGAGAAAGATGGAGAACCAATCCACATGGTTACATACCATAAAACGGACCCCACTCCAAATCTGTACCAAAGGAATCCGGGAGATTCAGGATCAATAACTCCTTTCAGAAGAGGCCTAAGAGCAAACCCCGGGACTATCCAGAAAAACCAGAGCTCCTTAGGCAATCACTTCAGGAAATTTGAAATAACATCTGGAGCTCTAAGAGTTGGGATTCATCAGGGAGCAGATAGATGGGAAGCCCAATGCAGAGTTGCTGGACCTCCTAGACCAAACCATAAGTGGGCGGCACAAAGGAGAACCCGGTCAGGGAGAAGCCTTTTCCAACTTCCCCAACTCAAACCATTCTGACTAGGGACGTCTGGGATCCCCTCACTCGCAGAGAGTATGGGCAGACCCTAGATCCCATGGGCTAAAACACCCACTGCCCAAGAGAAAATCAGTCCTTGTAGAACAGGACCTATCAAAGTCCCTCTAAACCCAGTTAATATAGCAGCCCCACAACAGAAGACCGCAGATACCATTCCCATCACAGCCACTAGGGCAGAGCTACCATGCCACCAGATAGTAGCTGCATTAGTACCAGATTTGTAGGGATGCCCCAATGTATACACAAAAGTTGGATCAAAACCATACAAAAAGCAGCATAGCTTCTAGTGCATTCCGAGCAGCAGCAGTATCATAGAATCATAGAGTTGGAAGAGACCACAAGGGCCATGCAGGAACTCAAAATCAAAGCATTCCCAACAGATGGCCATCCAGCCTCTGTTTAAAGACCTCCAAAGAAGGAGACTCCACCACACTCCGAGGGAGTACGTTCCACTATCAAACAGCTCTCACTGTCAGGAACTGCCTCCTAATGTTGAGCTGGAATCTCTTTTCCTGTAGCTTGCATCCATTGTTCTGGGTCCTGTTCTCTGGAGCAGCAGAAAACAAACTAGCTCCCTCCTCAATATGACATCCTTTCAAATATTTAAACAGGGCTATCATATCACCTCTTAACCCTCTCTTCTCCAGGCTAAATATACCCAGTTCCCTAAGTCGTTCCTCATAGGTCATGGTTTCCAGACCCTTCACCATTTTAGTTGCCCTCCTTTGGACACACTCGTTTCTCAATATCCTGTTTGAATTGTGGTGCCCAGAACTGGACACAGTATTCTAGGTGGAGCTTGACCAAAGCAGAATACAGTGGCACTATTACTTACCTTGATCTACATACATCTTCTATTAATGCAGCCTAAAATTGCATTGGCCTTTTTAGCTGCCACGTCACACTCCTAACACCCTTTACTCCAAATTGGCCATGTCAGGAAGCAAAACAACACACCATATGGAGCTGGTGGGGTGCGGGAAAGGGAAACACCAGGTGGCTATATGGAAGGAGATTCCATTACAGCTTGGCCCTATCCTAGATTAAATACTTTAATTGGAGAATTCTGTCTCTGCATCAATTCTTAGATCCACCGACCTCTTGGTATACAAGTAGGAAATGGTATTGCAGGTCTTTGTACCTGACCCCCTCTCAGTTTGAGCTAAATAAAATTCCTCATACTAGACTTTTGGATACACACCCCAGTTGGCCTTTGTATACCATCTTGTTTTTTGTTTTAGGAGATTATTGCACAGGCTTCTGCCCAGCCTTAGAGCGGACTGAAAATTTGGGGAAAAAATTTCAGATCTGGTGTTTTCGCACACCTCTGTCCTCACACTGGAGGCATTGTGACCTGATTTTAGCCAGATCCATCCCCAATCTGTCCTAATCCTGTCCTTCACAAAGGACAGGTAACTCCCGTTCTTTGCAAAAGAAGAGATTAGAACAGATTGGGGACAGATCTGGCTAAGATCGGGTCACGATGCCTCTGGTTTGAGGGCAGAGGTGTGTGATAACACCCGATCTGAAAAAAAAATCCCAAATTTTCAATCCGCTTTGGGTCTGGGTGGAAGCCAGTGCAATAATCTCCTTAGACAACAGAATGCCTTGGGATGGCCCTGTACTGGGTGGGCTGAGAGACTCCCAGGGCAAAGAAGCAGGAACCTCCCAGTGAGAAGGAAAAGCTGCATTCCCTGAGCAAGAGGCTGCAGGGCGATCATATTTAGATTTATTGTTGGATATATATCCTGCCTTCCTTCCAAAAATGGGACTCAAGATGGCTACCAGTAACATTACATTTAAAAATGCAATTAAGGTACAAATCAAGATCAGCTATTAAATCAGCATTATTTTAAAAACACAGTTTGAAACACAATAGCTCCCAGCATTCCTCACCACTGGCTGTGCTTGCTAGGGCTAATAGATTTTGCAGTCCAGCAACATATAGAAAGTCACATATTCCCCATCCCTGACAAAATAGTTTTCAAATAAATTTTAAAATGTATAGGTCAACTGGTAAGAAGCCCCAAAGAAATCTTCACTTGGAGGGGCCAAGCTAGCTTCTTGCAGCCAGAGAAGCAAACTGAAGTTAATTCCAAAATGTGGTGCAGCTCTGGGCAAAGGAATAATAATAATAAAATTTATTTTTATCCTGCCCCTCTGCAATGCAATCAGAACCAGAAGCTGAGTGTCCTGAAGGGCTGCCTCAATTGCAGGGGTGGGAACTGTGAGGCTTGTGAGCTGCTTGTGACTCCTGGGAACCCCAATGTTTCCTACACCTATCCAAATTTGGTGGGGCTGAAAAACCATTCTCTTATGCTGAAAAACTTTTTAAAGTTTTAATGTGTTTTTTTATCCACCCTAAATAGCCCACAAGGTGAAAAGTGGAGCACCAGCATTTAGAAGATGGAAAACAGCCATGGCCATGCAACATCAGAGTGTGGTCAAGATGGCAAAGTTATTAATGAAGAACAGAAAAGCTAGCAGAGGCTGCAGCAGTTTTATTTTACTTGAACTTAAAGGAAGGGCCAAATTCTCCCCTCACCTCTGTGCAAGGAAGGGCCAAATTCTCCCCTCACTTTTGCACTTTGAATCCAGTTTGCAGCAACTGAAGTAAACAGAGGACAAAAGGAGAAAGCAAGTGAAAGAGAAATAAACTTGGACATTTTAAAACAGGGGTATGCAACCTTTTTGAGCCGGGGGCCGGATTGCTGTCCCTCAGACAATTGGGAGGCTGAAGCACCAAAAATAAATAAATAAATAAATAAATAAATAAATAAATATATGCATGCACACTCTCTCAGCCCCAGAAAAGCCATGGCAAAACCCCTGTGGAGATTTTGCCAAGAAAACCCCAAGAACAAGTAATAACAACAATAATCAATATCATCATTGTGGGCGGCAGCAGCGGCAGGGGGTGGCAGTGGCAGGACTAGCCTGGGGCCGGTCCAAAGGCCTCGGGGGGGCACATCCGGCCCCCGGGCCTTAGGTTGCCTACCCCTGGTAAATCTGATCAAGAGGGCTTTAAAATAAATCCGGGGGGGGGGGGGGGGGTTGGAGGTGATAGCTGAAACATCAGCCCAAAGACAAACCCTAACCACAAAGATTTGAATTCTAGAGGAGAAGCTGAGAGAGAGAATGGGATCCACAGAAAAAGTGTGAGAACAAACAAGGGAAACAACCAAGATAAGCTAATAGGGTTGCACTTAATGAGGAAGTGATTTTTTTTTTAAAAGCATGTATAATAAATGGAAAGAAGGATGAATCACCAAGGAAGAGTACAGATGTGTACTCCTAAGCATGAATAGCTGAAACTGTTTAGGCATGCAGGGAGCAACAAAATGTGGTTTCCACATACATTTGAAGCAAGAGAATGATCAAGGGGTGTTGGTCAGAAAGGATGTTAAAATGCTAATAAGGTAAAGGTAAAGACTACTCTGTGATCATGTGGCCAGCATGATTGCACAGAATGCTGTTTCCCACCAAAGTGGTACCTACTTATGTAATTGCATTTGCATGCTTTCGAACTGCTAGCTTGGCAGAAGCTGGGACTAGTGATGGGAGATCACAACAAAAAGGCAGAACTGGTCAATACCTAGTTTCCTTCACTTTTATCCCAAAACTTAACTGTGTGCTTCCATACACCAGCAGAGATCTTGGCAAGGGATCCAGACTGCAGATCAAAATTGATAAGGAAATAGTCAGGAATCACCTTGTTAACATACATGAGTTCAATATCTGCAGGGACAGATGAACTGCATCCCAAAATATTTCAGGAACTTGCTGATGTACTTTCTGAAGTGCTTGCCATCCTTTTTGAGAAAATGTGTAGAACAACTGAAATGACAGAAGACTGGAAAAGTGCAAACATTGTCCCTCTCTTCAGAAAGTGCCAGAAAGAAGATCTGAGCAACTACAGGCCAGTCAGCCTGACCTCAATACCAGGAAAATTATTATAACAGATTATAAAGGTGTGTAAAAAGAATTTATAAAGGATTATAAATACTGTTTGCAAATATTTAGATGGCAATGCAGTGATATTCCTAGAGAGAACATATTAATAAAATCCATGAATAATCAAATCCGCAAAAGTCAAAGCTGCAAATGTGAAAAAAGACAACCAACTTCAAAACAAAACAAAACAAAAAACCCAGAAATGAGTGCTAAACAGCAACTGGAATGGTTCTTCAAAGAAAATGCCAGAAAAGAGTAATGGGGGAAGCAGACGGCGCAAAGCGCCATCTTCAGGGCAAGGAAGGGGAGGGGCAGCCACACGCTGGGGGCCCCAACCCCTTCCCGAAGACGTCGTCGGAGTGCCGGACCCTCCACACGTCTGGCGCTCCGAGGATGCCTATCTGCTGCAACGTCCACACACGCTGCAGTGGAAAAGGCGCAGAAGGTGCGTCAGCAGCCTTTTGCGGCGCACCTTCGGTGATTTGTGGAAGGAGTGCTAAAATAGGGATGGCGAAGCTGTGCCGCGGGGCTGAGGAATGCAGATGCCTCGGCCCCGATCCGCAGCTTCCTGGGGCGGCCCCATGCCACCCATCTGCTTCCTCCCTAAGGTAACATAATGGTATGGGAAGTTGGAAAAGCAGTAATGAGAGGGTTCTTTATTTAGAAGAACTGTGAAGAAGAAAAAAAGAAAAGAAATCATATTCAAAATTACAAAAGAAATTAAATCACAAGAACAAGACCAACAGGAAAATATCTCACATGTGAAGATTCACAAAGAAATGAAAATTATTCAAAAGCAACTATCTTTAAAATTAACAGAAGAGACAGCTAATAAAGTTAAATATGTTATACAATAATATTTCCAGCATGCAAACAAGCCAGGCAGATGGCTGGCTTACAAATTAAGAATGAAAAAAGAAAAAAGTATGATTGCACAAATAAAAGATAGAACAAAAATCTACAGGCAAAAATTAAGAAAAGCTCAAGTATTATACAAATCTTTTTAAAGAGGAAAGGTCTGGTGACAATAAAATTAATTGCTACTTAAATGATACAATCATTTCCTCTTTGATTGATGACCAGAAAGAAATTCTAAACCAACTGATAACTACTTCTGAAATTGTTGAAGCTATAAAGAAATTCAAAAATGGAAAAACTCCAGGTCCTGCCACTTTCTCTGCTCTTTATTACAAAATCTTGCAAAATGGTCTAATTGAGCAACTGAAAGATATGATGAACAGCTGAAACAAGGTACATTTCCAGCCTGGGAACAAACCAACGTGCTCCTCATACCAAAAGAAGATCAAGATCTGCTAGATCCCAAAAACTACAGGCCAATATTGAACATCAACTACACATTATTTGTGTCTATGGGCCTTTGCAGACTGCTAGAAATAGTGCAAATTGAGTCCACTAGTGTTAGGGAATCATGAGAATTGGGTTTTTTTCTGAGACATTAAGCCTTCTCTGTCAGAGAGCTCTGGTGCCACAATAAAATACAATTCCCATGATTCCCTAACCCTAACCCTTAAAGTGGACTCAATTTGCACTATTTCTAGCAGTCTGCAAAGGCCCTATCTTAGCACAAAGATTGAAAAAGATACTTGTAATCAATATTCATGAAGACCAATGCTTGATTTTTGCCAAAAAGGTATATGAGGAATAACATCAGGTACATTCTAAATTTATTAGAATTCCATGAAATACATAATGAAAAGAAATTAGCTTTGGTTTTCATTGATACTGAAAAAGCTTTTGACAATGTAGCTTGGTCTTTGTTGTTGGAAATTTTAAGAAGAATAAATGTCGGGGACAGATTCTTAAACTGGATAAAAGTAATTTACTCTAATCAAAATGCACAGATTATGTAAATGGAGAGAGAACAAATCCCACAAAAAAAACAAAAAGGGACAAGACAATGTTGTCCACTCTCTCCCCTATTATTTTTAATTAACATTCTCTCTCTCCACATCATCTCAACACCAAGCAGCAAGAAGAGAGTCTGAAGTAGAGGACTCAAGGGAACTTGCACCTAGAGGTCAAATAGCTGAAAAGATGAAGAGGTCCTCTCAAGAAACATTCAGGGATAGCTATGGGGGGAAGCAGATGGTGCAAAGGGCCATTTTGGGGGCAAGGAAGGGGAGGAGCAGCCGCACGGTGGGCGCCCCAAACCCTTCCCGAAGAGTCACCGAAGGTGCGCCACCAGCCTTTTGCAGTGCACCTTCGGCGACTTGTGGAAGGAGCGCTATTTTAGTGCTCCTTCCAGGGGCGGCGAAGCTGCGCCGTGGGGCCGAGGTGTGTGGATACCTCGGCCCCGTGGCGCAGCTTCCCGGGGTGGCCCAGGGCTGCCCGTCTGCTTCCCCCCTATATTGGCCATTTAACAAATTTAAACAAAAATCTATCAGTGATACCTTTATTGGCCAACCAAAATGCACAATATACTTGTTGCATGCTCTACGGGCTTCTTCGTCAGGCAAGATGTTACAAACCAAACAGGAGGAAAATCAATTGGAGATGTTAGTTAGATGCCTACATGTTGTTTCAGTCTTTAGTTAAGATGTATATGGTGGGGAGGATATCTTTTGTAGGCAGGGTTCTCCTCCTTCTGGCTCTGTGGCTATATGGAGACTTGCAAAGTCCAGGAAATTTAAACTCATATACCATCTTAACTAAACCAAACTAAACTAAACCAAGCTGTCCCTAATGGTGGTGCAGTCAAGTGCATGCAGCACCATTGGGGACAATGTGGACCTGCTCTCCACGGATGCTTAAATCCGCAGACAGCAAATCCACAGATAACAAGGGGGATCTGTTCTGGACACCCCCCTCCCGATACTAACATCTGCAGGATCTCAAGTCCCGTTATCCCCAGTGGTGGTGTGTGCACACAGCTGTGCCACTATTAGGGACAATGGTACTTCAGGTGAGCCCCCATTGTCCCTAGTGGTAGAGCGGACACATGCATGCACTGTCATTGGGGACAACGGGGGGTGTCCCTAATGATGGTGCAGCCAAGTGCATGCGCCACCATTGGGGACAATGTGGGCTTGCCCTCCGCGGATGCTTAAATCCACGGATGGCAAGTCCGCTGATAATGAGGCCCCACTGTATATATGGAAGAAGATTTTATTAAAGACAACATGATAAAATGGTCGCAACATCTTGGACATTCAATTGAATTATATCAGGGGGAGGTAACTTGGGAAAAAACAGATTAAAACATACATGGTGCCAAGATCTAAAGGAAAACTATTATAAGATTGTCTTTAGATGGTATTTAACACTAGATGAATGAAAATCTCCGGTAATTGCTCTGATAAATGCTGGAAACGTGTTTTTAAAAAAGGAACTCTCTTTCAGACTTGGCTGACATGTATAAAAGTAAGAAAATGCTGGATTAAAATGAATTGTACAATTAATGAAATTTACAAGAAAAAAAATCAATGTAAACGAGAAGTTTTTTTGTTAAATATAGTTGATGAATCCTTGGGCGGGGGAAATGGTAGAATTTTATTTTACATGTCGTCCACCATTAGAATGGTTTTTGCTGGGTTGTGGAAATCTGAATCAATGCCATCCTTAGAAGACTAGCTTGTAAAATTAGTCGATGTAATGGAAATGGATAAGTTGACAAGATATCTTGAAAATCAATATACAAACAAATTTATAGAAGATTAGGAAAAGGTAAATAATTATCTAACTCAGGAATGGGGGAATATAATCATACCGGATGTACTTTCATGTCATAAAGATGTAGGTAATAAAAGTAGGAAACCAAGTACTACACAAACCTGATAATACCTGCTTTGGAGATAATGATCAAATTGAAAATGCATAGAAAAACATGGTATATTAAGTACAAGATAGTACATTAAATAAGTATTTTTCTTAGAAATCCGCCCAAAAGGCTGTAGATGAATCCCATTGTGGGAGAAAGGTGGGATGTAATTCTGTGCAATAAATAAATAAAATAAATAGATGAGGAAGTAATGAGTGGGTTATAGATGAAATGGAATGTCATAGTTGGTATAATTTAATTGTGTTTGAATTGTTTTTGTGAGTTAACTGTACAAAGAAATGCATGTATGGAATATTATTGGGAGCTGAATGTTTATGGAAATTGAATGTATTTTATACAAGTTTGTGTTTTCTTCTTGGAAAACAGATTATAAAAATATTTTAATAATAATAATAATAATAATAATAATAATAATAATTTTATTTTATTTTTTGCTTCAGATTTTGCAAGAAAATCCAGAGTACTCCATAGCAATGCTTGGCAGCTGTCTACACATGCGTCCCACTGTGTTGAACAGCACTACTGCCACTGGTGTGAGCCACTCCCTCTAAGATCACAAAGAGATGCCCAGCCATGTGATCAACACTGGGCAACTCATTTCTGACGTCAGAGGGAGTGAGTTGTGTTAGCGGTGGCAGCAGCAGGTGAAAAAGTGAGAGATGTATGTAGACAGCTGCCAACCATTACTATGGAGAGCATAGGTAACAGGGAGTGGGGATTCCAGGGCAGCTGTGGGGCCAGAATACTCAGGGAGCAGCCCAGAGTATTCTGGCTGGTGTAGATGAGCCCTGGTGGTAATTGGTTAAATGCCTGTACTGCAGCCACTCACCCACAAACCACAAGGTTGTGAGTTCAGTACCAGCCAGGGGCTCAAGGTAGACTCAACCTTGCATCCTTCCAAGGTCGCTATAATGAGTACCCAGCTTGTTGGGGGCAATTAGTTTAAAGTTGTAAACCACTTAGAGACTGCTTAGTGTGGTATGAAGCAGTAAATAAATGAAGCTGCTATTGCTGTTGCTAGCTAACCCCCTTTATTATGAGTTAGAGGAAATCCTTATCAAGTTTACAGATGATACAAAACAGGAAGGGGGTGGCTAACACATTGGAAGACCGAAATGGAATTTAAAAGGACCTAGATAAACTAGAGACTTGGCTGAAACAAATAAAATGAAATTGAACAGAGGCAAATAAAAAAAAAATCTACCTTTAGGCCACAAAAAGCAAATGCACACTTATAGGATGAGAGGGAGTTCCTCGGTTTGGAAACTACATGTGAAAAGGACAATGGATTATTATTGATCAAAGTTAAACAGGACTCAGCAGTGTGATGCTGCAGCAAATAAGACAAAAATATTTTAACCCGGATTAACAGAACCATAGTTTCTAAGACAAGGGAATAACATTTATAGCAATAGCATTTACATTTATACACCACTTCATAATGAACACAGCACTCTCTAAGTGGTTTACTATCTGTAATCCAATTGCCTCCATCAAGCTGGGTACTCATTTTACTGACCTACGAAAGGATGAGTCAACCTGGAGCCCTCTGGGATTGAAGTCATAACGTTGTGGCTGCAGTACCGGCATTTAACCACTGTGCCACCAAGAAGTAATAGTCTTAATATATTCTGCACTCATCAGGCCTCATCTGGAGTATTGCATTCAGTTCTGGCCACTTCCTTTTAGGAAGGATATAAACAAGTTGGAGTGAGTTCAGAGAAGGGCAACAAGGGAGATTATCATACCATAGCCATTTCAGCAACAATTGCGCTTTTGGATGGTAGAGTAATAGTAGAGCTATAGTAATAGCTATTTTCACACGGTCACGCAACTGTGAGACAATGACGGCATAAAACCTAATTAATTGTGTGATTGCATTCTGCACACATGCATGAATGAATCGCTATTACATTGTGGGTGATCGTTTTGCACATGTAACATTTCCATGCTATGATGGATGTTTGACATGAATGTTTCCATCCAGCACAGAATAAAATTAAAGAAATCTTTTTTTATTTTACCACATTAATTCTATCCAATGCACACAAACTCATGCCCCGTAGCTCACAACAAGACTGAAATCCACTCCGGAAATGATCATAGCAATGTGAACGAATTGCCTCTACTGAAATGCAGCATGGGTAAATGTCCCTGGTTGCTCCCACAATAGCACAATTGAAGCACCATTGCTTTTTGCACTCGCGTAATCGCACTTCAGTCACACTATTGGAAACTCATTCAAGCCTGTTCCCCATGAATGAATTGTTGCTAGAACATACCAGGTTCTTCGTAGGAGCAGTCCAGGATGAATGGGACATAGTCCGAAAAGGTTTGGTGCGATTGCGCAATTTTCCCGGGATAATCTCTTTTACTCCCAGTTTTTCCTTTCATCTGAAAATCTCCAAGGATGACAGGAGGTGTGGAGAATAAACCTTTGCTTCAGTCTTCTCAGAAAAGGCAAAGGGTGTTCAACCTGAGGATAATGGAGCAGAGGACAGAATAGGAGAATGTCAGCACAGTATAAGTAAAGAGATAGTACAGGAATACCTGGTTAATCTAAATGAATATAAATCTCCAGGACCAGATGAATTACATCCAAGGGTACTAAAAGAACTGGCAAATGTAATATCGGAACCATTGGCAATAATCTTTGAGAACTCCTGGAGAACAGAAGTCCCAGCAGATTGGAGGAGGGCAAACGTCCCCATCTTCAAAAAGGGAAAAAAAGAGGATCCCAACAATTATCATCCAACCGGGAAAGATTCTGGAGCAGATCATTAAACAGAGAGTCTGTGAACACCTGGAAGGTAATTCCATAATCACAAAAAATCAACATGGGTTTCAGAGGAACAAGTCATGCCAGACAAATCTGATCTCTTTTTTTGATAAAATTACCAGCTTGGTAGATGAAGGGAATGCTGTGGATATAGTATATCTTGATTTCAGTAATGCTTTTGACAAGGTTCCCCATGACATTCTTGCAAACAAGATGGTAAAATGTGGGCTAGACAAAGTAACTGTTACATGGATTTGTAATTGGTTGACTGGCCGAATCCAAAGGGTGCTCAACAATGGCTCCTTTTCAACCTGGAAAGAAATGACCAGTGGGGTGCCACAGGGCTCTGTCCTGGGCCCAGTGCTATTCAATATCTTTATTAATGACTTGGATGACGGTATTGGGGGCATAGTTATCAAATTTGCAGATGACACCAAATTGGGAGGAGTAGCTAATACCCCAGAAGACAGAATCGAAATTCAAAATGACTTGAACAGACTAGAAAGCTGGGCCAGAGCTAACAAAATGAAATTCAACACGGAGAAAGTACTGCACTTAGGGCGGAAAAATGAAAAGTACAGATATACGATGGGGTACACCTGGCTGAATGAGACTATGTGTGAAAGGGATCTAGGAGTCCAGGTGGACCACAAATTGAACATAACAGTGTGATGCAGCAGCTAAAAAGGCCAAGACAATTTTAGGCTGCATCAATAGAAGTATAGTGTCTAGATCAAGAGAAGTAATAGTGCCACTCTATTCTGCTTTGGTCCGGCCTCACCTGGAATACTGTGTCCAGTTCTGGGCACCACAATTCAAAAAGGATGTGGACAAACTGGAGCGTGTCCAAAGGAGGGCAACTATAATGGTGAAGGGTCTGGAAACCAAGCCCTGTGAGGAGCGACTTAGGGAGCTGGGGATGTTTAGCCTGGAGAAGAGAAGGTTAAGAGGTGATATGATAGCCTTGTTTAAATATTTAAAGGGATGTCATATTGAGGAAGGAAGAAGCTAGTTTTCTGCTGCTCCAGAAACTAGGACCTGGAACAATGGGTTCAAGCTCCAGGAAAAGAGATTCCACCTCAACATTAGGAGGAACTTCCTGACAGTAAGAGCTGTTCGACTGTGGAACACACTCCTTTAAATCTTATTTAAAAACTGGCAATGCAATAGTGTCCTCCTTCACACTATTGATAGCACAATAGGTAGCTTCCTTAAAGGGACCACACGACTTTTGCTGCATACACAGAACTGTCATCAAGGGGAAGGCAACAGGAGAAATAGCCAGGAGACTACCATTGATAGCTTATGCTGCCTGAGGCATTTGCTGCACTTTGCCAAATGGCAGAGCTCCACTTGGGCAAAACCTGGCCAGTAGCATAATTCCATCTCTGCCAGCACTTTCATCCCTTCATTTCTCAGATTTGCACCTATGGTTGGACATTTAAGTGCTGGATTGTGCCTTAAATAAACAAGCCACCCTTTAAGCCCTCATCAAAAAGTCTGAGCTTCTCTTCTTATCCCCTGCTCTGAAAACTTTTTTGGGGGGTATTACAGTTAATTACTCTAACCTCTTCTTTTGCAAATTCTAGTTTGGGAATTTGTGAATTTTTCATGGCGGTGAATAATTTTCCACTAGTACGTCTTAAAAACTATTTCCTGAAATCATCACATTGTATCAGAAGCAGCTCTTCAATCTTCCCATGGCAAGAGGCACAAGAGGTAGATTGAAGAAATAAGCATTTCAGTAAACACATTTATAGCTATAAATATTAAATCAAGGAAGAGTCAGGTCTCTATACAACTTTCAAAAATAAACATCTCACTCTATTTAGGGCTTGCTTGCATATCCATCAGAAAATATAAAAATGAACTGAGGGCATCCTAAAATTGTGTGATTTGCACTTTTCTCTGGCACCCTACTTGGTTTACTTGTTTCAACTTGCAATCAAATTCATTCGATTGTATCAACTGTATTAATGACACCTTTCCTTTTTGATAGTAACTAGGAGATTTGGTTAAGGGGCTAGGAGGAAAATTGATCCATTAAAATATGATTGTGGCTAGGATAAGACATGTTTAGATACAAATTCTCTGCATTGTACTACAATATCTTTGGAGTGTTTCAAAATGTAAGGGGAAGTATCCTCTAGACTGAGGGCTGTGGTGGATGCTGGATGGACCACCTGGGTGCTAGCACTTCCAGGATTTTATTTCAGGAGAACTGATACATTCTCTTTTAGCTTTCTTCATTCTCCAGCTTTCATAGCCATATAGAGAATATTGCACATTTTTTGATTTTTGGTATTTAACTATATATTTTTATTTTTATTTTTACTTTTACTTTTACTTTTATGGGTCTTATGTAATGCCTTTGTTGCTGTACTACAGTTTTCTTCTAATTTCTTGACTACAGTTTCTGCAGTCTGAAGATAAAGCCAAGGTACAGGAAAAATGACCAATTTCAATATCTTACCTATATATTTTAAGTTATCTAAATGGTTCCCAATTGGCAAGGGGGTCAGGCAAGGCTGCATTTTATCACCCTACTTGTTGTTCTACTTGTATGCAGAAAATATCATATGAAGATCAAGATTAGACTTAGAAGAAGATAAGAGTAATGAATATCAACAATCTAAGATATGCAAATGACACAATATTACTTGCAGAAAACGTCATCAAAAACTGGCTACTTGGGCCAAGAAATAGGGTAACTGACTTGCCTTTCTGTCGAAATTCACTCCCAGGTGCCATGCTGCCAGGTCTTGGTTCCTTGGTGTTGGGACCACCAGATTCTCTAATCTTGGGTGGAGTCACTGCTGTTGTTGTTCAGGTAGTTCCCATTTCACTGTGGGTGGGTTGTTCAGCAGTTAGTCTGGCCAGTACCACCTCCATTAAGGCGGCACACATTGATTTCAGCTTTTTGCATCTGCTGCATCTACATCCTGTGGTCTTCCTCCTCCTGGGGGTCCTGGTCCAGTGGTTCTGTTATGGCCACATCCCAATCAGACACTCTTCCAGCTTGGCATTGCTCCCGGACTCTGGTAGGGGCCACAGTTCAAAACCATCCATCTTCTTCCTCAAGGGTATCATCTCCCTGGCTGTCTTCTTGCCGCTCATCCAGAAGCATTTTTATAATGGGTTCATCTCAGTCCGAATGCTGTTGCATTGCTCAAGATGATATTTCGGAGTATCAACCTACTGTCATGTACCAATCATGTACCAAGGATTCAGACCAGGGGTAGGCAACCTTTCCCCTTTAAGGGCCGAGGGACTTCAGCTCCCAGAAGCCTCAGCCATGTTGGCCAATAGTCTCATGTTGGCCAATAGCTCCTAGGATTCTGGGAGCTGAAGTCCCTCGGCCCTTAAAGGGGAAAGGTTGCCTACCCCTGATTCAGACAATAGTAGTGAAAGAACAAAAATACTTTATTGCAGACTAAGGACAATAATGATCAGTCGGTGTTTAGGTTGCTGCCCTTCTCTGCCTTATTGTCACTATATATAGACTGGAGTTACCTAGCCCTGCCTGTCTGCAATGTAACAATTTGACTTCTGCCTGGTGACTGAAATGTAACCTTTTCATTTCTGCCTGGTGACTTCTGTGTAACCACTTGATTTCTGCCTGGTGACTGTACTACAACCTTTTGTTTTTCTGCCTAGTAACTGTGATGTAACCTTTTGATTTCTGCTCAGCAACTGCATTAAAACTCCTCCTAACTGTTCTTTGAAATCAGTGCCAAAATTTAAACTCGTCTAATACAGATAACACATTCTATATGCATATATATACAATACAAACAAATATAGGATTTATATATACATTTCCCAACTTCATACATAATGGCAGCACCAAAACTTTTTCGGTTCTGACATCAGTTCAGGATTTTTCCATATCTTGGCTCAATTATTAATCAGAATGGAGACTGCAGCCAAAAAATTAGAAGACTAGGACTAGGAATGGCTGCTATGAAGGAACTAGGCAAGATCCTTGTATGAAGATATATCACTGAATATTAAAGTTGGGGTTGTCCATAGCATTGGATTCCTTATTTCTATGTATTTTGATGTGGAGCTGGAAAAAAGTTCTTTGGATACTGTGGACTGTTAGTAGGACAAATAAATGCGCCTTGAGAAAATCAAGCCTGAACTCTCCCTAGAAGACGACTAAACTGTTGTACTTTGGCCGTATCATGAGAAGACATTACTCACTAGAAAAAAAATAATGTTTCATAGGTAGAAGGAAGCAGGAAATATGAAGACCGCATTCCAGGTGAATAGGCTCAATCAAGGAAGCCACAGCTGCCCTGAGTCTTCAAGACTTAAGCAGTGTTGTTGGTAATAAGGGGACTTAGGGCCTTTGCAGACGGTGCAAAGCGCCATATTGGAGGCAGGGAAGGGGAGGGGCAGCCACATGCCGGGCGCCCCGACCCTTTCCCAAGGATGTCATCGGAGTGCCCACCGTTGCACATGGTGGCTCATGGAAGGAGCTCTATTTTAGCGCACCTTTCCCAGGCAGCGAAAGGTAGGATTGTGGCCCAATCTGCCGCTTCCCAGGGCAGACCATGGCCACTCGTTTGAGTC
Source organism: Phrynosoma blainvillii (assembly GCA_026167975.1). Classification (NCBI taxonomy): domain Eukaryota; kingdom Metazoa; phylum Chordata; class Lepidosauria; order Squamata; family Phrynosomatidae; genus Phrynosoma; species Phrynosoma blainvillii. Next base: position 16,657,976 of record JANUYF010000011.1, on the reverse strand, counting down.
CACTTTGAGTGGCCATGGCCACAATTGAGTCCACTTTAACTGCCTGGCTCAGTGCTAGGGAATCATGGGAATTGTATTTTTCCTGAGACACTGAGCCTTCTCTGTCAGAGAGCTCTGGTGCCACAATAAACTAAAGTTCCCATGATTCCCTAGCACTGAGCCAGGACAGTTAAAGTGGACTCAATTTGCATTATTTCTGGCAGTCTGCAAAGGCCCTGAGTCTTTGTGGTTTGGTCATGTGGTCCACAGTGGGTGAGGATGAATGGGGTGATCCAGCCTCTCCTCCCCATTTCATTCCCACTCTAATAATAATAATAATAATAAATAAATAAATAAATAAATAAATTTTATTTTTAACCCGCCCCTCTGCTAAGCATCCGGGGCGGTGTACAACAAGTTAAAACAATACAAGAGTAAAACACATCAACCAAGTTAATCCCCCTAACCCACCCACCCCTTAAAAATGAATTAAACTGGATAGTCTATTCCAAGCTCCAGCAGATCCCCAGTGCATCACTGGCTCGCTGATTGGGTTTTTCTTACTGAATAGGAGTCATCTGCATGCAAAGCAAGTTCCTTACCACTGACCAGCAATGCCTCCCTGAATTTCATGCATTACACACAAAAACTGGTTTGAAAATGTTTATTATAAATTCTCAAGTAATTACTTAAAATAAATAACCTTAGGTTTGCTACCCCATATGTACACAGAGTGGCAGCGGAAGCTAAACCTCCCTAATGAATGCACCTGTACGATGTGTGATTTTGAAAGATGTGCTCATTGCATTCAAACATCATATTCTTGTGATATTCTGGGCCCTGCAGTTGAAAACAGAATATTTACTTGCTTGTATTAACAGACCTGTAGCACTTGAATTGCTTGTACTTGCTTCTGCCGTTGATGCTCTAGTGGCTAAATTGTTCCAGACATTTCTAGATGTTAAAATTATAAGACTGTTATAATGATCAGGGTTGTGATTGCTTATTATATTCAGCTGGCTTGATGCTTCAGTAATTTTGTGAGCATGTTAATAATAATCACTCTGAACATACATTTTGTTTCTTGTCTTTCTGCCTTGCTCAGGACCTACAGCGCTGTTCCAAGACATTTTGTTAGCAGTGGCAAAGGACAAAATGAAATTTGTTCCCCCCATCCTATCCTAAGTATTTGAAAGATAATTTAATCTTTGTTTATCACTGGCCATGGAACAGTGTCCTTTCTGTCCTTATGAGGGCCATAAGCTCATTTAAGGGGTGCAGGATGGGCTGTGGGGTGTGCAGGGCTCTCTTCTCCAAAAGAAGGATATGGCCAGGAGACTCAGGGTTGCCACTTCTCTCCCTGCAGCCTCACCTGACATTAGTTTCTTGTGGGTTACGTACGTAAACTTTTATTCGGTCATTGACCAACAAATACAGATAGCAATCAAATCACAATAACCATAATTAAACTCCGATTATAGAAACTTCTAGATTGTACTACAGTTATAAATGACAAAAGGATAAAAATTTAAAAATTTAAAAATTTAAAGAATTAAAAATTAAAAAAAGAAAAAGATAAAAGAATAAAATATAGTTATTATACATAAAATACAAGCACATAGAACAAAACGAGGGCCATGTAGCATGGTCCGCATCTGACTCTGGTATCTTCTCAGTTGTCTGTCAATATTGGTCTCGGTCAATATTTCAGTTTCTTCTCATCATTAGAGGACGTATTTTACATACAATGTAACAGAATTTTGCTACTTTGTATACAATACTAGGTGACTAACAATTCAAAAGGCTACAAACAAATGAGGTATCTGAACATCTTGGAAATTTTTCCAGAAGAGGAGTAATCAGTTGGTGCCGAGTGTCTTTATAGAATTGACAGTAAAGGAAGATCGCTTCTCGGCCTTTTGGCTAAGATCAAGTGTAGTATCTTGTGGGTTTTTCGGGCTGTGTGGCCATGTTTTAGAAGAGTTTCTTTCTGATGTTTCACCAGCATCTGTGGCTGGCATCTCTGAAGAAACTATGGATGCCGGCCATGAAAGCCTATGACCTCACCTGACATTGTTGCTTTGCCTCATTTACAAGAGCCATCTCTAAAATTGCTTTGATTTGCAGAACCACATTATATGACAGTCATTATAGTGTAGTGGTTTGAATTGACTAGGACTCTGGTAGACCAGGGTTCAAATCCCTGCTCAACTGTGGAGACCCACTGGGTGACCTTGGGCAATGTCATACTCTCACAGTCTTACAGGGAGTCAAACTTCCTCTGAATAAATCTAGTGAAGAAAACCCTGTGAAAGGTTTGGCTTAGTTTCACCATATGTGAGAAACAACTTGAAGGCACTCAACAACCACCTTATATTTTCACATTTTTACTTATTGCAAACTGTATAGGGTTGCTACCTTAAGGTTAAATGTGGCAAAGTGTGGTATCAAGTATATTTCCAGGATTCCAGTTCATGACTTTTCAGTAAAGATAAATCAATATATTGTGACATGTGCATGACTCTTGTGGGAGGGAGGGATGTATGGGAATATTGTGGAAAAGGGCCTTGCTGGCTAGATGCCTAAACAGGAGCACTCTCTATTGCATCCAGAGTGACTGAAAAGTACCAGATTTTGTTCCGGTTTTTTCCAGATTTTCTACTGGGTTAAAACAAAACAACCTGGGGAGCTGGTATAAAAAGTTTCTGATTGTACCGGGAATTGAGATAAATGTTCTGGGATGAATAAAACATGTATGGATCTCTAAAATAACATGGGAAAGAATGGGAACAAACTCTGGGACTGTGTTTTTAATCAGTGCGGATGAGCCCATAGTCCATACCTGTATGAATATTGTGTGAAGTAACAAGCAGAATACCTTTTGCAACTCAATGACAAATGAGATTGTTTGGGAATTGCATGACACCTGTGGGAACTGTTTGGGTGAAAAGAGTGCCATTGCTGCTGTAGTATATTGTGAGTATACTGTCTTTCCTTTCAGTTGCTATAACTACCGCTGATTTACTTTTTAGGTGCTTACTCATGTGTCTGTTATTGAAAATGCCAGAAATTTGGTGAGCACAGATCTCCTACAATTTTTTGAGGAAATACTGTCAGAAAAATCAACACAGTGGAACATTTTGAAGCTTAGTGACTATATAACCAACTGTTCTTCTCCTCATTGTCATTTACCAGTAAATCCCAGTATTTCCTCCTAAGCTATGGATTTTTCTTGTAAGGAAAGCTAGCCCATCCCCTTCCATTATATTCCTTCACCTAAGACTCATGACCTAGCAATAAGATCGAAACAGATGGCCCCGAAGCTCCAGATCAGGGCTTTGAGCTCCAGATCAGGGCTGTGGCTACTGCATGCTACGGCCCCAATCTGGCATTTTTCTGTCTCCCAAAGAAGTGACAAAATGCTGTTAATTTTTGGAATGGAAAAAAGGTGCCCTTTCTGCTGCTGTGGCGTCTTTTCTGTATTTCTGCGGCGCGGCATGTGTAAACACCATGCCATCAAAATGGTGTGACACCACCCCCTGTGTGGTCAGTAGAGCAGCGTGATGATGGCTTGGGGGCAGCGTCAGGGCATGCACCGTGTGTACCCCATATCCCCACACCATCTAAAACCTGGCGCATTCTGCCAGTCTATTTTGCCCCTATGTTTACCATTTATAGCCAAACTCTAAGGGGGAAAGCAGACGGCCAAAAGGGCCGTTTTGGGGGTAGGGAAGGGGAGGGGCAGCCACACAGTGGGCGCCCCAACCCCTTCCCCAGGTCGTCCTCGGAGCAGCCGGCCCTCCGCACAGCCGGCACTCCGAGGAGGACCTCCCGCCGCAGCGTTCGCACATGCTGCGGCGGAAGAGTCGCCGAAGGTGCGCCGCAGCCTTTTGCGGCACACCTTCGGTGACTTGTGGAAGGAGCACTAATTTAGCCCTCCTTCCAGGGGCGGCGAAGCTGTGCCACAGGGCCGAGGTGTGGGGATACCTCGGCCCCGCGGCACAGCTTCCCGGGGCGGCCCATGGCCGCCTGTCTGCTTCCCCCCTAACTTTCCTATCAAAGTATGGAAAATTACTTGTTTGGACTATAACTACCCCTGTTAGCAAGACTCCCCAACTCCCCCAAGCTATGTTCTCCACTAATGTGTAAATTTAAGCTCCTGCCACACCATGGTATGGCAAAACAAAGAAGAGACCAAAAGAATCTATCCAAATTCAGGATCAGCATGATAATAAAGAGCATTGATTAGTACGAATTGCTCCCCCTCCAGCCCCCTTGCCTGGCCAGCAAATTTCCTTTTAGTTCTCTCTTAGGCAGATGTCAGTGGAGTTCTGATTGCTTTTTGATCTTTCTCTAAAAGTAACTTGGAAGGATACTTTTAATAGCAAATAGTCACATATAGTACTTTCTGTTTCACAAAATAACAGATTTACTTTGGGAAGGTAGAATCCTTTGAATATTGCAAGCCAACATCTTGTAGAACAAAACACAGTCCCTTCTCATCTACCTTGTTGTTCCCCTCAACATCCACAACAGAACATGATCTAGCCCTTGGACCATGTAATTTTTCTGACTGAAGCCACACTTCATGTAATAGTAAACGTAATTCAAAAGTTGCATTTATATCTGAAGTGAACTTACAGTTTTAAGGTAACCTAAACATATTCTCATTATTTAGAAAAGAACTAAACTCAGATTTCTATGGTTCAGAATGCAACAGAAATTCAGATACCAGTAAATTGTTGTTGTTCTTTTTGAAATAAATGAACTGCTATGGGATCTAGCTATATCCTAGCTTAATTCCATATGCTCGGGCTCAACTTCAGTAAGATCCAAGGCAGCTGGTCTTAATAAGTCTTCCCAAATAGGTAAAACTTCTCTCCACTGGATTCCCAGATGTACAAATTGTTTTTCACAGCTTCAGATGTGTTAGAACAGTTGCAAACAATAGCTGCACTGACAGTTAAGTATTGTAATGTTTTGTCTCTGTTTAACTCAGTGATCACGCTTCATGGGTGAAACCAGAAAGAGTTTACTGAAAAGAGTTTATTGATCAGCACAGTAGCACATCCTTTGCCAGATCTGAATTAACAAGCTAGTTTCACATCTATACTCACTCCAGATTATCTCCCTCCTTTACATTCCATTCCCATTAAAGGCCAGGCACTATATGATCTGGTTCCCACACAATACAATTTCCCACAGCTGCTTACCTCCATCCTTTTACACCCAAGCTCCCAACATGGCTACAGTATGGCTAAGCAGGCCTAATTTTAACATAGCAAGGGGAACCCAGAGGGGTGACTCTAACATCCAGCCCTTCCTCCCCACCCCAAGATACAAAGTAAACAAGGGCAAATTCTAGCAGCAAGTAATTGAAAGAAAACAACATCAAACAAAAATTATAATCATAAATTGACAGAAGCCATCAGCCAGACCCAGGTTTTTCAGAGTACATCTTATGGAAGCTCTTAACCAGCTTAGGGGCCCTGACATGAATATTTGCCACCCCACTCTGAATGTTCTTTGGGAAAATCCTTCCACTGCACCAAGTATTGAAGACCGTATTAAAGACAGCCCTTGTACCAAGTATTGAAGACAGTCCAAAATGTATTTGACTTCAAAAAGCTGTGGGTCATCAATCATAAGCAAGGAGCAGAAGTGTCTCGGTGCTACATGTTTGATACATTCACAGGCTTCAGTAAGCTAGAATGGAACACAGGATGTATATGACAATATATTTTAGGATGTCTAATTCCACGGCCACTGCATTGATAATCCATTTTTGAGGGAAAGAACCAATGGATTCAGGTCTCATTTTCTTGGAGGGCTGAAAACATTTAAGAAACTTGGTTGATAAATAAACCATGTTTCCAACTTTAAATTTCCATTGAAGCACCGTCTTATGGCCTGGATGTTTCTTGTAAGCATCTTTGGCAAAGTCTAGGGCTGATAATAGTTTTTGGCCACGTCTCTTTGACATGATTAATCTATTCTGTCAAAGGAACAGGGTCAGACTCCTCCACAGACAAATGATTTTAAGTCCTGTCCTTATACAACTTGATTTTAATGATTTCAATTCCTGTCCCTATACAACTTGAAAGGGTGAATGTCCTGTATTTTGATGTACAGCATTATTGTAAGCAACCTCTGTGAACTGCAGATAATTGGTCCTATTGCTTTGCTGTAAAATTATATAACATCTCAAGTACTGTTCCAGAATTTGATTAACTCTTTTTCTCTGCCTGTCCATCTGGGAGTGGTGGGTTGAGCTCAGCTCCTGTTCAATCCTCAACAATGGGCCAAAAAACTGCAAATCCCATGGAAACTTATGCAGTACATGAAATATCAGTTCATTTGTGCCTCACAATGGTATGCAACAGATTAGAGAGTGCACAATAACAAACAAATTAAAAGGGATAATACAGTATGCCCATTACGAAATAATAAATGTTGACCAAACGCATTTCGACATATGTGTCTTCCTCAGTGGTCATATACAACTGTAAAAATAAAGTGAGAATGGATCACATATATTGCCATATAGGTAATAGCGAAGACCATATAACTAAAAGAACAGAAATCATAAATACCTAATGAAACAATCTTGAAAAGGTAATCATAAGATGTATGGGGACATCCCATCTCTATGGGTAAGTTGTAGCTCCTAATGGACCAAATATCCTGCCTAAAAGAATATACATATAGGCAACTATTAAATATATGAAGTATAGTCCTTAAAGAAAAAATATATACATATGTAAAGTCATAAAATATTATCCCGACTTACCAAGGACTGGGATGTCCCACACACAATAGCAAGCTCTAATGAAGTTTAACAAAATGGGAACTTTATATCCCTACACAATCAAACAAACTAATTCACCTGTAGAGCCCCACCTGAAACTATTCTTAAGCAAGCAAGATCCTGTAGGTAACAGTAACTAGTTCCAACATATTCTGTAAAATATGTCACTACAGACAATCAAACAATATACATGCTGATCAAACATAGACATAGGTACGGAGGAACAGGTAAATAATTACAGCATTTCAGACCAATTGCAATTCTCATTCAGTCCATGTGGTTTCTGTGTTTGAAGAGTGAAGATCCAGAATAGTTCTCTTTGTCGGAGTTTTCTCTCCAGATGTGTCCCAGTTCCAGAGATTCTTTCTATCGTCCAGAATCTAATGTCTGTGTCCGAATGTTTGCATTGAATAAAATGTTGGACCATAGGTGCCTTTATTCTTCTATTTCTAATGCAACTCCTATGTTCTGATATTCTCATTTTTATTCTTCGTGTGGTGATACCAATATACAAAAGATCACATGGACATTGAATGGCGTACACAACTCCCTTAGTATTGCAAGTAAAAAGGTCATTCAAAGTATACAGTCTGTTGTTTACAGGATTAATAAATGCAGTAGTTTTAACACAATATTTACAGGCACTACAGTTATAACATGGGACATTCCCTTTGGTTCTCCTCTGTAGTATATTTTGCTGGGTCTCCTTAACTGTGCACCTACTGTGGACCAAATGGTCTGCAAGGTTCTTAGCACGTTTATACACAAACAAGGGTTTTTTGGAACAACCTGGGATATCCTGGAGCAGGCTCCAATATTTAAGGATAACATTTTGTATGTATCTTGTATTCCCATTATACGTTATGGGTATGAACATTCTAAATTGTATTCCCTCTCTTTGTTTTTTTGTAAAAATGCTCCTTCTTTCCATCCTCCTTACTCTGAAGTAGGTCTGCTTTAAGCCCTTTCTGGGATAACCTCGCACCGATAATTGCTCCATAAGAATTTTTGCTTGTCTATCAAATTCTATTAATCCAGAGCAATTCCTTCTAAGTCTGAGAAACTGAGAATAAGGCAGGTTTTTCTTCATGTGGGATGGGTGAAAGCTGTCATACCTCAGGAATGAGTTAGTGTCGGTCTCCTTCCTATAGAGATCAGTTTTCAATAGGGCTCCTCTCTTTACAACTAATACATCCAGGAAGTTGATTTCTACATAATCAAAGTTCATTTCGAATTTTATCGTGTTGTGCACACTATTGATATATTTATAAAATTCAAGAAGCTCATTCTCGGACCCATTCCAAATAATAAAGATGTCATCCAAATATCTTTTAAATACTACTATGTTAGCTTTAAAGATGTTGTCCTCATTCAATACATGCTGTTGCTCAAAACTATCCATAAACAAATTTGCTAATTCTGGTGCAAATTTGCACCCCATAGCAGTGCCTGATATCTGCCAGTAATATTGATCCTGGAATGAGAAGTAGTTTTGCTTGAGAGAGATCTCAGCTAGTGTGCACAGAAGGTGGGTGGGAGGATGTAAGTAGTCCCTTCTCTTGTTCAATGTTAATTCTATAATGTCCATAGCTTCATCATGGTTAATGTTGGTATACAGAGCTGCCACATCGAGTGTGACCAAAATACAATGTTCACTAGGCAAGACAATCTGTTCCAAAATCTGTAAAAAGTGTCCAGTATCCTTAATGTATGTAGGTATCAGCGGAATGAAGGGCTTGAGAAAAAAATCAACATATTCTGCAAGGGGTTCCAGTATGGATCCACACCCCGATACAATAGGTCTACCCAGGACAGGGAATTTTTTCTTATGAATTTTCGGTAATAAATAAAAAAGGGGAACTCGTTCCTCTGATTCCAACAAAAATTCATATACATTTTTACTGATATGACCATTAGTAAGAGCCTCATACACTATGTCACCAATAGATCTTTTAATTTCTTTAGTAGGGTCATGTGTACAGGGGGCATAATGTAAAGAGTTGTTTAACTGTCTATGGGCCTCAGCTACATATTTCTGCATACCCCACACTACTATTGCTCCACCCTTATCTGCTGGTTTGAAGACTACATCCTGGAGTTGGCAAAGTTCTTTTAATGCCAAATTCTCCAATCTGGATAAATTATGCCAAACTGTAGGGGATTGGTCCTTAATAGATGTTAATTCTTTGAGTATGATGTCCTCATAAGCCAGAACATTATGATTGGTAGTCACTGGATTGAAGGTGGATTTCGCTTTGAAAATGCTCACTTCTCTATCCTTGTCAGACTGTTTCATTCTAAAGTAGTCTGCAATTTTGATTTTTCTAAATAATCTTTGTACCTCAATCATGGTCTGAAAATGGTTTATTTTAGGTGTGGGGACAAAGGATAAGCCTTTTTTCAATACCTGAAGTTGATAAGGGGTAAATTCCCTTGTGGACAGATTAACTATCTCCTGGTCTTTAATGTCCTTTTGCTGGGAAATTTTGTGGGTCTGGTGTCCTGTCTGGTTCTCATGTTGTGTGTGTTTCTGTTTTGTCTTACATGTAAAAAAGACGATGTGGAAGATGGAGCTGTTGAAATCATAGAATCATCAGTGTTACCATTAAGTGAGGCATCACTCCTACTGTCCTCAGAGCTCATAACATGATCAGATGATTCATGAGCAAAGGATACAGATTTTTTGGACCTATTTGATCTTTTCCATTTATAAACCCTATCTTCCTGATAATCCCTTAAATCTCTCTGAAATTTTTTTAATTTGTTTTCTCTAATTTTTATGGTTTCTTTTTCCAAATCCCTATCTATACTTAAAATTCTTTGTTGGAATGTGGTGTTATCCATTGTTTTTTTCAATTCCTGTTCAATTTTATTAATTTCTATTTTGTGTTTTTCAATTTCACTGTTTGAAGTTTCTATCAATAAGATCATTAGGTCCATAGAGCACTTATTTAAAATTGCAAACCACTTCTTGCAAAATAAATCATTCTGAGGGAACATGCCTGGTTCTTTCAAAATTCTCAATCCCCTGGGGATTTTGAGATTTCTACAGTAGTCCCCTAAAGCTCCTGCATGCATGTTGAGTTTCATGCATTTTGTCTTGAGGTGAATCACCCTGCTCTGTAGGAATGGGATCCCTATGGTCCCCAAAGAAAGAAGGTGCATTTAGTAAACTTGCTATATAGTCTTCAGAGTAACTGAACATATCTAAGCTATTTGCCATCATGGGCCCCTACACTAGAAAGTGTAGAGGAAAAAACCTGAACAGGTAAAGGAAAAAAGCTAGGAGGTGATACCCTAAACAAACACAAACAGGTGAATGAGCAAAAAGTTTAGGGAAAATAAACATACGGCAATTTTATTTAGACAGTGTATTACACTCAAATGTAATAGATGTATTAAAAAATTAATTTGTTTGTTATTGTGCACTCTCTAATCTATTGCATACCATTGTGAGGCACAAATGAACTGATATTTCATGTACTGCATAAGTTTCCATGGGATTTGCAGTTTTTTGGCCCAGTACTGATTGCTCATTTTATGTTTATGTCTGTTTGGGCATGGCCCACAGGCGTGAATTACTTTTTATAAATCGCATGCTTTGTATTTAAAAAAAAAATTAATATATCTATTACATTTGAGTGTAATACACTGTCTAAATAAAATTGCTGTATGTTTATTTTCCCTAAACTTTTTGCTCATTCACCTGTTTGTGTTTGTTTAGGGTATCACCTCCTAGCTTTTTTCCAATCCTCAACAATTTCATAAAAACCTTCCAGAAATGGGATGTGAATTGGATTCCCCCCCCCCCCGCCCAATCTGAGATGACAAATATTATGGCCAACTGAGGGTCAATTGGGATTGTTGTACAGGATACAAAATGTGTTTGTTTCGAAAACAAGTCAATTACCACTCAGATCACTGTCTTTTTGTGGCTTTCGGGAAGATTGACAATAAAATCCATACTTATTTTTGTCCATAACTGTAAGGGTGAAGGTTGTAACAGTCCATGGAGTTCCTTCCCTACTCATTTAGATGTGGTGCAAACTGGGCAGGTATTAATGTATTGCTTCAAATCTTGCCTCAGTTTAGGCCACCAAAAATGCTGCCTATTCAAGTTAAGGTCTTTACATATCCAAAATGTCCTGCTGTCTTGTCATCATGACACTCTTTGAGTATTTGCCCTCTTAGTGTTTCAGGTACATAAATCCTGTTCCCGCTGTAGGGGATGCCATTCTGCACAACAACCTCCTCCCCATGGTCTTTGAGCCAAACATCCCCTTCCATCACCTCAACCATGCTTTTCTGCAAGGTCGGCTCCACAAGGGCTTTAAGGGTTTGGACTTTTGGTTGACTTTGGGTGAATACTGCCAAACCTAACTGTTGTGGAGGGAACCTTATGTCTACCACCTCTTTCCTTTGGTTAATGTATTGTGGCAGCCTAGACAAAGCTTCAAAGACAAAAAAAATTCTCCCAGATAGGTCTTTTAACTGGAAGTTAAACTTATAAAAGAATTCTACCTACCTAATCTGTTTAGGACTTAACTATCAGAGTTCTTTAGATTCTCCAAATTTTTATGGTCAGGCCACACCTTGAAATAAGTCCAGGGATGGGAAGGGCAGCCATGACAGAGCTAGAAAAGATCCTAAAGAGTAAGGATATACAACTGAGAACTAAGGTTAAAATCATCCAAGCCATAGTATTTTAATTACTATATGTGGAAGTGGATAGTTCCACTTCCAGATCCCCACAATTGACTTCCCACAACCAGAATGGACTAAAGGCTCTGCTTGGCCTGACATAACATCACTCAGAGCAGCATTCCATGTACCTTCCATGTCTCTATGTCTGGGATCCATGCCTATTGGTGGTTGGAGAGTCATTGGTGGCCTGGAGAGTCATCAGGCTAGTAGCAGCCAACTTTGCTTCCCAGATCACCTTTAGCTGTGCTATGGCCCTTCTAATTTGGGTCTTGGTTTGGTCTTGGGCCTGTGATCTCATTAAGGGGGGATGCAGATGGGTAATAATAATAATAATAATAATAATAATAATAATAATAATAATTTTTATTCATAGCCCGCCCCTCTGCACAACAATTGGGGCGGGTTACAACATTTAAAATAAACAAACGAATTAAAACATTCCCTCATCCCCCAATCCAACCCTCCCAACCCCTGAAAACAGGATTAAACTAGAAAAGATTAAAATACTTATCCATTAAAACAATAGCAGTAAAATCAAGCTACAATGGGGACATAACAAAGATGAAAACTGAAATCTCATCTCCCTAGAGCAGATGCTATTCCGGGAAGGCCTGCCGGAAGAGATCCATCTTCACTGCTTTTTTAAAGGCAATAAGTGTAGTAATGAGACGGATCTTATCCGGCAGGACATTCCATAGTCTGGGAGCGGTCACGGAAAAGGTCCTCTGGGAGGTCTGAGACAGCCTAGTTTTTATAGGCTGTAACAGATTCCTCCCAGAGGACCGAAGGGCGTAGGGGGGATCATATGGGGAGAGGCGGTCCCTAAGATAAGATGGACCCAAGCCATATAGGGCTTTAAAGGTCAAAACCAACACCTTGTACCGTGCCAGGAAACTAATTGTCAGCCAGTGGAGGGATTTAAGCATTATGTGCTCCATCCTAGATGTTCTGATAATTAACCCAGGGTAGTCCTGGGCTGCTCTGGGAAGCAGAAGATTGGGACCGAGGCTGCTCCATGCCTCGGCCCCAATCCTCCCTCTTGCCGGCCCTGAAAGGAGCAGCAAAATGCTGCTCTTTTCAGAGCCGGCAAATAATGCGTGCTAAGAGCCACTGTGCGGCTCTTCTGCGCCCCTTCTGGCACACATGTTAAGATGCTGTGCCGGGAAGACATCTTGACGTTGTGCGGCATGCGTAACGGCACGCGGCGTCATGACATCCTCAGTATGGGGTTGGGGCACCCAGCATGCGGCTGCCCCTCCCCATCTTTGTCTCAGGGCCGGCCCTTTGGGCTGGTCTGCAGAGAGCCTAAGCTTATTTCAAATTCTTTCTTTGGAAATATGATTACTCCAGGAAAAGCCCTATGCTTGTTTCAGATCTAGCAATCAGTAATGCCCTGTCTATATCTAACCCAATGAACACGCTTCATGAAGGAAACCAGAAAGAATTAATTGGAAAGATTAGCAGAGTAGTACATCTTTTGTCAGATCTGAATTGACAAGCTAGGTTTCACTTCTATGCCATCTCCAGATTCACCTCTTTCCTCCCTTCACATTCCATTCCTATGAAAAGACAGGCACTATATGACCTGGTTCACACACAGTTCCCCGCATCTTCTTATCTCTCTCCCTTTACACTCAAGCTCCCAAAATGGCTACAGCATGGCTAAGCAAGCCTAACGTTAACATGGTTGAGGGACCCGTGGGGGGCAACTCTGTTAGGTGTAGAGACCATTATGGAGACTATAAAAATACAACTCAAGGCCTGCATGTATTAAGAGAGACTCTGGCTAAATCTATCAATGTCTTGGTAACATCCTAACTGGGTTACTGCAATGTGATGATATGTGGGTCTGTCTTGGAAGACAGTTTGGAAGCTCAGAAACGCAGTGGCTAGAATTTTAACTGGTGAAGCTTGTTCAGAACACATCTCATTAATTTAAAAAGAGCTCTGGTGTGGTAAAAAGAGCTTGGATATGTTATCTTGGACTACAGCACCAGAAGTATTCCCACAAGCATGACCAGTGGTCTTTCTCGCTGGGAGCATTCTAGAATCTCTGTTCCAAAATAACTTCTTCAGCAATCAGAAGTAAGCTCATATAGCCCAGCAGTTAGAGCATTAGACATGGGAATCAAGTCTATGAACTCCCTTATTAATGGGTAAGCTAAAGTTTGGCACCTATGTCTACTGAAAGAGAAGCAAGTCTTACTATGTTCACTAGTATAAAAAGATACAAAGGGCTCTTGTAGCGCCTTTGAGACTAACTGATAAAAAGAAGTTTGTAGCATAAGCTTTCACAGACTCAGGGCCTAAGCAGATGGCTTAAAAGGCCTTCTTGGGGGCAGGGAAGGGGAGGGGCAGCCGCACGCTCGGCGCCCCCTCCCCCTCCCGAGGTCGTCCTCGAAGCAGCCGGCCCTCCGCACGGCTGGTGCTCCGAGGAGGACCTCCCGCCGCAGCATTTCCACGTGCTGCGGCGGAAAAGTCAGCGAAAGTGCGCCGCAACCTTTTGTGGCGCACTTTCACTGACTTGTGAAAGGAGCACTAATTTAGCACTCCTTTCAGGGGCGGCGAAGGTGCACCGCAGGATCGAGGCATGGGGATGCCTTGGTCCCGCGGCGCAGCTTCCCAGGGCGGCCCATGGCCGCCCGTCTGCTTAGCCCCTCAGTCGACTTCATCATAAGCTGCAGGATTTCTTCATATCTTTTTACAGTGATACAGACTAACACAGCTATGTCTTTGAATTCATGTTCAGCGGTGCTTACTTTCTAGGCTAGAGGCGAGAGTTTAAGAAGGCATGTAATGGTACCATAGGAAGGGTAATAGAAATGAAAAGACCATACTAAATGGTATTACCATAAAGGACTATTGTGTAGGTTCATTAACTAATGGGTCTCCTGCTAAACTTTTCTTTCTATAGAGACTCTTCCTGATGACACAAAAAAGTTTGATTTTGTTCAGCTCAAGCAGTTGTGAAATTTATGAATTTCTTTCTTTCTGTTTTTATTCTATTCTTAATTTTAAAAAAAACCCAGTGTGGATAACGACAATGTTAAATTAACCACAACAGAATACAATAAGGCACGATAAGCAGAAAGTAGATAAGACACCAGAACTCTCTCATAATGTTAGAACTTTGGGTCATCCTATTGGGCCAGCCAGTTTGTTAATGTTCTTATTAAATCCATTGGATTGTTGGTGATCTGCTGTGTTTTTGTCATTTCACTTTGTGGGGTGTGTGATGGGTCGATGGTGCAGTTGACCACTCATGGGCATGTGCAATCATTTCATGGGTGGCCAATAAAATAAATTATGGGCAGCAATGGTATCATCAGTTCATCTGTTGCCTTCCCTGATTTCCTCCCGTGTTGGCCAAGTACATCCTGCTAGGAAAGAGGAGAAAGCAGTTTCCAGACAGCCATCTTGAGTGGGTAAGTTTTTAAATTCTTTTTAAAAACACTTGGGGGGAGTGTGACTGTGACTCAGCGGGTGGGGCTTTGTTGAGTGGCATTTGCAAGTCAATAGGGGGTGGGCTAGGCAGTTAGCTCTATACAACTGCTGCCAGAGCCGCGCGCCTAGTGGCACGCAAATTTTATAACCAGCAGACTTAAATACTGTTAGCAAGGGATTTTCTTTGAGGAGGAAAGTCGTAGTCCACTTTCAGGTACTAATTAAGACTTAGTATGGACACTGAAGGAACTGCTGCCGTCACCTGCAATACCTGTGGGATGTTTGTATTCTTACCTACAGATGTGGGGAACTACACATGCTCAAAGTGCAAGTTGGTAGCCCTGTTGGAGGACAAAGTACAGCAGCTGGAGGCGCGGGTAGCTACACTTCAACATATTAGGGAACAAGAGGCTTTCCTTGACAGAACAGAACAAACAGTCTTGGATGGGGAACACACAGAGGAAGTCGCTGGGGAAGACAAGGTCACATCACACACACAGGAAGTAGAAAGCTGGAGGAAGGTCACACGCAGAAGTAAGGAGACCAGGGATCGTACTGGGAGCTTGCGGCTACAGAATCGATTTCAAGCTCTTACTCTTAGCAAGGAGGACGCAGAAGAGCAGCATGGACAGATTTCAGAGACAGAGCAGGGGACCCTGGCAGTTCCACCACAGGGAACAGTCGCTGCTAAGCCTTGGAGGAGGCGTGTGGTCGTGGTGGGGGACTCCTTGCTGAGGGGGACAGAAGCAGTGATTTGTGGGCCTGACAAGATGTCTCGAGAGGTGTGTTGTCTTCCTGGGGCAAAGATCAGAGATGTGACAGAGAGGCTGACAAGACTGGTCAGGCCTACCGACCAATACCCCTTCCTTTTGGTCCACGTGGGAACGAACGACACAGCAAGACACAGCCTTCAGAACATCAAAAGGGATTACGAGGCTCTAGGAAAGAAGCTGAAAGAAATGGAGGCACAGATTGTCATCTCGTCTCTTCTGCCAGTTCAAGGGCATGGTCCAGGAAGAGAGAGGAAGATAGCAGATGTCAACAATTGGCTCCACAGATGGTGTCGTCGAGAACGATTTGGATTCTTGGATCATGGGCTGCGGTTCCATGAGGGCGGACTCCTGGCAAGGGATGGGCTGCATCTCACACCAGTTGGAAGAAATGTTTTTGCCAACGGTCTGAAGAATTTGATCAGGAGGGCTTTAAACTGAACTGTGTGGGGAAGGGAGACAACGTCCTGGAAGACAAAAGGACTGGAGAAAATAGTCAAACCGTCATAGAGGAAACAAGGCAAACAGTACAGGGACCCAACAGTGGGAGGCAAAAAAATGTGCACAGGCAGCAAGTAAAGGGGACACATGGACTTAGATGTCTCTACACTAATGCACAGAGCATGGGAAATAAGCAAGATGAACTTGAACTCCTAGCACAACAAAGCAAATATGATATAATAGGCATCACTGAAACTTGGTGGGATGAGTCTCATGACTGGAATGTAGAAATAAAGGGGTATAACCTTTTCAAGAGAAACAGGACAAACAAGAAAGGAGGAGGAATAGCATTATATGTCAGGGATATTTACACCAGTGAAGAAATCCAGGACATCAATCCTGGAAGCCAAGTGGAGAGCATCTGGATAAAAATTAAAGGGGAAGGAAACAACAGGGATGTTAGTGTGGGAGTCTACTACAGACCCCCAACTCAAGCAGAAGAATTGGATGAAGCCTTTCTAGAACAGATGACCACACACTCAGAAAGGAGAAATATAGTAGTGATGGGTGACTTCAACTATCCGGATATTTGCTGGAAGTCAAACTCGGCAAAATCCTCAAGGTCTAGCAAATTCCTCACTTGCCTCGTAGACAATTTCATTGTTCAGAAGGTGGAAGAGGCAACGAGGGAGTCAGCTATTTTGGATCTGATCCTAACTAACAGGGAAGACCTAGTTAATGGGGTGCAAGTGGTTGGATCCTTAGGCGGGAGTGATCATGTCCTCCTGGAGTTTATTATACAGTGGAAAGGAGAAGCCAGGCATAGTCAGACACGCATTCTAGACTTTAGGAAAGCTGATTTTACTAAACTTAGAGAAATACTGAGGGTGATCCCATGGACAGGAATACTAAAAGAGAAGGGAGTTCAAGATGGATGGGAGTTTCTCAAAAGGGAGATACTGAAGGCACAATTTCAAACCGTGCCAACGAGGAGGAAGAATGGGAGGTGTCTCAAGAAACCAGGATGGATGACTAAGGAACTTGCAACTGAACTATGTTTTAAACGGAACATGTATAAGAAATGGAAAAATGGGGAAATCACCAAAGAGGAATTCAAACAAATAGCTAGCACGTGTAGGGGTAAAGTCAGAAAAGCTAAAGCGCAGAATGAAATCAGGCTTGCTGGAGAGGTTAAGAACAATAAAAAGGGCTTTTGGGGGTATGTCAGTAGCAAAAGGAAAAAGAAAGAAATGGTAGGGCCACTGTGTGGAGAAGATGGCAAAAAGTTAACAGGGGACAGAGAAAAGGCAGAATTACTCAACACCTTCTTTGCTTCAGTCTTCTCAGAAAAGGCAAAGGGTGCTCAACTTGAGGATAATGGAGCAGAGGACAGAATAGGAGAATTTCAGCACAGAATAAGTAAAGAGATAGTACAGAAACATCTGGTTAATCTAGATGAATATAAGTCTCCAGGACCAGATGAATTACATCCAAGGGTATTAAAAGAACTGGCAAATGTAATATCAGAACCATTGGCAATAATCTTTGAGAATTCCTGGAAAACAGGAGAGGTCCCAGCGGACTGGAGGAGGGCAAATGTTGTCCCCATCTTCAAAAAGGGGAAAAAAGTATTCCGGCCTCACCTGGAATACTGTGTCCAGTTCTGGGCACCACAATTCAAAAAGGATGTGGATGTGGAGAAACTGGAGCGTGTCCAAAGGAGGGCAACTAAAATGGTGAAGGGTCTGGAAAGCAAGCCCTATGAGGAACGACTTAGGGAGCTGGGGATGTTTAGCCTGGAGAAGAGAAGGCTGAGAGGTGATATGATAACCGTGTTTAAATATTTGAAGGGATGTCATATTGAGGAGGGAACAAGCTTGTTTTCTGCTGCTCCAGAGACTAGGACCCGAAACAATAGATGCAAGCTGCAAGAAAAGAGATTCCACCTCAACATTAGGAGGAACTTCCTGACAGTAAGGGCGGTTCGACAGTGGAACACACTCCCTCGGAGAGTAGTGGAGTCTCCTTCCTTGGAGGTCCTTAAGCAGAGGCTGGATGGCCATCTGTCGGGGATGCTTTGATTGGGAGTTCCTGCATGGCAGGGGGTTGGACTGGATGGCCCTTGTGGTCTCTTCCAACTCTATGATTCTATGATTCTATGATTCTATGATTCTATGATCATTTAAACAGATAGGGTTCAAAACAAGGCAAAACTGCTTCTTATCGGTTGTCCAGACAGCCATGCAGCTATGATATAATTTGCTTACAAGGAATTCACATTCATCGAAAAGATCAAAGACTTTTGAAAAATCCCAAACTGGGGTGTTACTTCTCACCTGACAGAGAAAAAGAAGGGGGCTGTGATTTATGAAAACTTATGTATTCAGCTGAATTTGCCCCCCAAGATGACCAAGGCCAATATTTAGGAGATTAATTTCAGATCAATGGTCTGAAGACTTTGAACATTGGGGTTTATGTCCCTACAGGAGTGAAGTCAGATTTTTACAAAAAATTATCAGCCCAAATTATGGAATATTCTGATGAGAACTTGATTTGCTGGGAGATTGGAATGGAGCAATATCACCTAAATACGATAGATTAGCTGAAAAGAAAATTAAAGGAGATCAAGGTAAATTACCAATATATATATATTTAATTTGATGAACGATTTGGCAGTTCAAGTTGTTTGGAGATATGGAAATTCAAAAGGCAATGCTGTTTTCTAAGAGACATAAATAATTTTCAAGGATTTATAAGTTTTTAATATAAAAAACATTGTCATAAAATAGGAAGAACAGATATTCTTTCAAAATCATTTTTTGATCATAATCCAATATCTTTGACATTGCTTAGTAAAAAAGCAACTTTTATTTGGAGACTGAATGAGATACTGTTAAAAGATAAAAAGATGTTTGCTGAAGCAAATAAATGTTTAAAAATAATTTAAACAAATGGACTAATATTAAAATAGTATGGGATGCAAGTAAAGCTTTTATGACAGGATTTTTTTATCCAAAAAATGGACATTTAAAGAAAAAGAAGCAAGAAAGTTCATAGAAGAGTTTATATTCTATCAAGAAGAAAGAAAAGCATGGAGGAAGGAATCCTCTAATAAAGAACTGATTCAATAAATTAGAATGCTATAGAAACAGATGTCAATGATTTCAATTGATGAACTTGGAAAAAAGATGTTATGGGAAGCAAAAATATTTTGAACATGCTAATAAATTGGGTTATTGGCTTGCATACAGATGGAGAAAAGAGAGAGAAAAGAGGTTGATAGTAAAAATAAAACATGGAGAAATAAGAAGTAATAGATCAAGGCAAAATTTAAAAGATCTTCCATGAATTTTATTTGTCTTTGTATAAATTAGAGAAGATGGCAGATCAAGAAACAGAAAGATATTTAGAACAACAGAGTCTCTCAGTAATATCTGGAAAACAAAGGAGAAAATGAGTTGAACCATTAACTATGGTCGATCTGGTGGAGGTGATTGGGAATTTGAAAATAGGCAAGGCAACTGTCCCAGATGGGCTATCTGCACAGTATGTAAGGTACTTCAGGATCAATTACTATTATCTCTTCAGCAAACTAGGATTATTCTTTGTTGGATAAATTGCCAGACACATGGAAATGAGCAAATATAACTTTAATTCCTAAAGAAGATTGGGACTTGAAGGAGCTGAAGAACTACAGACCAATTCCTTTATTAAATAATGACTACATGGGGTTATCCACACGGTCTAAAAGGCCTGGCTTTCCCCCAGCCTCATGTTGCCAAAACCCCAGGGGCAAGATTGGGCCCAATCCTGCCTCTCCAGACATGGATCTGGAGAATCTGGCCTAACTCCACGATAAAGAACCTTTACCCTGGAGTAAAATATCCCTGATTTTGTGCAAAGTTTCTGAGAAACTCTGCCACAAAACCTGGGTGTTCAACCACCCTCCTGCTCCTTACCCGGCTAACTGTCACTGTTCCTCAGGAGCCCCCTGTGACTGCATCTAATACTGAAACAGGGCACCTGGCCATGTGAGTGCAGACAGGTACTCTGTTTCCATGTCAGACATGGTGATGGGGGGGGGGGGAGCTTCTCAGTCAGGGTGACAGAGGACAAGGTAATAAGCGGGTGCTTGTTCCAGTCCAGGATGGTTTGGGGATAGGTTTGTTAACATCCGCCCATCCCTTTGCTGACCCAGGGACCAACTTGGGTGAGGATTGGGGCCAGGAAAGCACAGGCTCAGCCCGTGCTATCCTGGCTTGTCTGCTAGGCCCCAAGATTATCTTCACCATTTTGGTGGAAAGACTGAAAAAAGTTCTGTAGAGTGTTGTTCATGAAGATCAAGAAGGGTTTTTACTGAAGAGATATTTAAGTGACAATGCAAGATGTGTTTTGGAAGTGTTGGAGTACTATGAGAGTCACAATGAGAAAGTGATAACTTTGATATTTTTGGCTGCTAAAAAAGCATTTGATGATGTTAATTGGTCTTTATGATGTTGGAAAAGATGGGATTTGGAAAAAAAACCTTTATAGATTGGATCAAGGAGATATATGACAACCAAGAAGCACAGATCCCAGTTCTGGTTAAGATGCCAATTCTGATGATCGGAAGATCAGAAGGTTGGCAGCTCAAGGCCCCAGTGCTGCATGATGGAATGAACTTCTATTACTAGCCCCAGCTACTGCCAACCTAGCAGTTGGAAAGCATGCAAATGCTAGTAGATTAAAAAGTTACCACTTTGGTGGGAAGGCCCCATACAGTGACCACTAGAGCAGTCTTCAGATAATGCTGGCTTTTCGGCTTAGTAACAGGGATGAGCACCCTCTACAGTTGGTTACGACTGCACATTCGTGTCAAGGGACTACTTTTAACCTTTACCTCAAAACAATCCTATTTTAAAAAAATTAAATAAGATTTACCATTGTCTGAGGTAGAAACCTCAGATAGTAAAGTCCCAGTCATTGGCTCCCTCTTTTTGTTTATAAAATGTAGTATCTTCACATCTAAGAAAGATATCCAGGAGTAACCATGTTGGCCATATAGCAAAGTACAATAACATCCACAAAACAGTATACTTTTATTGGACCAACCAAAATGCATAAAATACATGTCACATAATATATATTCATGTTCTGAACTCTATGTTCAGAACAGCAGCACCAACATCGTGAAAAAATGCAAACCTGTGACTAGCATTGTCAAATTTTTGCCTGCATTATTTTTTAACACTCTTTGCCTGATAAAGAAGCCAGTGCAACATATATTTTATGTATTTTGGTTGGCTCAATAAAGGTATTCCTGTTTTGTGGATTTCAAATGAAAAGCCGTTAGAACTAGAGAGTTCAGATTTGAAAGTTGGGTTTTATGCTCATCTTTAATATGATAAAGATAAAATTGAGTCAAGTTTTAATAACTATTATGTGAGACAATTATTATTACATATCTGGAATAGATATAAAGTTACATTTTGTTCAAGATTATCCCTTTGATGTTCCCCAACAGAAGCCCTTTTTAACAAAGAACTGTACATAAAAGCTAACTGAATGACATATAAGGATCTGTTGATAATGGAAAGTAGTTAATATAGAGTGAAATAAAGAAAAGAGTTAAGAGTCTGAAGGTCATGTTTTAAAACTAAAAGATTTAAAATGGGTTTTAAAAATCCAAAGGTTTGAAACAATCAAAGTTTGAAACTAAAGTATGTAGTCATGGTTAACATTTGATTGTTAAAATGTATAAATTATTGTGATTTGAAATGGATGAGGAATAGGTAAAAGATTGTATGCTGAAATGGGCTCATAATATTGGTTCTGCAATCCAAATGAAACAATGGGAACAGATGTGGACAAAGAATTTGAAATTTACTCACGATTTGAGAGAGAAAATTTCTCTCAATTTTCTCAGAATTTTCTCTCAAAAATGACTTTGTACAGTTGGTATTTGATACTGGAAAGATTATCAATTTTTTTAAAACAGCTCAAATAAATGTTGGAAATATAAAGAGAAGGTTGGCACTTTTTACCACATATACTGGATTTGTTCTGAAGCACAGAAGTGTTGGCTTCAAATACACTCAGTGCTGGAGATATTTTTAAAATTCAAATTCAGTTGAAACCCAAAACTTTTCTGTTGGGAATGTTAACTGAACAAGTGAAGAAGAAATATGGGAGGATTTTACAATATATGATTACTGCCACATAAAAAGTCTATGCCAGTGATGGCGAACCTTTTAGGGGCCGAGTGCCCAAACTAAAAGGCCTTCTGGCACTGGGTGCTACCCAGTGCCAGGAATGGGACCTCATCCCTCTGGGGGCAGGACTCCTGGGGTTTGACTTCTTCCCCCTGCACCCTCCTGCCTCTCCATAGATAGCTGAAAGCCCGCTGGGGCAAGGAGGGAAGAAGAGGAACAAGTATGTGCCTGTCCCTCCTCTCCCCCCCCCCCCCCGATGCCGTAACTAGCCTTCAGCTGCCTCTGGAGAGGCAGCAGAAGGTGGGGAGGGCCAGGTAGGAAGAGGAACAGGTGCGTGCCTCCTCCTCCTCCTACGTGCCCTCCGCGTGTCAGGGAAAATGGCTTCATGTGCCATCTCTGGCACGCATGCCATAAGTTTGCCACCACGGGTCTATGCCTATGCTATTCCAACAAAAGAAGACTGGTGAAGACAATTGAATTGTTGAGATGGCTACGGACTGACACATACGGCCTGTTTGGGGCAGCAACCACACGCCATGGTCCCAATTGTCCTTTTTGCCTCCTTTTGGGGGGTGACAAAAAGCTGCCCTTAGAGTCGCCACTGAGGCTCTTTTACACCCTTTTGGCGCAGCGTGTGCACACGCTGCACCAAGAGGGCGCCCTGACACCACGTGCTGTGCAGACGGGCGCATGGCATCGGGGTGGAGTCGGGGCAGAGTTGGGGCAGCCGATGTGTGGTTTCCCCACCCCAACTCCACCCCCAGGCTGGCCTAAAATGCCGGTCTGCATCAGCCCTAAGTTTGTTGGCCAGTAATAATTTGGGACAAGGCCAACTCCTGGCACAGTCTGGGTAAAAATCACCCAGCTACAGCCAAAAACAATGTACATGGCAGAATATAAAAGCAAACTCCCAGCAGTTGGTATTGGCTGTGCACTGACCACTTTTCACACTTAAAAGAAACAGTCAAAGACAGTTGATTCTTCCAAACTTCCTGGAGGCTTTTATCTTCAGTTATCTTCACTTATAATATATAATATAGCATGTGTATGTGTGTGTGTGTTTAGATACACACATCTCTCTGACTTGTAATTAACTTCAACAAGTCTGTTTTACTGGTCCAAACTTAGGCCACACACTCCAGCTGCAGCCGTAGCTCACAGCCAACCAAACATTCCCACTGCCAACAGTCAACTGAACTCTGTCAATCAAAATATTTTACTGATGTTTAAAGACATATTATACCAACAAAATTGTCAGTGTTGGGTTAAGGAGAAATCCTTGAATAACTTTAAGTTAGATGGGAGTGATTACGTCTTTAGTCTCATTGGGGCCATATATCAGTTCTAGGTTAACAGTTTGTATTAAATAGAAGCAGAACTATATTAGTATTTAAAAGAAGTATAGTAAATAGTGGAATATATTAATCAGTTAGAGGACGGGAAGTCAGCAGTATAGGTATTGTGAAGTCAAAGGCTTTCATGGCCAGCATCCAAAGGTTTTTGTGGGTTTTTGGGGCTGTGAGGCCATGTTCTAGAAGAATGTACTCCTGACGTTTTGCCTGCATCTGTGGCTGACATCTTCAGAAAAATTTCTGAATTTCTCTGAAGAATTTTTTTCTGAAGATGCCAGCCACAGATGCAGGTGAAACATCAGGAATACATTCTTCTAGAACATGGCCTCACAGCCCCAAAAAACCACAAAAACCTATAGTATAGGTATTGTTTGTCTTTGTTGTTTAGTTGTGTTTATAGTTTTGTTTTTGTCTCTGTCTGTATATTTTAGATATATAGATTAAACAGATGTGTGTGGTTGTTTTATGTTTAATAAAAAATATTCTAAAAACAACAATAATGAACACATCAAGCCACACATTTCCTTTGGCATCCCATTTCCCCCCACGAACCCTCTTCTTCCCAGCTCACTCTCACTTCTTGGCTAAACAGAGGCTGGATGGCCATCTGTTGGGGATGCGTTGATTGTGATTTCCTGCATGGCATGGGGTTGGACTGGATGGCCCTTGGGATCTCTTCCAACTCTATGATTCTATGATTCCTGCCAAACCTGCCAGAAAGGAAGTACCTGCTACTTTCTAACAAAATAAGGCATGGCACGTAACAAGAAAAAGCAATAGTTTTCTCTTTTCTTTTTTTTTCTTTTCCCCTTGGCAGCAGTGCTAGGATCTTTGCAGTCTTGTTAATATTCAGCAGACATATTGCTGAACGTCAAGCTCGAGTTTAAAATATAGCACTGCAAACGGGCAATTCTTGAGGCTATGCTATTAATTGTGGAGCTCTCTCACTCTTTCTCTCATATACATGCACCTGTTCCACCAGCTTTCCTACAAGGTCAAGGAGCAACCTTTGTACGTTGGTCTAAAGAAGCCGATTTCTTTCTGCTCTGGCTTTTTTAAAAAACAGTTTTTTGATGACAATGCACTGGGTGCTGCTGCTGACTCATGTTCAAAAGATTATGATTAAGGAACTTTTTATGTCATACGTTTAGTTCACTTCCTTCCAGCATTGCAGTTCATACCAAGAGCACCCACCCTTTCATTTTGTTTTCTGGGCCAGGAGTGTATGACTAGACCTTGGAAGCAACTCATTTTGAATAAATTCTTATAATGGTTGCTTAATTAGGTAAAGTGAACTGTGACTTTTTCACTTATTTTTATAGTCACAGTTAAAGGGCTAGGTCATAGTGGCTGTCTTTCAAACCCTTGATATATTTAGGACTAACTAGTAGGATTAGTTAATCCTATATATTATATTTAGGACTAACTAGGCCCTCACATTATCTGGTAAAGTTTTAACAAGCACAGATTAATTTGGCCAAGTAGCATGAGAATTGTCAAACTATATATATATTTAACCTGGGCATATATATTGGAACATTTTTGTACTTCAATTAATAAAGTCTCTGTAAATACCAGAATCGTGGTGGGTGTAACATCTTGCATCAAGCAGACATGCAAGGCCCCACGTGCAGCAAAATGAACAGGAGAGACCCCAAGCTCAAACAAGGCTGGCCTATGTTGGGTAAACAGGTTCCAAAATGAAGGGATTAGTGAAATGAAGACAGCAGGTTATTTAATGGTTTGCTGGTCCAGGTGTCCAGCATTTAGGCTGAGTAATCTGGTACTGGAGCAAACATATATCTTATAGTTATAGAAATTCTGGAAAATCTACCTCAAACCAGTAAATGACAATCAACAGCGAATCATAGAAGTATATTGGATATATTTTTGATAACCATTAAACACCAGTATGCAAAGGGGTACGGTAGCACTTTTGAGACTAGGGGGGGGGGATGCAGACGGGCGTCCCTGGGCTGTCCCGGGAAGCAGAGGATTGAGGCCAAGGCTGCCAGATGCCTTGGCCCCAATCCTCCCTTTTGCCGCCTCAGAAAGGAGCAGCAAAATGCTTCTCCTTTCAGAGCCGGCAAAAAGGGTGCCCTAAGAGCCAGCGTATGGCTCTTTAGCGCCCATCCTGTGGCATCACGACGTCTTCGGGGAGGGTTGAGGCGGCCAGCATGTGGCTGCCCTTCCCCATCCCTGCCTCCAGTATGGACCAAAGAGCCTGTCTGTAGAGGCCCTAACTAAATGAAAAAAAAAAAGCCAGTAGCATGAGCTTTGATAGAATATTTGTTGTTGTCATGTGCCTTCAAGTCGTTCCCAACTTATGGTGACCCTAAGGCAAACCTATCATGGGGTTTTCTTGACAAGCCTTGTTCGGGGGGGGGGGTGCCCATAGCCATCCTTTGAGGCTATGAGAGTGTGACTTGCCCAAGTTCATCCAGTGGGTTTCCATGGCAGAGCTGGGATTCAAACCTTGTTCTCCAGAGTCAAAATCCAACACTTAAACCACTACACCATGCTCAATAAATAGCAGTTATTAAACTACAACAGAAAATTATCAAGCAAGCATTAATCAGAATCATAGAACCATAGAGCTGGAAGAGACCACAAGGGCCATCCAGTCCAACCCCCTGCTATTTGAGCTGAACCTTCCCCATACATTCCAGATTATTATTGTTATGAAGGGAAAGTGCCAATCAGTCAAAAGTAGGGTCAAAATGTTAAGGAAATGCTTAATCTGCTTTTCCTTGAGATTCCTAAGAACTTATTAACTTTGCAGCTTCTAAAATAGTTTTCATTTAGTGCTTGCTTGATAATCCTAAATGGCTTGGCATCAAGGAGCTGAAGGATAGGCAGTCTGACCTTGACCTTCAACTGGATGCCTCTTGTGGTCTCTTCCAACTGTATGATTCAAACTGCAAATCATGTTCAGAATTTGGTATCACAAATGCACACATTTTCATTGACAGTGACAAAAACCAAAAACAAACTTGCTGCCTTGCCTCTGCATGGGCCACAAGGCTCATTTCCCCTCAGTTCTGGCATGATCCAGCTCAGATGAAGCATATCCCAAACTGCAATTCTGGTGCAAGCAGTTCAGATGACATCTCACACATTCCACACCAGAACCGGGGTATAACACTCTTTAAATAGTTATGGTTCCAGATGCTCCAGGAAGATCCAGAGCCTTCCATTACATCATTGCAGCAGCTGCCGGCACAGGTGTCCCGCTGAGCCCCCTGGCATGTCCACTGTTGCTTTAGTTGCTCACTCTGATGTCAGAACAAGGCACCCAGCCATGTATTTGTTGCTGGATGCCTTGTTCTGACTTCAGAAGCAAGTGACCCACTGCAATGGTGGATACGCCAGGAGGCTGCAGTGCAGGAACATGGGACCAAGTAATGGGGGGAGGCTGCCCCTGGAGCATCCTGGTCTGTGCAGACAAGGCCCTTGTTCCCATGCATGAGGCCGAGACAGGCAAGGATTTGAGACACACAGGCATCCCTCTTTCCATGGTCCAAGCCTCAGAGGGAGAGAAGAACTGGTGGAAGGGGAGAGAAGAGCCGTTAATCCCCTTCCCCATTGCCATTCCCTTCTCTTTTTGTGTCATGTCTTTTTAGATTGAACCTTCCCCATACATTCCCAACACAAGAACTCAACACAAAGGCATCCCTCATTCCATGGTCCAGGCCTCAGAGAGAGAAAAGAACTGCTAATCCCCTTCTCCATTGCCATTCCCTTCTCCTTTTGTGTCATGTCTTTTTAGATTGTAAGCCTGAGGGCAGGGAACCCCTCTAAATAACCATCTGTAAGCCAATCAGAGAGCCTTTGGGGCTGAAGGGCAGGGTATAAATACTCCAAATAAATAATAAATAAATCTTTCATCATGGAGGTAGTACCAGTGTTGTTCTAACAGCAAAAAGTCAAGAGTTGAGGGTTTAAGCTGCCTTGTCGTCCAGAACCCAACACAAAGCCATCTATAAGCATTTGGACCATACTGCAAGGATTTTTGCTCCTAAGGAGTCTTTTTCCTGCCAAGGGGTTGGGTGTTTCTAGGTGTTTCCCTGCACCTCTCCCTTTCAGCACCAACAGTCTTCTGAGATGGCTGGTTGTGCAGAAGCAACGGTTCCAGGGGCCCCATCTGAGGTGGCTCCAGATCTGCTCTTATCCAGTCACTTTGTTCAGTGTGTGTGTGTGTGAGAGAGAGAGAGAGAGAGATCAGGGGAGGCATTTATAGCAATGTTGGGATCACGGGACCTACAGAGAGTTCAGCCTGGATTTTTCCTCTGACGATGAAGCCCTGGCCCAGGCACGATACTTTGGGGAGGGATATAAAGCCATAGGAAGAATGTTCATTTTAAAACACAGAAAAATTGAATACGTCACCCAGACAAACATAGGGACAATAAAAGGGACAAGATAATTGGGATTGTCCCTGGTAAATAGGGAAAGCTCCATATGTTACTACTGCAGTTTCATATGCAGCAGGCATTCTTTAGCCACATCACTGTTAGATTAATTTTGTGTAGAGCTACCCTTTGCAGCAATTGTGTAGTCAAGTCATTTTAGGCTCCAAGATTAATGTTGTATTAATGGTGGTGTAGTGGTTTGAGCATTTATCTACAATTGTGGACACCAAGGTTCAAATTCCTGCTCTGCAATGGAAACCAACTGGGTGACTTTGTATTAATGTGTATTAGTTCTCTTCCTTTAAAATCTGTTTTGCAATAATTGATTTATGTTAGGAAAGTTCAATTTGTAAAGTTAAACAAAATCCTTATGGCTCTCCATATGATTCTTTGGAATTTAAAATTATCCTTTATGCATACCGTACTTATTTTTTTGAAAATAGATTTAATAAATTAATAATTGAGCCTCTTTTGTTCCAGTGTATATCTTGGTGAATTATCTGGATTTTTGATTAACAGATTGAAATTAATTGGTGAATTGATGCTGGTGACAGATAATACTACATAAGCCTTAGGGCTATGTGGCATAGACAATGCTACTGTTGGCTGGATTAGTAACTGGTTCACTGACCAAACCCAAAGGGTGCTCAGCAATGGCTCCTTTCCATCTTGGAGAGAAGTGACCAGTGGGGTGCCACAATGTTCTGTCCTGGGCCCAGTGCTATTCAACATCTTTATCAATGGCTTGGATGAAAAAATAGAGGGCATGCTTGTGATTGAACATGAGTCAGTAATATGATGTGGCAGTAAAAAAGCCTATGCAGTTCTAGGCTGCATCAACAGAAGTATAGGGTCTAGCTTGGGGGAAGTAATAGTACCACTCTATCTTGCTTTGGTCAGGTCTCACCTAGAATCATAGAATCATAGAGTTGGAAGAGACCACAAGGACCATCCAGTCCAACTCCCTGCCATGCAGGAACTCAAAATTAAAGTATCCCCAAGAGATGGCCATTCAGTCTCTGTTTAAAGTCCTCCAGAAAATAAGACTCCACCATTTTCTGAGGGAGTGTGTTCCACTGCCAAACAGCTCTTACTGTCAGGATGTTCCTCCTCTCTTTTCCTGTAGCTTGCATCCATTGTTCCGAGTCCTGTTCTCTGGAGCATCAGAAAACAAGCTAGCGTCGTCCTCAATATGACGTCCCTTCAAATATTTAAACAGGGCTATCATATCCCTTCTTAACCATCTCTTCTCCAGGCTAAATATACCCAGCTCCCTAAGTCACTCCTCATAGAGCATGGGGTTTCCAGACCCTTCACTATTTTAGTCGCTCTCCCTTGGACACACTCCAGCTTGTGAACATTCTTTTTGAATTGCCAGAATTGGACACAGTATTTCAGGTGGGGCCTGACCAAAGCATAATACATTGGCACTATTACTTCCCTTGATCTAGATACTATACTTCTAGTAATACAGCCTAAAATTGCATTGGCCTTTATAGCTGCCACATCACTCTGTTGACTAATATTCAACTTGTGGTCTACTAGGACTCCTAGATCCCTTTCACACGTAGTCTCATTAAGCCAGGTGTCCCCCATCTTATATCTATGCATTTCATTTTTTTGCCCTAAGTGCAGTACCTTACATTTCTCTATGTTGAAAATCATTTCGTTAGCTTTGGCCCAGCTTTCCAATCTATTAAGGTCATTTTGAATTTTCATCCTGTCTTCTGGGGTATTAGCTATTCCTCCTAATTTGGTGTCATCTGCAAATTTGATAAGCATGCCCCCTATTCCTTCATCCAAATCATTGATAAAGATGTTGAATAGCACTGGGCCCAGGACAGAACCCTATGGCACCCCACTGGTCATTTCTCTCCAGGATGAAAAGGAGCCATTGCTGAGCACCCTTTGGGTTTGGTCAGTCAACCAGTTACTAATCCACCTAACAGTTGGATTGTCAAGCCCACATTTTACTATCTTGTTTGCAAGAATATCATGGGGGACCTTGTCAAAAGCCTCACTGAAATCAAGATATGCTATGTCTACCACATTCCCTTCATCTATCAAGCTGGTAATTTTATTAAAAAAGGAGATCAGATTAGTCTGGCATAACTTGTTTTTGAGAAACACATGTTGACTTTTAGTGATTATGGCATTCCCTTCTAAATGTTCACAGACTCTCTCTTTAATGAACTGTTCTAGAATACTATGTCCAGTTCTGGGCATCACAATTCAAGAAGAATGTGAACAAACTAGAGTGTGTCCAGAGTGGGGTGACCAAAATGGTGAAAGGTCTGGAAATCATGGCCTATGAGGAACAACTTAGGGAACTGGGTATATTTAGCCTGGAGAACAGAAGGTTAAGAGGTGACATGATAGGCATGTTTTAATATTTGGAGGAATGGCATGTGGAAGGAGCAAATTTGATGGACATGAAGCAATGGATTCAAATGCTAGAAAATGAAATTTCATCTCAACATTAGGAAGACCTTCCTGACAGTAAGAGGAGTTTGACACACACTCCCTCGGAGGGTTGTGAAATCCCCTTCTTTGAAGGTTTTAAAACAGAGGGCTTTGGTTGTGTATTCCTGCATTTCAGAATGGGGTTGGATGGCCTGGATGGTCTTGTGGTCTCTTTGAACTCTATGACTATGATTCTATAATATAATATGATTCTTGAAATACATATGGAGGATCTGAGGAAATTGAACTCACTCACATCTAATGCCAAAACTAATGTCATTAGCAAGTCTCCTATATATAAGCCCGAATGAACTGCTACATTAGGAGGAACTTCCTGACAGTAAGGGCTGTTTGACAGTGGAACATACTCCCTCGGAGAGTGGTGGAGTCTACTTCTTTGGAGGCCTTTAAACAGAGGCTGGATGGCCATCTGCCGGGTGTGCTTTGATTGGGAGTCCCTGCATGGCGGGGGGGGGGGGTCGGACTGGATGGCCCTTCTGGTCTCTTCCAACTCTATGATTCTCTGATTCCTTTTTTAAAAATTAGGAAAGCATTTGGATGAGGAAGTGACAAGAACTCAAAGAATCAACATTAACTGACATAATGAAAATCATCAAAAAATCAGCATACATTACTAACCCGGATGAACCTTCAGTGGCTCCCAAATGGTGGTCCACAAGTTCTTGGTGATCTGGAAAGATAGTGCAGGTGTCCTGGGGGGGGTTTCACTAACTGGTCAATGAACCCTTGATCTGCTGGATGGAGTAAATGGATGAACCAAATGAAAAAAGAGAGAGCCGGGCAAAAGCCCTTTATTTTCCTTCCTGTAAAATTTGAGGCACAAAATGTCAGATGCATATGTTGTTAACTGCCAACAAGTCACCTCCGACTTGTACCAATCCCATGACTGATAGACCTTCAAATATTAGCCTTGCTAAGAACTTGCAAGCTCAGGGCTGTGACTTCCTTGATTGACTCTACTCATCCATAATTCAATCTTCTTTTCTCACTGTCTTCCTCTTTATTCAGCATTATTGTCCTTTCTGATGTTTAATGTCTTCTCACAGTATGCCCACAGTATGACAGCCTCAGCCTATTCATTTGAGCTTCTGGAGACAGTTGATTTGCTGTAAGACCCATTTATCTTTTGACAATCCATGGTGCCCATAAAATTTTCTCCCAGCTCTTCTTCTTCATTGTCCAGCTTTCACAATCATACATAGAAATCAGAAATATATGGCATGAATAATCTTGACATTGCTATTCAATTGTATATCTTTAAACCTGACAATCTTATCTAGTTCCTTCATAGCCACTCTTCCAAGTCTTCTAGGAACGCTGGTGGAGCAGTGGTTAAATTCATTTACTGCAGCCACTCACTTATAAACCACAAGGTTACGAGTTCAATACTAGCCAGGACTCAGGCTTGACTCAGGCCTGCTTCCTTCCGAGGTCACTAAAATGAGTCCCCAAGTGTTGGGGGGCAATGAGCTTACAGTTGTAAACCGCTTAGACACTGCATAGTTGGTATGAAGCGGTATATAAATGAAGCTGTTTTGCTTTTGCTTTCTGAATTTTTGACAGCAGTGTCCGTTTTAATGCCTGAGCCATGGAAGGGAAAAACTTTAACTGTTTAAATGTCTTCATCATCCATTTTAAATGTAATCATCTGCACTCACTATTTTTGTTTTCCTAATATTCAACTGTAATCCTGCTTTTACATTTTCTTCTTTGGCTTTCCTCAACAGTCATTTCAGGTTTTTGCTATTTTCTGCTATTAGCAGGGCACCACCTGTATATCTTCACGTTGGCGTTGTGTGTCTTCAAGTCATTTATGACTTCAGACAGCATCAGATTTTCTTGGTAAGCTTTGTTCAGAGGGGCATTGCCATGACCTTCTTCTGTGCCTGAGAGAGTGTGACTTGCCCAAGGCTGAGCAGGGATTGAAACACTAGTCTCTCAGAATCCAAGTCCAACACTCAAACTACTATATCAAGCAAGCTCTCTTGCTGGTGTTTCTTTTGCCTGTTTTTATACCTCTTTCCTCCTTAGAATCATAGAATCATAGAGTTGGAAGAGACCACAAGGGCCATCCAGTCCAACCCCCTGCCATGCAGGAACTAAAAATCAAAGCATCCGAGACAGATGGCCATCCAGCCTCTGTTTAAGACCTCCAAAGAAGGAGACTCCACCACACTCCGAGGGAGTGTGTTCCATTGTCAAACAGTTCTCACTGTCAGGAGGTTCCTCCTAATGTTGAGGTGGAATCTCTTTTCCTGTAGCTTGAATCTGTTGTTCTGGGCCCCGTTCTCTGGAGCAGCAGAAAACAAGCCTGTTCTCTCAATATGACATCCCTTTAAATATTTAAACAAGGCTATCATATCCCCTCTTCACCGTCTCTTCTCCAGGCTAAACATACCCAGTTCCCTAAGTCATTCCTCATAGGGCATGTTTTCCAGACCCTTCACCATTTTAGTTGCCCTCCTTTGGACATGCTCCAGTTTTTCAACATCCTTTTTGTATTGTGGTACCCAGAATTGGACACAGTATTCCAGGTGGGGTCTGATCAAAGCAGAATACAGTGGCACTATTACTTCCCTTTATCTAGATACTATATTTCTATTGATGCAGCCTAAAATAGCATTAGCATTTTCAGCTGCGGCATCACAATGTTGACTCATGTTCAACCTGTAGTCTATTAGGACTTTCCCTTTCACATGTAGTCCCGTTAAGCCAGGTGTCCCCATCCTATATTTTTGCATTCCATTTTTCTACCCTAAGTGCAGTACCTTACATTTCTCCATGTTGAAATTCAATTTGTTAGCTTTGGCCAGCTTTCTAATCTATTAAAGTCATTTTGAATTTTCATCCTGTCCTTTGGGGTATTAGCTACTCCTCCTAATTTGGTGTCATCTGCAAATTTGAGAAACATGCCCCATATTCTTTCATCCAAATCATTGATAAAGATAAAGAATAGCACTGAGCCCAGGACAGAACCCTGTGGCATCCCACTGGTCACTTCTCTTCAGGAAGAAGAGGAGTTGTTGTTGAGCACCCTTTGGGTTTGGTCAGTCAACCAATTATTAGTCCAACTAACAGTTGGATTGTCTAGCCCACATTTTACTATCTTGTTTGCAAGAATATCATAGGGACCTTGTCAAAAGCCTTACTGAAATCAAGATATGCTATGTCTACTGCATTCCCTTCATCCACCAGGCTGGTAATTTTATCAAAAAAAGAGATAAAATGCCGCTCCTTCCAGAGCAGGCAGATGGGGCACCAGAAGAGGCTTCACATGCCTCTTCCATGCTCCTTCTGGCTCAGCCCATGCGGGGGCTCAGATGACATCCTCAGGAAGAGGTTGGGGCGTCTGGCATCCAGCTGCCCCTCCCCTTCCCTGGCTCCAAGACGGCACTTTGCCCCTTAGCTCAGTTGTAACTTCCTTAGTCATCCATCATGGTTTCTTGAGACACCTCCCATTCTTCCTCCTCTTTGGAACTGTTTTAAATTGTGCCTTCAGTATCTCCTTTTTGAGAAACTCCCATCCGTCCTCAACTCCCTTCCCTTTTAGTATTCCCGAACATGGGATCACTCCCAGTATTTCCCTACATTTACTGAAATCAGCTCTCCTAAAGTCTAGAATGAGTGTCTGACTATGCCTGGCTTCTCCTTTCCACTGTATAACAAACTCCAAGAGAACTTGATCACTCCCACCTAAGGATCCAACCACTTGCATCCTATTTACCAGTTCATCCCTGATGGTTAAGATCAGATCTAAAATAGCTGACCCCATTGTTGCCTCTTCACTTTTTGGACAAAGAAATGAGGAATTTGCTAGACTTTGGGGTGTTGCTAACTGGCCTAAAGGGCTGGCCTGGGGGTGGAGTTGGGGTGGGGCAGCTGCACGCTGGCCACCTCAACCCCAGCCCAACACCGTCCTGATGCCACATGCTTGTAAACATGGCACATGGTGTCAGGACACCCTTACAGTGCATCGTGTAGATACGCTGCACAAAAGAATGTGGAGGAGCCATGGTGCTGGCTCCTGGGGCGGCCTTTTGCTGCCCCTAAAAGGAGTGACATTTTGCCGCTCTTTTAGGGGCTGCAAAAGGGGGGATAGGCAGCTGCAATGTGGGGTTGCAGCAGCCCCAATCCATGGCTAGCAGGGGTGGCCCAGAGCCGCCTGTTTGCATAGCCCCCTTGAAGTATTGGCTGAGTTTGACTTCCAGCAAATGGCAGGATAGTTGAAATCACCCATCACTACTACATCTCTCCTTTCTGAGTGTGTGGTCATCTGTTCTAGAAAGGCATCATCCAATTCCTCTGTCTGACTTGCAGGTCTGTAGTAGACTCCCACTATAACATCCCTGTTGTTTCCTTCCCCTTTACCTTTTATCCAGATGCTCTCCACCTGATTTACAGGATTTAAGTCCTGGATCCCTTCACAGGTGTAAACATCCCTGACATATAATGCTATTCCGCCTCCTTCTCTATTTGGCCTATTCCTCTTTAAAAGGTTATACTCCTCTGTTCCTACATTCCAGTCATGAGACTCATCCCACCAGGTTTCAGTGATGTCTATTATACCATATTTGCTTTGTTGTGCTAGGAGTTCAAGTTCATCTTGTTTATTTCCCATGCTCTGTGCATTAATGTAGAGACATCTAAGAGCATGGGTTCTCCCCACTTGCTGCCTGTGTGAGGTTTTTTTGCCTCCCACTGTTGGGCCCTTGTATTTTTTGCCTTGTTCCCTCTATAACACTTTCACTATTATCTCCAGCCCATGATATACTCTTTCCTTCCAAATTACCTTCCAAGATACTGGGCCTCGGCAGACGACTAATAGAGTCATCTCCGAGCCCTGGAAGAGGAGGGGCAGCCGCACGAGCGGCGCCCCTTCCTCTTCCTGAGGTTGCCCTCGGAGCTGCAGGCCCTCCGCATGGCCGGTGCTCCGGGGGCAACCTCCCGCCGCAGCGACCGCACGTGCTGCAGCAGAAAAGGCAGGGAAAGTGCGCCCTACGCGTTTAGGGCGCACTTTCCCTGTCTTCTAAAAGGAGCGCCAATTTGGAGCTCCTTTTAGGGATGCCGCAGGAGTGCCGCGGTGCGGAGGCTGCGGTCCCACGGCGCTCCGTCCGGCGGCATCTGGGAAGCTCTCGTGTGCTTCCCCCCACTGTCTCCCTCCCCAAAATGACTCAGTTAAAGCCCTTCTTGTCTAATTCAGCTTTCTGTGTGATATTTTCATCTTATAAATT
This sequence comes from Phrynosoma blainvillii, assembly GCA_026167975.1. Classification (NCBI taxonomy): domain Eukaryota; kingdom Metazoa; phylum Chordata; class Lepidosauria; order Squamata; family Phrynosomatidae; genus Phrynosoma; species Phrynosoma blainvillii. Next base: position 16,622,160 of record JANUYF010000011.1, on the reverse strand, counting down.
AGATAGAAAGGTGATAAAGAAGTCTAATCGGTGGGACTGGTCACCTTGTTCTGAGGAAGCACTATCTCCCTTTGTAGATGCATTGCCAGCAGGCTATATTACCAGCTGAAGTCCAAGGCTGTTTTGGACAGTGGCCAAAGATGGTCCCAAAAGGCATTGCCCATTTGGTACCTGTTTGGTGTCTGGATGGTGTCAGAGGGTCATAAAAGTACAGAAAAGAGACTAAGGTGAAGGTTGAAGCTGGAGGGGTGAGAGCGACTGACTGGAAGTACATGGAGAGTTGTGTTTGTGTCTTGTGCTGTGTTGTAGTATGTCAGAATCCTGTGAGTGCATTACCATAATTTGACTTGACTGTGTATTTATATAGGGGCATTATTATTATTATTATTATTATTATTATTATTATTATTTTAAATCGATAAACCAGCTGCCAGTAGGAGAGAGCGCACAACCTGGTACCATCTGGTTGGATGTAAGACTTCACTTTAATGTGAGTAAGATAATGCTGGACTAGTCAACTACTCAGCTTTGCAAACCTGGTGTATACAAGCTGGATATTGTTGTATGGTGATTGATAAATTGGGTTAGTGTGTCAGTTAGATGCATCAGTGAGCAGTTAGCTGTGTATTCTCTATTTATTGTTATTATGGAGTTTGTTTTATTTGTCCATCATGTTTAAAGGAAATGAGGTAGAAGGAGGTTTCATGATGGTAAGGCGGGGTATCATGAAGGAGGGAGTGATGTTTAATACCTGTCTTACCTTCTATTTGCCCTGCCAACCCAGGTAACTTGGAGATCCTGTGTAATGTTGGGTAAGTTGAAATTAAAGTGCTTATCATTTATGATCTTCTTATGGATGAGAAAGCTGATATAGCATGCTATACAGAAATTTGGCTGTGAGATGATAGTGGCCCAGCATGGATGTATACTTTCCCAGCATGAATATTGTATTAGTGAGCTGGTGAGGGAAAGTGGGCAGGGGTGTGTGGAGTAGCTGTGGTCTATAAAGATCATCTTAACCTGACTAGACAATCTGCTAAAGAACTGGATCACACTGAATGTGTATACCTGAATCTGAAAACCAGGGAATTCTATCAGTATACCATCCACTCCATTGCCTATCAGGCTCCCTGGCCAAGCTCACAGAACTGGAGCTGGTGTTGGGGTGACCCAGACTTTTGGTCTTGGGTGACTTCAATATTCCATTTGAGACCAGTCTGTCAGGTATAGCTTGAGAGTTCATGACATGTTACAAACATGGGCCTACCCAGTCTCAGTACCCACACATTCAGCAAGCCACACTCTTGATGCTGTTTTCAGTTCTAAGCATATTGATTTCTGGATGGAGATGTTTACTACTTCACCATTGTTATGGACAGATTATTTCCTGCTCAGAATTAGTATCACAACTACTATCTGCCCCTGCAGGGGTGGTGGAAATTTTAATGATCCACTCTGAAAGACTAATAGATCCATCAGGATTCCAGAAAGTCTTAGAGGGTTTTATGACTGGTACCACCAATTATGACAACTACATAATACTAGCAGAGAACCTCACAGACCTGGAACACCTACTAAGGACGATCAAAGAAGAAAGTGCAAAGGAAAGACTACTTTGTTGAACATAAAGAAAACAAAGATAATGACCACAGAGAACTTACACACATTCAAACTAGACAAGGAGGAAATAGAAATAGCAAAAGAGTTCTCATATCTGGGATCAAATATTGATCAGAATGGGGACTGCATCCAGGAAATCAGGAGAAGATTAAGAATGAGGAGGGTGGCTATGAAAGAACTAGAAAAGATCCTAAAATGCAAAGACATACAACTCAGCACAAAAGTCAGAATCTTACAAGCCACCATATTCCCTATTACCATGGATGGATGTGAGAGGTGGAAAGTCAAGAAAGACAATAGGAGGAAAAGCAGTGCATTTGAGATGTGGTGCTGGAGAAGAGTGCTGAGGACCCCATGGACAGCCAAAAAGACAAACAAATGTGTCCTAGAACAGATCAAGCTAGAGATATCCCTAGAAGCCAAGATGATAAGACTTAGACTGTCGTCCTTTGGACACATCATGAGAAGGCATGAATTGTTGGAAAAGACAATAATGCTAGAAAAGGTGGAGGGAAGTAGAAAGAAAGGAAGGCCACATGCTAGATGGATGGACTTTATTAAAGATACCATGAACATGAGTTTGCAGGAGCTGGGCAGAGCAGTAATGGACAGTGGGTCCTGGAGATGTCTCATCCATAGAGTCACCATGGGTTGAGTGATGAGAAGGCAGTTAACAACAAACACCACTAATTATCTTGTTGAATGATCTTGGCCAGTCAATGGAATCAAGAGGTGACTAGGGCTATTGACATGATTGATGCCAAATGTTCTCTCTGACCTGTTACTAACTAGGCTCCTTGGTATACAGTTTGTTTATGTGAAGGCTCACTAAAGCATTCAAGGAGGGCTGCATAAAAGAAAAGACTGCAAATGCCAGTGTAGACAATGTGAGGTACTTAGAATCATAGAATCATAGAATCATAGAATCATAGAGTTGGAAGAGACCACAAGGGCCATCCAGTCCAACCCCCTGCCATGCAGGAACTCCCAATCAAAGCATCCCCGACAGATGGCCATCCAGCCTCTGCTTAAAGACCTCCAAGGAAGGAGACTCCACTACTCTCCGAGGGAGTGTGTTCCACTGTCGAACCGCCCTTTCCTCCTAGTCAAAGAGAATGATCGTTTGGAGGAGAAAGTGGCCACATTTCTGCATTTAGAAACAGATACTCAAGAGTCAAGATATTGAAATCATAATACAGGAAGCCCCTGCTTATCCAATGCATTAAGGACTACATCACTGTCAGAAACAGGAATTGCAAAAAGGCAGGACCCATATAGGGAACATGAAATAATTATGGTGGCTTGCTTAGGATTGCCTGCATGTGTGCTGCTTACAAAGTCTTTTAGTTGGCTTGATGCCTTTGCCCCCTCTCAGCTTGCTTTGCAAGCAATGTGCACATGCACAGTCAATCCCAAGCAAGCCTCCATAGGCAAGAAGAACTGGCAAAAGCACAGACTCCTAATCAGATCAATGCAATTTGTCCTTAATTTGCAAGTATTGAAAGACTGAGTCGTCAGATAATGGGGGCTTCAAAAGACAGGGCTTCCTGTATGAGATGCATATGTAAAGGGGAAAATATTATCCTCTGACAAAAGTTTTTTTTTAATTTTATTTTTTAAAGCAGATATGGTGTTACATACTGTGGGTACATCCAGAATGATAGAAATATCCCAGATTTTGTTCTTGTTCTTTCTGATTTTATACTGGGTTAAAAAAAATCTGACCTGGGGAGGTGGTATAAAAAGCCTCTTTTCTCTAAGAGAAAATATTATGGGATAAACAAAATGTGACTGGAACTTTATTTTTATTTTCTAAAACAAAATTGGAAAAAACAGGAACAAATCTTTGACTTTCTGGTCTTTTTAATCAATTTGGATGTGCCAGCAGTTAAACTTTAACCAGTAACACCCAGTGTCAGATTCCCAGTCAAGCATAAATCTTACTGGATGGTCTTGCATCAGTTACTCTTATTGGGTGACCTTGGTAGACAGCCTACCTGACAGGATTATAGGGGAGGAATAAAGAAAGGCGAGAAGAAATGTGATAGTGACATGCGCGGGGGGACGGGGGGACGGGGGGACGGGACATTTTGGTGCACTAATGTAAGCTCAGGATAGAATCATCCTTTTACAAAGTCATGGTTGTTCAGAGAGTAAATTTAAATTGACCATTAGAAGGAATTTCTTGACAGTAGGAGTGGTTCATCAATGGAACCAATTGCCTAGAGAGATGGTGGGATCTCTGGAGGTCTTCCAAAAGAGATTGAACATCTCCCTGCTAAGGATGCTCAAGCTGGAGATCCTGTGCAGTGTAGGGAGTTGGACTCAATGGTCCATAAGGCCCTTTCCAACTGTGATTTATGTGTGCCAAGACTGTATGCTGGGTTGGTTGTTTGCTTGCCTTTAAAAATTGTGCAATGGTTGCAAATTGTACTGATCTAAATGCTTCAAGAAAGTACATTTAACACTTTGACAGTAGCAGAATGTGCACCTCTGTGTTTTGCACTTGTGTGTGTGTGTTATGTGCTTTTTTAAAAAAATGGAAGTGACAGAAGAGTGCAGCAATTTGCACAGAGAGCTGCATTCAGAGAGCTGTGAACAACATGCCCACATTTTGATCTAAAATTTTGCATGACAGTCCACAAGGCCATCTACTTACAGAATGATAGATAGATATGGCCAAGGCACTGGGGAGGGATACAGTCCCCCAAACAAGACTTGCTTGTTTCAAGTCTATTTGATAATAGGGGTTTAATGGTCCAGTTCATAGCATACCATACCATGGGCCTCAAACTGTTTTTCATGTTTCATGCTCCTACTGGCCCCCTCAACTGCACCATCACCAGATTTTTTTGTTTTGTTTTTATTTTTCATAACAAAGAAAACCACCACTTCTGGGAGCCTATGACGTTTCCAGATGTCCAAATCGATCATCACACCTTCCCACATGACTGGTTAAAGTAAAAAAGTTTTGAACTGTCCTCTTCCCTTTCCCACTCTCTTTCTGTGCTTGAATCTGTCTGGTTTTGTGTTTAATCTTCACAGACAAGATCCGTCCCTTTCTTTACTTCCTCTCCCCCAATGTACATGTTCTAAATTGTACACATTGCTTGAGCACATCCCTCCCTTTGACTAAAATATGTTTAAACAGTATTTATTGCACATTTTTACATTTTTCTATATGCACTTTTTGGGAATGTCTTCACAGCTGTCTGACAACAGGAAATTCTAGAGCATAAATTGTTTGCAAGTATTGAAAGTATTGTTTTGATCTCATGGACAATCCAGGGAAGGACAGGCTGTGAGGAATCCTTTAGAAACTTGGACCAAAATCAGAATCCTTTCATATTGATACTGACCTGTGATCCTTTTCTAGTTTACATAGGGCTACCCTCGTGCTTGGTTCAGAAACTTCAATTTGTTCAGAATATGGCAGCCAGGCTGGTCTCTGGTATATCTAGAAGAGACCATATTTCACCGGTTCTGAAAAGACTTCACTGGCTGCCGATTAGTTTCCGGGCTCAGTGTTGGTTATCACCTTTAAAGCCCTACATGGCTTGGGTCCAACCTATCTTCGGGACCATCTCCTTCCATACAATCCCACCTGCACACTTCGGTCCTCTGGGAGGAATTTGCTTCAGCCTGTTAAAACTAGGCTGTCTGCAGCCTCCCAGAGGGCCTTTTCAGTAACCGCTCCCAGATTATGGAACTGCCTGCTGGATGAGATCCGTCAAATTACCAGCTTAGACAGCTTTAAAAAAGCTGTGAAGACAGATCTCTTCCGGCAGGCCTTTCCTGACTCGTTTCCTGGCCAAGGAGCAAGTTTATTATCTCCCCCACCCGCTGCCACATTCATTGCTGGCAGTCTGCCTGCTATAGTGCCTTTCCTTTATTGCTTTATTGCTTATTATTTATTGTTAATTGTTAATTTTTGCTTTAATTGTTTTAATTTTTATCATATTTAATACTATTTTAAAGGGTGGGTGAGTTTGGGAGGGTACATTGTGATATTTTATCAATGTAAGCTGCCCCAATTGCTTCAGCAGAGGGGTGGGATAGAAATAATATTTATTGATTTATTGATTGATTGATTTATTATTAGTCCTGCGGGTACTGGGGTGCCAACACAAGTAATTTCTATTTCTGCAATCTAGCCATCCCATTTTCACAGGTTCATGCAAGCAAAGGCTACTCCTATAAGCCATTGGAAACATTACAATTGACACATAAGTTCAATTTGCCTTCCTATCCTGAACCATCCATGTGTTGCCCATATGCTTAGGCACATGTGAAATGAACCACTGGTAACACCCAAATACTTCAATAAGGTTTGTTCTTAGATCAGTACCTGAGAACTATTGTATTTGCATTATCTTCAGTGTAAAACTTGATAGTTGGCTGAAAAAATCAAATATACTTTGAGTTGTGTGTATACATGTACCTATAAGTCACTTGTTGACATATGGTGACCCCCATGAACATCATAGGGTTTTCTTAGGCAAGGAATACTCAGAGGTGATTTATAAATAATAATAAATAAAATTTATTTGTATCCCGCCCATTGGTAATCCAATCTGGGCGGCTTACAGTTAAAACATACAATTCACAATAAAACATACAATATAAACAAAAACCGTCCCCCTCTTAAAACAGGATTAAATTAGAACAGTATAAAACAATAACTCAAATTAAAATATCTAAAATTAAAGAAATAACAATAACTCAAATTAAAGAAATTTGGCCAGTTTCTTCTGAAATATAGCCTACAGCACTGGTGGCCTCCCATCCAAGTACTGCCTAGGCTTGACCTGCTTTGCTTCCAAGATCTGGTGCCTTTAGGTAAATTAGCTACTGCTTAATTACTTTTAAAACAAAAATGCTGGAATGCTCTAAAGAAGCTAGCTTTGTGGACAGGATACACCAGTATAGCGAGTTACACACTATTATACAATTATAACAGCACAGCAATAAACCACAAAAGGATTTATATCACAATTGTAAGGGTATTCAGCATCAGTAGAATCAATACTTTTTGTCTCCTGACTCAGCCCTCTCTGGTATCAAACATTTTCCCCAGATTTCCCAGCCCTCCAGAGAAGGTTTTTAGAGTGCAAGAAGGGCTGGAGGGAAAAAAAAGGAGGGATTGCCAGATCAGGGGGTGCACCTGGCCAGTGTGGCTTAGTTATGCCTTAATTATTGCAAAAATCAATTAATTACAAGTAACACATTCTTTGTAATTCACTACTTCAAAGCTCTGGGCTGCATGGGAGTAACTTTTAAAATGGTGATATTCAAAGCGATTAATGCTTATAGCATAAGTAGGATTCTTGCAAAATAAGCAAAACTGCAATGTAAACTTTTTCAAATAAGTGAGAAGGGCAACAATTTTCTCTCCCTTCTGTACACTTAATGGCTAATTAAATTCATTGCAGAGATAATGCAGAGAAGGAGGTGATGTGGGACTTTCTTATTGGGAAAAATATTGACTGTGAAGAATCAATAGCATTAAAAGACCATGTCTTAAGCACCAGCCTTTGAAGGACGCTACAGGTTTTCCCCTTTTCTTTTCACCACTTCTTTTCCACTGCCAGAACTTTGATAAACTAGCATATTCAGAGATGTACCCATGGCTTAATATGTTATTATGTTCATTTTTTTTTTTTAACCGTGATAAGTAAAGATCTTACTTCACTTACAGCTGGAAAATGTTTCTCCCCACTGAGGAAAAAGAAGTCATAGTTTAATGAGAAGGGTGACTCTTTGGTGGTTTGCAGTAAATAATGGATTGCTAATGGGCTTCAAAAGTCTTTGTAGTTCTAACTGTAAGGGTTGATGGAGAAACAAAGGAGGCATCTCCCTGAAACCCTTTGTAATTTTTTAAAATAATCAATACACTGTTTTCAACATTTCCTGGCACATAGATGTTTACGCATGTTGTTTTCCACTGCTGTTGTCCTTTTTTTAGTAGTAGCGTCACTGAGGGGGTGCGGGGAGTGCGGATCACACTGGGTGACACCCCAGAAGGGGGATGACACCATAGAAGAGAGGGGCCACACTTGGTTGGCCCCCCGCAGGGGTTTCCAGACTGGGTGGGTGACTGTTTCCCCAGCCACACAGCCACTTTTCTCGGCCCACATGATGCTTTGAGCATTGGGGGAGGGGCCTCTGGTCTGGGCGGCCATTTTGGCCTGGCTTTCCCCTGAGGAAAGCTGGTCGAAGCAAGCAGGAGTGGGTGGGTGCATGCACACATGTGTGCCCTGTCCATCTGTGTGAAAGTCCTGCCCGTTCTGCTTTTGGGGGGTCCACCACCTGCACCAGGTAACACCAACTGTAAGTACACCACTGCCTTTTAGGTTAACAAATGAAGATTAGCAGAATCAATATTTCTGCAAGTAACCACTTGATGAAGTCTGGGGCCCACATTTTAATTTTAAATACAGCCTAGCCCTGTTGCACAGGAAGAGATCAAATAAATGGAAAAGAGGGCCCCTGCATTCTTTTGCAGCCTAATTCTATCAACAGTTTAATTATATTTTATTTTTCAGATATATCTAGCAATTTAAATTTATCTATCTGATTTACATTTTGTAAGCTATGTTACATGCCAGAGCTGGAAAAAAAGCAGGATATAAATGGAAGAGAAGAGGAAGTAATAATTGTGGTAATTAACATAATGATATGTATCATCATTTATTATCATAGTATCATTGCTTACAGTGAACTAATGTTACAGTGACACCATACATAATGTGCCTCAGCTTGACTTGGTAAATGAAGGGAATGCTGTGGATGTAGCATATCTTTATTTCAGTAAAGACTTTGACAAGGTCCCCCATGATATTCTTGCAAAAAAGTTAGTAAAATGTGGGCTAACCAATGCAACTGTTAAGTGGATTTGTAATTGGTTGACTGGCCGAACCCAAAGGATCCTCAGCAATGGCTCCTCTTCATCCAGGAGAGAAGTGACCAGTGGGGTGCCACAGGGTTCTGTCCTGGGCCCAGTGCTATTCAGCATCTTTATCAATGACTTGGATGAAGGAATAGAGGGTCTGCTTATCAGATGACACCAAATTAGGAAGGGTAGTTAATACCCCAAAGGAGAGGATGAAAATTCAAAATGATTTTAATAAATTAGAAAGCTGGGAGAAAACTAACAAAATGAATTCCAAGAGGCTGAGATGTAAGGCACTATACTTAGGCACAAAAATCTAAATGCACAGATATAGGATGGAGGACACCTGGCTTGATAACAGTACATGTGAAAGGGACCATACGTTGAACATGAGTAGACAGTGTTATGCTACAGCTAAAAAAAGCCAATGTAATTCTAGACCGTATCAATGGAAGTATAGTGTCTAGATCAAGGGAAGTAATAGTACCACTCTCTTCTGATTTAGTCAGGCCTCACCTTGAATACTGTGTCCAGTTCAGGCACCACAATTCAAAAAGGATGTTGACTAGCTGGAGTGTATCCAGTGGAGTGCGACCAAAATGGTGAAAGGTTTGGAAACCATGTTCTATGAGGAACAACTTAGGGAGCTGGGTATGTTTACCCTGGAGAAGTGATAGTTAAGAGGTGATATGATAGCCCTGTTTAAATATTTGAAAGGATGTCATACTACAGATGGAACAAGTTTGTTTTCTATAGCTTCAGAGAATAGGACCCGGAACAATGGATTCAAAGTACAGGAAAAGAGGTTCCACCTTAACATTAGGAAGAATGACAGTAAGAGCTGTTTGACAGTGGAACACACTCCCTCAGAGAGTGATGGAGTGACATTGGGGGTGTGCAGACAGACGGTTCTGGGCCCCCCAGGAAGTGGCGGATTGGGGCCGCAGCTACCCCATGCTGCTGCCCCGATCCTCCCTTTTGTCGCCCTAAAAAGAGTGGCAAAATGTCGCTCCTTTCAAGGATGGCAAAAGGCCACCCTAAGAGCTGGCGCACGGCTCTTCAGCACCGTTTCCAAAGCAGCATGTCAGAACGCTGTGCTGGATGGGCGTCCTGAGGCTGCGAGCCATGCATAATGGCACATGGCATCAGGACAGCGTCAGCGTGGAGTTGGGATGGCCGGCGTGCAGCTGCCCCGCCCCAACTGTGCCTCCAGGCCAGCCCTTTGGGCCAGTCTGCAGACACCCTTTGTTTGGAGGTTTTGAAACACAAGTTGGATGGCCGTCTGTTGGGGATGCTTTTATTGTGAGTTCCTGCATGGGAGAAGGTTGGATTTGATGGCCCTTGAGATTTCTTTCACCTCTATGATTCTTTGACTGCCTTTTCCTTCTTTTTCTGCTTGAACATGGCAAATAGGATCAAGGAAACTGGGCTCACTAGAGAGGCAAGATAGCTTTTCCTTTTTGCACCATAGTTCTTCCATGCAAATAGGAGCTTCCAAATGTGTTCTAGCCATCATTCTAGCCTTTCTTTATCTCAGTGTTCTGCCAGCCCATATGATTCTTTTGCTAGCTCAACAAGCCTGAAGTCTGCTTCATGTGATTTTTTTTTTCATGCATAGAGATAATGGATTCCTTGTCTGCACAATGCTTTGTCTTCTCAAGGCAAAACTAAACCCTTGGGCACTTCATATCTATCAGTACAAGTATGGTGAATAAGTGGGAAAACACATTTGCTGTAGTGTGTTATCACCGTCTAACACTGAGTGTGAGCAACATGCCCCCTTCTTCCATCATTATTAAGGCTCCTGGAACCTCTTCAGGATTTGGAGTTGAAGCAGCAAAAAGAAGTGAGTGTTAATTATTTTGGAAGGAGATCACACTCTTGGAAATGTTCATCAAGCACAGTTATCCTCGAAAACAAGACATGCACATCCCATACACTTTCAGTGCAAAACATCACTTTTTCTCCAAAACCATAAATCCATCCATTGTACCACACACAACAACAGGAAAGAGTAAAGTCCATGGCCACCTCTGGGACAGTAGGAATGATCCTGTCGAGGGCTCCTTATAGCAAGCCAGCTGGACATGCCCTCCTTCAGAAAACCACAAAGCTGTAAGGGACTTGAGCATGTCAATGATGAGAGTTGTAGTCCAGCACATCCGGAAGGCACCAGGTAGGGAAGGCTGATCTAGATGGTCTGAACTCATATAAAACAACCTCTGATGCCCCTCATGCAAAGACTGCAATCTTCTACCTTAGCTATGTGTCCATCTCAAATCTGTTAAATTGTCAAGTGTTAAATTTTTAAATGGTCAAGGAGAAATCTGATTTCAACTTCCTAGTACACTACCACAGTAGTTCTGTGCAAACAGTTACTTGGGAATAAGACTCATTAAAATAAGTGGAACTTATTTTAGCATAAGGATGCACAGAACTAAAAATTGCTGCTGCTTTTTTCCTTAGTAAACACATGGCTTTTGTTTTAAATAAGAGATTATAATTTGTTAATCCCTTATATTTTCTTCCCTTTTCTGGTTTTTTTTCTCACCATCTGATCATTTTCTCTAAGGAGCCATCTGTGGGAGACTCCGCTGTGCTTTTTTTGTGTTTTCAACAGCTCTGCTGTTGCCGTTTTCAGATATTTGTCCAGTTGGTGCTTTTCCATAAATCAGGAGAGCAGTCTCAATCTCTCTCTCTTGTCTATGCCTGTGTGTGTGTTTGTGTGTGTATGTATGAATGAATGAATAGGGGGCATGCTTCTCAAATTTGCAGATGACACCAAATTAGGAGGAATAGCTAATACCCCAGAAGACAGGATGAAAATTCAAAATGACCTTAATAGATTAGAAAGCTGGGCCAAAGCTAACAAAACAAATTTCAACACGGAGAAATGCACTTAGGGCAAAAAAATAAAAAATAAAAAATGAAATGCATAGATATAAGATGGGGGACACCTGGCTTAACAACACTACGTATGAAAGGGATGTAGGAGTCCTAGTAGACCATAAATTGAACATGAGTCAACAGTGTGATGCCGCAGCTAAAAAGACCAATGCAATCTTAGGCTGCATTAATAGAAGTATAGTGTCTAGAAACAGAATCATAGAATTATAGAGTTGGAAGAGACCACAAGGGCCATCCAGTCCAACCCCCTGCCATGCAGGAACTCCCAATTAAAGCACCCCCAACAAATGGCCATCCAGCCTCTGCTTAAAGACCTCTAAGGAAGGAGACGCCACCACACTCTGAGCGAGTGTGTTCCACTGTCGAACTGCCCTTACTGTCAGGAAGTTCTTCCTAATGTTGAGGTGGAATCTCTTTTCCTGGAGCTTGCCCCATTGTTCCAGGTCCTAGTCTCTGGAGCAGCAGAAAACAAGCTTGTTCCCTCCTTGATATGACATCCCTTCAAATATTTAAACATGGCTATCATATCACCTCTCAGCCTTCTCTTCTCTAGGCTAAACATCCCCAGCTCCCTAAGTCATTCCTCATAGGGCTTGGTTTCCAGACCCTTCACCATTTTAGTTGCCCTCCTTTGACAACGCTCCAGTTTCTCCACATCCTTTTTGAATTGTGGTGCCCAGAACTGCACACAGTATTCCAGGTGAGGCCTGACCAAAGCAGAATAGAGTGGCACTATTACTTCTCTTGATCTAGACACTATACTTCTATTGATGCAGCCTAAAATTGCATTGGCCTTTTTAGCTACTTTATCGCACTGTTGACTCATGTTCAACTTGTGGTCCACCTGGACTCCTAGATCCCTTTCACACGTAGTCTCATTCAGCCAGGTGTCCCCCATCGTATATCTGTGCTTTTCGTTTCCCGCCCTAACTGCAGTACCTTACATTTCTTCATGTTGAATTTCATTTTGTTAGCTTTGGCCCAGCTTTCTAGTCTGTTCAAGTCATTTTGAATTTTGATCCTGTCCTCTGGGATATTAGCTACTCCTCCTAATTTGGTGTCGTCTGCAAATGTGATAACTATGCCCCCAATACTGTCATCCAAGTCATTGATAAAGATGTTGAATAGCAATGGACTATTTAATAGCACTGTCTAGCCCACATTTTACCAGCTTGTTTGCAAGAATGTCATGGGGAACCTTCTGGGTACCACAATTCAAAAAGGATGTTGAAAAACTGGAGTGTGTCCAGAGGAGGGCAATTAAAACGGTGAAGGGTCTGGAAACCATGCTCTATGAGGAATGACTTAGGGAACTGGGTATGTTTAGCCTGGAGGAGAGACAGTTAAGAGGGGATATGATAGCCCTCTAAATATTTGAAGGGATGTCATAGTGAGGAGGGCGCTAGCTTGTTTTCTGCTGCTCCAGAGAATAGAACTCGGAACAACCGATGCAAGCTACAGGAAAAGAGATTCTATCTCAACATTAGGAGGCACTTCCTGACAGTGAGAGCTGTTCGACAATGGAACACACTCTCTTGGAGTGTGGTGGAGTCTCCTTCTTTGGTGGTCTTTAAACAAAGGCTGGATGGCCATCTGTCAGGGATGCTTTAATTTTGAGTTCCTGCATGGCAGGGGGTTGGACTGGATGGCCCTTGTGGTCTCTTCCAATTCTATGATTCTATGATTCTATGAATGAGCATCATTATAAGATGGAATTTTGAAATATGAGATGTAGCAAGATTTAGATAACATTACCAAAGCTGGATCATTGGACTGTTACTCTGGAGACCAGGGTCCGATTCCCACTTGGCCATGAAACCCACTGGGTGACTTTGGGCAAGTCACACTCACTGAGCCTCAGGGGAAGGCCATAGTAAACCTCCTCTGAACAAATCTTGCCCAGAAAACCCTTGCCTTAGGGTTTCCATAAGTTGGAAACAACTTGAATGCACACAGCACAGCACCATACTTTTATTTTCATCCAAATTTTCATCCAAAAATAAAGCTTGGTCTCCAACTGACAGATAAAATCTGGATCTGCCATGGGAGCAGTTGCTAGTTTATTAAATGTGGATCTCATCAGCTGGGTGGAGTGCCATTCCAAGAGAAATAAAGTAGGAATGGATCACTCTGGATTATATTCATGAAAAGTTTTAATTTTCATCTTTATTTTAAGAGGCAATATCTGCTTCTTAAAAGGTAACTCAAGGAAAATACTGAATTGTTGTGGGCATAATGGAAAAGACGTGCTCTGTATGTTGGGAATGCAAAGCTTGCAGTGTTTCAAATGACAGAGGAAGAAAACATTTAGGGAAAAACCAGAAAGACTTGTTGTGGACAGTGAGTGAAAGTGGGAAATAACTTATGAAACACTAAATAAAATATTTTGGCTAGAATTTATGAAAGATGCAAAAGTAAGAAGTTTGAGTGTATATTAATTGTATAGCATAAACCAATGGTTGCTGTAAGAACTTTGATCATCTCTGGAACTTTACTAGGTAATCCTCAATAATATTGAAGAAAGGAAGCTGCAATATTCTGGGTTCATTTCAGAATTGTCAACTCTGACTGATAGTGGCTCTGCAGAATTTCAGGGCTCCTCCAGATGAATGATTTCTTCCAAATCTTTTTATATTTCTTTCCCAACTGACCCACAACTCACCTCCCTTTTGGCGAGGATGGGTCCTTGAACAGATCAAGCCTGAAATCTTCCTGGAAGCCAAGATTATCAAACTGAGGCAGTCGTACTTGGACACATCATGAGAAGGCATGACTCATTAGAAAGGGCAATAAAGCTAGGAAAGATGGAGAGAAGCAGAAAGAGAGGAAGATGGAGAGAGTCTATTAGGGAGCTCATAGGTATGAATTTTCAGGACCTAAGCAGACCAGTTGAGAAACGGGAGTCTTGGAGATGTCTCATCCACAGGGTTGCCTTGAATCGGGATCCGCTCAAAGGCAGTTAATAACAACAAAAAATGGGCCCTAAAAGTGGTTGATCAGCATTAGGAGAGAGATAAATTGTTTCCTTCTCCTACTGTCTCAATTCCAACTCCAATCCCTTTCTCTTCCCTTCTCATGCCTCTTAATGCTAAAGCATTAGGTTCCTGTGCTTATAAAGATCAACATGCACCCAACCCACATACAAGTCAACAGGAGAACTTGTGGAGGAAGGTTTCTAGTAATGTCCCACCACCCTCCAGCTTCTCCTACCCTTCTCTCTTTCAGCTCCCATTGAAACAGATTGGAGTGTGTATCTGTGTTTGTGAAGAGGTAGTAGTTTCAAACACAGGAGCCTAATGGTTTATCACTATGGCTCTAGAGACCATTAACAGAAAGATGGAGCTGCAGAGGGTAGAAATATCTTTTAAAAAGGAGGAGATAAAGAATTGAACATACTGAACATACATTCAATCATCGCAATGCACATTTAAACATCATGGTTTTCCACTAGGCACAAAATACACCACCATGCTGCACAAAGGAGGGGAAGTAGACTGAGGAGAGAATTGGCTAAATTACATCTGGATCTTGTGATAAATTTGTTGTTAAATGCCATCAGGTCAACTTTGGCCCTATGAATGGAGACCTCCAAGTCCTCCTATCATCATAGAATCATAGAGTTGGAAGCGACCACAAGGGCCATCCAGTCCAACCCCCTGCTATGCAGGAACACACAAAGCATCCCTGACAGATGGCCATCCAGCCTCTTTTTAAAGGCCTCCAAGGAAGGAGACTTCACCACTCTCTGAGGGAGAGTGTTCCACTGTCAAACAGCTCTTACTGTCAAGACATTCCTCCTAATGTTGAGGTGGAATCTCTTTTCTTGCAGCTTGCATCCATTGTTCCGGGTCCTGTTCTCTGGAGCAGCAGAAAACAAGCTTGTTCCCTCCTCAATATGACATCCCTTTAAATACTTAAACTGAGCTATCATATCACCTCTTAACCGTCTCTTCCTCATACCCAGCTCCCTAAGTCTTTCCTCATAAGGCATGGTTTCCAGACCCTTCACCATTTTTGTCACCCTCCTTTGGACACGGTTCAGCTTCTCAACTTCCTTTTTTAATAGTGGTGCCCAGAACTGGACACAGTATTCCAGGTGGGGTCTGACTAAAGCAGAATAGAGTGGTATTATTACTTCCCTTGAACTAGACACTATACTTCTGTTGATGCAGCCTAGAATCGTATTAGCCTTTTTAGATGCGGCATCACACTGTTGATTCATGTTCATCAACTGACCTGCTCAGGTCTTTCAGATGCAGGGCCATAGCTTCCTTGATAGAGTCTATCCATCTGGAATGTTGTCTTCCTCTTTTTTTTTTTTTTACTATAGTAAGCATCACTGCCTTTTCTAGTGAGTCATTTCTTCTCATGAGATGGCCGAAGCATGACAGTTTCGTCATGTTGGCTACCCAGGAGTTTAAATTTGGGACCCATTTATATATCTTTTTGGTAGTCCACAGTATATGCAGAACTCTTCTCCAGCACCACATCTCAGATGAGATGATTTTCTTCCTATCCGCTTTCTTCACTATCCACATTTCACATCCATATATAAATGAGAAATACAATAGTATGGACAATCCAAACTTTAATATTCAATTATATATCTTTACACTCGAGGATTTTGCCTAGTTCCTTCATAGCTACCTTTCCAAGTTCTAATCTTCTGATTTCTTGACTGCTGTCCCCATTCTGATTAATGTCTGAGTATGGAAAATCTTGCACTATTTCAATGTCTTTGTCTTCATCTTCTACTTTATGTAAACCATCTGTGTTGACTAGTTTTGTTTTCTTAATGTTCAACTGTAAACTTGCCTTTGCACTTTATGCATTGGCTTTCTTCAGTAGTTGTTCCATGCTTTTCCTATTTTCTCCTACTAGTATGGAGTCATCTGCATATCTTAAATTGTTCATATTACTTCATCTCCTTCCTCCAAGTCAAATCCTGATTTACATATGATATGTTCAGCATACAGGTTAAACAGATATGGGTATAAAATGCAGGCTTGCCTGATCCCTATGCCAACTGGAAACCATTCTTTTTCTCTGTTTTGTTTTCCATATTTGGTGACAATTTTAGTTAGAACTCTATTGTTATGGTATTATTGGTGATTTGTTTCTGTCAGGTACTCTGATTACAGTGTCTACTTAACTTTTAAAAACTTGTCTTAAATTGGCTTCTTAAACTGTACGATTATATGGAATTGGACAAACTAACTAAGGGCCTCTGCAGACGACCAATAGGGTCGTCTCCGAGGCAAGGAAGAGGAGGGGCAGCCGCACGAGCGGCGCCCCTTCCTCCTCCCGAGGTTGCCCTCGGAGCTGCCGGCCCTCCGCATGGCCGGCGCGCTGAGGGCAACCTCCCGCCACAGCGTCCTCACACGCTGCGGCGGAAAAGCCAGGGAAAGTGCGCCCGATGAGTTTAGGGCGCACTTTCCCTGCCTTCTGAAAGGAGCGCCAATTAATAAGGGGGAAAAACATAGAGAAACATCTTCACGTTTGGTACCCTTTTATAACTTATATGCAAGAAAACAAAAAAAATTGTTATATGATAGGATTGAATTATAACAGGTGATTTTTGTTGTAACAGAAAAGAAACAATATAGACGTTATAATTTTTTTTAAAAAAAAATCAAGAATAAGAAGTGATGTGAAATTATGTCAGATTATATAAGGGAATGATCCACAAAACAAGGAAGTCATTTTAATTTATGTATTGTTGTTAGAAGTTAGTATGAATGGGATGTTTGTAATTAGTAGAGTAGAGTATTTATGTATAGTTTATGTTTTTGTTTTTGTTTTTGTTGTTTTCTTTTCTTATGTTTATTTATGTTTAGGTATGAATGTATGTAATATGATATATTTTTCTTTTTATAACAGATGGAAATAATAAAGAGTATAAACCAAAACAACAACAACACCTTGTCTTAAAGCTTGGAGGCTTGTCTTCATATGATTCTTCCTTGAATGAATCTGTCATCCTATCATTACTTCTTCTGTGTATTGTTTCCATAGGCGTTTTATTTCTTCTTGGTCATGTAATCTGTTCCCACTCTTGGATTAAATATCCTTTGATTTCTCAGATCTTGTGGAAGAGGTATTTTTTCTTCCTTTTTTGTTGTCATCTTCTGTTTCTCTGAATTGATTGATATATTTGTTTTCCTTGTCACTATGAACAAGTCATCAAACAGTTGCATTCAGGGTCTGAACAGCTGAATTCATGTCTCCAGGGCCAGATGGACTTTATCCAAGAGTATTAAAAGAGTTGGCAGGAGTAATCTCAGAACCACTGACAACAATCTTTCAGAATTCCTGGTGAACAGGTGAACTCCCAGGAGCCTGGAAGAGAGCAAATACTGTCCCCATTTTCAAAAAGAGGGGTGGGGTGAAAGGACCCAAATAATTATCAGCTTGACATCAATACCAGGAAAGACTCTAGAGCAGATCATGAAGCAGATATTTTGCAGGCACTTAGAAAGAATGCTGTGGTCACTAAAATTCAACATAGGTTTCTCAAAACAAGCCATGCCACACTAATCTTATAGCTTTTTTTGACAGAATCACATAGAATTATTATTATTATTATTATTATTATTATTATTATTATTATTCCACCTTCCTCCCAACACAGGGACTCAAGGCGGCTAACAAATCTAAAACAGTCCCAGTTAAAGCAGCATAAAACAATAAAAATACAAAGTTTAAAAAAACAATTAAACAATTCAAACAGTTAAAAACATTACATTATTAAAATGTTACAGTTTAAAATTATATAAAATATAAACAAAAAACAAACAGCATCCATGTCAAGTAAAGGCCTGGTGACATAAAAATATCTTTACCTGCTGCCGGAAGGACAGAAGGGATGGCGCCATCCTGGCCTCTCTAAGGAGGAAGTTCCAGAGCTTGGGAGCAGCCACTGAGAAGGCCCTCTCCTTTGTTCCCACCAAACACACCTGAGAAGGTAGTGGACAGAGAGAAGGGCCTCTCTCGATTACCTCAATACTATGGGGGGGGGGGGCTCATACAGGGAGATACGGTCCTTCAAATATACTGGACCCAATCCCTATAGGACTTTAGAGGTCAAAACCAGTATTTTGAATTGTGCCCGAAAACGGACTGGCAGCCAATGGAGCTGTTGCAACAAGGAAGTTGTATTCTCCCTGTAGCCAGCTCCAGTTAACAGCTTGGCTGCAGCTCTTTGGACCAGCTGAAGTTTCTGAGCATTTTTCAACGGCTGCCCCACATAGAGTGCATTACAGTAATCCAAACGAAGGCATGTACCACCATGGCTATATCTGACTTCTCCAGGAATGTGTGTAGTTGGCGCATGAGTTTTAGCTGTGTAAAGGCATTCCTGGTCACCACTGATGTCTGGGCTTCCAGGCTCAGCACTGAATCCAGAAGTACCCTCAAACTATGAACCTGAGGGAGTGTAACCCCATTTAACACAGGCTGAATCCGTATTCCCGGATCTGTCTTTCTGTCTTTTGACTGGTCAGGAGCACCTCTGTCTTGTCTGGATTAAGCTTCTATTTATTTGCCCTCATCCAGTCCATTATAACAGCCAGTCACTGGTTTAGGACACAACATAGGAGGCAATGTTGTGGATGTAGTGTATTTTGATTTCTTTGACAAAGTCCTTGTGATTTCTTCTAAGTTTATGATTCTGCCTGGTTCTGACTTTATTTCTGTCATCTTTTGCTTTTGCTTCTCATCTGTCCTTAACTGTTTGAAGAGCTTCATCTGTCACCCATTGAGCCTTTTCTTTCTTTTTGGCTACAGATAGTATCTTTTTGTATTCCTCCCTTACAATGTCCTTTGCTTCAGTCCAAAATTCATCAGGTTTCTGGTCAACTAGGCTTAATAGTGCAAATCTATTTTTTGCATATCTTTAAATTCTATGAAGATGTTCTTCAGATTATATTTTGGCATGATGGTTGGATTAGTGTTCTTTAGCTTTTGGTTTTCATTATTTGTTCATGGTCTAAGCTGCAATCTGCTTCTGGTCTTGTTTTGAGGAGAGAATGGAGCTTCTCCATCTACTTCCAATTGTGTAGCCTGTTTGATTTCCTATATTGGCCATCAGGTTATGTCAGAGTATACAGTTGTATCTTAGGTTGTTTGAAGAATATGTTTGCAACGAACAAACTTGGGTTTGTAAAATTCAGTCAGTTGCCATCCTTCATTTCTTGTTCCTTAGGTAAATTTTCCTACAATCTTGAATGCTTCTCTATTTACCGGTATTATTTTTGCATCCCAATTACTTATGATTAATAAGAAGTCCAGCAATACTCATAGTTGTCCTCTATTCTACCCTAGTAGCTTCTTAGGACAATATTGGCACTATATCTTGTTTCATGTTAGATTGTCTCATCATAGGGTTTCCATGGCAAAATATCTTCAAAAGGAGGTTTATCAAGAATCCCTCTGCATTAGCTACAGCACCACTGCTGTTATCTCTGATAGATCATCCACCAGCATTATTCTTCACTATTGCTGCTGCCTGGTAGATGTTTGGCACATTTGATTTGGCTCCTCAGCAAATGCCTTGATGCTTATCCAAGAGTATATACAGCAGAAAGGAAACTGTGCCCGGGGATCAGGAACAGCATGTTTCAGTTGTGAAATATATGTTTCAGTTGTATTTTAAACTGTTTTATTGGCATTTCTTGTTGTATGGGTTGTGGGTTTTTTTTGTTGGGTTTTTTTTTTTTTTTTTTTTTTTTTTTTGTATGGATAGTTTGTAATTACTCCTTGTTTCTAACTGGATGTAAGCCACCTTGAGACCTGCTATCCAGGCACCCGCATCACAGTTAGAGTGACCTGAATTGTCCTTTTGCTTTCTTTTGATGCAGGGCCTCTTGATGCAGGGAAGTGTGCAATGGGGCCTCAGCCTCTATTTCCAAAAAAATTAAATTCACATGCATTAGAATAATAGAATCATAGAATCATCCAATTGGAAAAGACCACAAGGGCCATCCAGTCCAACCCCTTGCCATGTAGGAACTCAAAATCAAAGCATCCCCGACAGATGGCCATCCAGCCTCTGTTTAAAGACCTCTAAGGAAGGAGACTCAATTACTCTCCCAGGGAGTGTGTTCCACCATCGAACAGCCCTTACTGTCAGGAAGTTCCTCCTAATGTTGAGGTGGAATCTCTTTTCCTGTAGCTTGCATTCATCACCATTTTAGTCACTCTCCTCTGGACACAATCCAGTTATTCAACATCTTTTTTGAATTGTGGTGCCCAGAACTGGACACAGTATTCCAGATGGGGCTTGACCAAAGCAGAATACAATGGCACTATTACTTTCCTTGATCTAGATACTATACTTCTTTTAATGCAGCCTAAAATTGCATTGGCCTTTTTAGCTGCGGCATCACACTGTTGACTCATGTTCAACTTATGGTCTACTAGGACTCTTAGATCCCTTTCACACATAGTTTGTTAAGCCAGGTATCCCCCATCTTATATCTATGCATTTCATTTTTTTTGCCCTAAGTGCAGTACCTTACATTTCTCCATGTTGAAATTCATTTTGTTAGCTATGGCCCAGCTTTCTAATCTATTAAGATAATTTTGAATTTCCATCCTGTCTTCTGGGGTATTAGCTATTCCTGTAATTTGGTGTCATCTGCAAATTTGAGAAGCATGCCCCCTATTCCTTCATTCAAATCTGCAAATTTGAGAAGCATGCCCCCTATTCCTTCATTCAAATTATTGATAAAGAGGTTGAATAGCACTGGGCCCAGGACAGAACCCTGTGACACCCCACTGGTCACTTCTCTCCAGGATGAAGAGGACCCATTGCTGAACACAATTTGGATTTGGTCAGTCAACCTATTACTAATCCACCTAACAGTTGTATTGTCTAGCCCACATTTTACTATCTTGTTTGCAAGAATATCGTGGGGGACCTTGTCAAAGGCCTTACTGAAATCAAGATATGCTATATCTACCGCATTCCCTTCATCTATCAAGCTGGTAATTTTATCAAAAAAAGAGATCAGATTAGTTGGCATGACTTGTTTTTGAGAAACCCATGTTGACTTTTAGTGATTATGGCATTCCCTTCTAAATGTTCACAGACTCTCAGTTTAATGAACTGTTCTAGAATTGATGTCAGACTATCTGGGCGATAGTTGTTGGGGTCCTCTTTTTTCCCCTTTTTGAAGATGGGGACAATGATTGCCCTCCTCCAGTCTGCTGGGACTTCTCCTGTTCTCCAGGAGTTCTCAAAGATTATTGCCAGTGGCTCTGAAATTACATTTACCAATTCTTTTAATATCCTTGGATGTAGTTGATGTGGACCTGGAGACTTCATTTAGGTTAACCAGGTATTCCTGTACTTCCTCTTTACTTATTTTGTGCTGCATTTCCCCTATTGTGTCCTCTGCTCCATTTTCCTCTGGTTGAACATCTTTTTCCTTT
The DNA here is from genome assembly GCA_026167975.1 of Phrynosoma blainvillii. Taxonomy (NCBI): domain Eukaryota; kingdom Metazoa; phylum Chordata; class Lepidosauria; order Squamata; family Phrynosomatidae; genus Phrynosoma; species Phrynosoma blainvillii. The sequence goes on along the minus strand of JANUYF010000011.1, from coordinate 16,600,307 downwards.
TGTGAGAAGACTGAGACAAAGAGGGTGTTGAGTAGTTCTGCCTTTTCCCTGTCCCCTATTAGACTGTCTCCATCTTCTCTGTGCAGTGGCCCTACCATTTCCTTCTTTTTTCTTATGCTACAGACATACCCAAAGAAGCCCTTTTTATTTGTCCTAACCCCTCTAGCAAGCCTGTCCTCATTCTGAGCTTTGGCTTTCCTGACTTTACCCCAACATGTGCTAGCTATTTGTTTGAATTCCTCTTTAGTGATTTCACCCCTTTTCCATTTCTTATACATATCCCTTTTAAAACTTAGTTCAGTTGAAAATTCTTTTGTCATCCAACCCAGCTTCTTGAGACACCTCCCATTTTTCCTTCTCATTGGAACAGTTTGAGATTGTGCCTTCAGTATCTCCCTTTTGAGAGCCTCCCATCCATTCCAAATTCTCTTCTCCTTTAGTATTGCTGACCATGGAATCAATCCCAGTGTTTCCCTAAGTTTGTTGAAATCAGCTCTCCTAAAGTCTAGAATGAGTGTTTGACTATGCCTAGCTTCTCCTTTCCACTGTATAAGAAACTCAGGAGAACATGATCACTCCCACCTAAGGATCCCACCATTTGCACCCCATTTACCAGGTCATTCCTGTTGGTTAGGATCAGATCTAAAATAGCTGATCCCCTTGTTGCCTCTTCCACCTTTTGGACAAAGAAATTGTCTTCAAGGCAACTGATGAATTTGCTAAACCTTGAAGTATTGGCTGAGTTTGACTTCCAGCAAATGTCAGGATGGTTGAAGCCACCCATCATTACTACATCTCTCCTTTCTGAGTGTGTGGTCATCTGTTCTAGAAAGGCATCATCCAATTCCTCAGTCTGACTTGGGGTTCTGTAGTAGACTCCCACTATAACATCCCTGTTGTTTCCCTCCCCTTTAATTTTTATCCAGATGCTCTCCACCTGATTTCCAGGATTTAAGTCCCGGATCTCCTCACAGGTATAAACATCCCAGAAATATAATGCTATTCCTCCTCCTTTCCTGTTTGGCCTATTTCTCTTAAAAAGGTTATACCCCTATATTCCTATATTCCAGTCATGAGACTCATCCCACCACGTTTCAGTGATGTCTATTATACCATATTTGCTTTGTTGTGCTAGTAGTTCAAGTTCATCTTGTTTATTTCCCATGCTCTGTGCATTAGTGTAGAGACATCTAAGAGCATGTGTCCTCCCCACTTGCTGCCTGTGTGAAGTTTTTTGCCTCCCACTGTTGGGACCTTGCATCATTTGCTTTGTTCCCTCTATAACACTTTGACTATTATCTCCAGCCCATGATGTACTCCTTCCTTCCAAGATACTGTCTCCCTCCCCAACATGACTCAGTTTAAAGCCCTCCTGATCAAATGTTTGAGACTATTGGCAAAAATGCTTCTGCCAACTGGTGTGAGATGCAGCCCATCTCTTGCTAGAAGTCCACCCTCATGGAACCGCAGCCCATGATCCAAGAATCCAAATTGTTCTTGGGGACACCATCTATGAAGCCAGTTATTCACGTCTACTATCTTCCTCCCCCTTCCTGGACTATGCCCTTCAACTGGGAGAAGAGATGAGATGACAAACCCTGCGTCCAGCTCTTTCAATTTCCTACCCAAAGCCTCATAATCCCTTCTGATATTCTGAAGACTATGCCTTGCAGTATCATTGGTTCCCACATGGACCAAGAGGAAGGGTAATGGTCAGTAGGCTTGACAAGTCTTGTCAGCTTCGCTGTCATATCACGGATTTTTGCCCCAGGGAGACAACACACCTCCCGGGACATCTTGTCAGGCCTACAAAGCACTGCTTCTGTACCCCTCAACAAGGAGTTCCCAACCACCATCACACTACTCCTCCAAGACTTAGCAGTGGCTGTTTCCTGCGGTGGTACTCTTAAAGTCCCCTGCACTGTCCTTGAGGACTGTCCCTGCTGCTCTTCTTCTTCATCCTTGATAAGGGAGAGAGCTTCAAATCGATTATGTAACTGCAAGCTCCCAGAATGATCCCTGGCTTCCCTACTTGTGTGTGTGATATTCTTCCAGGTGTCCACCTCTTGTGTGCATGAAATGACCTCCTCCTCAACAACTTCCTCTGTGTGGTCCCCATCCAAGACCGTTCGTTCCACTCTGTCCAGGAACGAACACTCTTGCTCCCTAATATGCTGAAGTGTAGCTACCCGGGCCTCCAGCTGCTTGACTTTCTCTTCCAGGAGGGCTACGAACTTGCACTTGGTGCAGGTGAAGTTTCCCACATCTCTTGGCAAGAAGACAAACATCCCACAAGTGTTGCAGGTGACTGCAGCAACTCCTTTAGTGTCCATATTGAGAAATCTTTAAGCACTGAAACAGGACTGTGCGCTTCTCGCTCAAAAAGTCCCCTGGTAAAGACCCACGTCAAGGGCCCCTGTTCTCTTGGTCTTTTCACCAGGCTCTGTCAGCGAGCTCAATCAACTGGGTTTCTAACTCTACAGTGGGTTCCTGGATGCTACCTTATTCTGGTGGCAAGTCTCTGTCTCTCTTCTTCCCACTCAAAATGGCTGCCCAGAAACTGCTTTCCTTCTCCTTCCTGGCATTTCAGTCAATACAGTAATAATTAGGTGTCTGATTATCTATTGTTTTGCCTGACAACTGCATGAGAATTCTCATGCTCTTCAATGCTTCAAGTCTTTGCTTTTTGGTTTCTTACAATTATTAAAGTTGCTCTAAGAAGAAAAAGTAAGCGAGATTTTAAAAGAGGATGAAGAAATGACAGAATCTTTGAACTAGCAAAATATATTCCATGCCAGTTTACACACATAATCATGGTCACACAGAGAAGTACTTTGCTAGACATATAGATCTCACCATATGGGACTTCATCACATGAGCCTCAGTTTCACCTTAACCTTGCTGCAATTGCGTTATTTAAAGCAAACAAACATATTGGTTTGGAATATTTTATTATCACATCTCTTTAATAGCATGATGGAGACGTTTGTTTCCATTGACAGTTCCCATGAATTCTCTTCTTCATGCCCTGTAACCCTGCTTCTCTGAGCAATGCCCTATCCAAAATGTTTTTTTTAAATATTTAAATTTTCAATTCTGGAATTATGGGAATGCAATTTAGTAAAAAAGAAGAAGAAGAAAAGAAAGTGGGGAAAAAAGAAAAAGGAAGGAAAACAGGCTGCCTGGGAATAGCAAGGGGGAAGGGGAGTGGTAGTAAGGAGGAGACTGACACTACATGACTACTCAATATGGGGACTACTGGAGACTGTCTCTTAGCACAGTGGTGGAGAAATGGGGTGGCAGCCCGACTGACTGCTTATTGATGGGTTTCCCTGTCAATGAAAGGATCCCTCTAACAATGCTTCAGCAGTATATCAGCAATGGACTGGAGGCTACATTGTACTGCCAAAGGCACTATTCTCTTTCTACAATTCCAGTTTAAAACCTGTGTGTGATAATGGCCGTAATCTAAGGCTTCTTTTAAGTGGGAAGTATAGCAACAAATACAGTAGCCTCCCAGCACTTTCCCCCCTCTGACAGGAATCTTCTCTAGCTCTAGATGGAGATGCCAGGAACTGAACCTGGGAATTTCTGCACACAAAGTGGGTGTTCTGTCACTGGGTCTGATCTCCTGATATAGAAAAGCAATATCAGAAACATAAGGCAGCTTCCTGTACTGGCAAAGCCCAGTACTGTTTCATCCAGGGTTTCAGGCAAAGAAGAGTCTTTCCCATCACCTGCATGTTGTTGTTTTTGTTGTTAACTACCCTCGAGTTGATCTCTACTCATGGCAACCCTTTGGATGAGGCATCTCCAAGACCCTCTGTGCTCCAATGCTCTGCTTAAATCCTGCAATCCCTTAATACCCATGACCTCCTTCATAGAGTCCATCCATCTAGCATGTGACCTTCCTCTCTTCCTACTCCCCTCCATCTTTCCCAGCATTATTGTTTTTTCCAAAGAGCCCTCCCTTCTCATGATGTGTCCAAAGTACCACAGCCTCAGTTTGGTCATCTTGGTTTCCAGGGAGTTTTCTGGTTTGATCTACTCTAGGATCCATTTGTTTGTCCTTTTGGCTGTCCTTGGGATCCTCAGCACTCTTCCCCAGCACCACATTCTCTCAAATGCATTGATTTTCTTCCTATCATCTTCCTTAACTGTCCAGCTCTCACATCCATACATGGTAATAGGGAATACAATGGCTTGTATGATTCTAACTTTTGTGCTGAGTTGTCTATCTTTGCATTTTAATATTTTCTAGTTCTTTCATAGCCTCCCCATTCTTAGTCTTCTTCTGATTTCTTTGACTGACTGACTTCTTCTGATTTCCTGACTGATTTCCTGACCATTTCTAACAATGTTTGATCCCAGGTATGAAAATTCTTTGACTATTTCTATTTCTTCATTGTCTAGGTTGAACTTGTGAAGGTCCTTGGTGGTTATTATTTTTTTAGTTTTCTTTATGTTCAACATTAAGCCTGCCTTTGCACTTTCTTCTATGATCTTTCTTAGTAGGTGTTCCAGGTCTGTGAAGTTTTGTGCTAGTATTAGTATCACCTGCTACAGATCCTTTTATTAAATTGAAGATGCTCAGAATTTGATTTCATGCCATCTGTAATAAAAGCTTGGGCTTTAATAATAATAATAATAATAATAATAATAAATTTTATTTTTATACCACCCTTTGGCGAACCAATCTTTTACCACTGAACTATGCTCTTTCCACACTGTGTAACAACAGAAAAGGCTATAAGAAAGAGCTTTTCCATCATATCCATTCCTTAGTTGGTATCTGGGTTGTAAGTCAGACCTTGGGCAAGTCACATTCTCAGTCTCAGAGGAAGGGAAAGGCAACCACCCATCTGAACAAATTGTGCTGAGAAAAACCAGTGATAAGGTCAACTCAGGATTGCTATAGGTTGGAAATGATTTCAAGCAATAATTGCTTCCTGTAATAGCAAACTCAGGTAGTGAATACTGACTGGTGACAGAAAGGGATCTCCAACAAGACCAGTGAGAAACAATGAGGGATTAGCATACTCATATACAAGAGTGATGTTTTGCAGAAACAGAAAGCACTGCTGTCAATAAGGATAAGGAGATGACAGCCATCATCATCATCACCACCACTGAGCATGATGGTCACCATGAATGTTGAAAAGTTGAAAAAGTTGGAAAAAAAACCAGTAGGGGTAAAGGAGTGGCAGTGAGAAGGGGCAAACTTGTTTTTGCAAGATAAACTGCACCATAATGTCGGAGATCCCATTTATAATTTCTTGTGAGAATACAAAGCCAAAACAGTTTGTTCCCTGCATGCTCTATTTAGAAATATAATCTAAAATGTATTTTGAAAGGTTTGGTAAAGAGTTACTTAGGAAACAAGCATTTTAAAATAAATGCAGAATATTTCAGTGTGATTTGGAGTCACCAGTAAGAACGTGCTCCAATGAGCTAATGCTCCCAAATTACACAAGCCTGGATGAACACTTTGCCACTTGGCGCCACGCAAGGGAGAAGGCGGAGCGTGGGTAGCTTTCTGGACAAAGTCCAAGAAGGTCCTATTCAGCTTCAGGCTGTAGTTAAGCTCAGCACTTGATGCATTCAAACAAATAGTATTTCACACTCCAAGACAGAGAGGGAGAGGAGGAGGAGAGAAACTGTTTAGTTACTTTAGTAGTTACGGAAAAATTATTTTAGAAATCCTCTTCCCATGAACACACACACAACTGATTTACTATCTGTATCATCTCTGGAGTACATTAGAGCCTCAAGATCATTACTTCCACCAGACTGTAGGTATGTCTTAGAGTAGGAATTAGAGAGAAAGGCTACAGCTGAAGGGTCAGGTACATGCTCTTGCGTGTAGAAGTTCCCAGGTGCAAATTTCTGCTAATTCCAGGTAGGACTGGGGATATTCTTTTTCATCACCCTGGAGATCTTCTGACACTTAGGAGATTATCAGATGGGGGGGGGGAATCTGGGAAGAAAAAGGCATACCCCCAACCAAGTCCCACGTTCATGCTGAAGATTTTCAGATGACATAGTGCTTATCCAGGACTTAACCCATGAAGATCCAGGAATGCTCCAGCAACAAACCATTCCCCAGAACATGAATGGTTTGTTGCTGGAACATTCCTGGATCTTCATGGGTTAAGTCCTGGATAAGCATGATGTGTCTGAAAATCTTCAGCGTGATTGCACAACTTTGCCAGAAGTATGCCTTTTACTCCCGGCTTTTTTGCCCTGTCTGATAATCTCTTTAGTAGATTACTGCACCACACTCTTATAGTGCTTCTGTTCCACTTTTACTGCCCTGTCTGCCTCCTATTGCATTCTGAGGTTTGCAATTCACTGAGGCATAAAAACTCTCTGTCTGGGAATTCTAAATGCTCCCTCCCTAAACTGCAAATCACAGAGGCAGCTAGAAAAGTAAAAGTGGAATAGCAACACTTTAAGAGTGTAGTGTAGTAATCTCCATAGTGTAGGGAGTACTGAGCTAAATGAAGCAAGTTTTCCTCAATAAAAAGCAGCCTCCTGGCTTGCTAGTGGCATCTGAGATAGAAGTTAAATCAGTGAGGTCAAAGCACACAATGGCTCAGCTGTGACTAGAGGGATCCAATAAAGGGAAGCACAGTGTGACTGTGTGCAGAAATCACAAAGATGCACTGAACCCAAAATGCATAAACCTAGCGCAGTGGGCCACACTCTGTGGATGTAGCCAGGCACCTTGTTTCCACTGTTATTGGTGATGGATAGGAGTTTTCTCACCAGATGTGAAGGCGGAGGCAAGTATGCAGTGCACAGCAGTGGCAGGGTGTGTGTGTAAACTCCTGGCCATTGCTGTGCCATCCCAGAGACTGACCCGGGTCAGGATAGCACAGGCATGGCCCATACTATCCTGCCCATCTGATTAGGGCCAAGGCTAACAAGGCAGCTTTAACTATTTTTCCTTGTAAAAAATGCATTTTTCAGTGGAACATAACAACCTCTGCTTTAAAACACTTTAGCATTCTACTACAATCACCATTTTACATGTCGAATACTACATGGAAATGCTTATCGCACAGTTAATTAAATTGGCTTACCTGATCCAGCTTAAATTTTAAATCAGGCTGCATCCAAAGCCTATCGCAAGGATTTAGTTGCCGAAATCACCGTTTTAGTCCATCCCTGCTCTGGCAGCCATTTCTTTAAGCCGGAAAACTCCCAGCTTTGAAAAAAGCCACGCTGACCACCCCTGCGAGTGGGGATGGACCCAGGATGGACCCAGGCGGTGATTTCAGCAGCTAAATCCTTGTGATAGGCTCTGGATGCAGCCTGATTTAAAATTTAAGCCAGATCAGGTAAGGTGATTTAATTAACTGTGCGATAAGCTCCTAACTTGCTGTGATAATTAAAGGAGGCATCGAAGGGGAAATGGTGAGAGAAGCTATAGAAAGTTGTTCTCTTTTTGCAGCACAATGAACCTGCTCATGGGGCTGATAAAATGATGGTTGTTTTGAAGAATTTGAGTGCATAGACCATCCACTCTGCTCACTAGATTTTGTGCCATCTCACTATTACCTGTTTCCAAACCTTAAAAAGAGTTTGAAAGGAAGGAAATTTTCAAATGACTCAAAGATTATAGGAGAAGCAGAGCAAGATGTTAGTAACTACCGTATTTTCCGGCGTATAAGACGACCCGGCGAATAAGACCCCCCCCCATTTTTTCCAGTCAAAATATAGAGTTTTAGCACCTCTATCCTCCTTATCCTTATACCCAGCATATAAGACGACCCCCCCCCCACTTTAACCACAGATTTTGCAGATTTAAAAGTAGTCTTATATGCAGGAAAATAAGGTAGACATCAGAATTTTATTTTATATATATTTTTGAAGTATTAAAGAAATTTGAGAAATGATGTGCCATGTATATCAAACTTTGGAGTCAACAAGTAGAATAGCATGAACGTTTCATGGCTTACAGGTCATCCCCTTCTTGGTCGGGCTAAGAACTTTTCAGCACCTCCTTGTAGCTGTGTCTGAGAAGCTGTTAGCACGAATGAAGGTTGCAATGCAGGAAAGGTTCCAAAGGTGCAATAGGGAAGAGAAGAATCCCAGTCATATAGTGTTTTTGAAAACAATCCTATTTTAGTGGGAGAATACCCTGATGTGATAAAATCCTCCGTGATAGAGCCTCAGTTAGGAAGAATCCTCCCCTGAGATAGCTGCCCGGTGCCTACTTTGGGGCTGTACAAACTGGCCAAAAGAGCTGGCCTGGGGGTGGAGTGGGGGCGTGGTGACCGCACGCCGGTCGCCCTGACTCCGCCCCGATGCCGCCATCATGCCTCCCATCCAAACAGATGCCGGGCAGTGTCAGGGTGCTCCCTTGGCACAGTGCTCATACACGCTGTGCCAAAGGAACACCAAAAAGGTGGCTTTTTGGTTAGGGTATATTCTGGTTAGGGTATATTCTGCTGTTTCCATTTTTGGTTAGGGTATTTGGTTAGGGTATATTCTGCTGTTTCCATTTTTGAGCAATTACCAGTCTCGCTGCTGTAACCATATACATAATGATTTTTCCAAATTTTTTCTCAATACCTGGATCCAATTTACTCGTCATATTTAATAAATAAATTTCTGGCATCAACTCATATTTTATCTTCAGAATATTTTGTATATTAATATGTATTATTTTCCAAAATTTCTTCAATTCTTCACATTTCCACCATACATGGTACCATGATCCCACATTATGTTTACATTTCCAACATTCTTTTTCTTTTCTCTTATATATGTTCGCTAATCTTGCAGGTGTCAGGTACCATCTCTGTTCCATTTTCCAAAAAATCTCTTTCAAATCCTGTGAATTTGTAAATTTATCTGTTTTCATCCTTGCCTTATCCCAGTCTTCTAATTTAATAACTCTACCAATATCTGTTGCCCATTTTACCATATTGTCTGAGATTTTTTCCGTTTCTTGTTGCATTGCCATTAAAATCTTATAAAATTTACTTATTTTTTGTCTTGAGGGTTGTAACATTATTTTGTCCATGTCTGTCAATTCCTTTTCAAAACCTTGGAGTTTACTATCAATCTTAAATCTTTCTCTAAGTTGCAAATATGTAAACCATTGAATATTAGGGTCTATCTTTTTTAACTCCTCTATTGTTTTTATTTTTGGTTCCAAATCTTCTTCCTCATTCATAATTTCTTTGTACTTTAGCCATGTTTGGATTGTTGTCCTTTTTGCATGAAAAGCTTCATGTGGAGAGGTCCATAAGGGTATTTTCCTATAAACTTTATTTTTTATCTCATTCCAAGTTGTCAATAATGCTCTCCTAATCACATGATGCTTGAAATCTTTGTGTACCCTCTCTTTTCCATAGCATAAATATCCATGCCATCCATATCTGTTGTTAAAACCTTCCAATTCCAATACTTCTTTTCTTCTTAACGTTATCCAGTCTGATATCCAGTCTAACACATTTGCTTTATAATACAATTCCAAATCTGGGACATTCCTTCCCCATCTTTTTTATTTCTTGTCATAGTTCTCCAATTCACCCTCGCTTTCTTATTTTTCCATATAAATTTTCTTAAATCTTTGTGCCATTCGTTAAATGGTTTTTTGTTGTGACAGTTTTTCCACTTTTGCAGGGATCCTGCATCCCTAATCCCTGCAAAACTTAAGGGCTGACTGTATTTGTACTGTAATTTGGGGGGAGGCGGTTTCTTCTGTACAAATTAGCCTTGAAATCTTTATTAAAGGGTGATTATATATATATATATATATATATATATATATATATACTTAATGGATAAATGGCCACTATAAGTTCTCTCTCTCTCAACAAACATTCCACCCAGTAATTTTGCCAGTCCCTGAGAAACACGTGCGGCATCTCTGTAAACCTATGGAGCATCCTTCTTCCCAAGAGGCAAGTACTGCATCTGAAAGTAACGTGCTCCATAGCTGCTCACATATTGTGCTTCAGAGTTCACGTGCCAAGAGGCATAAGCACAGATGCTCCTTTTAGCTCAGTGACTACAGTAGCTATGGATGCTGGGGGACTTTTCCTGCATTATTGGAATCCATAGGGGAGACATATGCCACAATCCATTACATAGGCTCCCAGGGATTGCAAACATCCATCTTGTAGCTTCTGACCTGTTTTACTTACAACAGGAAATTAAAATAAACTAGAAATATAACTGCTCCTAGGATGTTATTGGGGGCATCAACGGCTGATCCATGCTCCCTGGATGCTGTATTTGTTTATAAACTTTGGGCCTCGGCAGACGGCTTATTGAGCCGTCTCCAAGGCAAGGAAGAGGAGGGGCAGCCACACGGGCGGTGCCCCTTTCTCTTCCCGAGGTTGTCCTCGGAGCCGCCAGCCCTCCGCATGTCCGGCGCTCCGGGGACAACCTCCTGCCGCAGCGACCGGACGCGCTGCGGCGGAAAAGTCAGTGAAAGTGCGCCCGATGCTTTTAGGGCGCACTTTCACTGACTTCTGAAAGGAGCGCTATTTTTGCACTCCTTTCAGAGGCGCTGACGGTGCGCCGCGGTGCGACTGCTCCAGTCCTGCGGCGCACCATCACAGGGCGTCTTGGACGCCCTCGTCTGCTTCCCCCCTTTGTCAGTTATGACTGCAGCAGGGCCCTAAAAAGTAATATGCCTGAAGTACTAAATATAAATGTCTAATCCACACCATTTTAATGATGTTAACGCGTTATTTGACCTCTTTTCACGTCTTCCTGTGACCTAGTATGTCCTACTCCCTCTTCATTGTTAACAAAGTTATGGTGGAGTTGGGATCACCTCCACAAGGGAACAAAACCTAATTTCCTGACAGTAAGATCTATTCAACTGTGGAACAGGCTGCCTTGGGGGGTGGTAGGTTCTCCTTTGCTGGAGATATTTAAGCAGAGGCTAGATGGCCATCTGTCAAAGATATGTCAAGATGTGCAAGAACCTTTTGAATTCTATCTTTTAATTCTATAGTTCAGGAAGAAGAACCATTTAACTCTAGGAAAACACTACACTGCCCTTAGGACAGGTTTCTTGCTAAAAATACATGTGCCTAGACACATGTATTTGGCAAACGGGTCTAGTTTGAAGCTAGACAGAATCTCTGTTTGATTTCAGCTGGACACCTCAGTAGCCCCTCGTGGCACAGGTGGCTATCAAGGAGATTATTGCATTCATTTTAAAGCGACTTATCCCTGACAGGATAATGTCTCATTTAAATTTAAAAGCAGGTGTTATACCTATTGGAAGTGTCAATCGGCAGTGGGCACATGGTATTACGTATGGTAGCAATTTCCAAAAATAAAGAAATGTTGGAATTATATACATACAGAGATCAGCAACATATTCAAAATAAAATATGACATGAATCCAGAAATATATCTACTAAATATGACTAACAAACTACCAAAGAAGATGGAAAACCAGCATTGGGAAAAAAAATTATATATGATCAGCGCCGGAACGATTACTCCTGGCACAGTACTAGAAAAATAACATTTTACCCACAACAGATGAATGGTTACTTAAAATACAGGACATTATAGAAATGGACCATCTAACAAATTTGATACATGGAAAATCTGAAGAAGAGATCGAGAAGGACTGGGAAACTGTCATTAAACATTGTAAAAATAGATGGAAATAAAATTCCAATGATATAGAAAATATAATAGTAATAGGATCAGAGAAACTAAGAAAGCAATAGAAATACTGAAGTTAATTGAGACGTTAAACTCTGAGCGGAAGAAGAACAATCCATAAGAAATAATCACACAATACAATGTTATCAATGGAAGTACAAAACTAACAGGCACATTTAAGAATTAAAAAGTTTATCTTTATTTTTTCTTTTCTCCTTTATATAGAAATTACAAATAGTAATAAATACTTGTGCTTATAATTAAATTAAGAATTGTAATTTGTATGAAATGCTACATTAATAAAAATAAATATGGGGGGTGGGGGGGAAGCAGGTGTTATCACACTCAGCCGCAGCTGGATGAGTGCAACCTATATGCAGCCCAGAACCCAACCACGCTTATCCAGCACCTTTTCAAAAATGTCAGAAATAAGTTGCTTTAAAATGAATGCGATAATCTCCCAAGCCATCCTCATTCCAGTGACCCTACAATTGGAGCTGAGCTTTGGATTGGCAGAGTGTTTCCTCTTAGCCACCCTCCAACTCACTATTACCTACTACCTTTGCATCATTAGTTCTCAAGTGTACATGAAAGAGTGTGCTTGTGTGTGTGAACTCCCTTTTTAATAAACTAAATTAATTTGGGAAGCTGCAGAGATTACCGTACTACCTTTAAAATGCATTAAAAGAGACTTACCTCACCTGAATTGAAGTAAAATTTGGGCTGCATTCGGATGTTATCGCACGGATTTCCCCCCCAAAACCACCATCCAGATGCAGCCTGAATTCAGCCAGGCTGACTTAACTCGCTCTGGTGGCCATTTTTCAAAGTCGGAAGTGTTCTGGCAGTTGTGGCTCCCTTGACTGAGTCAAACCACTCATAGAAGATTATTGCATTCCTTTTAAAAGCACCTTACCCCCAACGGGATAAAGGCACATTTAAATTTAAAAAGGGTTTTATCGCATTCACCCATTTCTGGGTGAATGCATCCCGTATACATCCCAGATGCCAGGCAGGCTTTTCCCACGGCTTTTCAAAAATAGGTGCCTTCTTGAAAAGGTGTAGAATAAGAAAGATGGAGGGAAGCAGAAAGAGAAGGCTGCATGCTAGATGGATGGATGGAGGTCATGGGTATAGGTTTGCAGGAACTAAGCAGAGCAGTGGAAGGGGATATCTCATCCACAGGGTTGCCAAGGGTCGAGATCAACTTGAGGGTGGTTAACAGCACTAGTGTGTCTTCCTGTTTGTCATGTAGCATCCCTACTCTTGGTCTGAATTTCCTTTTGATTTGTCAAATCTTGTGGAACAGATCTCTCTCATCTATCTATCTAATATATGATGTCTTTCTCCTAGAGCAGGACCCAAAGAAGGCAAATTTTAAAACCTTAATAAAAACTGTAAAAACAATTAAAAAGCGACACATTAAAATAATACTCTCCTGCTATACCTTTTTTGTTGTCTTCTATTTCTTTGCATTTATTATTGTAATACTTCTCTCTGTCCCTACATGCAAATCACTGAACAGTTGCACCCAGGGTTCTGAACCTTTTGCTGTCATCCTTCAGTTTTGCCACTTACCTGCCCTTAATTGTTCGAAATGTTTCATCTGTCATCTTGTTCTTTCTTTTGGCTGCAATTTGTGTAATTTTGCATTCTTTTATGACAATGTTTCAGGCTTCAGTTTATAATTGTATGATTCTATGAACATGGAGGGGTCAACAACTGGCAAAACCCAAGGAGTTTTATTGTAAGAACTAACCCCTTTTTAGATCAACCAGGAAGAGTCCATACTCCCATTTGTAGGAATATTTCTTTTTCTCCTCTAGGAAATGTTTCCTATGTTATCAAGATTCTTAGAAACCCTATAGTTTGAAAAACTGTGCTTCCAAAGGCAAGACAATAGCACCTCCCCCATCTCTTTCTTTATATGCTTCCCATTGGCTCCAGTTCACTTTCAGTGTTGCTCAATTTCTGTGAACAGCACAGCTAGACACACAATCAATATGAAAAGAGATAAATCTACTGTCACTAATATGACAATGAAAAATGCTTGCTAATTGAATACACTACATTGTGATCCTTAAATCTTTCAACAGACAAAAGTATCAATATCAAAATGCTAAATAATCTCTATATACTAGAACAAATTCCACACACTGTATTGCCACCCAAGGAAGATGGATGTAGCTTTTTTATTTGGTTAATCCTTACAATATTGAAATGTGTAACTCAATACGAATCCAAGTTGAAGGTGATCGGATGCTAAAGCTTTTTGTACATGCAAAAAGAATGATTCACACACACATTTCAACAAACTGTAGGAAATAAACAGTCTAGATCCTTACTTTTCAGAGGTACTTCTATAAAACTGAACTGATCTCCATCAAGAAAACTTTCAGCGCCCCTGAAAGAATGTGAATGAAATAAACAAAAGCAACACACACAAACACACAAACTTTGTTTTTTATTTTCCTTCTGTGGCCAATGCATCTTGCATAATTGGAAACAAATGCCACAGCTAAACCTTCTTAACTTGTGAAATAGCTTGTCCTTTTTAGAGAAAAGTTGGAAAGTTACGTAATTGTATAGTTCCACACTAAAAAGTACTTAGCTGCCATTAAAGTTAAAAGTGACTCTTCAGTTTCTCATTAAAATAATTACTTTTTCATACTCATAATTCTATATGCTGCTTACTTGTGGTAAAGAGCATACCTAACTACTGAGACCACCCTCCCATAACTATAAAAGATATTTCAGTCACTAGATTTTCACTGAAAAAGAAATGCACTTACCGCATATACTTGACGATAAGTCAACCTCATGTATGTGTTGAAGACAGATTTTGGCACCAAAATTACAGATGTTGAGATGACTCATGGATACGCTGGGGGTAAAATGTAGGGGCATGTAAAGAAGGATGTGTAAAGGATAAAGTAAAGGAAAATAATGTTAAAGAACTTTCAAAATTCTGGCAGGCATGATTGTTTGTGTTCACCCTAAAGGCTGGATGGATGAGAAAGGAACTACAGTAAATCATAGTTGAGTAATGTGTCAAAAGGGTGTAAAGGCAAAGCAAAGAAAATGGTGACTATGGGGGGAAGCAGAAGGGCGGCCCTGCGCCACCCTGGGAAGCAAAGGATCGGAGCCGCTGCTAGCACACACAGTGGGCCCGATTCTCCCATTTGCTGCCTCTTAAAAGAGTGGCAAAATGCTGCGCAGCTCTTCTCTGCCTCTTCCGGTGTAGCGCATGAGGATGCTATGCCGGAGGACGTCCTGACACCACGTGCCATGCGTAATGGCACGTGGCATCAGGACGTCTTCGGGGAGGGGTTGGGGCGGCCGGCGTGTGGCTGCTCCTCCTCTTCCCTGCCTCCAACACGCCGCAAAGGGCCCGTCTGCAGAGGCCCTATATTACCAGTAATTGCAGCCTTTAACTTTAATGTGACAACTTTACCTGATTTTAACCCAGAAAAGCTGACAAACATACATAAATGTCTTATTCAACCCTTTGAAGCTTGATTTCTGTCGACATTCTTTTAAGGGGAAGCGCCAAAGAGCCATTGACAGTACAATTTTCCTGCCCCAGACATTCAAAACAGGCCAGAAGCAGCACCACAGCAGAGAGAATCGAGGGGGTTAGTGCTTCTTTTAGGATCTCTCAGTATGGACTAAGCTCTAATAATAATAATAATAATAATAATAATAATAATATATTTAATTCAAAATTAGTCCCTTCCCAACCCCCCCTCCATCCCAATACTAAAATCAATTAAACAATCACAATTTAAAAGCAAAAAATACAAAAAGTTTAAAAGAAAAGGGACGTATTTGGTGGACAGAGCAACGTAGATCGCCTTATGCGGGGAGAGTAGCCACTCTACTCAGAGAAGGGGATGGTTCCTTTTCTGATCAGTTAAAGTACAATACTTACATTGATTTGTGGCTACGTAGACCCAGTTTTTGGGGTCAATTTTTTTACTCAATTTTCTAGACTTATACATGAGTTTCCACATTAGTTATAGCTTGTTTGTTGCAAAAGAGAATTACAACTATTTTTTGTAATGAGTTACAGTACTTGCAAGCTGTGTTTCAGGGAGATCTCTCCAGGTCAAACCATATCCCATCATTCATCTTATATCAGTTTTCAGGAGAGTGGATCATTGCTATAACTCTCATCTTTGATTAGAAGGAGACAGGGATCAAGAGTGCCAGGACAAGAACATCACCGACTCTTAAATTTCAGGGATAAAACCAAATGTGGCCCTGGTGATGTCACAAAGCATGATACATTAAGCATCAATGATAGCCTCTCATAGTAATTTATTCAAATAAAAAACACAATGTCTATCAAGTGAGAAAAGATTTCTCTGATAGGCAATTAAATTTCCCAAGCTCTTCATTGAACCAAAAATGATGTGCCAAGATTTGTTCTGCCACCTTTGTAATCACAGAATCATAGAGTTGGAAGAGACCATAAGGGCCATCCAGTCCAACCCCCTGCCGTGCAGGAACTCAAAATCAAACCATCCTTGACAGATGGCCATCCAGCCTCTGTTTAAAGACCTTCAAGGAAGGAGACTCCACTACTCTCTGAGGGAGTGTGTTCCACTGTTGAACAGCCCTCACTGTCAGGAAGTTCCTCCTAATGTTGAGGTGGAATCTCTTTTCCTATAGCTTGCATCCATTGTTCGGGGTCCTATTCTCTGGAGCAGCAGAAAACAAGCTTCCTCCCTCCTCAATATGACATCCTTCCAAATATTTAAACAGGACTAGCACATCACCTCTTAACTGTCTCTTCTCCAGGCTAAAGATACCCAGTTCCCTAAGTCGTTCCTCGTAGGACATGGTTTCCAGACCCTTCACCATTTCAGTCGCCCTCCTCTGGATACGCTCCAGTTTTTCAACATCGTTTTTGAATTGTGATGCCCAGAACAGGACACAGTATTCCACGTGGGGCCTGACCAAAGCAGAATACAGTGGCACTATTACTTCTCCTCATCTCTCTCACTAATGACTGCTTTTAAGCACACCAATCTAAATTTTCCAAGCCCTATTCTGAGTAGAAGACCCTAAGTTTTCCAAGCTCTGCTTAACACTTTTGCAAGCGCTCATTTTAATACACAGGTAGTCCAAACCATAAGATGTTTCCAAGCAAAAATAATGGGTTTTTTTCACCATCAACCAATAACTGTCATTGGCTGCATCCACACCGCAGAAATAAGTCGGCTGTAGCACCAGAGCAAAGCTTCCTATAACCCTTCTTCTCCCCATTCCCCAAGCTACAGCTTCCCACAAGAACAACTTTGGTACTTGCAACCCATACTTCTTCCCTATATGTCTGCTCATTACACCAGGCCATTACTGATACACATTTTCCCCCCTTTCCCAGCATCACGAACAGGATAGCATAACCCACCATCCCATATTTTCAGGAGCCGCATATGCACCTTGCTTGCCATAAAATGTTGGGAGTTTTGTATCATACAGTAGAAAAGGCTATTGCTGAGACATGGTGATCCCAGATACAGGTGTTGAGATAACAACGGGAGAGAGGCAAACCTGTTTAAGGTCATTTCTGCGAAAAGAGTCTGGCTGTAATAACATAAAGGGGGCAATATGGTAACAAGAGAGGAAAAATTGTTTATTAATAGTAACAAAATATGAATTAAGCCCACTAGGAATTTGAAATTGTGTGCAGTTATTTATTAGGCAATGCTAAAACTTGCTGGCCAGTTCTGACAATGAACGTCATGGACTGGAACTATAGTTTCTTTAAAAATGTCACTAATCTATGCAGCTCAGAAACTGATTTAAATGCCAGTGTGAATGAGTTTAAACCGTGGAGTCTGGAGTTCTGAATAGCAAATAGCAATAGCAAGTACATTTTTATATTGCTTATCAGTGCACTTAAGCACTTTCTAAGCATTTTACAATGTGAAAGCCAATTGCCCCCAACAAACTGGGTACTCATTTCAGCAACCTACGGAAAGATGCCAAGCTGAGTCGATGATGGAGCCCTGCAGGATCGAACTCACAACCTTGTGGCTGTGAATGGCCGCAGTGTCAGCATTTAGCCACTGAACTAGGTATCCTGCTGGACTTGACATGCATTAAGGCACATATACCCAAGCACAACAATTAAGCATGGTAGGACTATGTCTGGATCATGATCCTGACATTATTCAGAAGAAAGCCCTGTTGGATTTATTAGGACATACTTGTGTTGTTTATTGTTTCCGGATTTTATTTTGGGGTGGAGAAGAGAAAGATTTGGAGAGACAGAGGAAGGGAAGAGAGGGAAGCTGATAGTTATAGCTAGGAGAAAGAGGAGGAGAAATAGAAGAGAGAGATGAAGAGAAGATGAACTGGAGGTGGAGAGAAAGAGAAAGATGACAAGAGGGAGGGGGGACAGGGAAGGAGGGAGAAGATCAGTACAGTTCAGAGATGGGGAAGACAAGATGAGAGAAAGGCAAAAACGGTTGCCCATGAATTGTGGACAGGACAGGGAATAAGAAGAAAGAGGATTGGACAAAGGGAAGGGAATGAGAGATGAATGAAGTGAAGAACTAAAAGAGAAATGGAATAAATTGCCTAAACAAAGTTGAATATGGCTTAATACGACTATGTGTGAAAGGGATTTAGGAGTCCTAGTAGACCACAAGTTGAACATGAGTCAACAATGTGATGTGGCAGCTAAAAAGGTCAATGTGATTTTAGGCTGCGTCAATAGAAATATAGGGTCTAGATCAAAGGAAGTAATAGTGCCACTCAATTCTGCTTTGGTCAGGCCCCACCTGGAATACTGTGTCCAGTTCTGGTGGAGTCTCCTTCTTTGGAGGTTTTTGAACAGAGGCTGGATGGCCATCTGTTGGAGATGCTTTGATTGTGAGTTCCTGCATGGCAAGGGGTTGGACTGGATGGCCCTTGGGATCTCTTCCAATTATATGATTCTATGATCTTTCCAGGGAGTAAGGAATGACTGCCAAACAAATGTCTCTAATCCCTTGAGAAATGTGCAGGGATAGAGGCAACCACTTCACTTTGATCTGTTCCTTCCTTTCCCTGTGCCCTCTTTGTCTTTTTTGCCCTATTTCAATAGCTAGAAGGCACCATCCCAATAGAAATGGATCTTTTTTGTCAATCCAAATATCTAACATCGGTGATGTTCATGTTTTCATTCAAGTTGTTTCTGACTAATGGGAGTTGTTGTTGTTTCCAATTTATGGCAACCCTATCACTGGGGTTTCTTGGTAAGAATTCTTCAAAGAAAGTTTGTCATCATTTTCTTCCTCTGAGGCTGAGAGAGTATGACTTGCCCAAGGATACCCAGTGGCTTTCCATGGTTCAGGAGGGATTGAAAACCTGTCTCCCAGTGTCCTAATTAAAAATTTGAAGTATGATACCACAGTGGCCCTTCAGTCAACTTTTGGACGGAAAACAATGGAAGGGAGACAAGCAGAATGAAGTCTGGTGTAATCTGACTGTATGCAACTGTGGAGCCTGTAATATAGAAAAGATCTTTAGTCTCCTAGATGGCACTTAGTTCTTTCCAATATCATCAACTAAACTATCATTCTGAATCATTTCCATGGGATGGGATTCAGTAGTGTTAGACACAATTATGTTGTGTGCTTCCCACCTTCAGCTTTATGTGCCAGCTGCATTGTTTTTTGAAAGCAAAAAACTTGGCCATTGTTCACCCTGATTACAGTGAAGCACTGCATATTGGCTGCCTTTTAAATCAGTGGCAAATCTTGAACTCAGAAACAGAACTTGGAAATTGTATTTTTTTTCCGGCTGTTTCTGAATCTGACTGGCCATGCTGGCTGAAGCATTCTGGGGACTGCAGTCACCAAAAGTAATTGGCAGCCGTAGCTATAACTGACCACAAACTACATTTTTAAGAAGGCTTCTTTTCATTTGAATTCCTTGCCAGGATCTTAGAAATACATTGCCTCTGAACATCGAGGTTCCACTGAGGTCTCATGGCTAATAAATCATAGACAACCCTGCTTTGCATGCACATTACAATGCAGAACAACCTGTTCTTGTTCCATCTTTCCTATTACCACTGAATGAAACCTACCTGTCACAGCTGTTTCTGAAAATATGCAGAAAAAGAACCCACTTCCCAACTTTTATATCATGTAAATACATATTTTTATATATATGTATTTAAAAATAAGGGCATTGGTGCAGATTTTTGAAGCAAATGTTGTATGAATGTGGAGAGAGGCAGAACATGACTCACAGTTCAGTTTAAAGAAAGAAGCACATATGTTTTGGAGTAGGCAACAACATTTGGATTGAAGGGAAAGAGAAAAGCAAAAGCAGCTAGATTTAAAAAAAAAAAGAAAGATGTGAAGTGGACTGACTGCAGTTTGGATTTATTTCCAAACCATCTGTGAATTCTGCTGCGTTTTTCCCTTCCTCAAATGCCTTCACAGCTCTATTTTCAAGCAATTATTCAGAGTCTAGAATAACAATATATTCCTTTCATTCAGAGCTGCATCAGATTCTCTGCTTGATCCCAGAATCTCAGGAAATTTTAGAAACAAAAACCTAGTGCAGTCTATCATATTGCTTTGCAAACTGCATAGAAAACAGAGCAGCAGCCAATTATTTCTGCAGATAAAAATGAACAAATATTTGGGGACAGTATGTTGTGTGCCGGTATAAGGAAACAAGTTATTTATTTGAATGTTATCCGCTTTCCCTTCCATTCTCTGTATTTTTAACTTATACATTTCATATTAATTCACTACTGGCCCAGAAGTGTCCCAGTGTCAAGGTGCTAGGCTGTCAGCAATGCAGACTGAAGCCTTTTTTCTGGGGAGATGTGAGCAAATACAGCTGCAGGAGTGGGGCAACTTAAATGTGGCCTAAAAAAGAAACAGATTGTTCTGAATCCCAAATTATGGGTCATTTGACTTGCATATTGTATAAAAATAAGTATTTGTACCTTATCCTTGAAGAGGACTCAGTCCAATCCCTGAAGCACCTCTACCATTTTTAAATAGAGATCTGCTACTGTGCAAGTAGCCAGCACCAGTGTGATGCAGTGGTTTGATTGTCAGACTATAACTTTGGAGACCAGGGTTCAAATCCTGACTCAGCCATGTAAACCTACTGGATGGCCTTGGGCAAATCACATTCCCTCAGCCTGAGAAGATGGCAATGGCAACCCCCCTCTGAAGAAACTTGCCAAGGAAACCCCTGATAGGTTCTCCTTTGGGTCGCTGTAAGTCAGAAGCACTACAGCAAACTGTGCAAGAATAAGTGGATATGCAAAGTTCACGCTGAGAGCAAAAGTGAACATGGATTTTGCATTTAATATGCATTCTTTGGAAAAATGAAAACAGGGCAGCTGGAAGGAAGGCTGATAAGTAAAAAGACAGCAGCAAGCATAGAATGGGAGTTTACTCTTTTCTTTCTGCATTGCAGTGCTGACCATAATCTCCCTTTTCAACCTAAAGGAGGCAGGGAACAGCATTCTCTGCATGCAAATAGTCCAGTTGCCCAACTTCAGCATAAGAGGTACAACCCCCTGAGAAAGGAAAATAAGTTCCACTGTGCCTCTGCTACCCTCGCCACACCACTATCCACCACCCAAACACAGAATCATAGAACCGGAAGGGACTTTAAGAGCCATCAGTTCAAGGCAAGAAAGAATAAGTGAAAAGATTCCTGAGAAGTGGGTATCCAACCTCTGTAAAGACCTCCAAAGGAGGAGAGTCTAGTAACTGCCAAGGTAGTCCATTCCAATGAAAGAGATCTAGCCCAACTCCGTGCCATGCAGGAATACCCAGTTACAGCACTCCTAAAGGGGACCCATCCATCCTCTGTTTAAAGTCCTCAAATGATGGAAGAGTCCACCACACTCCAAGGCAGTCTGTTCCACTGTTGAACATCTCTTACAGTAAAAAGGCTCTCCCTAAGGTTTACAAGGAATCCATTTTCTTATAATTTGAATCCACAGGTTTGCATTCTAATATCTGAAAACAAGCTAGATCCATCTTCTACATGTCATCCTATCTGATAATTAAAGACAACTATCATGTCACCTCTCTGTTTTCTCCTATGTTTTTATTCCTATGAAATATAAATATATCTATCTAGGTGTATGTCTTTAATAGGACATAAATGTGAGTAAATAGTTCAAATGCCCATATCAAACTGTTAGCATACCCACCATACCCCGTACTGTATATGGGGCTTCCATATTAGGTATCGGGGGCACTGCTTTGCAGTGCTTCCAGTCCTTCCTCTCGGGTCGGTCCCAGAGGGTGCTGCTCGGGGACTGTAGTTCCAGCAAGAGGGAACTCACTTGTGGGGTCCCTCAGGGAGCTATTTTGTCCCCGATGTTGTTTAACATCTATATGAAGCCGCTGGGTGAGATTATACGGAGTTATGGTGCTGGGTGTTATCAGTATGCTGATGACACCCAAATCTATTTCTCCGTGTCTCGTTCGTCGGCCTCGAATTCCAATGGCATCTCCTCTCTCAATGAATGTCTTGGGGTGGTAATGGGCTGGATGAGGAAAAACAGATTGAAGCTGAATCCAGACAAGATGGAGGTGCTCACGGTAGCAGCCCCGAAACCAGGAATTGGGTTGCAACCTCCAGTCCTGGATGGGGTCACGCTCTCCTCCAGTGACTGTGTTCGCAGCTTGGGGATGCTCCTTGACTCGTCGCTCCTGATGACAAATCAGGTTAATGCGACGGTCAGGAGTGCCTGTTATCAGCTTCGGCTGATACGCCAGCTGCGCCCGTTCTTGGAAGTAAGGGATCTCGAAACTGTTGTCCACACGTTGGTAACCTCACGCCTCGACTTCTGCAATGCACTCTACATGGGGCTACCCTTGTGCCTGGTTCAGAAATTACAGCTGGTACAGAACATGGCAGCCAGACTTGTTTCGGGAACATCTCGGAGGGATCACATCACTCCGGTGTTGAGGTCCCTCCACTGGCTGCCTATCAGCTTCCGGGCCAGGTACAAGGTGTTGGTTATCACCTTTAAAGCCCTAAATGGCTTGGGCCCAAACTATCTCAGGGACCGCCTACTCCCATACAATCCTCCCCGCGCTCTTGGGTCCTCCGGGAGGAATTTGCTGCAGCCTCAGAAATCGAGGCTTGTGGCTACCTCCCGGAGGGCTTTTTCAGCTGTCGCCCCTAGGCTCTGGAATGACCTGCCGGACGAGATCCGTCTACTATCATCTTTGGATAGCTTTAAAAAGGCTATTAAGACGGATCTCTTCCGGCAGGCCTTTCCAGACTAGTAAACCCCACCCGGGACATAGGTAGCTGTGCCAATGATCCTCCTACGTGGCCCCATCGTTAGATGGAGGGGATCATCCAGTTAAGCTTACCTATTCTGTGTGGTTTCTAAATTTAAATTACGTTGATTTTAAAAATTTGCTTGATTTAATATTGTTTTAAGGGGGGGCGGGTGGGTCTTTTTGTACTATATGTTTTACGCGATTTGTGATTTTAAATCTGTAAGCCGCCCTGATTGGGTATCCATTGGGCGGGGTATAAATAAATTTTATTATTATTATTATTATTATTATTATTATTATATTTCCATTATCTGAAGCCTAGCATGTTTTTAAGAAGTCACGATGACCTTTGGAACAACAAGAGACTTTCCCATGGGAAGGACATGTAGACCTGATGATATGTGAAGAATGCAGTAATACCAATATAAAGATTAAATGGCTTTGCTGATGGCTCCATTCCCACTTTCTGTGGTCTCCTCTCCAGGGCAGGTAAATATTACCTCCTCTAGTAACCAGTAAAATTTATGATGCTGCTAGGTCATCACACAAAAACTCTCAGCAAAAAGATTCCACAGCACTCTAAATACTAATATTTGTAGTACAAGCAGCTTTTAACATGCTTTTTTGTTTTCCCTCGGCCCATTCACGCTAATGACTGCCTTCTGTGCAGTATTTGCAAGGAGCTTTGGAAAACAGACCTCAGCTTAACTTTTTCTTGAAAGCTTCTCATAGAGTTAGAAGGGATTTCATGGGCCATTGAGACCAATACAGGATGTCCAGCTAAAGAGTCCCCACTAGGGAGCTGTCCAGCCTGTCTTTAAAGACATCCAGAGATGGCACTAGACAATTGGTTCCGTTGCTGAAACACCATACTGTCACAAAGTTCCTTTTAACGTTCAGCTGAAATCTACCTTTCTGTAACGTCAGAGAGGTAGTCCCCTGTTTGAATGTGCCTTCTGTTAAAAGGGCTGTCAGGACTATGTTGAAGTTAAAGGTAAAAGGTCTATAAAGGAGATTACTGATAAAATTACTGATAAAAGAGGAAAGGTCTGGAACAATCTCTCATGGTGAGAATTACTGTAAGCAAGGAGTACAATAAAAAGGATACAAGAATCCTATGCTTAGGGACTTCTGGTTGGCAATGGTGCTTCTGGTTGGCAATGGTCTGCAACCTCCCAGAGGGCCTTTTCGGTAACAGTTCCCAGACTATGGAACGACCTGCTGGACGAGATCCATCAGATTACAAGTTTAAGCAGCTTCAAAAAGGCTATGAAGACGGATCTCTTTCGGCAGGCCTTTCCTGACTAGAATTCCTGGCCTCGGGAGCCTAGTTATTTTACCTCTCCTATTGTCGCTGCCCTTGTTTGTTTACCATTTCTTTCAGTTTGTTTATTTTAACTTTGATGTCTTACTTATGTTGTTTTAATGGATATCTGGTTTAATACTTTTTCAAGGGGTGGGTGGGTTTGGGGATTTTAGAGTGTATTTTGAGATAAGTATGGAATTTTAATGGTTGTAAGCCATCCTGATTGTTAGACAGAGGGGTGGGATATAAATAAATTATTTATTGTTGTTGTTGTTGTTGTTGTTGTTGTTGTTACTGATGTGGCCCATAAACAGTATCTTGACAGCCAAGTGTGCAGCTAAAATTAGTCAAAGAAATATGCAGCATGGTAAGATGTGTTCTATATTTTTTTAAATTATAGTAGAAGCAAAGAATCATAGAATCACAGAGTCAGAAGAGACTCTGTCTCTATCCTCGCTTAGAGTATATGAAGATATATTATTTCACATATCATAGACTCATAGAGTTGGAAGAGACCACAAGGGCATCCAGTCCAACCCCCCCCCCCGCCATGCACAAATTCACAATCAAAGTATCCCCAACAGATGGCCATCCAGCCTCTGTTTAAAGACCTCTAAAGAAGGAGACTCCACTACACTCTGAGGGAGTGTGTTCCATTGTCAAACAGCTCTTACTGTCAAGACGTTCCTCTTAATGCTGAGGTGGAATCTCTTTTCCTGTAGCCTGCATTCATTGTTCTAGCCCACATTTTACTATCTTGTTTGCAAGAATATTGTGCGGGACCTTGTCAAAAGCCTTACTGAAATCAAGGCATTCTCTTCATCTATCAAGTTGGTAATTTTATATATAAAAAAAGAGATCAGATTTGTCTGGCAAGACTTTTTTTTGAGAAACCCCTGTTGACTTTATGTGATTATGGCATCCTCTTCTAAAAATTCACAGACTCTCTCATTATCATCTCTAGAATCTTTCCTGATATTGATGTCAGACTAACTGGGTGATAGTTATTAGAATCCTCTTTTTCTCCCCTTTTTGAAGATGGGGACAATGTTTGGCCTCCTCCAGTCTGCTGGGATGTCTCTTGTTCTCCAGGAATTCTCAAAGATAATTGTCAGTGAGATTACATTTGCCAGTTCTTTTAATACAGTTAGATGTAGTTCATCTGGTCCCAGAGACTTAAATTCATTTTGGCTAACCAGGTATTCCTGTACTACCTCTTATTCTGTGCTGTGTCCTCTGCTCCATTTTCCTCAGGTTGAGCACTTTTTCCTTTTGTGAGAAGAGTGAGGCAAAGAAAGTGTTGAGTAGTTCTGCCTTTTCTCTGCCCCCTGTTAGAATTTCTCCATCTTCTCTGCATGGTAGCCCTACCATTTCCTTCTTCTTTCTTTTGCTATGGACATACCCAAAAAAGCCCTTTTTATTGTCCTTAACCCCTCTAGCAAGCCTGAGCTCAAGCCTGTGCTTTGGCTTTCTTGACTTTACCCCTACATGTGCTAGCTATTTGTTTGAATTCCTCTTTGGTGTTTTCCCCCTTTTTCCATTTCTTATACATATTCCATTTAAAACCTAGCTCAGTTGAATGATCTTTAGTCATTCATCCTGGTTTCTTGAAACACCTCCCATTTTTCCTCCACAATTTTAAATTGTGCCTTCAGTACCTCCCTTTTGAGAAACTGCCATCCATCCTGAACTGCCTTCACTTTTAGTATTCCTGACCCTGGGATCACCCCCAGTATTTCCCTAAGTTTATTGAAATCAGCTTTCCTTAAGTCTAGAATGCATGTCTGACTATGGACGTTATCACACTGGGAGTTGCGGGGAGAAAGTGGAAATAAATGGGACAAGCGGAAGACTTTAATTTACAGGATTTGTCCCGTTCCGCCTCGTCTGATAACTAAATTCGAATTTAAAAGGGGGTTAATTCGAACAAAAACCTGGTCTTTTCAAATCCTCAAAAATCCCGAAAATGAAAAGATCAGATTTTCGTTCGAATTAACCCCCTTTTAAATTCAAATTTAGTTATCAGACGAGGCGGAATGGGACAAATCCTGTAAATTAAAGACTTCCGCTCGTGCCCGTTTATTTCCACTTTCTCCCCGCGATTCCCCGTGTGATAACATCCTATGCCTGGCTTCTCGTTTCCACTGTATAAGAAACTCCAGGAGAATATGATCACTCCCGCCTAAGGATCCCACCACTTGCACACCATTAACCAGGTCATCTTTGTTGGTTAGGATCAGATCCAAAA
Organism: Phrynosoma blainvillii; assembly: GCA_026167975.1. Lineage (NCBI taxonomy): Eukaryota > Metazoa > Chordata > Lepidosauria > Squamata > Phrynosomatidae > Phrynosoma > Phrynosoma blainvillii. The sequence continues at coordinate 16,573,822 of JANUYF010000011.1, read as the reverse complement.
TAGCTGATCCCTTGTTGCCTCTTCCACCTTTTGGCCAATGAAATTGTCTTTGAAGCAAGTGAGAAATTTGCTAGACTTTAAAGTTTTGGTCGAGTTTGACTTCAACCAAATACCAGGATAGTTGAAGTCACCTATCTCTCCTTTCTGAGTGTGTGGTCATCTGTTCTAGAAAGGCATCATCCAATTCCCAACCACAACGCAGCCACTGATTCAATGGAATTTACTTAAGCCTTGGCTCAAGGTTCAACAAGAGTACTGTAAAAGGTGGGACTACCATTATGATTCAGGCCATACACACATACTCTATGCCTATCATGTGACATGGTCCCCAGAACCCCTCTTTTAGAGTGCCCCATCCTCTTGGGTTGAGTGGAAAATGAGAGAGAGAGAGAACGGTGGCACCCCTCCAATGTAATGAATGGCCCTCTTGAAGAGGTTTACCTGGCCCTTTCTTTAATAGCATTGGGTGCTAACCAAATTCAATCGCTCTTCCTCCACCCCCCCCAGCTTTAAAACATGTTCAAACTGAAAACTGAGACATAGTTTGAAAGAAGTGGAGTTTTACTATTTTAATTTTCTTGATTTTTTAAAAAAACTGATATCTCTCATTTGTATTTTAAATTCTTAAACCACTTAGAGATAGCTCCTGAATATTAAAGGTTATGTGGGATATAAATCTGCCAAATAAATAAGAGAACAAAACCTGTTTTTTGAAATATTTGTGTATTGACATTTTTATTCTATTTTTTCTCCAAGGAGTTCAAGGTGCCATACAAAATTCTCTGCCTCGTCGCCTCACAGCAGCCTGTGGTACTGGTTAGTCTGATGGGTTAACTAGTGGTCCAGGATCACCCAATGTACTTCACAATTCAGCAGCGCCTTGCACTCACATATCCTGGCCCATTAGTTGTTTCAAGGAAAGGCTTCTAGTCCTGCTAATTAAAGGTAGGCTATTTAGTCTTACCCGTCCCCTTCTTAAAATAAATCTAAGGCTAATCTCAACTCAAAAAAGACTAATGGAAATCAATGATACCTCCATAGGTAGTGGCTGGAATGATTATGGTTAACAAATAGGATGAGGAACAAAAGGTAAGCCAAAAGATAACTTTATTCTCAAGAGTCTCCCAGAATTCCCCCTTGGTACCTGTCAAGCAAGTCTCTCAGAGCCAGTCCTCAAGTTACCAACTCCTGGAAACTACAAAGTATTGTTAAATTATAATTGCTCTTGATAACAGCAGCTAACAAGTGCAAAACATTTCAGCAAGTCTTTTCTAGCTGTGATTAATGCTAGATTTTGCTCTTAACTGGAGTGGGGAGGCAGAAGAAGTAGAAAAACAAAGGAGAACAACAAATGGAAGATGACATTGTCCAGACCCCCTGTAAAAATCCATGGTTGAGACGGAGAAACCATACAGCAAAGGTGAAAGAGCAGCTAGTCAAATACTCTTTAATCAATGCACCACACTGGCTCACTGTGTCTTTTAGATTCTATGCAATATATTTTTAAAAGAATGGGTTTTGATTAAAAACAAAGGCATCTGCATTCTGGTCTTTCATTTTTTAGGTGCTCCAGCTTTTAAGGACTCTGACTGAAAGTTCTAAGCAGTGGGGTGTCTTCTATTAGAATACTCCAAACTGAGACTGCATGGCAGGGGGTTGGACTGGATGGCCCTTGTGGTCTCTTCCAACTCTATGATTCTATGATTCTATGAGATAATGCCTGTGCTTTAAATGTGTTACTGCACAACTGTTAAGCATTTAGAAATGTAAACAGAAGCAAGAAATATAAGCACGCATACTGCCAATCTTTATATCATATTTCCAATGGGGGAAAATGCAATTATTCGATTTGGTTTTTCATTTCAGGAGATCTTCCAAAATTCATCATTCTTTCTCTCCTTCGTATTTTAAAGGATACATTTCAAATTCAGTGGCATCATGGTATTTTAAAGGAGTTTTATTTGTTTTACTCTCATGTGTATTGCTTTAGGCTACAATGCTATACTCCTTCCCTGGGAATAAACCCCACTGAACTTACAGTAACTTAATTCTTAGTAGGGTTGGCTGGTTTAAACCAGGTTGATTTAAGCAATAGTTTAAACCTTAGGTTAATTCAAATGACTTAAAAAAAAAACACTCCTGTTTTTTTTAATTGATTATTAATTTTTTTAAAAGTCTGGCTATTACTATTTTCCAACCCTCTTACTGGAGCAATGATGGATTGAATTTAAACATGGTAACTTTAACAGTTAATAGGTATTTGTTCATTTTTATGCCAGTTTCCAGTGTCAGTTGCTTAGTATCAAAGAGTTGGAAGAGACCACAAGAGCCATCCAGTTCATGCAGGAATACACAATCAAATCAATCCCAACATATGGCCATTCAGCTTCTGGAGGAGACTCCACCACACTCCGAGGGAGTGTGATACACTGTCGAACAGCTCTTACTGTCAGGTTCTTCCTAATCTTGAGGTGGAATCTCTTTTCCTATAGTTTGAATCCATTGCTCTGTGAGCCTAGGAGATTTTCAGATGGGAAAAAAAGCTGGGAGTAAAATGCATATTCCTGGCATAATCGCGCGACTGCACTGAGATTTTCAGACACATCGCGCTCATCCAGGACTTATCCGGTAAAGATCCAGGAATGCTCCAGCAGAAGTCTCATGAATGGCTTGGTGCTGGAGCATTCCTGGATCTCCACTGGATAAGTCCTGGATGAGTGTGACGTTGTCTGAAAATTCTCAGTGCGATCGCAGGAGTATTGCCTTTTACTCCTGGCTTTTTCCTCCATCTGAAAATCTCCCTAGTCTCCCCTGCATTAAGGCAAAAGTTAGCATTAAAATAGAATTGAATTATTACAATATTAAAACAGATGACTCGTTGAAAGAATAAGATACAGTTAAAAAAGATAAAAGTGCTTAAAAACAGTACATTTTAAAATAGCACAACACCCCCAGCCCATTCTTTAAAGACTTTCTGTTTTAAAAGCCTGTCTGAACAAAAATGTCCTAGCTTTAGACAAGAAAGAGGGGGCCATTCTGGTCTCCCTGGAAAAGAGTTCCAGAATCTAGAGGCAGCCACTGAGAAGGCCCTCTCTTGCGTCCTTGCCAACCATGCTTGTGATGGTGGTGGGACTGAGAGAAGGGACTCTCCTGATGATATCAGAACCCAGGTTGGTTCATACAGGGAGATACAGTCTGTCAAATAGCCTGGACCTGAGCTGTATAGAATTTTATAGGTCATACCAGCACTTTGAATTGTGACCAGAAACAAACTGGGAACCAGTGAAGCTGTGTCAACAGGGGCGTTGTGTGGTCTCTATAACCTGCCCCAGTTAACAGTCTGGCTGCAACCGTTTGGAGCAACTGAAATTTCCAAATACTCTTTAAGGGCAGTCCCATGTATAGTATATTACAGTAGTCCAAATGAAGTAAGTAAAATATGTATCACCATGGCCAGATCCGGCATCTCAAGGAGAACTGCAATTGGTACACAAGTTTTAAATGTGCAAAAGAACTCCTGGTCACTGCAGAGACCTGGGCCTCCAGTTTCGAAGCCGAGTACACCCAAACTGCAAACTTGCCTCTTCAGGGGAATTGTAACCCCTGAATCCCTATTCCCCGATCTGCTTTCCAACTGACCAACACTACCTCTGTCTTGCCTGGATTAAGTTTTAATTTCTTTGCCCCCATCCAGTCCATTACTGATCATCCTCAATATGAATCCCTTCAAATATTTAAACATGGCCATCATGTCACCCCTTAATCTTCTCTTCCCTAGGCTAAACATACCCAGCTCTCTAAACCGCTCATCACAGCGCTTTCCATACCTTTCACCAGTTTTATCATCTTCCTCTGGACATGCTCCAGCTTGTCCTTCTTGAACTGTGGTGCCCAGAACTGGACACAATATTCCAGATGAGGTCTATCCAAACCAGAACAGAACGACACTATTACCTCTCTTGATCTAGACACTATACTGCTATTGATGCAGCTTAGTATAATATCTGTTGGAAGTGCAAAGCCCTGCACTGAAATAGTTAATGTCTCAGAGTGGGCAATAATAACAGGGTTAGATAGTTTGAGTGATCTCCTTCTCTGTCTACCTATCCTGATCCTCTTTGATGTAAACTGATACTCTTAGGGATGTTTCCACTCCTCTTCTCACCTCCATTCTTCTCCAAGACCATCCTAGAGATGTAGCTAGATTAGATTAACTCCCTCAGTAACTTTTCTATCTTAGAATAGAGTTCCTATAAAAGACTTTAGATTGTTCTTTAAGCCATTGGTCTCTTTGCTCCTTAGTCAGAACTTGTGTACCACTGCACTGTACTGCACTAATTCTAATAGGTTATGAGCTCAGATGTTTGTTGTTTTAAGAGATTATTAAAGGATTATAGTAGATCTGTTTTGGTCGCCTTGGTGGATGACCTACGCAAGGAAATAGACGGGGGAGTGTGTCCCTGTTGGTTCTACTGACATATCAATGGCTTTTGATACTATCAACCATGGTATCCTTTTGAGTCACCTCTCTGGGATGGGGCTTAGAGGTACTGTTTTATAGTGGCTCCATTCTTTCTTGGAGTGTGTTCTCAGAAGGTGGTGCTGGGGGATTCCTGTTTGACTCCTTGGCCCTTGGCTTGTGGGGGTCCCTCAGGATTTAGTTCTGTCCCCTATGCTTTTTAACATCTACATGAAACTGCCGGGAGAGGTTGTCTAGAGTTTTGGAGTAAGGTGTCACCTATATGCTGATGATACTCAGCTCTATCGCGCCTTTCCACTTAATTCTAAGGAAGCTGTTCCTGTCCTAAACTGGTGTCTGGCCAGTGTAATGGACTGGATGAGGGCAAACAAATTGAAGCTTAATCCAGACAAGAGAGAGGTGCTCCTGGGCTTCTAGGCTCAGCCAAAAGACGGATCTGGGAATAGAGATTCAGCCTGTGTTAGATGGGGTTACACTACCCCTGAAAACTCAGGTTTGTAGTTTGGGGATCCTTTTAGATTCAGCACTGAGCTTGGAAGCCCAGGTATTAGCAATGACCAGGAGTGTGTTTGCACAGTTAAAGCTAGTGCACCAACTGCGCCTGTTCCTGGAGAAGTCAGATCTGGCCACAGTGGTACATGCCTTGGTTACATCCTGTTTGGATTACTGTAATGATGGGGTTGCCTTTGAAAAGTGCTCAGAAACTTCAGCTGTCCCAAGAGCCTCAGCCAGGTTGTTAACCGAAACTGGCACACAACTCCTTTGTTTCAACAGCTCTATTGACTGCCACAATACAAAGTGCTGGTTTTGACCTATAAAACCCTATATGGCTTGGGTCCAGGTTCTTTGGACTGTATCTCCCTTATGAGCTCACTACAGTGTTAGAATCATCAAGAGAGACCCTTCTGTAGTTTTTTGTGGGTTTTTCGAGCTGTGTGGCCATGTTCTAGAAGAGTTTCTGATGTTTCACCAACATCTGGGGCTGGCATCTTCAGAGAATACTGGAATGGAAGAGAGTGGGTATATATATACTGTGAGACCCTGGGTAGGGAGGAGTGGTTCCCATGTAAACTGTGTATTGTTCTGTTGTTGATGGCAGGGCCTCAGGGTGAGAAGATATGCAAACGAGGATTAGTGTCTGCTAATTGGTGATCATTGTCTGCTGGGAAAGCCCCGGATCCTGGGTGGTTTCTCATTTGCATTTGCTGAGTGCTGATTTCTCTGTTTTGTAGGACTGGTAGTCAAACTTTGTTTACTTTAAGGATTTCTTCTTTCCTGTTGAAGTTGTCCAAGTGTTTGTGGATTTCCATGGCTTCCCTGTGCATTCTGACCTGATAGTTGTTGGCATGGTCCAGAATTTCAGTGTTTTCAAACAACATTTTATGCCCAGGATGGTTGATAATATGTTCTGCTACTGCTGATTTTTCTGGCTGACCCAGTCTGCAGTGTCTCTCATGTTCCTTGATTCATGTTTGGACACTGTTTGGTGGTCCCTATGTAGACTTGTTCGCAACTGCATGGTATGTGGTAAACTCCTGCGGCTGTGAGAGGATCTCTCCTGTCCTTCGCTGAGCACAGCATTTGTTGGATTTTCTTGGTCGGTTTGTAAACCATTTAGAGGTTGTGTTTCCTCACCACTTTCCCTATTCTGTCTGTGACTCCTTTGATGTATGGTAAAAATACCTTCCCTTTGGGTGATTGCTTGTCTTCACTCCTCTGGGTTTTTCTGGGTCTGGCAGCCCTTCTGATGTCTGAGCTGGAGCAACCATTCGCCTGTAGAGTCCTGTCTAGGTGCATCAATTCCTCTTCCAAGAAGTAGGGTTCACAGATGTGTTTTGCCCAGTCTACCAGTGTTTTTATTGTGTTTGTTTTTTGTCCTGGGTGATGGTTGGAGTTCTTGTGCAAGTATCTGTCTGTATGTGTAGGTTTTCTGTATATTGTGTGACCTAGACATTGGTTCGGTTTGCGGATGACTAGGACATCCAGGAATGGCAGTGTTCCTTCCTTTTCTTTTTCCATAGTGAATTGGATGTTAGGGTGGATGTTTTTCAAGTGGTTCAGGAACACAGCCAGACCTTCTTCTCCATGGCTCCAAATGGTGAAAGTGTCACCCATATATTGGAACCAAGTTGGAGCCATGGAGAAGAAGATCTGGCTCCTCCCTACCCAGGGTCTCATAGTATATATATATATATATATATATATATATATACCCACTCTCTTCCATTCCAGTAATCTTTGAATATGCCAGCCACAGATGCTGGCAAAATGTCAGAAAGAAACTCTTACTAGAACATGGCCACACAGCCCGAAAAACCCACAAAAAACTATGGATGCCAGCTGTGAAAGCCTTCGACTTCAGACCCTTTTGTTTTTCCCACCACCCTCTCCGGCTCACTTAGTGGGAACAAGAGAGAGGGCCTTCTCAATGGCTGCTCCCAAGCTCTAGAACTCGCTCCCTAAAGAAACCAGGATGGGTCCATCCCTACAATCCTTTCAACAGCAGATAAAGACATTCTTATGCTATCAGGCCTTTTCAGGCTGATGAGGGCTGGGATTTAAATGTTATGTGCTTTAAATTTTAAGGTTTCTATTTTGACATATTTTAATTCATAACTGTTTTAACTTTTAAAATTGTTTAATTCTTTTTAGATATTATATTTATACATTTTAATGTTGCACTGTTTTAAACTGTATTGTTTTTAAATTTGCTGTTAGCCACTTTGATTCCCTATGTTGGGAGAAAGGTGGGGCATAAGAAAACAACAACAGATCAAAGAGTCAGGCCACATATGGTGGCCCACTGAGGCACCAAGATGACAGTCCCCAACTGAATGGATCTAATTATGCAACATAGGTATGCAGATTAGAACTGGAATTAGCAAACCATGATTATCTACATGTCTGTAGATCACTCAATTAAAATTTCCCATTAATATAAAACATTCAAAAGATGTTTGAAGTGAAACCTGTAACTAATTGTAAAAAAAAGAAAAAAAAAGAAAAAGGTTGCAAATATTTCCTTACTTGTCTCAAAGACAATTTCATTGTCCAAAAGTTGGAAGAGGCAACAAAGGGATCAGCCATTTTAGGTTTGATTCTAACCAACAGGGATGACTTGGTAAATGGGGTGCAAGTGGTAGGATCCTTAGGTGGGAGTGATCATGTTCTCCTGGAGTTTCTTATACAGTGGAAAGGAGAAGCTAGGCTTGGTCAGACATTCTAGACTTTAGGAGAGCTGATTTCATTAAAATTCCCATGGTCAGGAATACTAAAGGAGAAGGGAGTTCAAGAGGGATGGGAGTTTTTCAAAAGGGAGATACTGAAGGGACAATCTCAAACTGTTCCAATGAGAAGGAAAAATGGGAGGTGTCTCAAGAAACCGGGTTGGATGACTAAAGAACTTTCAACTGAACTAAGTTTTAAACGGGAGATATATAAGAAATGGAAAAGGGGCAAAATCACTAAAGAGGAATTCAAACAAATAGCTAGCACATGTAGGGGTAAAGTCAGGAAAGCAAAAACGCAGAATGAGTTCGGACTTGCTAGAGGAGTTAAGGACAATAAAAAGGGCTTTTTTACTCAACACCTTCTTTGCCTCAATCTTCTCACAAAAGGAAAAGGGTGTTCAACCTGAGGAAAATAGAGCAGAAGACACAATAGGGGAAATGCAGCACAAAATAATTAAAGAGGTAGTACATGAATACCTGGTTAACCTAAATGAATTTAAGTCTCCAGGACCAGATGAACTACATCCAAGGATATTAAAAGAATTGGCAAATGTAATCTCGGAGCCACTGGCAATAATCTTTGAGAACTCCTGGAGAACAGGAGAAGTCCCAGCAGACTGGAGGAGGGCAAACATTGTCCCTATCTTCAAAATGGGGAAAAAAGATGATCCCAACAACTATTGTCCAGTTTATCTGACATCAATACCAGGAAAAATTCTAGAACAGTTCATTAAACAAAGAGTCTGTGAACATTTAGAAGGGAATGCCATAATCATAAAAGCCGACATGGGTTTCTCAAAAACAAGTCAAGCCAGACAAATCTGATCTCTCTCTTTATATATATATATATATATATATATATATATAAAACGACTAGCTTGCTAGATGAAGGGAATGCAGTAAACATAGCATATCTTGATTTCAGTAAGGCTTTTGACAAGGTCCCCCATGATATTCTTGTAAACAAGATAGTAAAATGTGGGCTAGACAATACAACTATTGGGTGGATTAGTTACTGGTTAACTGATCGAACCCAAAGGGTGCTCAGAAATGGCTCCTCTTCATCCTGGAGAGAAGTGACCAGTGGGGCGCCACAGGGTTCTGTCCTGGGCCCAGTGCTATTCAACATTTTTATCAATGATTTGGATAAAGGAATGGGGGGCATGCTTCTCAAATTTGCAGATGACACCAAAATAGGAGGAATAGCAAATACCCCAGAGGACAGGATGAAAATTCAAAATAACCTTAATCGATTGGAAAGCTGGGCCAAAGCTAACAAAATGGATTTCAGCACAGAGAAATGTAAGGTACTGCACTTGGGGCAAAAAAATGACATCCATAGATATAGGATGGGGGACACCTGGCTTAATGAGACTTTGTGTGAAAGGGATCTAGGAGTCCTAGTAGACTACAAGCTGAACATGAGTCAACAGTGTGATGTCGCAACTAGAAAGGCCAATGCGATTTTAGGCTGCATCAATAGAAGTATAGTACTGGGTATGTTTAGCCTGGAGAAGAGACGGTTAAGAGAGGATATGATAGCTCTGTTTAAATATTTTAAGGGATGTCCTATTGAGGAGGGTGCTAGCTTGTTTTCTGCTGCTCCAGAGAATAGGACCTGAAACAATAGATGCAAGCTACAGGATAAGAGATTCCACCTCAACATTAGGAGAAACCTCCTGACAGTGAGAGCTGTTTGACAATGGAATACACTCCCTTGGTGTGTGGTGGAGTCTCCTTCTTTGGAGTTCTTTAAACAGAGGCTGGATGGCCATCTGTCGGGATACTTTGATTTTGAGTTCCTGCATGGCAGGGGGTTGGACTGGATGGTCCTTGTGGTCTTTTCCAACTCTATGATTATATGATTTCCTGTAGGTGCATAGATCCCAACCAAAAGTATTTTTCTCCTTTAAATTGAATCTGCACTCCCACATATCAACTTTGTGTATCAACAAACATTTGTCCTTTTGTAAATAATGATTTTTACAAATATAACATACCAATTATTTTTCTTTTATTCATAGATGGCACAAAATCACTACGTAATTTGGGGTGATGGAAATATTTAATTTCTGATCCTTTAATGCAGGTTTTTTGTAAACAAATCACATCCCATTTTTGTTTTTATAAAAAATGAAAAACCTTACTCCATTTTTTGGGTGAATTAAACCCTCTAATAGTCCTTGAAATACACTTCAACTCCATTCTTATTTCATTGGGGCTTCATCCGCCCTGCAGAAATAATCCACTTGAATGCTGCTTTTACTGCCATGGTTCAATGCTGTGAAATTCTGGGATTTGTAGTTTTGTCAGATATTTAGCCTTCTTTATCAGAGTGCTCTGGTGACACTACAAACTACAAATCCCAGAATTCTACAGCACTAAGCCATGGCAGTTAAAGTGGATTATTTCTACAATACGGATGCAGCCTGATTGATCATAAATTGATCACTAAAGCATCATTTCCTGAGGTCACAGCCACAGGCTTGTTGTGTTTCCTGAACCTCAAATCTTTATTTAATGAATGTGAATTATTCTCTGGTTTCCTCTAATACGTAGCTGCATGGTCCTGAAATTCCTTCTCATACGTCTTCAGAAACACTTTGGCCTTCCTAACTGAAATTAATAGATGTCTTCTTTGATTTTAAAAAAATGAACTACTTCCCATATTTCCCATGCTCTGCACATTAGTGTACACATATCTAAATCCATTCCCTCTAATTGTATTTTTAAAGTTTTTTTCCTCCCACTGCTTCTTTTTAATCACTTTATTTTGTAGTGCAAGAATTGCCATTCAGAAACAAATCCCTTTATTAACATAAGTTCATTGAAAACAACTTGCTTTAAAAGAGCATTTTTTAAAAAAACAAATATTATTTAGGGTAGTGGACATAACAGTTGGACTGCATTTTGCTACCTAATGTTCTGGTTTTTCCTATATTGGTGTAGTTCTACATATTAATGCAAAACAAAACAAAACAAAACACCCTGGATAAAAAATAATGCTTTAAATTTTTTAAAAATGTTTATTTTGTTGTTTCTCTAAAGCCCTCCCCGTCCCCAATCCTGATTCTTAGATTTGCACTGTTGGCTGAATTTTAACTTCCAGTTGTTTTACCCACATTGGAGAAAGGTGTGGACGTTTTCACACTAGACCCACCAAGCCGCCTGGAGCCAACCATGCTGCTCATTCTGGAATGGCTCCGGCGGCAGCAACTTAATTCCTTTTTAAAAAAGGAATTACCTTGCCGGGGCTGATGCCAGAGGACGTCCGGAGTTAGCGCTGGATCGGCCAGAGTGAGGCCGGACTTGCTGCGACGTGAGTGTGAACACACGGAGCAAGGAGCCGGACTGACGCAGGGATGGCACCGGAAGGGGCGGGGTTTGCTGCGCCGTGAGTGTGAACACACTGGAAAAGGAGCCAGACTGGGGCCGGAGGGAGGTAGGATTGCGTCCTCCTAAAGCCCCGTGTGAAAACGCCCACAGAGTGAACAAGCAAATGCACGAGGAGCCACTGTGGTGTATTGCTTAAGTGCTGGACTTGTAACCCAAAAAGGTGGGGGCTTGAAAACCCATATCAGCAATGCAAGTGTCTCTTTAAAATATTGGGGAATATTAACTCAGAGAAGGCAAGCAAGAGATTGGGTAACTTTGCAGATTTTTCAAAGCCTATGTATACCAGTACAACCACAATGAAACTCCAGTTCAAAACACATAGGCCAAATAAAGTGTCTTCTGGCTACTGTGGGAGCATTGGATTCAAATGACGCATGCCCCCAAAGCAGCCAGAAGCCACTCTGATACTACGATTCAGTCCTTTGCAGCAGATAAAAATAATCCGGCTCCTGGAGGCTGCTGGCTTGGGACTGCAGCAGTGGCCCATTTTGGAAGTGGGCCGTATGGTTGCTGCGGTCCTGGTGCAATTATGGCTGGATGCTTCTCTTTGCCTCCCATCTGAAGTTTTTATTTGGGAATTTAGCAGACAGCAAGCAAACACACCAGAACAGACTCTTAGGGATTGTTCGTATGGGCCAAATAGCCCAGGTTCCCCTCGGCCTTGTGTTGTCTAGTTATAGGCTGAAACCCCCATGGTGGCATTGGGCCCAATCCCACCAGTACAGACATGGATTCAGAGGATTCAGTCTGACCTTGGGGTAAAGAGCCTTTTAAAAACTCTAGTTTTGCACTGAGTTTCTCAGAAACTCCATGTCAAAACTGATCTGTTTTGACAGTGCCCCCCCCCCCATGCTTCTTACCTTGCTGGCAAGCAAACCATTTGAGAAGCCCCAGTTGCCCAGCCTGATGCAGAAATGGGGCATCTGGCCATGTGGGTGCAGCCAGGTGCCCCGTTTCCACATCGTATCCATTCGGAGTGTGGTGGAGTCTCCTTCTTTGGAGGTCTTTAAACAGAGGCTGGATGGTCATCTGTCGGAGATGCTTTGATTTTGAGTTCCTGCATGGCAGGGGGGTTGGACTGGATGGCCCTTGTGGTCTCTTCCAACTCTATGATTCTATGATCACGTAGCTGGAGGCCAGCAAGGGCTGTAGAGACTGTATTGACCCGTGAAACACTAGAAAAGTGAATATGGCACATAGAATCCAGACTTGTGCAAGGCTGAAAACAATGGGTGAAGGGGCTTGTTACAGGATGCACTCTCTCCCACACCAAACATCAAAAGTTGAGTTCGAGCCAACGGATCAAACAAGGAAAATATTCTTTTCACCCCCTGTTGTGTTCCTAAATACTTTTCCTGTCTACTCCAGATCTTGTCAGGGTGAAGCTACTATCAATCAAATTATTTTTTCCCATATTTTGGATATGAAAGCAAGCCACCAGTTTGGGAACCCTTTTGGTCCTTCTGAAGGGCTATCAAGCTTTTGTTTCCCATGAAAACGCCTTAGCCTGGGACTAGTTTTAAAGTATAAATATTAGAAAAACCTAGCTTCCATGCCACAGCTGCCACAATCTACTGCCCTGCTATGCCCAGTGACTGTAGCCCTCAGAGGGGGGTTGCAGACTGCCAGAAATAGTGTGAATTCAGTCCACTTTTAGGGTTAGGGTTAGAGTTAGGGAACCATGGGAACTGTATTTTATTGTGGCATCAGAGTTGTCTGACAGAGAAGGCTCAATGTCTCAGAAAAATAACAGTTCCCATGATTCCCTAGCACTAACCCTAACCCTAAAAGTGGACTTAATTCACACTATTTCTGGCAGTCTGCAACCCCCCAGAGTCTCATCTGAGCTGTTCCTGCTTTCAACAGATTATTCTTCAAGACAAGTAAATATTACCCCTCAATCCAATCCTCAGACTCTGCAACCATTTTTCACTCTTCTGTTTCAGTTAGCTCTGTATGCTGGATATTAGAATGAGTCATAGGGGTTGCAGACTGCCAGAAATAGTGCAAATTGAGCCCACTTTTAGGGTTAGGTTAGTGCTAGGGAATCATTGGAACTGTATTTTATTGTGGCACCAGAGCTCTCTGACAGAGAAGGCTCAATGTGTCAGAAAAAAATACAATTTCCATGATTCCCTATCACTAACCCTAACCCTAACCCTAAAAGTGGACTCAATTTGCACTATTTCTGGCAGTCTGCAACCCCCCTTAATCTTGTATGTATGTTCCTTCATACTTTCCAAATAAAAGTTATTTTAGTTCACCCTTGCCTGGAGTCTTTATCAGTGAGTACTGGTATAGTTCATGCTTTTGGTCCTAATGTTACACACACACCCCCTCACAAGCCAAGCTACATTTGCAAAACTAATTAAGAATAGACTGGTACTAGCGGTGCTACTAGCCTTACGTCTTTGTGGGTAACAGGAGGTCTGGTCTTTTTCTGTTTTGATAACTGCTTCCTGACAAAAATCCCCTCACTCCTCTCCCACACTAAATGCAAAATAAGCTGGCAGGGAGAACATGTCATGTTCCGCATTATCCATGGTGCTAGTCCTTTTGTTCTATCTAGCTCAGGCATGCCCTAGGTCAAGTGACCCTGATAATGAAGCCTTTTAACTTCCTTGGGCCATCGTGAGCTCCAAAAACACCTATCAGGTCACCCTGACTTCCACTCATGTTCCTCACTAGATATTCATTACCATTAGGGTTTACAAGGCCAGGCAACAGCCTAGGACTCTGGAGGACTAGGTTTGAATCTCTGCTCAATCATAGAAACCCACTGAATGACCTTGGGCAAGTCACACACTTTCTCTGTTTCAGAGGAAGCTAGTGGCAAACCCCCCTCTGAACAAATTCTGCCAAGAAAGCCCTGTAGAAGGCACAGAACAATAATAGATATAAATGCAGAGATTTTTAAAAGAAGACATAATTGCCAACAACTGGAAGGCACACAACATAAGCAATTACCAAGACAATTTTATGATCTCTGCTTACAACAAATCAAATTACCATAGCAAAAAGTTTTCCATGTTGTTCACTTGGTAGTTGACAAGGCAAAGCACATTTCTTGTTTGTTCATTTCTTAGATTGTCTTACTTTTCCAGAACATCCCCTAGGAAAAGAATAGCCCACTGTCCTGCTTCAGACAAGGCTGAGAATGGATATGATCAAACCAGACTGAAGTCTGGCCTGACAGAGTCCAAATAGGAGGGGACAGAGAAAATACTGTCTAGAAGACCAAGCATTCTCTAATTTTAATACATGAAAGTTCTCCCTGTCGGTAACTTCTAAGCCTGAGTTTCTAGAGTTGCACTTTGGGCTTAGCAACAAATCTCTGCAGGCACCCTAAGCAAAAGTCCTACACTTGAAGAGAGTCCTTTACTCTCATGGAGTCACCTTCTGCAAGCTGACACAATTACTAATTTAGCCTGAGCCTTTCTGAGGGCCAGGACGTGGTGTAGCCTCTCCCTCAAAATTAACAAGGACGCTCCTGCCCCTTAAGAGGAAGGGAGGAACCCAAACTTTAGGGAGCATGGGGTCCCTTTTGGCTCAGTCTTCAAGCAGGGGAAATGGTAGTACAGTTTGGATGGGAGACAGAGATTGTCCAGCTCTGTTTCTAGAAAGACATTTCATTAGCTCCATCTTTTAAGCTTTTAAATCTTTGTTTTTGGAAGTTTCCACCATTCACTGTTACAGTTTTGTAATCTATTTTTCTTCTACTACTATTTATGCTGAGTTCTATACTGTTCTCATTGTTACTGTAATTTTTAATTTTAAAATATTTTTTTAAAATATGGACTACTTTGAAAGTCTGACTGAAAAGGGCGAAAAGCAGTATATAAATATTTTTATAAGCAAATGTAAAATAATTTCAATATGCATAGTCTTCAGATTCTACTTTGGAAGCTGGAATAATTCATCCTTTTCTCGTGTAGTCAAGCTTGCTGGAAAGCTGGCATTTCCCAACATTTCTGCACAAATGTAGAGTACATATGCTTCAGTAATTGACCATGCAGTGCTGTACATGTCTACAGCATTGCATTATACAAAATTCATAGGGACTATGGGGAACTGTGAGCAAAATCTTCAATAATATTGCCATATAGAAACTAGCCAGACTGGAGTTGAATCTTGTTCTAACATGCGGAATAGGATCAGTCTCTCCATCACATTGAAAACAACCTACTAGTCAAAGAGTCATAGAACAGTCTGGGGAAGTGGCTCAGGAGGAACAGCAGGGATTGCCACTACTGTTCCAAAGCAACTCCTGCCAGTTTAAGAATTTGAAGAGATGTCACATTGAGGATGGAGCAAGCTTGTTTTCTGCGGCTCCAGTGAATAGGACCTGGAACAATGGATGTAAGCTACAGAAAAAGAGATTCTAGCTCAACATTAGGAGGAACATCCTGACAATAAGAGCTGTTCGACAGTAGAACACTCTCTCTCGGTGAGCGGTGAAGTCTCCTTCTTTGGAGGTCTTTAAACAAAGGCTGGATGGCCATCTGTCAGGGGTGCTCTGATTATGGGTTCCTGCATGGCAGGAGGTTGGACTGGATGGCCCTTGTGGTCTTTTCCAACTCTATGATTCTAAGTGGTCTCTTCACCTTTCCTACTGATAGGCCATTAAATGTTGTGTGCTTTCAAGCCCTTTCCAAATTATGGTAACTCTAAGGCAATCCTATCACAGAGGTTTCTTTGCAAGATTTGTATGCTTTTGTCTTCCTCTGAGGCTGAGAGAGTGGGACTTGCCCAAAGTCACCCAGTAGGTTTCCATGGCTGAGCAGAGACATGAACTCCGGTCCTCACTATGCCACACTGTTAATTATCAAAAACCATTATCATGGCCAAATCTTATGAAGTATGTTTAGTTGTAAATCTGTGTATCTTATTGCAATTTGTAGGAAATGTCTTCTTGAGGGCTTTACACAGAAGCTTCCAAAGACAGCTTTTAGCAGTGTCTCTAGCAATTTCACCTGAAATTTTTACAGGTAAGGTCAGGTCAGGTCAGAACAGATCCCAGTTAAACTGGAATCAGCTCATCACTGGAACTTGTAAAGCTACAAAACTGACAAACGCTGAGTATCTTTGATTTCTAAAAGTCTTATGTTAAAAGACAACAGATGGAATAACGACAGCCTGGTACCCAAGGGTATTATGTAAAACAGATGATGAGTGTCAGCACTTTTTATACCCTCACTATGTTGTAAAGTTTTCTATGGAGGAGCACAGAAGAAAAGGGAATAAAGCCATCCTTCAGGAAAATGATCTAAAAATAAACACAGTGTAGATAAGTTATATGGACAAAATTAGCACATCCTAAGGAAGAAGAGCCTAAATACTCTAAAGGAGCCATTCTTAATCTTTTCTTCACCATGGAACCTGTCTAAATATTATTGTTTCTGTGGAGACCACCAAGACTTAGCTCAAGATTTAAAAACCTAAAGTGCATCAAACATGGCCCATCCATAAAGAAAGAGGGCACAAGTTGTGCCTTGTGCACCCTTCTTGTTTACATAATCATCTGAATTCAATCATTCACAAAACATCATTTTAGTAGTGGCATTTCAGGTTCTTTGCATTGCTCCCAGGGTAGTTATGTCATTAAATACTGAACTTGCATATTTTCTTCTAAGTATGCAAGGCAGGCACACTAAGGGAAGGAGGAATCACACAGGAAATAGGTGCAAGACTACCGTAAATGCCAGAAATTCAGCAACCCGGAGGCCACATGCTTTGAACTGGACACTGGCATGGATGGGGTAAGGGAGAGATTTTAACTACAGGAGCCTATCTCAGGCAAATGACTCTTTCCAAAAATTGACCCTGAATACTCCCCAGAGATGTGCCTTCTCCACACAGCTTCAAGTCATCGCACTGCCACTTTTTCTTCTGCTATCGCTTCTCTTGGCCTGTCTGATGAAACCTGCCAGTCAAGTCCCAGCAGAGCTCACAAAGCTTAAAGCAGGGCCCTAAATCTGAAAGCTCCTATTTGCCACTGCTTCTTGTCCACCACCATGTGCTCTAACTCCTCACTCCAGTCAGTCTGTCCCAAAGTAGTGCTGCTCTGAGCCACAGAAGCAATGCCTTGCACTCAACCCTCATGAGTTTTCCAACAGCTGCCACCACTGCTAGTGAAAGACATGGCTAAGGGAGTGAGCACATGTGGACTGATGAAGCGGAGGAGACACTATCACATGAAGGCTGCATTGTGGTTTTAAGGGACCCTAAAAAGAGATGTTTCATGCAACCTTCATCCCCACCATGGTGCTAAAAGCCACTGTTTCTCCTTGACTTTTTTGCACACCAGTACTATGATTGAAGGCCCCTCTGCTGCCTCTTTTTTCTCACCTCCCCCTTGGATCTTTCCACCACCCTCAAGGGCACAGTACCACCCACTTTAGGGATCAGACCAAGACATATTCACCTCTCCTGTTCTGTCTCCATTGCCTTCTATTTTCACAGCACCCTGTCTTTGTCTGGGGTTTTCTGGTACCAGGTTTTCCCATTAGGCCCTGCTTTTATTTGGTGAACTGGACAGTCTCCTTGACCATTTCTCCTTCTCCAGCCAGCATAATACACTCCACTCCATCAAGTTTACAGGATTGTCTTACGATAGAGCCCATTGTGTGACAAGCTGTCACAAAAGTACTGGTTTTCATAGCTTCTGACCAGTTTGCTGCTGTCTCTGCCAGCTATTGAAACTCTTCCATGTACTCCACTACCAACTGTGCTCCCTGTGTCAGTGTCATCAGGTGTATGGTGTTAGAGAACGGGTTCTCAAACCATGTCTCGAGGCCGATCATGAACACTTGCAGGTCGTGTAAAACAAGTGCCCCCTCATTATATAGATACAGGAGCCATTTGACCACTAATTAGGAAATGATAATGTTTGCTGTTTAAGTCTGACAATCTGTCAAATCCTGGCAGGACACCAGATTCAGAAATTCAGGCTTCAGTAGTTCAGAGTTATTCATTGACATCCTCACATTTCTCATTGTGAAAATCACAAGAATGCACTTGAAACAAATAAGTTTATCACAACAGTACCTGTAATGTTCCCACCGAATCCTGGAAATGTAAAGATATGGGAACGGGTGTTACTGTATTAAACTAGTGATAACGCAATGATAACGTTATGAGAACACATATTATCACACTGCATTTACTGTTGTACTGGTACTGGCGCTCAGGTTGTTCCCTAGCTGTCCTTCTTTGGTGCATGTGTACTGTTGGGGTGAGGTTGTATGTAAAAAAAATATTTTTAATGTATGGCGAAACCCCTATATCTGCATTGGAAAGAATGCTACCGAGAGGTTTAGGTTGTGAGTATTCATTGTTCCCCCTCCTCATAAACATGATGCAATTCCATCTATAAAAATAAAAGAAAATATTTTAAAAATTCCAATGGCACTCCCCTTGCGTCAACACTGGAAGAAGAGTTGAGTTTGTGGATGTTCTAGGACGGGAGGGGAGGAGGTAGTCTTAGCCAATCAGAACATGAGGATGGATGGAGACCGGGTAAGATTATCGCGCACATATCATCTGGAACAGTCTGTAAGTGTTCTTGCTGGCTGAGGATGCATTTTTACAGTCTTCCTGTTGGAATGGGCTAGGGACTGTCAGAGCACGGAATGGAAACTCAATGAGGATCTTACCGTGTGATAAAATTGTTCTTTGCTGTCATGTCAGTTTCCACTTATTGTGACTCTATAAATGAGAGATCTTCAAGATCCTTGGTCATCAGATCTTGCAAACTTGGGACAGTTGTGACTTCTTAGATTGAATTAAACCTTTTGTAATGTGATATTATTTTTTTCTTACTGTTCCAAACTTTGCTGAGCATTACTATTTTTCTCAATCATGTGATGTCATGATGTGCCCTAAGCACAATACAGTAGTTTGGGTTTAGTTGTCATTGCTTCTAGGGAGAGTTTCAGCTTGAATTGTTCTCAAGCTCATCTCTCTTTTTGGCAGTCAGTGACATACACAGAACTCTTCTCCAGCATCATTTCAAATGGGTTGATTCTCTTCCTGTCAGCTCTCACAACCTTAGATAGATATTAGAAATATGATGGCATGGATGATCCTAACTTTAGCGTTCAGTGATATGTTTTTACACTCCAGAATCTTGTCTAGTTCCTTCATAGCTGCCCTTCCAAGTGCTAGTTTTCTGATTTCTTGACGGCAGTCTCCATTGTAATGGAAAATCTTGAACTATTTCAATGTCTTCATCTTCTGTTTTAAAGTTATATAAATCATCAGTGGTCACTCTGTCCTTAAATATTCACCCTGCCTTTGATCCACTGTGGTGTAATGGTTTGGGAACTGGACTAGGAGACCAGGGCTGGCATCCCTGCTTGGCCATGGAAATTCACTGGGTAATCTGCCTTTGAGATTTCTTCCATAACTTTCCCTGTTCCAAACCGGCAGCTTTTAATGAAGAAAGGTTTAGAAACCATGCCCTATAAGGAGTGACTTAGGGACTTAGGGAGCTGAGTATGTTTACAGAGAAGAGAAGGCTAAGAGGTGGCATGATTTGTTAACTGTCCTCAAATAGATCTCGACCCATGGTGACCCTATGGATGAGACATCTCCAAGCCCCCCTGTCTTCCACTGCTCTGATTAAATCCTGCAACCCCTTAACACTCATGGTGACCTCCTTAACAGAGTCCTTTGTCCATCTGGCATGGAGTCTTCCTCTCTTCCTACTTCCCTCCACCTTTCCCAGCATTATTGTCTTTTCTAATGAGTCTTCTCTTCTCATAATGTGTCTCAAGCCTCAGTTTGGTCATCTTGGCTTCCAGGGAGATTTCTGACTTGATCTGCTTTAGGACCCATTTGTTTGTCTTTTTGGCTGTCCAGGGGATCCTCAGCACTCTTCCCCAGCACCATCCATGTCTCAAATGCATTGCTTTTCTTCCTATCTTCTTTAACTGTCCAGCTCTCACATCAGTACATGATAATAGGGAATACAATGGCTAGGTGGCATGATGGCCAACGTTTGCTGGTTTCAAAATGGTAGCTGCCATCTTGCACCCATGCAGTAGACCCCCAAATATATCCTGTTAAAAAGACTCCTCAAGTAGGAGTCTGTCACACTGCCACAGTTGGAAGAGGCCTCAAGTCCAACTCCCTGCCATGCAGGAACACACAATCAAAGCAAGCTTGCTCCCTTCTCAATATGGCTCATAGAATCATAGAGTTGGAAGAGACTGCAAGGGCCATGAAATCCAACTCCCTGCACCCCTTAAAACATTTAAACATGGTTATCACCATGGGTATCTGGATGTCCTAGAACACCTGTCCTTGTCTCATCCAGTGCCTCAGCAGGCAAGCAAGAAGTAACTCAACAGATGTATTACTGCCGCCGTGCAAAGGGCTTGTTAGTTTTCACCACTTTAAACATGACCAAAATGTTTAGCCTGCAACAACACACCCTAATGATGACAGAAATATTGTTTAGCAGCACCAACCCAGTGTATGGGAAGAGGGGAAGGGATGAGAAGACTGTTGCTGAGCATGTGGTGATTTTGTTTATGTGTGTGTGTTTTCTGATGGGAGTGTGGAAAGGAAAGGAGGATCTGGGTTGCTGAAGCAGATCAATGGCACTGAAAGGAAGGAGGGCGTGAAAGTGTGTGATTTCGATTGAGGAAGAAGCAGAAGGGATGAGAGAGCAAATGGGAAAAGTACAAATGAAAGGAATACTTTAACGTAGGTTCAGTCAAGGAGTTATTCCTAGTAAAGTACAATTTTACAATGTTTTAGTTCTGTCTTTTTAAAATATTGTAAGAAAACCTCACAGACCTGGAACACCTACTAAGGAAGATCAAAGAAGAAAGTCCAAAGGCAGGCTTAATGTTGAACATAAAGAAAACAAAGATAATGACCACAGAGAACTTACACACATTCAAACTAGACAATGAGGAAATAGAAATAGTAAAAGAGTTCTCATATCTGGGATCAAACATTGATTGGAACGGGGACTGCAGCCAGGAAATCAGAAGATTAAGAATGAGGAGGGTGGCTATGAAAGAACTAGAAAAGATCCTAAAATGCAAAGACATACAACTCAGCACAAAAGTCAGAATCTTACAAGCCACCATATTCCCTATTACCATGGATGGATGTGAGAGGTGGAAAGTCAAGAAAGACGATAGGAGGAAAAGCAGTGCATTTGAGACGTGGTGCTGGAGAAGAGTGCTGAGGATCCCATGGACAGCCAAAAGGACCAACAAATGGGTCCTAGAGCAGATCAAACCAGAAACCTCCCTGGAAGCCAAGATGACCAAACTGAGGCTGTCGTACTTTGGACACGTCATGAGGACTCTTTCAAAAAGACAATAATTCTGGGGAAAGTGGAGGGAAGTAGGAAGAGAGGAAGGCCACATGCCAGATGGATGGACTCTATGAAGGAGGTCACAGGTATTTATTAAGGGGTTGCAGTAAGCAGAGCAGTGGAGGACAGAGGTTCTTCTTGGAGATGTCTCATCCAGAGGGTTGCCATGGGTCCAAATCAACTCGAGGGCAATTAACAACAAACAGCAACAAAAACTCACCTTGAATCCCATTGTGGGAGAAAGGCAGAATACAAATCTTGGACATAAATATATAAATTTTAAGCATTTGTTTTGCTCAGAGTCCTGTAAGACTATTGCAAACCAACAAGAATTTTAACAAAGGTACCGTAAGTTCATCGCAAAAATAAATAAATAAATAAATAAATAAATAAATTTTAAAAAATGGGAGAGTACATAATAAAATAGAGAGCCAGCATGGGGGGTGGGGGGACTGGTTTGAGTGTTGGACTGCAACTCTGGAGACCAGAGTTTAATTCCCAGTTCAGCCATGGAAACCCACTGGGGGCTTTTGGGCAGGCCACACTCTCTCAGCCTCAGGGGAAGGCATAATAGGTTCTATTATGGGGTTTTCTCGGCAAGATTTGTTCAGAGGAGGTTTGGCATTAACTTCCCCTGGGGCTGAGAGAGTGTGACCTACTCAAAGTCCCCCAGTGGGTTCCCGTAAGTCAGAATGGACGTAAAAGGCACACAACAATCACCCAATAAAATACAGTATATGTAACATGGGTGTAAATAAAACCACACGAGGTGAATTTATATGAGTGTTTTTAAGCTTTTATTTGTTAACGTCCTACAGGTTTTTGGAATGTTCTACATTTTGTGGTGCTTTGTCCTCCTTCGACGTGAGGAGGTCGGGTCACTATGGCCCAGACGCCTGAAGGAAACTCCTGAGGAGAGAAGACGATATGCTTCGCCTTTTTCCCTTATGCCGTTCCTCCCGCCCCCTAAATACAACATTTCCCAATCTGCTTTGCGGCAGAACAATTTTTTCCTCTCTCCACTCCTCAATTTTCACGGGACGTTCTCTATCCCTCGAGCATTCCCAGGATCCTTTGCGCTAGGCCCAGACCACCTCCTCCTCCTCCGCGCCAAACTACATTTCCCAGGACGCTTTGCGCCCTCGAAGGGCCTCCTTGGTTTCACCCCACCGAGCGGCCCCGACATGGCGGAGGGAGCGCTCAGCGCCGGCGTCAACTTGGAGGCCTTCGCCCAGGCCATCGCCGCCATCCAAGCCCTGCGGTCCAGCGTCACCCGCGTCTTCGACTGCCTGAAGGATGGACGGCGGAACAAGGAGGCCGCGGAGAGCCGCGAGAAGGGCTTCGTCCTCGCTTTCCAAGAGTGCCTTCACTCAGTCAACCGGGATCTCGGGTGAGGAGGAGGAGGAGGAGGAGGAGGGGCGGTTGCCGGGGCAACGCGCGCGGCCTATCCCCCCGCCCGCAGCCTCTGTGGGAGTTTGGAGACCTGAGGGAGTTAAGATGAGGAGACGCGCATGCGCGAGCCAGACAGAAGAGGCCTGGCTTCTGGGGAGATGGCATGGCGGGGATGTAGGGTGGGTCAGAGCCAGGCGCCGCCACCTTTGAAGACTTCCAAATGCCTAGAGAAGTGTTTTCTCTAGGAATCTTTAGGCCCTCCGGTGTGACAGTATGGCCAACATCTGACAGAAGCTGACCATTGAATTGCCCTGGAGGACCTACAAGTGCCTAGAGAAGTGTTTTTTTCTAGGAATCTTTAGGTCCACCAGCATGACTCCATGATCAGCATCTGGCAGAGTTACATTGGACGACCTAGAGCAGGAGTAGGCAACCTTTCCCCTTTAAGGGCCGAGGGACTTCAGCTCCCAGAAGCCTCAGCTATGTTGGCCAATTGTCCCATGTTGGCCAATAGCTCCTGGGATTCTGGGAGCTGAAGTCCCTCGGCCCTTAAAGGGGAAAGGTTGCCTACCCCTGACCTAGAGATTTCTAAGGAGAACATATTAACCAAATCCATGAATAATTAAATTTGCAAATATGGAGGGCCAACTGTAGTTATGTACCTCTGGGGCAGCCTGCCTTCTGAATACTGCCATGATAGGCTGTGTGAGCAGGATCACCAGATGCCTTTATAACTACAAAGACACTGCAAAATGAAGGACATCAACTTATGGCTAAATATAGTCATTAAATTCACTCACTAAATCCATCTCCTAGGTTTTATTTACAGCTACTGTATATGTTCATGTATAAGTAGAAATTTTAGTCAAAAAATTGACCCAAAAAACCTGAGTTGCCTTATCCATTGTTCAGTGTAAATTCTGTCCTTTAACTCTTGTTTTAAAAAAAGGAAACATCCCCTGGTGAAAGGCAAGAGTATAACCTGTCCTGGAAGCACTGATCCCCTCTACTCTCTCATCCATCTAACCTTTAGTGTGAGCACAAACAGTTATGCCTGGTGAAATTTTGTAGGTCCTGTGGCATTGTTTTCATTTGCTTCGTCCTTTACATCCTTTGTTACATGCCCCTAAGTTTAACCCTCTAATTATCCACGGGTCATATCAGAATCCATAATAGGGGCCCCTTAACCTGCCCTCAACTTATACATGAACTCAACTTATATTCAGGTATATATGGTATATTTCATACCCTGCATTTCATTATGTGCTCAACCATATTTTTCTGATGAACTTATCTTTGTTAGAATGCCTTTTTTGGCATGAGACACACTGCCCCTGTGGAGATTCCTGTGTAGGTCATGCACTAAGGCAACCAAAGCTGTATATGACTCATAACCAGGCCTGAAGTCAGGTTAAAATGGATCTAGATAATCCATTTCATCCAGAAACCTGGAGCTGGAAGGCCACAACACACTCTAAAACCTTGCCCAAGAATGGAATATTAAAGACTTATAGGGTGAAACAACTACCCAATAGGTGGATTGGGCTGCCCTGGAGCAGCTTGCCCTGATGCCACAGCAACCACATGCCATGGCCACAATCCATCCCGGAGCTGGCCCAAATAGGAGCAGAAAAGATCTGCTATTTGGGCCAGTAAAAAGCCGCCTTAGGTGGGCCCACTGCAACCCTAGGACAGCTTCAGCCTGCTCCAACATGCCACACCCCTGGAGCAGCTTGAAGCAGACCCCATCTTGAACAGCTGGGTGGCTTCTGGGCGTCTTGGGGACATGTGGTGTCAAAATGCCAAGAAGCCACATGGAAGCCAGATTTTACTGCCAGTCTGTTCAGCCCCTAATATTCCTTATTCAGAATGGTGTTACTCAGAATGGTGGGATCCAGGGAGGCCTTTTTCAGTGAAAGCCTTACCACAGCCTCCATTAGGCAGGATGAAAACTTCTCTTGGTGCAGTGAAGCATTCACCACTTCCCTTACCCACTGGGCCCACTGCCCTCTAGCAGCTTTCAGGAGCCAGGAATGGAAAAGATCCAGCATACATGTGGTGTCCTTCACTTCTCCAAAGATCCTGCCCACATCCTCAGGCTTTACAAACAAACATATCCAATAAAACAGGACAAGCAGGTACCAAGACTTTATCCACTGGATTTACAGCATCCAAGCATCCAAGTCAGAGCTTATCTGAGTCATTTTGTGTTTGCAGATTCCTCACAACAGGCTATCAAGTAGTCTTGATTTTCTTCTTGTGGGCCAGTGTGTAAAAGGCCCTTGACCACCTGGGACAGCTCTGCTGGATGATGCTGTGCAGGTGCAATACTGCAGAGAAGTATAATTTTGTTGCTTCCACCTCCGCCATTTCATAGGCCATCCAATGAGTTCTAGGCCATGTTCAGTTGGACTCTTTTGGAATCTTCTGCCATTGTGTCTCTAATCTCAATCCCACTCATTTTATTACTGCCCGCTCCCTAGTGAACCATGGGACTCACTTAGCTCCACTTTGTGGGAGGGAACACTTATGGGCAATTGCCTTGGCCATTTCTCTGTTTCAGAAATCAGCCAGGGCTGATCGCCTACCAAAGCAACAGGGAACTCCCTAAGAACCATCAGGAATCCATTTGGATCCATGACTCCTGGATGGTTTTTTGTGAGTTTTTTGGGCCATGTGACTATCTGAAAGACCATATCTCCCCATATGAACCTCCCAGAACTCTAGATCTTCAAGGGAAGGCTGTCTCTCAGTCCCACCCATTATAGGCTTGCTTCGTGAGGAACTGAGAGACAGAGCCTTCTCAGTGACTGCTTCCACCCTATGTATGGAACTCCCTTCTGCAAGAGGCTAGGCTGGCTCCCTCCCTGATTTCCTTTTGCTGGCAGGCAAAAACTCTTCTCTTAAAGCAGGGTTTTAATATATAACTGTGCACAGAGAAGCTTCTTATTGGGGTGCTTGTTTTTGTATGTTTTACATGATTTTATATTTTTAATTTGTAATATTAATGTGATGCTTTTAACTATGTTTTTAAATTTGTACTTTTTTAAAATGCATCTTTTGTGAGTTGCTTTGAGTCCAGTTTAGGAGAAAGGGGCATATATATTTCCTGGATGAGCATGGTGACCTGGCTAGTCAATTGGGATTCCATCTCCCTCACTAGGTGCTCTGTCCCACAGTGTGCTGGGTTTGAGCATGTATTTTTGAAGGCCAGAACAGAACAGGGATTCTGTAGGTGTACCCTCCACTCTGCTGTTCAACAGTCTCCCTTCCTCAGTTGGCTGAGTTGGTCTCAGCAGCAGTGTTTGAGTCCCCTCAGCTTGTTGTACTGAAGAACTTCAACTGAGACTGCTCCATTAGGAGCAGCTCAGGACTTCATGTCCTTCATGACAACCATGGGGCTATTCCAAGTAATACCTGGGGCCACCCATGCTGCAGGACATACTTTGGACCTGGTTTTCTGTTCTGAGCAGGATGGCTGCAATCTGGGTGTGGAGGAACCTTCTATAGTTCCATTGTCATGGACTGATCACTACCTGGTATGGTTTAGACTCAGTGGGACTCAGAGCCTCTGCACGGATGGGGAGCCAATTAAGATGGTCCATCCCAGGAGTGTGAAGTCAAAGCCTTTGATGGCTGGCATCCATGTTTTTTGTGGGTTTTTCGGGCTATATGACAAATGTTCTAGAAGAGTTCATTCCTGATGTTTCGCCAGCATCTGTGGCTGGCATCTTCAGAAAATGCGGGCATGGAAGTGAGTGGGGTATATATATACTGTGTGACCCTAGGTTTAGAGGAATTGATCTACATGTTAATCTGTGTTGGTCTGTGGTTGAATGGCAAGGGCTCAGGGTGTCTATTTAGGAAAACCCCTGACCCTGGGTGGTTTTCATTTGCACATGCTGGGTTTTGATTTTGGTGTTTTTCAGGATTGGCAGCCAAACTTTTAGGCTCTACAGACAGCCGCGGCCCCGATCTGGCACTGTGCAGCTCCAAAAAGAGCTGGCAAATGCCGCTCCTTTTTGGAGCGGCAAAAGGCTGCCCTTACCGTGGCAGCAGTGACTTTTCTGCACTCCTTTGGGGAAGTGTCTGTACACTGCACCAAGGAAGCGCCCTGACGCCACCCACCATGTGCTCGGGCACACAGCGTGAAGGCAGCATTGGGGCAGCGTCAGGGTGGCCAGCATGCGGTCACCACACACCAACTCCACCCCCAGGCTGGTCCTTTGGGCCAGTCTGTACAGGCTGTTTCTTTAAGGGTTTCTTCTTTCCTGTTGAGGTTGTCTAGGTGTTTGTGGATTTCAATAGCTTCCCTGTGCATTCTGGCCCAACAATTTCTCCAGCTTATTGTCAAACTTTTTCCTGCAATTGCAAGCACTGCGAATAATATTTTAAAATACCTGTCAGTATTTTTAGTATTAGAATATAGTAGGACAATTTTTAAGTATGTTTTAGAATATTGTGAAATCATAATACTGTAGAAGAGCTTTAAAAAACCCAACACTTCTTTAAGTAACCCATTCTAATCACATTATTTCCTTTCATTTTAGTGAATTGGAACGTCTTAGTAATCTTGTAGGCAAGCCATCTGAAAATCATCCTCTTCACAACAGTGGGCTGTTGAGTTTAGATCCTGTGCAGGACAAGACACCTCTCTACAGCCAACTGCTTCAGGCCTATAAATGGTCAAACAAGGTAAATCAAAATGAAATGTATTCCTGTTAAAATTGCATTCTGGCACAGTTAAACCTTTGGGTTGCGTCTCAGCTAGAATATGCTCTGAACTATCTAGAAGGGTGGTGGTGCTTTGGAGCACCATTGGGAGGGACTGAGCAGAGCAATTGCCCTAGATTGGCAGCTGGTGGGGCGGGGAAAGGGAGCGGATCTTCAAAGAAAAGCAACCCAGGAAACTCCTCCTGGCTTGAAAAATGCAGAGGCTTCCATACAGCCTTTTCAGCAGCTTCATCTTCCTCTTTCCTTGTGCCCTGAGCCAGGCAGGCTGGCCTCTGTCTGCCTTATGGCTGTTAAGAGGCATGTGCATACTGCGCCAAGTGATAGAACCTTTGGAGAAGGTCCCACTCCAGGGGTCTTTCTCACTCTACAGTTTGAGAAGCACTGCTACAAGGATTCCATAGGAGGAAATACTAACAGTTAGATTTATCAAACTCCTGTAACTGGCTGCATAACTGCACTGCACTACTTTAACTGCCATGGCTTAATGCTATGGAATTATGGGATTTGTAGTTTTGTGAGATATTTGGCCTTTTCTGTCAGAGAGCTCTGGTGTCACAACAAACTACACATCCCATGATTCTGTAGCATTGAACCATGGCAGTTAAAATGTTTTCAGCTTTGATTATTTCTGCAGTGCGGATGCAGCCATTGCGTAGCTTTTGCATAGACTCCAGTTGGACTCTTAAGTTCAAGATTTCAAATTGACCTTAGTGCTGCCTTTTCCTCAAAGTCTGATTATTTTGTTTTAGAAATGTTTGTTTTAGAAATGTTTTGGTTTGTGTAATGTGTCTTACGGCTCTTATCATTTATTGTTGCGTACACTGCTTTGTGAGGGAATGGACCAAAGAAGTGGTCTAGAAATACAGTACAGCTGTAAAAATAATTACTGCGTATAGAGGAGCTAAATGCATGCAGTATTTGCTATTAAAATATCTGCATGGCCACCCACAAGTGTCTTTGTTTTCAAACTAAAGTCTGGATTTGTAAAAATGGAGCCTCATTTATACTTCAAATTGTTGGTAGGGGGAATTAAAATCTAATTTCTTGGCAACATAGCTGCTTTTGTAGCCCTAGGTCTTATATCTTATGGTGACTATACTAATCAGCTTTGCTCATGGTGTGGTTACAGTAGTTCAGCATTATCTGGACTATTTTCTGTGTGTCTTCTATTTGTTTGTTCTATAGGATAGTAGACTTTTAGATGACCAGGGGGCAGAAGGCTGGCTGGGTGTATTCCTAAAAGCAGTCTCAAAAGGTAATGGTAATTTTGTCATTAGCAAGTCAGCAAAGCATGAGCTGTACATGTAGACATTTTCATGATAGATCACAAGGTTGCGAGTCTCAGACCACAAGGTTGCGAGTTCAGTACTAGCCAGGGCTCAGGCTAGACTCAGGCCTGCATCCTTCCGAGGTTGCTAAAATGAGTACCCAACTGTTGGGGGGCAATGAGCTTACAGTTGTAAACTGCTTAGACACCCCATAGCGTGGTATAAAGCAGTATATAAATGAAGCTGCTTTGCTTTGCTTTGATTTAATTTGTCATGGATGAATTAGCCTGTGATACTGGGGAATAGTATGTTGCGCAATAAGACTTGCCCATCACTTTATATTTTACTGTTTGTTATTAGGATTGGGAGGCTTGGTTAGCTATCTCATTTACTATCTTAATACTTTTATTGTTTTCATTTTCCATCAAATTGAGAGCAGCAAACAGATACATAATTGTAGAGTTGGCAAAGATTATCTAGCCGAATCCTCTTCTGAGGCAGATACAACAGGACCACATATTACATGATTTTTTTATAACAAGGATTCACTTAATGCAAGTCTGTTGTCCCCAGTGGCAACACAGCCAAATGCATGTGACATCTCGGGACAATGGGGCTATTCTTAATGTTAGTGTGGCTACATGCACTTGCTGCCATTAAAAAAAAATAGGACTTGAGCATGTGTGGATTTTGGTAGACGTGGGAGGAGGGTCCAGAATGGATCCCCCTTGGATACAGAAGTCTGACTGTAATTTCTTCATTAATCAGGAGTTGAAGCGACTGCTTGGAGTATGTAGCTGTTATCCATCTAATGAATTTTTCGCCTACATTCATAGCTTCCAACATTTGAAAAATAAAGGACCAGTGAATATTATCATAAGCCTTTTCTGTGTTCGCCATTATTAGGGCTTGTTTTTTCCCCATTGTGTTTCTCAAAGTATTCTATAATGTCTAGTATACAACAGATGTTATCTTGCATCTATTTCTTTTAGTATAAAGCCACTTTAGTCTTCATTTATCCACTTTTGTAATATTTTCTTCAATTTTCCTGCTAAAATTGAAGCAAAGATTTTATAATCTAGGTTTAAGAGCAAACTTGGACAATAATTCCTTGGGTCAGTATGATTATCAGCTTTTGGGATTAAAGGAATTGTTGCAGATCCCCAAGAATGCAATTTATCCTCCCTTATTATTGCATTCATTGTAGTGGATCTAATAGTTGGTCTGAGAATTTCTTATAATAGTTTGGCTTGAATCCATCTGGTTCTGGAGATCTGCCAATTTTCTAACCCTTCTGCAGTTGTTATATTTAGGTCCAAATTTATTTTTTGTATTTTGGTATTTCTCAATTTTATATATTCTTTATTTTATTTTTCTTGAGAAATTTTGTGTACATTGAATACATTTGAGTAATTTTGATTTTTTTTATTCTTACCTGTACTGTTACCAATTCCTTTCCATCCCTTTTATGAGGAATAAGTCTTCTCTCTCATTTTCTTAATTTATTGCCAGCTACTTACCTGGCTTATCTGCAAATTCAGTTTCTTTGTTTTCCTGCTCTTACTTTCTTTTTCTGATACTAACTCTATTGCTTCTGAAAAGCTTTTATTTCCTTGTGAAGTTGAAGGCTTTCACAGCCAGCATCCATAGTTTTTTGTGGGTTTTTCAGGCTATGTGGCCATGTTCTGGAAGAGTTTATTTTTGACGTTTTGCCAGCAGCTGTGCCTGGTATCTTCAGAGAAAGAGTTCATTATTTAGTATAATATTAGAGGGGTTAGGTTTTTAATTCATCTTCTTTCTCTTTAATTGCTTTAAACAATTTTTCTTGCTTTTCATTTTTTCTCTTTATATTCTATGTGTTTTTGTATGATGAACCCCTTTGTTACAGACTATGATGAACCCCCAAACTATATGCAATGGTGTACCTTTATCTGTGTTTTCCTCATTTTTTATAAAAAAAACCATTTAAATCTATTCTACATACAACCTTTTCATCTTGTAGTAATGTTTAATTTAGGGTGTTGCAGACCGGCCTAAAGGGCCGGCCTGGGAGTGGAGCTGGGGTGGGGCAGCCACACGCCGGCTGCCCCAACCAACCCCGATGCCGTCCTGACGCCGGGCACCCATTTGTATGGCACGCGGCTCCAGGATGCCCTCTGGCACAGTGTGTAGACACACTGCAACAAAAGGGCACGGAAGAGCCGTGGTGTTGGCTCTTAGGGTGGCCTTTTGCCGTCCCTAAAAGGAGCAGCATTTTGCTCCTGTTTTAGGGGAGGCAAAAGGAAGGATCGGGGCTGCGGCATGGAGTTGCCACGGCCCCGATCTGCCACTAGCAGAGGTGGCCCAGAGCCGCCTGTCTGCATAGCCCCTTAGTTTCCACCTAATTTGTCTATTTCTTGATCTCAAGCACATTGTAATGGGTTTGTAATAGATCGATTTTTTGGATGTATTTATTCATTGAGTTATTAACTAAAAACATATATATCCTAGAGAAGGAGTTGTGTCTATCAGAGAAAAAAGTAAAGTCCTTCACATTACCATATTTGTGTCTCCAGACATCAGTTATGTCAAGTCTTCCATTAGTGTGTTAAACGATTTAGGATGTTTTCCCTGATTTTTTAAAAAATTCTTTTTTCCTGAAGTGTAATCTAAATTTGGATTTATGACCCTGTTTCACTTTGCTAGCATTATATGATTGTCATAATTTAATTCTGTAATTTTGCCTAAGAGCTTTTTATAAAATTTATCATTATTTTCTTGTGGAGCATATAAGTTGACAACTAAATATTTTACCTTCTGCCAGATCATTTATATCCTCAATAAATGTCCATCAGGGTCCAGAAATTTTTGTTCTGCAGCTAGTCTCTGGTTTACGTAGATCACAACTCTTCTTCTTGTCTATTGCACTGATGGATTCCTTTCTTACTTTTGAATTTCTTAAAAGATGTCTATCTTTATTTAGACACTGCACGCCCCCAAGTTGGCAGGAAGCTGCCTGGCCATTTACATGAGGGCAGCTTCATGAAGCTCGGTCAGCATGGCGTTTACATGCCGCGCGCCGCCAGAGCATCATAAAACCACTTCTGGCCACAGTGCAGGTGGTAATGCTGGAGTTTTGCTGCTCCTTTTTCGGGCAGCTTCAAGGCCTGATTGGGGCCGTGGGATCCAGCTTCGGAAGGCGCGCTTCAAGCTACCCCTTCTGGCCGTCTATTTCGGCCCTATGTTTAGCTTTCTTTGGGTCATGCTTCTCACATTCCATGTCCCTACAATATGTGTAGTGCTGCTTTGGATATTATTCGTTTTAACATGTCTGCTGCTGGATTTCCCAGCTTTTGAGTTCTACTGTGCTCATTTTCTGTTTTCAATAGCTGTTAGCATACAAAATAGTTGGAGTTGGGATGCTAATGACATGACTCTCTTTGCTGCTGGTGATCAATGTTTACAAGTAGAACATTTGATTGCTCTGATGTCTGGAAGTACTTTATATTACTTTCTATGTTTAATTTTTAATTGTTGACCCTTTTGTGGCTGCCATGTTATATTTTTGATGAGCTGAGTGGGACATCTCCATTTTCTCCTCTGCCTGGGTTGCTCATGCGTTAAGGACTGTATCAGTAAACTCATAGCTGAAACAGGATTAAATGTGGGCCTAGGGATAGCATTTTTTTTAAATGGAGGATGTGGAAATTTATAAGGATGTGGAAATTTGCTGACATATATCTGTTTCTGATTTTAGTACCTAACAGCTGTTCTGTATGTGCATAAACAAAAGTAACCCCTGTTGGGTTCAGTGCTTCTTACTTCAAGGTACATGAATGCAAGATTGTAGGCATGACCTAATTATTAGCAGGACTGTTTTCCAGATATGTGATGCTCATGTTTCTCCCTGAAAAGGAAATTCAATAAAACTATACAGATAAATTAAAAGGTTTAAAAGCAATTAATTTCCTTTTATAAAAAGAAAGGTAGCATGTACCTGGATTTAAAATTCCTTTCACAGCAGCCCACCTTCACTCCCCAAGGCCTTCCTGAATGAAAAGTATCTTTGCCTACAGTGGAAGGACAAAAGGAAAATAGCCTGTCCACCTCCTCCCCCGAGGAGAATACTAGAAAGCAACCACAAAGAATCACAAAGTACTGACCTGTAGAAATTAAACAATTTCTAATCTGATACAGATATAAATCAGCAGTACCTCAACCAGCCAAGCACCTCTTGTTCCCCCCCCAGGAAATAAGGAAAGACCAAAGGCCATTACATACTTGACCAGTCAGGCCATTCCTCTAATGCAGATTCTGCTTCCCCTTCAGTTAGAGGGGCTACTCTGAGAGATATTGAGATGGCTTCTTTCCATTCCACTTCTCTCAAAGTTTTATCTGACTCAGACCCAGGTGACTGATCAGATTCTGGAGAGCAGGAGGATATTTCCACAAAGAAACATTTTAACCTCAGTCACTTTGGCCCCCTTCTGTCTAATTCTGCTGCTTTGGGCTTCCCAGTAGTCCTAGTCTCTTGTTTGTTGCTGTAACCACTGAGAAATATAACCTCAGGGCAGCTATGCTTCCAAAACACAAAACCCTCCTTTGTGTGGCTCCATTTCCATTCTGATTTTAATGACTTACTAAAATCAGAAGGGTCCTCCTACATAGGACAGAAAGGGGACCAATGTGGCTCAAAAAGTGTACATCCTTTCATCAGAGATCATGAACTTTTTAAAGCCTGCTCTCATTAATGGACCAATTTCTCCTCTTTTCTTCTGGTTTGGGGAACCCATTTCAAGGACCACTTGGCTCAGGGGGTCTGGAACAGATCAGAACTCTCCCACAGCTTCAATTAACTAAAGCTTTCCACTTTCAACAGGCTCTCAAGGACAATGAAACAGCCAGATCTTATCTGACCAGACAAGGTGGTTATCACTCCTTAGCCCTTATCTCCTATACAAGGAGGCTCACCATGTGCTCTCCTGGGCAGAGGAGAACCTCCTCCTCATATCAACCCAACACACCTAGGGCATTCTGTAAATGGAAGCAGACTTCCTCAGCAGGCACACACTGGATCCAGGGAAATGGATCTTAAACACTACCGTCTTCTACTAAATATGGTTGCATTTTGGTTATCTCAAGGTTGATCTGTTTGCCTCAGACACAAACCATAAGCTCCCTGGTATTTCACCAGGTTTCACTCCTTCAGGGCAGAAGTCCAGGACACTTTCCAAACAACCTGGCCTCCAGGTCTCCTTTCCCTTGTTAACTCTAATCTCCAGGGTACTCTGGAAAATCCATCAGGAGACAGCACGTCATTGGCCCCGCAGACCTTGTTCGCCCTTCTGCTAGCCTTAGTGACCCGGGGCCCGCTTCTCCTCACAGTCAAACCTGATCTTCCCAGCATTATTCATCTACACCCAGAATCAGGTTCGCTGTTGTCAGACCTGCCCACTCCCCATAGTTCAGTAAACCAGTTTTCTGTGTTCAAACAGCAAAACTTTATTTCAGCAACTGGAGATGTTGGAACAGTAAGACATCTGCAGACGGAACTACCATCATCCACAATTACAAGCATAGAATAAGTGTTGCTTCACCCAGTAGTTTCAGAATCTCTTTCTTGATTCATTTGCCAATTAAAACACCCCTATCCCCAGCATTATTCATCCAGCCCCCTTGTACACTTTTACTCTTGTCTCTTACTTTCTGTTTTTAACAGAGGGGCGGGATATAAATACATTTTTTATTATTATTTATTATTATTCCCATGAGATTGCCCTGAGAAAATCCTCCTCCAGACATCTGTGCATCCTTGAACCAGGCAATTATCTCTTCTTTAAACCACCAGTAATTTTTTGATCCAACACTATACTCCCTATCATTCCTAACAAACATAATACACATATTTTAAACCTCCAAAACATGCATATTATAAACTTCCAAAACATATGAGTACTGCAATAACTGATTTAATACATCAGCAAAACATATCTTATGGCAGACTCTGCCAGATTCTGACAGCTACATCTAACCACCTGGCAAGTGAAAGGAGATTTTATGTGAGGGCTGATTATTCATACAACTTTGTAAACATTTTTAGCCTCCAGAAGGAGTTCCACCATTAGAATATATGAGACCATCTGGAACCCTTTGCTTAGATGGGCTTACAGGTCAGCAATTTCTCCCAATTACAATGTCCCCTCTTTTTTCACCCTCATATTAAGAGATTTTTGAAAGCAAAGTTCATCCTAAGCCCTCCAGTAGTTCATCGTTTCCCATCACATCCCAACCCTTTTGAAGCTACTATTTGAGCCATTAAAATCAGTTCCCCTTGTATTTTCTCCATTACAGTGCTTTTTCTTATACTTATTACCTCAGCAAGGAGGGTCTCAGAAATGGCAGCACTGTTTGTGAATCCCTCTTGTCTCAGGTCTGAAACTCAGTCAGTTTTCCTTTGGCTTGATCTGGGCTTTTTGCCCAAAGTCTTGTTTCCACCCCACACAGCCATTCATTTTACTCTCCCTTTGCCTGCATCCAGCCTGTCCTTTGGAAAAACAATGGCGTAAATTGGATGTCAGGCGGGCTCTTAAAATCTATATTAGATGCACCAGACCTTTTAGGATGTTGGAAGCACTTTTTATCTCTTTTCTCTGGGACAGAGAATTTCTCTGACATGCTGGATTAAGGCTTGTATCTTCATAATCTATAAGTCCCTTGGTATTCCTAAGCCACAACATGACACTGCTCACTTCACCTGGTCAGCATCTACTTCAGCAGCCATCTCAACCAATTCATGATTCTGGTTGTAAATTTTGCAGTCTGAGGTACCACAGCAAAACTACCATGGATTTCTTTTTCCCACTTCACAATTTCACAGATAGATTTGTTCTTACCATAGATCTTAGAAACCTAAGAACACACTTCTTTTTCTTAATCAAGTCCAGAGCATACACCATCTCACTTAAAGAATGCTCTTTATGGATTTAAGTTGGCTTATCTGGATCACCAGCATCACTACTCTTGTGCTTTGGGGCTGTTATTCACTGTGAAGACCCCCTCAGTGCTGCTTGTGCTACCACATGCTGCTCAAGTTTCTTGTACTACCTCTTCAGTGTTGAATGGCTCCTGTTGATTGGCTCATGCCATTTATCTCTCATATAGGTGAAGGAATCATGCTGACGAAGGGTTCAGCATGAACCTTTTACCAATATGAGAGGCAAATGGCATGAGGCAATCAACAGGAGCCATTCAACACTGAAGAGGTAGTACAAGAAGCTTGAGCAGCATGGGGCAGCACAAGCAGCATGGAGGGGGCTTCACGTAAAACTGAATCTGCTTAATATGGACTCGCATAATACACAGACCACCTGTAATTTGTTGTAAGCTCCTGGATCAGTTCCATCTTCTATTTTACAGGCCTTCTTCACTCTTACGGGTGTTGAAGTGGGTCTATCTGAGCTAATACTTCTGAAGCTGAATAGTTGAGTGATGGTTACATTGTATTAACTGAAATAACGGGAGTGGTTAGAGGGTTGAGGTAGGTAGGCTATTTTACTCTTGTTTAATTTAGATTGCACAGCAAGCAAACAGGTGAAGTTCAGATGAGTTTAGGTTCTACATGGTATGCTTCACTACCTTCTTAGCATCCAGCTGCCATATGGTGACACGCTTAATGAAAAAACATGGTAACACAGTGGTCCCATAGTGGTGTGATGCTGGGCAGAGTTTATGATCAGGACTCATAATTAATACCTGAAGTGTTCTTTATGACAGTACAAAACTGAGCAGAGTTAGTGAATGACATATTGCAATCACATTTGCTCCATTTTCCTTGGGGTTATGTTAAATGCTGTTCTTACTTATTGCCTTTCTGGATTGTAACTTGTATTTTGTATATTCATCTACTCATTGCCCTTGGCATGCCACTTGTATGTCCTTGCCCCAGTGCATGCCTCAGGCAGTGCCTGTTAAGGTGTTCCCATGGATTCTACAGAAGCTGCAACATCATAGTTTGTGAGCCAGTCTGTGTGAGAACTTAATAGGACAACTATCTTAAGTCAGCATTTGATATTTGTCATACTAAAACAAAAAATTTTTTGACAGCTTCCTTGTAAATCTTTCCAAGACCTTTGAGTCTGGCATCTTTTATGATGGATTAATAATAATTGCTTTCTGGTTTTAAGCAGCTGATGCAGTATAATAAATGAATCCTTCCCCACTTCCAAATGGCTATTAAAGCTGGGTCTAAGGTAAAATGATTCCATGTTTTGCTACTTTGCTTTCAGGCTTTTGAAGTGTTCGCCTTTATGATTTGTGGGGTGGGGATAGACTGAAAAATTGAGTTTTTCATTTGAGTGTTGTCTAGAATAGAAGTAGGCAGCCTAGCAGCCAGGGTTTTTTATTTTACATCTCCCATATCCACAGCCATTATAATGCCTGAGGTTTGTGGGAGTTGTAGTGAAAATCTTCTAGAGGGCCCCAGATTGTCTGTTGCTGGTCTAGACTGATTGGCACAGCTCTGAAGCACCTCAAACAGCTACCTTTCTGAGTTGTACTTGGAGATGTGAGGATTGAACCTGGGACATTCTGTTCCTTAAACTTGGAAGCCTTGTTATACCGAGGCTGGCTCACCTGAATGGACCTTATCTAGCAGCAGCAGCAGCAGATTTCATACAGCTTCAGATTTTGGTATTGTTAGTTGCCCTCAAATCGGCCTTGACTCATGGTGACCTTGTGGATGAGTCTCTCTGCCCTCAACCTCTCTGCTCAAGTCCTGTAGGCCCACGCCTGTGCCTTTCCTAATAGAGTGTATCCATCTAGCATGTGGTCATCTTCTTTTCTTGCTGCCCTCCAACTTTCCTTGCATCATTGTCTTTTCTAATGATTCATTTTTCCTCATGATGTGTCCAAAATACAAAAGCCTCAATTTGGTCATCTTGGCTTCCAGAGACAGTTCAGTCTTGATCTGTTCTTGAACAACTTGTCCATGATATTCTTAGTACTCTTCTTCAGCACCACATTTCAAAAGAATTTATTTTCTTCCTACAACTTTTTTCACTGTCCAGCTCTCACATCTATACTTGGTGATAGGAAGTACTGTGGCTTGGACGAACCTCACTTTAGTGTTCAGAGTTATGTCATTAGATTTGATGATCTTGTCCAGTTCTTTCATAGCAGCTCTCCCGAATCCTAGTCATTTTCTGATTTCATGACTGCAGTCTCCATTCTGATTTATGTTTGAATCAAGGTATGGCAACTCTTTGACTATTTCAGTTTTCTCATTGTCTGGCATGTATTCTTTTAGATCTTCTGTGGTCTTTTTTTTTTGGATGTTCAGCATTAGTCTGACCTTGGCACTTTCCTCCTTGATCTTCTTCAGTGATTGTTCCAGGTCTTGCTTGTTTCTCTAATAGTTGCCTTTTAAAAACTTGGATCTTTTCACCTGAAGAGAAACAGCTGTGGTTTATTTGATTGCTATATCTGTGATCTTGCATATTTGATTGACTAAATATGCCATAAAGAACAAAATATATATCCATCTTCCTCTAGAATACTGGTGCGTAAAATTCAGCCCTGAAGACTGCAAGTGAACCCATAACTACTGTTCTGATCTGTTGAGCATAACAGCAGATCATAAAATCTTAATGCCCCTTTAAATGCTTTAAATTTATTTTTTGTTTATCTGTTTGCTTTGTTCCTGGAGGCCTCTGGGACCAGCAAGCAGGATCTCCTGGCACCCTTAAAAGTTTCCTCATCTGGTTGGTCCTGCCATCTTCATGAATGAAACAAACTAGGTAGACTTCATTGCTTCTGATGATGTACTTTTAAAGAGTTCAGTGTTTTCATAATTGAGTTAAATTTTATATCCAAATATGCTGCAGTTCTAGTCCTTAAGGCTTTAACTTTCAAACTAAATGATATAGTTCTTTTCTTATAAAATTTGTGGATTCTAGTATTACTATGCATGTGCTTGTGTAATATAGGATGCAATAGTCTGCAGATTTCTATTAAGTATGAAGTATAGAAAGAAAGAAAAAAAGAAAGAAATCCACATTTTGCTGTTTATAACTAAACAAATACATAGATCAACAATGTTTCTTGTATCAAACTGATTCTATTTTAAAATTTCAAAAATTTGTTAGATAATTTTTATATGTTACATTTTGACTGAAGCAGTAAAATAAGGTTAGTTTTGATATGAAAACAGTTATTGTATTTGTTTCAGTTTTTACCAAAATTTTTGTTTGTTTTGCCCCCACAAAACCCAGATTTTTTTTCTGTTCTATCTCTGGAAATTTAACATTCCTAATTGGAAGTATCTCATCTCAAGCTTAAGTTCCCTTCAGATCTTTCAACCTTAAGTTCACTGCTATTAGTGTTGCCTCATTCTCCATCTTTGTGATGGTAATGGCTTCCTTCCACTTCTCTTCCCTCAAGATCTTCACTGCTGGGCCGAGGTGATCTCTGGAAGCGGCAGTGATGGCTTCCCTTCACTCCCCTCTGCCTCCTTCAAGGCCCTTGTTGCTGGGCTGAGGTGGTCTCTGGCAGTAGTGGTGGTGGTGGTGATGATTTCCCTACCTTTCCTTCCATCTCCCTCAAGGCCTTCACTGCTGGACCAAGGTGGCCTGGTGGCAGCAGCAATGGTGGTGTTGGCTTCCCTTCACTTCCCCCTGCCTGCCTTAAGGCCTTTGCCAGGCTGAGGGAGTCTCTGTGAGTGGTGGTGGTGATGGCCTCCCTCCTTCTCCCTCAAGGTCCTTGCTGCTGGGCCAAGGTGATCTTTGGAGACAGTGGTGGTGGTAGCTTCCCTCCACTTCCCTTCCTTGGGATGTTCTGAGGATGAAGGATTGGAGCAGAAAGAAAGGGGAGAGGGGTAGAAGGAGGAAACCTGAGGTGGGTGATAAAAAGCTGCTGGGCAGCAACAGTAATACTGAGTGACACTAGTGGGAGGGTCTTTTAAAGACAATAGCAGTTTCATCACAACTAACACAAACTAGCACGCATAGGGGCAATGGTGAACCCCCTTGCAAGAACCCTTCACCCAGAGACACTCTAGGCTAGGATGAAACAATCCAAAATGAAAAAAGGCAGGAGCAGGACACGAACAAAGAGATAAAATGTCAGAACAGAGGCCAATTACAAATAGAGATGTAGGAAAGTGCACAACTGATCACAATAAGATGAGAAGCTATGCAGCAGACATATTCAAAAATGAAAAAAGGTCCAAAGCTGTGCTACACGTATTATCGGTACATGGAATGTGAGAAGCATGTGTCAAGGGAAGTGAGACATGGTAAAAAAGGAAATGGAATGGATAAATATAGCAATACTAGGAATAAGTGAGCTAAAATGATCAGGAATGGGACATTTTGAGTCTGGTAACTGCACAATGCTGTATTCAGGAAATAAAAAGACGAGAAGAAATGGAGTAGCATTAATAGTGAGTTCATTAATAGTGAGGAAGACATACCAAAACAAGTCAAAGGATAAAACATAAAGTCTGACCGAATCATGTCAGTAAGGCTTCAGGGGAAGCCAATAAATATAATCATAATCCAAGTATATATGCAAACCACAGAGGCAGAAGAAGAACAAATAGAGAGATTCTATGATGAGTCCAGGATGAAACTGGCAACACATCAAAACAAAAATTCATGTTATTCATAGGTGACTGGAATACTAAAGTGCAGGATCAAAAACAGTAAGGAAGTATGGACTCAGGTGAAGAAACAAAGGAGGAGAGTGAGTGATAGAGTTTTGTGAAGCCAACAATCTATTCATCGCAAATACCTTCTTCATACAACCAAAGAGGAGACTGTAAACATGGATGTCACCAGGCAGCCAATACAAAAATAATAATAATAATACTGTAGATTACATAATAGGTAACAGAAGATGGAAAAGCTCTATTCTCATGACAAAATTGAAATCAAGTGCAGACTGTGGCACAGAACATGAACTACTAATATCAAAAATCAGAATAAAGATGAAGAAGAAAACAAAATCAGTCATTATACCAAAATATGATATAAACATCCCATCAGAATTTAAAGAAAATGTGAGAAACAGATTTGCACCATGAAACTTAATTGACCAGGAATGAAAAGAAGCCAGAGACATAGTCAAGGAGGAAACCAGAAAGATGCTATTTGTGGCCATAAAGAAAGAGAAGAAACAATGGATGATAGATGAAACATTTCAAGCACTAAAGACGAGAAGCAAAAAAAGGAGCAACATCAGAACCATGAATGCAGCTGTTCAGCTGTTAAGTGTACAAGGATAAAACAATCAATACAAAGAAACAGAAGGCAACAACATAGAAAGAAGGACAAATATCCCTTCCCCAAGAGCCATGAATCTAAAAATCTAAACCTAGAGTAGGAATGCTCTATGATCAGAAGAGGGACATAATACACAACTACAATGAAATAAAAAGATGATGGAAGCAATACACAGTAGAGCTGTATGAATGAATGACACATATGAAGCTGAACCCCAAATTTTGGTGATGCTGGAAGCAGCTTCATTTTTTTTTTTTTAAATATACCGCTTCATATCGCGCTATGGGATGTCTAAGCGGTTTACAACTGTAAGCTCATTGCCCCCCCAACAGTTGGGTACTCATTTTAGCGACCTCGGAAGGATGCAGGCCTGAGTCTAGCCTGAGCCCTGGCTAGTATTGAACTTGCAACCTTGTGGTCTATGAGTGAGTGGCTGCAGTACAGTCATTTAACCACTGCGCCACCAGGGCTCCTTACTGCGCCACAAATCACCAGGAACAGATGACATACCATTAGAACTGTTACAATCCACAGAAACAGAATTAACTTTAGTCCTAATTAAAATCTGTTAACA
Organism: Phrynosoma blainvillii; assembly: GCA_026167975.1. NCBI lineage: Eukaryota > Metazoa > Chordata > Lepidosauria > Squamata > Phrynosomatidae > Phrynosoma > Phrynosoma blainvillii. Next base: position 16,532,155 of record JANUYF010000011.1, on the reverse strand, counting down.
AATTTGGAAAACAAAACAGTGGCCCACAGATTGGAAGCAATCAATATACATTCCCATCCACCAAAGTAGAGACAAAAAATATTGTAGTAATTACAGGACCACTGCAGTAATTTCCCATGCAAGCAAAGTCATGCTCAAAAATTTGCAGCAAAGATTCCTTCTATATATGGAGAGAGAAATCTGAGAGAAACAAGATGGCTTCAGAAAAGGAAGGTGTACTAGGGATCATGTTGCAGACATACAATGGATAATAGGGCTTCATTGATTACAGCAAAGCCATTGACTACATAGATAATGAAAAGCTATGGAATGCTCTTAAAGGAATAGGAATGCCACTATATCTGATTATCCTGATGCAAAACTTGTAATCAGGACAAGAAGCTAGCCAGTAGAACAGAATCTGGAGATAAATAATGATTCCCAATTGACAAAGGGCAAGGCTGCATTCTATTACCCTATTTATTCAATTTTTATGCAGAAAATGTCATATACAGAGCAGGCTGCTTAGACTCAGAGGAAGGAGGAGTGAAGATCAGAGGAAGGAACATCAACAACCTAAGATATGCAGATGACACCATACTGCTAGCAGAATATAACAAAGACATGAACACTTATTTTTAAATGCTGTAACCCGCCCCGATTGCTGCGCAGAGGGGCGGGCTATAAATAAACAATTATTATTATTATTATTATTATTATTTATTAAAGAAAGTCAAAGAAGAAAGTGCTGAAATGGGCTTAATGTTGAAGATTAAGAAAACAAAAAATGAGCATAAGATTTACATGAAATTATCCTAGATGATGAGGAAGTTGAAATAGTCAAAGGTTTCCCATACCTTGGATCAAACATTGATCAGAATGAAGACTACAGTGAAGAAATCAGAAGAGGACTAGGATTGGGAAGGACAGTTTTGAAAGAATTAGACAAGATTCTAAAGTTCAAAGTTATGACACTGAACACCAAAGTTAAGCTTGTCCAAGCCATAGTATTCCCAGTCACCATGTACAGATGTGAGAGCTGGACGGTTAAGAAAACAGATAGAAAGAAAATCTCCACATTTGAGATGTGGAGAAGAGTGCTGAAAATACCATAGACGGCCAAAAAAACAAATGATCTGGTCTTAAACCAGATCAAGCCTGACCTCTCACTGGAAGCCAAGATGACTAAACTGAGACTATCATAGTTTGGCCACATCATGAAAAGGCATGACTCATTAAAAAAATAATGCTAAGAAAGTTGGAAAGCAGTAGGAGATGAAGACCGCATACCAGATGGTTAGACTCAATCAGGGAGGTCATAGGCCTGAATCTGCAGGACCTGAGCAGAGCTCTGAGAATAGAGAGACTTGGAGATGTCTCATTAACAGGGTGGCCATGTGTTGAGGCCAATTTGAGGGCAGTTAACAATAACTGTTGGAAGTATAGATAACAGTTCTCTGGAAGAAAACAGATCTCCACCTGGCTTTTTCAGTTTCCCTCTTGTTACCATAAATTCTGTGATCAAGTGGTCAGCAGATGGGATGGGGGAGCATTAGTTAGCTGATTTGAGGGGAATGGCTGGGTCTTATCCCTGTTGCCCAGCTGGTGACACAGGAAGGGCAAGAGTACCTTGTTTAACATAGTGCCAGATGTTTGACTTGTGCTGGGATGCAACATCAGTTGAAGGGAAAGGATTGCTCTCTGTGTATACAGGCTTTCCATTGCAGGCAGATGTATGAAAGATTTGTGTTTGTTTTGCCTCTGTAAAACTGGAAACAGGATTGTTCGGGCTCCTTGAATTGTGGGTTGTTACTTGGCCCAAAGAGTGCTTGTCTTCACTTTTTTGATATTGTGTTGTCTGCACCACATTGGCTTTCCAGCTATAAATATGGAACTCTTATTTCTGTACATTTGAAAACCTAACAGATTTGAGTATTTTATTTATGTCATATATTATATTTGAGGCTTTAATCTGTTGTTTCCTATAAAAAATGAGTTGACTACCAATAAGGAGTTATAATGATTTTCTGTCAGTGAAGCCAAGGGAAATTACATGATATTTTCTACAGTTTATTAATTATTGCTTTCACTTTCAATTATTTGTGTAGATCATTTTGTTGCTGGACCAAAACATAAAAATCAATATGTACATGTAAGGTAGCTCCAGACTTGTTAGACTGTGTTGGTTGCCTAGTAATGATCAGACACACCTATTAACAGCAATAAAATGTAATTAATACTTAACTTTAACAAATGAAAGAACAGTGTCAATATTAACTTTTTTGACTTGTAATAAGACATAAGAGAGTCAACATGGTGTAGTGGTTGGAGTATTGGACTACCAGGGTTTGAATCCCTACTCAGCTATGGAAACCCACTGGGTGACTTTGGGCAAATCACAGTCTCTCAGTCTCAGAGGAAAGCAAATGCAGACCCCTCTTAACAAAGCTTGCCAAGGAAAGATTACTCTTAAAGTTGACATACATAAAAAATGACTTGAAGGTACACCACAAAAACACATCCATTGCATTCCCCTGATTTACCAAGCTTTTAACTCTATCAAAAAAGAGAGATGATTAATTTGGTATGACATGTTTTTGAGAAAACTACATAATACACCATCATGCATTTGAGAATGCAGTAATAAGCCATTGTGCCAGATAAACTAATTCCTTGATGTGCTTAAACATGTATTTTATAATCTTAATTTCTATTGGCTAGTCAATTGAAAAATCTCTCTCATCCCCAAAATTACATTATTTCTGGGAATTGTTCTACAAAATTTCAAAATGTTTCTTTTTCTTGTCTCCTTAGGTATCAAGTGTTTTCTAGAGAGGTGTCAGTCATACAGTTAAGGGAAATATTTTTTTTCCCTTTAGGGGAAACAAAGTGAAGACCTTAAAAAGATTTGATCATTATGGGTCCTTTTGGAGGTAAAATGTTACTGCTTTAAAAACAAAATGTCACTACTCTGCTTTTAATTGATAAACAGGTTCAGAAAGGGAAATTTGTTAGGCTTATATTCCCAGAATTTTGGAACAGCTGTGCTGCATTCAGCAGGTAAGCAAAATACCATTTTCCATGGCAGCTTTGCATGAAAAATGGTTGCCCTCATAGCATTTTAGAATATTGACTAAAAAGAATGTTTTTTCTGGGAGAAGTTGACACCTTCATGGAAGGAAACATCTGAGGACTTGAAAGAATAGTAGACAGGTACAATATTAGGGGTTTCTGCCATAAGAACTTTCCTTTTTGAGACTCTTAGGACGTTTTTCACACTAGTCCTTAAAGCCGCCTGGAGCCGCTCATTCCGGAATGGCTCTGGCGACAAAAACTTAATTCCTTTTAAAACCTGGAATTACCTTTAAGCCGCTGAAGCCGGAGTTAGCGGTAGTAAGGCCGGAGGGAGGCCGGACTTGCTGCTCCGTGCGTTTGAACACACGGAGCGAGGAGCCGGACAGACGCAGGGATGGCACCGGCGTGAGTGTGAACACGCTGGAAATGGAGCCGGAGTGGGGCCGGACGGAGGTAGGATTGCGTCCTCCTAAAGCCCCGTGTGAAAACGTCCTTAGTCCAGTAGTTCTCACACTTTCTACTCCTGTGACCCCCCCCCCCCATTTTACATCTAGATGCAGACATTGCCTCCCCTCCTGCTCAACATGGTATATTGCCTTGAATGTGTGTAAGATAAGAAGGCATGAGGGAGAAGCAAGCAAGAAAAATATGCAACTGAGCTTGTGTGTACCACACACATGTAAGCGAGATAGAGGCTTGTGTGTGTGTCACAAACAAAGAAGTAAAGGAACCCTTTTGAAACTGAAAGAAATTCCTCAGTGAGGGGGTCAGAATTAGTGTGAATGAATCCCTGCGATAATTAGCATGTGAAACAAAAAGTGAAAGAAACAGTGTGAAGGGAGTATGAGAGAGAATGAATGTATATCTGAGAGCCGGGGGGGGGGGGGCGGGGAGAGAAATGGAGCTGCTTGGAAGCTGGTTCTGATGGGGCCCCCAATTTTCTGTCACCCCTGATGCCTCCAACAGCTGCCAAAAGGATTCTTCATCTCTCCTTGGCCCCCATCCAGCCCGCACACCTTCCTGAACCAGAAGAGCATCTTGTCAAGAGCCTCCACTGTGAGTGGAGTCCCCAGTTGGCTGGACAGGAGGGCAGAGCTGGCAGCATAGGGCAGCAGTGAGCCCTGGCACACCCTCTGCTCCAGAAGCTTGCTGGAAATGGAGTGCTTGCACTGCTTCTCCTCAACAGGCCAGTCTGACATGCCATTCAGTCGGGAGCAGAGCCACTATCTCCGAGGGGACCCAGCCAAATCCAGCTGATGGTGGCAGCCCCAAGTGAGAGGCACGGCCAGTCTTCACCCCCACTGGGGGCCATCACAGATGCTGGCTCGTCTTCAGCTGCCATGTGGCTAGGGTGCACTGGCCTCAGCAGGCACACCGATTGAGACTGCAGCAGTGTCTCATCCCGAGAATCAGGGCAGTGATGGGACAGGTGGGAGAAGAAGAAGAAGTGGCGGCTTGGGATGCCCTCCACCCAGAGGCCATGAGTGAGTGAGCTCCTCCTCCTCCTCTGCTCCAAGTGCCTTCCTTGTCTTTCTCTTCCCCTCCAGCAGAGAAGGAAGTTTGAGAGGAGGAGGAGTGGGGGGACCAGGGCCTCCTAGTTTCGTGCCCCCACCCTGGAGCCTCTCTCCCCCTGGAGGTCCTGGTCCACAGCTTGAGAACCACTGTCTTAGTCCAGATCCAGTGATGGGGCATCCACTATGCAAAGTGTACTGCCAGCAACACAGTTAGAGTATAAATTACAGACACCTCTTCAGTTAATGGCTTTATCCTGTAACTGCTAGCAATCCATTAGTTAAACTTACCGGGCTGATCATTTAGGACATTTGGAGAGGTAAATTGCTTTGTACCATTTGCCAGCACTGGGTAGAAACCAGCTCATTCATAGCACCAAATAGAAACCACCCAATTGAGTTTGCTGAACTTAATAAAAGAGGTGAAATTACTTCATCAGTTGAGCCCATTTTAGAATTATTATTTCTTTATTTCCACGTGTCCTTGAGGAAGTTGCTTAATCCCCATGTCCCTTTCACTGTAATGACTAGAGAGGCTTTGTACCAGTCAACTAAATAATTTAAATAAAATATTCCTTGTCTCAACAGCGGAAAAAACAAAAGATTGAGATTATTAAAGAGGAGCAGGGAAGTTTCTCAGCATGAAAGGGTAGAGATGTATGGTATGTAGTGTGGGAAGCCAATTCCTGCAGGGCTTTGCTCAGCAGGGTGGCACATTTTTATAATGGAGACTTCCAGCAGGAGATTGCCTTACAGTAATGACAGAACTCCTTAACTTAGGCTCTTGTCTCTAGGCATTTCAGAACAAAGAGGATTGCAGCATTGGCTGATAACTGCCAAAAACATTCATTTAATTGGCATGTTGAAAAGCTGTATAAACATCTGGGGCCATGCTTAATACCAGAAAGGGAGAAAAAGTGGGGAGGGGAGCCTGGGCTGTTTATTGTTAGACATGTATTATGGGATCTGACAGAGCAGCCACCTGTGTAGCACTGTTTTAGGCACAAAAGGGTTGAGTTAATGGCCACCCATCCACATACAAATACCTTGCCTTTCCTGGGGCTAGTTTTGACATTAATGGTTTCATACCTTCATTCATTGTGTGTGTTATATATTCTGGGTCATGGAGACCATTGTTACAGCTCTGTAAACACTTTGCTGCCCTGCAGATAGGATGCTTTGTGAGGGGAAATAAGATGACGGTGCTTTGCCTAGATTTTCCAGATCCTGCTGGTGTGTCCTATCTTGCAAGGTTCTGCTGCCAAAGTGATGATCAGTGGCCTCTGTGGCAGTTCTCTGTCTGTTGCTTGCTGGTGCAACTTGTTCTTTAATTTTTACGTTTCTAAGCTAAGTGACCCAAGGGCTTCAACCTAAGGATAATTAAACACAACATTTCCTTTAAAAACACAGTAGCCCCTCCTTTTTCGTTCTGGATCCGCCCACCCCCGCAAAAAAGGAAAAATGTAAATATTCAAGCCCTGTTTGATTGAATGGAAGCGTGTGTCTATGGAGGTGAGCAGGCATGCACCTCGGTCACATGCCCCATTTTATGCTCCTCTGTCCATCCCTTGTGGATAAGTGAGGGTCACAGACTTCATGTCTGTGGAAACGGAGGGACAACTTTACACACATTCAGTATAGTGCAACACTATGAAGAGTTTTGCTGTTCTCTGAAGGGGTTTTGCACAATGTGAGGTGAGGGACAATGCTGAGTTTCCCTTTTTGGGGGGATACTTTCCATTCTCTTAGAAATACAGAGATCCTTACAGATCTGAGGTGGAATCGAAAAGCTCCAGAGCAAGGCAGATTACAAAGCTGGATAGCAGTTTAAGAGATTCTGCTGTGTTGAATGCTGAGGATTTGACCTGCTGTACAGACAGAAATTAATTACTGCACCTAACAACACTTGGAACACGGGTGGGAGGTGTGTGACCTTTCAGACATTCTTGGGAACCATTGGCTATGCTGGCTATGGCTGGTGAGAACTGAGATCTGTTCCCACCTCAGCTGATAGTCAGAAATGATACTTGGAAAAGGTGTTGTTATTTTGGACCACAACTCCAGGCTGAGGGATTCTGAGGAAGCCAGAATGGCTAAACTCACATTGTCGTACTTTGGACATATCATGAGAAGACATGACTCAGTAGAAAAGAAATAATGCTTGGCAAGGATAGAAGACAGGAAGAAAAAAGGAAGACTGCATTCCAGATAGATAGACTCAGGGCTGATGCACACGGCCCATAAGGGACGGCTCTGTGCTGGTCCTCGGAGCACTGGATTGGAACCGTGGCAACCACACGCCACGGCTCCAATCCTTCTTTCTGCCGCTCCAAAAAGAGCTGGCAAATGCCACTTCTTTTGGGGGGGGGGCAAAAAGCCACCCTTAGAGCTGCTACCATGGCTCTTTTGCACCCCTTTGGCACAGCGTGTGTGCACTCTGCGCCAACAGGGCACCCTGACACCGCGCAGCGTGATGTCGGCGTCGGGGCAGCCGGTGTGCGGTTGTCCCGCCCCAACTCCACCCCCAGGCCGGCCCTTTAGGCTGGTTTGCTTTGACCCTCAATCGAGGAAGCCACGACTGCCCCTGAATCTACAAGATCTGGTGGTTGATTATAGGGTGACTTGGAGGTCTCTAAATCATAGAGTCACCATATGGGTTGAAATGAATATGACAGGAAACCTTTATGTAAGACAATGCATACTATCTGATTATTGGAGATCTTAGTCTTGGTTTTTTCTCTCAGTTCTTTTATGAGACCAAATGCTTTACAGCTGCCTAACATTATGGTAGGACAGGAGAGATAATAATTTTCTCTGTTTTACTAATGTTAGTGGTTTCTCTGTTTCACTGGGTTTTTTGTTTGTTTGTTTGCCTGGCCTGTTTCTACTAAAGTGACAAAACCAGAGAGGTTCAGCACTATTTGTAACAAAAACATTTTTAAAAAGGAAATTCAGTTTATAACTGTTATTTCACTGAATCGTGCTTTTCCTATTTCATACATGATCTGTATAATTATATCATAATGTACATAATACATTTTATGTTCTTGAAGTAAAAAAAGTGATTTTCAGTGTCAAAGATACTATCACATTTTTCAATTTTATTTTTTGTTTTCAAAATGTCGTCCTCCCCCCCCCCCCCCCCATGACTTAAAAATGTCTAGAATGTTTACATCTCTATTCTAGAGTGAGGATACAGATGTGGTTGCATTTCCATGGTAATTTAACCTAGAGCTTCACTTGTTAAATTAAATCTACATTTCTGTGCATACTGAACAGTTGGTTGTCATGCTACTTGGAAATGGATTTAAGCAGTATATATAGAGACAGTGTACCTTATTACGTGCAAGAATGGTAGTTTTTAAAGAACATCTTTTGCTTCCTCTATGCTTTTCTAAATGTTTAGTACTTTAAGCATCTAAATGAGGGAGCAGATACCACTTCCCTGATGATAATGGTGCTGCATTTATTTGGTCTTTGATGGGAGGATCAGAAGTAGCAAGAAGGAGTGGACAGGACAGACAATCACAGTTCTTCTCATAATGCTGAGAATCAAAGTACAGTAGTTTTTAAAGGGACAGATAAAATGCCTTCTAGAAAACAGAGATCCTTTGAAGCACTCAATCTCAGTAGGCAATTGGCTATTAGTAGATTACTAACAGTTACTGAGTGAATTTATGTCCTAGTAATTTATGTATGTATTTTTGCCTTATCCTAACTAGAGTGGTGCTGAATATTACTACACTCTAGAAAGCAGTCAAGGCTTAAGGTGTTTTCTAGTCAGCCATCAGAGATGCTATCCTCCCTGTCTCTTCACTATGTTATGAGACAAGGAGAATATAATGGGATTCCTCTCCCCGATCCATGTCTTGTTGATATTCCCATGCTCGCCGTGGTTCAGTAACAGGGCATATCCAATACTAGAAAAAAGTTCATCTGTTCAAATTTCTAGCTAAAAAGATCTCAGATCTCTGTTGGAAGATGTAAACTTTTCCATGACTCCATTTTTCTTCAGAAAAAAAATTGCAGCTGGTAAAATCATTAAAATAATGAACAAATGTGAAATGTTATACTTACATCTCAGAGTTGGGATTATTTTTCAGAAGATACTTCTCCCTGGAAGCATATGTATTTTTAATCATAATTTTAAACATGCATACCACTAGGAGTTTGTTAAAATTAGTATGCTAACAGTTTGTGACATGTGACTTGTCCATGGTCACCCAGTGTGTTTTTTATGGCTGAGCAGGGAATTGAACCCTGATCTCCAGAGTTGCAGTCCAGTGTTCAAATCACTATCCCATGCTGGCTTTGCCTCGATGTAGTGCCTTACATTTGTTGTTGTTGCTACCTGCCCTTGAGGCGACCTCGAGTCATGACCCTGTGAATGAGAAATCTCCAAGCCCCCCCCCCCATCCATTTCTCTGCTTAGGTCTTCTGGATTTAGGCCGGTGACCTCCCTGACTGAGTTTGTCCATCTGACATGTGGTCTTTCTACTACCCTTTAACTTTCTACTACCCTTTAACTTTCCTAGCATTATTGTCATTTTGAATGAGGCTAGCCTTCTCATGATTTGGCCAAAGTACAATAACCTCAATTTCATCATGATCTCTTCAAGGACCAATTTGTTTGTCTTTTTGGCTATCTATGATATTCTCAGCATTCTTCTCCAGCACCCATCTCAAATCAGTTGATTTTCTTTTCATCTGCTTTCTTCACTGTTCAGCTCTCACATCCATACATGGTAATAGGAAATACAGTGGCTTGTATGATTCTAACTTTTGTGCTGAGTTGTATATCTTTGCCTTTTAGAATCTTTTCTAGTTCTTTCATAGCCACCCTCCCCGTTCTTAATCTTACATGGTGTTGGGGAATACAATTGACTGGACGATTCTAACTTTAGGGATCTATTGTACATTTAGTCTTTATTATCCACAGTGGTTTTGTTCCAGACACTCACAGCCCACATCCCTGCAGATGGCAAAAAATGCAAGATCTCAAGTCCCATTCTACCCAATGATAGTGTGACATGCACACGGCACCATTGGGAAGAATGGGACAAGGCCATCTGTGGATCCTCCAATCTGCAGATGCTAAGCTTTTTAACTCTTTAGGATTTTGTCTAGTTCTTTCATAGCTGCCCTTCCCATTCCTAGTCTTCTTCTGATTTCTTCACTGCAGTCTCCATTCTGATCAATATTTGATCCAAAGTATAGGAAATGTTTAACTTTTTCCAGTTCCTCGTTATCTAGGTTGAATTTATGTAGATTCTCCACAGTCATTATTTTGTTTTCTTTATGTTCAACAAGCCTGCCTTTGCACTTTCTTCCTTGATCTTCCTTAGTAACTTAAGGCCTTTGGAGACTATCAGAAATAGTGCAAATTGAGTCCACTTTAAGGGTTAGGGTTAAGGTTAGGGAAACATGGGAACTGTATTTTATTGTGGCACCAGAGCTCTCTGACAGAGAAGGCTCAATGTCTCAGAAAAAAACAATTCCCATGATTCCCTTGCACTAACCCTAACCCTTAAAGTGGACTCAGTTTGCACTATTTCTGGCAGTCTGCAAAGGCCCTTAGTCTAGAAAGCACGTGCTGATTTTCTCTTGGAATTCTTTGGAGCACTCCATTAGCTATTTATGTTTGCGATGTCATCCCTAGTGCCTCTTCCTTTCTTGAACCCTGCTTGAACTTCTGGGATTTCTCTCGTCATATGTGATTGGAGTCTGTTTTGCAGAATTCTGAATATAATTTTGCTTGCATGAGAGATTAGCACTATGGTCCTATAGTTTTTGCAGTCTTGTGTCTCCTTTTTTGTGGGTGGGGATGAATATTGAACATTTCCAGTCTGTTGGCACTGTTTCGTTTTCCATATTTGTTGGCATATTTACTTAATACAGGAGCTGGTACTGTCTGTATCAGTTAAATTGGAATATCATCTGTTCCTCGTGATTTATTCTTCCCAATTTCTCTTATTGCAGCTTCCATCTCAATTTCTAGAATTTGGGGATTCATCTTCATATGCTTCTTCATTCCATGTGTCATTCCTTATTTCATTTTCTCCCCATCTTTTTTCAACTCTTACATTTATCCCTGTTGAAATTGGTTTTGTTAGTTTTAGGCCAGCTCTCCAGTCTGTCAATGTCATTTTGAATTGTGATGCTATCCTCTGAGGTATTAGCTGCCCATCTCCCATTTTGGAGTCATTTGCAGATTAGATAAGCATGTAAGTCCTTTAGAAAGATATTGAACAATATTGGGTCTCAGACAGAACCCTGAGGCACCCCAGTAGTCACTTTCCAGGATGAAGAATGACAATTGGTGAGTATTCTCAGATTTGTCAGTCAACCAATTATGAATCCAACTAACAGTAGAAAAGTAGAACTGTGTAGCCCACAGTTCACCAGCTTGCCTGCAAGAATATAATGGAGGATCTTGCCAAAAGCCTTACTGAAATTAAGATATATTACATCAATTACAAGAGACAGGATGATGACGTGCTTTGAGCATTGGACTATGACTCTGGAGACCTAGGTTTGAATCCTCACTCTGCCATAGAAACCCACTGAGTGACCTTATGCAACACTGTCTCAGCCTCAGAGAGGTCAAATGCAAACAACTTCTGAGCAAATCTTGCCAAGAAAGACCCATAATATGGTGGCCTTAGGGTCACCATAAGTTGGAAACAACTTGAAGGCACACACACACACCATCTATTGCATTCCTCTGATTTACCAAGCTTATAACTCTATCAAAAAAGAGAGATCATTATTTTGATATGGCTTGTTTTTTAGAAAGCCATGCCGGCTCTTAGTAATCACAGCATTCCAGTCAGTGCATAGATAGACTGTTTAATGATCAGTTCTGGAACCTTTCCTGGTATTGATGTGAAGTTGACTGGTCAGTATTTCTTTGGGCCTTCTTCCCTCCCCCCTTTTGAAAATGAGGCCAACATTTGGCCTTTCCCAATCTGTTGAGAGTACTCCTGTCTTCCAAGAATCCTCAAAGATTATTGACAATGACTCTGAGATTACATCTGCAAGTTCCTTGAGTACTCTTGGATGCAGTTTATCCGGCCCCAGAGGTTTGAATTCATTTAGAGTTGCTTGATATTTCTTTATTAACTCTTTTGCTATTCTGGACTACAGTCTCTTACTGGATCATGTGTTCTTTTTAGAGCAATGTTGTTGTTTTTTTGTTTTGTTTTTTTAGAGAAGACTGAAGACAGAAGCAAAGATGATATTAAACAGTTTAGCCATTCCCTCTGTCCCCTCTTAGCATTTAACCATCTTCTTCTGTAAGCAGTGGCCCTACTATTTCCTTGTTCTTCCTCTTGATCCAAACCTCCCTTTTATTATTTATTACTATTATATAGCTAGATGTTTCCCTTATCTTCTGCTTTCCCCCAACAACAGAATGGCCATGGCGGGAGGACTATAGCAGCATAACTGTGACTCCAGGAGAGTGAGCATTGGTTGTTGCAGAGTGTGGAAGAGAATACCATCCTCTGCAACAACAACAACAACAACAACAAATTGTACACAGGTGTAAGAGGGAGCTATACCAGCATTTGCAACTATCAGGATGTCAGCCTATGTACTATCAGGATGTCAGCCTATGTATGTATTGGGCTTGACCATGGTAGATGCATGGGAAGATTAATCATTCCCAGGTAGCAATGGCGATGTTGGCTGGGAGCGATGTTAAAGTCTAATATGTTTGGAGGGTGGCAAGTTGGAAAAGGTTAATATGCAGACCTCTTATTTAATACATGTGTGGAAACTGGGTTTCCACTGGCAAATAGATGTATTTGCCGTGTGTTGCTAATCAGTCCTGTTATCTTTAGTAATGCTTCTCCAACGCAGCTCCTGAACAGTTTCAGTTTGAGGCTGTATTTGAGAGGTAATGACCAGTAAGACACTTTTTATCTGTGTTAACCTACAGACTGAAATATACAAACAGCAAATATACATTGTAAAATACAGAACCTTGTGGTGCTGCCAGAGTCTAAAATTGCTAATTTATTGCTGCTGCTGCTGCTTCCTCTTCCTCTTCTTCCTCCTCCTCCTCTTCTTCTTTTTCTGACCATTATAATAAAAGAAAAAAGCTGAATAAAGGTTTGTGTGTCTGTGTGTGTTAAATGCCTTTGGGGTTCAACAGCTTGTTTTCACCAATCTCCTAATTCAGTTTGAAATGACTGCTATTTGTGCCCCAAAAATGTTGATTTTTTTTTTTTAAAAAACCAGAATATGTAACATCAACTAACTTTCATTTTGTTTTGGTAGTTTACCTTTTCTTGTATGAAGTGATCTGAAGCTCTCGGTTTTCCAGCAAGAAAAAAAGCACCAGTCCCCCACACCAAAATTCAATTTCCTTCCATGGATACTTGATCTAATATGGTTGGATGCTACTGCCTGTTTTTTCTTTGGTTAAGGCTCTGTTGCTCCTTTGAAAGAACAGCACACAAGCACACCCCTCTTGCACTCTCCATATGCTTTCTGTTTGGTTATTTTTAGAATGTTCAAACTGTTGTCATATCGAGATTTGAAACCTATGATTTGGGCCTGCCTTATGGCTCAGTGTATTTCGTGTGTGTGTGTGTGTCATTCCTGCATGAGCATGCCTTTTTAACCAATACTCTTAAGGTGGAACTTTGCAGTTATATAATTTTAGAGGATATTGGGAGCTGAAGAATCCAGAGGATAGTGGTCATTGTCTGGTTTGCATCTGGGAATCTGGTAGGGAAGAGTACCATTGAAATCAGTCGTCAATGTCTTCTGTAACATTCAGATTTTATATTCCAATGATACTTTTAGGATTTGCTCCTGCAGCAGTAATTCACACTAGATTTGACTTCAGTGCGCTCTTCCAAAGTCTTCATAACTCCCTATAGTGCACTATTCTCAAGTCTTCATAATTCATTTGCTTATAAATAAAATGTCTGTACTATTTCAGAGGCAAAATACATGTCAAGATGGTACCTACTACTTAATATAAATATGGTGATAAAAGAAAAAATAATAATACCTAGCTAAAATCAAAAACCTACTGTATATACTCATGTATAAGTCTAGAAATTTTAGTTAAAAATTGACTCCAAAAAAACCTGAGTCAACATCCACGGGTAAATGTAAGTACTGTACTTTTAATTCTTATGAAAAAAGGAACCTTCCCCTGGTGAAAGGCAAGAATGTAATCTGTCCTAGAAGCACTGACCTCCCTCTACTCTCTCATCCATTCAGTCTTTAGAGTGAGCACATACAGTTATGCCTGCTGGAATTTTGTGGATTCTTTGACATTGTTTTACTTTGCTTTAGATCCTTTGTTACATGCCCCTAAATTTTATCCTTGACTTATCCACTGGTCTCAACTTATACATGAGGTTGACTTATACAGTATTTATTAAATTACCAAAGTCCAGTAAATATTTAGACAACAGTTGCTAAAACCGGCACAGGGTTCAGCTTTCCAGATTGAAAACTGAACTCTAGAAAGTCAGTGAACTTTCTAGAGAACTTTCTAGATGATCTCTCATAGAGAGTTCATCTTTGAGATGTTTCATGGAAATGGGAAAAGCAGCTGTCCATGGTAGTTCATTTGTGCTACCTCTTAGTTTCTGGTACTAACCACTTGAGGCTTAAGGGAACATAGGTCCAAAACACACTGCAGAAATAACCTAGTTCAAGACAGCTTTAATTGCCCTGGCTCACTGCTAGGGAATCCTGGGAATTGTAGTTTATTGTGGCCCCATATCTCTGACATGGACGCTAAATGTCTCACAAAACTAGAGTTACTAGAATTCCTTAGCACTGAGCCAGGGCAGTTAAAGCAGTCACAAACTGGATTATTTCTGCAGTATGTTTTGGACCATAGTATCACATTTAATGCTCACTAAAATTGATGTGGTAAAGGCTGGTTTTGCCTTCTTTAAGTTGATGGTTGTAGATCAGGGGTAGGCAACCTTTCCCCCTTAAGGGCCGAGGGACTTCAGCTCCCAGAAGCCTCAGCCATGTTGGCCAATAGTCCCATGTTGGCCAATAGCTCCTGGGATTCTGGGAGCTGAAGTCCCTCGGCCCTTAAAGGGGAAAGGTTGCCTACCCCTGTTGTAGATAATGACAGATAAGGATAATCATAAAACACTGAATGCACAAAAGCAAGAATTCTAGAGGAAGAGGCTGATGCATTACTCTGTGTAATGTTGTATGTTTGCAAAATGTGACAGGTTAGTGGAAGAAAACTGCTTAGGGCAGGAGCAGGTCAATATCAGGCTTGCAGGATGTACTGGGGGGGGAGGGGGAGGGTATTGAAATCAGAGATCTGTGAACATAAGTAGGTTGGGATGCACTAGGAATGAAAGAACAGGCCACCTCTGAGAGCATACCTAGCCCAGAAGCTCATCAGTGTCAAGTGTTCATGAATCTTTTCAATGAGAATCCTTCCCCTCCCCCCAGGCCACCTTTTCTTTTTGACTGGGGAAGCTTTAATTTTCCTGGAGGTTAGAAATCCTGGCTGATTTTGCAGCTACTCATAGATACTGATCTACCTCCTGTGTACCCCTACTTTCTGGCATATGGTACACCTTAAGCACAAACATATTGTTTTGTCAAAGGCAAGAAGATTCTTGTCTGTGGTTTGGAAGCAATACAAAACACCCATTGTGGTTGCAAAAGCTTTGTGATTTATTACACAATAAGCCAGGGGTAGGCAACCTTTCCCCTTTAAAGGCCGAGGGACTTCAGCTCCCAGAATCCCAGGAGCTATTGGCCAACATGGGACTATTGGCCAACATGGCTGAGGCTTCTGGGAGCTGAAGTCTCTCAGCCCTTAAAGGGGAAAGGTTGCCTACCCCTGCAATAAGCTATACAGAAGAATATGCATAAATCATATCAAGCAAATGCCTCTGGTCAGATGCTTGGAGAGATAGCAGCAGAGTGGACCTCCTCTGTAGCCACAAAGAGGCATGGGCACCTCAGGTGCTAATGTCCACACTGAAGCTCTGACTTTACATCAATATCTTAGGTGTTTTTTATAGGTTTCTCCGAGATCATGCCACCCCTAGATCATAGCCCTCCAAGGCCATCAATCAAATACTTGTTTTCACAGGTGTTAGCCATGATCCCTACACCATTTCATGGCCTGCTGTCTTTAGATTCCTCCTTACATTGTTCCAGCTGCATGTTGTGTCTGTCTGGGTGAGCTACTTTCTCTTCTAAGTGTTTAGATTCTTCCCTGTGCTTTCCCAGCTACGTGTTATCTTAGTCTAGGTCAGCTGCTATCTCTTCTAAGTGTTTAGATTTCTCCCTGTCCTTTCCCAGCTACAAGTTATCCCTTCTAAGTGTTTAGATTCTTCCCTGTGCTTTCCCAGGTACGTGTTATCTCAGTCTAAGTCAGCTGCTATCTCTTCTAAGTGTTTAGATTTCTCCCTGTCCTTTCCCAGCTACAAGTTATCCCTTCTAAGTGTTTAGATTCTTCCCTGTGCTTTCCCAGGTACGTGTTATCTCAGTCTAGGTCAGCTGCTATCTCTTCTAAGTGTTTACATTTCTCCCTGTCCTTTCCCAGCTACAAGTTATCCCTTCTAAGTGTTTAGATTCTTCCCTGTGCTTTCCCAGGTACGTGTTATCTCAGTCTAAGTCAGCTGCTATCTCTTCTAAGTGTTTACATTTCTCCCTGTCCTTTCCCAGCTACAAGTTATCTTCTATAGACATTTAGGTTAGAAAATATACAAGACACATGATTCAGCAGAATCAAAGCAAGGTTTTACTCAGAAAAATTTTGGTGGCATGGAAAAGAACAGTGATGAGCCACTATACCTCCTCGATGCAATATGTCTTTTCGGGGGTTGCCCATACACAGTTGCAATCTTGACAATTGTAGTTTAGGGTGGTGGTGGAGGGGAGGAATTTCTAAAATTTCTAGTACTCCTCGTTAATTGTTAAATTGTTAAATATTGGTACTGCAGCCAAAACATTGTGAGTGTGATCCTGCAGGGCTCCAGGTTGACTAGACTTCTATCCTTCTGTAGGTTGGTAAAATGAATATCCAGCTTGTTGGGGACAATTGCCTAATACATTGTAAACCACTTAGAGAGCACTTAGCAATATAAAGCAATATAGAAATGTATGTGCTATTGCTGTTCTTAAAATTTCTCAATGCCACGATCAGTTATATGTCCCGCTGAAAGGAGCCCTTACAGTAAAAGTGATGTAAAACTAATTTATGTTGGTAGTGTAATAATATCACTTGCTAGAGGTGAGACTTAAAACTTGCTAATATGCATAATTGTTCTTAATTGTTCATAGGCCAAGAAACATTCATTAGTCCTTCTTCTTTGGTCACTTGAAGGTACTGGGAATAAAGAAAATGACAACTTTATTTGATTTTCAAACGTTCCTGCTTGTGTACTTGGAGGCAATTCATGCTCTCCATCAGCAGAAAGACGAGTGGTTGTTTCCAAGGCCTTCTGTTGGATATAAAGAAGCAATAATATTTTGGCAGGTTTCTGCCCCCCCCCCCCCCTTTTCCCACATTCTAAGGAGCCTGACTTGGTACTTCTCTAGGATTAAGTGAGATTATGGGCATCTTCTCTCCATCCCTCTTGTGTATCTTGTATGAAAACACCCTAATAAGTATTGATACAGTATTCATCTGCAAGAAGCTGACCTTTTAGTGTCTGCTGATGCTGCAGTTTGAGGTGGTGGTTTTCTTGCAAGTAAAATCAATGGAGACAGATCTTGGTAACTTCTTCAGAAAAAATAAAGTGGTTTAGGCTTAGCAACCATTTAAAGTTTCTCCTTAAACAGGGGAAGGTTTTCCATTGCATGCACATCTTTTTATTTTCTTCTGCAGAATATATTAGCCAGTCTACTAAGTTTAAAGGGCAAACTTGCATTTCAAGATAATGGAAGATTATATAAAGAATATATAAATATATATAACTGAAGAATATATAAAACTACTATCTTGCATGTTGTAGTCAATTTGTGTTCTTTTATAATGGTGTCTTCTTTCAATTGTGTGCTGCATTCACTTTATATTGGGGTAGTGAACCTGGGGCCCAGCAGAAGTTGTTGGACTATTATTATTACCATATTTTCCGGCATATAAAATGACTTTTAAACCAGGAAAATCTGGGGTTAAAGTTGGAGGTTGTCTTATACGCCGGGTATAAGGAGGAGGATGATGAGGAAGATAGAGGTGCGAGGCGGGAAGGAGCCAGGGAGAGAAGGAGGAGGACTAGGAGGTCCTCCTTCTTCTCTCCTCCACTTTTCCCCCTTCCTCCCACCTTTCCTCCTGGTCCTCCTCCTTCTCTCCACTGCTTTCTCCCCCTCCTCCCACCTTTCCTCGTCCTCCTCATCCTCCTGGTCCAGGAGGACATGTGTGAGGCGGGGGAAAAAGCCGGAGAGAGAAGGAGGGTTTCCTTGGCAAGGTTTGTTCAGAAAGGGTTTGCCATTGCTTTCCCCTGAGGCTGAGAGAATGTAACTTCCAAGACTGTTCTTGCTGTTGTTGTGTGCCTTCAAGTCATTTCCAACTGATGATGACCCTAAGGCAAACCTATCATGAACCTATCATTTCTTGCCTATGTGTTTTTTCAGACAGGATTTGCCTTTGCCACCCTTTGAGGCTGAGAGAGTGTGACTTATAAGATTGTTGTTGTTGTTGTATGCCTTTGAGTCGTTTCTGACTTATAGCAACCCTAAGGCGGCCCTATCATGGTGTTTGCTTGGCAAGGTTTCTTCAGAGGGGAGTTTGCCATTGCCTTCTGCTGAGGCTGAGAGAGTGTGACTTGCCCAAGGTCACCCGGGTATTCCATGGCTGAGCCAGAAGTCGAACTCCGATACTCAAGACAGGGTGACCAAATGTCTTCAATGGAGGACAAGTCACTACAAAAAATGTAGGGCATACAAGAAAAAAAGGTAGAGAAAGCTAAAAACACTAATATAAATGTAAATCCATGCTTCCT
This sequence comes from Phrynosoma blainvillii, assembly GCA_026167975.1. Lineage (NCBI taxonomy): Eukaryota > Metazoa > Chordata > Lepidosauria > Squamata > Phrynosomatidae > Phrynosoma > Phrynosoma blainvillii. The sequence goes on along the minus strand of JANUYF010000011.1, from coordinate 16,513,632 downwards.
AGCCATGCTCAAAATGGAGGATGTTTTAATGGTCAAAATGGTGACTTTTAACCTTATCATGGGGTTTTCTTGCCATGTTTCTTCAAATGGGAGTTGCCATTACCATCCTCTGAGGCTGAGAGTGTGTGACATGCCCAGGGTCATTTACTTGGCCGCAAATAGTACATACCCCAGAATGCATCATCTAGTAGTCCTTCCCCCCAACACTTTCTCATTTCCCCCCCAAGCATCTCATAGCTGGGAGATGGAAACAATTTTTAAAGCAGCAGTTAAATCTGGACTATTTTTTAAAAAGTAAGGTCCAAAACACACTGCAGAAATAAATGCTAGGGAACATGGGAGCTGTATTTTGTTGTGTTTATAAGTGACAATTTTCCTGCTAAGTACCTGCATGTCATAAGCATTTGAATTAAAATTACCATATTGGAATCAAATCTGATTTTTAAAATTTTTTATTTGGTGTGTGTTGGAAGAGGGGTCATCTTACACGGCAAGTATATCCCAAACTCTATATTTTAACTGGAAAAGTTGTGTGTCATCTTATACGCCCAGTCGTCTTATACGCCAGAAAATACGGTAATGGACCTCTCTTTCTGCAGTGGTAGGATTGCTTATTCCTGTGAGGCAAGAGGCTATTCTAATGACAGGCTTTTGCTAAGGAGCCAGACTAAATATACTCAATAGCTACTGAGCAGCAGAAATAGTGGAAGGTGTGTGTGACATGGGCAGAGGGTCTCTCAAAGACAGCCGCAGTTGCAACATAGGGAGGCATGGTAAACTCTTTCTGAATTCTTTTACTATGAAAACCATAAAAAGGGCCTCACAGTGCCTCATCCCTGCAGTACCATTAATGAGACAGTCCAAAATAAAACAAGAGATAATGCTGGAAGATGAGATTCTCAGGTTTGATGGCACTCAACCAGCTATTGGGATTCAGCAGAGGGCAAATATGAGTAGTGCTGTGGCTAATAATACAACTGGACTCAAACTGAAAAGAGATCAACTATTGACGTATTCAGAGATGAAAGAAAAGTCTGAAGCTGCACAACCCTTATTATAGGAACATGCAATGTGTAAGAAGCATGAATCCAGAAGTTAGCCATATTAAAACAAGAAATAGAACATTTAAACATACTGGACATTTTGGGTCAGATAATTGCATGTGTTTGTATATCTGTGCATTTCATTTTTTTCTGCACAAGTGTAGTATCTTGCATTTCTCTCAGTTGAAATTCATTTTGTTAGTTTTGCCCCAGCTGTAATCTGTTAAGGTCATTTTGAATTCTGATCCTGCTTTCTAAGATACCCCTCCTGATTTGGTGCCATTGCAAATTTTATAAACAGTCCCTCTATTCCACCATCTAAGTCATTGATAAAGATGTTGAATAGTAGTGGGCCCAGGACAGAACTCTGTGGCACCCTGTTAGTCACTTGTCTCCAGAATGAAGAGGAGCCATTGCTGAGCACTCTGCATTTGATCTGTCAGTCAGCTACAGATCTACCTAACAGTAGCATTGTCTATTATCTACACATTATGCTACCTTTTTTGCAAGAATATCATGGGGGACCTTTTCAAAGCCTTACTGAAATAAAGATACACTACATCCACAGAATTCTCTTCATCTACCAAGTTTGTAACTATTAAAAAGAGAGAAAATGAATCTGACATGAGTTGTTTTTATAAAACCCATGTTGACTTTTAGTGGTCATGGCCTTCCTCTCTAAATGCTTACAAACTCTGTTTCATGATCTGCTCTAGAATCTTTCCCAGTATTGATGTCAGGATGACTGGAGGATAATTATTTGGGTTCTCTTTTTCTTTCCTTTTGAAGATGGGGACATTATTTGCCCTTCTTCCATTTGCCTGCTGACCAATATAGAAATCAAACAGCCTACACAGTAGGAATATGGAGAAGCTCCATTCTCTCTGCAAAAACAAGAGGAGAAGATTGTGGCACAGACCATGAAATGCTAATATCAAAATTTAGATTACAGATAAAGAAAAACACTAAACCAACCATCATGCCAAAATACAACCTGAAGAACATCCCATTCAATTTAAAGATAATGTTAAAACTTGCAATATGAAGCCCAATAGTGGAAATTTTTTGGGGAGCCAGAAGAACTCTGTACTGAGGCCAAGGACATTGTTAGGGAGGAATGCAAAAAGACACTACTTGCAGCAGAAAAGAGAAGGAGAAGCATCACTGAGTGACAGAGGAAAATAAGGTCTTATGAGAAGCAGTAGGGAAATAAATGATAGAATGAAAGTCAGAACCCTGAATGCAACCGTTCAGTGACTTGTGTGCACAGACAGAAACTACTGTTATAAATAGAAGATGACAATTAAAAAAGGAAGAACAAGAGATCTGTTCCACAAGATAAAAGAAATGGATGGGGAATGTATACCAAGACTGTGGATGCAAGGTACAGATTACATGACCAAGTACAAATAAAAAAGATAGGAACAATACACCAGAGAGCTATATAAAAAAGAGCATTTGGGAGAAACAAATCACCATAACAGATGGCATACCAATAGAACTGCTTCAGTCTACAGTGAGCATTTCAGTTCTACCTAATCCATCTACACATGGAAAACAAGACAATGTCCCACATATTGAAAATGCTCAATATACATTCCAGTCACCAAGAAAGGAGACACCAGGGATTGCAGTAACCACAGGATAATTGCATTAGTTTCCTTTGTAAGCAAAGTGATGCTCAAAATTCTACAACAAAGACTTTTACTATACACGGAGGGCAAAATGCCAGATGTCCAAGCTGGGTTCAGAAAAAAAAGGCACTAGGGATCATATTGCAAACGTTGGATGAGTGCATCAGAGAATTTCAAAAGAAAATTAGACTGTGCTTTATAGACTGTAGCAGAGCCTTTGATTGTGTAGATCATGAAAAACTATACATCATAGAATTATAGAGTTGGAAGATACCACAAGGGCCATCCAATCCAAAACTCTGCCATGCAGGATCACCCTTAAAGAAATGGGTGTATTACAATATTTGATTACACTAATGCATAGCCTGTACTCAAAACAAGAGAAGAGAAGAGTGCTTTCCAGATGACAAGGGGGTCAGGCAAAGCTGCATTTTATCATTCTATCTGTTTAACTTGTACGCTGAACATATCATATGCAAAGCTGGATTAGACTCTGAAGGAGGTGTGAAAACTGGAGGAATGATGGGAGAAAGGCAGGATATAAATCCATGAAATAAATGAAACAAATAAATAAGGAACATTAACAATTTAAGATGGAGATAATGCAGGAAATAGCAAAGACTTGGAACAACTATTGAAGAAAGTCAGGGAAGAAGGTGGAAAGGCAGGTTTGCAGCTGGACATTAAGTAAACAAAAATAATGATCACATTCATTATTCAACACAGAACAATACATAGTTTACATGGGATTAGCAGACAATAACCTTGAGTGCATTTCCTCACACCCTGGAGCCATGCCATTAACAACAGAACAATACCTATTCAACACAGAACAACACACAGTTCACCTGGGAACCACTCCTCCCTACCCAGGGTCTCACAGTATATATAGACCCATTCTCTTCTATTCCAGTTTTCTCTGAAGATGCCAGCCACAGATGCTGGTAAAACATCAGAAAGAAACTCTTCTAGAACATGGCCACACAGCCCGAAAAACCCACAAAAAACTATGGATGCCGGCCATGAAAGCCTACGACTTCATAATGATCACATAGGTTTTTACATAACTTTACAGCAGATTATGAAGTCATTGAAATAGTTCTATATTTCCTATACCTTGGCTCAATCATTAAGCAGAATGGAGATCACAGTCACAAAATCAGAAGAAGTCTTGGACTTGGAATTTCTGGGCAGCTATGAAGAAATTACACAAGACCATCAATTGCAAAGACATGCATTTTATACCAAAGTCAGGATTGTCCATGCCATATTTTTCCAATCTCTATATATGGTTGTGAAAGCTGGACAGTGAAGAAAGGTAATAGGAAGGAAATCCATGCATTTGAGATGTGGTGCTGTGATGCATGACAGGGGTTGGACTGGGTGGCCCTTATGCTCTCTTCCAAGTCTAGGATTCTATGATAAGGACCTGATGCCACCCTAGACATGTCAGGGAACCTGTGTCTCTTCCAGATGTTCTGCACTTCAACCCCCAGAAGCCCCAGCTAGGCAATAAGAGGTGGTGGAAGTGGTGGTCCAACACATGTTGACTCATCATTCAAAAGCTCTACATTTTGAATCCATAGGTTCTTAATTCAAATGAAAATGGATAACTTGATTGTTAGGTGATTTTAAGAGTCCTTTCAAAACCGAGACTACAATTATATGCTCATTTACCTCAGAGTCGGCTCCCTTGATTTCCATGAGACTGATGTTGGATTTTGTACATACAGGATTGTGCTCTAAGAGTAGGCAGCCTAAGTGGCTTCATGTGTGTGGGGGGTGTACTTTGAAGTAGCCTCTTATTCACACTGCTGAGGAGTTTGATGGTAATCCCTGTTGAATTTACAGCTTCTCAGACACCTTAAAGACACCTTTGAGCAGCATCCTGCTTGTATCTCACAGTGTGATGTGAATGGCCTCATGCAGAATGAATGCATTTGTCTCTAGGTAGGTATGTATCTAAATTTATATCTTACCTCTTTAGCTCTGATAATAGCACTCAAGACAGGTAATGGTAATAAAATTCACAAAGAAATAACTACAATAAAAAACAAATTGAAAGTACCATATTGGTTAGAAAAGAAAGACGATAGAACTTTGATTATGGTAACTGTGCTGGCTACTTTTTTCTTGCCTGCAACCAGTTGCAGGGACAAACTGGTATGCGTTATGTGTGTTGTGTGCCTTAAAGTAGTTTCCGACTTATGGCGACCCTAAGGTGAACGTATCATGGGGTTTTCTTGGTTTTGCCATTGCCTTCCCCTGAGGCTGGGAGAGTGTAACTTGCCCAAGGTCACCCAGTAGGTTTCATGGCCCAGCAAGAATCAAATCCTGTGAATGCTGTGTGGTAAAATTAAGGCATTCTGGGGAAAGTTAACAATCAGAAAGGATTCACGTGGTGCACACTGTCTTACAGTTTATTGGTAAGCATGTCATAAGAAATCTCCTGTACCTTTGGCATAAGCATTTCCAAGTGACACTGCTCCATCCCGTGAGGATTTCCCCATCATGTCCCACTTTGTCTCGCCTGGTGAGTTCTGGATGGACCCTAACTCTCTATAGGTCTATGCAGTGATAGGTTGTTTGCTGTTAAAGGGCAAGAATTATATCTCTCACGCCATTGCAAGGGCATCTTGGCTTATAATGTGATGGTATAAGATGAAGTAGGCATTTTGTTCTGGCTCTTTCTTGAGAGGAAGTGACCTGCTTTTAAAAGTCAGTGCAGCTCCGTGTTCCCATAATTGGAGAATATATTTGACTGAGAGGAGGAGGAAGGTGCTTCATCTTTTGAAAATGGGTCTTCCATTGGTCTGATGGCCTTCAGTGTGTGTATATTGTGTCAGTTTCACTGCAAAGTATATTGCTTCCTTCCTCTTCTTATTAATACTGTGGCTTTTAAAACCATGACACCATTGTCTCCTCTCATAAAAACTGTTCTTTGGGAACAAGGTGCTCATTAATGGAATAGGCAATAGCATTAGAAAGTGAATACTGTTTAGCATTAATGCTGCCCATAGGTCATTCACGTCTGTAATTACTAAGTATTTAAATAATACAGCATATCTTTGGGCTCCTGAGCAACTTCTCTTTTAAATGCTTTGTCTTTGTGTTTTGCTTGTTGTCCATTGACTTTTAAATTTAATACATTTCTGGAGTATACATGACTTGTAGTTTTATTTTTTAAAACTGTTAATTTACTCCTGCTGTTGGGTTTTTTTTAAGACAGGTGAAAAGGGCACAATGCAATATGCTCTGTAACTTGAATTCTGATCCGTTTCCATCCCTCCTCCCAAGTTTTTGAGATTGGATAACTCCATTCTTGAACTTGGGAATCCGAACAACAGATGGTGCTGTTACAAATTAAAAGAATTTAAAGCAAGATCCATCAGCTGCCAACATGAAACACTATTTTTTTCTGAAGGGAAGGAGCTCATTATCAAGAGTATTTAAGCAAAGTAGGTATTTAATCTTCCTTAATCATTTGCATTCTTGAGAAGAAGGATACCAGTGGCATCTGTCATGCCAGGCCAAGCCCTGTGAATATGCTTGCTTGTAATTACTTCACAGAATCTATTTTAATTCTGTTCACGCTGAGTACAATCAAAACTGAAGTCCAAAAGTGAGAAATGTTTCCACAGGCATCTTGTTTATAATTAATTTGATTTTTTCCTATCTTATTCTCTCAATTCAGGAAGACAAATAATGTTTGTTATGGACTTTATATGTGTCTGTGTTTAGGTTTTATTGTTGTTGTTTACATTAGGGTGTCCCCCCCCCCCCACTCTTAAAAATTTAAGTGCAAATCCAGAACTCAATACCTCTTTGGTAAATACTAATATGTTAACCTGGATTCATGTCAAGCAGTTCCCATGTTACCCATTTTACACCATTAGCCAAACTGAAATGGTTTTGGTGGTGCTATAGAAAATTCATGTGTGTGTGGTGCTCAGCATTCACTTGGCAATGTATTTTTCTTCACTTTCTTCACCCAGTGAGACAGTGAGTCTTGCAAGAATTAAATTGATGTTCTGATTAAAAGGAGACTGATACAATGAAGACCCCCTTGAACTCTTCATTTTTCTCCATAGTACAGAAAAGTTAAGGGAATGGAGTCCTGCACATCGAAGAGAAAACATGCAAGGAGGATTCTATAGACCTTTTTTTCCAATTTGCGGAGAGGGGTGGGCTTAGGTTTCAAACACGCACCTCGGATTTTGGATTTTTTCCTAATGTTTGCATATACATAATGAAATAACTTGGAGATAGGACCAAAGTCTAAAAATGCAATTCATTTATCTTTCATGTATACACATAGTCTGAAGGTAATTTTATGCAATAATTTAAATAATTTTGTGCGTGAAACAAAGTTTGTGTACATTGAACCATTGGAAAGCAAAAGTGTCACTATCCCAGTCACTCATGAAACAAGTTTTGGATTTTGGCACTTTTCAGATTTCAAATTTTCAGTTAAGGGATACTCAACATGTAGTTTAAGTAGGTACTAATCTTATGAACACCCATCATGCATTTTGTATATTTTGAGAGGAGACAGGTGCATACTGTACAAGTTACTAGTGCTCACTATTAGAACCAGTTGCCTTAGAAGTGGCAAATGCACAAAATACAAATCTGAAAGATGACCATATAAAAGGGGGAAGGTCATACTGTGTCAGACAGGGCAGTGTTTCTATGACAAAATCATTGTTCTATTGGTCTCAGTTCACGAGCAATGTTTGCAGGCTCTGTTGAGAAGCAGGGAGAGCCCTCTAGTTTGCTTCTCATGTGTCTGTCCCATGCATATTTGTGCCCACTTAGGAATTAATCTTGGGGTTTGTTTCTCTCTGGAGTGTCTGGTCTCTGGAGCAAATGATTGCATTTGCTGAAACGGCATTGGAGCTTGAATTGTCTGCCTTATTGAAAAGAGCGCAGTTACCTTTTTGCCTGAAGAGCGAGGTATAAATACTCAAAATAAATAAATAATAAATACGTTTTTTCTATGTTTTTGTATTCCTCTATGTTTATTTTCTCTGGAATGTCTTGCAATAACAAAATCAAAGAGACCTCATAAATAATTTGTATTCTATTCCGTGAGATATGTACAATCTCTAAATGTGTCATTCTGTGGTCTGTTGGCTCTCATTAGATTCTTAAGCTCAGAAACATTGCTTCCCACCTGAAGTAAATTGAGTACAGGTGGGCTCTAGGATGCAAGTGGAAAATTGTCCTTAGCAAATGGTGTTTGGGTTGTATCCAATAAAATACTTAAGTGTTAAGATTTAGAGTATGCAATGCAGGTGATAGCTCTGTGGGCTTCCTTTCTGGAACTGAGCTAATATGTTGATTAAATAGGTGGTTTTATTTTTAGGAGTGAGCCCATAAGCCTGTTTGGGCTGCTTGCTGTGAACATAGTGGCTTTGCTTTGGTTCTGTTCTTCTGTGCCATTTCCTTCTTTTTTGACCCCATTTGCTTCCACCACCCCTGACTCTTATTGGGTATATAGTCAAGTGATGTTGTCAGTGACATCATATAATGACATCACATGTTCCTGTAAACAGAGTCATTTGAGTCACCCCAATTAATTGGATGCAGAATCAGAGTGGGCAGATGAAGGCAGATGAGTGGGCAGTGATTGTCAAGGCAAAGCAGTGGCAGATTGAGAGAGAAGAGGCTGTTAAGCAGCAGCAAAACAACACAAATTATCAACATCTTTCTTCCCCCAGCAATCTGTTTAGCTGGACTGAATCTGCTATTTTTGAAACATTATTAGAATTGCCAAAGAAACTACACAGTGCAGAATGTTCAGTGTAGCCTTGGCCCTTTTGCCTGAGTCGGAGTTGGGGGCAGAAAATCTAGCATGTATATTCATCAGATCAAGAAAGTACCAGGTGCAGGGTTAAGTTGGACTGTAACAAACATCATCAAACATTTGTATTAATGTTGTTGATGGTGGCAATCTGTGTTCAATGTTTGCAGCATGCTGTGACAATATCAAGAGGTTCACCAGCGCCCTGTATTACAGGTCCTATGCTTCTGTTCTGCTACTTCACTTGTATGGGAAAAGCACTGTAGCTTTGTTGGCAAGCCAAGTATGGTTTGTGGTTGATGACATAAACAGAATGTGTGGATCTCAGAGATTGGATTATGTACTACATTAGAAGTGTGGTTTGAAAGTGGTACTTGTGGTTCAGTGCCTGATCCTGTAGATTTAACACCCTTTTCCTTTTGTGAGAAGACTGAGGCAAAGAAGATATTGAGTAGTTCTGCCTTTTCTCTGTCCCCTGTTAACATTTTTCCATTTCTCCACACAGCAGCCCTACCATTTCCTTCTTACTTTTGCTATGGACATAACCAGAAAAGCCCTTTTTTTTACTGTTTTTAACCTCTCTAGAAAGCCTAAGCTCATTACATGCCTTAGCTTTTCTGATTTTCTCCCTGCACAAGCTGGCTGGTTTGTTGGAATTCTTCTTTTGAGAAGTTAAGAAGACTGTGCAGAAAGCAACAGAATTGCCAATTGAACTGAGATACAGAGAAAAATGTGTAAAATTTAGAGGCTTGCCAGAAATAAAAAATGAAGACTTATACGGAAGAATAGTAGCAGCGTTAGCTATACCGACAGTAGAATAGAAATGGAAATAGATAAGATATACCGACAGTAAAATGGAATATACCGACAGTAAAATGGATATACCGACAGTAAAATGGATATACCGACAGTAAAATGAAAATGGAAATAGATAAGATATTTAAGGTAATTTCGAGCTATGCAAGAGAGAGAAGAATGGCAAGAGACATAATACATGTTAGGTTTAAATGGGATATAGAGTCAATGTTAAAATGTTGAAATGTAAAAGATGTGTGTCTATATTTTTCCATGCTGTGAAAAGTTGTTTTTCTGAGAGCTTGATTCATAGTTATCAGCCCCAGGTGTGATTTAGCCAAAACAAGAAGCTAACAAGACTCCATTCTATGGGAAAGAGGTATTGTTTATATTATGGTTTTTGTAAACATCGTTAGCTTGGGAAAGTTACTCACGTGGTGGATGATGGACAGCAAGAGGCTGGTTAGCATACATCATACAGACATTATCCAATTAACGTAAAGTTAACACCTAGAAGGTGGAGTATGGGATGGGCCTAGAGAGTCCTTTGTCTAGAATTGTTTTATTGTTCAAGATGTGAGGGTGTGTGGCTGGATGCTGCAACAAGTTGGATCCTAATGTTTTTTGGATTGTTAAAGATGTAATCTTATATGGCTGAACTGGACAAGTTCATCACAATGGATTTTACTTAGTTATCTTATTTTTTACTTTCTATATGCATTAATAAAGCTATGCTTTTGGACTTTACAATGTGTCTTCTTGACTGAAGAAGACAGGATTGCCTGGAGAGGAAAAGCTGAGCCAGTTGATGGCAAATCTACACAGTGGCTGTGGATCACAGCAGCCAGCTTGTCCTGCAGACTCTGCTGGGTGCCAAAGGGCATACTACAACACTCATCATCCACACACCAACAAGGGTTATGGGCCCAGTTATGGCTTTTCTGCCAGTTATGGCTGTTTTGCCAATTTAAGACTGGTTTTGCCAATTGTGGCTAGTCTGGCTGCAGAGGCTTGTTTTTGCCAGAAATGGCTAGTCTGCCAGTTAAGCCTGTTTTTGCCAGAAGAGTGGCTTGTCTGCCAGATGTGGCTGGTCTGCCAGAGGACAAAGAGGCCAAATGTCCAGGAGGACAAAAGCCCAAGAGTCCAGATGACATATATGCAATGTGGCCAAGAGGCAAATATTGCCTATCCACGACTTCAGCTGTGCCAGGACAAGGGAACCATGCTTCAGCGGTTGCTGGGAAAAGCAGAGGTGGCTTCAAATCTCCAGATGTAAGTAAACAGTTAAAGTTACTGCTAAGCTGTTTTTGCCAGGATGGCAGAGTGCAGACCTCTTTAAAGACAGTTGTCTGAGGACTCCACTCTTTAAACAGTAAGATACAGAAAAAAATCAAAGGCTAAAAATGCTGAGAATACTGCGGGTTCAATGCAGTGAAATTTTTGTTTTTGTACAAGCTGCAAAAGACTTTGTTAAAGGCCATTTTGTTTAAAATGGAAGCAGCTGGGGCTTGAGTCACAGAATACATGTTGCAATGTATGCAGTTTAAAATGCAACATGATTGCTGGACACAGGCGGTTGCCTAAGCCAAGAAAACTCATTCTGTTACCCCTCTCTGAGTTACAGTTCTGTTTTGGGAGAGGATGTTTCTTCAGCCAAAGGTTTTGGGAACTGAAGAAAGAATGAATGATTTTCTACACAACTTTGTCAGAAATGCTGTGGTCAAAAGACTTTACAGTTCTTAGAGAAAAATACAAAAATCCCTGATGGGGGTGAAAATTTTACACAGTGGTCAATGCTGTGTGGGGCTATAGCAGGTTTGCAAATGCCTGAAGTTCAAAGGCTGCAATGGTGTTGCTAAATGCCAAAAGTTTTGCTGGAGGCCTGAGGTTCCAAAAGATGGGAATCTGTTAAGCCAAGCGGTTTGCTTGAAGAGGCCAGAGAATGCCAAAAGAAACAGTTTGCTTGAAAAAGCCAAAAATGTAGGCTTGGGAGAAAGCCTGGGACAGCATCTTGAGGTCAAGATATGCGTCCTAAAAAAAAAAAAAAAAAAAAAAAAAAAAGACAGCTGATGCACGGAGTGCGAATCGATGTTTTTACTGCCGGCAGAGCAAGAGTTTTAAAAATGACAATGCAAGGATGTTTGCTACAATCAACAATCTATCTACAACCCAGAGACATTGGGAGAAACAGAGAAGTTACAAGCTGTTTTACAGAGCTGTGACTGTGACTCAAACAGGTGAAACCTGAGGACAAGAGTCTATATATTCTGGGACATATGTTGCAGTTTTGCTGAAAAATAAAAAAAAAAATCCTCCAATCTTAAAGATGTTTATCTAGCTGATGGAGGGGTAAGAGATGTTAAAAGAAATTGAAAAATGTCTACATGCCAAGTTTTGGTGAGAAAACTTTGAAAATGTTTTATATATACCTGATTTTACAAAACTGTTAAGTTAGGCGTGTCAGGAGATATACACTGAGTTGTGAGGGGGAAAAATATATATATATATAAAATCACCCCGGCTGGGGAGGTGTGTACAAAAGCTATAAGAGGAAAAATATGTGTTTTATACAAAGTGAGACAAATGCTAAATGTACAGGTGTGAGAAATGAATAATTACATTCTGGTTATGCACATCAAATATTGAATTCTAGAGAACATAAGATTTGATAGCTTGTTAAGCTGGTGAGATATAGATCCTAAATTTTTTTTTTGAAATTTTATTATACAAATGATTTGGGAGATGTTTGGTTTGCCACAGAATAAAAAGTCAAGGTTTTTCCTGTGACAAAACCAGAGCAAGTGAATTACAAAAATGACCTGTTGAGGTTACTGTTAAACAAAAGAGACAAATGTGTGTTACTGAGTGACAACAATTATTTTTTTAATGATTATGGATAGATTTTCCAGAGTTTTTATATGTCAGAGTTTTAAGACAGAGATGTGATACAATTAAAAGTTTTGAACAATAGATAAATGAAAAAAAAATTAATTACAAAGGGTCTTTGCTCACAGACCAGAGAGAAAATTTTTGGCTCACAGTTTGAGAAACTGGCTGAGAAAAAAAAAATCCAACATTGTTACACATGTTATGTGGGGATCCACTAAATTTAAAGTATTTAACAGGTTTTAGATAATATACAAAGATATATGTACTAACATGTTTTATAAAAAAAAAAAATTGAACCAAAGTGTCAAGATGGTGTTATAAAATATTCAAAAATAACAGTTAGAGATTTCACCTTGATGGTGGAAAAAGTTTTAATGTTTAAAAAAATAACAATTGTGAAAAAAAAAAATTCAAGTTTTGACTGAGAGTTCCTACATGGCAGGGGGTTAGACTAGATGCCCTTATGGTCTTTTCCAACTTTATGTTTCTAAGTTGAAAAAAAGATACATTCAAACAAGAGATTTTATTGAAAATAAGACAGTTAAAGATCCAAGTGCCAAGAAATGGAGGGGCACACAACACACAAAAGATAGACAAACATTAATTTTTTTTTAAAAGCGAGAGAAACACTTTAGATCAGACAATACAGACAAGATCATTAAAAGGTAGATTGAAAAAAAAAAACAAAACCAAAGGACACACAAGTCCAGAAATGATACATGTTATGTCAAAGAAAATTAATAGAGAGTAAAAACAACACACAAGTTTATTATACAAAGGACAAGAGTTTATACATAAGTGGCTGGTGAGCCAGAGAGTTTCAAAGAGAGTTTTAAGGAGTTTCAGATAGTGTTAAAGAGTTTCAGGGAGTTTCAGAGGTTTTAAAAGTTTTAAAAGGTTTTTTCCTGTTAAAAGAGAGAAAATGATACACTACAGTGCAGAAAAAAGTTTAAATGTTTAAAATTGACAAAGAGATGTTTAAAATGTGGTTGATAGACCTAAAGACAAAAATCACAAGGTGAATGGATATACAAAATAAAAGATTTGTTCAACAAAGGTTTAAAAACATTGATTAAAAAAACAGTCTGAGGCTGAGAGCTTGTGACTAAAATAAGCTTTTAACAGTAAGGAGGGGCTAATAAGTACAACATTTTGGTTTTGAGATTGCTTGTTTAAATGCTGATATGTGTGTTAACACAAAGAGATGACAGCTTTGGTTGTTTAGATTCAGGAGATTTAAAAAAAAAAGTTGTCTAGAGAGATTTGATATCAACAAAGGTTTTGATTTTTTGAGATTTTATTTTTAAAGTTACTGGACTGCTAATAAAATGTGTTTAGTGAGTCAACATAGAAAGATTAAAAAAGTGTGATTTACAAAATACAGAGGTGGTGACAAGTTTAAAGTCAAAAGGTTTTGTTTAAAATAAAGTTACAGAGAGTTTTAAATATCCAGATATAGAGAGGCTTTGTGAAAGGTTTGATGTTTATAGTTGATAAATAATAGATTATAATTATGTTGTTATAGGTGTTTTAAAAAAAATTGTTTTGGTTTAAGATAATAGATTAGACAACAATAAAACATTTGATAAGTTTTTTTAAGAGATAAAAGCTTGTGATTTAAAATAGCCACATTGTGATAGAGTGTTTTATAAATAGTTCATTTGCTTTAAAGTTATGTGATATGATAGTCAGTTTAAAGATTGTTGTTTAAATATAGACAAGCTTAATAGTTTGATAGATTAAAAATAAGGATATATAGTTATAAGTGTTGATAGAGTTTTAAGTGCTGATAAGACAAATATATATAACATTAAATGAGATAAAATAGATTAAACAGTTATAAGATTTAAATTGTGAGTTGTCAGTTGTGATATATAGAGATTCACAGACATACATTTTTATGACAAAAGCAAAGGTGTTAAAAATGTTAAAAATATAGGTCAAGATATGTTAGAGTTTTATAACAAAATGCTAGGGAGAGCTGGTTTAAAATAAAATTGTGTGCCTAGAGTTTAAAGCCAAGACACAACACTATAGATATATTAACAAAGGGTTCTAGAGATAGAACAACTTTGACAATTGTTATAACAGATTGAGATGTCATTTTAAATATATAGAGTCAAACATTGTGCTTGGATGGTTTTAATAATAACAACAACAACAATTCTCACACATCTATACATTTCAGGAGGGGATTGTTAGGTTTAAATGGGATATAGAGTCAATGTTAAAATGTTGAAATGTAAAAGATGTGTGTCTATATTTTTCCATGCTGTGAAAAGTTGTTTTTCTGAGAGCTTGATTCATAGTTATCAGCCCCAGGTGTGATTTAGCCAAAACAAGAAGCTAACAAGACTCCATTCTATGGGAAAGAGGTATTGTTTATATTATGGTTTTTGTAAACATCGCTAGCTTGGGAAAGTTACTCACGTGGTGGATGATGGACAGCAAGAGGCTGGTTAGCATACATCATACAGACATTATCCAATTAACGTAAAGTTAACACCTAAAAGGTGGAGTATGGGATGGGCCTAGAGAGTCCTTTGTCTAGAATTGTTTTATTGTTCAAGATGTGAGGGTGTGTGGCTGGATGCTGCAACAAGTTGGATCCTAATGTTTTTTGGATTGTTAAAGATGTAATCTTATATGGCTGAACTGGACAAGTTCATCACAATAGATTTTACTTAGTTATCTTATTTTTTACTTTCTATATACATTAATAAAGCTATGCTTTTGGACTTTACAATGTGTCTTCTTGACTGAAGAAGACAGGATTGCCTGGAGAGGAAAAGCTGAGCCAGTTGATGGCAAATCTACACAGTGGCTGTGGATCACAGCAGCCAGCTTGTCCTGCAGACTCTGCTGGGTGCCAAAGGACATACTACAACACTCATCATCCACACACCAACAATACAATGTTTAACAAGATCATGAACAAGAGATCTGATTATTCAAAAAAGCTATAAGTCAAAACTATGGATTGCAAATAATGAAATTAAAGTATTTAAGGACATACCCCCTGCGATTATGATAGAAAGGCATAAATATAATTTTTCGACCCAACTTTTGAAGAAAAAGAAAATAGATTATAGATGGGAAAGAATAGAGGGACTATCCTTTCTGTGGAACCAGAAAAGATTCAAAATTGATACTTTGGAAAAAGCAAAAGAAATAGAAAGGAGATTAATGAGAAAAGAAAGAAAAGAAAGGGAAAACCAGGAAGAAAAAGCAGGGCCCACTCAGCTAACACACTTTAGGGCACAACAAAAGAAAAAAGACCAAGAACACAAGGAAATGATCAGAATAGAAAGAAAAATAGAAGAAGAAGAATCTGTAGAAAGACAAGCAAAGATAACAAAGCAACTGGAAGTCGATCAAGACTCAGAACAAGAGCCTGAAGAAGAAAGCGAAGGGGAAACAGAAGAAGAAGAAGACAAAAGACAAGATAGTAAAAACAACATAAACACCAGAGAATATTGAAAAAGAATTTAATAAATTACACATAGAAATAAAGAGAAAACAAAAAACAAAATAAAAATAAAAGGGAAGGAAGGGGTGGAACATAAGAAAATAAAAACAGTCTCAAACCAGACAAAGCCAAAGTAAAGGAAAGTAAGAGGAAAAGAAAGTATAAATAACAAGAGATAAATGTTGAATCATTATTATGATAATCAAAATATTATCGTGGAACGTGAAAGGATTGAATTCTAAGTATAAAAGAAATGTGGTCTTCCATTATTTAGAGAAAAATAAGAACGATGTCATCTATTTATAAGAAACAAAAATGAAAGAAAAAGATACCGGTACTAAATATTTAAGGAACCCCAAGCTAGGAAACTGTTACACTTTGACAATGGAAAAAAAGAAAAAGAAAGGTGTGGTAATATATATAAATAAAAATATAACTCAAAAGAGATCTTCAAAGACATTGAGAGCTCATATATAGCTGTAGAAGTAAAAATTAAAGAATTAAAGATTCTAGTTTTAGGGATATATGCACCTTTGGAGAAAAGAGGAAATTTTTTGATAAAATTGCAGAGGAATTACACAAGTTTGAATATGACAACATATTGATAATGGGAGACTTTAATGTGTAATAGACCCAAAATTAGACAGAAAATCAAATAGAGAAAAATAATCAGAAAAAAATCAAGGAAAACTCTTAGATCTTTTTTTAACTTAATGCAAGAAAAGGATATGAAAGATATATGGGGAGTTAAATATGGACAAGCAAAGGGTTACCCATTTTTATCAGAGGTTCATGACTCAGTGTCAAGAATAGATATGTTTATAGTGAGAAAAATACTCCAACTGAAGGCTCAAAAAATGGAAATTCTATCTAAGATCTTATCGGATTATTATCCTATTGTATTAGAGATAAAAGAAAGAAAAACCGAATTTAACTGGAGATTAAGAGAATATCTATTGAAAAATGAAGAGATTGTTAAAAGATTTTAAAAAAACCTTAAATATTACTATAAAGAAAATACAATGGAAGAGATAGCACAAAAAACAACATGGGATGCTGGAAAAGCAGTAGCTAGAGGCCTTTTAATGAAATATAATATAGAAGAAAAGAGAAAAGAAGAAGAAGAAGAAGAAGAAGAAGAAGAAAATAGAATATTAAAAGAAATATAAGCTAAGAAACAAAATGGAATAATGGAAGAAATGTAAAATTAAAATATGAAATACAAATTTTGGAAAAACAACTGAAGGCATTAACAATAAAGATATGGAGAAGAAACTACAAAGTATAAAACAAAAACATTTTGAAATGGGAAACAAACTGAGTAAAATTTTAGCTAATAAGATAAGGAAATAAATAAATAATTAATTATCACGGACATAAGAGAAGGAGAAAAATATATACATATCAAAAAAAGATTAAAAAATCTTTCAAAAATATTTTGAAACATTGTATAAGAATACAGATAGTGATTAAACTGACAAGAAAGAGATTCAGAAATATTTAAATAAGCAAAAAAATAAGAGTACTGACAAACACAGAAAGAAGAATTAAATAAAATGGTCACAGAGAAAGAAGTATCAGAAGCAATAAAAAGAATGAAATTAGGAAAAACTCCTGGACCAGATGGTTTCTCATCCATATTTTATTTAAAAAATGGAAGCAATTATTAGGACTCCACTAATTAAAGTGCTTAACGTTATACAAAGAAATGGCATACCAGACTCGTGGAAGAATACATATATTACATTAATTCCAAAAGAGGATAGAGATATCAGAGATGCAAAGAACTATCATCCAATATCATTGATAAATAATGATTACAAAATATTTGCAACAATCATTGCAGAAAGATTAAAGAAAATCTTGAAGGAAATAATTCATGAAGACCAAAATGAATTCTTACCAAAAAGGCATATAAAAAGCAACATAAGAACAGTCTTAAACGTGGTGGAATATTTTGAGAAGCATAATGAAAAACAACTAGCAATGATCTTTATCGACTCAGAAAAGGCTTTTGATAAGGTGAGCTGGCTGTTTTTGAAAGAGGTTATTAACAGAATGGATATGGGAAAGAAGTTTGAAAGATGGATACAAGCAATTTACAAAGAACAGAAGGCACAAATTATAATAAATGAAGAAAAGACGGAACCAATAAATATAGAAAAAGGAACGAGGCAGGGATGTCCAATTTAGCCTTTATTATTTATAACTATTGGAAATATTAAACATCAAGATAAGAGAAGATAAAAACACCCAAGGTATAAGAGTAAAAGGGCATACACAGAAGATCAAGGCATACACAGACGATGTAGTATGTTTTTTGGAAGAACTATTAAAAAGTATAGAAAAATTACTACATATTTTACAAGAGTATGATAAATTAGGAGGATTCAAAGTAAATCAGGAAAAAACTGCAATCATAAATATTAATATGTCTAAAAAAGATGAGGAATTATTGAAAGAAAAAATGAAGTTTAGAATAGAAAAGAAAGTGAAATATTTGGGAATATATCTAACAAAAAGAAATGCCGATTTGTATGAGAATAACTACAATTAAGTATGGAGAAGTATTCAGAAAGACTTGGTAAAATGGCCAAGATTACAGATTTCATTATTAGGAAGAATATCACTAATAAGGATCAATATACTGCCAAAACTGATGCACCTATTCCAAAATATTCCTATAATCTATAACAACAAATGTTTTGACATATGGTGAAAGGAAATAGCTAAATTTCCTGTGGCAAGGTAAGAAGCCCAGAATAAGATGGTCCAGCCTAGTAGAGAGTAGAAAAAAGGGAGGGTTCTCTCTTCCAGATTTTAGATTATATTACTGTGCTTGCACAATGAACTGGATAGAAGGATATATTTGGAAAATGAAAGACTGTTAAGCCTGGAGAGTGACAATTTTGATTCGGTTGGCATGCCTTTATGTGGTATGGAAAAATAAAGAACCATAAAGATTTCACACATCATTATATACGAAGAGCATTGCTTAAAGTTTGGATGAAAATAAGAAAGATATTCTATAGAAAAATACCTCTCTGGGTATCTCCCCAAAAGGCTTTTCTATACAGGAGTAAGAGAGAAAAGCAACCTTGGGTTAGATACCATGACATTTTAGAACAACCAAAAGATAAAGAAAACAGCAAGGAATATAAGATCAAAACTAAAGAACAACTAGAACAAGAAGGAAAGATTAACAACTGGCTATTGTACATACAATTAAATGAAAGATTTAATATATACAGGAAAACAGAAGGGTTTGAAGAAAATAAAACAGAAATAGACAAAATTATTGTGGATAAAGAAGAACATTACATAGCAAAATACTACCAGGCATTTAATGAAAGAAATCTGGAAAACGAAAGTGGGGGCACTGCTTTGCAGTGGTTCCGATCCTTCCTCTCGGGTCGGTCCCAGAGGGTGCTGCTCGGGGACTGTAGCTCCAATAAGAGGGACCTCACTTGTGGGGTCCCTCAGGGAGCTATTTTGTCCCCGATATTATTTAACATCTATATGAAGCCACTGGGTGAGATAATACGGAATTTTGGTGCTGGGTGTTATCAGTACGCTGATGACATCCAAATCTATTTCTCCGTATCTCGTTCGTCGGCCTCGAATTCCAGTGGCATCTCTTCTCTCAATTAATGTCTTCAGGCGGTAATGGGCTGGATGAGGAAAAACAGATTGAAGCTGAATCCAGACAAGACGGAGGTGCTCACGGTATTGGCCCCGAAACCAAGAATTGGGTTGCAACCTCCAGTCCTGGATGGGATCACACTCTCCTCCAGTGACTGTGTTCGCAGTCTGGGGGTGCTCCTTGACTCGTCGCTCCTGATGACTAATCAGGTAAATGCGACGGTCAGGAGCGCCTGTTATCAGCTTTGGCTGATACGCCAGCTGCGCCCTTTTCTGGAAGTAAGGGATCTCAAAACCGTTGTGCACGTGCTGGTAACCTCATGCCTGGATTTCTGTAATGCGCTCTACATGGGGCTACCCTCGTGCTTGGTCCGGAAACTCCAGTTAGTGCAGAATATGGCGGCTAGGTTGTTATCTGGGACATCTAGGAGGGATCACATCACTCCGGTTTTGAGATCCCTCCACTGGCTGCCTATTGGTTTCCGGGCCCAGTACAAGGTGTTGGTTATTACCTTTAAAGCCCTAAATGGCTTGGGTCCAAATTATCTCAAAGACCGCCTCCTCTCATATAATCCCCCCCACGCCCTCCGGTCCTCTGGGAGGAATTTGCTGCAGCCCCAAAGAGCTAGGCTTGCGGCAACCTCCCAGAGGGCTTTTTCTGTCGTCGCTCCCAGACTCTGGGACGGCCTGCTGGATGAGATCCGTCAATTAACAAATTTGCACAGCTTTAAAAAGGCTGTCAAGACGGATCTCTTCTGGCAGGCCTTTCCGGACTAGATAGCTGGCCTCAGGACCCTTCGAACCCTGGTATTTTCATCAGGATTTTATTACAATTCCCTCTAAAGTTGATTAGCAGGGGATTGTTGTTTTGTTGTTTTTTAATTGAAGTTAAGTTTTATTGAATAATTACTGCTTAATTGCAGTTGTTTTGAACTGTATTTGATTTAATAATCTTTTAAGGGGGGGAGGAGGGAATGATATTGTCTTAATCTGGTTGTATTTTATTATTGTTGTTCACCGCCTACATTGGTTTTCCACTGGGGCGGTATATAAATAAATTATATTATTATTATTATTATTATTATTATTATTATTAAGTGAAACATGTAACGATTATTTGACATAGGAAAAATTATTGAGCTGGATAAGTGGGAAAAGGCCTGGCTTAACACAAATAAATTTACACTGTGTCAAGATCCCAAAGAGAATTTTATAAAAATGATGAATCAATGGTACTTGTCACAAAAAAGACTCAATGCAATGTATAATACAGGAAAAGTAATGTGTTGGAAATGCCAAAAACACCAAGGCTCATTCAACCATATGTGGTGGAAATGTGAAGTAGTGGTAAGCTACTAGAGAAAAATAAACAAAATAATAACAGAAACATTACAAATAAATATACCACTTAATCCAGAACTATTTTTGTTAAACATGATAACAGATGCTGAATTTTTTTAAAAAAGACATAATCGTATATTGCTGTATATGGTCACTACAGCTAGAATAATATATACAAGATACTGGGGAAAAAACCTGAAACACCGAATGTAGAAGAGTGGTTAATAAAATTAAGGGAAACTATGAATATGGATATATTAACAGACCTGATACAGAACAAATCAGTGGTGAAGATAGAAGAAGCGCGGTGTCTTCAGTACGCTGATGACACCCAGATATATCTCTCCATGACCAGATCATCGACTCAGACTTCAGATGGCGTCTCTCCTCTTAATGACTGTCTTAGAGCGGTAATGGATTGGATGAGGAAAAACAGATTGAGGCTGAATCCAGACAAAACGGAGATACTTGCAGTCACAGGCCCAAAACCAGATCTGGGAATACAGTCTCCAGTCCTGGATGGAGTCATGCTCTCCTTCAAGGACTGTGTTCGCAGCTTGGGGGTACTTCTAGACTCGTCGCTTCACATGACTAGTGAGGTGAATGCGGCGGTCAGGAGTGCCTGTTATCAGCTTCAGCTGATACGCCAACTGCGCCCTTATCTGGATAGGAGGGACCTGGAAACTGTGGTGCATGCTTTGGTAACCTCACGTCTGGATTACTGTAATGCGCTCTACATGGGGCTACCCTTGTGCCTAACCCGGAAACTGCAATTGGTACAAAATATGGCAGCCAGGTTAATTACAGGAACATCTAGGAGGGAGCACATAACACCAGTGCTTAAATCCCTCCACTGGCTGCTGATTAGTTTCCGGGCACAGTACAAGGTGTTAGTTTTGACCTTTAAAGCCCTACATGGCTTGGGTCCATCCTATCTTAGGGACCACCTCTCCCCGTATGATCCCCCCCGCGCCCTTCGGTCCTCTGGGAGGAATCTGTTACAGCCAATAAAGACCAGGCTTTCGCAGACCTCCCAGAGGGCCTTCTCTGCGACTGCTCCCAAGCTGTTGAATGACCTGCCGGATGAGATCCGTCTTATTACTACTCTTGCTGCCTTTAAAAAGGTAGTAAAGATGGATCTCTTCCGGCAGGCCTTCCCAGAATAACCGCCTGGCCATATGGAGGTAATCTGCTGCTCTCACTTCTGGCTGCCATGACATGTTTGCTAATTGGTTTGTATTACATTTTATGATTAATCTGATTTTAATTCTATAACAGTTTAATTTAGTTTTAAGGGGTGGGAGGGTTAGGGTGGGGGTGGAGGGTGTGGGAAGTTGGAATGTTTTAATTGTTGTATTTTTTTAACTTGCTGTAAGCCGCCCCGATTGCTGAGCAGAAGGGGCGGGTTATAAATAAAAGTTTATTATTATTAGAAGAAGAAGAATGGCTTGAGATAAAGAATTTATGGTTTAAATAAGGAGAACTTATAACATGACTGTGTCCATAACAAGAGGAAACGAAATAGAGAATCAGATAAGCAGAAATAAGATTTATTCAATATTAGCTATTTTTTTTATTTATTACTGCTAAAGTTAAAAATAGGAAGGTGATTAATCTAAATAGCAGAAAATAAAAAAAGGAAGAATAGAAACACAAATAATAAGAAGATATAGTAGTTACCAGAAGAATTTAAGAAGATATGGAGACATAAGCTTTGCGAGAAAACTGAGGGGGGTTGCAGACTGCCAGAAATAGTACAAATTGAGTCCACTTTTAGGGTTAGGGTTAATGCTAGGAAATCATGGGAATTGTTTTTTTTTCTAAGACATTGAGCCTTCTCTGTCAGAGTCTGGTGCCACAATAAAATACAGTTTCCATGATTCCCTAGCATTAACCTTAACCCTAAAAGTAGACTCAATTTGCACTATTTCTGGCAGTCTGCAATCCCCCTAAGAGATAATTCCTACCATGAAGAAAGGAACAATCAATCTAATTTTTCAATAGAAATGTGATATTTTAATGTGTGAGCGATTTATGTTTGGGGGTGGTTTATGTTGGGTGGAAGGTAAAGGACAGAGATTGTTTTTTTATATTGTATATGATATTGTATTGTATATGTTATATACATGTATGTCATGATTGTTGATAATTGGTGTATTTTAATCTGTAAAACTAATAATTTTTTTTAAAAAAGAAGTTAAGAAGACTGCAAAGGCAAACATTTCCTTGGATTTCTCACAGTGTTTCACTGAGAGAGTTGTGTATGTAAAGAGACAAGCAGGTCTATGCTGCTACTATGGCGTTTCTCTCTTCCTTCCACTTCCAGGGCTACAATGAAAATAGGCATAAAGGAAAGGCACAAAGAAACTATAAGTAATACAGAAATAGTGCTGAGTTTAGCTGGACTGTGGTGACAGTTAACTCATGGTAATAGTACGTTTGTGGACTTCCCACCTGAGTGACTGTTTCAAAGGATCACCATAGATTCTAAATATGACTTGGTGCATACTAACTGAACCAGGATGCTGCACCCAGCAGTTGTTATAATTGATATGTCTGTTGTGTAAAATAACACATGTACTCCTGCTCTTGTATTATCCCAATATGAGGCTTTTGCCAATCATAGCAGTTTCATTTACGGTAAAGATTACTTTACACCATTTAATGCTCCACTTAGGTGAACAGGGCCAGCACTGGTATTGGTAGCTGTGACTGAGATAGCACTGGAGTTACAGGGAGATTCCAGAGCCAAGCTACTAGAGTGGTATATGGTTACCTTTACCAAGCAAGATATACAGCAAGGGGTAATATCTATTGAATAAATATTAAAAATAGTGAAAAATGGACCCGTAGCCTATAGGATCCCACCATTCTGAATAATTATCAACCAGTCGCTAATATTCTCTTCTTGGGCAAGGTTCTGGAGTGTGTTGTGGCCTTCCAGCTCCAGAGGTTACTAGATGAGACCTAGATCCATTTCATTCTAGCTTCAGGCTTGGTTATGGGATGGAGACAACTTTGGTAGCCTTGGTGGATGATCTACTCAGGTAACTGGACAGGGGGAATGTGTCGCTTTTGGTTCTACTGGATCTCTAAGTGGCTTTCAACACCATCAATGTAGATGAATGTTGTATCTGTTTTTAAACTTTTATATGTTTTTAATCAGTTTTATAGTGTTTTAATTGGTGTTTTTAAAATGTGCTGGAACTTTTTGTAAACCTTTTTAGTATGTTATGGAAGCCACCTTGAGAGAAAGACGACACATAAATAAAGTAAATAACTAATAAAGAAATGAACTAAGTCAACTATGGTATTCTTCTGGGCCACCTCTCTGAGAAGAGACTTGGGTGCACTGTTATGCAGTACTTCCAGTCTTCAAGTTAGCTTGTGGGATCCCACTGTTATGTCCCCCATGCTGTTTAACGTCCACATGAAACCACTAGGAGAGGTCATCCAGAGTTTTGGGGTGCGGTGTCACCAGTATGCTGATGACATCTAACTATCTCTCCATTTCATCTGATTCTAAGGAAGCTGCCTCTGTACTGAATGTTCTTTTGTTATTAATGAACTGGATGAGAACAAACAGATTGAAACTCCTGGTCAGCCAAAAGGCAGATCAGGGAATAGAGTCTCTGCCCATGCTGAAAGGGGTTACACTCCCCCTGAAATCTCAGGCTAATTGCTTGGGTGTTATCCTGGACTCAGCTCTGAGCCTGGATGTCCAAGTTGCAGCAGTGGCAGAGGCCAGGAGTGTATTTGCCTAGGTAAAACTAGTGTGCAAACTGTGCCTGTTCCTTGAGATGTCAGATCTGGTTATGGTGACATATGCCTTGATTGCATCTCATTTGGTCTACTGTAATGCATCCTACATGGGGCTGCCTTTGGAAACTGTTCAGAAACTTCAGTGGGTCCAAAATGCTGCAGCGAGAATGCAGTTATATGGAGCATACAACTCCTGTGTTGTAACAGCTTCACAGGCTACCAGTTTATTTCTGGGCACAGTTCAAAGTGCTGGTCATGATCTGTAAAGCCCTGTACAGCTTAGGGCCAGACGGTCTGAAAGCCCATACAAACTTCCCAATGTTCTAAGATCTACAGGGGCAGGCTTTCTCTTTATCCCATCAGCATCACAAATTCGCTTGGTGATGATATTCTCAGTGGCTGCTCCTACCATCTGAAATGCCCTTACATGAGAGACTAGGCTGCTCCCCTCTTCTGTGAGCTGCCTTTGGTCCCACTCTGGGAGAAGGGCAGTGTATTAATGAAATAAAGTAATAGTAAAATAAATAAATGGAGGGGTTGGGATTTGGGAGAGTGATTTTGTTGTGCTACATTTTTATGCTGTAAGCTGCCCCAATTGCTTTGCAAGGAGCGGGATATAAATTATTATTATTATTATTATTATTATTATTATTATTATTATTATTATTATTAAAAACTTTCTTTGTTTCATGTTAGAATAAGGTCCTTGTGAAGATAAACTGGTTTGCAAATAACATGTATCCAAAGGTTACTGCTTTCATGGGCTGCTGTCACCTGGAAAAAGCTTTCAGGAACAGGGGAGACCAATAATCATATTATAAAAGCCCTAATAGGATTTACACACAGACATAAGATTACCATGAGAAACAAAAATCTGAACACATAATTTGCTAGTTTGTTCCTATTTTTTAAAACATCAAAAGTATTGTAATGAGTAATAGAGTTTTGTGTTGAATTTCTTTCTCTCTTCAAGCCCTGAAATAAATGTACATGAAATAATAATGTGCATACAAGGAAATCTTATTCTAAGTTCACTTGTCAGACAAGAGAAATTTTCTTCTATTACTTGCTGGAATATTCCTGTATGAATCTTTTAAAACCAGCTACCTAAGATAGTTTCCTCATTTCAGCTTTAGCGCAGAGTGTTAAATACTGGCCCATCAATGACTTTGGAGAATGTGCAGATACAGACTTGGGATTGATTTTTGTGGAAGGGACCATTTCCTGCCACTTCCAAGGAGCCATCAAGGATTTGTTGTTGCATGTATGCATGGTGTTCTGTTTGTTGTGTGCTTTCAAGTCCTTTCCACAACCCTAAGGGAAACTTACCATGGGATTTCTTGCATGTTTAGTTCAGAAGTCTTTGCCTTCTTCTGATACTGAGAGTGACTTGCCAAGATCACCCAGTGGGTTTCCATGGCCAAAGGTGGATTTGGATTCTGATCTCACAGAATCCTAGCCCAGCACTCAAACCACTGCACCATGCTGGCTCTCTCATGGTGATCTACCCTGTTAGAACTGAGTGCTTTTGAAAGACTTTGGACTATAATGTGACACAGGGATATCAGAGGATGTCTTTATACCCCTGGTCATAGCATACCAGTTCTAATTTGTCAGAAGTTTTCCAGGGTTTCAAATAAGTGATGTATTCCAATCTTTTGAGATGGCAGGGATTGAACCAGGACTTCTCTCACGCAAAAGTGTGATCTACCCTTGAGCCATATACCACACTTCCTTGTCATGCTGCTTGTGTGTGGAAATACATAAATGATTACGGTATTTCTTCAGATGGTAGTCCATCGTATCTTAGTCAGTGTGATGTATACAACTGCTTGCAGCCTCTTAGTATTACTGGCATCAATGTGGAAGTTAGTATTTGTAATCTCTCCTCCCACCCCCCACCCCCATTCTAGTAAATGTGCCAAAAGAAACCAGTGTGGGCAGCCACATTAATTGAATTGAATTTGCTTCACGGTAGTCACTGCAGATACCTGCGTCAAAGATGAATGTTCATTTTTCTTTAGTTTATGAATAATGAAGTATGGAGGGGAACTAGAATAATCTTTGCTTGCTCAGTATCTTAAGGTGACATACTGATGAATCTATGCTTTTCTCCCTTCAGTGTGACATGATATAAAATGTGGTGGAGGCAAAGTTAGCTCACATTTCCATTGAGCTGAAATGTGCCTGATAGAAGACATTTAATTGTAATCCGGTTCCTGAAAAGTATCTGGATGTATGTGGATATGACGAGTCAGCTGATGTCAAAAATATCAAGGATATAGTTACAGCGTTAAAAATCTCAGTAAAATATATTTTGAACTGTTGCAGATCTCTCCACAGTAACTTGAAACTCTAAATGCAGAATCAATAGGACTGTATTGAATTGGACTGTCTATTCATACACAAATGCTTCATATGTGATCTCTCTGTGCAGGAAGGAGGGGTAATTCTGCAGCTGTTGTTGCAGAGAGTTTGTAATGTGAATAAAGACAGTTGAAAAAATTATTTAGATCTTGTTGCTGTTGTGTGCCTTCAAGTCATTTCCAACTTATGGTGGCAAACCTATCATGGGGTTTTCTTGGCAAGATTTGTTCAGAGGAGGTTTGCCATTGCCTTACCCTGAGGCTGAGAGCATGTGACTTGCCCAAGGTCACCCAGTAGGTTTCATGGCTGAGCCAGGATTAAAACCCTGGTCTCTAGAGTCATAGTCCAACACTCAAACCTCTATGCCATGCTGTCATATTACCACTACCCCTTATGCGTTTATAAACACCAGCACCGTATCAGCATTTTAGGGTTTTAATTTCAAGGATCACATTTTTAAAATATTAACTACTTTGGAGAATAGCTTGAATGAAAGAGATTGTATTTTACTGTATTCTATATGTTTTCTGCATTTTGTATTTTTGTGTACTAAATTTGTACATGAGTAAAGTTACCACTTTAACTTTGCTACCAATGTAACGAGAATCAGCATGGAGTGAGCAAAGCTCAAGCATTAGGGTTTGAATCCTCTCTCAGTCATGGAAACCCACTGGGTGACCTTGGGCAAGTCACATTATCTCAGCCTCAGAGGAAGGCAAAGACAAACCACCTCTGAACCAATTTTTCCAAGAAATCCCATGATAGTTCACCTAAGGGTTGCTATAAATTTGAAATGACTTGAAGGCACACAGCAACAGCATTTTAAAGGAATAAACTAACATCTCATATCCACATGGTCAGTCTCTCTGTCTTAAAATGTAGCCAGATAGAAGGTGGGTGAATCTGATCATCCTAACCTTTGTCTCTTTTTCCATGATAAACATTCTCAAAAGACCAGAATCATAGAATTATAGAGTTGGAAGAGACCACGAGGGCCACCCAGTCCAAGCCCCTGCCATGCAGAAACTCACAATCAAAGCATCCCCAACAGATGGCCATCCAGCCTCTGTTTAAAGACCTCCAAAGTAGGAGACTCCATCACCCTCCGAGGGACTGTGTTACACTGTCAAACAGCTGTCACTGTCAAGAAGTGCCTCCTAATGTTGAGGTGGAATCTCTTTTCCTGTAGCTTACATCCATTGTTCTGGGTCCTGTTCTCTGGAGCAGCAGAAAACAAGCTAGCTCCCTCCTCAATATGACATCCCTTCAGATATTTAAACACGGCTATCATATCACCTCTTAACCGTCTCTTCGTCACGAGAGAGCCTTGCAGGGAGTGTCAAACACACTAAGTAACATCCTAAGGGTGTGTGTGTGTGTGTGTGTGTGAGTGAGTGAGTGTGACAGACACCACTGCTCCCCAAATATCTGCTTTTTAGCAGAAATGGGCTCTGGTGTTTACCCATATCCCTTTAAACCTCCAGAACTCAGCAGGAAAGAAGGAGTCAGTGGGACAAGGTTCAGTGGGTGGAGAAAAGAGAGGTTTTTATTTTTATTTTACTTGTTTAAAATTTTCTTTTCTTCATCACATCTTACCAAATATTCACTCTAATCACAAGAAACTATGTAAATGTAAATACATTTAGGCTGTGCATATGATATTATAATTTAAAGGTATAATTTTAATTTTGCTTGTTGCTTATGTCACAACTATTGCCATTACATTCAGTGATATATGAGACATATCACTGGATATTCTTTTCCTCCAATCTTTTGGATGAAGATACCAAAGATACCAAGATTTCTGATATACATGCCTCATCTGTTCATTATCCATCACCAAACTCATCTTCTGTCTCTCACATGCCAAAGTCATCTGCCTAGAAACTTTACTTGAAGAGTTTTCAAGCATCCAGAGCAGTTCCCACACCCCTCTAGTGACTCCCTGATCCAGAGAATTTCTAGTTTTCAAAATCTCAAAGTGGGCAGGGTTTGTCAGGAGTCTGAGCTGATCTGCTTCATTTTCAGCATCTTCTGACAAGGAATGAGCCCCCCCCCCCCCCCCAGAAACGTGAAAGTCCACATAGACTGAGTAAGACACAGTCTGCAGTGGTTCAGTGTGGCTTTGTCCATTCATCAAATGCTGTTACTTCACTTTTCCAAGTGTAATTCTAGTGCCTGGTTATTTGTTTCCTATGGATGATCTACCTGACATGGAGGATTCTAGAAATTTGTGGGTGTGGAATAGAATGGTCTTTTGGTCTTTTAAAGTTTCCTCTGTAGCCTGCATTTTTGTGTGAGAACACACCTACTCAAGATACACAATTTTTGCCACCAGCTTTCAAACAATGATGGAGTTTCTTTGGAACTGTCCCATCCCACTTGGTCTTACTACACCTTGATATGAGCACTGCCTCCTATCTTTAAGAACCCCTCAGAAGACTCCCCATTTTGTTCTTTCAGTTGTGTAAATACACTTGCCCCTCCACATTTGCTAGGGTTAGGGGCACAGGACCCCAGTGAATGTGGAAAAACAAATAACAAAAACACTGTTTTACCTCTCTAGGAATCTCTAGGTCCTCCAGTGCAACTCTGTGGTCAACATTTGCCAGACATTGACTATAGAATTGTGTTGGAAGAGCTACAGATGCCTAGTGGAGTGTTCTCTCTAGGAATCTCTAGGTCCTTCAGTGTGACTTTTGGGTAAAGTTGACCATAGAGTTGCACTGGAGGACCTAGAGATTCCTAGAGAGAACATATTAATAAAACCCACGAATAATCAAATCCTCAAAAGTCAAAGCTGCAAATGTGGAGGGACGAGTGTACTATACTTCATGTTTTACACACTTCATTAGTCCCCTCTCTAATAATTATCTAGCTGAAAAGCAACCATAACTTTCATTGCATTCCTTCATGACCAAGTAAAACACTCTTTTCCCGCACCAGATATTCAGGTACCAGGTATCTTCATTTGTCTACTGATAAAGATTTAGTAATTTCCTCCTTATCTCTAATGCTCTGTCTCTTAACTCAATGAACACGCTTCATGGAGGAGAGAAAGAACTTATTGAAAAAAATCAGCACAGCACATTCTTTGCTAAATCTGAATTAATAAGCTAAGTTGCATTTCTATACACATCCCAAATTCAAGCCCTCCTCCCTTTACGTTCCATTCCCATATGACCTGGTTCACCCACAACAATTCCCCTCAGCTACTTACCTACCTCCCTTTACACCTAACTCCCAACAGCATGGCTAAACAGGCCTATCTTTAACATAGCAGAGGGAGACATGAGGGGCAGCTTTGACACAGTCTAATGGTGGGGAATCCAGAGTGCCCTCCATCCCCTTTCCATATTGGTGACCCACCCTGTTTCTTCCCAAGTAAAGATTTTCATCTTTACAGTAAACAGGTTACACATCCAAATGCTTTGATATCAGTTTCTCCAGGCTTCCCAAGCATTTAACAAATGTTTGGCATCCCTGCCTGGATACATCTCAGCTCACTATAACCAATGGTCAAAAGTCATAGAATCATAGAGTTGGAATAGACCACAAGGGCCATCCAGTCCAATCCCCTGCCATGCAGGAACTCAAAATTAAACCATCCCCGACAGATGGCCATCCAGCCTCTGTTTAAATATCTCCAATGAAGGAGACTCCACCACACTCAGAGGCAGTGTGTTCCAATGTCAAACACCTCTCACTGTCAGGAAGTCCCTCCTAATATTGAGGTGGAATCTCTTTTCCTGTAGCTTGCATCCGTTATTCTGGGTCCTATTCTCTGGAGCAGCAGAAAACAAGCTTGCACCCTGCTCATCATGACATCCTTCAAATATTTAAAGAGGGCTATCATATCCCCTCTTAACTGTCTCTGCTCTAGGCTAAACATACCCAGTTCCCTAAGTTGTTCCTCGCAGGGCATGGTTTCCAGACCCTTCACCATTTTAGTTGCCCTCCTCTGGACACACTCCTGTCAGGGACAGCCAGGTGGAGGCCTTGGAGGACTCTGAGGGGGAGGATGTGGGGCCAGATCCTAGCTTGGTGCTCCCAGCCCCCATAGACCTAGCTGAATCTGGACCTAGCTGTGTGGAACCCATTGAGCAACAGCCTAGCCTTCCTCCTCAGCAGCCTAGCCTTCCTCCAGCAGAAAGCCTTTCCCCAGCAGAGTTTGCAGGCCAGGAAGAAGCAGAGGAGCAAGAGATTGAAATCCCTACCTTTGCTCAGAGGAGAACAGATAGGGAGGGGCTGCGGCGTTCTCGAAGGTTAGCTGAGAAACGCGCAGCTAAAGAGAAACACCTGGGAGAGAGGAGCTGAGGCTAGATAAGCAGCTGGGAAAAGCCAAGCTCTCCGTCAAGGCTTATCTTGAATTCCCTGGTGAAAGCTCTTGGCTCTCGGCTTGACTTTAGACTGGTTATATCCTGTGACCTTTGGAACGGCTCTGGACTATCTGCTCGCGTTAACCCTGGACCTTGGATTGCTCTCTGACCTGCCTTTCGGAACTCTGGACTTGTTGGTTGCCTGCTGCAAACAAACAGTGGTACGTCACTTGCAACTGGGTTGTTGTCTTGGAAGAGGCCTTGTCTTTATCAGCCACGTGTTGGCAGCTTTCCCGGACAACTCCAGCTTTTCAACATCCTTTTTGAATTGTGGTGCCCAGAAATGGACACAGTATTCCAGGTGGGGCCTGACCAAAGCAGAATACAATGGCACTATTACTTCCCTTGATCTAGATACTATACTTGTATAAATGCAGCCTAAAATTGCATTGGCCTTTTTAGCTGTAGCATCACACTGTTGACTCATGTTCAACTTATGGTCTACTAGGACTCCTAGACCCCTTTAACATGTAGTCTCATTAAGCCAGGTGTCCCCCATCTTAGATCTGTGCATTTCTTTTTTTTTGCCCTAAGTGCAGTACCTTACAGTCCTCTGTGTTGAAATTCATTTTGTTAGCTTTGGCCCAGCTTTCTAATCTATTGATAAAGATGTTGAATAGCACTGGGCCCAGGACAGAACCCTGTTGCACCCCACTGGTCACTTCTCTCCAGGATGAAGAGGAGCCAATGCTGAGCACCCTTTGGGTTTGGTCAATCAACCAGTTACTAATCCACCTAACTGTTGTATTGTCTAGCCCACATTTTATTATCTTGTTTGCAAGAGTATCTTGGGGGACCCTGTCAGAAACATTACTGAAATCAAGATATGCTATATCTACTGCATTCCCTTCATCTAGCAAGCTGGTTATTTTATCAAAAAAAAAAAGAAAAAAAAAAAGAAATCAGATTAGTCTGGCATGACTTGTTTTTGAGAAACCCATGTTGGCTTTTAGTGATTATGGCATTCCCTTCTAAATGTTGACAGACTTCCAAGAATGACGTGGGGAACCTTGTCAAAAGCCTTACTGAAATCAAGGTATGCTATAACTACAGCATTCCCTTGATCTACCAAGCTGGTAATTTTATCAGAGAGAGAGAGAGAGAGATCAGATTTGTCTGGCATGACTTGTTTGTCTGAAACCCATGTTGACCTTTTTGTGATTATGGCATTGCCATCTAGACTGAAATCAAAATATGCTATGTGTAACACATTCCCTTCATCTACCAAGCTGGTAATTTTATTTTTTAAAAAAAAAAGAGAGAGAGAGAGAGATCAGATTTGTCTTGCATGACTTGTTTCTCTGAAACCCATGTTGACTTTTAGTGATTATGGCATTCCCTTCTAAATATTCACAGACTCTTTGTTTAATGACCTGCTCAAGAATCTTTCCTGGTATTGATGTCAGACTAACTGGGTGATAGTTGTTGGGCTCCTCTTCCCCCCCCCCCCTTTTGAAGATGGGTACAATGTTTGCCCTCCTCCAGTCTGCTGAGTCTTCTCCTGTTCTCCAGGAGTTCTCAAAGATTATTGCCAGTGGCTCTGAAATTACATTTGCCAGTTCTTTTAATATCCTTGGATGTAGTTCATCTGGTCCTGGAGACTTAAATTCAATTAGGTTAACCAGGTATTCCTGTACTTCCTGTTTACTTATTCTTTGCTGCATTTCCTCTATTGTGTCCTCTGTTCCATTTTCCTCAGGTTGGGCACCCTTTTCCTTTTCTGAGAAGACTGAGGCAAAGAAGATGTTGAGTAGTTCTGCATTTTCTCTGTCCCCTGTTAGAATTTCTCCATCTTCTCTGCGCGGTGACCCTACTATTTCCTTCTTTCTTTTGCTATGGACATACCCCAAAAAGCCCTTTTTATTATCCTTAACCCCTCTAACAAACCTGAGCTCATTCTGTGCTTTGGCTTTCCTGACCTTACCCCTACAACTGCTAGCTATTTGTTTGAATTCCTCTTTAGTGATTTTGCCCCTTTTCCATTTCTTATATATCTCCCGTTTAAAACTTAGTTCAGTTGAAAGTTCTTTAGCCATCCAATCTGGTTTCTTGAGACATCTCCCATTTTTCCTTCTCATTGGAACAGTTTGAGATTGTGCCTTCAGTATCTCCCTTTTGAGAAACTCCCATCCATCCTGAACTCCCTTCTCCTTTAATATCCCTGACCTCGGGATCACTCCTAGTGTTTCCCTAAGTTTGTTGAAATCAGCTCTCCTAAAGTTTAGAATGAGTGTTTGACTATGCCTAGCTTCTCCTTTTTACTGTATAAGAAACTCCAGGAGAACATGATCACTCCTAAGGATCCCACCACTTGCACCCCATTTACCAGGTCATCCCTGATGGTTAGGATCAGATCTAAAATAGCTGATCCCCTTGTTGCCTCTTCCACCTTTTGGACAAAGAAATTGTCTTTGAGGCAAGTGAGGAATTTGCTAGACCTTGAAGTATTGGATGAGTTTGACTTCCAGCAAATATCAGGATAGTTGAAGTCACCCATCACTACTACATCTCTCCTTTCTGAGTGTGTGGTCTTCTGTTGTAGAAAGGCATCATCCAATTCCTCGGTCTGACTCTGTAGTAGACTCCCACAATCCCTGTTGTTTCTTTCCTCTTTAATTTTTAACTAGATGCTCTCCCCCTGAGTTTCAGGATTTAAGTCCTCGATCTCTTCACAGGTGTAAACATCCCTGACATATAATGCTATTCCTCCTTTCCTGTTTGGCCTATTTCTCTTAAAAAGGTTATACCCCTCTATTCCTACATTCCGTGAGACTCATCCCATCAGGTTTCATTGATGCCTATTATATCGTATTTGAATCGTTGTGCTAGGAGTTTAAGTTCATCTTGTTTATTTCCCATGCTCTGTGCATTAGTTAGAGACATCTAAGAGCATGTGTCTTCCCAACGTGCTTCCTGTGTGAGGTTTTTTCCTCCCTCTGTTGGGCCCTTGAATCATTTGCCTTGTTCCCCCTATAACACTTTGACTACTATTTCCAGCCCATGATGTACTTCTTCCTTCCAAGATACCTTCCACGATACTGTCTCCCTCCCCAACATGACTCAGTTTAAAGCCCTCCTGATCAAATGTTTGAGACTATTGGCAAAAATGTTTCTGCCAGCTGGTGTGAGATGCAGCTCATCTCCTACATATGCAGCTGAGAAGAGCATGAGGCACTGTGTTGTACTAAGTTAGACCAGTACTACTCAAACTGGTAACCCATGGACTGATGCTGGTCAGTGAGTCATTGGCTTCCAGTCTGACAGAAAGAAGCATTTGTAGCCAGTGGGCACAAATATGGTGCCAATCCCTGGAATATTGAGGGGAAAACCCCACTGGTCTGCAACATCAAATAGTTTAAGCAGCACTGTGTCAGAGCTTTGGTCCTCTAGTTGAGTGTTTTCTGTGCTGGCTGACAGTAGCCAACTTGATCATCTCCAGCTACAGTGCCCCTTTTCCATTGTCAGGATCACACAAAAATCAGAGCTTCTTTCTTATAAAATCCATTCCTCATGTAAGGATCTGTCTAGGCCACCTGTAGAGGATGCCCCCCTCCTGAGTCATGCTATCTTATTGTCATGCTCTTTGATGCATCTATGAAAACGTGACCCCCGCCCCGTGCGTGAGGCCTCTCTCTGCAGGGGCACTGAGAGGAGCTGGTTTTCTGAGTATGCCCAGCTGTGGTCTGTGTAACTGTTTTCCTCAGAACTTGGAAGAATTCCTTTCTTAAAAATTGCAACTCTGAAAATCACTCCTTTCGTGTGGCCTTTGGAATATTAACTAACAAGGAAGAGTATTGTGGAATCTCTATTGTTGTGGGCTTATAGCTCACATTTCTGACTTACAGCAACTCTATCATGGGGTTTTCTTGGAAAGATTTGTTCAGAAGGGGTTTCTCTTCCTCTGAGGCTGGCAGAGTGTGATTCACCCAAGGTCACCCAGTGATTTTCCTTGGCCAAGGAAGGACTCGAACAGTGCTCTCCAGAGGGTCCCAACATTTAAACCACTGCATCATACTTGCTCTCTGTAGAACCTTAGACACTGAAAACTCTTACATTTTCATGAACTCTGGGCCACTTCATCAGATTCATTAGGACTAAAATCCCCAAACATACCAAATAAAATATGTTCATCTTCAAGCTGCCACGATGCTTTTTGTTGGTTTTAATGCAACAGCCTAGCATGGCTATCCGCTCGCCTTGCATTTTCTAAAAGTAGCTTCCCAAGCTCCAGTTTACCACATGTGACTGCACATTTTCTCAGTTTAACAACAGCAGTGAGAGATATGCAACTCTGCATTCTCTTGGAAGCTACCCCTTGTTTTTACAACATCTTGAAAGAAGTTATGTTCACAGACTGTTTTGTGCCAATGGCTTTGTAGCAAAGGTTTTTCTCTTTGTTTGAGACTGATGACTACATGTTTCTACAGCTGAGAATGTGTCTCTTCATAACCTTCCCTAGTGTTTCTTTCCCCCTTGTCCCTATCACTTTCCTCTTTGAATCCAATAAATGGAAAGCACTTGTGATCTTGCATCAGACAAGCTTGTGCTAGGGGCTCTTTTTGTATTTTGCCTACTTAAAAAAAAAAAAAAAGATGGCAGGCTGTATGCCTGCAAGGCAAAGGGAGAGATTTAAATTGGTTTTAGCTGGCTGGGCCATTTCCCCTTCTCCCTACATGTTAAAGGCTTTGGTGAAATACACAGTTTCATTTCCATTCATGTAGGCTTGCTTGTACTAATGATGTGTTGCTGCTTCTGAGATTTGAACTGTTTTATTATTAATATAACTGGCCATGCTGAGGAGTCACCTCACAGTTTAGAATAGAAGATAAGAAACTTCAGTTGCTTTGTATGAAAATCTCAAATTGAAACTGAATATGATATAAAAGTTTAACAACACATGGTCAGCTAGAACATTCTGCCTTCCAAAAATAGTTCTGCCTGTATTATTGCTGCCTGGAATATTTAAAACAGTTTTAAAAAGTCAAATCTTCCCATTTGTTTTCAATTTGTTTGCCTAGCAGAGAAATGTGTAAATGCAATAATAGTCAGTCCTCTACCCCTAGCCTGTGAAAATTCCTGAAGGATCTCTGAATGTTTTGTTGGCCATACACAAAAAAGGATGGTGCCCGTGGGATAGGAGGTTGCCAGCCTGTATATGCCTTTCTTCTCTTTGGCCTGGAGTGCACCTGCCCACTATAATTGAAATTATTAAACATTGTACCCCACAATAAGTTTTTTTTCTTTTTGAAAAAATAGTTTCAATTATATCATCATTCTCTGGCTTCAAATTAATGTTAGCCTTGTTAATGGCAGTGCTTTACGACAGAGGGGAACAATGACAGGTGGCAGAAAATCATGCCAGGAGAGGAACACCACTTACTTCAATCATGGCTAGCTGACAGCCTGTCTTAAATCACTTGTGGCTCACCGAATCCTGTGACACCTTTAAAGAGAAACACATTTCTCACAGTATAGATGAAGTGGTCTGTATTGGTATAAATATATATCCTTTCCTGATCTGTATCCATATGTATATACACCTACCAACCTTGTATCCAGGGAGTGACAGCTACCACACATTTGGAGGCTACACACACACACACAGACACAGATTTCTTGGTTGCAGTTTCCATTCTGATCAGTGATTGATTCAAGGTATGGGAAATCTTTTAACTATTTAAGTATTTCAGTTTCCTCATCTCTGCATTGGATTCTTGTGGATCTTCCATAATCTTTATGTTTATTTTCTTAATGTTAACAGCTCCCAATTCCCAAGCAATTGGGAAGAATAAATCACTTTATCTGTTCAATTGCATGCAGAAAATATACTCAGAGCAGGTTCAGACATGAAAGAAGAAGTATTGAAGAAAGGAGGAAGGAATGGCAACAATCTAAGTTATGTAGACAGCACCATAATACTAGCAGAAAACATCAAAGATTTGAGACAATTACCAAAGAAAGTCAAGAGAGGAAATTGCCAAGTCAGGCTTGCTGTTGATCATTAAGAAAATTAAAATAATCACCACAAAGGAGATACAGGAATTCAAAATAGATGGCAAGGAAATTGAAATAGTTAAAAGATTTCCCATACATCGGATCAATCATTGATTAGAATGGGGATTGCAGTGAAGAAATAAGAAGAAGCCTAGGATTGGGAAGGGCAGCTATGAAAGAACTAGACAAGATCTTAAAGTACAAAGATATCAAGCTTAATACCAAGGTTAGGATCATCCAAGCCATTGTATTTCCCATCACCATGTGTGGATGTGAGAGCCGGACAGTGAAGAAAGAAAATCAAGAGAGGTGGTGCTGGAAAAGTGTGTTACATATACCATGGGCAGCCAAAAAGACAAACAAATGGGTTCTAGAACAGATCAAAGCTGAACTCTCCCTGGAAGCCAAGAATACTAAGTTGAGATTGTCATACTTTGGTCACATCATGAGTAGAAACAACTCACTATAGAAGGCACTAATGCTAGGAAAAGTAGAGGGCAGTAGAAAAGAGGAAGACCACATACCAGGTGGATAGGCTCAATCAAAGAGGCAATAGTCATGAGCCTGCAGGAGCTGAGCAGGGCAGATGAGGATGGGGGTTGGGGGGTTGTCATGAGTCAAGGCCGATTCAAGGGGAGTATACAACAACAAGCCTGCCTTACTTAGCACTTTCTTCTTTGACTTTCTTTAGTAAAAGTTCCAAGTCTTTGCTATTTTCTGCTAGTAGTATGGTGTCATTTGCACATAATAGATTTTTAAGATTCCTTCCTCTGATCTTCACCCCTCTTTCCTCTGTACTTAAACCTGCTCGGTGTATGATATTTTCTGCATACAGGTTAAACAAATAGGGTGATAGCATGAAGCCTGATGTCAGGGACAGCCAGGTGGAGAACTTGGAGGACTCTGAGGGGGAGGATGTGGGGCCAGATCCAAGCTTGTTGCTCCCTGCCCCCATAGACCTAGCTGAACCTGGACCTAGCTGTGTGGAGCCCATTGAGCAACAGCCCAGCCTTCCTCCTCAGCAGCCTAGCCTTCCTCCAGCAGAAAGCCTTTCCCCAGCAGAGGTTGCAGGCCAGGAAGAAGCAGAGGAGCAAGAGATTGAAATCCCTACCTTTGCTCAGAGGAGAACAGATAGGGAGGGGCTGCGGCGTTCTCGAAGGTTAGCTGAGAAACGCGCAGCTAAAGAGAAACACCTGGGAGAGAGGAGCTGAGGCTAGATAAGCAGCTGGGAAAAGCCAAGCTCTCCGTCAAGGCTTATCTTGGATTCCCCGGTGAAAGCTCTTGGCTCTCGGCTTGACTTTAGACTGGTTATATCCTGTGACCTTTGGAATGGCTCTGGACTACCTGCTCGCATTAACCCTGGACCTTGGATTGCTCTCTGGATCTGCCTTTTGGAACTCTGGACTTGTTGGTTGCCTGCTGCAAACAAACAGTGGTACGTCACTTGCAACTGGGTTGTTGTCTTGGGAGAGGCCCTGTTTTTATCAGCCACGTGTTGGCAGCTTTCCCGGACACCTTGTCTGGCTCCCTTTCCATTCAGGAACCATTCTGTTTCTCCATATTCTTTTCTAATGGTAGCCTCTTGTCCTGAGTAAGGCTTACGCATCAGGATAATCAAATGCAAGGGTTACACCCATTTCTTTAAGATCACTGCATAGTTTTTAATGATCTCTACTATCAAAGGCTTTGTTGTAGTCTATAAAGCACATGCAGTTTTTCTTCTGGAATTCCCTGGTTGCAAACATATGAATTTCCTTCATATGTTTGCAATGTGGTCCCTAGTGCCTCTTTATCCGTTCATACTAATGGTTGAACAGTTGCATTAATGGTTCTGGCTCTATTTATTTCTGCCTGTTGCTTCTCGTCTGCCCTTTACTGCTTGAAGCATTTAATTTGTCAGCTCTTTCTCCTCCTCTTTCTCCTCCTCCTCCTCCTCCTCCTCCTTGCCACAGATAGTGTCTTTCTGCATTCCTCCTTCAATATGTCCTTGGCTTCTGACCGTAGTTCATCGGGTTTAATAGTGCAGATCTGTTTCACTTTAAATTCTGTTGGGATGTTCTTCAGGTAGTATTTTGGAATGATGGTTGGTTTAGTATTCTTGAACTTTATTCAAATTTTTGATATTTTGTGGTCCGTTTTTGCTGTGAGAATAGAATTTCTCCATCTTCTGTTCCCAGTTATGTGGTCTAGCTATTTTTGGACTTAATGCAGAGTTAGAGGAGACAGATCAACTGCAGCCCATTGGCATTTAAATGCCAGTAGTAATTAAAATAGCACTTT
Source organism: Phrynosoma blainvillii (assembly GCA_026167975.1). Classification (NCBI taxonomy): domain Eukaryota; kingdom Metazoa; phylum Chordata; class Lepidosauria; order Squamata; family Phrynosomatidae; genus Phrynosoma; species Phrynosoma blainvillii. Next base: position 16,474,231 of record JANUYF010000011.1, on the reverse strand, counting down.
TTCACTGGGAAAAAAATATCATGGGAATAAAAATAGAGTTTAGAAAATTTGCTGTGGGGGAAATGCCATGGAACAAATACATACAATCCCAGTCAGTGTGAGCTAAAAATGTTCTGTTTGTCTGTTCAAGAAATAAGATTGCTAGGAGATCTTCTTAGAAATAAATACACATTGTAAATAGCATGACTAATGTGCCCTCTGCATACAGATTCCTAGTATTCAAGAAGGAGGAAGAGAGTTTTTGTGTTTTGTGATAGAGACTGGGAAACAAAAGAAAAAACTGATTCATGTCCTTCAGATTCAGACTCCTGAAGTAACTGAAGGTGATTAATATGGTATGATTGATCTAATAGAACTCTTACATAATAAAAAAGAGTGAAGGTGCATTATGTCCATTTATATATCACAAATGGACTGTGGTGATTTAGAAGTGACTTGTTGATTGTTGTGAATGTATGAAGTTTGTGGAATTCTTGAAAGAAAATTATTAGTGCTTAACAATCCATAGCTATCTATTTACACTGCCAGTGTTACAAGTTTAGCATAAACTGTGTTCCAGGAAATGCTGGGGATCCTTGGAAGGTCTACGTCTCCTTCCCTGGAGGTCTATAAACAGAGGCTGGATGGCCATCTGTCAGGGATGCTTTGATTTTGAGTTCCTGCATGGCAGGGGGCTGGACTGGATAGCCTTTGTGGTTTCTTCCAATTCTATGATTCTATGATTCTAAGGCAGTTTAATAACATTAGCAGTGATGGACAACTTTCCCTGAAAGACCCCTTGTTCACTGCTGCTGATGTGCTTTTGCAGTATATATATATCTATCCAGTGAAACTCAGCAGGCCTAGCCAGTGCATTGCTTAAAGGAAGCATTCCCCAGAATCCTCTGCAGCAGTCAGTATTTCTGTGGAAAAACATTTATTTATTTAGAGTATTTAAGCCTTGCTTCTCAGCTTCAAGAAGTCTCACAGAGCAGCTTATAAAGATTGCTTATTCAGATAGTCTTGCTCTCAGGTATGCAATGTAAATGGTGGTGGGGGGATGGAAAGGGGAGTAAGAAGGGTAAAAACTAGACACTCAGAAACCATTTCTTCATTGCAAAGTTGACCAGATGGAACAGAAACATCTTAAAGAATGGAGGAGCCAAATGTTGGTTGCCATATTCTCTCTGTTCTGTAGTACAGTGGAATAGCTGTTGCTTTATGTCAATTGAGAGGTAGGGAAAGCGCAGTGGAACTGGCTGATGGACACCCACCGCTCCTCAAATCAGGCATACTGACTTAGAAAGGTATAGAAGCCAAACTCTCAACAACAGCTACTTTGGTGCCATATGTACATCAGTCCCGAATCTGCTTGTAGCCCTGAGATACTCCTGGAATATTTGCAATCCTTGTTCTATTTTCCACGTGAACAGGTAGATGGATAGTCTTTTATGGCTATCCCTCTACTGAACTTCTAGATAAGGTTTTAACTCTGTTTTTAAGCTCATGTGCAGAAACACCTATGGTTAGGATACCATCTCTCCTGCTACTTTTGTCCTTGCCGAGCAACATGCAGAAGACTGTGTGTGTACTACTAGTGTTGTGCTTACACCAAGCACTACAGTATTTGCAGATTCCAGCATCTTGAAGCGCTCTTAGCTTTTGGGTCAGGGGGCTGACATCTTTTTAGCCCTTATAATGTTTAGTAATTTTTAACACAATCAATCTAATTTATAATAAAAATATACAAAAATAAATAAACCAGAGGGGGGCACAGAAGAAGAAGAAAGAGAGAGAGAAGAGGGGGGAAAGACATATCACTAAGACAGAGAATGGCCCCCTTCTTCTTATCCTTCCTGTGGCAGGCTAAAATCTTTTTACCCAGACAGGCTTTTAAAACAGAAAGCTTTTAAAGAACGTGGTGCTGAATTGTTTCGACTAAGTTGTTTTAAAGAGCTTTTTAACTTTTTAATTGCATTTTATTCTTTTAACATGTGAGTAAATTGTTTTAATACTGTAAATAGTCTATTTTAATGTTCATTTCTTCAGTGTTTTTAATTGTATTGTTCTTTTAAAGTGTGAACTGCTTTAAGTCCCAATTCTGGGGAAGAAGCAGGATGATGATAATAAATAAACAAACAAACAAATGTATGCAGCAGAACTCTGCTTTGATGCAGCTCTAGCAGCCCATGTGTGTTTTGGCACTTCGCCTACAGCCTCCACCTCTGATAGGACAGCTTACCAACGCAAAGCATTCAGAACTTCATTATTTCTATAACCTAATTGCATTTCATAAATTAATTGATGTGTGGGAGGAAAGGCATCTGCTATTGTAAAAAAGTTTCAATTATTGCTACAAAACTAGAAATAAATGCTGATTAAACTGACAATATCTACAGGTTGAAAAAGACCTTTCTGACCACTGTCCCTCTTCACAGTCCCTCCTCTCTGGTCCCTTTATTCTCACAGTTGCTCTCTTTTCCCTTTTGTCCAATGTCTTGTTTGATGAACATATTTTGAGTTAAACGCTCATTTTGAAAGGAAAGGGTTTTTTTGGTGGGGGGGTTGGCATTAAATACAAAATATTTATATATACAAAAAATACAAGCTTATTCTTCAGCATTTATTCTTAACTAGATATATTTTCATTTTGCTTATATGTATTGCTTATATATGTATTTACATATGTATTTTAGTGGCAGACATATCCTTAGTCACCTTATCACATATAATTTTCCTTCATTTCTTAGATCCAAAGTTTCTTAATTTTTCCCCATTTTTTAAGGTGGCGTTGATCTGATTTCCCTTTAATTTCCATTGTTAATTTATCCATTAACATTAAGCCATTCACTTTAACTATCCATTCTTTAAGTAAGTATTCATTTTATCTTTTCCAATATTTTGCATAAATTAGTCGTGCTGCAGTCACCATATACAAGATCACTTCTATTTCCCCTTTTTCAAATTTCGTTTTTAACCCCTCAGTTATATTTAATAGAAATAGTTTAGAGTCCATTTCAAACTCAGTTTGGAATAGCTCTTGTACCTTCATGTATATTTTCCTTCAGAAATTAACTGCTTCTTTGCATCCCCACCGCATATGGAAAAAGTCTGCATTTTGGTGTCCACATTTCCAACAATTGTTTTATTTATTCTTATTTATTTTTGCCAATTTTTCAGGTGTCAGATGCCATCTGTAAAGCATTTTATAATAATTTTCTATTAGATTTGCACTCTTGGTAAATTTTGAAAGGAAAGTTTTGACCTGCCATCAGGAATATGGAAAATTGGCTTTCATGACTGTTATGCAACAGTGAAGTTGCCTGGATGACACCCGACCTTGCTTTACAACAGCAAGTGGCCTTGGTGCCATCTTTGAGTTCTGGATGAACCCTCTCATGTCTGTGCTGAATGGCAGCAGTTCTCCTGGAGACAGAATCTTTCCCATTCCTACCGGGAGATATCAGGGGTTGAAGCCAGGATCCTCTGTATGAAAAGCATGCTCTTTACCATTAGTAACCTCTCCCACCTCAAAGCATCTTGTGGCACATTCCAAACTCTGGTACCCAACTGTGTATACAGTGGGTTTTGTTTCAGGACCCTTTGTGGATACCAAAATCCATGGATCTTCAAGTCCCATTAAATACAGTGGCATAGTAAAATAGTGTCTCTTTTATAAAATGGAAAAACAAAGTTTGCTTTTGGAATTCATATATTTTTTGGATCTTTTCAAGCCGTGGATGCTTCAAGCTATGGGTGCTTCAAGCTGTGGATAAAAAAATCCATGGATACCGAGGGCCAATCCATGGATACCGAGGGTATAAACTAAAGTGTGCCCTGATCATGTTCCAAACTGCTTCCATATGCTGTCTGAGCTTTCCTGCTCTCAGACCTTGCTGTTCTTATGATGGTGCAATAATGCATGTTTTCCGCATTAAAGCAGAGTATCAAAGCTTCCTTTTGCCCCTGCTTTTAGCCCCAGAGTGTGGTTTTGTGTCAGTTTCCACCTATATTGGCACCATACGTCATCTGAATAGTTAGGCTTCAAGTCAGTTTGAAGCCACTTTATTTTGCCAGTGTGGACAAACTCCCTGCCTTCCTATTAGGCTCTTCATATATCTATGCAATTGGAAACCTGGGAAATACTGCTTTTTGTCTACCTGCATCTCCACCCCCTTTTGTGATGAAAGGAAAAATTTCATATGACGTAATTTATTCTGAGAACCTATGGTTGCTTGTTGCATCAATTCAGGCTACTGTCCTTTTGGAGAATTAGTGCTTTTTGCATTTCCTTGCCTGCACTTAGATCCCTTTAACACAGAGAGTTGTACTCTCCCCATTTTCTTTCCTGATCAGTTCAGCTTGTTGTTAGCAGTAGGAGTAGCAAAAGGACAAATAGAGCATTAGCTTAAACCTTTGGTTCATAGACTGATTATGGCAGAGCAGTTGAGCCCTGGATCCCTTCTGTAATGGTGACATTATTTGCACTTTTCCAAATACCTTTATTTGTGTATAGATTTCATTTTTGTAAAATACCATTTTGAGCTAAGCATTATCATCTTTTTATTAAGGACAGGCGGTGGTGGTTGTTTTTTTGTTTTGACAAATAGGTAATCTTGTTCATTTGTAGAGCTGCTAGGATAATTTTTAAGAAACAACTTAATGTACTTGGAAGCTGTTTCCAAACATAATTAACCCCATTTGGATGTTGGAATTCTTCCTTCCCTGTTTTCATTTATTCATCTTTCACAGCCACATTTTTGTTTCATGTTGAGAATATTATGGACTCTGTAAATAGTTTTGAAATGCCAGTTTGTGATATATGGGCCTCTTTAACACTTCCTTGATTTATGTGTTCTACAGTGAAAAAAGCAAATCAGCATTTTGGGGGGGATGAGAATGTTGCAAATCTTCACTTTTCTAGCCTTAGTTAAAACAATACTTTTATCAATCAAATCTGACGGATTTTGTTTGCATTTTTTTTTTAAAAAAATGCATCCACGGTTTAACTCTTTGAGGTCTATATGGGCAATTTTTAGAACCACTTTTGGGTTTAAGTCTCTTTAAACAAACTTAAATATAACCACTCGCCTGGTTACCAAAGAATTATAGGGAGGCTGTGGGCTCCAGGGGGGTGTAGAGTCCTTCACCTCTCCCTCCTCTTACCTTTTCTGTGTGGTGCGTGGAAGGGGACATTTTGTTGCCACTACAGCCTGCGTAACAATAAGCTTGTAAAAACATTGCTTGTTACTCTTACCTGACCAGTGGAAAAAAATTCTGTAAACTGGATTATTTGTGGGCTTTATGTGAATGATTTTACCTTGCTTGTCTGTTGAAAAAGGCTACCACAGCAACTTAAAACAACAGTAGTAAGATAGCCCTTAACCTTGCAGGCATGATGGAAAAGGGAAGGTACCTGGAGAAAGGAGGAAAGAAGATGCAGACAAGGGCACTCATTCCTAGTTCCCAAGTCTTAGAAAGCAAACTGAGCTAAAAGCAGCCAACTATTGCTGTGGGGTCTCAGCCAAGCTGGAGAGCCCCTTCCCTCTTCACTCCCTCCATAACAGCCTGATGGGTTGAATTGCTTCATGAACTGGAAGGTTGCTTCAAATTCCTGACCACCAACTCAATTTTCTTAAAAATTAAGTTTTATTAAATTCTATAAAAAAACATAACCACATAGAAACAGTACAAAAAACATTACAATAACGTTTACAAACATATACAAACATCATTCATTAGACACATCCCCTTCCATATTTCACTCATTCGTGACATTTATCACTAACAAACATCAAACAACAATATTGAAATTAGCTTCCTTTAAATTCTACTCAATTATATTTTCCTCTTATTATGTGAATTGATACTGATTGTATCTTATATTTTCCCTATTATTCTTACCTCTATTCGAAAAATACATTAAATCCAGTATTTCATAATTACATATATACATTATCTTCATCTTTTAATTTTTGTCCCCATCGGTTTATCTATGGTATATAGTACCCTAACCTACTAGAGTTCCTTTCCTAATATATAGGAATATATATAACTATATAGGTTAATCTATATATATAACTAATATATATAACTATATAGGTTAATCTAAACCCATTACCCATAATTTACTCCATTTTTGTCTAATATATTTAATAAATGGTTTCCAAACTTTAATAAAAAATTTAGATGTTTTTTTTTTTGTACAATTTGTGTTAATTCATCGCTTTCCATTAGATCATATAGTTTCCATATCCAATCATCAACTTCTGGTATCTTCTTTTTTCCCCAGTTTGCAGAGTACACTAATCTAGCAGCTGTCGTCATGTAAAATAAAAGTCTACCATGATCTTTTTCTAAATTGTCTTCTTCATTAAAACTCAGTAAATACCTTTTTGGATCTTTTATTATATTTTGTTCTAACATCCTACTCACTTCTTTGTGTATTTTATTCAAAAATATTTTTGCTTGTTTGCATTCCCACCATATGTGGTAATATGTTCCCAGTTCCTTTTCACATTTCCAACATTTACTCTCCTCTGTTTTATAATTTTTGGACAATTTATTTGGAGTAAGGTGCCATCTAAATAACATTTTATACAGGTTTCCTTTTAAGTTATAATTTACTGTATATTTCATTCTTTTCAGCTTTGTTTTTCCCCATTGTGTTAACATTATTGGCTTTCCAAAATTCTGCGCCCATTTAATCATATAGGGTTTCACATGTTCTTCTTCCATCTCTATTTCCAGTAAAAGTTTATATAATTTTTTAATTCTGTGATCTTTCCCTGCTTTTATTGTGTTTTCTAATCTTGGATCAGCCTCTCTAATATTATTTGTTTTTAAGTCTAGCATCTTATTCTTTCTCTTATATCCCGCTCTCAACCGTAGGCCTTGGTATATGCCAGAGCTTAGAAGGATGAAGCGGGTTGGACAACGGCTAGAGCGTAAGTGGCGGAAGACTCGACTCTTATCTGACAGAACTCACCATAGGAATTTTCTTCGTTCCTATCGGGAGGCAATACGTGCAGCAAAGAGAGCTTTCTCCTCTGCACGTATTGCGTCTGCAGAGTCCCGTCCAGCAGAGCTGTTTAAAGTGGTGAGGGAGATGACGCAGGTGCCTCCGGCACCAAACCCCTTACTTAACCCTGTGACAGCCTGCTGTGAGGCATTTAACAACTACTTTGCAGATAAAATCTCTCAGATAAGAGCCGACTTAGATGCCACTGTTGAAACAGAGTCTATAGGCGAGGCGTCCAGCGACTCCATCAATGTAGTTATACTGGATCAGCTTCAATCTGTAAGTGCCGAGGACGTGGACAAGCTGCTTGGTAAGCTGAGGAAGACGACCTGCCCTCTCGACCCTTGCCCATCATGGCTGGCTGTCCAGGGGGGGATGCTGTCCTCAACTACAGCCAGCCTCAGTTCCCACAGCTGCTAGGGATGGAAAGGGTGAGCTGCAAACAGCAAGGCGAGCCACAAACCTTCCTGTAGTTGAAGCACCAGCAAAGCAGAGTCCAGAAATCAGCGTCAGTCAGTCTAAGGTCAGGGCAGGCAGCAATCAGCAAAGGTCCAGTCCGGTCCAAGGTCAAGGCAACAGAGTTCCACAAGGCAAGAGCAAGAGGCACAAAGCAGGAAACAAAGAGCCACACTGACCGTAGTCTCCCAAGGAAACTACAACAAGTCTTGGCACTGAGGAAGCCTCTTGCAACTGTTTAAATAGTCAAATCCTACCTCAGTCCAGCTGAGGCTTGTTCAGCAGCTGCTTTTCAGCTAGTCTCCTGGAGCTGCGACTGCCAGCACTCTCAGCTCTCCTCTGCCTAAAGGAAGGCACTGGCTCTGCTGTATCCTCCTGCTTCTCCCCACTAGGCAGCTGAGCCTCCAAGGAAGGAGCACTAGGACCTAGCTGCTCTGGGGCTGGGAGAACCGGGCTTGGCTCAGACAGAGCAGAATGAGAGCCAGGTGGAGCCTGTATCTCTTCCTGCTCTGGGGCTGGGAGAGCAGAATGAGAACCAGGTGGAGCCTGCATCTCTTCCTTCTCTGGAGGAGACCCATCCTCCTCCGAGTCCTCCTCAGGGCTGACCATGACAGATGCATTGTTGAGGTTCCTCACGGATATCGTCAATGCATCCTTCAGGGAAGGATATGTTCCATCTTGTTTGAAGGAAGCGGCTGTTAGGCCGCTTCTGAAAAAACCTTCCCTAGACCCCCTGGATATGAGAAATTATAGACCTGTGTCGTTGCTGCCATTTTTGAGCAAGGTAATCGAGAGGGCGGTTGCTCTTCAGCTTCAAGCTGTCTTGGATGAAACCGATTATCTAGACCCATTTCAAACCGGCTTCGGGACAGGCTTTGGGGTCGAGACTGCCATGGTTGCCTTGACCGACGATCTGCGTCTGGGCATCGACAGGGGTAGCGTGACCCTGTCGGTGCTCTTAGACCTCTCAGCGGCTTTTGACACGATAGATCACGGCATCCTCTTGGACCGCCTGAAGGGGTTAGGTATCGGGGGCACTGCTTTGCAGTGGTTCCGGTCCTTCCTCTCGGGTCGGTCCCAGAGGGTGCTGCTCGGGGACTGTAGCTCCAGTAAGAGGGAACTCACTTGTGGGGTCCCTCAGGGGGCTATTTTGTCCCCAATGTTATTTAACATCTATATGAAGCCGCTGGGTGAGATCATACAGAGTTATGGTGCTGGGTGTTATCAGTACGCTGATGACATCCAAATCTATTTCTCCGTGTCTCGTTCGTCGGCCTCGAATTCCAATGGCATCTCCTCTCTCAATGAATGTCTTGGGGCGGTAATGGGCTGGATGAGGAAAAACAGATTGAAACTGAATCCAGACAAGACAGAGGTGCTCACGGTAGCGGCCCCGAAACCAAGAATTGGGTTGCAACCTCCAGTCCTGGATGGGGTCGCACTCTCCTCCAGTGACTGTGTTCGCAGTCTGGGGGTGCTTCTTGACTCGTCGCTCCTGATGACAAATCAGGTTAATGCGACAGTCAGGAGCGCCTGTTATCAGCTTCGGCTGATACGCCAGCTGCGCCCTTTTCTGGAAGTAAGGGATCTCGAGACCATTGTGCATGCACTGGTAACCTCACGCCTCGACTTCTGTAATGCGCTCTACATGGGGCTACCCATGTGCTTGGTTCGGAAGCTTCAGTTGGTTCAAAACATGGCAGCCAGGGTTATTTCTGGAACATCTAGGAGGGACCACATCACCCCGGTTTTGAGGTCCCTCCACTGGTTGCCTATTAGCTTCCGAGCCCAGTACAAGGTGTTGGTTATTACCTTTAAAGCCCTAAATGGCTTGGGTCCAAGCTATCTCAGGGATCGCCTCCTTCCATACAATCCTCCCTGCGCTCTCCGGTCCTCTGGGAGGAATTTGCTGCAGCCTCAAAAATCTAGGCTGGCGGCGACCTCCCAGAGGGCTTTTTCTGTTGTCGCCCCCAAACTCTGGAACGGCCTGCCGGACGAGATCCGTCAGTTGACATCACTGGACAGCTTTAAAAAAGCTGTCAAGACGGATCTCTTTCGGCAGGCCTTCCCAGACTGATCACCCCGGCCTTGGGTTCCTTGACTCCTGTGTTCCTCTCATGGCCCCATCAGTTGTTGATGGATGAGGAACGCAGTAGAGGTTGATTAGGGGGTGGGTTGGTTTTTCTTTGGAGACATTATTATTGTAAGCCGCTTGGATTGTCTGGCAATAAGCGGGATACAAATAAACTTTATTATTATTATTATTATTATTATTATTATTTGGAAGTAAGTGAACCAAGTACATTGCATGCCTTCTTCTCTTAATTGTTCCAATGGTTTTAATTTCATTTCGTTTTTCATGAGTAAATCTTCATATGTGGCCCAATTTAATTCTTTCAAAGGGGTCATTCTAAAAAATGCTTCATTTATTGATGCCCACTTCGGTACTCCTGGGCATAATCTTGGTTTATATTTTATCCAAATTCGTAATAACGATCTCCTAATATAGTGATTGTTGAAGGCTTTGTTTGCTTTTAATTTATTATAAAATAAATATTTGTGCCAACCAAATCTTAAGTCTATACTTTCCAAATTTAGATGTCTTTTATTTTCTAATTTCAGCCAATCTAATGCCCATTCTAATGCACTAGCATAATAATTTTTAGATTTGGTACTGCTAATCCTCCCCTTTTGATTTCATCTTGTAAAATTTTCAATCTAATCCTCGGTTTTTTTCCTGACCAGAGAAAGTTAGAAATGTCTTTGTTCCACTTTTGAAAAGGACTGTCATTAGTAATGATCAGTAGATTTTGAAATAAGAAGATCATTTTTGGTAATAAATTCATCTTAATAGCTACTATTTTTCCCATCCAGGATAATTCTAGTTTGTTCCATCTTTCTAACTCTTTTTTTATTTCTTTCCATTTTACCTCGTAATTATTCTTAAATAGATCCACATTTTTTGTTGTTATATAAATCCCTAAACATCTTATTTTTTTAACACATTGAAAATTCACTTTTGTTTTTATTAAATGTTTTTCTTTTTCCATCATATTTCTGCTTAAAAAGCAAGCCTGCGCCCCTGCCGCTTAGAGGACTAGCCTCCGCCAAGGAAGTTTTAAGAACAAACTGTTTCCAGCTCACTCTGTCCTTGGATCTGTTGTTACTGCGCCACTCCTGAAGTTTGCAGAGCAAGCGGATTTAATATCGCTCTGCTTTTTTTTATAGTTAATTTTTTTATTAAATTTCATACTACTATATATACATATAAACATATAAACATTTACAAATATTACAACAACTAATAAAACATTTCACATATAAAACAGACTAACAGCACACATCTACTTATACATATCACAACAAGACCACATACATCTATTTTTTTTTAAAAAAACTTCCAATTTACCACTCGTTCACCAATTCCTTCAATTTCCCCTTAGCTTATTGTTTATCTGGCATCAGACATAAACATTTTTTTCCTTGTCTACCTGACATATTCCTACAGGCCTGCCTTGATATATTATAATTCTGAGTGTATATTTATTTTTCCATGTCAAATTTTACTTCTTTAACATATTCTGTCTATATATTCCCTCTTCAATATATAGTATAACTGATAAAAAAGGAACCCTTTTTATTATTTGATTTATATATACTATACATTATATATTTGCTATACATCATATGTAATACATCATTACATGCTAATCCTTCATCTTCAATCTTCAGTCTTCATTCAATTTTTGCTATGGAGTCTTCAATCAGGAGATTCGGCCATTTCCTTTTTATATATCCTCTTTCCTTTCTTCTTCCTCTTGATTCTTTATTTTTCCGTTTAACCTTTTTGACAAAGTATCCACTTCAATCATATCAAACAATTTAATAATCCATTCTTCTATATGTACACTTTTCTTAACTTTCCAATATCTAGCATATACAACCCTCAAAGCAGTTAACATATAAAAGATTATTTTACCATATTTCTTTTCTATTTTGTCATCTGTCATATTTAATAACATTACTTCTGGTCTGAGCTGTAATTTCGCTCTGAGTATCTCCTTCATGGTTTCATTAATATTCCCCCAGATTTTTTTTTGCCTCTATACACTCCCACCATAGATGGAAGAAGGTTCCTTTTTCCTTTTCACACTTCCAACATTTACTATTTGTATGTTTGTATATTTTACTTAAACGCTCTGCTTTTAATGGGGCAGTCTCTGCGCCGCCGCCTTTTAAAGCACAAACACCCTTTGGAGGACAAGCCCCTTAGAGGATAAACCACCGCAGCCAAAGTTCGAAGGACGGATGGTCCTAATGCCGCTATTGTTTCTGCACCGCCGCCGCCCAGAAGACCAGCCACCTCTAATGGGGTTTAAGGGACAAACAGTTTGGAAGTCACTCCTCTCTATTTGCTGATTCCACATTACCGCAGACAAGCCGCCGCCAGAGCAATTCAAAGGAGGCATATTTTTAAGGTTGCTTTTTATTATTATTACTGTTCCGCCATTAAGGAGGCCTGAATGGTGACTTGTTCCAAAGCCTCCCCGTTTCTCTATTACTGATTTTGCCACGCTGCCATTTTCAACTCTCACAAACAACCAAGACAACCAATATTTTTTTTTCTCCTCTCCCGATAGACTCCAATTCAAATCACCATCAACAGAGTCACCAATATCACCCACTTTCCGATCCTTTCTATCTCCTTTCTTCAATTTTTAATTTTGGTCTCACGTCTTTTATCAGTCCTCCGTCCTCTAGACTTCCAATGCTATGTGATTTCTATTGTAGAGAGTCCAATCCCACCAATAACTCCTCTCCACCAAAAACGTCTCAAGAGGAGCTAGTAAGAAATTGTTATCTTTATCCTTTTTAGCTTTTACTTGTCTTGTAATTTCCTTTCCAAGGAACTCTTTATAGAATATTAATAGTCCAATTTCAAGTTTTATTTCGTGATTTACAAAATCATAATCGGATCTTTTATTTTGATGAGGGATTCTATTGTAAGAGTATCTATTCCAAGTTAGGTATTTCTTTTCACTTACTCTTGAAAATAAGTCATATTTAATTAAAATTGGTGGTGTCCAGATCGTCTATAGACAAAACAGGTCGCTGGGCCAGCTGTCTATACGGTCTTCTCTGCACTTCTCTGTCGTCCTACCTCTGGATCCATATCCATCCAGGGCTCCGACTCCAGGAATTCAGGAATAGACCCACAAAACAGTCACAGAGAATGTCTGTATCTGGAGATGCCCTTTCTGCGCTTTGATCTCTCCTCTCTTTGCCAGAGTGCCTTAGCGATCTGATTGCCCCTCAGCTATCACTATAGGGCTTCTTTATCGGACGCCATTACCAACCGCCAACTCAAATTTTTGATGGTTTCTAGATGATGCAGCATTATTATTAAACTCCGACTCCAGGAATTCAGGAATAGACCCACAAAACAGTCACAGAGAATGTCCGTACCTGGAGATGCCCTTTCTGCGCTTTGATCTCTCCTCTCTTTGTCAGAGTGCCTTAGCGATCTGATTGCCCCTCAGCTATCACTATAGGGCTTCTTTATCGGACGCCATTACCAACCGCCAACTCAAATTTTTGATGGTTTCTAGATGATGCAGCATTATTAATGTGTATGAAGATGAATACCGACTAATGCCTTCTAATACATTACTGAAGAAAGTTGTTAAGAAGTTTATGTTGTGAATGGATTAAATTAGATGTTTTGCTTGCAACTGCTTTAAAATTTGTTAGCATTAAGAAGAATTTGCAGAAAAGAACAGTACTTAACATTAAAGTTCTGTTTATGTCTACTCAGAAGGTACCTTCTTGCAGTGCTTGTTTCCAGAAGCAGTTTGCATATAGGATTATAAATTTCTTCTTTTTTTCTTTTCCTTCATTTTTTGTATGTAGAGAGATCTTGTAGCACCTTTGAGACTAACTGAAAGAAAGAAGTTGGCAGCATGAGGAAGTAGACTCTAGTCTATGAAAGCTCATGCTGCCAACTTCTTTCTTTCAGTTAGTCTCAAAGGTGCTACAAGAGCTCTTTACATACTGATTCTACAGACTAAACAGCTATATCTTTGAATTCCTTTTTGGTATTTTCCTTCAAAGTCCTGGATCATCAGGGCACTATGTGGGAATCCATATTTACTGCAGAATGTGGGGTTAGTTTAATCATCTCTGGGTTAGGACAGGATGTGCAGTGCACATCTCAATGATGTTTCATTCTATACTTCAGTTTTGGTTCTGATTTCTCTGCTTTGAATTTTACTTCCAGAGGCGAAGGACACATCTGTGTAATCAGAAGGTGGAGAATTGGTTTCTAAAGTACGTTCTGAGATTCTTGTACACCAAGTATTTACTTAATAGATGTTTATCCTGGCCTTCAACTATGTTGCCACAGTTACAAGAAACATATTTAAAAGGCAAAAAAAATAAATCACAATATAAGAAAATACAGAATTATATAACCAGAATAGTAATTTCTGGTAACAGTTAAATAGTTTCAATCTAAGAGTGTAGGCTTTGGTGAAACTCTTGCTGAGAAAATTCCACAGAAGGAGCATTTTGGTCTCAGACTTGCTCCAGAGAATTCTAGGTGACATATTCTAGTTCCAAACATGTACAAGGAAAACTAACACATTAACATTACCTATTAAGAGAGTGGTAGGCTTCTTTTTTCTTTTGGCTTACCATATATACTCAGCTTTAAGTAAATAAATAAATAAATAAATATGCCCAAAAATTGACCCTAAAATTCTAGGTCAATATATATATGGAACAATACAGTAGTACTGCTTAGAAAGGTCCTGAGAGGTCCTCGATGCCCCACTCTCCATGCCTTGGGAGTGATCTTTGAAAGAGCTGCCAAGGCAAGGAGTGTGAGTGTGTGAAAGAAGTGATTCCCTTTTCAGTCTGATGTTAAAACTCTTATCTCCCCAGCCTCCTCTGATTTTCTCTGACCACCAAACACATACAGGATCAAAATTCAAAATGACCGTAATATATTAGAAAGCTGGGCCAAAGCTAACAAACTGAAATTCAGTATGGAGAAATGTAAGGTACTGCACTTAGGGCAAAAAAATGAAATGCATAGATATAAGATGGGGGACACCCGGCTTAATGAGACTATGTGTGAAAGGGATCTAGGAGTCCTAGTAGACCACAGGTTGAACATGAGTCAACAGTGTAATGTCGCAGCTAAAAAGGCCAATGCAATTTTAGGCTGCATTAATAGAAGTATAGTATCTAGATCAAGGGAATTAATAGTGCCACTGTATTCTGCTTTGGTCAGGCCCCACCTGGAATACTGTGTCCAGTTCTGGCAATTCAAAAAGGATGTTGACAAGATGGAGTGTGTCCAAGGGAGAGTGACTAAAATGGTGAAGGGTCTGGAAACCATGCCCTATGAGGAGTGACTTAGGGAGCTGGGTATGTTTAGCCTGGAGAAGAGAAGGTTAAGAGGTGATATGATAGACCTGTTTAAGTCTTTGAAGGGGTGCCATATTGAGGATGGAGCAAGCTTGTTTTCTGCTGCTTTAGAGAATAGGATACAGAACAATAGATGTAAGCTACAGGAAAAGAGATTCCACTAAACATTAGAAGGAACTTCCTGACCAGGGGTAGGCAACCTTTCCCCTTTAAGGGCCGAGGGTCTTCAGCTCCCAGAATCCCAGGAGCTATTGGCCAACATGGGACTATTGGCCAACATGGCTGAGGTTTCTGGGAGCTGAGGTCCCTCGTCCATTAAAGGGGAAAGGTTGCCTACCCCTGTTCCTGACAGTAAGAGCTGTTTGACAATGGAACACTCTCCCTCAGAGAATGGTGGAGTCTCCTTCTTTGGAGATCTTTAAACAGAGGCTAGATGGCCATCTCTCAGGTATGCTTTGATTGTGAATTCCTACATGGCAGGAGGATTAGACTGGATGGCCCTTGTAGTCTCTTCCAACTCTATAATTCTATAATTCACCCCATTTCCCTCCACTTTCTCTCCCTTCTCAATCTGATGTTAAAACTTTCTCCAGTACCAGAGAAGAGGTGTTAAGTGGTTGGGAGAGGTCCAGAGAGTGGGAAGGAGGGAGGAAACGGTGTGTACTTTTTCCCAAGAGGTGGGAAGGATTCCAGCATGCCCTCTGTTATGGTCTCTTATTCTTCCCCACACATAAAGAGAAAATGACATATTTAGCCTGTTCCATTACACAAAAGTCCCTAGACTGTTTTTTGAACTTGTAGTCCTTCTGACTAGTCAAGTAAATAGCCCTTCTGATTAGTCCCTGATTTTTGTTGTAGCTATTTTAAATTATTTGTTTTTGTAATTTTAAAGTATGTTTTTACATTTTGTCTATTTAATTGTATTTTAGGGGGGGGTGGGCTATTGGGGGATGGGATGTTAGTTTTATCTTGTAAGCCACTTCAGTTGTATTTTACAGAGAGGTGGGATATAAATTAATTTTAGTAGTAGTAGTAGTATTATAAAACTTTGGGGCGAAATAGACTGGCAGCTTCAGCTGGCTTCGGGGTGGCGTGGGGTGTGGTGTTTGGTCAACACACATCCTGATGCCACCTCCATGCCAGCGTCACACCACCCGCCCGATCGCACAGCAGACAGTGTTGCGGCACTCCAGTGGCACGGCATTTATATGCTGCATGCTGCAAGAGCATCGAAAAGCTGCCACAGTGGAAAGGCTGCCTTTTTGCTGCCGCAAAATGCTGGAGTGGGGCAGCGGCATGTGGTGGCTGCGGTGCCCACCTGGCTCTTTCAAGGGCGGCGTCACGCTGCCCTTTTTGGGCTAGTCTGTTTCAGCCCTTTGATTGATTTGCTGCTTTAAAGTGCATTGCCTTATATAGAATATCATGTGTACAAATTAATTTCTGCAGCATACAATACACTAAAGGATTATTACATGAGTTTATATGCATGCTCCAGTCATCCTACAGCCAAGTGTTATAATTCACCACTAGGCCTGAACTTTTTCCAGGGCATTAATTGTGTAAGCAGAATGTCCGTTTGACCTCACATGTTCATCATGGAAAATGTTATTTTTAAACTTTATTAAAAGTGCCACAACAAACAAACTACAGTAATATGACCTGCGTCTGAAGTAATTTCCAGAGTCATTCTGATATTGTATTTCTGCTGTAGTTTGTTTTCAGATAACTAGAACAAATTATTATTGAAGAATCAATAACGGTGGTGATGGAAATGGTGTTCAGTTTGTACAGTATGTTAAAGAGTAACAGAAAACTTGGCCCAAGGAGGTCACAGGCTAAAACCTGAGGAGGAGAAAAGAGGAATTGGAGATGAGGGGAATAGGAAGGAGAAGGAAGAGGGGCCAGTTAGTTCTTGCTCTGATTCTGCTCAGCCTGGTCCCAACTGGTTACCAGTGTTTGCCTTACCAATCACTTCTTCCAGCTCTACGTTTCCCCTCTGCTTCCCTTCCCTTCCCTCTCACCTTTCTAGATTGTGAGCCTGAGGACAGGGTATATGGCTCATCTTCACTAATGTGCCATGTCTACCATCAGGAGCATATTGCATTTTTTGATAGATGTGAACTGTTTTGAGAAACAACCTTTTCTCCATAAAGCAGGCTAAAAACATATTTGGTAAGGCACCAAAACAGCAACCAAACACCCTACTTTTAAAAGAAAAACAGGGTTTTCATGGAGATGAATTCTCAATTTTTCTTGCTGTCATACTGAAATCATAGAACATACCTAGACCTGTGCAACACAAGGAAAGCCTTGGGTAGGGTAGATATTTAGGTTGGTGATGGGGCAGGAATGATCTCTTTAGTGGCTTCAGATAGACCAGTCCTTATTTCTCTTACTCAGAATGATAAGACACCAGAAAAATCTCCATATTCTTTCCATAGAACTTTATTTCGGGATAAGCAGGAAAGAGATGCCAGTTAGGCTGTGCATTTTGTTTTCAAGCACTTTAAAATGTGTTGCTCAGGGCAGATATTTCTTTGTTTTAGTATTAGTGAGATGCACTTGCACAACAATGAGAATCCTTCCTCTTGGTAAAGTTCACATATATTTTTTTCATTCATCCAGCCAGAGAATATGGAGTTAATATATCTGTGGAACTGTCTAATGTATAAAAAGATATGCAATCATATTTAAAATGCAGCACTCTTCTTGGTTTGTCATATAAGTTTCTGTTAAATATGTTGTCTTAAATACCATGATGGGAAGCTACATTAGCAGCAGAGAGGCTAGCAGGTGTTTAAAATTCCCTAAAGCACAATGTTTTTTAGGAACGTGCTTTAATAAGGTTTCCAAATCTTGGGGAATCCAGTTTGCTGGGGCTGATTTAGAATGACAGCATTCAGGGGCAGCAGCTATAACACACATTTTAATCTGAGACTTCTTCACTGTTCAGCATTTGAAAGCAAAATGGAATCTGTTGTTGACAATAGTTTGATGGAGGCAACATCTATGTCTGACACTGTAACTAGAGGAAGACAGAATGACATGTGGATGAGTTTTTATTGGAAGAATATGGTTACAGACAAGTCTTGGAATTGTTCCATGTAAGCCTTTCAGTCTTAGCTCCAGTCCCCCGTCTGTTTTGAGAACCACTTTTATAATAGAAAATTTACTTGGCATGGGTGGTGGAAGAGAAGGAGGTGGTCATTGAAGGAGCAGATCCATTAGAAAATAAGGGATAAGACAAGGGGCAGAGAATAGTTTCTTTACCTTCAAACAGGAAACCCAAAGCAGCTCCAATAAGTGAGAATCAGGTTTGAGATGAGAGTGATTATCAAAGAATCAGAATCGGAAGAGACCTTAAGAGCAATACAATCCAACCCCCTGTCATGCAGGTATACACAATCAAGGCATCCCTGACAGATGGCCCTCCAGCCTCTGTTTAAAAGCCTCATGTTGCTCACTACAATGTCAAGGCCTTGGTTGATAGCATCACTTTGCATCACCATGCAAGGCTGTGCTCTAATCTTCCACATAAGAGCTACTTTTTGATGAAAACCGCTTATTCAATGCAAGAGACAGATGACAAGCTCAAGCATACCCAAAGGATGTGTTCCGCTACACACAGGTTTGGTTTCCAATCTCAAGCTCAGCTGTCCTCCAGACCTCACTTCCCTTGGCTGAGACATACTTCTTCTTCCAAACAATTGTATATCCTGGCAAGGGGATTGGCAACCCAGGGCCATTCCCCTCCCCACCATCTTTGGAGAAGGCCTTTTCAACCAGCAGGTACAAATCTCTACCATTCAAGAAGATATATCATGATCTCAGTAGACTGTACATTTGACCTTTGTGTCACCAGCCATCATGTCATGTCTATCATGAAAAGGGACAGACTAGAGAAGTTTCATCATGCATGGGCATCCATTACCTCAGATTTATGGGTCCTCAACAGGGGGTATGCAATAGAGTTTTGGAAGATCCCCCATCAGGAGTGTTTCACAGCACTTCCCCCTCTTCTACACTCACTGAAGAGGTGAGGTTCTTGTCATTCAAATATCAATGGATTAAGTCAGGGGTAGGCAACCTTTTTGAGCTGGGGGCCGGGTTGCTGTCCCTCGGACAATTGGGGGCCGAAGCACCATAAATAAATAAATAAATAAATAAATTTTAAAAAAAATTAAAAATATGCATGCACACTCTCTCAGCCCCAGAAAAGCCATGGCAAAACCCCTGTGGAGATTTTGCCAAGAAAACTCCAAGAACAAGTAATAACAATAATCAATATCATCATGGTGGGTGGCGGCAGTGGCAGGACCAGCTTGGGGCCGGTCCAAAGGCCTCGGGGGACCGCATCCGGCCCCCGGACCTTAGGTTGCCTACCCCTGGATTAAGTATTCTCATTAAAAGGTATTGATTACACAAGCTATTGAAAGAAAAAAAATGATGTATATAGCAATGTTTCAGGAAACAAAAAGAAAGATAATGTGAAATTACTAAATTATAAGCAATGGACTATACAGCTGTAATCTAGGGAGACTAATAAGGCCAGAGGAGTAGCAATATTAATTAGCGATAGCATAAATATTCAGGTGGAAGAAGTTTAAAAAGATAAAGAGGGTAGGTTTATTTTTGTGAAAGGGAAATTAATGAGTGTAAGAACTACCCTGGCATGTGTATATGCCCCTAACAAGGTTCAAATTAATTTTCATAGTAACATATTGACAATATTAGAGAAATTTTCAGATGGAGATGTATTTGTGGGGGGAGAGTTTAATTTAGATATTGAAGAAGTGAAGGGACCTAAAGAAGATTATGGAAAGGGAGAAAATAAGTGTTGGTGGTGGTGGGGAATCTAAAGAAATGGAAGTGAAGTAGGAAGAATAAGGTTACACGTTATTCTGTAAAATATGAGACTTTTAGTTATGTAGATTATATATTGGTTGGGAGAGCTGTCCTTTTCCCCTGCATCTCATGACACCCCCTCCTCCTATGATGAGATGTGACTTAGCTTGCTAGTCTCCCCTTTGTGAGAGTCACAGAGACCATGAAGAAGAAGAACACGTTGCTTACCTGTAACAGTGGTTCTTTGAGTGGTCATCTGTGAACTCACACAACCCCACCTGTCCGCTCTCTTTGTGTCCTGCTCTCCCTAGCTACTTGGCTGCTGCTTCAGCATCCTGGGAATTGAGGATTTGAGCAGGAATCACAATGGCCACATGCACTGAAGAAGGAAGGGGCTACTGCTAAAACACTTATTGTTTACCCCTAGAAGGTTCTGAGAGATGCACTGCAAATAACCCATTTGTGTGAGTTCACAGATGGCCAACTGAAAAACTACAGTTACAGGCAAGCAACTTGTTCTTGCCATTGTGATGGTGGAGGAAGAGAAGACATAATCCTAAAGCTCACTGCAACTTGTTTAGTGATCTAAACTGGCTCATGGTCTCTGGACTCCATTTGCCCATTGATCATGTACCATGTATACCAGTTCAGGCATTGTGCCAAAACATGGTTACATTTCCTTAACCATAGTTTGATGTGATGGCTGAACTAAGCTATTGACTCCCCCTGAATAAGCACGAATCCTCCATCTTGGGGAAGTGGCCATGTGTCATTAAATGGCTGTCATGGAGGTTCTTTAGGAGCCATATAACCTAACGTAAATATTTCTCCTACTTTCTCTCTGTTAGGTTTTATGGACCATATTTTAAAATTGGCTGTAATGTTTTGGTCCTTTTTTAGATCTCTCTCTCTCTGGCTTTAAGTCACCTGTCGATTTATGGCAACCCCATGAATTTCATATGGATTTGTTAGGTAAGGGATACTCAGAGGTGATTTTGCCTGTTCTTTCCCCTGAAATATTATTGCCCACAGCACCTGCTATTTGTTGGAAGTCTCCCTTCCAAGTACTAACCAGAGCTGATCCCATTTGCTTTCAAAATTAGATAAGCTTTTGGGTTATTTAGGGTAGGGAAAGAAGACCCATAGGGTGGGGAAACGTTTTCAACTGAAAAGAATGAGACCTATTCTGTGAAATACAGTGCATGGTGCTTAAATAATGTATGAATCAGGTTGGACAGGAACTGCCTATCAGTTTTATTAACTTTGACCTTTTCTCCCATTATAAAGATGGTTTGGTAAATATTTAATGGGGCCTTATAGATCCTGACAGTTGGATCTCTGTTCCTGGAAGCAAAAGTGGGTGGGTAGAAGAAATGACTATCTATTACATATGATTAACAAAAGTAGATTAATCAGGAGGACCCGGCCTCCGAGGACAAAAATGTGTGCTCTCTCACTTTTTCTCTTTCTCATAATCATAGATCCCTGCGCTGTTAGAAATGCCCTACAAAACAGAAACTCTTCTGGGATGATTCAACATGGGAATCCCTTTCTAAATGTCTTAGCTCACACCTCAGCTCTGATTAGAGCCAATGCTTGTGTCCTTTCTATTGTGCAGGATGTGTCTAAATTGGGCAAAGTTGCCCCAGTGCCACCACTTGGTATATAACAAGCCTCCTCTTCCCAAGTGGTGTCAGCAAGGTCTGAACTTGTGAGCTTGCACTGGTCTTAATAAAATGCTGAGAACAAAATTGAAGAGAACGGAAGGTGCTTCCACTCCAAAGTGGACTCGCCTGCCAAGTCCATGGTGCTTTTAATTCTATAAAAGGTACACATATTGCTCTCATTGCAAATTCTAGGAGTGGAGATCGAAAGCAGGAGTGCCTGACATTTTGAAACATTGTCTTTCAAACTTGTATTGTCCCTTGCTTTCATTGATTTCCCATTTAAGGAATCTGTGGGATAAAAACAAATTTGAGCAAAATTCATTGGTCTAAGATGAGGGTGTTAGAGTGAAATGATACCCCACCCGCTCTCTAGCAGACAGCTCTCTAGCTCTGCTTTTATTAAGAATGCTATGCATCTTCGTATTGCTGTCTAGATCACATGATAAATTGACTAAATAAACCAGAAAGGTTTTTTAAATAATATTTTGATTCAACACACAACTTTGTATAATAAAATAACACTTTAAAAAAAAATCAAAAGATCATAAAAAACAAAAACAACACCACACCAATCACAAAATACACACACCAAAGAGAACAACCCCCCCACAAAAAACAAAAAAACCCCACATACTATAATGACTTTCTTCCCTCGATTGAAGGTCAAAGCCCACAGTTACTATAATTATTATTGTTAACTGCCCTTGAGTCAATCTCGACCCATGGCGACCCTATGGATGAAACATCTCCAAGACCCCCTGTCTTCCACTGCTCTGCTTAAATTCTGCAAACCCATACCCATGACCTCCTTAATACAGTCCATCCATCTGGCATGTGGCCTTCCTCTCTTCCTACTTCCCTCCACCTTTCCCAGCATTATTGTCTTTTCTAATGACTCTTCTCTTCTCATGATGTGTCCAAAGTACGACAGCCTCAGTTTGGTCATCTTGGCTTCCAGGGAGGTTTCCTGCTTTATCTGCTCTAGGTCCCATTTGTTTGTCTTTTTGGCTGTCCATGAGATCCTCAACACTCTTCTCCAGCACCACATCTGAAATGAATTGATTTTCTTCCTATCATCTTTCTTAACTGTCCAGCTCTTACATCCACACATAGTAATAGGGAATACAATGGCTTGTATGATTTTAACTTTTGTTCTGAGTTGTATATTTTTCCATTTTAGAATCTTTTCTAGTTCTTTCATAGCCACCCTCCCCATTCTTAATCTTCTTCTGATTTCCTGACAGCAGGCCCTATTTCTATCAATGTTTAATCCCAGGTATAAAAATTCTTTTACTATTTCTATTTCTTCATTGTCTAGGTTGAACTTGTGAAGGTCCTCGGTGGTCATTATTTTTTTTTTCTTTATGTTCAACCTTAAACCTGCCTTAGCACTTTCTTAGTAGGTGTTCCAAGTCTGTGAAGTTTTCTGCTAGTACTACGGTATCTTCTGCATATCTTGTTGATATTCCTTGCTCCTATTTTCACTCCTCCTCCTTCTTCTGTGTCCAAGCCTGTTTTTCTTATAATATGTTCTGCATACAAGTAGGACAGACAGGGTGAAAATATGCAACCTTATCTGACTCCTGTGCCAATTAAGAACCATTCTGTTTCTCCGTGTTCTGTTCTGATAGTAGCCTCTTGTCCTGAGTACAGATTCCTCATTAGGACTGTTAGATGTGGCCGACACTCCCATGTCTTTAAGGGCATTCCATAACCTTTCATGAGTTATTCAGTCAAAACCTAGCTATAGTCTATAAAGCACATTCTGATTTTCTCTTGGGATTCCCTGGTGCACTCCATTAGCCACCATATGTTTGCAATGTGGTCCCTAGTGCCTCTTCCTTTCCTGAACCCTGCTTGGACCTATGGGATCTCTCTTTTCATGTATGCTTATAGTCTATGTTGCAGAATTTTGAGCATAATTTTGCTTGCGTGGGAGATCAGTGCTATAGTCCTATAGTTGCTGCAGTCTCTTGTGTCTCCCTTTTTATGGATGGGGATATATATTGACCACTTCCAATCTGTTGACCATCATTTTGTTTTCCATATCTATTGACATATGTTGGTTAGCACTAGAGTGACTCTGTCAATGTGGATTGCAGCAGTTCAATTGGAATATCATTTGTTTCTGGTGATTTGTTTTTCGCTATTTCTCATATTGCAGTTTCTACCAGGTTTTTTAGAATTTGGGGTTCATCTTCATATGTCTCTTCATTCCATGTGTCCTTCATTTTGCCATCTCTTTTGTATAATTCTTTTGTGTATTGCATCCAACGTCTTTTTATTCCTTTCTGGTCTTGAAATATGATAACTTAATTAAATTTCTACTCAAAGCATATTGTAAAATGTTAAAACTAACACATTCCGCTATTATTGTCTCAACCCCCCCCCCCCCGTATCCTAACCTTCTTAAAAATAATTAAATATTTTCCCCTTAATCAGCATTGTCAATTTGTCCATTTCAGCAAGCTCATGGAATCATGAGTTGGAAGGTACCTTAAGGGCCAAGCCTATTCTGCCATGCAAGGACTCACAATCAAAGCACACCCAACAGATGGCCATCCAGCCTCTGTTTAAAAACCTCCCAAATGGAGACTACTCCACACTCCGAAGGATCGAGTTCCCCTTTTGAACAGCTCTTACTGTCAGTACTTTCTTTATAATGTTGAGCTGGAATCTCTTATCCTGTAGCTAGAATCCATTGCTCCATGTTCCAGTCTCTGGAACTGCAGAAAACAAGCTTGCTCCATCCTCAATATGACACTCCCTCAGATATTTAAACAGGGCTATCATATCACCTCTTAACCTTTCCCCCCCCAGTCTAAACATATCCAGCTTCCTAAATCACTCCTCATAGGGCTTTATGGTTTCCAGACCCTTCACCATTTTGGTTACCCTCCTCTGGATGCACTCCAGCTTGTCAACATCCTTTTTAAATTGTGGCGCCCTGAACTGGACTTAACTTTGCCAGCCAATCTTCTTGTGTTGCAATAACAGCTTTCTTCTGTCCTTGGACATACACAAGTTTTGCTGCTGTAATAATATATTGTAGAATTCTTCCATTAAAAAAAAAGTTGTCCTTCCATTCTTCCCAGTAACTAGAATTGAGTTACCTTCTAGAATTTTATTTTTAAGATGTTTTCCAACATCACATGAATCTGAGTCAAAAATTTCTGAGCTTTATCATATGATGGAAGAACAGATTGTTTACCTGTAGCTGCGGTTCTTCAAGTGATCATCTGTGCCCTCACACTGAACCACTTTACCATCCCCATTTTCAGGTCCCTATGTGTTCATAGTGGACTACGAAACTCAAATAACTGTAGCTTTCCAGGCTATGATGTGCTGTACAGGGAGGGGGCAGGGAATAACTGCCAAGCTACTCAGCTCTAGAAGTTATGGGGTCTCTGGGCAGGTGTGAAACCCATTTGTGTGAGGACCCTGATGATCTCTTCAAGAGTCACAGTTACAGGTAAGTAATCTATTCTTCCATCATTTCAAAGTTGTAAAAATTTTTATCCATCTTAAATCTCTCAAGTAAGTCACATACATGAAAACCAGTGAAGTGTATATCCTTCAGCTTCCAATTCATCTCTAGTTTTCATTCTGTATTGCCCATTTCCCAATATCATATTCTGCATCCACAGATTCAACCAACCACAGTTTGAAAATATTCACACACACCCCAAAATTCCAAAGTGCAAACTTTGAATTTGCCATTTGTTTTAAATAAAGGGTACCATTTTACTATGCCTTTGTATACAATGGGACTTGAGCATCCATGGATTTTAGTATACACGGAGTACTAGAACCAAACCCCACAGTATTAGTAATTCCTAATAAGTCACCCCAAGTATTCTTAATGAAAATTTTATAGTGTGAAGTCGTAGGCTTTCATGGCCGGCATCCATAGTTTTTTGTGGGTTTTTCGGGCTGTGTGGCCATGTTCTAGAAGAGTTTCTAACGTTTTGCCAGCATCTGTGGCTGGCATCTTCAGACAGCCTGAAAACCCCACAAAAAACTTTAAATTTTTATAGTGCTTCATGTAGTGAATGCCAGTGATGCAATTTAGAATAAACTAAGCTTTGTTTCAATTACAAATTCTCATAATAATTGCAAACAGGCCAGAAGATAAATGGACATAAATCAGACATTAGGAATGGGAGTACACAAAAACCAGTGGCAGAACATTTCAGTCTCCCTGAGCATTCCATTTCAGACCTCAGAACCATGGTCCTTGAACAAAAGAACTACAAAAGTAGATTGGAAAGAGAAACAGCAGAATTGGAATTGATCCATAAACTACAGTCCCTCAGCAATGGATTGAACAGGGACATTGGTTTCCTGACTCACTATACTCATTTCAACACTATGACCCCATCCTCAGGGGGCGTCCTACACTCGTCTATTCTCTTCACTTACAGGCTAGTTTCCAATGCCAAACTGATCTTGCCTCTTCATTTCCATACACACTGGCTAGCTCCCAGTGTCTGTTCACTAATGACCATCATTAAAACTGGACTTGTTACTTCATTTCCATACACAAAGGATATTGAATTCGAATTGACGTTCTCACATACCAATGGCATATACAGTCATCCCTCCCAATTTGCGGGGGATCTATTCTGCCCCCCCCTGCGAATTGGAAAAACCACAAATATTCAGAGCCTCATTTTATCCCTCCCTGCTTTGTGTCTGCGAAGGAGTGAGACTGCGGACTCCAAGTCTGCAAACAGGGAGGGACGAGTGTATATGTCTGTCCCTGGTTTCCACTCCACTATATGTATCTCAGGAAGTGGACTGAAGTCTATGAAAACTCATGCTGCCAACTTCTTTATTTTAGGGGGGAAGCAGACTGGCGGCTCTGCGCTGCCCCGGGAAGGTGCGCTGCGGGACCGAGGCATCCTCATGCCTCGACCCCGCGGCGCACCGTCGGCGGCCAAAGAAAAGAGCGCTAAAATAGCGCTCCTTTTATACGTCGCCGAAAGTGCGCCCCAAAAGCGTGAGGCGCACTTTCGGCGACCCTTCCGCCGCAGCGTGTGCGGACGCTGCGGCGGGAGGTTGCCCCCGCGGCGGCTCCGAGGACGGCCTCGGGAGGAGGAAGGGGCGCCAAGCGTGCAGCTGCCCCTCCCCTTCCTTGCGCCGAGGACGGCTTTTTAAGCCGTCTGCCGAGGCCCTTAGTTAATCTCAAAGGTACTACAAGATCTCTCTACAGCCTTTCATAATGGTTATTATATTCTGTGTCCATTTTGGCTTTATCATAGCATAAAAATCCATACCAACCAAATCTCAGATTGTAACCCTCTATTTGTATCAGTGTTTCATTTTTCAGTATTATCTAGGCCTTCAAGCATACCAAACAACAGGCATGATAATATACTTTAAATGTGGCAGGTCCAAACCTCCACTTTATTTTGCATCCTGCAATGTTTTAAATCTAACTCTTGGTTTTTTGCTTTGCTAAATAAAAGCTGAGCTATCGTTCTGCCATTTTAAGTAAAACATTGATTTTAGTCAGATTTGCACAATTTAGCAGTAAGTAGGGGCCAAAATTAAAATAGGTTTATTTTTATTTATTTATTTATTTATTTATTTATATCCCGCCCCTCTGCAGAGCAATCGTTAACTTATTAAACATTAACGTTAAATAGGTTAACTTATTTTGGGCTGCAGATAGGTCTGGGGGGATGACGTGTGGCAGTGCCTTCAACGTTCCACATGGCAACAGCCATGTGGGACTCTGAGGGTCTTGGGGGGCTCTGGTCTGGCTTAAGGCAGCCCCCCCTGGACTGGCTGACACCAACCCTAGTGATACCACTGCTCCATAGCCCAACTTTTCCCCAAGGAGACGGCTGGGCTGCAAAGGAGGAGGATGGGTGAACGTATGCCCCTAAGACTCCTCCTTGGGACAAAACTGGGCTATGGCGAAGGCTTGGAGCCAAATGTCCACCCATCCTCCTCCTCCTCATCCCAGATGTCTCCTCAAGAGAAGGCCAAGCAACAGAGTAGGCTTGGAGGTGAGCCTGAGGACGTGGGCCACAGGAAATGGTTTAGCAGTATGTTTTGCAGGCCTGATTTTATTTAATCAAATCCTACCTAACAATAATAACTTCAATTTTGTCCATTTCTATAGATTATGTTTAATTTTATTCCAGATTTTTACATAATTATCCTGAAATAAATTAGAAGTCTTATTTGAAATCTTAACTCCCAAACAGTTGACTTTTAAAATCAATCTTATACCCACATTTCTCTGACAAATGTGTTTGTTCGATCTTTGTCATGTTTAGTCAAAATAATTTCTTTGTCTTAGATAAAATTCTATTAGAACCAGAAGGAGAAAAAATTTCGAAACTATATAAAATCTTAAAAGAAAGGGACTTAGAACAAGAAAAGGTAAAACATACCATGGTAAAATGGGCTCAAGATATCGGGGAGAATATGCAATGGGAACATTGGGAAGAAACATGGAAAAAGACAAACAAATTTACCCTGTGCCAAAATTATAAAGAAAACTTTATCAAGATGTTTTACCAATGGTGTCTTTCTCCAGTTAAGATTAATCTCATATACAAAAATGGAAGACCAAACTGCTGGAAATGCCATGAAACTAACGGAACCTTCTACCATATATGATGGAAGTGTGGAAAATCCAGAATTTATTGGAAGATGATTTGTGATGAAATAAAAGAAATATTGAAGATAGATATACCATTTACACCACAATTTTGTCTTCTAAATATGACTTATGAACTAAAGGACAAGAGATAAACAAAATTAATATTATACATGCTAACAATAGCAAGAATCTTATTTGCTAAACAGTGGAACAAAACTACAATACCAACAAGTGAGGATTGGTTAGTAAACTTAAGGGAAGCTATGAATATGGACATATTAACAACAAAACTGAAAGGGAAGGACAAAAAAAAAAAACACGGAGGAAGAGTGGAAGGAAATGATGGAACATATAAGGGAAAAAATAACGTAAAGAGGATACGTATGAATAATCATAAGAAGAAATATAAGAAAAGAAATTTGAAAATTGAAAATAATAAGGCATATTAGCAAATTGACTAGATGGTTTTGAGTTAACTGAAATGGTCCAATATTACACTGACATTGAAGTAAGGGATATCATTTTGTATGTATGAATAGAAAGATTAAAGATTATGTATTGAAATATTATATACAGGAAGATTATATTAAGAAAAGTAAATCTGGTTATAATGAATAAACAAAGAAAGTATAGCTAAAATTAATGAATATATAGGATGGAAGGTGAAAGAAAAAAATTGGAATAGAGGACTATACATGGTTAAAAATTTAACTTTCTTTTTTTTCTATTCACAAACTGAGTAACGTTAAAGAACCTAGTTTAGAGACAAATTAATTATTGAGGAAGTAGATAAAGAATGAAAATATATAGATAGATAGCTATCAGACATCAAGGAAGTTTGATGAAAGTGGTACATTAAAAGCTGTGAATTTCAGATAAGACGTTATAAGGAGGACTTGCATGTATACTTACCTGTTTTTATGTTTATGTGTTTATACGTCTATGTGTTTATATGTTTATATGTTTTGGTATTTTTTGTATTTATGTATGTTTGTTTACGTATGTTTTTTTAATGCAATAAAATTTATAATTAAAAAAATTCTTTGTCTTTATTAATTTTTTGTTCATTTTTAAAAAACTTTTATTTCTTTCAGTTCCCCAAAGAATACTAAATCATCATCAACAACAACAAAATGTTCAAACAGGCTTAGGATATGAGTTAATAGAAAAACTCATATAAGGGATTCTTAAGAGACAATTCATTAGGGTAGTTATTCTTGAGTCTCTATATTGGGAGAAAGGCGGGATGTAAGAAAATCATCCTCCTCCAGATGGCATTGTATGATTAGGATGAACACAAAAGTTCCCTGAGGGAGCCATTCATGATGGGGTCGAGTTCAAGAAGAAAATGTCTCTCCATAAGTTAGCAGTTCCTGATGATGGTCTGGGCAGATGTGAGTTAGCGGTGACATAGTCAATAAGAGTTGACCAGTTTTCATAAAAGGAGTATGATTTCTTTTGTCCATTACAAAAACTGATGGTGTAGGGGAGTTTTTCAAGTACAGTCAGCCCTCCATATCCACAGATTCTTTATCCATGGATTCAGCCATCCATGGAAAATATGCCAAAAAGACATAAATTCCAGAAAGCAAAGCTTGGTTTTGCTATTTTATATAAGGCACACCATTTCCCTACATCATTGTATTCAATGGGATTTGATCATCCATGGATTTTGTTATCTACAGGGGGTCCTGGAACCAAACTCCAGTTCCAAGGGCCCACTGTATTCCAAACCCTAGTCCACCATTTTTCCAGAGTTAACTCTCCTGTCTTCCAGCAGGCAGCAATTTCAGTTCTTGCAGCAACCGGAAGGAAGGTGATAAGATTTCTGTGTTTCAGAGCACTTTTCCTTGGTATACAAATGGAGTAACAAAAGTGCATGATAAAAATGGAAGGTTTGTTTGGTGATAAGTGAGATCTGATTCATGACCACTGTCCAGAAAGTTTTAACTTTAGGACATTTTGTCCACATCTGGAGATAGGAGCCAGTCTGTAGCTCCTCCAGCATGGTGGTGAGACATTTTTAGCTATTCTTGACAGCTGGATGGGAGTTAATACCATTTATGAATTGTTTCAAGTACTCCTTCTCTTGTGTTAGCTGATCTGGACTTATAAGGAGGAGAGGACCAAATATGGAACCAGTTTGAGTCAATGATGTTCACCTGTAGGGCCAATTTCCAAGTTAGTCTGGGAAAGAGCTTGTTCCCATATGAGGGTCTCCACTAATATTCTGTATAATAGTGTATATTATTGCAGTCTCTCCTTTACTTTATGGATGATTTTCAGTGCAGGGTGACTCAGGGAGTTAGTGGATGTGGAATTTCTCCTTTCATTGCCAGGTGGGCTGCAAAAGAGTAGATTTAGTGGATGTGAAACCATGTAGTTTTAATATGTCTCAGTGGAATTGAAAGCGATTCCATAGGGGCTATCCACACTGCAGAAATAATCCAGTTTAACACCAAAATGCCATAGTTCAGTGCTATGGAATTCTGGGAATTGTAGTTTTGTGATACATTTAATCTTTTCTGTCAGAGATCTCCAGTACTACAATAAACTACAATTCCCAGAATTCCATAGCATTGAGCCATAGCAATTAAAGTGGTGTCAAACTGGATTATTTCTACAGTATGGATGCAGCCATAGTTTTAGGTTTTCCACCAATAAATAAGTCTTGAGTGTGGTATAGTCTTCAATCTCTCCTTTCTTTGTACTGATCAAGGGCCGCTGCAGACCAGCCCAATAGGCCAGCCTGGGGGTAGAGTTGGGGTATCGGAGCCGCATGACGGCCACCCCACCCCAACACCGCGCGGCCATACGCACACCACACGGCGTCAGGACACCCTTTCGACGCAGCATGCAGACACATTGTGCCGAAAGGGTGCGGAAGAGCTGCGGCGCCGACTCTTAGGGTTCTTTCTGGGGTGGCAAAAGGGAGGATCGGAGCCGTGACCCTGATCCACCACTTCCTGGGGCAGCTCTGTGCCGCCCCAAATGGCCAGTCTGCATCGGCCCTAAATTTATCTGGGATATGAAAACTTGGATGGAGTAAGAAAGGCCTCAAAGGGGAGGAATCAGGAGTCAAAACATGTCTCCAGTTTTTCAATATAGTTAATGAATGACAGAGAAATAGGTTTTATAAATCTGGGAGTGATTTTCATGAGATTGTGGAGAAGATGCAGTTGAATTTGAGTGAGGAAGCAGATTTTGTCTCTGCCCTGATTCAGCTGGATGAGGCTGTCTTGTCTAATAATCTGGGTAAATTGGGCCAGTTTGAAAGCATAAAAGTAGAATTTGAAATCTGAGATCGCCAGTCCCCCAAGATTAGCATGGATATGTCTGATTGATTTTAGAAATCTACACCACTTATTGTCAAAAATGAAATTGTTAATGAGCATCTTCCACAATTTAAATTTAAAGAGTGAAGGAATTAAAGCAGACCTTCACAACTTGGCAGTAAGTAGGGGCCAAAATTAAAATAGGCTAAACTTCTTCAGGCCACAGATTTTTAGTTGCTCACTTTCCAAGTAAAAGTATAATTAATGATTAAATTATTTTGCAAATAAACCATATTATAAACAAGGGAAATTTCAATTAATATCAATGAATTACACTTGTTATGTAAGATTTTTATTTGTCACGAAATCACATTAATGTTAAAAAATGACTTTGCTAATGAGAAAGCTAAGATAAACATTTATTACAGTCACAGACCAGCATAATAACAACAAAATACAGCATACAAAATCCTATATGCAATAGCAAAACTCATAAAAGAAGTAAAATACATATACAGTTGTCCCTCCCCGTTCATGGACTTCAAATCCGTGGTCCCACTCTTCGCAGGAGGGACAAGTGGGGAGGGATATAATGGTAGTGCATGCCTGCGCCTCCCCCCATGCACACCATTATTTTCAATGGAGCTTGAATATTTACAAGCCACTATTTTCGGGGGGGGGGGGGTCCAGAACAGACCCAGGAATTGGGAGGGGCTATTGTACTTTGCTGTGGTACAAGTTTTAATACACTTTTAAGGTTTTGAAGTTTTCTTATAATTTACAACATTTAGTTAATGGGACTCATAGAGCTGGAAGACACCATAAGGCCTATCCAGTCCAATCCGCTGCCATGCAGGAACACACAATTAAAGCATTCCTGACTGATGGCCATCCAGCCTCTGTTTAAAGACCTCCAAAGAAGGAGACTCCACCACTCTCTTGAGGGAGTGTGTCCCACTGTCAAACAATTCTCACTGTCAGGAAGTTCCTCCTAATGTTGAGGTGGAATCACTTTTCCTGTAGCTTGCATCCATTGTTCCTTGTTCAAGTCTTTGGAGCAGCAGAAAACAAGCTTGCTCCATCATCAATGTGACACCCCTTCAAATACTTAAACAGGGCTATTATACCACCTCTTAACTGTCTCTTCTCCAGGCTAAACATATCCAGTTTCCTAAGTTTTTCCTCATAAGGCATGGTTTTCAGACTCTTCACCATTTTGGTGTCCCTCCTCTGGACACACTCCAGCTTCTCAACATACTTTTTGAATTGTGGTGCCCAGAATTGGACACAGTATTCCAGGTGAGGCCTGACCAAAGCAGAATAGAGTGGCACTATGAGTAATCAGTTTATCATATTACAGAACGATGTTTGAAATCACTGTTTTCAAAATATCTTCCAAGTGTTCATTGCTTTCTCTCCTTCTTTATTTACTTTCCTTTCTTGAGGGATGAGTGAGCGCCTTCACCTTTCCTCCTCCTCTGCCACTCACCCCTCTCCTCAGGAGAAAGCCAGATGGCAGAGGAGCCTTGAAGTCATTTCATATCCTTGCAGGCCACAAGTAGCCCCTGGGCTGCATGTTTAGCAGGACTGAGTTAAAGGGATGACTTTAAAGAGAAAGAAGAAATTAGATGCTAAGAAGATTTTAATTAATGAAATCTGTCCTAAAATTGACAATTTAAGAGAGCACCATGATTGAAATTTTGTTCTTCATCCACTTAGTGAGGAGATTATAATTATGAAGAATTAGCAATTTTATGGTGGTAATCATGAAGTTGGACACCCATGCTTTCAGGGTTAAGTCAAATTAGATTAGCTGTTTCCTGGCTATGATATTTTGTGACTTTGAGAAAGCTTTCGATAAGGTAAATTGGCAATTTATGTTTCAGGTCCTGGAAAAGATTAAGGTAGGATCAAATTTTATTAATTGGGTTAAATTAATTTACAAAAAACAAGAAGCTAGAATAGTAGTAAATGGTGAAAGAACTGAAAATATTGAAATCCAAAATGGAACTAGACAAGGGTGTCCTTTGTCACCCTTATTATTTTTAATCGTAATGGAAGTATTAATGGATAATATAAGGAGAAATAAGGACATAAGAGGAGTAAAACACAAAAATTATGAACCCCAATTGAGAGCATATGCAGATGACCTTCTGGTCATACTATCAGATGTAGAGGATAGTCTGAGACAATTTGTAAGTGTATTAGAAGAATTTTGTAAAATTTCCGGACTAAAAATAAATAAAGGTAAGACTGTGGTATTAACAAAGAATCTCTTAGATAAGGATAAACAAAACATAAAAGAAATTGCAGGCTATCAAATAGTTAAAAAGGTTAGATATTTAGGGATTGAACTCACCAACAAAAACGTTGATCTATTTAAAAATAATTATGAAAGAGTAGTAAAAGATATTAAGAAAGATCTAGGGAGGTGGAGTAAGCTAAACCTTTCTTGGTTGGGGAAAATATCGGCTATAAAGATGTCTATTCTACCGAAGTTTCAATTTTTATTTCAAAATATCCCAATTATAACAAATAACGCACCCTTTAAAACATGGAATAAAATATTGTCTAGATTTATTTGGAGTGGTAGAAGACCTAGAGTGAGATTTAAAGATCTGCAAGATAAGAAGATAAGAGGCGGTCTATCGCTACCAAATTTGCAAACATATTTTGAAGCAAGTTGTCTTGATTGGTTAAGTGAATGGCTACTATTAAAGGATAACGAATTACTAAGTTTGGAAGGAATGGGTCAGAGATTTGGCTTACATGCATACCTTTTTTATGAAAAACAAAAGGTCCATAGGGACTTTACCAACCATTTCGTGAGGAAATCTCTTATGCGAGTATGGAAAAAATACAAAACAAGAATATGTCCGGATATTCCAATCTGGGCTTCAATACATGAGGCCCTCCACAGCAGGGAAACACTGTTAAAAGAGAAATGGGTCACCTATGAAGATTTAGTAATAGCCACCCCAAATAGTACTAAACTGGAATTTAAAACTCTGCAACAACTGCAAGAAGAAGGATATAGTCTAGGCTGGCTTTTACATAGGCAGCTAAGAGAAAGATTCTTGGTAGATTGCAAAACTAGTACTATAAGAATGAAAAAGAGCAAGTTTGAAGAACACATGTTTTCGGACAATAGAAATAAGATATCCCTCTTTTACAAATGTTTATTAGATTTTGAGATGGAAGAGGAGATAGTTAAAGAGTACATGATCAAATGGGCCCAGGACATTAAAGAAAACATTACATTAGATCAATGGGAGAGAGCATGGGATAGAATAAGTAAACATACAGTATGTTTTGACTTAAGGGAAAATGTATATAAAATGCATTTCAGATGGTACACAACACCAATCCAACTTGCAAAAATATATAAAGGTTTATCTAATAAGTGCTGGAAGTGTAAGCACGAAGTTGGTACACTAATCCATGTATGGTGGCAATGTAAGAAAGCTAGGAAATATTGGACAAGTGTACATAAATGTATTGAAGAAATATTACAAACTGGAGTGGAAAAAGATCCTAAACTATATATGTTGAATATATGTGATGATAAGCAGTTAGAATCAAAACATGGCAAACTTCTCTTTTATATGATTGTGAGTGCTAGAATTACTTATGCTAGTAAATGGAAAAGTGAGACCATTCCAAATAAGCAAGAATGGCTATCTAAATTAATTAATATTGTAGAATTAGATAGATTTACAGTTCTTTTAAGAGGACAAGACTGGGAGGCATGTGAAAAAATATGGAATCCTTTATTTAAATATGTTAACGAGAAGTAATTGACTATAGATAAGGAAAGCAGTCCGTAGATAGATGAGCAAAGACAAATAAGCAGTTTAGTTTGGAATTATTAAGAAGAAAGACTTGGTATGTCTCTCTCAGTTAAGGAAAAAGAAGAGAGGTAGTTATGTTTAAGTTGGAAACTAGGGTTTGGTTTAGGGTTTAGGAAGTCATTGGTATGTATGACTGAGAGCAAAGAGTATTGTTTTGTCAGTTTTGTTTAGTTTTTGTTTCTGTCAATGTATGTGATATGTAATGTTGAATGTTAGGTCATGTAAGTATGTTTATGTATTTTAAAGCATTCATAAAAAAAAATTAGATTAGCTGGTTTTTCTCTGGATAAGGCAAATAAAAGAGGTGATAGTGGGCACCCTGTTTGTTGTTATGGTGCAATTTGATCTGGGGAGAATCCATGCCATTGATCAAAATTGTGGCAAGTGAGTCTTGATAGAGTTGTGTCAGAGCCGAGATAATACTTGAACCAAAGTTCATTTCATGAAGTATCCCAAAAGGATACCACCACTTCACCCTGTCAAATGCTTTGAGCACATGAAAACATAAAAGTACTATTGGTGTGTTTGAGTGGTGGGAGCCATTAAGAACTTGGCAAATCTGATCTGCTTAGTGTGTTGGCATGAAGCCAAGTTGGTTTGGGTGAATGTATTGAATTTTAGTGTCTTGGTTTATTAAGGCATTTGGTCTGAAAGATTTAACCTCCAGGATGTCTTCTGTTGTTTTTTGAATGGGTGTAGTCCTGGATCTATGCCAGCTGTCTGGAAGGAGCTCAAAATTCATGACACCATTGAAGAGACTAAGAAAATGGTGGGATAAATCATCACAGAGTATTTTACAAAATTCTGCTGAGAATCCATTGGGTCCTGGAGATTTTCCTGGTTTCAGTCTATCCAGTACCTGCTTGATTTCACTCACCTCTACTGAGTTGTTTTGAAGGGCCATATGAGACTCCTTAAGTGGGCTTTTTTTATGGTAAGAAACCTGTGAAAGTCATCAAATTTTAAAGTAGAAGGTGTCTCTGGAATATAATTTAGAATAGAATGTGTGAAATTCTTTGATGATCTTGTTGTCTTTATTCATTTTAAATTCAGCCAAATCATTGTATTCCTTCAAAATTCAGTTTAACATTTCAGCACACTCCAATGGGTTCTCAACAGAATCACAAGATCATCTGCAAAAGCCTTGAACTTAAAATTTTGTCCTTTAATATTTACTCTCCTAATTTTTTTCTTCTCTTATCACACTGTTGAGAACCTCCAACATCAGTAAAAATAACAGAGGTGATAAAATGTAACCCTGGCTGCATCTGCACTGCAGAAATAATCCAGTTTGAAGCTGCTTTAACTGCCATAGTTCAGTGTTATGAAGTTCTGAGAATTGTAGTTTGGTGGGGCACCAGAGCACTACTTAGATTTCCTATAAGGATCATTCATTCTCCAAACTCCTTGCATAATGTTCTGTGAAAAAATTAACCATATAACAAATAATATCACTTGGTATAATTATTTAATTTAATTTTTCCAAATAACTGACATTTGTTATGTAAATTTGCATCTGGAAGATTACACTTTATTTAATTATTTTTTGTGCTGCACAAAGTGTTCTGAAACTTGATCAGTTACTTGATTTTTCTCTGGACTGGTCAAATTACAAGGCCTAATATTTCTCAGTGATTAAGTTTGGTAGGTGGGGAAATTTCACTGGTATGCACAGGGTGGAGAAGTGACTTCTCATTGGCATGGTTACCTTGGATTTAGATACTGGGAGACAAGGGTTCGAATCCCCACTCAGTCATAGAAACCTACTTGGTGACCTTGGGCAAGTCATGCTTTTTCAGCCTCAGACAGGCAAAAGCAAACCCCATCTGAACAAATTCTGCCAAGAAGACCCTGTGATATTGCCTTAGGGCTGCAATAAAGCAGAAGTGACGTGAAGGCACACAATAACAACAACAACCACAAACCTCCAAACTGGGACTAAGAGATCTTTTAAGACACCCATATCCACTAAGCATTTTGCTCTGAACAATACACTTTTTTTTGGCCTATTGGCACATGAAATACTTACTGAAAGGAAGCTGGCTGCATTCATAGTATTATGGCAGGTGAGGCACAGCACATTTTCCTTGATTAGTTTGTTCTCTTTGCTTATGGAGAGCACAGTCACTTCCTCTAATTGAAAACTCATTGCCCCCATTTGGCCCAGTGAGGACTAGGCATGCTCAGTGTTTGGATCCCTAAATTCTGGATGGCAATTGGCAATGAAAAACAAAAAATAGAAAGGGAAAAGTGAATTGCTCTGTTTTGAGTCCCGAACAACTTATGCCATCTTCAAAGGAGGCCTCGATAGTTGGCCTGGGATAGTGGCATACTCCTCTTAGGGGCTGGTAGGATGAGTGGATTGTGATGCAAGTCCCACTTATAATTCAGTATTTTCAGTTACAAAAAATTGCAGAACACAACTTTCTAAGTGCATTAACATCCAGAACTCAACAACTCCAATTCTTTGTCTATCAATAGAGGCTAATAGCCTCACAAAGGACAGAGGCAACCTGGATCTCAAAGGAAGTATCTTTTTGTGTCG
The DNA here is from genome assembly GCA_026167975.1 of Phrynosoma blainvillii. Classification (NCBI taxonomy): domain Eukaryota; kingdom Metazoa; phylum Chordata; class Lepidosauria; order Squamata; family Phrynosomatidae; genus Phrynosoma; species Phrynosoma blainvillii. Next base: position 16,436,542 of record JANUYF010000011.1, on the reverse strand, counting down.
CCAATGGAGTTTAAATTTTATTTCCTAAATTCTTTGCCTCTCAGAACCCAAATGGCCAGAAGGAGGGCTGGGGACAACTACATATTAACAAAATGTAGGCCTGTGACTCTAACATTGTCATTTCCCCCCTCTTGTATGATTTTTAATACTTTTGCCTGATGAAGAAGTCAAAAGCTTGCAACATGTATTTTGTGCATTTTGGTTGCCCTAATACAGGCATGTTGTATTAGGATGTTATTGTACTTTTCCTGTATGACCAACACAGCTACCCCTGGATATGTGTTTCTAAGGTGTCTTAGTTTCACCTTTTTAAGCCTCCACTAATTTTTTTCATTACTGTGTAACTCTGGGCCACAATGGAGGTTTATTTTATTTTATTTGAGGCATTTGTTTATTGCCTATCAGCACACCAGGGCCCCTGAGAGACAATACACAATTATTCTGTTGTGCTGTTAGCTTTGGGTTCACTAAGAAGAAGAGCAAAACTGACCTTCACAGTTTTTGTTTTTTTTGTAAAACCCCCTACTGTTTCTTGATATTTGGATGGGTATTAGCAGATGGGTATGGCAGTTTAAAGCCTGGGTGCTGCTTGATGGGGTGAGCTTCTGTCACTAGTCCCAGCTTCTGCCAGCCCAGCAGTTTGAAAGCATGCAAATGCAAGTAAGTAAATAGGTACCACTTCTTGGTGGGAAGGTAAACAGCGTTCTGTGCATTCATGTTGATGATCACAGAATAATCTCTGACAACGCTGGCTCTTTGGCTTAATAACGGAGATGAGCACTGCCCCCTACGGTCGGATACGACTTCACAACTTTGTCAACGGGGAATACCTATACTATTAGCAAAATACCAAGTTGCCATCTCCACAGGCTAGATCACACTTCTTGTGAAAGTGCTGTAGTTCCAGACAAGTGTAGGAATATTTGCCAGAAGCCCATAAAAAGCTATGTGGTAAATGATAATCAGTTTTCCTCCAACAGGAAACTTTACAGGGGAAATACTTTGCCCAGAGCTTTTGTTAGAATACACATTTTAGTTCTAACCTCAGATCATGTTTGTGGCATGTGCAAAGGTCAGACCCAAGTGTTGTAATGACATAAAAAGAACTTTTTTGAGGCGACATTTTAAATTGATTCTGTATCTTTTCTCTATGTCCTCCCTTTTCTAGCTGCAGTATCATGCAGGGCTGGCATCTGGTCTTCTGAATCAGCAGTCTTTGAAACGATCTGCCAACCAGATGGGAGTGTCTGCCAAACGAAGGCCAAAGGCCCAGCCTACCACTCTGGTGCTGCCACCTCAGTAAGTAGAAGGAGAGCAAGTGTCTGTGAATGAGCAAAAGAGAGAATGAGAAATTGATTATGCTTTAGTGTTGCGGACGTTAAGCATTGCAATACAATATCATGTTGGGGTCTTTCATGTGTGCCTTGTTTTAAATGTTCTGCAAGGTCTTCAGGGCAGTGCATTTCTGTCCGGTGGTCTTTGCTTCTGTTGTCAACCAAACCTATAGCCAGTCTCCTCTAGAAATTCTGCCAGTGATTACAAAACTGCCCAGGTCCCTCAGCATTTATCAAACAGGAATCCTTTAAACTATGGAGTGGGAACTTTCACAACCACTGAATGAAGAAAATATGTGAGCCTTTCTCTGCTTATACCAAGATGTTGATCCTTTGGGAGCCTTCCCAGTGAAGGGCTTTATGCATATTCCATTTGAATGTGTAATAGTTGCTTACTTCCAGCATTGTCCCATGCTGTTTCCCCAAGAAGGCGCTGGTAGTGGGAGATGGATTTAGGCATTTCAGTCCTTACCAGAATATAAATCCTACTTGAAGAGTGGGCCTTTCTGGTAGTGGAGAGGGGCTTCTCAACAGGAATTGCACACATAATATAATATTCCTGAAGAGGAGGCTGGGATTTGTGGGCTTAATTCAGTAATCTACGGGGAAGAATTCTTGACCAGGGCTAGGTTACTGGTCCCTATCTGAAGATAGTTTTGGAGAAGCCTTGGGACTGGGGTGGACAAAATGACTCACAAGATCAAGACAGACAGACATTATGAGGGAGGGACCATGCTCTCCCCAAACCTGTTCTTGAGCACTGATGAGCATCCTTGATCAAATGTGCCATCCCTAATTGCAGTCAAGTGCATTCCTAGTTGACTGGCAGTCTTTTCAAAGAAAAATGGGATGCGTACTTGGACTCACCTAAACAGCTCTGTAAACAATAGCCTCTGATTTATTTTGGTGGAGGATGTGGGGGAGGGGGGTCCACAGTGAATCTAATAAGATGGGAATTTTATCCTACTTGCTGATCAAATGATAAGATCTGGAACTAAATTTATGACTTTATTCCTCCTAAACCCTTTCAGCAGCATCTGTTCACAATATGTTAATTTTGTACTAGAAATGGGACTTTTTGCAGGAAACAAGCCATTGTAATGATGTTTAGTAATGGTATAAGTACTAACAGTCAGCAATTCAGGTTGTCTGGTTCTGTTGCCAAATTCATTTTTTAAACTCATAAAAGCACATAACAAAGCTTATAAATTAATAAACTACTAAAATATTTAGTGACATATATAGGGAAATTATCACAATAAGAAATGGAGCATAAGACATTAGTTTGGGGCTCTGAACACCCTTCTCTCAGAAGTACAGTTTTTCATGGAGCCAGATTCACTGAGGTATAAACTGTGCTGCTGAATATCTGATTTTTGGTGTAATCAGCAAACTCCTAGTTGCCAGCGTACATAGCTCTGTGTCAGAGAACCCCTAGGAATTCAAAGACTTTGGGACAAAGACAAACAGAAGGAAAAGAATGCCACTGTTCACCCACCCATTCTAATGCATCATGAAATGTATGATGGATATGAGTTTTTGAATGTATTTGTACAGTAAGTTCATGGAGAATGGAGCTATCAGTGGCTGCTAATCACAGTGGAGATATATATTCTCTCCAGTACCAGGGGCTGTGGGTTTCTGTAGTTTCTGGAGAGCATGTGTGTGGGTGTGGTTTTACTTCTGGTGTGCCACTGTGAGGGTAGAATGCTGGACAGTAGAATTATAGCATCTCAGATTTGGAAGGGGCTGCAAGGGTCATCTAGTCCGGCCTCCTGCCATGCAGAATTAAACAACTAAAGCACTTCTGAAAGATGGCCATCTGGTCTCTGTCTAAAGATCTCCAAAGAAGGAGAGTTCACAACCCTATGATAAGTCCTTGGTCAGCAGAGCTCTTCTACATTCTTAAATTCTTAGGGATGTTACTGAGCTGTAGTAAGAGCCAGTCAGTTGTTGAAATTGAGAAAAAGAGTGTTTTGGTGGCCCAGTACAGACATACTTCCTAACCTCCTAGGAATGATTAGAAGATTAAAGACTATGTCACAAGCTGCTCTTCCATGGTGGGTTTTAAGCTGTGCTACACATGTTACATAAGGGATGTGGTGGCTTAGTGGTTAAGACGCCAGTTCTGACAATCGGAAAATCAGAAGGTTGGCAGTTCGAGGCCCAAGTGCTGCATGATGGAGTGAACTCCCTTCACTAGTCCCAGCTTCTGCCAACCTAGCAGTTTGAAAGCATGTAAAAGTGCAAATAGATAAATAGGTACCACTTTGGTGGGAAGGTAACAGCGTTATGTGCAGTCATGCTGGCCACATGACCACCAGATTCATCCTTAGACAAAGCTGACTCTTCGGCTTAGTAAATTAAAATGGTTTCTAACTGCTTTGAAAGCGAGGAGTTTAGATGACATACACCTCAAAAGCAGCTGTAAAGTGGACTGAAGCCACACTCCGGGATTAATAACTGAAGCAAAAAGAAGCTGAGATAGTCTAAGTCAAGGCAGAAAATGCCTTGAAATCTTCACTGCTGCCTATAAATGCCCCGACACAAGTGCAGTGCTGCAGCAAAACAAAGAAATGAAAATGTGAAAACACCAATGGATGTAATGACAGCATACACAAACCAGACAGTCCCAACAAGGCGGCATGGGGTGAAGGTAAAGGGGGTATGTAACAGGGGCCTCCATGATTGTGCTTTGCCAATGTGTCACTCGCACACCAATGCACCAGTGCCCTTTACCGGCTGAGCATCACACGTGCTGTGTGGCCAAAGTGATGGTCATGCAATGGGATGGCATCTGGGTGGACGTGGGATGTATTTGGAGGTTGCAGGTGGTGTGTTTGTGCAACGATGTGTATGTATGGTGAGGAGGCAGTAAAAAAATTACCCAGTGGTGCAGCTTGATGCTACACTGTGCGGTTGGCCTATGTTTATTCAGTCTGCCTTGGGTACAGGCCATGTGGGCAGGGGAATTTTGACCCGCTTTTGGAAAAACAAGATCAAGCCATTTTTCCTGCTCATCTATTCTTGCCCATACTAAAAAATAAAATGTAATGTACAACCATACCAATACCTGGAATGAGTGAGATACATGGACAGGTGTGGGACATTTTGAGTCAGATAACCTCACAGTGTCCTACTCAGGAAATAAAAAAGGAAATGGAATGGAGTAGCATTAATAGTGAGGAAAGACATAGAAAATCAGTCAAAGTATATAACGTAAAGTCCGACTGAATCATGTCAATAAGGCTTCAAGGAAATCCAGTAAACACCACCATAATGCAAATATATGCACCAATCACAGAGGCAGGGGAAGAAGAAATTGAGAATTTCTATGATGGAGTCCAGGAAGAATTGACAGTATACCAAAACAGGACTGCTAGGTAATCGTAAGAGATTGGAATGCCAAAGTAGGAAGCAGAACAAGATTAAAGACAGTAGGAAGATTTAGTTCTGAGAATTCTAGGGGCTGGACTTGACATGGCATTCTAGATTAGTATTGGGTGGCCTGGAGCACCAAACTTTAGGTTTTTCCCTACAAAATTGGCTTTGAGTTCTTTCTAACATTATGCTAGGCAGACTTCAGAACCTCTTGTTTTGAAGCAGTTGACCTTAGTTTGGGGGCTTTGGTCTGTTGCCTCGTCCTGCTGAAATGTGACAAAAGCTTTGATCTTCTTGCCATATATAGATGGACTAGACATGGGATAGTCTTGCCATATATAGATGGAAGTGTTGGGGTGGGGTTAGAAGAAATGCTGATGGGAAGAGGGTTCAGTGAGAAACTTGTTCTCTGTCTTCTTAGCTGCAGTCGCTTGGAGATTGAGGGATTACTGTTAGTGGGAATTTTGTAGCATTTTTGGCTGAAAAGTAGACTCAGAGGCTCAGATAACTTTGTTAGTGGTTTCACTCTGTCTCTCCAATTTGCTCATTATTCTCCATCAGGCTGACAAGAAAAATGGAACAATCGCCAAAATTAAATAATTGCTCAAAAAAGGGGATGAGCTGTTCATCTCTTTGGACTGTCCTTTTCTGAGAAAATTGATTTTTCAATTAGACAGAATTCACCAATCGACAACTTGATTTACTGACTGGCCATAAATACATTTTTGGAAAAGGGCCTGGCAAAAGAGATAGAACAGAAACTTTTTATAATTTAAGTATTTACCTTAATGCTTATGTTTCACTATTTCCCTGTGTTGCTTTGGATGATAAATCTCTCAAGCTCAGTTCCACTTGGGTTAGCACTCTTGCACTTTCACGTTGCTTTTGAATTCTGCATGAGATTGCAGTGTTTTCATCCGAATAAAAATTTGTACAGATTTTTATGCATGGTTCTTAATAATGATTGTATGCACACATATGTGTGTACATTTAGTGTTCATATTTGTATCCATTCAAGAGTGTGCAGTGTTGCATGCACTTTTGCAAATGTATGTTTATAAGGATGTTCCAATGAATAAAGAATTTTTGCAAGCATTTTAAAATGAAAAGATAATTATGCACATTTTATTTTTATTAACTGCAGAGTAGACTTTTGCTAACAGAACAACATACCGGTTCATACTTTGTGACCCAGTGGCCTGACCCTTTAATCTGCTGAACTCCACAAGTGGATGCAGCAGTACCCACACCATTCACAACTTGACAACAAGCAGCAAGCAGCTCTTGTATCAGGGGCAAAGCAAAGCAAAGCAAAGCAAAGCAGCTTCATTTATATACCGCTTCATATCGCGCTATGGGATGTCTAAGCAGTTTACAACTGTAAGCTCATTGCCCCCTAACAGTTGGGTACTCATTTTAGCAACCTTGGAAGGATGCAAGCCTGAGTCTAGCCTGAACCCTGGCTAGTATTGAACTCGCAACCTTGTGGTCTATGAGTGAGTGGCTGCAGTACAGGCATTTAACCACTGTGCCACCAGGGCAGCTAGATGGCTGAAATCTTTCCCAGTGGGACACCACATTTGGAAGGGCCATTCATTGATTACGGTATATATTTATTTATTTATTATGGATTTTAATAATGCACTATTGAGCACATAAAGATTAGTTTTGATAGAGCCAGGCATGCAGGCTGTCAGTACTGACTGATCTTTGAATCTCCCATGTGGTCTTTGGGAGCTTTTTCCTGCTTTCCTCTACATCTAGTTTCCTTAACTTAAAATGTCCAGAGTTAAAAACTTTAAATGCTCTGCCTCTTAGCTTTGGAGGCAGGATTAGTTTCTAAAAAATTTTTAGGCTACAGAATAACAAGACCTACCAACCTAAAGTAAAACAGTAATCATCTGAAGCTACTATTTTAAAAAATCAAACTGATATTCTTTAATATCTACAATTAATTAACTTTTTCCAATGAAAGCAGATTATTGAACATATTCCTGAAGAACATGCTTCAAAATTTCATTTTGTATGGCTTGTTTTCCAGATGGTTTTAGAATTAGACTATTAACTCTTTTTTACAACTGTACACTCTTAAAAGTGAAATTGAGATGGTGGAATCCTAGATGTGGAAGCACATTGTGCTGTAACGTTTGTTGTTCTACAAGTAGTTGATGGTTTAGTATTTAGCAAACCAAGGGCTGCTATTAAAACTTTCCCAGAGAGAGAGAAGCTAAGAATGAACTTCCATTCTTCCAAATTTCCTTAGTGTTATGCATAGTCTCTTCTCCACTCACCCACACCTTACTGGCAAATGCTGCATTAAGTAACTATTCATTAAATACCACAGAGATGATATGCAATAAAGAAATAATCCATAGACCTGAGTTTGTGATTCTTCCTAGAAGAGTTAATATAATTAAAGATTAAAATACTGTGTGCACTCTCAACATGGAGATACCTTTTTGTACATGATGGGAATTGCATTAATAAGGAAGAGATCATTTTCCAATAACTTGCAGTATGAAAGACTCGTCCAATATCCCTTACTTGTGCTGACTTTATCATACCATTCCTTTAGTATTACTTTTTCAAGGTACTAAATTAGCAAGTGTAAAAACTCTCTATTCCACAAAATCAATGCAAGCTGAAAGTGTCTGTCTCCTGCATTCAGTTTTCTGCTTCAGGTAGAAGAGTATAAGTGGCTTTTTCTTGTAGCTGCTGCTGTTTTCAGGTTTGCATTTGTTTTCATACCTGAAAATCATACTTACTTCACCTATTCTTCTTCTCTAGAAATTGCATTTGTTTTATGTTCTCTGATATTAATGGAATCCTAGAGTTGACCTGCTTAAAGGTTCCAAGCCATCCAGCCCAACCCTATTTTGCCATGAAGAAATGCATAGTCAAAACACTTCCAACGAATGGCCATCCATCCTCTGCTTGAAAACTTCCAAAGGAAACTCCACCACTCTCCGAGGGAGTGTGTTCCACTGTCAAACAGCTCTTACTGTCAGGAGGTTCTTCCTAATGTTGAGGTGGAATCTCTTATCTTGTAGTTTGAATCCATTGCTCCAGTTCCTACTCGCTGGAGCAGCAAAAAACAAGCTTGTTCCATATTCAATATGACATCCCTTCAATTATTTAATGTATAGACTCATATATAAGTCTAGAAATTTCAGTTTAAAAATTGCCGCCCAAAAACCTGCATTGGCTTATCCACGGGTCAGTGTAAGTACTACACTGTCACTTTTATCAAAAAAAACCAACCATTCCCTTGTCTGAGCATAAAAAAGGAACCATCCCCTTATCAAAGCAACGTCACCATCATCGTTATTGTTATTTACATGAAGGACCAGCTTTCCTTCAGATACAAGTAGAGTCGTGAAAGGCAAGAGTTTTGTCCATTCTGAGAGCACCTAAAAGAAGCCCCAAACCTTTTTACTTTCTCTGCTGTGGGGACACTTCTGACCTTTTTGAATGTTTGGGCAGAATTTTTTTTTGGCAGTGACAGCTCTTTGGTCCTTCCCCTCAAAGGAAAACCAAGAGGACTCAGGGGATGAAGGATCTAAATAAGACATTTGAATATGTTTGTAAGCTTTTCTGGGTCAAAATCAGGCAAAGTTATCATAGTAATGTTAAAGGCTGTAATCACTGTAACATAGTTGCCATTTTCTTTGCTTTGCTTTTTCATCCTTTTTGGCTTGTGTACGTTTTTCTTAGCCTCGTATGTGCCTGGTCACCTCCCACACACATTGTACAGACACCATTTATGATAGGTCCCTCCTCATCCATTCAGCCTTTAGGGTAAGCACAAACAGTCATGCCTGCCCAACTTTTTAAAAGCATAATTTTCTTTTACTATGGCCTTTACATCTTTTGTTACATGCCCCTAAGTTTTACCCTTGGCTTATCCATGGGTCATATCAAAATGTTGACCCCCAAACCTGCTTTTGACTTATACGTGAAGTTGACTTATAGTCGAGTATATATGGTAAACATGGTTCTCATGTCACTACTTAACTTTCTCTTCCCCAGGCTAAACATACCCAGCTCCTAAAATGCTCCTCATAGGGCATGGTTTCCAGACCTTTCACTATTTTGGTCACCCTCCTCTGGACATGCTCCATCTTCTCAACATCATTCTTTAATTGTGGTGCCCAGAATGGGACACAGTATTCCAGAGGAGGTCTGACCAAAGCAGAATAGAATGGTACTATTACTTTCCTCAATCTAGACACTACATTCCTGTTGATGCAGCCTAGGATCATATTGGCTTTTTAGCTGCTGTCTCACAATGTTGACTGATTCAGCTTGTGTTCCACCAAGTTTCCTAGATGTCTTTCGCATGTGTTGTTGGTGAAATGGATGCCAGGTGTCACCCATTTCATTTCATTCCACTTTTCTGCCTAAGTGCATTTCTCTCTGTTGAAGTTCATTTTGCTAGTTTTGGCCCAGCTTTCTAATCTGTCAAAGCTCATTTAATTTGTGTCATCTGCAAATTTAATAAGCATGCCCTCTTATTCCATTATCCAAGTCATTGATAAAACTATTGTATAGCACTGGGCCCAGGACAGAACCCTATGGCCATATTAGTTATTAGAAGTTAGGCTAGCGCTAAGCACTGCCTGAATCCTAACTTTCACAAGCCTTTTCTTAGCAAAATGTGCAGGAACAATAAATGAGCTCACTGAATCATATCTGCATGATTTATCACAATTTGACACTGCCTGCAGGAAGTCAAGTTTACTATCTTTTCACAGTTGTCCCTTTAGCTCACTTGCTGTCACTTAACACAGCCATTGTGTAGCTTCTTTTCCACTTGTGTGTGTTTAATGTTTTATCATCAGTCCACTCTTTGCCTATACAAGTTTTACTAGTCTGTTAAATTTGACTGATTTTTATTTAGACTGTGATTATTCTCCTTACAAAGAGTGCAACATGTGGGTATGTGCAACATGTGGATATGGCAGAAATTTAAAAAATCTTCTTTTTATTGCCCGGATCAAAAAGGTTGCCTACCCCTGGATTATACTGACCTTCCTGTTATTCAGATTTCACTTTTATATTTCCATTCACGTATTGTGCTGCTACACATTTTCTTACAAAGCCCTTTTATGTATTTATTTATTTTACATAAATTTTTATTTTATTATCGATAACATATACTAATACAAATCTCAAATCCTCTTTCTATAAACAATAACTTACCATCGCCTAAGTAAACATATAATAATAGTGGTAATACTAATAATAGTGTTAATAATGATGATAAGATTAATAATAATAATAGTAAACTAAATGTATTAATTTTAAATATATAACTTTAAATCTATAAAAAAAACCTCTCACTGAAATGACATATGAGATTGTTACTATAATCCAGGGGTAGGCAACCTTTTTGATCCGGGGGCCAGGTTGCTGTCCCTCAGACAATTGAGGGGCCGAAGCACCAAAAATAAATAAATAAATAAATAAATAAATAAATAAATAATAAAAATAAAAAATGTAAAAAAAATGTAAAAAAAAAATAAAAAAATATGCATGCACACTCTCTCAGCCCCAGAAAAGCCATGGCAAAACCCCTGTGGAGATTTTGCCAAGAAAACCCCAAGAACAAGTAATAACAACAATAATCAATATCATCATGGCGGGCGGTGGCAGGGGGCGGCGGCAGCAGCGGCGACAGGACTGGCCTGGGGCCGGTCCAAAGGCCTCGGGGGGCGCATCCCCCCCCCCCCCCGAGGCCTTAGGTTACCTACCCCTTCTGTACTCCAATACGATTCCAGTTCCTAATCTTTTCAGACTGGGGCTAGGCATGCCTTTGCTGTCCCTCCATTCCTTCAATTTCCCTGGATTATCTACTCTTCTGCCGAAATGTTTAGTTAATAATTATCCATAGATCAATTTTCTTGTCATCTACAATGTTCTAATCTCTGTCTTGAAAAGCTATTGTTATTTAAAAATCTCCAAAGAAGGAGACTCTACCACACTTTGAGGCAGCATATTCCACCAGCGAATATCTCTCACTGTCAGGAAGTTCTTCCTAATGTTGAGGTGGAATCTCTTTTCTTGTAGGTTGAATCCGTTGTTCCATGTCCTAGTTTCTGGAGCAGCAGAAAACAAGCTTGCTCCCTCTTCAGTATGACATACTTTGGAATATTTAAACAGAGCTATTGTATCACCTCTTTTAACTTTCTTTTCTCTAGACTAATCTTATCCAGCTCCCTAAACCTTTCCTCATAGAGCATAGTTCCCAGACTTTTCACCATTTTAGTTGCTCTCCTCTGAATGCACTCCAATTTGTCAACTTGTTTTTGAATTGTGGTACCTAGAACTGGACACAATATTCCGGGTGAGGTCTGACCAAAGCAGAATAGATTGTTACTATTGCCTCTTTCAGTCTATACACTATACTTCTGTTGATGCAGCCCATAGTCACATTGGCTTTTTCAGCTGCTGCATCACACTGTTGACTCATGTTCAACTTCTGGTCTACTAGGATTCCTAGATCCCTTTCACATGTACTGTTTTCAAGCCAGGTGTCCCCCATCCTGTACCAATGCATTTGATTCTTTCTGCCTATAGGCGAATGATTTTGATAGTTTTTGACCAGTTTTCTAACATGTTGAGGTCATTTTGAATTTTCATCCTCTCCTCTAGGGTATCAGCTACCCCTCCTAATTTAGTGTCATCTGAAGATTCCATTAGCATGCTCTGTATTCCATCATCCATTGATATTGAATAGCACTGGACCCAGGACAGTACTCTGTGGCACCTTACTGGTCACTTCTCTCCAGGCTGAAGAGGAGCCATTTTTAGTACCTGTTGGGATTGGCTGTTTAACCACTTACAAATCCATCTTAACAGTAGCATTATCTAGCCCACTTTTTACTAGCTTGTTTGCAAGAATATCATGGGGCACCTTGTTGAAGATCTTACTGAAATCGAGATGTTACATCCACAGCATTCCCTTCATCTACCAACCTGGTAATTTTATCAAAAAAAGTGATCAGATTAGTCTGGCATGACTTTATTTTTGAGAAACCCATGTTATCCTTTATGTGATTATGGCATTGCTTTCTAAATGCTTACAGGCTATTTCATGATCTACTCTAGAATCTTTCCTGTTATTGATTTTAGGCTGGCTGGGTATTATTTGTTTGTATCCTCTTTTATTCTCTCTTTGAAGATGGGGACAATGTTTACCCTCCTCCAGTCTGCTGGGACTTCTCATGTTCTTCAGGAATTCTTAAAGATTATTGACAATGGCTCTGAGATTACATTTGCCAATTCTTTTAATATCTTTGAATGTAGTTCATCTGGCCCTGGAGATTTGAATTCATTGTTTACTGTACTATCTCTACCTATTCCATGTTGCATTTCTCTTACTGAATCCTCTGTTCCATTTCCCTCAGGTTGAGCACCATTTTCCTTTTGTGAGAAGACTAAGCCAAAGAATGTGTTAAATAGCTTTGCCTTTTTTCTGTCCCCTTTATCACCATCTTCCTTACTCAGTGGCCCTACTATTTCCTCCTTCTTCCTTTTGCTACGGACATAACCAAAAAGCTCTTTCTGTGGTTCTTAATCTCGCTAGGAAGCCTGAGTTCATTCTTCACTTTAGCTTTTCTGACTTCACTCTAGCTTTTCTGACTTTTCCTCTACATGTGCTAGCTATTTGTTTGAATTTTTGGTGATTCTCCCCCCTCCCCATTTCTTACACATTATACATGAATTGTACAGTTGACAAAAACTGTCATCTGAATGAATGAATACAGTTGACAAAAACTGTCATCTGACATGTGACCAGCCTCCTGGTCCACTAATAAAGAATGTTGACTGTGAGTCATCTTTTAGTCAATCAAAATATTTTTCTGTTGTTCAAAGGCATATTACACCAACAGTACCGTATTTTCTGGCGTATAAGATGACTTTTTAACCCCAAAAAAGCTTCCCAAAAGTTGGGGGGTCATCTTATACGCAGGTAAGAGAAAAAAGTCTGCTCACCTGTCTCCCTTCTCAGTGCGGTGGCCATTTTGTCTTCTCCTCCCTCTCAACTCACCAAGCTGGGCCACACCCTCAAGAAAATCAAGGAGGAGCAGGAGGCGTGGCATGGCCTCCGAGAAGAAGAGGAGGAGAAAGCAGGATGAGGTGAGATGTTTCTCCCTTCCTCCCTCGCTGGGTTGGGAGGAAAACCCCACTGGGTGGCCTTGGGCAAATCACACTCTCTCAGCCTCAGGTGTTTGCTTGGCAAGGTTTCCTAAGCCTCATAGTGTTTGCTTGGCAAGGTTTCTTCAGAGGGGAGTTTGCCTTTGCCATTGCCATCTCCTGAGTCTGAGAGAGTGTGACTTGCCCAAGGTCACCCAGGGGATTCCATGGCTGAGCCAGGATTCGAACCCTGGTTTCTAGAGTCATACTGCTGTTGTTGCTGTGCACCTTCAAGTCATTTCCAACTGGTGATGACACTAAGGCAAACCTATCATGAACCTATCATTTCTTTCCTATGTGTTTTTTCAGACAGGGTTTGCCTTTGCCATCCTCTGGGGCTGAGAGAGTGTGACATCTAAGATTGTTGTTGTTGTTGTTGTATGCCTTTGAGTCATTTCCAACTTACAGCAAACCTAAGTCTCATAGTGTTTGCTTGGCAAGGTTTCTTCAGAGGGGAGTTTGCCATTGCCATCTCCTGAGTCTGAGAGAGTGTGACTTGCCCAAGGTCACCCAGGGGGATTCCATGGCTGAGCCAGGATTCGAACCCTGGTTTCTAGAGTCATACTCTGATACCCAGACAAGGTGACCAAATGTGTTCAATGCAAAGGAGGACAAGTCACTACAAAAAATGTAGGACATACAAGAAAAAAAAGGTAGAGAAAGCTAAAAACACTAATATAAAAGTAAATCCATGCTTCTTAGCCGTGATCAAAATGGAGGACGTTTTAATGGTCAAAATGGTGACTTTTAACCTTATCATGGGGTGTTCTTGGCATGTTTCTTCAAATGAGGGTTGCCATTACCATCCTCTGAGGCTGAGAGTGTGTGACATGGCCAGAGTCACTTACTTTGAAGGCAAATGGAGGACGGGAGGAGAAGGAAGGACCCAGGCAGAGAAGAACGCAAACGGAGGAGGGGGGGAGAAAAAAAGATCCTGCAAGATCTGAAGGCAAATGGAGGACGGGAGGAGAAGAAAGGACCCAGGCAGAGAAGAAGGCAAACGGAGTGGGGGGGGGGGGGAGAAAAAAAGATCCTGCAAGATCTGAAGGCAAATGGAGGACGGGAGGAGAAGAAAAGACCCAAGGTAGAGAAGGAGGAGGGGGAGAAGGAGGGGAGAAGGAGGAGGAAGCCACTTCTAAGATTTGTCAACTGTATTGTTGTTGTATGCCTTTGAGTCGTTTCCGACTTACAACAACCCTAAGGCAGCCCTATCATGTTGTTTTCTTGGCAAGGTTTCTTCAGAGGGAGTTTGCCATTGCCTTCTTCTGAGGCTGAGAGAGTGTGACTTGCCCAAGGTCACTCAGTGGGTTTCATGGCTAAACAGGGACTCGAACCCTCACCTCCAGAGTCATACTCCTATACTCAGACAGGGTGACCAAATGTGTTCAATGCAAAGGAGGACAAGTCACTACAAAAAATGTAGGACATACAAGGAAAAAATGTAGAGAAAGCTAAAAACACTAATATAAATGTAAATCCATGCTTCTTAGCCATGCTTAGAGAGAGGGTTGACATGGAGGGCATGTCCTGGAAAAGAGGAAGCTAAGTAGCCCATTGAACTGCAAATCCAAGAGCTCTCATAATATGGAGCCAAGGCAGTTAAAGTGGTGTCAAACTGCATCAGTTCTACAGTATGGATGCAGCCTGAATCTGCGCTGCAGAAATAATGGAGTTTGACACCGCTTTAACTGCCATGGCTCCATCCTATGGACTCCTAGGATCTGCAGTTTGTTTTGTGGTACTAGAGCTCTCTGACAGAAAAGGCTAAATATCTCACAAAACTTCAAATCCCAGAATTCCATAGTCTTGAGTCAGGACAGTTAAAGCAATGTCAAATTGTTTTAATAAATTTCTGCAATGCAGACACAGCCAAATTTGATGTGTTGCTTGGGCATGGCTTCTTTAACAAATAATTCTGCACAATGAAAGAGAAAGAAAGTGTACCCTTGAAGATTTATCTAAAGAAGAACCAAGTTCCTTACTTGGAGGTTATATGTGTATTTTGTGTGCCTTCAAATTGTTCCTGACTTAATGGTGATGATGGGGTTTTCTTGGCAAGATTCTCTCAAGAAGAATCATAGAATCATAGAATCATAGAGTTGGAAGAGACCACAAGGGCCATTCAGTCCAACCCCCTGCCATGCAGGAACTTCCAATCAAAGCATCCCTGACAGATGGCCATTGCCTTCTCCTGAGGCTGAGTGAGGCTGAGAGAGTGTGACTTGCCCAAGGTCACCCACTGGGTTTCATGGCAGAGTGGGGAATCAAACCCAGGTCTCCAGAGTGGTAGTCCAACACTCAAACCACTACACCATGCTGGCTCCTATTCCCATGTACTACTTATGAAACAACTGCAGACTTTTTTATTGTTCTTGTGTGTCTTCAAGTCCTTTCCGACTTATGGCAACCCTAAGGCAACCTTATCATTAAAGAATGGTATGTTTCTTCAAATGGTATGTTTCTTCAAATGGGGGTTGCCATTACCATCCTCTGGGGCTGAGAGTGTGTGACATGCCCAGGGTCACTTACTTGGCTGTTAATTGTACATACCCCAGAATGCATTACCTTGTATATTGGCAGTCCTTCCCCCCAACACTTTCTCATTTTCCCCCAAACATCTCATAGCTGGGAGATGGAAATAATTTTTACAGCAGCATTTAAATCTGGACTATTTTTTAAAGTAAGGTCCAAAACACACTGCAGAAAGAAATGCTAGGGATCTGTAGTTTGTTGTGTTTATAAGTGACAGTTTTCCTGCTAAGTACCTGCATGTCATAAGCATTTGAATTAACATTACCATATTGAAATCAAATCTAATTTTTTAAATTTTTTATTTGGTGTGTGTTGGAAAGGGGGGTCGTCTTATACGGCGAGTATATCCCAAACTCTATATTTTAACTGGAAAGGTTGGGGGGTCGTCTTATACGCCCAGTCGTCTTATATGCCGGAAAATATGTTATTTTCCTAGGTTTTCTGAAATCAGCTTTCCTAAAGCATACAACACATGTCTTTCTATTCTTGACTTCCATTTTCCACTGTTTTAACAAACTCCAGGAGACCATGATCACTCTTCCTAAATATCCCGCCACTTCTGCCCCTTTAACCATATCATCCCTGTTGGTTAGGATGAGAACGAAAATAGCTGAACCCTTGTTGCCTCTTCCACCTGGTCAATGAAGTTATCTGCAAGCCAAGTGAGGAATTTGTTGGACCTTGAATTTTTATTGGAGTTTGACTTCCAGCAAATACCATGATAGTCAAAATCCCCCATTACCACTATATCTCTCCTTTCTGAATCTATGGTCATCTGTTCCAGGAAAACCTTATCCACATCCTCAGTCTTGCTTGGGGATCTGTAGTAGACCTCCCACAATGATGTCACTGTTGTTTCTCTCCTGAATTTTTACTTAAGATGCTCTCAACCTGGTTTCCAGGATTTAAGTCATGGATCTCTTCAGAGGTGTAATCATTCTTGACATATAATTCTACTCTTTCTCCTTTCTTATTTGGTCTATTTCTTTGAAACAGGTGATACCTCTCTACTACTACAGGTTATATCCCTTTGATTCAAGAGTTTGACCTTTTAAGTTATTTGGGGCATTGGGAGGGGGTGAATGTTCTTTCCAGTAAGTGTAAAGAACACACAAACAAATTGTGGGGAAAGTGAAGTTAAGGGAGGAGAAGTTGGTGAGAAGAAGAAAATTGTCATGGGGGTGGGGGGAGAGCACAAAATGCCAGGATGAGAAAGGGAGAAGAATACTGGGAGAAGAATTAAACAAGAAGGAAAAGGAACATGAACAAAGAGTGAAAGGAGTAAAGACAGACAAATAGGGTAACAACAAAGAAGTGTGGCCTTTGAAGAGTATTCTACACAGGCATTGAAAACTGCCTGGCTGTTTTCTCATTAAAAATACCTTTGAAACTTCCTTGTTCTTCTACTCTCCTAACGGGACAAAGTGTATCACTGAAATAGTACAACAAAGAAAACTTCTAGCTCCAAAGGAACACTTTTGGGGAGGAGAAACAGAGAAACTAGAATTAATTTCACAAACACTTCCATGATAATGCCAATCTACCAGTCTCCTACCTGAGGGACAATCCTGGGTCCCAGGCAGCCAGGATTGTATCAGAGATCAGTACCTGTAGCAACCCATTTTTAGGGAATCCATTAAAAGGAGGAAAGACGGTGAGGAAAAGGAGGAGAGTGCATTTTCTGCTGTTGTTGCCAACCCATCTCTGGACTAAGTGCAAAAAAATATCAAGGCATAATTGTTGTGCTATAACTGCTAACTGGTCTAGAACAGAAAGGAAGTAAGTGGAGGCACCAATCAGAGAAGCAGGAACATGCAGGGAGCCACTTTCAGAGCAAAGGAAAGCTGCTTCTTGACCTCTTCCATTTCTCAGATGCTATTGACTACTGGGTAGTTCTGAGATGTTTGCAACCATGAAAATAAGAGAGTTGAATTGTGTGGTCCTGTCCATTGTGGCAATTTCGCCCTGTTGTATTGACCTGGTTTTGAATTAACAGTAAAAATGGTTTATTCTTATGTGTGCAAACTGTGGTTTGTTTCACTCTGCCTCCCCTCTCAGCTATGGCACAGATGCAAGAATAATCACGTTTCAGCCTGACATCCACCCAGTTGTTTTCTCTGATTAATTTTAATTGTGGTTAGCTGACACAAGATAGCATAACAACATTTGGCTTGAAGTTGACTGACCTCAATTAATCCTAATTCAACCAACATCTTTTGTCAGGGTTTGCATTTGATGACAAACTGCTGTTACTCCCCAAATGGAAGATTCAAACTCCTCCTCCTGTTCATGTTGGAGAGAAGCTGGGAAGGCCAGACACACTCTTTCAGAGAAGCATGATGGATTCTTACTACACTCAAATGAGGGCATTGTCTATTTTCAGTGCACATCCAAAATCTGTCGCCTCTTACTTTTGGCAGTTTCCATCATTCCTGCACTAAAATGTCTTTCTGTTTGTTGAAATGCTAAAGCTGCTTTTAGTAAACTTCGTGTGAATTAATGTGTATTTTTTAAAAAAAGAATATATTAACAATAAATGTTGATGCTTGGTTATTTGCTTCTGCAGCTTAATCTCAGAAAAAAGATCCATAGGTCTTAGATGCCATAGTGTGTAAAGTAAAGCAAAATGTTCTGATACAATCTGCATCTGCTTATCTGGAGCCTGAATAAAATATTTCTTAGCTGTGTGTGGGATTTGGAGGTGCAGTGGCAATAGGGAGAGGTGGTGCTGTATTCTTTGTAATTTGGATCATGTATTCTTAATCTGTTGTACATCTTCTGCTATGTGCAGATTTGGAAGGAGGCTTTAGATGGCACATAAAGAGTATCAGTTTACTAGGTATTCCAACTGTTGTTAAATAATACATTCTAGAGCAGGGGTAGGCAACCTTTTTGAGCCGGGGGCCGGGTTGCTGTCCCTCAGACAATTGGGGGGCCGGAGCACCCAATAAATAAATAAATAAATAAATACTATTTTAAAAAATTAAAAAATATGCATGCACACTCTCTCAGCCCCAGAAAAGCCATGGTAAAACCCCTGTGGAGGTTTTGCCAAGAAAACCCCAAGAACAAGTAATAACAACAATAATCGGCAGCGGTGGGGGGCAGCAGGACCGGCCTGGGGCCGGTCCAAAGGCCTCGGGGGGCCACATCTGGCCCCTGGGCCTTAGGTTGCCTACCCCTGTTCTAGAGTAGCGGTCCTTTTAGTGTTTGCTGCACAAGCACAAGAGTTTGGTGGTGCTTAAGGATCGCATGTTTATTCCTGCCAGTGAATCTGTTTATGATGCTACAAGACTCTTGGATGTTAAATAATTCTTTGATGTGTATCCCACATTTAAAGATAAGGTTGTAGTGGTAGGCAATTCCATTAAGGGGGGCATTTTTTTTCTGCAGCACAAATTCACACAGTGATGTATGGAAAAGGCTCTTGTAGCATCTTTGAGAGTAAGAGGCAGAAGTTGGTAGTATAGGTTTTCGTATTAGTTTTAGTTTTAGTCTGCTTCATCAGGTGAATGGAGTGAACTGCCTAGGAACAGACCTTTATAGTTGTGAATGAGCTGGATGTATATATGAATATATATGAATAGCAACAGAAATGTAAAACTTGGGTGACAAGGTCAGATTTAAAGATACTGGACAAAGGCAGGAGGAAAGATGTTACCCAAAGCCAAGATGAGTAGATAACCATATGATTGGTGAAAGGGGTTCTTGGAATGTAGTGTGATGCTGACTGGAAACCAGAAAGGAGCTGTGATAAACTAGCAAAGAGAGCCTTCATGAGGCTGGGGTGTTAACTACTGTTTATCAATGTAATCCCATTTTTTTTAACATGCTGATCCTTTGTATGAATATTGGAGCTAACATGTTTATTGGTTTATATACTAAGAATAAGAGGTAAGCTTTAGTAATCATAAAATCATAGTTAGAAGGAACCACAAGGACCATCTGTTTCAACTCCTTTGCCATGGAGAAAGGAACACACAACTAAAGCACTCCTAACTATGGCCCACACAATATGGGAGATCAGTGCTATGGTTCTATAATTGCTGCAGTCTCTTGTGTCTCCCTTTTTGTTGATGGGGATGTATATTGATCACTTCTAATCTTTGGCCATCGTTTTGTTTTCCATATGTGTTGACATATATTAGCTAGCACTAGAGTTGACTCTGTCAATGTGGATTGCAGCAGTTCAGTTGGAATATCATCTGTTCCTGGTGATTTGTTTTTCGCTATTTCTCTTATTGCAGTTTCCACCTCACTTTTTAGAATTTGGGGTTCATCTTCAATGGCTCTTCGTTCCATGTGTCATATGTCATAGTCTCATTGAATGTGTGACACCAAGGCCCTCCTGGTCCATCCCCTCTGATAATTGATGACTAACAGCACTTTGAAGTCAAGCAAATTTTGGACTCTCAGAGGCACATTCTTAATACTTTGTGCAGTGGAAAAAATGTCCCCAGAGACATTCAGAGTGGATGGAGGATATTCATGCCAGGGCCTCTAAACTAGTTAAGAACTTCCATAAGATGTACCATGACAAACCTGGGCTTGACTGATGGGTTCTGTGAACGTGATGATAATTTTTGGCTGATGTTGTTTTCTTTCTATTACTTTGCTGCTAGAATTTGTCCTTGCCTACTTTGTGGAGAAGGAAGCTTTCTTGTAGGGATGGATATCACAGTCACCCCTCAGGGCTCTCTCTGCCATGTTAAAGTTAGATCTGTTTAGCTATGCTGTAGACATGTTGGGAGGTTAGGTGCAAAGGGAGGGAGGCAAGCAGCTGTGGGCAATTGCTGACACTGCTTTTTGGGGAGCTGTACTTCATTTCAGTTTATCTTGAATGTATCTTTGAAGTTTCATTTCTGTACTGTGTTTTGATGTTTCAGGGTAGTTTCCATCCTCTTATTGCCTGGTATGGGTGCAAGGCATTATGTTCATGTTTCATGTTTGATGTCTTGCATTCACGTGTTGTGTTCAGTAAACCTTTGACTTGTTTCCAGTGATACTCCCAGCTCCTTGTGTAGCTTGCTACTCTCCCATTTGTGTCAGGCACAGAAGCCATGAAAAAAAAGGTTGCATACCTCAACTGTAGTTCTTCAAGTGGTCATCTGTGAACTCACACAACCCCTCCCATCCTCCCCATAAGACCCTGCCAGTCTTATGGATTGCTGCATCAGCATCTGTGGATTTTGCAGTTTCGACTGGAGAGACCTTATATAGGGTTGCTGGAGGTGGGCAGAGTTACTGCAAAATGCTTCTATAATATTCTTAAATGATGTATTCCGAATGATGTACTGCATAAGCACAGGATAGCCCATTTGTGTGAGCTCACAGGTGACCAGTCAAAGAACTACAGTTAAGGTATGCAACCTGTCCTTATCACTTGCTGTCAATGCCTGTGGGTTCAGACTTATTGGTGGCCCCAGAAAGTTCATTGCCCATCAGTGTTCATACGCAGATCATGTTGTAAGAACTGGAACACTTAAATGGGATTCATTGAAGAACTGCTGAATTGGCCAAACAATGAAAGCTCAAGAAAGTGTCAGTGTGACTCTACATGTCTTTGCTGCTGTACAGCAAAACACAGAACTCTCCAGCTGAGAATTCTACATATTTCTTCCTAAATTGCAAATCCCGGGATTTCATAGATATTGCCATGGCAATTAAAGTGGAATCATGGAGCTATAATTGCATGGTGTGAAGGGACCCTCAATGGTTTCCTATGACGTTTTTTTTATGATTTCTCCGACATTGCTTCTTTGTTCTACAGTCTTAAGTGTAATCTGATATCTTAACCGTCCAGAAGTGACTCAGTCATTCTTTGTGCATTATCTTTGATAACTGCATCTACTCCCATTGTAACCTAATAAAGAATTCTGATAAACTAGAAAACTTGCACATTGGTCTGTAATATTTTGACTAGACCTAATAAAGGTATTGTCCAACTGTGGAAATTGGAACCTTTTTCTATATTTCTCTGTTCCACCTTTTTTGTAACATTCTATTGTTGTATGCCTACATGTTATTTCCAACAAATAGCAATCCTTGGCAAACCTATCACAGGATTTTTTGGCAAGATTTGTTCAGAGGGCTTGCCTTTGCCTTTGCTTCTGAGGCTGAGAGAACAGGACACTTCATGTGATTGGCCCCAGACTGCGGAATTCCTTCCCTGTTGCTGTTGTGCACCTTCAACTCTAATTTATGGCAATCCTATCCTACAATTTACTTGGCAAGTTTTCCTCGAGTTTTGCCATTGCTTTTCTCTGAGGATGTGACTTCCTCATGGTCCCCCAATGGGTTTCTGCAGCTGAGTGGGTCTCACAGAGTCATAGTCCAACACTCTACATCAGGGGTAGGCAACCTTTCCCCTTTAAGGGCCGAGGGACTTCAGTTCCCAGAAGCCTCAGCCATGTTAGCCAATAGTCCCATGTTGGCCAATAGCTCCTGGGATTCTGGGAGCTGAAGTCCCTCGGCCCTTAAAGGGGAAAGGTTGCCTACCCCTGCTCTACATCATGCTGGTTCTTCCTTACATTCCCTGATGCCAACTTCCTGAATGTGAAATTGAATTCTTGATCCAGATTTTATGCTAGCAATAAACTTGTATCAAATTCAGAACCAGTTCCTTTTATTATAAGGAAGGTCCTTTTGCAGTTCTCACAGTTTTGAAATAATGATGCAGTGATAAATTATTTATTCATGCAAAAAGAGAATTTGTAATACTAGAAGAACGAAAATCAAGGAAAGAATTGTGTGGCTGTGTGCTTTCTGCTGTCAACATTAAAAATAACTCTATTACTATGTTATTTTACTGCGGGGTGTTCTCTGGGCACTTGTATATTTACATCAAACCCTGTGGGTGGGTTAAATCAAAAAGCTTGGCAAAGGAAATTCTGCTCAGTGACTTCATGTGAATTTCCCTTTTAATTGCCCTCCTTTAGAAGATCACTTGTAGCAGTTTAATTTTTTAAAATACATAACTGCAAAATGTTTCCACCCAGGCTACTGTCTCATGTATACCAACTCAAGTAAAGTAAATTAGGCAGAAATCCACACAAATTCAGTGTCTAACAACACTTATCTTGATATGAAATAGGATTTTCTGAACATGGCACGTTGGATAATATGGGGTGTTGTTGCTCAGAGCAAATTTGACTGTAATAGAACCAACTCAGGCAATCCAGGTATAGTCACCATTGGGCTGGTGTTGATGTTTGTTTTTCTCGCATGGATGGGATAGTTTGAAAGAAAGAAACGAAAGAAAAGTATTGAGGAGTCACCTCTGCATTCTCTTAACCAGGGGTAGGCAGCCTAAGGCCCGGGGGTCGGATGCAGTCCCTCGAGGCCTTTGGACCGGCCCCAGGCCAGTCCTGCCGCCGCCGCCGCTGCCCACCATGATGATATTGATTATTGTTGTTATTACGTGTTCTTGGGTTTTTCTTGGCAAAATCTCCACAGGGGTTTTGCCATGGCTTTTCTGGGGCTGAGAGAGTGTGCATGCATTTTTTTAATTTTTATTTTTTTTAAAAAAATCATATTTATTAATTTATTTATTTATGGTGCTTCGGGCCCCCCAGTTGTCTGAGGGACAGCAACCCGGCCCCCGGCTCAAAAAGGTTGCCTACCCCTGCTCTTAACTTTCATTAAGTACTCTGTGTGGTAGAATAAACCAACATGGGACCATAGAAAGCTCCTTGTTCTGTGTACCTCAGTTTTGTCTATGCTAACTGCTCAGGTGCTCTGCAGGAAAGAACCGCTCTCTGTTCTATTCAGACATAGCAGGGATTGGGATCTTCTGCATGAAAATCCTGTTTGTTTGGTTGGTTGGTTGGTTGGTTTTAATTGAGGTACAGTTCTTCTGTTTTTTTTGGCTAATTCCTGAAACAATAAAACTGAACTGAGGTGGACAGGCACTGTGCATCTGACTCTTCCACCACCCCATTTCTGTTTCAAATGATAATGCAAAATCTTCTCACTATCTAGGCAGCTGTGATAAATAGCCCTGTAGACTTGGTGCTGCCTGATCCCTTGATTCTTGTATGCAACGTGTCTTGGGTATCTTAAAGAAAAACCGAATCACAAGTCAAAGTCTTGTTAGTGCAATTAAATGAAGAATGTAGATGAACTTAAATTTCCTGAAGCTCAAACATTTCCTTCTGAAGTCTAGATGTGCTTCTGTGGAATATGAAATGTAACTTCAATATCTCAAACTGGAATGAGTTAGAATTATATATTCTGCTATGAAACACATGAACACAAGAGGCTGCCTTTACCGTTATAACACCCTTGGTCCATCTAGCCAAATATTGTCAACTCTGACTAGAATCTTCTGTTTTGGGGGCATTCAGAAAGGATTCCCTATTTGGCCCTAGATCCTTGCCCTTCCCTTTCAGTATCTCCAACCTACCTAGCTTACATAATCAGATGAGGTAGCATGTGTTCAGCATGGTCAGTGGGGCCCTTTTTGGCTTATTTGAGGCAGAAGGGAGAGAACTGTTTCACAAAAAGACTCCTGGGAATGGTGTGCCAATGGTCGGCACAGCCAGAACCAAAAGTGGCCAGGACTAGTAACAAATGGGGATGGGGAGAGAGCCCCACACTCCCTCTCCCCACCCCCTCTACGTATCCCCTTCCACCTATTTTCTTGCCCCTCTCCTTTAAAGGAAAGCTTGGTTTTATCACTGTGGAAGACTTAAATCTCTGTCCAGAACAATTCATTAGAGCAGTGGAGGTTCTTAAAAGTTGTTTATGACATAACAGTTTCAGAAATTGTTGTTTTTCTTCTGATTTACTTCACAGTCATGTTGAATGTAAAATTGGCACTTTCCCCTATATTTCATATAAAAAACAGTTGCCCATTTAAGCTTTTATTTTAAAGTAACTAGTGATTGTGATAAAGTAACTAGTGATTGAAAGTAACTAGGTGTCATTATTTTGAGACAAGTTTCTGTTGTGTTCACTTTTGATTCCTCTTCATCTTGGAGAGAAGTGACCAGTGGGGTGCCACAGGGTTCTGTCCTGGGCCCAGTGCTCTTCAACATCTTTATCAATGACTTAGATGATAGTATAGCGGGCATCCTAATCAAATTTTCAGATGACACCAAATTAGGAGTAGTAGTTAATATCTCAGAGGAGAGGATCAAAATTCAAAATGACCTTAATAGATTAGAAATCTGGGCCAAAACTAACAAAATGAACTTCAACAGGGAAAAATGTAAGGTACTGCACTTAGGCATAAAAAAAATGAAATGCCTAGATATAGGATGGGGATACCTGGCTTAACAGAAAACTTCCCTGACCTAGAACAACTACTAAGAAAGATCAAGGAAGAAAGTGCCAAAGGCAGGCCTGCTGTTGAACATAAAGAAAACAGAAATAATGACAATGGAGAGTCTTGACAAATTCTGCCTAGACAATGAAGAAATAGAAGTTGTAAAAGAGTTCTCATACCTGTAAATAGCCAGTGCTATTTACAGTTTAAATGGTTAGAGGACCAGTCGGGGAACTTTTTTTGTATTTACAAGTGGTTGCGGGCAACAGCCAGGGCTATTTAAAATTTAAATGGCTTCACACCGGCCAGTCTGGGAAATTTAAAATGGAAATGGCGCATGCGCAAAACATTTGTTTCCTATGTTATATCAATTCAATCACTGATATGTCTGGAAAACAATTGTGCAATTCTAGACTTTTTACTTGTGTTGTTGTGCAAAAGTGTCAGAGTGTGAAAATATAGAGAACTATAGCACTATTCTTTCTTTTTCTTTCTATTACCACAATTGCTGCTGCATTGGCCCTAGTGTGATAATGTTCATTGATAGAAATGGGGACTGCAGCTAGGAAATCAGAAGAAGATTAAGAATCGGGAGAGCGGCTATGAAAGAAAAATCTTAAAAAAGATTTTAAAATGCAAACACAAAAGATTCTAAAATGCAAATACAACTCAGCACAAAAGTCAGAATCATACAAGCCATTGTATTTCCTGTTACCATGTATGGATGTGAGAGCTGGACAGTTAAGGAAGATGATAGGAAGAAAATCAGTTCATTTGAGATGTGGTGCTGGAGAAGAGTGCTGAGTAGCCAGTGGACATCCAAAAAGTAAAAAAAGTAAAAAAAAATAAAAATAAATGGATGATCAAGCCAGAGATCTCCCTGGAAGCCAAGATGACAAAACTGAGGCTATCATATTTCAGGCACATCATGAGAAGGGAGGACTCACTGGAAAAAAAACAATAATGCTAGGATAGGTAGAGCAGGGGTAGGCAACCTTTCCCCTTTAAGGGCCGAGGGACTTCAGCTCCCAGAAGCCTCAGCCATGTTGGCCAATAGTCCCATGTTGGCCAATAGCTCCTGGGATTCTGGGAGCTGAAGTCCCTTGGCCCTTAAAGGGGAAAGGTTGCCTACCCCTGAGGTAGAGGGAAGTAGAAAGGGAGGAAGGCCACATGCTAGATGGATGGACTCTATTAAGGAGATCACAGGTATGAGTTTACGGGACCTAAGCAGAGCAGTGGACGACAGGGGGTCTTGGAGATGTCTGATCCACAGGGTCACCATGGGTTGAGATTGACTCCAGGGCAGTTGACAACAACAACAACAACAACAACCTGGCTTAACAAGACTCCATGTGAAAGGGATCTAGAAATCCTAGTAGACCACAAGTTGAACATGAGTCAACAGTGTGACGCAGCAGCTAAAAAGGCCAATGCGACTCTAGGCTGCATTAATAGAAGTATAGTGTCTAGATCAAGGGAAGTAATAGTGCCTCTCTATTATGCTTTGGTTAGGGCTCACCTGGAATACTGTGTCCAGTTCTGGACACCACAGTTCAAAAAGGATCTTGACAACCTGGAGTGTTTGCAGAGGAGTGTGACCAAAATGGTGAAGGGTCTGATACCCCGCCTTTTGCTTTGGCAATCAAATATTAACCTTCTCTTCTCCAGGCTAAACATACCCAGCTTCCTAAGTTGCTCCTCGTAGGGCATGGTTTCCAGACACTTCACCATTTTGGTCACACTCCTCTGCAAACATTAGGAGGAACCTTTCTGACAGTAAGAGCTGTTCGACAGTGGAACACATTCCCTCGGAGAGTGGTGGAGTCTCAATAATAATAATAATAATAATAATAATAATAATAAGTATAATAATAATAATAATAATAAGTATAATAATAATAAGCCTTCAGTTCCCTCTGTTTCCCAGAATGGTTTGGGGAGCAGACCAACCATTCCACAGAACCTCACTCTGCTCCTTTGCAATGCCAGGTCGGTAAGGAATAAGACCCATATTATCCAGGATCTTCTCCTGGATGAGGATGCCGACCTGGCTTGCATTACAGAGACCTGGCTGGGGGAGGATAGTGCTGTTACATGGGCGCAGGCCCTCCCAGCCGGGTACTCTGTTAGTGAGCAGGTGAGGGGAAGTGGGCGGGGGGGCGGTGTGGCTCTGGTTCATAAGAACACCTTGACCTTGACCAGGATACCTATCCGGAACACGGTCCACTTCGAGTGTATGTACCTTAGCCTGAAGACTAGGGATAGTTTAGGGATTCTGCTAGTCTACCGACCACCCCGTTGTCTAGCAGACTCCCTGACCGAGCTGACACAGCTAGTCTCTGAGCTCATGTTGGAGTCTCCCAGACTTTTGGTTCTGGGGGACTTTAAAATTCCGCTCGAGACCAGTTTAACGGGTGCGGCTCGGGAGTTCATGGATACCATGACAAACATGGGCCTATCCCAATTGGTCGACGGGCCCACGCATTGTGCTGGTCATACACTCGATGCGGTCTTTAGTACGGAACAGGAATATCCGTGGGCGGAGGTGGTAAGTACCTCCGCATTGTCATGGACGGATCATTTCCTGGTCAAAGTGGAACTGAGAGCCAATATCCGCTCCTCCGGGGGTGGGGGGCCTATTCGAATGGTCCGCCCTCGAAGGCTAATGGAGCCAATTGGATTCCAGAAAGCCTTAGAGGGTTCAATGGTTGGAAATGCCGGTGATCCTGTCGAGGCCCTGGTTAATACTTGGAACAGCGATCTTGCCAGGGCCATAGACACGATCGCTCCCAAGCGCCCTTGCCGCACCGCTTCAAATCGTAAGCCATGGTATACACCTGAGCTTAGGATGATGAAGCGGGCTGGACAACGGCTAGAGTGCAGGTGGCGGAAAACTCGACTCTTATCTGACAGAACTTGCCATAGGAATTTTCTTTATTCCTATCGGGAGGCAATATATGCAGCGAAGAGAGCTTTCTCCTCTGCACGTATTGCGTCTGCAGAGTCTCGTCCGGCAGAGCTGTTTAGGGTGGTGAGGGAGATGACGCAGGTTCCTCCTGCGCCAAATCCCTTGCTTAACCCGACAACAGCCTGCTGCGACGCATTTAATAACTTCTTTGCAGATAAAATCTCTCAGATAAGAGCCGACCTTGACGCCACCATTGGGACAGAGTCTATAGGCGAGGCGTCCACCGACTCCGCCGATGTAATTTTACTGGATCAGTGGCAATCTGTGAGTACCGAGGACGTGGACAAGCTGCTTGGTAAGGTGAGGAAGACGACTTGCCTTCTCAACCCTTGCCCATCTTGGCTGGCCATCCAGGGGGGGGGATGCAGTGATGAGATTCCTTACGGATATCATCAATGCGTCCTTCAGGGAAGGACATGTTCCATCATGTCTAAAGGAAGCGGCAGTTAGGCCGCTTCTGAAAAAACCTTCCCTGGACCCCCTAGACATGAAGAACTATAGGCCTGTGTCATTACTGCCATTTTTAAGCAAGGTGATCGAGAGGGCAGTTGCTCTTCAGCTCCAGGCAGTCTTGGATGAAACCGATTATCTAGACCCATTTCAAACCGGCTTCAGGACAGGCTTTGGGGTTGAGACTGCCATGGTTGCCTTGACCGACGATCTGCGTCTGGGCATCGACAGGGGTAGCGTGACCCTGTTGGTGCTCTTAGACCTCTCAGCGGCTTTTGACACGATAGATCACGGCATCCTCTTGGACCGCCTGAAGGGGTTAGGTATCGGGGGCACTGCTTTGCAGTGGTTCCGGTCCTTCCTCTCTGGTCGGTCCCAGAGGGTGCTGCTCGGGGACTGTAGCTCCAGTAAGAGAGACCTCACTTGTGGGGTCCCTCAGGGAGCTATTTTGTCCCCGATGTTGTTTAACATCTATATGAAGCCGCTGAGTGAGATAATACAGAGTTATGGTGCTGGGTGCTATCAGTACGCGGATGACACCCAAATCTATTTCTCCATATCTCGTTCGTCGGCCTTGAATTCCAATGGCATCTCTTCTCTCAATGAATGTCTTGGGGCGGTAATGGGCTGGATGAGGAAAAACAGATTGAAGCTGAATCCAGACAAGACGGAGGTGCTCACGGTAGCGGCCCTGAAACCAGGAATAGGGCTGCAACCTCCAGTCCTGGATGGGGTCACGCTCTCCTCCAGTGACTGCGTTTGCAGCTTGGGGGTGCTCCTTGATTCGTCGCTCCTGATGACAAATCAGGTTAATGCGACGGTCAGGAGTGCCTGTTATCAGCTTCGGCTGATACGCCAGCTGTGCCCTTTTCTGGAAGTAGGGGACCTTGAGACTGTTGTGCACGCGCTGGTAACCTCACGCCTCGACTTCTGTAATGCACTCTACATGGGGCTACCCTTGTGCCTGGTTCGGAAATTACAGCTGGTACAGAATATGGCAGCCAGACTTGTTTCGGGAACATCTTGGAGGGACCACATTACCCCGGTTCTGAGGTCCCTCCACTGGCTGCCTATCAGCTTCTGGGCCAGGTACAAGGTGTTGGTTATTACCTTTAAAGCCCTAAATGGCTTGGGTCCAAGCTATCTCAGGGACTGCCTTCTCCCATACAATCCTCCCCGCGCTCTCCAGTCCTCCGGGAGGAATTTGCTGCAACCCCAAAAATCGAGGCTTGTGGCTACCTCCCGGGGGGGCTTTTTCAGTTGTTGCCCCTAGACTCTGGAACGGCCTGCCGGATGAGATCCGTCAATTAACATCACTTGACAGCTTTAAAAAAGCTGTCAAGACGGATCTCTTCCGGCAGGCCTTTCCAGACTAATTACCTAGCCTCGGGTAGAAATATAAATAAAATATCCCTCCCCAGTGATCCTCACGTGGCCCCCATCATTGATGGTTGGATCATTCTGGCTGGGCATATATTCTGGGTCTCTATTTTAACTTAATTGTGTATGTTGTTTTAAAAATTCATCTGATTTAATATTGTTTTAAGGGGGGTGGGGGGTTATTGTACTTACATGTTTTATGGATGCATACATTTTTAACTGTAAGCCACCCAGATTGATATTTCAGAGGGCGGGGTATAAATAATAATAATAATAATTATTATTATTATTATTAGGATCATTTTCCTTATGGCTTTGCTGTACGGTTTACAGAGCCTGTGTTATGCTTTTGTGTTTCTCCTATGCAAGCCCTGGGCAACGGATGTGTCCACAGCTTCACAGAAGGGATTTCCTCTCTGTTTCTAATCATGGCGCCATCTCAATGTGGAGTAGAACCAGGCATGAAGCTCAGAGCAGGCACAGCATGGACATGTATGATGATAGACTCCTCAAGTCAGCATCTTTATATCCTCACAAGCAGGAAACATTTAAAATTCATAGCACACTAGTGACATGTAAGAAATGATTGGCACCCTCTCATCCTTACTTTTAAGTCTTTTATTGGGAAGGTTATCTGCTCACTGTCAGGGCCCTTCCTGATAAGAGAGTCATGATGTATTATTGTGTATCCTTTACCTTTTTACCCTTAGGTATTATTTCAGTAACAGAAAGACAAAGTGCAGATGAAATCCTTACGCAGCAAGCTTGGCTGGAGCCTGTCAGTCTGTGTCAAACTCCCCTGGCTACTTGAGTCTCTTAATCATTTAGCTCTTCTGCTGAGTGTTACATCCAGTGTTTAGTGTTAAAATCAAGTGAGCTGTAAAAGATGTGAGGGGAAGTCAAAGTGGGGAGAAGCATCCTGGTGTTTGATTTTTTTTTCCAAGTGAAAATAGAACATCACCTTGTATAGAACTGTGTAGAACTACAATTGAGTCAAGCCAAAGGCTGTACTACTTTCTTTTCCTTTCTATTTTATGTTCATTCAGGGGGTTTTTTTAAGATACTTCCCTACTTTTGCCAGCAAGTTCACAATATCTTATGTTCTACTTTACCATCTTTTCCCTATATGTCTTACAGACTGTGCATACTTTAATGAAAGTACTGCTATGGAAGAATTGAAAAACAGTTGTTACCATTGGGTCAGGAGCTAACTTGTTTAAAAAATGAAAAGGAAGCAGTCCACCTTCCTTGTGCGCCTGTTACTGGTAACTTCCTGAGATTGCAACGATACACATACCTTGTAAACTTATCTATCCCTTCTCAAGGGTTACTCCAAATAGTTTTGTGCAGGAAATACTGTAGTTTTGTGATGGATTGCAGCAAAAAGCATTTGCTGGGGTGAGAGGCTATGTACTAAATCAGGGGTAGGCAACCTTTTTGAGCCGGGGGCCGGGTTGCTGTCCCTCAGACAATTGGGGGGGCCGAAGCACCAAAAATAAATAAATAAATAAATAAATAAATAAATGTTTTAAAAAAAAAACATTTTAAAAAATATGCATGCACACTCTCTCAGCCCCAGAAAAGCCATGGCAAAATCCTTGTGGAGATTTTGCCAAGAAAACCCCAAGAACAAGTAATAACAACAATAATTAATATCATCATGGAGGGCAGCGGGGGCAGAGGGGGGGCGGCAGGACCAGCCTGGGGCTGGTCCAAAGGGCTCAGGGGGCCGCATCCGGCCCCCGGGCCTTAGGTTACCTATCCCTGCTATAAACAATAGGAGAAAGGTGAATATTTGCCCTGAAGAAATCAGACGCAAATATTTGTATGCTGGTATTTTCAGTAAGTCCAGCAAGAAATTTTTTAATAACCATGTCCTATGAGGAACGACTTAGGGAACTGGGTATGTTTAGTCTAGAGAAGAGACGGTTAAGAGGGGGTATGATAGCCCTGTTTAAATATTTGAAGGGATGTCATTTTGAGGAGGGCGCTAGGTTGTTTTCTTCTGCCCCAGAGAATAGGATCCGGAACAATGGATGCAAGCTACAGGAAAAGAGATTCCACCTCAACATTAGGAGGAACTTCCTGACAGTGAGAGCTGTTCGAGAGTGGAACACACTCCCTCGGAGTGTAGTGGGGTCTCCTTCCTTGGAGGTCTTTAAACAGAGGCTGGATGGCCATCTGTCAGGGATGCTTTGATTTTGACTTCCTGCATGGCAGAATGAGGTTGGACTGAATGGCCCTTGTGGTCTCTTCCAACTCTATGATTCTATGAATCCCCTCCCCCACACACTGTTATACATTGGACCAATTTGATTATACTGAATACTCCAAGGAGCTAAACTTGCAATACTGAATATTAACATATATACTCACCTATAAGTTCATCTGATGTATACGGTGAGAGCAGGCTTGGGGGTCCCAAATGATGGATTTTAATTTGAGTAATTAATATCAATTAATATGATAAATGGAGAGTCAAACTTAGAGGCATGTCTTAAAGGATGTAAACTATGAAGCAAAGGAAAACAGTATCAAAGAACTCCAAAATTCCAGCAGCCGCAACCATTTGTGCTCACCTTAAAGGCTGGATGGAAGAGTTATGGTAAATGGTGGCTGTATGATGAGTGGGGGAGGCGACCAGGCACATGTGGGGCTAAAAAACCCCACACACATGTCAAAAAGGATGAAAAGGCAAAGCAAAGCAAATGACTAACTTAGCAGAAGCAAAAAAAGGGTGCGAGACAGAGAATACTGGATACTGAGGCCCAAAAAGATATAGCCACCTCTAGTGAGATAGGCAATTTAAAATGGCTGAGTAGATACAAATGCACCTTTCAAAGAGCAAATTACTTAAAAACACAAATGCATAAACACCTACGGGAGGTATTTATCCGGGCCAGATTTGATCAGCTAGACACCATGGTAAGATACGTAAGATTCATTGGTATTCCTTATAATGAGCGAACTTGTATTTGTGGAGATTGTGAAATTGAGGATTTATCCCACATTTTATTTCAATGTAAACTGTATCATCAGGAAAGAAAGCAATATCTTGGTCTTCACATTAGACAAACTTTGTTTTGGGATACCCATGTTAGAATCTCATATTTTATGGGTGGTCAAGATTCAAAAATAACTAACAGCACAGCTCGGTTTTTACATAAAGTGGTACAGTTAAGATCCAGATATGTGGGGTTGATTGGTGTAAATTGTAGGGGCGATAAAGAAATATGAAGTTTCATGTTATTCTCTGTTTTACTTTCTAATAATAATAATAATAATAATAATAATAATAATTTATATTTCGCACCTCTCCCTATGGATTGAGGCGAGATTACACAATAAAAAGTATACAATGTATAAAATACAAACAATAAAATAGTAAAATCAGAACAACAGTAATAAATTATAAGAAAATAGAATACAATATAATAAAATAAAATAAATAAAAATAAAATGAAATAAAATGAAATAAAGTAAAATAAAATAAAATAGCCAATCGTCGTCAGAATCTAGAAATCTAGAAGATTAGATGGATAGGCCCACCGGAAGAGTTCTGTCTTAAGTGCCTTCTTAAAGGCATCTAGCATAATGATAATGATAAATAGTGTTAAATGGTATCCATTGTATTGTTTTTACATTACTGTAATCATATGATATTTTATTTTTATTTATATGTATTTTTCTTCATTCTTAATTTAATTTCATGTAACTCTCTTTGAATTTTATTCTGCTATATTCTTTTTTGAAATGGCCAATTGGCTAATCAATAAAAGATTGATTGATTGATTGATTGAGTTAGCAGTGGTTATAGGCTTTAACTTTAATGTGATAATTGTGCCCAATTTTAACCCAAAAAAGCTAACGAATATACACAAACTTTTTATTCAAAGCTCGACTCTTCTTGGCGCGCCTTTGAGGGGAAGCGCCAAAGAGCCGCCATTGCTGCCATTTTCTCACGCAGGCATTTGAAAAGGCCAGAAGTGGTGCTGCGGCACATAGGGGGCCTTCCAAAATGGCGCCCCCCCACGTGCACACGCATGCGCATGACGGCGGGCGTCATGTGCCCACCCGGCCCCTGCGCCATTCCCCCCCCCCCAGCAGTAAAGGTTGCCGACCCCTGGTCTAGACTTATACATGCTTCTATATAACAATTCATGTTGGAAACAGAAGGTATTTGATCATACACTTTCCTGTTGAACTCAAACCTTCCTAGAGGCATGAATGTTAAAAATACAGAACTGTTAATACTTCCTTATCTTCCCCCAGGATAAAGCAGCTACTGTGCTATGAACAAGATTTTTTTTACCACACTAGATTCATTTATACTTCTACCTTCATCCGTAGGCTATTGGAAATCTTTGTGTTTTTCTCTATTCTGACTACCACTTCTCATGTGGTTAAGAGAGTGTTACAATGGGATTTCTTAGGAGTTCCTTACCAGTGTCGTCACTAGGAGGATGTGGACCACACCAGGTGACACCCTAAGGGTGTGTGTGTGTGACACCACTGTTCCTCAAACACCTACCTTTTGGCCAAAAAGAGCTGTGGCATTCATCTGCTTCTCTTTAAAATGCTTTAAGAGATGGTAGGAGTGGGGTGAAGCTCAGTGGGAGGAGAAAGGAGAGGCCCCAGAATTTTTTAAAATTAAAATTTCAAAGTTTTAATTTTTTAAAATTGATTTTTAAAATAATATATATATTATTTTAAAAATTTCTTTAAAAACATCACATTTTCACCAAACCTTCACTATGTATATGTAAATACATTTAGGTTGTGCATATGTTATTATAATTTGAAGGTATAATTAAAATTTTGCTGTTTGTTTATGTCAGAAATATTAGCATGACATTCATGGTATATGGGAATTACAATTTATGAGGAACATTAGTGCAAAAAAGCATTACTAAGGATTCTATATGGTGTGAAATGGGAGGAGGTCAATGGGGGGGATGACACCAACTCTAGTGACGCCACTGTTCCTTTCTATATTTTCTAACTATCACTTAGGAATAAATAAATTTTCCCTGCTAAAAAACATGGGAACAATTTGACATTATATATCAAAGCATGAAGAAAGATCAATCCCATCCAGCTGTTTTGTTTCTGTGTATTTACAACTTCTTTTTGATCCCTTGCTGCAATGTATCTGATGTTTTGTGCCTGTACAGATGCAATATTTCAAATATACTCATCATGATTAAATCACGGGAAATGAACTTTTTATGTCTACCTCACACTTGGCGCATGACTCTGTTTCTCCTACTTAGCATGGAGAAAGAGTTCTTCTACCAGGTACTCTGTGAAGAATGGAGAACAGGTGAGACGGGGGAGGCCTTTCCACACACTGAGGCTTGTTAGCCACCTGAAAGATTTCTGGCCACCATGGTAAAGTGCATTTACAGACAAAAATGCCAGCCATGCATCCCAGGATTTGCCAGGTTGCTCATAAGTATTATATAAACTCAAGAGTAAACGGAAAAGCAGTATTCCAGTATGTGAAAGCAGAACTAATTGCAACCACGTGAATAATGCACAGGATGAGTAATTAATAGCTTTTTATGAGGGATCTGATTAGAGTGACAAATGATACAACTACTGAAAGCAGTGTACAGCTAATTGAACTACTCACTACAGCAGGGAAATATCCTCTATGCATCTCAGGAGGGAAATAGCAAGACTGGGAAAGGAGAAGCAGCTTTTGTCAAGGCTTTCATCAATCAAATGTACTTCACAGCAGTCTCTCTCTTCTGGCTTTGCTTCAAGATCTTCACCGCTGGCAGCTGGACCATACTTGGTGTATTACTGTAGTGTTATTAAAAACTACAGTAAATGGTAAATAATGAACCCTGAAATACTTATGTTCTTCCACAGAATACAGAAGGAGTATGATAAAATTGTTGGAGTCAACAAGAAGATTTGCTTATAATATAGCCTGGGGAGAAATGTCATTTATCAAATGTAGGGAGACAGGCAATCAAACTGAGAAGAACAAGTCTGCCTGGATGAAAGCTGTACTACAGAAGTAGGAAAGGAAAAGTGAGTCCTTTGGGCGCTGTGGCCAAACTGAGCTACTCACTGGTTTAGAGGAGTCTTCCAGGGTACTGTAATCTATAGTTTCCACAGCCATGTAAAACTCAAAATGCCAGAAATATTATTAGAAGCCAAGATGATCAAACTGAGGCTATCATACTTTGGCCAAATCATGAGAAGGCACAACTTACTGGAAAAGAAAATAGCAGGGCTGGGGAGTAGTGGTGATTTTGGGGTTTCCTCCTTGTCCTACGCCAGAGTAAGATATTTTTTCTTAATATTACTCCTACTCCTGTACAAACCCCTTACTCCTTTACTCCTTACACCTACTCTTACTCCCCAGCCCTGGAAAATAGGAAAGGTAGGAGGTAGTAGAAAGAGAGGAAGGCTGCAAGCCAGATGGCTAAACTCAATTAGGGAAGTCATAAGCATGAATCTGCAAAACCTAAGCAGAGCACTGAGGGGGGTTTGGAGATATCTCATCCACAGGGTTGCAATGAGTTGAGGTCGACTCAAGGACAGTTAATAACAAATGCAAATGCATCCTATGATCTGACACCTCAAAAGACGCTGAAATCTTCACTTTCTAGCATTTCCTACCTGGCACTCAGAAGTGACATCAAGGGGTATGATGTTAATCTCCACCTACCCACTCTCCAACCTCAAGCCAGGTCTTTACTTGACAAAGGAAATGTGGAACCGTTCTCTCTTGCATCCCTAAAAGACTGGATTTAATAGTCTGGCTGCCTGATTCCTAAGATCTAACCCCATTAGTCCTACCACCACCAGGAAAGGAGAACTGTGGTGGTGACCTCATAGGAAACAGAGAGACCAGGTGGCACGCTAAAAGATGAGAGAGCTGTAATGCTAAGCAGGAGAGGAGAACTTGCTGGGGAGTAAAGATGTAGGGGCAAATGGAGCTGACTGAGTTATTGTCAAGAAATGAGATCAGAGACCCCACCCTTCAAATTTCAGGGTTTATCTCCCCTTGACTTCCCAACGGGTCTCATTTGGAAAGTGCCACTTTATCATTCTAGTTTTCCAGTTCAGTCCCATCATCACCAGCAAATAGGCAGTGAAACTGAGGTATACTGTGAAATCATAGACAAATACTGTATAACCAGTCAAACTAGATAGTTCAGTTCAGCATAAAGGAGTTCCTTTATAGTGGACTGAACCATGCAGTAGGAGAGAGTGGGTCTTTCAGTAGGGTTCCATAATGTTTGCTTTGTCCAATCTGAAAAGTGCAAGAATAATGGAAGAAATTTCCTACTCTTCTCAGAGGAGATTTCAAAGAGCAGTAACCAAGGGTGTTTTCGTTATAGAAGAGGAGCAGAAGTGTGCAAAGCACATTCTCTTCAAGAACTTTCAGCAGAGTTTTTCTACAATTTTTAATTGGGATCAAAAGTCAGAGAGGAAACCAAGCACACACACACACACATGCAAGCATGCGCAGACACACACAGAGCAGACACAAGCCAAACATCAGCCAAGGGACCCAAAATAGCAAAACAAATAAATAATGCAGAGAAAGACATGATATAAATATTTGCTCAGATAGGACTGCAATTCAAACCAACAAATAAGTTAGAACAGATGGCCAGTTCTACCGTCTGGGCACAAAGCTGTTGTTGTATCTTGAGGTTTTGTTTTTGTTTGGTTTCTACCCAAATCTTCCTATAGCCATTTCCCCAAATCACAAGAGCCCCATGAGCATCTCTCCTGAAACCTATCATAATAAGGCTCCTGGAAGGAGTCAGACCACTGATCTGTCTGCAACACTGGGAAGCCATTCATAACAGGCTCCACAAGTCTCCTCCTTCAGGGCTAGTGGACCTGGAACTTAGGGCCTTTGCAGACTGCTAGAAATAGTGCAGATTGAGTCCACTTTAACTGCCCTGGCTCAGTGCTAGGGAATCATGGGAATTGTATTTTTTTTCTGAGACATTGAGCCTTCTCTGTCAGAGAGCTCTGGTGCCACAATAAACTACAGTTCCCATGATTCCCTAGCATTGAGTCAGGGCAGTTAAAGTGGACTCAATTTTCACTATTTCTGGCAGTCTGCAAAGGCCCTTAAACTTCTTGCAGAAGGTGTGTGTGTGTGTGTGTGTGGGGATATTAGCATCTTAAAATACTGTACATACAAATCGAATTACTGCTTGCAAAACCAGCTGCAGGGAAATGTAGATTCATGTCAATTTATGGCTGTTTAATTTTTATGTGAAACTAAAATAAGAGAGAAAGAAAAGAAAATCATTCATGTTTTCAAATTCATA
Source organism: Phrynosoma blainvillii (assembly GCA_026167975.1). NCBI lineage: Eukaryota > Metazoa > Chordata > Lepidosauria > Squamata > Phrynosomatidae > Phrynosoma > Phrynosoma blainvillii. The sequence goes on along the minus strand of JANUYF010000011.1, from coordinate 16,398,718 downwards.
CTTGGTTAATTGCCATTCAACCATTCAGAAACAGTATCCGGATATTATCTTACTGAGTGTGCATCTCTTAAATGTTATGTATATGTAATGCAGAATGATATATCTTATTACATCATTCCAATATTATATGTACTTAGTCCTTTCTACAGTTACATACATTTTAGTGCTGACTGACCTGTTAATGTGGTGTGAAACCAGGTAGTGAAGGCACTACTTTGAACAGCTTTTAAAATATTCTGGATTAAAAGACAACCACATAATAAAATGAAGGGCAGGATTATTAAGTAAACTAATATTAATATCTAGCCAAGTTGGTTGCTTTTTTAAAAAAAATGCTTTAAAGAATAAGTCACAAAAATCTGACATTACTAAGAATTACCTTCAATCTCCCATTTTACTCATCAGTTGACAATAACTTCCACCCCAACTCTTCTTGTTCTGCCACATTTAACCAAACTTGCCCAGAACCAAGTTAAACATTTCAAGAACCCCACTGAAAAAGGTTAAAGTGTCAGACATGCCACAGTGGCTGAGTTTTGTCTGCAAAGCAGAATGTGAAAATATAATTACAAAGATGAAATCCAGGTAGTATCAACAGATTGTATCTTCTTGCCTAAGTTTAGCAAAAGCTAATCATATCTTCAAATGACAAAATGAATAATCTGAGGCCATTCCTCAAAGAAGCCTGCAGATGAGAGACACTGTGGGTTTCCACTCACTAGGTAAATTAAACCTAGACAATGAGGAAATCAAAATAAAGATTTCCTGTACCTTAGGATCAAATATTGACCAGAAAGGACACGTGACTAGGAATAGAAAGGACAGCCATGAAAGAATTAGGCAAGATCCTAAAGAGCAGGGGTAGGCAACCTAAGGCCCGGATGCAGCCCCCTGAGGCCGTTGGACCTGCCGCTGCTGCCACCCGCCATGATGATATTGATTATTGTTGTTATTACTTGTTCTTGGGGTTTTCTTGGCAAAATCTCCACAGGGGTTTTGCCATGGCTTTTCTGGGGCTGAGAGAGTGTGCATGCATATATTTTTAAATATTTTTAAATATATTTTTAAAATTATTTATTTATTTATTTATTTATGGTGCTTCGGCCCCCCAATTGTCTGAGGGACAGCAACCTGGCCCTTGGCTCAAAAAGGTTGCCTACCCCTGGTTTATAGTTTTCAATGGAAATAGCTTGGATGCTGGTTTATTGCTACTGCTTGTCCTTTTCAGTGTTTTATTGGAGATGACATGAACAACAGTTGCCAAAAGTTATTGTTAACTGTGAAAAAAGATTTCTTCAAAAAGCAGACAGTTTAATAAACAGTGAGTCTTAATATGAAAGTATGTGTTCCGAAAAACCCATTACCACTTGAAGATAGCGTTTTGCTTTCAAGTTCTTTTTCTGAAGGAATTAAGGTCACTTTTTAGTAAAAATGCAGAAAATGACTACAGGCTCAGACAAGTTTCAAATAATGGCTGTAAAACAGATTTGTGGTCTTTGTTTGTTTGTTTGTTGTTTGGCTTGCCATTATTTTCACATTTTCCTATTTGTGTTGCTCTATTGTATAATTACTATTGTTACTAATATTAAGAATATTAACTTTATATTAATAATTGTTTTACTGATATATTATTATTAGCAATGATTCAGCTAGTGTCCTGAAAGTGAAGTTAGTGATGGACAGAAAAACACTACATTATGATTGGTATGTGGATTATTTTTCTCTCTGATTTTTAAATCAGTGAGTATTTAAGGTATAGCATTCATAATAGTTTAAAAGAGGAAAACTGAATTCTGTCAAACTAACACTTTATGGTCTAATTAAGAATATATGAGGTAAAGAAGTAGATGTGGAATCATAAAACATCAAGAATAAAAGACACCCTCCGTCATCTCATTTGTTTTCCCCCAACATATGCAGGATTTTATCTATACTAATGATCCAGATGTCAGTACAGAAACACATATGCCCATAAACCTCCTCCTGAATGCTGCATAGCTGAATCTCAGCTTGAATATTTACAATTGGACACCTGTGTTTTTATAAGTCAAGTGTGGGCTAGGGGTTTTGTTTTTGTTTACTCGTTGTGGTGTGCTTCCAAGTCATTTCTGACCTATGGCAACCCTAAGGCAAACCCATCATACGGTTTTCTTGGCAGAAATTGCTCAGAGGGGATTTGCCTTTGCCTTTCTCTGAGGCTGAGAGAGTGTCACTTGCCCAAGGTCCCCTAGTGAGTTGGCTGAGCAGGGATTCGAACTTGGTCTCCCAGTATCCTAGTCCACACTCAAACCACTACAGCCCACTGGCTCTCACTTTTACTTAGTGCCTTTACAGACTGCCAGAAATAATGCAGCTTGAGACCACTTTAACTGTCCTGGCTCAGTGCTAGGGAATCATAGGAATTGTAGTTTATTGTGGCACCAGAGCTCTCTGACTGAGAAGGCTAAATGTCTCAGAAAAAACTACAATTCCCATTATTCCCTAGCATTGAGCCAGGACAGTTGACGTGGTCTCAAGCTGCATTATTTCTGGCAGTCTGTAAAGGCTCCTTAAGTTAAAGAATATGGTATCTAGTATTGGAACTCAGTAACTTTGGTTTTGGTTTTGTGGCACTCATTTAATTAAATTTGATGACTGGTTGTTGGTTTTTTTCCTAGCTTGGAAGAACCACTTAATTTTAGAAATGTTCATGAACTATGGTGAAAATGTAAGTCAGTCAAACCAATGAAGAAACTTGTGGCACCTTTAAAGACAACACATTTTATGTCACAAGCTTTTTAAGAGTCACTTGCAACACTGTAGGGACACTGTGTGGAGAAGATGGCAAAAAGTTAACAGGGGACAGAGAAAAAGCAGAATTACTCAACACCTTCTTTGCTTCAGTCTTCTCAGAAAAGGCAAAGGGTGCTCAACCTAAGTATAATGGAGCAGAGGACAGAATAGGAGAATTTCAGCACAGAATAAGTAAAGAGATAGTACAGAAACATCTGGTTAATCTAAATGAATATAAGTCTTCAGGACCAGATGAATTACATCGAAGGGTATTAAAAGAACTGGCAAATGTAATATCGGAACCATTGGCAATAATCTTTGAGAATTCCTGGAAAACAGGAGAGGTCCCAGCGGACTGGAGGAGGGCAAATGTTGTCCCCATCTTCAAAAAGGGGAAAAAAGAGGATCCCAACAATTATCGTCCAGTTAGTCTGACATCAATACCAGGAAAGATTCTGGAGCAGATCATTAAACAGAGAGTCTGTGAACATCTGGAAGGTAATTTCATAATCACAAAAAGTCAACATGGGTTTCAGAGAAACAGGTCATGCCAGACAAATCTGATCTCTTTTTTTGATAAAATTACCAGCTTGGTAGATGAAGGGAATGCTGTGGATATAGTATATCTTGATTTCAGTAAGGCCTTTGACAAGGTTCCCCATGACATTCTTGCAAGCAAGCTGGTAAAAAGTGGGCTAGACAAAGTAACTGTTACATGGATTTGTAATTGGTTGACTGGCCGAACCCAAAGGGTGCTCAACAATGGCTCCTTTTCAACTTGGAAAGACGTGACCAGTGGGGTTCCACAGGGCTCTGTCCTGGGCCCAGTGCTATTCAATATCTTTATTAATGACTTGGATGACGATATTGGGGGCATAGATATCAAATTTGCAGACGACACCAAATTAGGAGGAGTAGCTAATACCCCAGAAGACAGGATCAAAATTCAAAATGACTTGAACAGACTAGAAAGTTGGGCCAAAGCTAACAAAATGAAATTCAACACGGAGAAATGTAAGGTACTGCACTTAGGGTGGAAAAACGAAAAGCACAGATATACGATGGGGGACACCTGGCTGAACGAGACTACGTGTGAAAGGGATCTAGGAATCCAGGTGCACCATAAGTTGAACATGAGTCAACAGTGCGATGCAGCAGCTAAAAAGGCCAATGCAATTTTAGGCTGCATCAGTAGAAGTATAGTGTCTAGATCAAGAGAAGTAATAGTGCCACTCTATTCTGCTTTGGTCAGGCCTCATCTGGAATACTGTGTCCAGTTCTGGGCACCACAATTCAAAAAGGATGTGGAGAAACTGGAGCGTGTCCAAAGGAGGGCAACTAAAATGGTGAAGGGTCTGGAAACCAAGCTCTATGAGGAACGACTTAGGGACCTGGGGATGTTTAGCCTGGAGAAGAGAAGACTGAGAGGTGATATGATAGCCCTGTTTAAATATTTGAAGGGATGTCATATCGAGGAGGGAACAAGTTTGTTTTCTGCTGCTCCAGAGACTTGTACCCGAAACAATGGATGCAAGCTGCAAGAAAAGAGATTCCACCTCAACATTAGGAAGAACTTCCTGACAGTAAGGGCGGTTCGAGAGTGGAACACACTCCCTCAGAGAGTAGTGGAGTCTCCTTCCTTGGAGGTCTTTAAGCAGCGGCTGGATGGCCATCTGTCAGGGATGCTTTGATTGGGAGTTCCTGCATGGCAGGGGGTTGGACTGGATGGCCCTTGTGGTCTCTTCTAACTCTATGATTCTATGATTCTATGATTCACTTGGTCTCTAAAAGGTTCACCATCTCTGGCCTATAGTCTGTTCATAAGACAGCGGCTGTGCAAGAACACTGGTACCACTTTTGCAGTCCTACTACATCATTCCATCCCTTAACTAGACCATCTGTTATTGAACCTGAGAACTTTTGCATTGCAAAGCATGTGCTTGACCATTCAACTGTATCTTTCATGTGTAGGCTATGTACACAATGCTGGGTGATCCTTATTTCATCCAGCCCTTTATCAGCAGCTCTTTAGCTTGTCAGGTGGTTGATGTCCCAGTCTTGCTGTCTCACATCCTTTCACTGCAAATGCTGGTACCTGAAGACACAGGTCCTCATTGAATTAAATTTGATGACTTTTTTCTTCCTAGCCAGCTGCCTGCTATGTTGATTTGGAATAGCCCCTCTATCTCCCTGTGGGCCTTTCCAGGGAAACCAGTTTCCTTCCAACTCTATAATGGATGCAGCCTGAAAAAGTTTGGGGACCCCTGGGTTATACAGTAGAAAATGGCATTGCTGAGACATGGTCCTGAAACAGACGTGCCAAATAGAGCACCTTCTGGCCATTTCGGGGGTGTGGCATTTAGACGACGCACACCCCAAAGTGTCCAGAAGCCACTCCAAAGCCAGCAGCAAAAGGAACGGATTTAATCCACTCCTGCCAGTGGCCCATTTGGGAGTGCAGCAGGAGTCCCAGAACAGTTGCAGCCGGAGTGGCTGGACATTACTCCTTCGGGGCCATCTGCTTCAGCCCATGGTGATCTCAGCTTCAGGTGCTGAGATAATAACGGAAGCGAGGTGAGCTTCAATCAAGATGTTCACGGCTGTTTCTGTAGGAGAGTCTAGCTGTAACATCTACAAAAGGGTAATAGGTGAATGAGAGGGACAAAATGTGTTTACAAAATGTGACAGAATTGACCCCGCCAAGAGTTTGAAATTGTGCACTGCATAATTAGGCAATATTAATACTTGCTATTCACTTCTAACAATGAAAGTCTCTTGACTGGATCTATAGTTTCTTAACAAAGGTTTTCTGAGTTTTAAGTACTGACGCCTGGATTTCTGAACTTGGTATCCTGCTGGTTGTGACAGTATTAAAAAAGCTTCACTCCTCAGAACCTATGTGCTTGGCCAATATCATCATTTGCGACAGAGACATTCACAAAATGAGATTTTGTTGACTCTCTCTTCACTGCCTCTCAGAGGATAACATGTCATTTCACAAGAGATGGCTATGATCATTGCTTTCATAACAATTGTTAATTTATGTCACTAGAAAGATCTGCAGGAAAGACATCTAGCATGCTTGTGCTTGTCCAGGAGGTACTGCTTGAATTAGAATTGTATTACTTATGTTCACACCAAGATTAGTCAACTGTATCTTATAAAATGTACCTGCAATTTAAAACCACACCAACCTAGAATCACAATAGCGGTGTTTTTGCAGATGCTGTTGCTGCATCTTCTTTTAGGGAAGGATAGTGCTTCCACTTGGCTGACTGCAACCCCAATGCCTTCTGAAATAATTGTATAGGAAGAAGCTGGTCTGGAGTCAAAAACAACCTTTTGGCACCAAGGATTGCAGTCAGTGATACTGGATTGTTTAACATAGGCTCACCTTTAGCAGTCTCAAATAGTTTCTCAGCACATTATGTTTGTGACATAGATATAAGCACCCACTGTAGAGGTGCTGATCCTAGATGTCACAGACTGGAGGCTCCCAGCCAAACCTAGCTCCCAAGTTGCCAAACTAGAGAAAGAAGATGTGTGAAGAAGAAATTTAGAGATTGTACATTTAAATCCTGACCTAGTATGTCCTTCCCAAAGACTCCCCCCCCAAAAAAGCATTTTTGATTGATTCATTCACTTCCCAGATTGCCCTAGCACTGTGTCAAGGCAGTTAAAGCAATCTCAAATTGGATTATTTCTGCAGTGTGTTTTGGTCCTGAGAGAGGTAGCCAAGCACTAGGAGTGGCAGGGTCAGAAACCCACTCAGCGATGGAACTTGCCGGATGCTCTTTGGCATTCCCTCTACACCCCACCTTCTTCACATGGTGGTAAGGATAAACAGGGAGGGGAAAGAATCACATGTCTCACCTTCAGTTACTTGATGCAAATAGAGTATTTGTTTATTTATTTCAAGGATTTGCATCCCGCCTTTCTCCAACAATGGGTTTCTAGGCGGGTAAATGAGCATTCCAAGAACTCAAGTGCACGTAACTAACCATAATTTTTTTAAAAAGCTGGAATCCCACTAAAGTACTGTGCAAACATAAAAATGGCTGTGCAGTGTTTGGAAGTGAACATTTGGAAGAGCACTCTGAGGGATAGCAAACAGTCTTTCTCGGCCTTGGAATTTAAAATTCTAAGTTCTTTGTCATAATAAAATATAATAGTTTTATTGATATTTATTCATTTAAACAGGCTACTGTTATGTGCAGAAACCATCCAACAGCAGCTTGTGACAGTTGATATACAAAAAAACAATAAACCTCACAACAATAAAGTTATAATATTAACATAGACGCTAGTATGAATCAGCAATATTAAAACAGTTCCAGTAAAATACTAAAATCCAATAAATAATTATGACTGGAAGGTCTTCAATTCAGCAGTGCAATAAAACCTGTTATGACAGTGTAACAGAAAACAAGATTTTTAGGCCCTTTTAGTGGCCATCATTGATGGGATCTGCCACTGCCCCATGGCTGAAGAAGCCTCATTGCTTTCATGGTGTGGAGAACATTATTTGTTGTTGTTAAGTGCCCTCGAGTTGATCTGGACCCATGGCGACCCTATGAATGAGACATCTCCAAGACTCCCTGTCCTCCACTGCTCTTCTTAAATCCTGCAAACCCATACCCATGACCTCCTTAATAGAGTCCATCCATTAGTATGTGGCTCCCTCTCTTACTACTTCCCTCCACCTTTTTCAGCATTATTATCTTTTGCAATGAGTCCTCCCTTCTCATGATGTGTCCAAACCTCAATTTGGTCATCTTGGCTTCCAGGGAGGTTTCTGGCTTGATCTGCTCTAGGACCCATTTGTTGATCCTTTTGGCTGTCCATGAGAACCTCAGCCCTCTTCTCCAGCACCACATTCTCTCAAATGCCTTGATTTTCTTCCTATCATCTTTCTTAACTGTCCAGCTCTCACATCCATACATGGAAATAGGGAATACAATGGCTTGTATGATTCTAACTTTTGTGCTGAGTTGTATATGTTTGCATTTTAGAATCTTTTCTAGTTCTTTCATAGCCACCCTCCCCATTCTTAGTCTTCTTCTGATTTCCTGATGGCAGTCCCCATTTCGATCAATGTTTGATCCCAGATATAAGAATTCTTTTACTATTTCTATTTCTTCATTGTCTAGGTTGAACTTGTGAAAGTCCGCGGTGGTCATTATTTTTGTTTTCTTTATGTTCAGCATTAAGCCTGCCTTTGCACTTTCTTCTTGAATCTTCCTTAGTAGGTGTTCCAGGTCTGTGAGGTTTTCTGCTAGTATGGTGTTATCTGCATATCTTAGATCAGGGTAGGCAACCTGTCCCCTTTAAGGGCCGAGGGACTTCAGCTCCCGGAAGCCTCAGCCATGTTGGCCAATAGTCTGGGATTCTGGGAGCTGAAGTCCCTCGGCCCTTAAAAGGAACAGGTTGCCTACCCCTGTTGTAGATTGTTGATATTCCTTCCTCCTCTTTTCACTCCTTCTTCTGTGTCCAAGCCTGCTTTTCTCATAATATGTTCTGCACACAAGTTGAACAGATAGGGTGATAGGATACAGCCTTGTCTGATTCCTTTTCCAGTTGGGAACCATTGTTTCTCCTTGTTCTGTTCTGACAGTAGCCTCTTGTCCTGAGTACAGATTCCTCACCAAGACTATTAGATGTGCTGACACTCCCATGTCTTTAAGGGCGTTCCATAGCCTTTCATGATCTCTGCAGTCAAAGGCTTTTTAAAAAACATTATACCCCAGTGTAAGTCGCTTGAGCAATCGCATGACCATCCGAGTGCTGTTTAATAATAATGTGCTCCCCCAAAAGGGAAGGCGGAGAACCGAGTCCTCTTAATATTGTTAAAGCCATATCCAGCTCCTCCCTGATTTTAAGCTAAGGTCAGAAAGCTTAAGCTAAGGTCAGAAAGGGAGGCCACTAGGGAATACCAGGTGCTGTAGGGGATATTCAGAGGAAGACAATAACAAACCTCCCCTGAACAAAAATTGCTAAGAAAACTCCATGTTAGGGTCACTATAAATTGGAGTTGACTTAAAGGTATGTAACAATGGCAAAAACAGTAACCAGTTTGAAAGGCTAGTAAACAGCTGGAGATGAATTTATCAGCTTCAATTGCAAATGAGTAGAGCCCACAAAAAAACTTAGGCTGAATTTTTAGAGTGAAAATTCGGGTTAAAAATAATCTTCAAGTATTCTTTCAACTCTTAACTATACAAATTGGATTTGTTTTTAAGCTGTACTAGGATATGTATTTTTAAAAGACGGACTTTTTTCTGCCAAGTATCCTGGTTGTATTCCAAGTAACACTCTTCCAGATTGCACTTCTTTTCCCTTTATTAATTCTTTTGAACTCAAACAATTCAAAATGTTTTGTTTTGTTTTTTTACTCACCAGGGTCAGGTACATTTTTATGGCCACCCCTGTACCACCCTTTCCATTCTCTCTTTTTCTTCATAAAAACAAACAAAATAGTTTTATTTTATTTTTTTAAAAATCCTGGGTTTTGTATATGAAATAGAAAAATGAACAGCATGTATCTTACACACTGTGTGGGAGAAATGCTATTTAAACGCTGGCTGAGCTGCTAAACATAACACTAACACTGAATCACTGGATTGAATCCAGTTTTTAAAAAAGGTCATACTAGAGAACGAAGCCATCTGTCCCAAGTGTCTCTAACAAGGGTTGAATTTCTGCAGCCATTTTTGGGGCAGGATTGTCACCATGCTACCAGGGCCATCACAAAACTGTCTTCTGAAATTGCTCCTGCCTTCATAACTTAATCTTCCTGTACAAATTAATTGGTGCATTCAGCACTTCAAATCTCACCTAGCCTGGGGCTTCTAAAGCATCTTTCACCTTCTGAGGGCGTTCATCTCATAAAAGCTAACTTACTTATTGGTTTCCTGCAAAGCTGTGGGAGGATATTGCAAAACCTTTCTACACCTTGCTAGTCTGGTTTTTATTTTTAATGGCAAAATTAAAACTTTCAAGTGCTGACTGTAACAGTAAGAACTAATCTTGGATCCCTTAGGTTTCTGAAGGAGGGAACTGGCTGCCTGCCTGCCTTCCTGTGAATTTTATTATTAATAAGAGTGTTATGATAGTAGGATAAACTTCTCAGCCTTTAAAATGAACACTAAAATTAAGGCGAGCAAGTAAGTAAGCAAGTAAATAAGTGTGTGTATGTGTGTGTGTGTTTCCCTGGCACAGGGCTCCTAGAGGATTACACTCAGGACTGTATTCTCAGTAGCCCTCTCTACTTTTCATTTTCTTTTATGACCTTTTATTAAGTGTTAGATATCTGCTGGTTGAACAGATGCTAAAATGAGAGCCTTGTGGCTGAAGAGCAGGGTATAAATACTCCAAATAAATAAATATTTTCTTCAGCTGAGGTTCTCTGTCTCTGTGCATTGACCCAAATCTGTGTATCAAAGACGTGCAAAGTGAAACCCACTATTACCCCAACCATTTTATGTGGAGGTCAGCCTGGGGTCCCACTAAAACATTATGACCTTTGTGTGGAAACTGATAGGAGTTTGGTGGAGCAGAGTGAGAGCATTAATGTTCTGCAGACCATTTTTCACATCTATTGACCCACTCTCTTAATAATGTCACACAGTCCTGGCTAGACTTAAGTTGTGGCATTTGAATATGCTCCCAGTGAGCTTTTGACATCACTTTTTGTAGACTATTTAGGAGAGCAATACTGAGAACAATACTACTCAGATGAATCTAGATGAATCAGAAATTGGGGGGGGACAGAGAAGACAAAGAGAATGCAAGATAATTCAAGAGAAAGAGGGAGAGAAAGGGTAGGGAGGGATTCCATGTTGTTTTTTGGTATATGTGGGAAGAAAATTCAGATAAAGTTTAGAGAGAAGCTGGCTGAGACAGTTAATCTGTCTCAGTGTACAAAGGCATCTTGCAGCACCTTTTTAGTCTGACAAGAGTCACACTGACAACAGTCACAATGTTGGCAAATAAGCTTTTCTAGACTCACTCTGTTTGGCCTACTCAGATGAATCTAGTCAAATGTAGGCCAGACAATGTGACTGTCAGGTGGATTTGTAGTTGGGTGACCAATCAAACCCAAAGGATGCTCGCCAGTGGCTGCTCTTCATCTTGGAAAGAAGTGACTAGTGGGATGCCACAGGGTTCTGTCCTGGGCCTAGAGATATTCATCATCTTTATTAATGACTTCAGTGATGGGATGGAGGGCATGCTTATCAAATTTGCAGCTGGTACCAAATTAGTGGCATAGCCAGTAGCCCAGAGGACAGTACCAGAATTCAAAGTGACCTTAACAGATTGTAAAGTTGGCCAAAACTAACAAAATGAATGTCAGTGGGGAGAAAGGCAAGGTACAATCAGCCGACTGTATCCACGGATTCTTTATCCAGGATTCAACCTTTCATGGCTTACAAATATTTAAAAAATATAAATTCCAAAAAGCAAACCTTGATTTTGCCATTTATACAAGTGCCCAGTGCTATTCAATATCTTTATTAATGACTTGGATGATGGTATTGGGGGCATAGTTATCAAATTTGCAGACGACACCAAATTAGGAGGAGTAGCTAATACCTCAGAGGACAGGATCAAAATTCAAAATGACTTGGCCCAGAAAGCTGGGCCAAAGCTAACAAAATGAAATTCAACACGGAGAAATGTAAGGTACTGCACTTAGGGCGGAAAAACGAAAAGTACAGATATACAATGGGGGACACCTGGCTGAATGACACTATGTGTCATTCCTCCTCCTCCTTCTCCTCTTCCCTGCTGCAGCCGCCTCTTCCTTCCTTCCTTCTTTCTTCCTCCTCCTCCTCTGCTCTCCCCCCCCCCCCACGGGCTTGCCATCCACGGATGCTGGAATCTGCGGATGGCAAGTCTGCATATACAGAGGGCCTAATGTACCCATACACAATGATGGAGAATACAGTGGCTTGTATTATTCTAATTTTCACGCTCAGTTGTGTGTGTATCTTTAAGATTTTTTCTAGTTCTTTCATAGCAGACTTTTCCATCCCTAGTCTTCAGATTTCTTGTCTGCAGTCTCCTTCTTTATCAGTGTTTCATCCAATGTATGGAGACTCTTTTACTATTTGATTTCCTCATTGTCTAGGCTGAGTGTATATAGGTCCTCCATGGTCATTATTTTTGTTTTTGTTATGTGCAACCTTAAAACTGCCTTTGCATTTTTTTTCTTTCATCTTCCTTAATAATTGTTCCAAGTCTGTGATGTTTTCTTCTGGAATTATGGTGCCATCATGAATCTTAGATTGTTGATATTCCTTCTTCCTATCTTTACTCCCCCTTCTTCAGAGTCTAAGCTAAAATATGATATTTTCCACATACAAGTTGAACAAATAGGCAACAGAATGCAGTCTTGCCTGATCCCTTTGCAATTTGGGAAACATTCTGTTTCTCTGTACTATATTCTAACAGTAACCTCTTGTGCTAAGTACAGATTTCTCATCAGAACTATAAGATATAGTGGCACTCCCATGTTCTTAAGGGCCCTTCATACTTTTTTTGATCTATGTAGTCAAAGGCTTTGCTATAGTCTATAAAGCACATACTGGGTGTCCCCCCCCCCAGAATTCCTTGGTGTGCTCCATTAGCCATAATGTGTTTGCAATGTGGTCCATAGGGTCTCCGCCTTTCCTGAATCCTGCTTGCACCTCTAGGATTTCTCTCTCCATTATTATTTTTATTAATGTATTTATTTATATCCTGCCTTCCTCCTGGTATAGAGACTCAAGGCAGCTAACAAATGTTAACACGGTTCACATTAAAACAATAGAAAGCATTAAAAATACAAAGTTTAAAAAACCTTTAAACAATTTTAAAAAATTAAAAACAATACATATTAAAATCTAAAATTTAAAACTGTTATATCTCTCCATGTATTATTGGAGTCTATGCTGCAAAATTTTGAACATAATTTAGCTTGTGTGGGAAATTAATGCTATGGTCCTATAGTTGCTGCAGTCTTTTGTGTCTCCTTTTTTCTGGATGGCAATGTATATTGATAATTTCCAGTCTGTTGGCCATTGTTTGTTTTCCATATTTGTTGACACTTGACATTTGTTGTTTCCATATTAGTTAACACTAGAGTTGATTACATCTGAGTGGATTGTAGCAGTTTGATTGAAATATCATCTGTTTCTAGTGATTTATTTTTCTCAACTTATTTTATTGCAGCTTCCACCTCAATTTTTTGAATTCAAGGTTCATCTGCATTTGGTTCTTCTTTACATTTGTCATTTTTTCATCTCTTTTTTGTATTGCATAATACTTTGCATAATATATTGTGTATTACATCCAACATGTTTTTATTTCTTCCTGATCTTGTAATTTCTTTTTATTGTCATAGGCAGGAGTAGCCAAACTGTCCCCTTTAAGGGCCGAGGGACTTCAGCTCCCAGAATCCCAGACTATTGGCCAACATGACTGAGGCTTCTGGGAGCTGAAGTCACTCGGCCCTTAAAGGGGACAGTTTGCCTACCCCTGTCATAGGGCATCCCGGCCCTTTGTTTGAACTTCTCTTTGAGTTTCCAGATTTTGTGGAAGAGATCTCTTGTTCTTCCTTTTTTGTTGTCATCTTATGTTTCTCTGCATTGATTGTTATAGTAATCCTCTTTATCCTGTTGGCCAGTATATTGGGATGATATATTGGGCCAAGTCCCAGCAGTCTGGGTAAAAATCACCCAGCTACAGCCAAAACAATGTACATAGTAGAGTATAAAAACAAAAAACAAACAAACCAGTTTTTGGTATTAGCAGTACACTGACCACTTTTCATACTTGAAAGAAACAATCACAGACAGTTGATTCATCCAAAGTCCTACAGGCTTTTATCTTTAGTTATAACATGTAATTATAATACAGAATATATATTTCTTCTTCGTGGTCTCTGCGAACCACACAAATTGGTTACATCTGCACCTGCGCAGCTAGCTCGGAAAGTTCTGGTATCACTGGGCAAACTTCCAATTGCAACTTTTTGGCGGTAGCTCCGCCCTCCTCTATAAAGCCCCTGGTGTTCCCACTCTTTCCTCAGTTCCTTTTGTCTGCCGCTTTTGCAGTTAGTGAGGAACTTCATACTTTAGAGCAGGGGTAGGCAACCTTTCCCCTTTAAGGGCCGAGGGACTTCAGCTCCCAGAAGCCTCAGCCATGTTGGCCAATAGTCCCATGTTGGCCAATAGCTCCTGGGATTCTGGGAGCTGAAGTCCCTCGGCCCTTAAAGGGGAAAGGTTGCCTACCCCTGGTATAATCGATAGTATTCCAATAGGAACTGAGTGACTCTAAAGCAGGGGTAGGCAACCTTTCCCCTTTAAGGGCCGAGGGACTTCAGCTCCCAGAATCCCAGGAGCTATTGGCCAACATGGGACTATTGGCCAACATGGCTGAGGCTTCTGGGAGCTGAAGTCTCTCGGCCCTTAAAGGGGAAAGGTTGCCTACCCCTGGATTATACGGTTTTGACAAATATTTCTGGCTTGACTTCTCTTTTGGACTTCATCACTGGTACTTGTTTGCTAATCGATCGACCTCGGAACATTTTTGACTTCATCTTTGTATTGTCGTCTTGGAAATGGCTTCCTTTAAATGCTGTGGTCAGTGTAATTCAAAGATCCCTACCACTGACTGTCACAACCGTTGTGTTCTTTACCTCGGTGAGGCACACAACCCCAAGGCCTATCAACTCTGTAAGAGCATGACCACCCAGACCCTAAAGAACTGCGACCTCAAGCTGAAGGCCACCCTTTGGGAACAGGCCTTAAGACTAAGACCGGCGTCGGCTCCAACTCAATATGCTCCATCTGATCAACCCTCTACCTCCAGTAAAGAGAGAGAGAAAGATCACGGGAGGTCCAAGGAGAGGGCTTCAGCAAAGTCTTCCAAGGACAAAAAGACCTCACGCTCTGAAAAGGAGCGAGGAGAGAGCTCGGGAAAAAGGTCCTTAAAGAGGAAACACTTGGAGCCAAGAGTGGGAGATTCATCCCACAAAAAGGCCTGTTCAGCCTCTCCAAGAAGATCGGCACAGGAGGGACCCATACAGGTCATTAAGACTCCTCCTCCGTCATTTGCTTCAGGTCTTGTACTGACCAACCAATCCACACAACCGCTTACCCTGATTGTGCAGGTCAAGTCGGAGTCCGAAGGGGAGATTCAAAGCACCCTAACACCATACAGTGCCGAGGACCGGTCCCGAGCACTTCTCGAAATCAAGAGTACACGCTCGAGCTCGAGGCCGATGAGGATGGAAGATGGGTGAGACAGGCTTCTCAGGATTTGTTTCTTCAGCAGTACCCAGGCCTGTTCTTTAATGCTGAGACTGGCCGGTACTATCTTCCCATGGAGCCCGATCAACTGCATCAGGATTGGCGGTAGACAGTGGCTCAACAGTCTAGGATCCTGACCACCCGCTCACCTCCGGTTCCACCTAGAAGGGCCTCTCTATTTGTGGATAGACCACTCCCACGATCCTGAATCCTGCACCTCCAGCCACTCTGTATCTCGGTCCAAATCCATTACACCTGAATCAGATATCGAGAGGTTGACTAGCCCTACAGATGATGTGAGGTCGTTTACCGACCAAGTGGTACAGATGGCCAATACGTTGGGGATCTAGATGGCCCACTCTAATGAGGCAGCTGCTGACCCTATTGAAAAGAGGGCTTACAGGAAGGTGCCCACACCACCGGCAATCACATATTTGCCTTCCTTGGAAAACATTGCGAAGCGTTCATGGACAGCTCCTGCCACGGTCTTGTCAACTTCGAGGAAAATTGAGAATTTATATAGGATCTCCTCCTCGGGGCCGTCATGGCTCTTTCAGCATCCTAAACTGAATTTGGCTATTGTCGACAGCTCCCAGTCCAGCTTCACACCAAGGTCATCATCTTCCCGTTCAGACAGAGAGGGAAAGAAATTGGACACCGTCCGAAGAAGATATATGCATACATACAACATCTTATGGAGCACCTGGAACCTCTCCTGCAGACTGTTTCCAAGGAGAACAGGGCTATGGCTATCCAAGGGGAAGCACACACTCTAGGAGGCCAGCAAGTAATATCAGCTAGGAACTCTACTGTGCTGCAAAAATTTTGTCCGGCCCCATAGCTCTCTGACACCATGTCTGGCTTTGGTCATCTGCCCTGACCTTCCAAGCCAAGACCGCCATCAAGGACATTCCCTTCGATGATTCTGGCCTCTTTAACAAAGAGACGGATGAGAAGTTGAATTTCAGATATCGGATTAAGGCTGCCACTAAGAAACACAGCATGCCCTCTTCTTCATTTTATTCTCCCCGGCATCGGTTTGGTGGCCAGAGACCATGGTTCCATCCCAACCAACAGAGAACTTTCAGCAACAAGACCAACCTCAACCTCAAGGTCAGTCTCGCCAGTGTCGCCCTTCACAATCCTCTTCCTCCTCAGTCTGGCATCAACACCAACCCCGGTACTGGCAAGATTATGGGAAGAGGGCCTCCGATTCCAACAAGAGGGGGTTATGATGTGGGGCGGCGCACTTCAGCAATCATCCATTTGGGGACAGACTAGAGGCCTTTTATTCCACCTGGGCCTCAATCACCTCCAACTTCTGGGTCTTAGATATTGTTTGTAGGGGCTATGCCCTCGAGTTCAAAGAGCTCCCAGTCACCGGAGCCTTTGTATCCACCAGCCCCTCAGACACCCTACGACGAAGTGCGCACCTTGATGGACAAAGATGCCATCGAACCCATAGATCTGTCTCGGGCCCGGCACTGTTTTTTCTCTCATTACTTTACTGTACCCAAAAAGGACTCGGGCCTTAGGCCCATCTTGGATTTGAGAGGTCTTAATTTACATGTTCGGTACTGACGGTTTCAAATGGTAACCCTTGCCTCTATTTTACCACTCCTACAGAGAGGCTACTGGTTCGCGACCATTGATCTCAAGGAAGCTTACTTTCATATCAGCATCTGAAGAGATCACAGGAGGTTTCTCACCTTCACAGTTGGCACCGAGATCTTCCAGTACAGGGTTCTTCCATTTGGCCTGTCCTTGGCACCGAGAGTCTTTATGAAGTGTATGGCCCCACTTGGGGCTTACCTCCTTCAAAAGGGAATCACAGTCTTCCCTTATCTGGATGACTGGCTCTTTATGGCCCTGACCAGCCAGCAACTTCAACGAGACGTTCACGTTGCCTGTAGTCTTCTGGACTCCCTCGGCCTGATGATCAACACGGAGAAGTCCAGTTTCACTCCGTCCAGACAGCCGAAGTTCATTGGGGCAATACTTGACTCCAAGGAGTTTAAGGCCTTTCTCCTACGGGACAGATTCCAAGCCCTGTCAGCTGCCATCAGGGACTGCCTTCGACACAGACATGTGAGTGCCCATACCATTCAAGAAGCCTTGGGACACTTGGCATCAACTACCTTTGTGACTCCCTGGGCGAGACTTTGACTTCGACCCATTCAGTCCTGGTTTCTGTGTGTGTTCGATCCGAGATGCCCTTTCTGACCCCTCAACCAGAGGTCAACTTGACAACGGATGCGTCTCTGGAAGGATGGCGAGTGCACACACAGGAGCTGACTGTCAAGGGTCAAGGATCCACATCGGAAAGAGGGCTCCACATCAACGCCCTCTAAATGCTGGCTGTGGAGAAGGCCCTTCAGGCATTTCAGACTGTTTTGTCAGGCAAGGTAGTGCTTCTTCTCACAGACAACACCACCGTGATGTTCTACCTGAACAAACAGGGAGGCACACGGTCCCAGACGCTCTTGCAGATTACAATCCACATCTGCAATTGGTGTATCGACAACAACATACTCCTACAGTTGATGCACCTGCCTGGAGAAGACAACGACCTTGCGGACGAGCTGAGCAGATCATCCAACATGTGTCACCTCCACCCGCAAACAGTCTCCGATCTCTTCTCCACCTAGGGCCGCCCGGAGACCAACCTCTTCGCAACCAGAGAGAACACTCATTGTACAGAGTTCTGCTCTCGGATTTCAGCTCTGGGGTTGTGAGGAGATGCCTTCCAGTACAGGTGGTCCGGGAGGATGTTCTGCGCCTTTCCCCCCATTTCCACTGATAACGAAGGTCATTGCCAAGATGAGGACAGAAGGGACGGATGCTATTCTCATCACTCCTTGGTGCCCGAGGCAACCATGATTCACCCCATTACTACAGCTCGCTCAAGGGCATTACCAGCGCCTCGAGTTCCATCCTGACCTCCTCTCAATGCACAGTGGTCGGGTTCAACACCTGGACCTGGACTCTCTCTCACTGGAAGCCTGGAGAATTCATCCTTGACATCATTGCCTGCTTCCGTACAGACTGTGATTCAGACTACACAGAAGCCCTCTACCAGAAGATCCTATACATTTAAGTGGAACAAATTTCTGGAGTTTTTGTCTGCTAAGAACCTGCCTCCATCCCGAGTCTTGGTACCGATAGTCCTGGAATTCTTAATGTCTTTGGCTGATTCCGGCCTATGCCTTAACTCTGTGAAGTGCTATCTCTCTGCCATCTGTTCACACTACCAGCTTCAAGACAGACCGTCCTTCTTTGTGGATCCCTTGGTAAAGAGATTCTTCAAGGAACTGAACAACCTACATCCTCTGTACCAACCTCGGCTTGGAGCCTAGACTTGGTGCTTTCCTATCTCTCCACCAAACCGTGTGAATCTTTGGCCACCATGGACTTAATAATAATAATAATAATAATAATAATAATAATAATAATAATAATAATTTTTATTTATATCCTGCCCCTCTGCTAGGCAATCGGGGCGGCGTACAGCATTTCCAAACAACAAAGCAGATAAATCAAATTCGAATCCCATCCCTCCTTCTTATTCTAGGCCCGATGGTGCTGGGCCTAGTGTCTCTCCCCCAGATGACACTGGATGGAATGGAGCGAGGGCTCTTCTTCTTACACTAGGCCCGAAGGTGCTGGGCCTAGTGTCTCTCCCTCAGATGATACTGGATGGAATGGAGGGAGGGCTCTTCTTCTTACACTAGGCCCGAAGGTGCTGGGCCTAGTGTCTCTCCCTCAGATGACACTGGATGGAATGGAGCGAGGGCTCTTCTTCTTACACTAGGCCTGAAGGTGCTGGGCCTAGTGTCTCTCCCCCAGATGACACTGGATGGAATGGAGCGAGGGCTCTTCTTCTTACACTAGGCCCGAAGGTGCTGGGCCTAGTGTCTCTCCCTCAGATGACACTGGATGGAATGGAGGGAGGGCTCTTCTTCTTACACTAGGCCCGAAGGTGCTGGGCCTAGTGTCTCTCCCTCAGATGATACTGGATGGAATGGAGGGAGGGCTCTTCTTCTTACACTAGGCCCAAAGGTGCTGGGCCTAGTGTCTCTCCCTCAGATGATACTGGATGGAATGGAGGGAGGGCTCTTCTTCTTACACTAGGCCCAAAGGTGCTGGGCCTAGTGTCTCTCCCTCAGATGACACTGGATGGAATGGAGGGAGGGCTCTTCTTCTTACTCTAGGCCCAAAGGTGCTGGGCCTAGTGTCTCTCCCTCAGATGACACTGGATGGAATGGAGCGAGGGCTCTTCTTCTTACACTAGGCCCGAAGGTGCTGGGCCTAGTGTCTCTCCCTCAGATGATACTGGATGGAATGGAGGGAGGGCTCTTCTTCTTACTCTAGGCCCAAAGGTGCTGGGCCTAGTGTCTCTCCCTCAGATGACACTGGATGGAATGGAGGGAGGGCTCCTCTTCTTACTCTAGGCCCAAAGGTGCTGGGCCTAGTGTCTCTCCCTCAGATGACACTGGATGGAAACTGGTTAGACTGTTAAACTGTTAGACTGACCTGGAAGACAGCATTCTTAGTGGCCATTACCTCAGCCCGGCCTGCAGGTGAACTGTGTGCCTTGCAGATGGACCAATCATATCTCCGCTTTCACAGGGACAAAGTGGTCCTCCGTACTGGCATCACCTTTCTGCCCAAGGTGGTGTCAGCACTTCACAACAACCAGAACATTGTGTTGCCCACCCTGGCCTCCAACACGATTACTGATACCGAACATAGACTGCATTATTTAGACATTTGGAGAGCCTAGGCATTTTACTTGGAAAGGACATCAGGTTCGAGGCGCTCTGAGAGACTTTTTTGTATGTTCCTCAGAGACCAAGAAGGTCTTTCCAAATGGGTATAATCAACCTCAGAGACCAGAGACTATCCAAATGGGTATAATCAACCATCTTTGTTATGAATTGGCAGGTAAAACCCCACTGGGCTGGGTGCGTGCACGTTGCACCAGGGCACTAGCTGCATCCTCTGCATTCTTGACTGGAGTACCTCTAGAGGATGTTTGCAAGGCCACTGTCTGATCACAGCCAATGACCTTTGTAAAGCACTATAGGTTGGACATAAGGGCCAGACAGGAGACCTCATTTGGGAGGGCAGTGTTGCTTTCTGGTTTGCACTGATTAATTGCATGCCTTTACACCATGCTAATTGCACTGTTTGATTGCATACTCGATTCTAGCACAAAGGACACCTGAGTGCATTTGAAGTTTACAGTTTGCAATTTATTGTTGTTAATAAATGTTATCTTGTTTGAAATTTATAAGATTGTGTCAGGACACTCCCTCCTCCACTGACCGAAGCTTGTCAGTCTAAATAATCCATTTGTGTGATTTGCAGAGACCATGAAGAAAGACTACAGGTTGCTTACCTGTAACAGTATTTCTTCGAGTGGTCATCTGCGAATTCACACAAATCCCGCCCATCCTCCCCTCACTGTGTCCTGCTCATTATTTAAAATTCTCACTGTCACTGCTTGGCGGCGTACGTTTTGGAACTGAGGAAAGAGCAGGAACACCAGCTAGCTGCGCAGGTGCAGATGTAACCCATTTGTGTGAATTCGCAGATGACTACTCGAAGAAATACTGTTACAAGTAAGCAACACATTCCTCTCTGACTTTCAGTCAACTTCAACGTCTGTTTCACAGCTAGAAACTTAACCCCAGTAACTCACAGCAATAACCTGCTGCTCCAACAATAGCTCACAACCAACGAACATCCCAGCTATCAGTTCTCAACTGTCAGCTGATATCTGACGTGACCAGTCTCCTAGTCCATTCATATAGAATGTTGACTGCGAGTCATCACTCAGTCAATCAAAATGTTTTTTCTGTTGTTTAAAGGCATATTACACCAACATATACTTGTGCACTAGTCGTGCAGTTGCATTCATGCTTCTGGTTTTGTTTTGCTTATCTTCTTTCCTTTACTGCTTGAAGCATTTTGTCTGTTACCCATTGTTTCTCCTCTTTCATTTTGGATAAGAGACTTACTTAGTAACAGTAAAAAAGAATGAAAATGTAAACATGATATCCATGCATCCTTAGGGCTCTGTCCTTCAAAACCCCACCTATCTAGGTTCAACTCTCCCTAGAAAAATGGAGACCAGCATTTTTCATACATATGCTAAGGAGTAGTATCATATTTATGTCATATTGTAGTTACATTTGAATGGTTTCTTGGAATCTCACAGTGGACTGGCACTTGGTGGATGTGCACTGTCACCAGTTAATGGATCACCATGAACATTGCTCTAAAACACATTGGGCAAACACATACTTTGGATCAAGCTTCAACCAGATGTTTTCTTTAACAATGGAGTAGAATGTGTTTGGGTTCATGGTCTCTTTGGGCGGTGCAAGGGGCTTTTAAAGCTTTGTGGTGTTGGTCGTGTTGTAATGCCTGTGTTCATTTCATAGGTATGTCGATGATGTGATCAGCCGTATTGACAGAATGTTTCCAGAAATGTCCATCCACTTATCCAGGCCAAATGGAACTTCAGCAATGTTGCTGGTAGGTTAAAGTTTGAACCATTGTTGTCACCATTTATAAATAATAAACATTACAGTCAAGCCTTTGTATTCATGGATTCCTTATCCACTGATTGAAAGATCCATGGTTTGAAAATATTAATATTTACATATATGAATTCCAACAAGCAAACCTTGCTTTTTGCCATTTTATATTAGGGACACTATTTTACTATGTTATTGTATTTAATGGGACTTGAGCATTCACAGATTTTGGTATCATGGGGAGAGGGGTCCTGGAACGAACCTCATTGGTATCCACGGGGTTGAGGAAATGGCCCATTGTACTAATGCTAGTAGTAGAAGTAGTGGTTATTGTTGCTGTATGCCTTCAGTAGTATTGGTAATAACTGGTAATAGGTGTAGCAGATATATTCTTCCTGATGCCAAACCGGATTAAATACTTACAATCAAAAACAGCAAAAAGCCCATCCTGCTAAAGTTGGTTGGCATGGGAGGAAAGCTTTGACTTTCTAGAAAACCTTAACAGCAGAGGACAAATTTAGAACAAAGCACATGAGAAAACATTGAGGGAGTTGGGCATGGTTTTGTTGTTAACTTCCCTCAAGTCGATCTTGACTCATGGTGGCCCTATAGATGAGACATCTCCAAGACCCTCTGTCCTCCACTGCTCTGCTTAATTCCTGTAACCCCATACCTGTGACCTCCTTAATAGAGTCCATACATCTAGCTTATAGCCTTCCTCTCTTTCTACTTCCCTCCACCATCCCCATCATTATTGTTTTTCCAAAGAGTCCTCTCTTCTTATGATGTGTCTGAAGTACGACAGCCTCAGTTTGGTCATTTTGGCTTCCAGGGAGGTTTCCGGTTTGATCTGCTCTAGGACCCACTTGTGGTAGACCTGGAGAAAAGTAGATTGAGGGGTGAGATGTTTGCCTTTTTTAAATGTTTTTAATCATCACACAAAGAAGATGAGTCAGATTTTCTGCCCCAGAGGGTAGAACCAGATCTAATGGTTTGAAGTTGGAGGACGATAGATTTTGAATGAACATTACAAGGAACCCCTTGATAGTAAGAACAGTTCAGCAATGGAGCCAATTGTTTAGCGGCATCAGGGTCTCCTCTGGATATGTTCAAAATCTACCTGCTGAGGATATCCAAGCTGGAGACCATGCATTGAGCAGGAAGGGAAGGGGGACTCTTCTATGGGGTCCCTTCTAACTCTAGGATTCTATGATTCTGTGAGAACTGATCTGGGAAAGGGGGGAGCACTATTTATGGGCAGTTGCCAGGGCTGCTTAGGCTGCTCCTATAATGGGCTTAACTGATAGTATTAATTTTCTTAACAGCTGACATGTGTACTATATCACAAATGGCTTCAACTTTCACATACACAAATGTATCTGATATCATTACCCATGGAGGAATGGGTGGGTGACAGGAGACTGTTTTCCCAGTATCTTCTGATTTGAACCTGAATCTGATAACCTCTACATTTAATGGTTGGGCCTAAACATGACTAGTACAGTGCATCTCCATAGAGTTGGAATGAGCTGCTTTGAGTCCCTGATCCAAGGGACTCAAGGCACAGTATTATATGTATGAAATAATGAATAAGATGTCATAACACTTTGCACAACTGAATCCCCATACACAGTACCACAGTACCCCATATACAGAACCATAGTTCAGGAAAATTGTTGCAGAAAGAAAACCCTAATGTAGATTGGGAAATATTTTAAGGAATTGGTTGATACCACTGATGCCACTATCTGCTAGTTTCTAGTGAGTTTTGGCTTGTGACTTATTTAGTATACTAATTATTACGAAAGTGTTTTAGTTCAATGAATGACGATTGCTTATTGTGACCAGTACATTGAAATATGCAGCTATAATGCTAAGTCATATTCCATGACTCCTGAAGAACTAGCAACCTTAAGGGAGTTCATAAGACAAAATTTTGGCAAGGGGATTTATAAGGCCAGCCACTTCTTCAATGGCTGCCCAGTTTTGTTCCAGTGCAAGAAGGATGGCTCATTGAGACTATGGGCAGACTATCAAGGATTAAATGCTATATGTACCTCAAGACAGGTATCACACTGATTCAAACCACAAAAAAAAAGGCTTTTGTCCTGTTTAAAATATGTTTAAAATATTTTAAAGGATTCCCATTGCTTTTAAATCAGTTGTTAGTTAATACTGTTTTAATCTTAGTATTGTACATTTTAACTATATTGTATTTTCTACCTTTGTGTGAGCTGCCTTGAGTCCCAGCCTAAGGGAAAGATGGGATATAAATAAAGGGAAGAATGGAAGGATGTGAGAGTAGGGAAGGGTAAAGGGAATGCATAAAGACATTAACATAAAAAATTAATCACTACTGCATACTGATAAGGGGGGTAGGATGAAACAATCTCAAAATGTGGTATATGAGTTTTTGAGGATGGATGGAAAAGGGAAGAGATGTTTCAGAAATACAATGAGAAGAGCGGGGGGGGGGGGGGAGAGAACAAGAATAAAAAGACAAATAGCTACATTTTTTCCAAAGTGTTTTGAGGAAGTGGGTTTACCAACAAAATATTTAATACTGCTTAATCACATAATTTAGAACAACTTTTCTACTTCATTGGCTTATGCAACTTTCAAGTTAAAAAGAATTAAGTGTTACAATTTCTTGAAACACAGTGGCAACACAACCTGTTTGTGCAGAAGGATGATATAATGTATGACCTGCAATTGGTTTTGTCTTCAGGAAGATTCTAGGAATTCTGGGGAACATAATATTCAGTCATATTCATATTGGCCATGCAGCAAAATACAACAAAATACAAAATACAGAAGTAGCAAAAGTTTTATATGACCTTTATTGGACCTAAAAAACTTAAACATTTTTCTGGATGTAACAGTACAAAGACTCCTTGAGAAATTCAATGTTCGCTGCCTAAGAAAGGAGCAGTTAGCTTTGCACAGGACAGGGACAGCTGGATCTCAAGAGAAGTTATTTTTATGTTGCTAATGGACTTGAAATTTTATTACCTTTACTTTGTACTTTGGACATATCATGAGAAGGCATGACTCATTAGAAAATAAAATAATGCTCAGAAAGGTAGAAGACAGCAGAGAGAAAGACAACATGCAACACAACAAGATGGCTAGACTCAATTAGGGAGGACATGGGCCTGAATCTACAAGACCTAAGCAGAGCAATTGGAAAGAGGGGCATGGAGATGTCTTCTCCACAAGGTCGCCATGAGTTGAGGTTTTTATTTATTTATTTAGATATATCCCTCCTTCCTTCTGGTACAGGGACTCAAGGCAGCTAGCAAAATTTAAAATCAAAGTTAAAACAGTACAAAACAATAAAAATACAAAATTCAAAAAACAATTACATGATTTCAAAAAGTTAAAAACATTACATGTTCAAATTTAAAATTTAAAAACTCACTCTTACAGCACCCATGTCAGTGTGAGAAAGCCTGATGGCATAAAAATGCTTTTTTATCTGCCACCAAAATCGAAGCATGGATGGAGCCAGCCTGGTTCCAGAGCCTGGGAGCAGCCACCAAGAAGGCCCACCAAACGTGCCTGAGAGGATGGTGGGACAGAGAGGAGGACATCTCCAGATGATCACAGTGTTCTAGTGGTTTTGTAAAGGGAGATGGACCCAAGCCATATAGGGCTTTATAGATCAAAATCAGCACTTTAAATTGTTCCTAGAAATGGACCGGAGCTGTTGCAGCAAGGGAGTTGTATTCTCCCTGTAGCCAGCTCCAGTTAACAACCTGGCTGAAGGTCTTTGGGCCAGCTGAAGTTTCTGAGCACCTTTCAAAGGCCGCCACATGTAGTGCTCATTGCAGTAATTCAAACAGGATGTAATCAAGATGTGTACCACCATGGCCAGATCTGACTACTCCAGGAACGGGCACAGTTGGCACACTAGTTTTAGCTGTTACAGCCGATACCTAGGCCTCCAGGCTCAATGCTGAATCCAGAAATACCCTCCAACTGCAAACCTGCGTTTTCAGGGGGAGTGTAACCCCATCTAACACAGGCTTGAATCCCTGTTCCCGGATCTGTATTTTGACTGACCAGGAGTACCTCTGTCTTGTCTGGATTAAGCTTCAGTATGTTTGCCCTCATCCAGTCCATTACAGCTGCCAGACACTGGTTTAGGACAGGAAAAGCTTCCTTGGAATTAGGTGGAAAGGAGTGATAGAGCTGGATATCATCCGCATACTGGTGACACCATACTCCAAAACTCTGGACAACCTCTCCCAGAGGTTTTATGTAGATATTAAATAGAATAGGAGACAATACTGAGCTCTGAGGGACCCCACAGGCCAATGGGCAAGGAGTCGAACAGGAATCTCCCAGCACCACCTTCTGAGAACACCCCTCCAGGAAAGAATGGAGCTACTGTAGAACAACCTCCAAGCCCCATCCCAGGAGAGGTGACTCAGAAGGATATCATGGTCGATGGTATTGAAAGCCACTGATAGGTCTAGTAGAACCAACAGGGACACACTCTCCCGTCTAGTTCCCTGCATAGGTCATCCACCAAGATAACCAAACCAGACTGGCATGGATCTATATACTCCTTCCCATCCAGGAACCCCTGGAGTTGAGAAGTGTGGGGTGCAATTTGAGTTTCCCAGGGTGTTAAGCCTTTTAAAGGGAAACAAAAATTTGCAAGTATGAAAGTTAAACTTGTTAGAGTTCAGCTTTCATCAGCAGAACAGCAAAAATGTGGGGCAGACTTTATTCTAAATCTGCCTTCCTAAAGAATAAAGTAAAGGTAAAGGTATTCCCCATTGATCATAGAGGGTGGTGCTTGTCTCTGTTACTAAGCCGAAGAGCCAGTGTTGTAAAATACAACTCTGTGATCATGTGGCCAGCATGATTGCACAGAATGCTGTTTACCTTCCCACCGAAGTATTTATCTACTTGCATTTGGCAGAAGCTGGGACAAGGGACAGGAGCGCACCCCATCATGCAGCACCTGGGCCTCGAACTGCCAACCTGCTGATCTTGCAGTCAACAGAGTTAGCGTCTTAACCACTTGAGCCACCATGTCCCATAAGGAATAAAGACTTACTCCAAAAAAAACCCCAACAACATACAGTTTGTAGTTTAAAAACAAGTAATAATGACTTAAATAAATGCACAACAAACTAAATCCTATCCTAACTAGTGATGGTTTGGGTGTAGCAGGACGAAACTGTTAACATCATTTAGGGAAGACTGTTACTTCAACTCATACCCAGAGGCGATTGTTTAGCATCTTGAGAGAGAGTCTGTTAAACAGTCTCAAAGTATGAGTGACAGGAGTCACATGTTTAGATAGAATGAGATAAATAGTGGGAAGCCCCTGTCTATCTACGGAGGGAAAGGAGAATGCAGTGCATAAACTTTCCAACAAAAATCCACCACATGCTCCAGCACCTTGCTCAAAAATGAAAGGTTGGTGACTGGCCTATAGTTATGCTGTAGAGGTCAGAAGAGGTCTTACCACAGCCTCCTTTAGGTGTGTTGGGACCCTGTCTTATTATAAAGAGGCATTCACCAGTCCTCCTCTGGCCTCTTTAATAAGCCAGGATGGGCAGGGGTCTAGTATACATGTAGTGGCTCTTACTTCTTTCTCTAAGGATCCTGTCCACATCCTCAGGCTGCACAAATTGAACAGTATCCTTCAACACTGGCCAAGCAGGAGCCATGGGTACATCTAAAGGAACTGTATCAACTCTGGCATCTTAAGTCAGAGTGAATCCAAGTGATTTTATCTGCAAAACGGTGGGCAAATTCTTCTCAATGAACTGTCGAGTGGCTTACATTCTCCTTTGCTCCAGATTGCAACAGATCCCTGGCTACTTGAAACAAGCTGAGCTGTTCTGGGCAGCTGCAATAGTTTTATCCAGAAAGGCCTTTTTGCTACCTTTATTGCCCTACTATATGTTTTCAGGCAGATGTTTCTGGTCGGATTCACTCTGAGTTTTCTGCCACTGTCACTCTAGTCTCCGTCTCATTCATTTCAATGATTCAGGTTGACTAAAGGGTAGCTAACAACAAACTTTATTGTTCATTGTCCATAGTCCTCACATGGCCAATAAGGGGCATAATGCCTCTGCAAGGCTTCAGGGTCTAGCTCAGGGGTAGGCAACCTTTCCCCTTTAAGGGCTGAGGGACTTCAGCTCCCAGAAGCCTCAGCCATGTTGGCCAATAGTCCCATGTTGCCCAATAGCTCCTGGGATTCTGGGAGCTGAAGTCCCTCGGTCCTTAAAGGGGAAAGGTTGCCTACCCCTGGTAGCTTATAACAAGGATTGCTCAGGGTAGATGGCTCATGCTGGCCAGTGGGATGTGTGGAGATGGAGAGACCTGATTGGGTCCTGACTCCCACTTAGGTTCTGTTAACCAGGAGAGGCATCTGGGGTTAGAAGAAGAGAGAGACTTATAGTGAAAACAGGGACTAACTCATGATTTCTTCCCTGTTCTCAGCCAGGGAAGAAATCATGAGAAAGATCAGAGGAGACCAGGGACCATCTAGGTCAGGGGTAGGCAACCTTTCCCCTTTAAGGGCCGAGGGACTTCAGCTCCCAGAAGCCTCAGCCATGTTGGCCAATAGTCCCATGTTGGCCAATAGCTCCTGGGATTCTGGGAGCTGAAGCCCCTCAGCCCTTAAAGGGGAAAGGTTGCCTACCCCTGGTCTAGGTAGATGGGTTAGGCTCCTAGTTCTTTGGGGAAAGGATTGGACAACACAGTTGGGCAGGATGGGATGTGGTGTCTTAGAAGTTAAGACGCCAGTTCTGACGATCGGAAGATTGGCAGTTCGAGGCCTGAGTGCTGCATGATGGGGTGAGCTCCTGTCCCTAGTCCCAACTTCTGCCAACCTAGCAATTTGAAAGCATGCAAATGCAAGTAGATAAATAGATGCCACTTTGGTGGGAAGGTAATAGCTTTCAATGCAGTCATGCTGTTCGACCCTACTTGCAACTCCCTGGCGATGCCTTCCAGTTCAAGTCGTATGGGAGGATGTTCTACTCCTTTCCTCCATTTCCACTCATCACCAAGATGAGGACAGATGGGACGGACAGCATCCTCATCACCTCACCACATCATTACTTGTGTTTTAAACATTTTGAACTTTTCTTATAACTTAGGGCCTTTACAGACTGCCAGAAATAATCCAGCTTGAGGCCACTTTAACTGTCCTGGCTCAGTGCTAAGGAATCATGGGAACTGTAGTTTATTGTGGCATCAGAGCTCTCTGACAGAGAAGGCTCAATATCCCAGAAAAAATACAATTCTCATGATTCCCTAGCACTGAGCCAGAACAGTTAAAATGGCCTCAAGCTGCATTATTTCTGGCAGTCTGTAAAGGCCCTAAGTTAGCTTTTGCCATGTAATTTTCCTCTCTTTTTTTTTAATAATTTGAGTGTTTACTTTTTAAATGCCCGATTGCTTCCTTAAGGGGAGTGTAGGGGAAGCTCTGGTTACACATCTCCCAGACCAGAACTGTCAGGAACCCAATAAGTAATAGTTTGTGTTCACAGTAGCCATAAGGGAGGCTATTGAGCCCATACACCTTCTGGAACTTGAAATATCCAAAGAAGTGTTGCTGACACCGCAACTGTGCTGCTGTAGTGGGAAGAGGAGGCATATCTGGTTAGATTTCCCATCTTGATTCCCATTATGGGAGAAAGGTGGGATATAAGTAAATAAATAAAAATAGATTATGGCCACATCCCAGGACTCCATTTCGCCACAATAGCAAGTATATTTCTATACCGCTTATCAGTACACTTAAGCACTCCGTAGGCAGTTTACAAT
This sequence comes from Phrynosoma blainvillii, assembly GCA_026167975.1. Taxonomy (NCBI): domain Eukaryota; kingdom Metazoa; phylum Chordata; class Lepidosauria; order Squamata; family Phrynosomatidae; genus Phrynosoma; species Phrynosoma blainvillii. The sequence goes on along the minus strand of JANUYF010000011.1, from coordinate 16,369,308 downwards.
CTGTAAGCCATTAAGTGGCCCCATTAAGCTGGGTACTCATTTTAGCAACCTACGGAAGGATGCCAGGCTGAGGTGACTCTGAGCCCCTGGCTGGTATTGAACTCACAACCTTGTGGTTTTGTGGGTGAATGGCTGTAGTACAGACATTTAACCATTGCTCTACCAGGGCTCTCCTCCCATAGAGGGCCTCTGCCTGCACTGAGATCCCTCTATGCCAGTCCTGCACAAGTCGGCAGTAGGTAGGGGCCAAAATTAAAATAGACTACACTATTTTGGGTCGCATTTAGATTTTAATTAAATATTAATTAATTAATTAATTAATCAATCAATATTAATTAGAATTAATAAATATTAATTCCCCCCCTCCTCCTCTGCCCAGCCTGTCCTTCTCCTCCTCCACCCAGACGTCTCAGGAGAAGGCTGAGCAAAGGAGGAGCCTTAAGGGGCAAGTGTTTGCCTGCCCTCCTCCTCCTTCTCTTCCTCTACCCAATCTTCTCTTTGGGAGAAAGTTGAGCAGTGGAGGAGCCTTGCAGGGCATTTGCCTGTCCTCTTCCTCCTTCACATGGCCCTCTCCTCAGGAGGAAGCCAAGTGGTGGATGAGCCTTGAAGTCATTCTACATCCTCATGGGCTGCCCAAAATCCTTTGGTGGGCCACATGTGGCCACCAGGCTGTATGTTGTGGAGGTCTGCTCTATGCCATCCTAACTGACAAAATGTAGGCCTGTAACTCTAACCTCGTCACAACGTTTCTCCTGATGCCTGATGAAGAAGCCAGTGAAGCTTAGAAAGCTTGCAGAATGTATTGTATCCTTTAGAGTTGGCCCAATAAAGGTACTGCTGTTGGTGGTTCCAGGAATTCAGTTGCAGATATGTGGAACTGACTGAAGAGGCAGGAGCAGGTGAGGCCGTGGGCAAGTTTTTCATTGATAGTAATGAAAAGGGAAGCTTTTTCAAGGATTATCTCCATTTGAAATTCTAATCTATGCAGCCTTTATTGTCTAAACAAGAGGCACATTGGCTTAAAAATCAGTTTTCACCTTCAGATAGTGTTGACATTTGTAGACACACTACAGGCTACACTAGTAAGCAAGCCTAATAAGCCTCATTCCTAAGGGTTATTGTTGGCTCTGAATAGTTGCTGTGTTGCCGTCATTTGTTGCTGGGATTTCCTCTTAGACGCTGGACTTCTTCTGTTTTTTCAGATGTATACATAGTAATTGCACCTCATTAGGCTAGACGGGAAACGGCACAGTCTAAGCACATAAATAGTTGAAACCCTTTTTCTAGAGTTCTGTGGGACCTTCCACTGATTTTAATGCCATGTGTCATGGTAGTTTTGGATAGCAGTTTAATCCCAACCCACCTTGATGATTTAGTAAATAGTCCTTTAATTGCATCTGCTCATGAAAAATGAAAAATGCCCTGTAATAACTTTTTAAAAAGACTACAAGATTCATTGTCATTATTTCACTTCTTAAAAACACAGTTCCAAATTTTCATAACACTAAGATGAACGCTGATTTTACTTTTCAGGAATTAGAAATTAAAGGTAATACTGAAGTGGAATACATTGTACTTTATGTAAACTATGTGTTCAGATGTTTTTTCTATGAAAAAAAAATCTGTAGAAATTCTAGTGGCCTGCCTCACTTCATGGACTTTACTAAGAATCCTAAATGGGGTTAGGAGCAAGCAACAATATAGGTCAGTGATGGAGAACCTTTTAGAGACCGAGTGCCCAAACTCAGTGGCATTCCCGCACTGGGTGCCGGGGGCGAGATTTTTGGGGGGAAGGACGTCAAGGGGGAAAACCCAAGGCACACTTTCTCAGTCTCAGGCTAGCAATAGCAAACCCCCCTCCGATGAAACTTGCCAAGGACTTCTGGGGGCCAGGACTTCTGGGGGGGAAACATGCAAGGGGAAAAAAAAAGGAGGACTTGACAAAATAGTTCAAAAAGTTCAAGAAAACCACCACTCATATAAATATTAAATCCATCCTTCTCAGCCCTGCTCAAAATGGAGGACCTTTTGGACATTTAGCCTTCTCTGTCAGTGATCTCTGGTCTGACAACAAACAACAAATCCCAGAATCCCATAGCATGGAACCATGGCAGTTAAAGTGGTATCAAACTGGATTATTTCTGCAGTGCAGTGGTTTGAGCACTGGACTAGGATCCTAGGAGAACAGGGTTTAAATCCCAGCTCAGCCATGGAAATCCACTGGGTAACCTTGGCAAGTTATTACGGTTCACACTCTCTCAGCCCCAGGGGAAGGCAATGACCAAAAAAAAAAAATCCCCTCTGAACAAATCTTTCCAAGAAAAACCCGTGATAGGAAGCCTTAAGGTCGCCATAAGTTGGAAACTGTGATAAATGGGAGTCCCTCCATTTATCAGGGCCTTTTTCCCTGTGGGAGGCATACTGGAATCTGTGAGGAGGATGACATCACTAGTGGTGTGAGGGCAACCAGCCAATCAGATGGCTGTTAGAAAAGAACCTTCTGGATGGTGGTTGGAGGGAGACCATTGAAGCAGTTGGGAGGGTAGAAACTGTGAAACAGCAAGACTTAGGGTTTGTTTTTTTTATTAGTCAGGCTGAAATGATTATCTGTTTGTAATTAATCCTTTAAGTTTGTGCCTGGAGGACCAGTTGTCCTCCATGTCTTATTAGTTAATGTTCTTTGCTTTATAATAAATCTTTTTCTTTAATACTCTGTCTCATACTTAATTCCTTTTAACAGCCTTAGCTCGGCTACTGTCTGTTCTGATTGTCGGTTACCAGTATGAGGCCCAGCAATGTCCCAATGCGTTGCTGGGGTGTGGCATGTTAAATCATTGGGTGGTGGCAGAAAGTTGTTTGTTTTTCTTATTAAGGGGTCTCAAGGAGTCCCATCCGGCTCAGGGGAATGGAAAGGGACCCTAGAGAACCTTCACAGAAACACTTGAAGGCACACATGCCTTGAAGGAGAGACAGGAGGAGAGGAGAGAGGGCCTGGGGTGGCCGGTCACCAGGCTGTCGTCTTCCTTTGCTCCTCCTTTGAGGGCATGTCCTTGGGCCGGAGCCAGGGCAGGTGGGCGCCAGCGCTATAGGCCTCCAGGTTCAAATCCCCACTCCGGCATGAAATCCCATTGTGTAACCTTGGGCAAGTCACACTCTCCAAGCCTCAGAGGAAGGCAATGGCAAGCCCCTTCTGAACAAAGCTTGCCAATAAAACTGCCTGATAAAACAACTTGTAGGCTCACAACACAGAGATGCCCGACCCTCGGGGAGAGTTGTTCCGAGTGGGATGGCTCCCACTCAGCCTTCTCAGGGGCACTGTTGGACGGAGCCATCTTGGGTCATGTTTTCCTCCCTTTCTTTTCCAAACCTGAGAGGTGATTAAGGGCAGGCAAAGTGGGGGAGAGGGAAGATCAGGGCCTCTTTCGCCCCGTCGAGACCCCCTCCGCTGAGACAGCCTGTTCACCAGGATGGAGGGGATTGGGGGAAACAGGCCAGATGCTCTACACCTCCTCTAGCCAGGGCCTGCAGATGACACCACTTTAGTTCCCCAGCAGTCGGAAGTCCCTTTGAGGAATACAAAGCCAAGGCAGGCCCCAGAAAGCCCTCCATGTTCCACTATACCCCTCAGAGGGGCAGAAGAGGAGGATGAAGGAAGAGGAGGAGAAAGAATGAGAAGGGGAAGGAAAGGAGGAGGAGGCAGAAGGAGAAGGAGAGGGAGGAAGAGGAGAGCCAAGCAAGAGAGGGCAGCAGAACCACAAGAGGCAAGGGGGAATGTTGGAAGCAGACAACACAGGTCAAGTTAATAACCTCAGGGGAGGAGGGGTGTCAGACCGCCCCCCTGGGCCCGTTTCCCTCTCAGCCTCAACCTGCCAGGATGCACAGACATACCACACTGGGTTGTTGCTGTTGCTGTTGCTGTGTGCCTCCCCGTCATTTTGACTTCGGTTATGGCAACCCTCTCTTGGGAACTTTGTGACAAGATTTGTTTAGAGGGGGGTTGGTAAGCAAAGGAAGAGGGAGCCAGCAGGGTGGTGTAATGTTGGGCTAGGACTCTGGAGATCAGGGTTTGAATCCCTGCTGGGTCATGGAAACCCACTCTCCCAAGTCCCACTCTCTCAGCTCAGCTCAGCAGATGGCCATCACAAATCCACCTTTGAAGAAACCTGTCAAGAATACCCCAGGGTAGGGGCGCCTTGGTCTGAAATGACTTGAAGGCACACAACAACAACAAAGGAAGAGAGCAACATGGGGCACCCCAGATGGCTGGCTGGAGCATGGCTTCAAGAGATTCCACCTCCTTCCCCAAGGTAATGACTCCCTCCCCTAAGTTCCCCTTAGGATTGCCATAAGTCAGAAACAACTTGAAGGCACACACACCTTAAAGGAGAGATGGTTCCCTCAGATGATGCAAGGAGAAGAGAGAGGGCCTGGGTGGCCAGTCACCAGGCTCTCATCTTCCTTTACTCCTCCTTCAAGGGCGCATCCTTGGGCCAGAGCCAGGGCAGGTGGGCAGCAGTGCTATAGGCCTCCAGCAACTTGGCCATCCTCCCAGCCCAGGCCAGCGTATCCCCTTGGCAGAGGCAGCTGGCCGCCATGGAAAGCCTCCTCTGCCACTTGCAGCATCTCCGGGCAGGGGACTCTTGGCAGCTGCAATAGGCCTGGTGAGCCACCTGCCCCACTGCACATGTCCCCAAAAGGGACTGCCCAGGTGGCCTGTAAATGGTGGCACAAGGGTGCCTTTGCATGCCCTCAGAGAGGCCATTGCATGCCCAATCCTGTACACGTGCCATGCATTTGCCAACACGGATATAGGTTCACTGCCTCATGCAGAGCAAAACTGACTTCAAGGGGAAGGGAGTATTGGTTCAAAGTTTTATTTTATTTCTGTTTAAGGAGAAAGGTGAGATATACATAAAATTAATTCCTTTTTTACATCTGAGAGAGGGCTCGCCTCACCCTGAATTTTCCTATACCATCTTTAGGGGGGATACCATAAATGATATTATCATTTACAACTCCATTGTTAGCAATGAAAATATTGCTTTTATCACCCCCTTGAAATATTTGTCCCTGTGAATATGTCAATGATACGACTCCTAGTGTGATATTTTCCCCTCCAAAATATGTAAGAATGTCATGTTTGTACATCTTCTGTCCTTCATATATTCTCACTAGTGTCTTTTCCTTCTTGTTATTTAATTATGTATTTTATTTTGTATTTTATTTATAAGCCATCCTGAAGAGATATTTTATTGAAATATGACACATAAATTCTTAAAATAAATAAATGTGATCTGATCTCATCATCCAGTTTCCCACTCCAGCTCATGGTAAAGTTACACAAACAAGGATTCTTAGCAAAGTCATTTTTCACTATCCCTGTTGTACTTCATAAGACAGAGTCCTTCAAAATCCTGGAGGTCCCACAGGTTGAACCTTGGTTTTTACGTGGGTCCATATCAACCTTTTGCTCCCAGCAAATTCTTTAGTCAAGTGGCTCCATAATATTTGAGCCTTGTCCTTCTCAACACTGCTCATGTATTGGGCAACATCAAGGTCAGTTTGTTGGTGTCAATGCTTTTGTATCAGACCATAGGGGAAAATGCAAAATCTTTTCTTTAATTTAGAAGAGGAATGAGGAACCAGGAGCCCTCTGAGCTGATGGGAATCCATCACCATCTAGAGGATTACATAATCCCCACTCTTGACCGAGAGAACTGACTGAAACTAAGGTGTATCAGGATGTGAGTGTCCTTACACTTCAGACAGTATGGCTTTCAGCATATATGTGGCTCGTGCCCAGATTATTTGAAGAACTGTAGTCAGTGTGGCCTAGTGGTTTGAGCTGGTTTTTAAGTGGTTTGGACTCTGGAGACTAGTGTTTGAATCCCGGCTTGGCCATATAAACACACTGGGTGACTTTGGGCAAGTCACACTCTCAGCCTCAGAGGATGGCAATGGCAAACCCCCTGTGAAGAAACTTGCTAAGAAAACCCCATGATAAGCATCTTATGGTCACCATAAGTCTGAAATTACTTGAAGGCACACAACAACTAATTCTTCCATACAAACCTGCCCGTTTTTTGATATATGGAAAGGCCCTTCTCTCTCTAATAACACCCTTACAAGTTATACATGATGGGAATTCAGGTGTGGACATTTTGGAGGATCCTCCCAGGCTCTGGATTTCCCTTCCCACGGAGATTAGATCAGGACCCTGATTGCTATCTTTCTGTAAGCAGGTGAAGACCTTCCCTTCTTAGATGAAGGATTACTGACTACAAATAGGCCACACCTCACAAAGATTGGGAAGAATGTCTGGCAAAAGCATGGTGAATCTGATAGAAAGAAATTTAAACTAAATCTGTGGCGGGTTGGAGGTGATAGCTTAAGAATTTGTCCAAAATAAAGCTCTGAATACAAGAATATGAATTCTAGAGAAGCTGAGGGAGAGAATGGGATCCACATAAAACTCACAGTAGATTAAATGATGAGAATAAACAATGTTTCAGATATCTACAGTTGCTCCTCCCAATTCTCAGGGGATCCGTTCCAGACCTCCCCTCCCCCGTGAAAATGGCGGCTCGCAAATATTCAAGCCCCATTTAAACTAATGGTGCGTGTGTGGGGTCACTCGTAGCCATTTACATTTATAGCCTTGTCCCTCCCTGCAAAGAGCGAGACCATGGACTCAGAGTCCGCAAATGGGGAGGGACAGCTGTATATACCAGTGCATAGACATCTATGGGAAACAAACAAGATGAGTTCAGGAAAGTAAATATGATTTTATAACAGAGACTTGGTGGGATGACTCCCATGACTGGAGTATAACAATTGAGGGATATGATTGAATCCCCTTGTGGGAGAAAGGTGGGATATAAATCCTTGAAATAAATAAAATAAATAAATAATCTGTTCAAAGATAATACATGAAAAGGAGTGGGGTAGCGTTATATGTCACCATAAGTCTGAAATTACTTGAAGGCACACAACAACTAGCAAAGACATTCACGTGTACAGAAATCCATGCAAGTGATGAAACTGAACCAGTAGACAACATTTTGGTAAAACTAAATGGAAAATAAATAAAAAACAACATTGTGGTGTGCCTTCAAACCACCTGTTAATTTATGGCAACCGCATGAATTTCATAGGGTTTTATTTGGAATACTCAGAGGTAGTTTTGCCAGTTCCTTCCTCTGTAATATAATAATAATAATAATAATAATAATAATAATAACAACAACAACAACAACAATTTATTTATATATCCCGCCTCTCCCTGCGGATCAAGGCGGGAGTACAGAGATAAAAGGAACAATACAACAATGTTAAAACATAGCGATATAGCCTACAGCACCTAATATTGTCAGTGGCCTCCCATCCACATACTTACCAAACCTGACCCTGCTTCGCTCCAAGATCAGATCTGGGCTTTTTAGTGTATTTAGGTGCTTACTACAAGCCACCAAACCATGATAAGCTTGTGGATGCATTTCTGAAACAAATCTCAGAAATTCCCAGGAAGCAAGAACTGTTAGTTATGGAGGACTTCAATTATCCTGATATCTGCTGGAGACTAGCTCTGCTAAGCATAGGTTCGCCAATAAATTCCTGATCTGCCTTGCAGATAAATTCCTCTTTCAAAAGGTGGAGGAAGGAACAAGGGGATTGTCATGCCCCGCCTGGAGGAGGATGAGCCAGAACCACCTCTGGGACTTGAGCCTGCAGCTGTGGAGCTCAGCCTGGCCCTAGCTCTGCTGTGCCTGCTGTAGCAGAGCCTGTGGCTGCTTAGGAGACTCAGCAGCCAAGTCTCCTGGTGGCAGAGTCTCTAGACATGGAGGAGGATCAAGGGATTGTGCCTACCTTCAGTCAGTGTCAACCAGAAAGGGCTTGCCTCCGAAGGTCACTGAGACTTTATCAGAAATGCACTGGTAATTAGAAGCACCTGAGTGCCTGTAGTGTGCTCATTTAAGGAGTTGCCAAATGCCTGTTTCAGTGCCAGTGAATATCTGACTTTCACAGGGAAAGTACTCTGGCTCTGACTCTGGTTCCCATTGCTCCTTGGACTGAAACTTTGCTTTTTTGGACTGCTGACCCATCTTGATTTTCTGGAACCCTTGACCTTTGGACTGCCTGATCGACCTGCTTATCTGATACCCTGGACCTCGGCCTTCTTGACAACTCTTCTGGTAAAACCCTTGTGTTTGGAAGTCTGCGCTTTGAAGCAGGGACTTCGGCTGCTGTTTCACACTAGCTCTACAAGCCATTTGTTTGTTTGGTCTTATCAACCATTTGGCTGCTTTCCCGGACAGGGATTAGCAATCCTGGACTTAGTCCTAACCTATAGGAAGGAATTAGCCAGTGGAATCAAACCAGTTGGTACATTGAGCCGGGGTGTGTGTGACTATGTAATGCTAGCATAGGTGGGATTTCAGAAGAAACTGCTAAAAGCATGATCACAAACAATTCCATAGAAGAAGAAGAAATGGAAAGATCTGGAAAAACCAGTATGGTTGCACAGTTAACTCAACGGGGGGGGGGGGGGGGGGGGGAAATAGGAGCATGTATAAAGAATGAAAGGAAGGATAAATCACCAAAGAATACAGATGCATAGCCCAAGCTTTCAGGGATAGTGTAAGGAAAGCTAAACCTCAAAATGAGCTGAGATTGGCTAGACAAGGAGAAAAAAAAGAGTCCTCAGATATGTTCAAAGCAAGAGAACGACAAAGAAAATGGTGGGACCACTGTTTAGCAAGCATATTAAATGCTAACAGATCACAATGAAAAGGCAGAACTTTTCAATATCTATTTTGCTTCAGGGTTGTTGTTTTTTCCAAAAAGAAGTCTGGGTGCTTCTATGCAGGGTATCCAGGTTGTAAGTCAATATTGATAAGGAATTAGTGAGGAATCACCTAGGCGGGTTGCAGACTGCCAGAAATAGTGCAAATTGAGTCCACTTTTAGGGTTAGGGTTAGGGTTAGGGAATCATGGGAACTGTAGTTTATTGTGGCACCAGAGCTCTCACAGAGAAGGCTCAATGTCTCAGAAAAAAAAACAATTCCCATGATTCCCTAGCACTAACCCTAACCCTTAAAGTGGACTCAATTTGCACTATTTCTGGCAGTCTGCAACCCCCCTAGTTAACCTTAATGAGTTCAGACCTACAGGGCCAGATAAACTGCATCCCAGAATATTGAAGGAACTTACTGACATACCCGCAGAACCATTTGCCATAAATTTTGAGAAATCTTAGAGAACGAATGAGGTGCCAGAGGATTGGATGAACAATCATTGCTCCTCTCTTAGTTTGGTAGCCTGTGTGAATGATGTGGATGTCATTTTTCTGCATTTCAGTAAAGCATTTGATAGTCTTCCGTAATATTAGGATTAGCAAACTGACTATATATGGAATAGATGGAAACACATGGATCCATAACTGGTTGAAAAATCATGCTCAAAATGTTATCACCAGTGGCTCAGCTTGAAATCAGAAGGAGGTCTTAAGTTGTTAAAATAATGTTGTAGGAGTGTTGAAAAACAGTCCTTTAAAACCAAACATCCAAACCTGGAACTTTCAGCAAAGCTTCTTTATTGTAAAAGAACAAAAGCAAATAATAATAATAATAATAATAATAATAATAATAATAATAACATTTCCACTTTAGCCAAAGCTGGCTAAGCAGGAATAAAATCTATTTGCTACATGATTCAAGATGTGTTAGTAGCATCACCAAAAGAATGGTTTTATTAGTTCATTACAGTTCAAAAGCCAAAAAGCAAGTGAGTAACTTTCTGATTCTCAGCCCTCAGTCCCACAAGACTCCACCTTTCTGGGTGTAACCTTTACAAGCTGATTGGGTGATATTACGTGACGTGTACTAGTCCAACCCTTAATTACAATAACAAATCATGTGACTACATTTCCCATAACAAAAATGTGTTTACATAAACCATAATATAAACAAACCTTCTTTCCCATAGAATGGAGTCCTGTTAGCCTCCTGTTTTGGCTAAATCACACCTGGGACTGATAAACTGTGAATCTAGCTCTCAGAAAAACAACTTTTCACAGCATGAAAAAATACAGACACACATCTTTTACAGTTCAACATTTTAACATTGACTCTATATCCCATTTAAACCTAACATAAGTGGAGTGTTGCAGGGTTCTGTCCTGGGGCTGACACTCTTCAATATTTTAATCAATTATTTAGATCAGGGGTAGGCAACGTTTCCCCTTTAAGGGCCGAGGGACTTCAGCTCCCAGAAGCCTCAGCCATTTTGGCCAATAGTCCCATGTTTGCCAATAGCTCCTGGGATTCTGGGAGCTGAAGTCCCTCGGCCCTTAAAGGGGAAACGTTGCCTACCCCTGATTTAGATGATGGGGTGTAAGAAATCCATATCAGATTTGCAGGTGATACAAAATTTGGAGGGATAGCTAACTCATTCCAGGATAGGAATAGAACTCAAAAGGACCTTGATAAATTAGAACACTGGGCTGAAATCAATAAAATTTAGCAGAGACAAACACAAAATTCTAGGGCACAAAACCCAAATGCTAACAGATCACAATGAAAAGGCAGAAAAGGCATAGGATGGGGAATACATGGTTCAGGGGTACTACATGCAAAAAGGACATTGGGATTATTGCTGATCATAAATTGAACATGAGCCAGCAGTGCAATGCTGCAGCAAAGAAGGCAAATGTTATCTTAGCCTTGATTAATAGAAACATAATTTCCAAGTCAAGGGAAGTAATAGTCCCCCTATATTCTGCACTGGTTATCTGGAGTACTCTGTTCATTTCTAGGAGCCTAATTTAAAAAAAAAATACAGACAAGTTGGAATAAGTTCAGAGAAGGGCAACAAGGATAATAAGAGAGAGAGAGATCATAACATATGAGGAGAGGTTGAAGGAGCTGGCACATTGAGCTTGGCAAAGAAGAGACTGAAATCTGGCATGATCACACTCTTTAAATACCTCAAGGGCTTCCACAACAAGGAGGGTGCTGGCTTGTTCTCTGCTACCTCAGAGGGTTGAACATGTTGATGCCATTTTGAATTAGGTGGGAATGGGCATTCTTATTTATAATCACCATCAAAGGGAAGTCTACCAATGAGCTGGAATGAAGTGCTTCAGAGCTTACCAGCTCAGCCCTTCTGTGTTGCTTCTTGCTGCCACACTCTTCTCAGCCTTTGTCAACAGCTCAATTAATTCCGGCTGTCATTGTTCAGCCACATGCTCTAATTATCACTTTGGCTCCAAGTCTTCACATCTTTTCTTGTTAGTCCAACTGACTTTGATGTGATTTATATGAGAACTGTAGGCAGCAGGAGAGACCACAGGACTTCTGTGTCCAACTTCTGGAGAGTATACTGTGGTTGTCTCCAGGTTATAAACTGTGTGGTGATTCTGTTGGAGCCCTGGTTAGGACCTTGATGCAAGCTAAAATTGTCATCAGTATGAGGACATATTTCTGCTCTATAGAATGGAGCAAGTCTGGTGGGGATTTTTTTTATTACATTTCTTCTTGTGTGCCATAATAGAGAAAATGTTACATGCATCATTAAAAAAAAACACCTGTATTTGGGGTATTATCTTAGCAAGGACACTTTAATGTGGGTGAGATTTGCCAGGCTCACACCATCAGATACTGAACTCATGGCTGGCACACTAGAATCTGGTGCTTAGGTGAACTTTACTGATTTTTGTCAAGCCACGAAAGCCGTACAAGTTATTCTAATATATATACTTCATACAATGGCTTTTCTCATAGGAACCTAGTGAATTGTCTTATTATGAGTCAAAGAGATGTTCCATCTGTTGTTGTTGTTAACTGCCATCAGATTAACTTCCACTTGTGCTGACTATGAATGAGAGACCTCCAAGTCATTCGGTCATCAACCATCTTGCTCAACAACAACAACAACAACAAAAAATTATTTTTATCCCACCCCTCTGTGTAATGCAACTGGGGCGGCTTACAACTTTAAAATATACATCTATATCCCACAATCCCACCCACCCCTTAAAATACAATTAAATAGTGACAATTTAAAACGCATTTAAAATAGTAACACAAAAATAAAGAAACAAATAACAATAGCTACAGCCGAATCAGGGATGAGCAGGATGGCTGTCTCTTGATGGCCGGGATATCGATTCGGGAAAGGCCTGCCGGAAGAGATCCGTCTTAACAGCCATCCATCAGGCCATTCCATAATCTGGGAGTGGTAGATGAAAAGGTCCTCTGGGCAGTTGCAGACAACCTAGTTTTTATCGGCTGCAACAAATTCCTCCCAGAGGTCCTAAGTGCACACGGTGAATTATACAGAAAGAGGCGGTCCTGAAGATAAGTTGGACCCAAGCCACTTAGGGCTTTAAAGGTGATAACCAACAGCTTGTACTGGGCCCGGAAACTAATGGGCAGCCCATGGAGTGATCTCAGGATTGGTGTTATATGGTCTCTTCTCCTTGTTCCTGAGATCAACTTGGCTGCCATATTCTGCACTAGTTGATGTTTCTGGACCATGTACAAGGGTAGCCCCATGTAGAGCACATTACAGAAATCAAGATGAGAGATTACCAAAGCATGCACCACAGTTTCAAGGTCCCTAACTTCCAGGAAAAGGCACAGCTAGATTATCAGCTGAAGCTGACAACAGGTACTCCTGACTGTCGCATTCACCTGATTTATCATCTGAGGCAACGGGTCCAGGAGCACCTCCAGACTGCGAACACAGTCCTTGGAGGAGAGTTTGACGCTATCCAGGACTGGAGGTTGCAACCCAATTCGGGGACACTACTGTAAGTACCTCCATTTTGTCTGGATTCAGTCTCAATCTATTTTTCCTCATCCAGTCCATTACTGCCTTAAGACAGTCATTGAGAGACGAGACGCTATCTGAAGTCAAAGCTGAAGACTCAGCCATGGCTTCCTTGTTGGAGTCCCCCCACCTGGAATGTGGTCTTCCTCTTTTTCTCCTGCCTTCTATCCTGTCCAAGCATTGTTTTCATTGCTTCCATGTCTTCTCATGATATGTCCAAAGTGTGAGTATCTCAATTTGGTCATCATGGCTTCCAGGGGAGAGGTCAGGCTTCATTTTCTTTTGTTGTGTGCCTTCAAGTTGTTCTGACTTACGTCAACCTGTGGCATTATTTATTGGCAAGATTTGGACCCATTTATTTGCCTTTTTTAGCAGTCCAAGATACACATAGAACTCTTCCCCAGCACCACATTTCAATTGAGTTGATTTTCTTCCTGTCAGCTTTCTTCACTGTCCAGCCTTTACAAGCATACATAGAAACAGGAAATACAGTAGCATGAACAAAAGTATTCATTTAAATATCTTTACAGTTCAGAACCTTGTCTAGTTCCTTCATTAGCTGTCCTTCTAAGTCTTAGTCTTCTGATTTCTTGACTAGTCTCCATTCAGATTATGACAGAGCTAAGGTATGAATTTTTTTTAATTATTTTGATGTCATCATTGTCTACTTTATAAATCTGTGGCCATTATTTTTGTTTTCTTATGTAAAACTGTTAGCCTACTTTTGCACTTTCTTTCCTGACTTTCCTAAGTAATTGTTCCATTTCTTTGCTGTTTTCTGTTAGTTGTTGATGTTCCTTCCTCCAGCTTTCACCCCTCCTTCCTCCAAGTCTAAACCAGCTTTACGCATGATGTGTTCAGGATACAAGTTAAACAGATAGGACGAAAAAATGCAGCCTTGCATGACTCCCTTGACAATTGGATACCATTCTATTTCTCCATATTCTGTCCTGATAATAGCCTCTTGTCCTAAGTATAGTTTACACATCAGGACAATCACATGTTGTGGCATGATCTGTCCATAGTTTTTCATGATCTACAAAATCGAAGGCTTTGCTATAATTATAAAGCACAGGCTGATTTTCTTCTGAAATTCTTTGGTGTACATTGGCCCACCCTCCACTCCATCTGTCATAGCCCTGGACTCAGAGGGAGAGAAGAACTGCTGGACATGATCCCCCTCCCCTCCTCCATTCTCTTCTGCTTTTGTGTCATGTCTTTTTAGATTGTAGATCTAAGGGCAGGGAACTGTCTGATTAACAATTTGTAAGCTGCTTTAAGATCATTTCTAAAGAGTGGGTATAATAAATATAATAAATAATAATAACAACAACAACATATGTTTGCAATATGATCCATGGTGACTCTTTCCTTTTTTGAGCCTAGCTTGGATATCTGCCATTTCTTGCTCTGTATATGGTAAAAGTCTTTGTTGTAGAATTTAAGCATCATTTTTCTTGCATAGAAAATTAATGGAATCTCTGGTATCCCCTTTCTTTGGGAGTGAAATGTACACTGAGCATTTTCAATTTATGGGCCATGTTTTTGTTTTCTACTTTAGTTAGAAGTAGACTGAAACAGCTCTATTGGAATGCCATCTGTTCCTGTGGCTTTATTTCTCCAAAATGCTCTCAGTGCAGCTTCCACTTCACTTTCTAAAATTGTAGGTTTTTCTTCAAATGATTCTTCCTTGAATGAATCTGTCATCCTTTCATCTATTTTATATAGTTCTTTGGTGTATTGTCTCCATTGGCTTTACATTTGTACTTGATCATGTAACCTGTTCTTCTTCTGGGCATTTAGCATCTCCACTCTTGGTTTAAATTTCCCTTTCATTTCTCAGGACTTGTGGATGCAGTTCTTTTTTTGTTGTCATCTTCTATTTCTCTACAATTATTATTATAATTGTTCTCCTTGTCCCTGTACACGAATTGTTGAACAGTTGCATTCAGGGATCTGACTATTTCTGTCATCTTTTACTTTTGCTTCTTGTCTGTCCTTAATTGATTGAAGAGTTTTGTCTGTCATCCATTGAGGCTTTTTTCCCTTCCCCCTCTTTCTTTCTTTCTTTCTTTCTTTCTTTCTTTCTTTCTTCTTTTTTTGTTTCAGATAATGTCTTTTTGCATTCTTCCCTGATTTCAGTCCAGAGTTCTTCTGGCTGCTAGTCAATTAGGCTTAATAGTGCAAATCTATTTTCACATTTTCTTTAAGTTGTACAGAGGTACTCTTCTTACTCTACTTTCACCTATCATGAAGGTGATCCAGGATTATTTATTCTGCCCAACCACGACCTGCTTCTCAGTAGAATATGATGGATAATGTTTGTTTAAAAATAAAACACACTTTTTAAAAAAGGAATTTAAACACCCAATTAAACTATAATTGCAAATCCATTTTACCCTGGTCATCTAAATACTGCAACAGAAAAGACAGCTTTTGTGGACATTACTCCAATTGAGTCCTTGATACACCTCTAAAGAAAGTACGAAATTGAGAACCCCTCTTTGCAAGACTCTACTATTCAAATGAAAAGGAAGTCTAAAGCTACACAACACATAGGAATATGGAATGTGAGAAGCATACATCAGGGGAAGTTAAACATAATAAAACAAGAAATGGAATGCATAAGCCTTGCCATTCTTGGAATGAGCAAGCTAAAGTGGACAGGAATTTGACATTTTGTTAATTACACAGCATTTTACTCAGAAAATGAACATCTAAGAAGAAACGAGGCAGTATTTATAGTGAGGAGAGAGGAAGCAAAAGCAGTCAAAGGAAATAATCCACATCTGACTGAATAGTGTCAATAAGATTTCAGGGAAAACTCATCAACATAACTATAATCCAAGTTTATGCTCCAACTGCAGAGGGAGAAGAAGAAGAAAGTGAACGATTCTATGCTGGAGTCTAGGAGGAAATTCATCACACACCAAAACAGGACTTATTGTAGATCATAGGCCATTGAAATGAAAAAGTAGGAAACGGAGCACAAACATTGTTGGGAAATTTGGCACAATTTTGCCAAAATTTGGCACAACCGATTGAATTTTGCGAGGCCAACAGTTTGTTAATTGCAAACACATTTTTCAAGCAGCTGAAGAGCCGACTGCATAATAAGACCAGAAGTAGATTGTGGCACAGACCATGAATGACTAATAACAAAATTTAGAATAAAAGTAATGAAAAACACTAAACTAACCATCAGACTGAAATAACCTTCATGAGCGAAAGTTGAATACGGTCCAAAACACACAGAAGAAATAATCCAGTTTGAGACTGCTTTAACTGCCCTTGCTCAGTGCTAGAGAATCCTGGGAATTGTAGTTTATTGTGGCTCTCTGACAGAGAAGGCTAAATGTTTCACAAAACTACAGTTCCCAGAATTCCCTAGCATTGGGTCAGGGCAATCAAAGCAGTGTCAAACTGGATTATTTCTGCAGTGTGTTTTGGACCTAAATTCATTTTAAAGATTAGGAGAGACCAAAGATTTGTGCTTCTGTAGCTTCTCCTATGAAAAATCCTCATGGTATGCAAGGTGTGCAGGGAGAAATGAAAGCTGCACAATATCTATTCCGGGTTGATTGTTTCCTGTTACATCACTCTTGCTGAATGAACACATACAGGGTAGAAGCCAGTGTTAATTTTTGATAATGCATTAAAAGAATATAAAAAGCAGTGTTTCTAAAAGTACTGCAAAAGGGGGTGAACAAAGAAATGCTGCAAGTCATTGTTTGAAGTAGAACCCTAAAATAATTTCTTTATTTTGGGAAAATGTATTCCACTCCGGAACAACTTATTTTAAGGGCTATCTTCACATTTCTTTTATGAAACAATTTTTTATGCTAACTTTTAATTACAGTCTTCTGTAGATTTTTTCACATAACCTTTTCCCCAGCGGCATCCATTCATTCTTACTAGAAGTAGATTGTGTACTAACTTCTTTCAAGCAGTCTGGAAGTATAAAACACTCACTTCAGCAATGTTTGTATATATAAGTATCTTAGAGGCAAAGCAGACGGGGCAAGAGGAGTAGCCAGAGGCCACTCCAGCCTCGATTACCACAGGAGCACAGCAACCAGACTCCACAGTCCCAAAGGTGGCTGCTTCCTTGGTCTTAAACAGGCTGCAAAAGGGAGTGGTAAGAAATGGCTCCGTTTGTGGCAGGGTTTGAGCTGCATTAAGTGGCCCCAGCATGGCCTTTGTGTGATCCGGACATGTGCATCATGTGCACTCCTCACCCCCAGATTGGGCCGTCTGTTTGGGGCCTCAGTTGAAGTTATTTAGTTCAGTGCTTATCCCTCCTTCTAATTTGATTTAGCCAGTTTACAGCAATTTCTCATAAGTTCTTTAGAATTGAATTCTCTTGCTTGTCTGCAACAACTTAATTTCAGATAGTCACATGTGTACTTTTTAGAGGTAAAAACGTATTCTGTGCATTTTTCAAACGATCAATGTTGTAGGTTACTCCTCCAGTCTATTCAAGAAATACTGGCTTGGTAGATTCGTTGAAGGTTCAAAGATGTATGGCTCCCTCTTACTCTTCAGTGTGTGAGCTCCCTCCTCCATTGTTTTGGTTTTCTCCAGCAACATTTTGTGATGACATCCAAATTGTCAAAGTATAGTTATTGTGTTGCCTTGCGCCTGTGTTTTGAAATGTCCCTTGTTAACCAGTTCAGATGCCACAACAGACTATGCTTAGAGAGAACTAGAAAGTGGAATTGAGAAAAGAGGAAGGAATGCAAAATTACTGTCACATTTCTGAAAACCTGAAACCCTTTTATAACCACAACAGTTATAACAGTTTGATTTCACTTTAAGTGCAATGAATAAATTTGTGTTGTTATAACCTTTTCTGTTTTCCTGCAAGTCACTCCCACCTCCTGAGTGAATAGCTTGATAATCTCCCCAGTATGTGAGTCAAGGAGACCATGAAGAAGAAGAGCAAGTTGCATACCTGTAACCATGATAGATTCACCTTACGGTCAGTATAAGTCAGAAATTACTTGAAGGCACACAACAACAAAGTATCTTTTTTCATAAAAATAAAGGTAATCCCCGTTGACAAGATTGTCAAGTCGTGTCTGACCATAGAGGGTGGTGCTCATCTCTATTACTAAGCCGAAGAACCGGCGTTGTCAGAGACTACTCTGTGATCATGTGGCCAGCATGATTGCACAGAATGCTGTTTACCTTCCCACTGAAATGGTACCTATTTATCTACTTGCATTTGCATACTTTCGAACTGCTAGATTGGCAGAAGCTGGGACTAGTGACAGGAGCTCACCCCATCATGCAGCACCCACATCTCGAATTGCTAACCTGCCGATCTTGCAATCAACAGTCAGCGTCTTAACCACTTGAGCCACTGCGTCCCTGCATCTTTTTTTCATACTTCCCTAATAATATTCCTAATAAAATCTGTTTTTCTCTGAGCTTTAGATTCTATGGGAATATTCTTTCGATAGTACACTTGCCTCTCCGTTTTCACGGGGGATCTGTTCTGGACCCACCCACCCTGCAAAAACAGAAACTCGCCAAAATTCAAGCCCCATTGGCTTGAATGGTTGTGTGCTCGCACGCACCATTTTGCTCAGTGGGCCTCACCCCTCCGTGAAGAACCAAGACCGCAGACATCAAATCCGCAAAAACGGAGGGGCAAGTGTAATTTGGAACTGTGTCAGTGTCACCTCCTCCTCCTCCTCCTCCTTCTCAGTAGTGTCTCTGCTTGAGCTTTTCACCATTGGAACTATCAGTTCTATTCTAATGTTCCTTCCTGAAGAGGTGCTTGGAACATTTAATATGGCTCCTGGACAAAATCCTGTTTGATCTGGGAGACCTTTCCAGTATCAGGTTTACTGTCCACCTAGCCTCTTGCTTCATGGCAGCACTCAGCCTTGCCACCATGGAAAGGTAGTGCCTTGGTAAGTTGTAGCATTTGAGGATGCTTTAATTCGTATTCTGATGAGGTAATTATATCATAAATATTATTTTCCCAGTGCTAAGTAGTCTTGTAGTCCTTTGCAGCATTATTTGCTAGTTTAACCTCCTTATTAAGTGGCTCCAGCTTGTTGGCAGAGGGGCACAGGGGGCGGAATTTACCAACTCATCCTTAATATTGGGAAATTATTTAAAGCCCTTAATTTATGTTGACTTTTTAACATGTGCTATTGCAATTAAGTTAGATTAATGAAAGGTAAATTCCAGCCTCTCAATTAAAAAAATCCTTGCAAGGAACCTAATTAGCATATCTGTTTGTTTAGCCTCTAATAGCTTGATTGCATCCTCTCTCACTATTTACAAATAGGCATCATTAGAGAAGAATAAGCATGAAAGGCAAAGTGTAGCATTCATACCAGTGGCAGAAGAGGGAGGGTTGGCATTTGAGAGAAATATAGAGAAAATAACTAGGAGGAAATTATTTTTGTTTCACCACTGGTTTTATTTTTCCAGTCACATACAATATGATTTTCAGCCAATTAATAAGGCATAAAATGCAAGAAAAAGTTCTGGCGTTGTCTACCTTTGCAGGATGCAAATAATTGTTCATTTTGCAGGTGCTTTGGCCTTTTATCCACAGCTCAGAGTGCTTGGAAACAACCTGGCCACAGGTTGAAGCCGTAGATTCCCTGGGACTGCTTTACTTGAAGGTGCACCTGCCCTAACGCTGGGATTTACTGGGGAGGCCCTCCTCTGTGTCCCATCAACGAGAGAAAAGAGTCGTCCTATAGCACCCCAGCTATGCTCTCAGTCTAACTCCATCTGAAAATTGGCTTTTCATCAAAACCTGTGGGGCCCACTGGTCATAACTGGACTAGATTGCTCATATACAGTGTACAGTGGTTTAATTTGTTCTAAAAGTTTTAAAATATTTTAAATTGTCATTTTAACTCTTTAAGTTACCTTGTGTTGCAGTTGTCTGTATACTTCCCCCACCCCACCCCCAGTACTTTGGATATAAGTCAGAATATAAACATTTTGATAAATGAATAAAAGCTCCCAGAACCTTCCACAATGACTCTCTTATTGCAGTGACTGAGTGGCAATTCCTGTAATTTTGCCAGCAATGAAATGCACATTAATTGGAAATACTAATTTAAATGAAAAAATGTTATTACTGGAAACTTGCTTTTAAACTGTCAGATGATTCCTTGGGAAGTAAAGAGGCAATCTGGAACTTGGGGATTATTTTTCTGCATATTCTGTTCTGTATTGTCAGCAGCTTTCCAATACTGAATTTTAAAATATAGCCTACAGTTTAGTGTCTATTCTGGTATTTCATTAAGCCCATTAGTGTAGCATAGCTTCTGCTGGAGTAGCAAAATAACAATGCAGAAGCTTTCTTGAGCATGGGCACTTTCAAATTTTATAGCTTGAGAAAGCGCTCCCCCTACCCTTGACTTGCCTGCCATAGAAACAAAAGGATTCTGGAGCATATAGTCAGGTACACTTTCTTCTTGAGACTGAGCATCTTTCCTTGAGTGCATCCAGTGTGTTTTGGCAGCTGTATATTGCTGTGTCTCTTGGCCCAACCATGAGGCGACTGGCCCTTCCAGGTCCCACCTATTTCTAGAAGAGTGGAGAGCCTCAAGGGTGACGATCTTGGAGAACAGTTATCAGCACCATCATTCTGCCCAAAACACTGTTGAGAAATGATTGCTCCACATGCTTGTCCGAAAACAGAGTACTCTTCAAAAGTCTCTCTCTCTCTCTGGCTTTTCTTCACAAACAAAGATTCAGGAAGGACTCATCCCACGCTTTTTGCAAGCGCGCTGATGACTAAAAAGGCCAATCCGAGATAAACAAGTCTGGTTGCAGAAAGCACAGCAGAAAATCTCCTTGGGTGATGTTTCCGGGTTGTGATTCTTTCTGCATTGTCGTTTCTCTTCGAGATTTGTTCGGCGTGACTTCTCAAATAAGGCTGCAGCATTGTGGATAGTGCGTCTCCATGCCTCCCGATGTGAGGCCAGGGTGGACCATTGTTGGTGATCAATTTGGCCGAGCCTGAGATGTTGTTTCAGGGAGTCCTTGTATCGCTTTTTTGGAGCACCCCTCTTACGCTGACCCGTGGCAAGTTCACCGTAGAGTACTATTTTTGGGAGGCGATGGTCCTCCATCCTAGAAACGTGCCCTGCCCAGCGCAGCTGCGTTTTCAATAGCATGGCCTCAATGCTGGTGATCCCTGCTTGCTCAAGGACAGCAACATTCTTCAAAAGTACACTGTAGTTTACTGTGTGCATTAGTGATGTGGGTTTCTATTGTATTTCTGCATGGTCACATTTCCACCTTTAGAAGTGCATTGTTTTATAACAATAATAATGAAATAATAACTGGGTGCCTTGCAAATGGAATTGAGTAGGTGAAATAGCTACAAACACTTGTCAAATCTAAAATCAGAATTGTAATGCAGTTACTGGGGTGATTTACTTACTATAGGAAGCCCCTGAGTTTGTGAGCTCAGCTTTCCAGACATGCCAAAACTGGTGTGTTCATAATTTTTCAGTGCCTTTTTGAGGTTTTTGGGTTTTTCCTTGAAGAATAGCATATGCTATCATGTTGTCGTGTTTTGAAATATATACAAATAAACAACATTCCAATAAAAATAATTTCCAAGTAAAACTATCACATTTAAGCCACACCAAATGCACTTCATTGGATCCACACACACACACAAATATTTTAAACTCAGTAATGTTTAGGCTATGGGAGAAATTTCAGATATTTACACCACATATAGAAGTAGCCTACAATGCTTTTTAGTTTTATTTACTGAATATATATGAAATCCGCATGCTAAATTAGCTTTCCATTGATTTTGGGGCTGGAACAGTGATAATTCCCATCCATCTGGAGAGTATCAGATGGGAAAGGCTGATTTAGCTGTTTTTAAAAGATACTAGACAAATTCAATAAGAAAGCACAGTTTGAGGGTGCTTTATTGTGAGTTCCTGCATGGCAGGGGGGTTGGACTGGATGGCCCTTGTGGTCTCTTCCAATTCTGTAATTTTATGATTCATTTGTAGGGTCACCATAAGTCAAAATTGACTTGACAACAAATAACAACAAAAATATTTGTGGCAAAAAATGTGGCAAACTAGCAAGTCTTAACAGTAGTTACTTACTAGCATGGTAGCTAAAGATTCTCTGCATCCAGGAGCAGTTTGCATCCTGGGAGGCCTTCATAATGTGCTTGTGGGCTTCCTGAAGGCATCTGGTTGACCGCTATAGGATCCAGAAGGCTTTCATCAAATGCACCTTTCGATGTGATCTGACAGGGCCTCTCTTAAATGTTTAGGCAACCTCTGATGCAAGGTGAGGAGCAAACCGTGAAACAGTCGTGGGCATGAGCTCCCCCTCCTGCACACTTTTCAGCAGTATCTTCAAATTGCATCAAGCCAATTCCTTCTTTCTTAAATGTTTGTTCAGATCCATGCATGAAAATGTGCTAAGTAACCTGCTAAGAAAGCAAGAGTGGATGGTTTGAATTTTTGGAGTTTGCCCTTTAAAAAAGGGGGGGGGGCGGGGGAAGCAATGAAAGACAAAATCCTTCACAGCCATTTCGTGTCTTTTTATGCTCCACTTCAGTGTACTTGGTGGTTTAAAATTCTTGTCTCATTAACTCAGGTAGAATTACTAATTATTGGAAAGAAACACTTACTCTTTAAATCCAAAATTTCTTGGGGGGGGGGTTAAAATTGAGCCCAACTTTTATTAGTAAAGATGTAATGATAATGCTAATTTTATCACTTTTTGTTGTTTAAAAATAGCCAGAGGCTTTGTATGCTGACAGTCAGAATCAGCACTGTAGTGTTTAAAAATAAGCTAGGAATGTAGTAGTATTAGACAGAGGACTGCATGCATGTTTAACTTGCAGCTGTTCCATTTTGTGCTCAAAGAACTGTGGGGCATTCTCCCTACCCCATTCATATTAATTGAATTTTAGAGTGACCTTGTACATGTATTGATTTGAATTAAAATTTTCTACATCAAGGTCGAGTTGGCACATATCCCGCAGGCAAAATATTAAAAAGCCAAGTGCTGTGTCTATCAAACTATTGACAGACAAAGTTGTAGTAGGTGGAGTTTTGCTCAGAAGGAAAGGAATTATGTCTTTCTAATGCAGTTTATGAAGTAGCCAGCCTGTTAACTGAAAGGAATGGCTTGCATTTTATAGCCCTTCAAACTAACGTACCCATTTATGAGGGTTTTGTGGGTGTTCTGTTTTTATGGTTAGTAGCTCTGGGTGAAAGAGGTCAAATGCTCCTAGTCCTACTCTCTGGAACTGTGGAAAACAAGCCTGTTCCCTCTTTGATACGACATCCCTTCAAATATTTAAACATGGCTAACATGTCTATCATGTGCTGCATGATGGGGTGAGCTCCTGTCCCTAGTCCCAGCTTCTGCCAAAAGCATGCAAATACAAGTAGGTAAATAGGCATCAGTTCTCAGTGGGAAGGTAAACAGTGTTTTGTGCAGTCATGTTGGCCACATAATCACAGAGTAGTCTCTGACAAAACTGGCTCTTCAGCTTAGTAACGGAGATGAGCACTGCCCTCTACAGTCAGACACAACTTGTCAACATTTTCAATGGGGAATACCTTTACCTTTTATCATATTCCTTCCTTAGCCTTCTTTTCATCAGGCTAAACATTCCCAGCTCCCTAAGCTGCTCCTTATAGGGCATGGCTTCCAGTACTTTTTGGTCTCCCTCCTCTGGACATGTTCCAGCTTGTTCACATCCTTGAATTGAGGTGTCCAGAACTGGACACAGTATTCCAGGTGAGGCCTGACCAAAGCAGAATACAGTGGTACTATTACTTCCCTTGATCTAGGCACTATATTTCTATTGATGCAGCCTAGACTCACCTTGACCTTTTTAGCTGCTGCATCCTACTGCTGACTCATGTTCAGTTTGTGGTCTACTACACCTCCTAGATCCCTTTCACATAAATTGTTGTCAAGCCAGATGTCTCCCATCCTATATCTGTGCATTTCATTTTTTTTTTCTGCCTAGGTATTGGTCCTTACATTTCTCCCTGCTGAAATTCATCTTGTTAGCTTTAGCCCAGCCCTCTAATCTGTCACAGTCATTTCTGTCACATTTTGAATTTTAATCCTGCCCTCTGAGGAATTAGCATCTCCTCCCAGTTTGGTATCATCTGCAAATTATTTGTATTAGATAATACTGTATTATCAACTGGGGAATACAATATATGATCAGGAAAATAAAAATAAAAAGACAGTGGATGCAATACACAGAAGAGCTCTATAAAAAAGATGCAAAGATGACAGAATAATTCAAAGAAATACCTTTTGACTGCAAATGCATACTTTTAGAAAGTGAATTGGAAGCCCTTCTAAGGTATTTGTGGAAGATAAATCAGGAGCAGATGCCATACCTGTAGAGTTCTTTCTTGCTACAGAGGCATAATCTATTCAAATTTTAAAATTTGCCAACAAATATGGAAAACAAAGCAATGGCTCACAGGTTGAAAAGACACAATATATATTCCAGTGTCCGCCCCCCCCCCCCCCACACACACACACAAAAGGGGCACCAGGCATTGCAGTAACCATCAGATCATTGCATTCATCTCCTTTGCAAACAATGTGATGCTCAAAATTCTATAACAAAGACTTTTATCATAGATGGACCAAGAAATGCCAGATGTCCAAGCTGGGTTTAGAAAAAGAAGAGCCACTAGCAATCATATGGCACACATACATAATAACAAAGCCAAGTGGCATTACTAGGGGGTGCAGATCACACCAGGTGACACCCTAAGTGGGGATGACACCACTGCTCCTCAAACATCTGTGTTTTGGCAGAAACGAGCTGTGGCATTCGCCTGGTTCCCTTTAAAATCCTTTAAGAGATTATGTGAGAGGGATTAAGCTCAGTAGGAGGAGAAAGAATTTTAACATTTTAAAATTTTTATTCTTTTAAAATTTTCTTTAAAAATGTCACATTTTAACCAAAACTTCACTATGTCTATGTAAATACATTTAGGTTGTGATGATGATATTATAATTTAAAGGTATAACTTTAATTTTGTTAGTTGTTGATGTCACAACGGTTAGCCTTACATTCAGTGACATATAGGAATTATGCTTTATGAGTAAAATTAGTGCAAAAAAGCATTCCTAAGGATTCTGTATGGTGTGGTATAGGAGGAGGTCAATAGAGGAAGATGATAGAGTTAACACACTGGGTGACACCAACCCTAGGGAAGCCACTGACAAAGCCTTTGATTATAAAGATTATGAAAAGTGTGGGTTCCTCTTAAAGAAATGGGTGTAGCACAGCATTTGATTATCATGATGCATAATCTGTACTTGGGACAAGAAGCAACTGTCAGTAGAGAATAAGGAAAAACTGAGTGGTTTCCAATTGACAAGGGGGTTGGGCAAGGCTGCATTTTATCACCCTATTTATTTAACTTGTATTCTGAACATATCATACGTAAAGCCAGATTAGACTCAGAGGAAGTAGGTGTGATAACTGGAGGAAGGAACATCAACAGTTTAAGACAGGCAGTTGACACCCTACTATTAACAGAAAATAGCAAAGACTTGGAACAATTACTCAAGAAAGTCAAGGAAGAAAGTTCAAAGGCAGGTTTACAGTTGAATCTTAAGAAAACAGAAACAATGACCACAGAGGACTTACATAACTTTAAAGTCGATAATGAAAATATCAATATAGTCAAAGACCTTTTGTACCTTGTCTCAGTCACAAATCAAAATAAAGACTGTAGTCAAGAAATCAGAAGAAGGCTAAGTCTTAGAAGGGCAGGTGTGAAGGAACAAGACAAGATCATCACATGTAAAGATGTATCATTGAATTTCAGGGTCAGGATTGTCCATGCCATGATATTTCCACTTTTTATATCGTTTGTGAAAAGTGGACAGTAAAGAAAACTGTCAGAAAGAGAATAATCTCATTTTAAGTGTGTTGGGGGGAAATTCTATGGATATCCTGGACTGCCAAAAAGATAAATAAATCTTGTCCAGTAGCAAATCAAGCCTGAATTCTCCCTAGAATCAAAATGAGCAAACTGAGACTAACCTATTTTGGGCATATCAAGAGATAATGTGATTCATTAGTAAAGACAATAATGCTTAGTAAAGTAGAAGGCAGTAGGAAAAGCAGAAGGCCATGTTAACAGGTGGATAGCCTCAATAAAGGAAGCCACATCTCTCCTGAGTTTGCAAGAACTGAGCAGGGCTGTAAATGGCAGGATGTCTTGGAGGTCTCACGTTAAATAGGGTCACCACAGGTTGAAGCCAATGTGACAGCCATTAAAACAATTTTAAAATAAATAAATAATATATTTAAAGCCACTGTCTTAGGAGCGTGACATTTTAGTCAATCTGATGGTTAGCTAATTAAACTGCAATATTTTAATTATTATCTGGTTACTAAAACACTGCAGCCCTCCTGATTGTTCCATCTTCATTTTTGAATGGACTGTATAGTAGTTGTTAAGGATTTAGTTCCTCCTTACCCATTCCCCTCCAAATTCTCTCTCCTTCTCTACCTCTTTCCACTCTATTAACAGGGGGAAGGGTGGTTATGATATTTGAATGTCATAGGATTTGTAAGTTGATGTCTTTTGGAGTGTATGTGTGAGGCAGGGGCTGTCAGGTTTGCCAGCCAAACAAAATGGACCTGCTGCCCTTTCCTCCTCTCTCAATGCTTTTTCTGACACAACAGAACACCAAGGGGTCTGTTCAAGGCAAGATGCTGTGGATATGCACCTGTGTTGGTTCTCTCTTGGCCTGAAGGAAGAGAGTTGAGAGAAGATGTGGAGCAAACAAGTGAAAGCACCAGCTGCTCTCATGCTCCAAGCAAGGGAAGATGTAGAGAGAGCTAGAATGAGGTTTTCTCCTCAGGAATGCTCTTTTTCTCATGGGTACAGGCACAATGAAATTATGCCTCAAAGGCCCTATCCCACCCCAAAAGAAACAAACTGGCTAAAGCCAAATTAAAATGGAGCATGACTCCATGGCTTGTATGGTCTATTCTACAACAGCACTCTCTCTTCAAATTTCCAACTATCAGGCATGTATGGGAGCGTTATCAATAGTGGGAGAAATTTGTACCGCTTTTTGACAAGCTTCCTGACAAGCATAGGAAGGGTGCTTCTGCTTTCCATCTTGAGGCGCATGCTCTAGCTGCTCAGAAAATTACTGCTTTTTGGCATACTGCTGATTCTGGCAGCAAAGTCGCTTGCTGGAACTATCATCTTGAGGCATCACACCTGGCTGCATCTGTCCAGTCTCTCCACCTCATTGAAGACCTTCTATTCAATGAAATGGGTCTCTTTCCTGGCACCATGGGTGAAAGGTTAGAGCAGGGGTAGGCAACCTTTCCCCTTTAAGGGCTGAGGGACTTCAGCTCCCAGAATCCCAGGAGCTATTGGCCAACATGGGACTATTGGCCAACATGGCTGAGGCTTCTGGGAGTTGAAGTCCCTCGGCCCTTAAAGGGGAAAGGTTGCCTACCCCTGGGTTAGAGGGTATGCAGAAGATTTGGAATGTTGCTAATCTTCTCACCAGTACAAACATTTTCCAGGGGATAATTTTGCCCCCCTTCCAAAACCTGCTGTTAAGACTGCTCCTCCTCCTCCTCCACTGTTCTGCCTTTCTTTCCTATGGTTATGATTACCAGATCTAGCTATTTGTGGAGTTAAGGAGCTAGAAACCTATTTCCATTTATTAGATTCCATTTGATGCTTGTAAGATGTTAACTGCTCTGAGACTCTGGGGCAGGGTGGGAGGAAAGTCCAGGGATGGGGAAAAAATTGGCTTGTGGTCCATTGTGCTTCCAGGCACCTATACAATTCTTCCCCAATACAGTCATTTCCAGTATTCAAGCTCCCAAAGAATGCATTGATCTAAATATAAACAATGAAATCACTGTTTATATCTGCAAAACCAAAGCTTAATAATATTTTCATCAATGAAGAAAGCAAATCAGATTACTTGAATGTATATAATAATAATAATAATAATAATAATAATAATAATAATAATAATTTATATCCCGCCCCTCTGCAGAGCAATCGGTGCGGCTTACAACATTAAAATTTCCATACAGATATATTAATACAATCTAAACCAGGGGTAGGCAACCTTTCCCCTTTAAGGGCCGAGGAACTTCAGCTCCCAGAATCCCAGGAGCTATTGGCCAACATGGGACTATTGGCCAACATGGCTGAGGCTTCTGAGAGCTGAAGTCCCTCGGCCCTTAAAGGGGAAAAGTTGCCTACCCCTGATCTAAACAGAACATAAAAATCCCAAATCCCACCTGTCCTTTAAGAAGTAAGGGTTCTTCTTATTCCAGGCCCGATGGTGCTGGGCCTGTTGTCTCTCCCCCAGATGACATCGGATGGAATGAAAGTGGGGCTCTTCCTCTTATTCCAGGCCCGATGGTGCTGCACCTAGTGTCTCTCCCCCAGATGACATCGGATGGAATGGAGGGAGGCCTCTTATTATTCCAGGCCCGATGGTGCTGGGCCTAGTGTCTCTCCCCCAGATGACATCGGATCCATTTTACCACATCTAGAATGGCATTGCTTGTGTAATTTTAAAGATAGCTTTCTTTTTATTAATTTAGAAAACAGTAGAATATAATATGAGCCAGTGTAGTGTAGTGTTTTGAGTGTTGGACTGTGACTCTGGACTGGAGACCAGAGTTTGAATATCCACTGGGTGATCTTGGGCAGGTCGCACTTTCTCAGCCTCAGAGGGAGCAAAGGCCAAACCCCTCTGAACAAAAGCTGTGAAGACGCATCTCTTCCAGCAGGCCTTTCCTGATTAGATCCTGGCCTCAGGAGTTGTGCCTCCCTACCTCTTTCTGTTCGGCTTACCTACGGCTTATGTCTGTTTGTAATTGTCTTAATTATCTTGTTTTTTTCTTTAGATTTTATGTCGATTTTAACATATGCAGTTTAATAATTTTTATGGGGGAGGGTTGGGTTTTGGGGTTTTAGTTTGTACTTTCGATGTAATTTTAACTGTTGTAAGCCGCCCTGATTGTTTTTACAGAGGGGCGAGGTATAAATATATTATTATTATTATTATTATTATTATTATTATTATTATTATTATTATTATCATGTCCTTGAGAGCCATCTATAGTTTTCCATGGCCTAAGCAGTCAAATGCTTTGCTGTAGTCTATAAGCACATGCCAATTATTTTCCTGGAATTCCTTTGTACACTCCATTAACCATTATATCATTACATTGTGGTCCCTAGTATCTCTGCCTTTCCTGCACCCCACTTACAAGTCTGGAATTTCATATGTGATTGAAGTCTATCTTGCAGTCTTTTGTGTCTCCTTTTTTGTGAATAGGGATTTATATTGATCATTTCTAGACTGGGCTAGCACTTTGTTTTCACATTTCTTGACATATATTAGTTAACACTAGAGTTGATTCTATCTGTGTAGTAGTTGGACTAGAATATCATCTCTTCCTGGTGATTTATTTTTCCCAATTTCTCATATTGCAGTTTCCGCCTCACTTTTTAGAATTTAGTGTTCATCGTCATATGGTTCTTTGTTCCATGTGTCATTCATTTTTTTCATCTTTTCTATACAACTTCCTGTGTATTGCATCCAACATCTTTTTATTTCTTCTTGTTCTTGTAGCACATTCTTTTTATTGTCATAGAGCATCCCAGCCCTTGGTTTGAGCTTCTCTTTGAGTTCCCAAATCTTATGGAAGAGGTCTCTCATTCTTCCTCTTTTGTTGTTATCTTCTGTTTCTCTGCGTTGATAGGTATAATAATTCTTTTTAACTTTGTGCACTAGTCATTGCACAGTTGCATTCATGGTTCTGGTTTTGTTCCTGTCCCACTTTTGTTTTGCTTCTCTTCTTTCCTTTACAGCTCGAGGCATTTTGTCTCCTATCCATTGTTTCCTCTGTTGGCTACAGATAGTGTCTTCCTGCATTCTTTCTTAATTATGTCCTTAGCTTCTGTATATTAATGGTATGTGTCAAATGTGGATACTGTTTCAGTAGTTTAGGAATAAAAAGAAGTGAGACATTTGCACAAATCCAGCAGCATTTAAATCTAGTTGCTAGTCTTAAGAAGAAGAGACATTTGAATCAATGGGAACTTGGATGGCTGCATATGCATGTGTGTTGTGTGCATATTTATTTAGTGCCTACTCACCCATCTGAGGACATCAAGAGGACATGGATGTTATATTTGAGTGAGTCTCTCCAGGGGAGATGAGAACAGCAGGGACAGGCAAAAATCTTCAAAAGGCATAGATTGGCATAAAAGTGGTTGTGCTTTCTCATGGGCTGTATTACTATGGGCTGTATGCATATCCAAGTGCAGCCAAGCATTCCACAAGTGCACAACTCACTTTTGACATGGTAGCTGGGGAGCTATTTGACAGTTGCACATCAGGGGAGCTCAAGACCTTGGCATCTATCGCTTAGCTGGTTACACAACTATGGGATCTAGCATAACTGCATAGCAATATGCACGGGCCTGTCTGCACATCTCTTGCTATAGTCTTAATGTCCTGTTACACACAGGGAGCAAGAGTTTGTAATCCGTCTATTCTGCCTCATTCTCAGTTTAAATATTAATTTAATCTACCTACTAGAGCCGCAGTTACCTGGGTCTTATGGATGATGCCAGTTACAATTGGCCTGGGCACTTCACCTGGTTTTGTTTTCCGCTGTTTTAAGTTTAAAAAGCAGGGGGTGGAAAAGTAAATCTCTATGCTGGATTCTACCTAATAGCTTTATGGAAGATAGATTGATGGATGGCTCTAGTAGCTGGAGAGTCTATTCAGAGACATCTTAGACTTTTCAAAACATCTGAAACAAAGAGCTTTGGGCCTTCACTTTTTAAGGTTCTGACTGATATTCTCCACCCAAGGAAAACAGTGAGGACAAATATCTCAATAATTTTGGTATATTTTTGTGCTTCACTTTTCTGCTGGTAGTCTGTCATAGACTGTACGTTATAAGACTTCTTAGGAGTTTTTATTTATCTTATACAATAGACTGGATTGCTTGGTTACACACTTCCTTGAAAGAAGTGTCATGTTCCAGGAGGGACACAGAACCTTGCCTAGAGCAGAGGAGTCACAGGCTTTTAGCTAACTCTTCCTCCACAACTTAGTGTTGTACAAGATGATAACGTCTAGGGGGTTAAAATTCTTACAGTGAGAAGTCCCTCCACCCTAGACAAAATGTACGCTTTGGAATGATATTTCTTTTTATCTGAAAAAATGAAGTCTTAGACTGAGTGACCTATAGAAAAATTACATTTTTTTAAAGCTTTCTTAATGTTTTCAGCAATTTAGGCTGCTTTCCTGCTGTATCCAGAAATGTGTGTGCTATACACTACTTTGATGGCCATTGTTCTTTCATTGACAGGTTACCTTAGGAAAAGTGTTAAAAGTCATTGTGGTGATGCGCAGCCTCTTCATTGACCGGACAATTGTTAAGGGGTATCATGAAAATGTTTACACAGAAGATGGCAAAGTGAGTATCATTTTGTTATGACCTTTTTATGCAAACACAGAATACATAGGGAGGTTGTGTTCATGCTATGCAAAGTATCCAGTTTCCCTCCTGTTGTTGTTGTTTTCCCTAGTCATCACCAAGCATCTGTTAGTTCACTAAGCCCTCTGTCTGTCCTTGCTTGAATTTCTAATTCATCACCTTAGACCCTTGTTGCCTCAGTATTATCTACAGAGGGATTTTTTGGATTGGTTTGGTTTTTTGCTTCTTCCTCAGTGTTCTCTGTATATTAGTAGTCCTGGATTCTTTTTCCTACAGCTATTGGGAAATCATGTGCCAGTTTTACACTCAGCTAGACAGGCTCTTCTGTGAGGAACTGTGGATTAGTCCTCCTAAGTAGGTTGAGTTTGATGTTGGCATTGCATTTCGAATGGCAGCTATTAAAGAAGGAAGTGCAACCTGTTTCCAAGAGTGATCGGCTTTATGAAAAATTCACCCTGCATGAGCCCCTAATTTCTCTTGACTGTACATACTCCATATGGCTTTCTGTGGAGCTTTAAAAGATGTTAATGGGACCTGACAGCCTTCAACTTGGTTTGTTTTTCTCTTCAGTGTTGAGCGACCTCTTGCTGAGACACCCACCCAGGCTCACCTTTTGCCAGTAACAAGTACTAAGCATTTCTGTCTCTCGCATTGTTCTTTCCCTTTCCAGATCTCTCTCTCTCTCTCTCCCTCCACTTATTATGAAACCCATTAAAATGTAAGGTTCATTATAACCAGATGAGCTCTTGACACCCATAGGCCATGTTATAATGAGGACAGGATTATTTTTCAAATAGATAGACTCTCTTCTAACATACAACACTATGCTATGTACTGACCTCTGAGTCCCATAGCTCCATTCCTCTCTGTAGTGTTTGAGAGGGGGAAAAGGTTGGCTGCTCTGATGGAATAACATAGAATTCATTTTCCTTGTATGAGAAAGAGAGGAGAAAAATTGGATAGGTATCGAAGATTGTCTGGATTTAAATGAGGTTGCCTAGGAACACACATGAGCCATGAAAGGGACATGATACTTGCTCAGAAGGTTCTCCTAATGGGAAAATATGTGCTTTTTCCCATTAGAACTGGCTCGCAGCATGAACCCAAGAATCAGTGTGTATTTCTTTAGGGTTCTTGCACAGGTCCATGTATCAAAAGAGGAAACCATTCCAGTTTTTATTATTGTCCTTGTTGTTGTTATGGTGACCACATGAATCAGAAACCTTCAAGTTACACTGTCATCAACC
The DNA here is from genome assembly GCA_026167975.1 of Phrynosoma blainvillii. Classification (NCBI taxonomy): domain Eukaryota; kingdom Metazoa; phylum Chordata; class Lepidosauria; order Squamata; family Phrynosomatidae; genus Phrynosoma; species Phrynosoma blainvillii. The sequence goes on along the minus strand of JANUYF010000011.1, from coordinate 16,336,692 downwards.
AGTTTTGCAGACTCAGAGTAGTGGCTTTCTTGATTGAGCCTACCCATCTGGAATGCAGTCTTCCTTTTTTCCTACTGCCATCTAACTTGCCAAGCATTATTGTCCTTTCTAGTGAATCATGTCTTCCATGCCCATTCTTAATCTGGGCACCTGGCTTTATTTGTATTTATTACATTAATAAATCACTCTGTTTTGCATTGCTTCTTCTTATTTGGTACAGTGCATTGGGATGGTTCCACCTTTAAAGGCAGACCAAAAATTGTTTTAAGTAAATTAAAGTTCTTCACATTCTTAAAAGTTTTGTAAGGAAAGCAGATGCTAAGATACCACTGAAGTCTAAAAAATGCCCACCCCAAATGCCCTTTTTACATATGACTAAAAACAGTGTGTCAAGCACCTCATCCTGAAGTTGGGGTCATTCTACCCTAATTAGTCAGCTTGTATCCCTTTCTACCAATGCTTGAGGCACTTTGCAATCAGTGGTGTAATTTATTGTACACCACTCTGAACTCCTTGGATTTCTTTTTGGCTTCAGAAGAGTGCTTTGGATGTAGTATATCTTGATTGTTGTAAGGCTTTTAAAAATATACAGATGTATAGATGACACCTGGTTAGTCAACAGCATGTGTGAAAAATATTTAAGTTCTTAACAGACCACAAAACAAACATGAGTCAGTAGTGTGATACAGCAGCCAAAAGAGCCACTGCAATTCTAGGTTGTAGCAACAGTGTCCAGATAGAAAGAAGTCATAATACTCTGCTATTCTGCTTTCATCAGATCTCAATTGGTGTCTTGCCTTCAGTTCTGGGCACCACAGTTCAAGAAGGATATTGATGAGCTAGAATAAGTCTAGATAATGCTGACCAAGGTGGAAAAAAGATCTGGAAACCAAAATGCCTATGAAGAATGACTTAGGGAGATGGGTATGTTTACCTTGTAGAAGAGCAGACTGAGAGGTGATATGATAACTGTCTTGAAATGCCTGAAAGGATGTCATGTAGAAGATGGAGCATGCTTGTTTTCTGCTATTCTAAAGATTACAGCATGAACTAATGGATTCAAAATAGAAGAAATGAGATTCCAACTAAATTACTAGGAAAAAAAATCCCCCTATACATTAAGAAGAACTTCCTGAGCGCAACAGCTGTTCTGCAGTGGAATAGACTTCATCAGAGGGTGGTTGACCCTCTTTCTTTAGAAGTCAGGATCTGAGTCCCAAGAGATTTCCTGCCATAGCTTATAGAAATATGCTTTGTGTGCTAATAGTAATTAAGCATTTACATTTCTATACCGCTTCATACTGAACTAAGTAGGCTCTAAGCAGTTTACAATGTGTAAGCTAATTGCCCCCAACAAACTGGATACTCATTTTAGCGACCTACAGAAGAATGCAAGGCTGAGTCAAGTCTGGAGTCCTGGGATCGAACTCACAGCCTATTGGCTGCAGTACTGACATTTAACCTCTACGCCATCAGAGCTTATTGCATTTTAATACTGGATGAAGGGATGTGTCGCCATGGGTTAATGATAATATTGATGTCTGCATTCTTTGAGGTGGTTAATGAACAGATGGGGGGGGGAGTAGAGATTGAGCTTCAAGGCCAGTCTCGTGGGAATGGCTGGAACAAAGTTGGAAGGAAGATGGCCCTGGGATTGAGGTAGTACAAAAAATGTTTAGTTCTATGGGCAAATGGGATGCAAACCTGCTCAAACTTTGAATTGATGTGTGCTTTAATTGTATTGTGTAACTGCTCGTGTCTCATTCCTGACAACATATGCCTGCTGTGAACATCTTTGGTTTCTGAATAAAATTTTCTTGTTTTATTATTGGAGCTTGGATGTCTGAACTGAAGTGATCCTGTACATGTCAAGAGGCTGGATGGTCATCTCTCAGGAGTACTTTAGCTGTGGATTCCTGCATGGCAGATGATTGGATTAGGTGGCCCTGTGATCCCTTCTAGCTCCAAGATTCTTAATTTTGAGTGTGGAAGTACATGAAGAGCAATAATCATATTAGGACGTAAAGTGCTGGGTAGGAGGTGAAGGCATTGCAGTGAAGCAAAGGAAGAGCAGGATAGAGAAGGGTGCAGAAGTCAAAAAGATGACCAGGACATGAAGCAGAGACTCTACTAAAGACAGAGAAAGGATGGGCTACATTTTATAACACTGTATGTGGAGAAGCAACATGGCTTGGTTGTATACTAACAAATGAAAGAGAGGAGTGAAGGACAAAGCCAAGGATTTGTGTCTGTTCAGTGGGATCAATAGTGATATTGCCAGTGGATTGAAAAAACAGCAGTGGGCTTTTTTAAAGAGAACAGCTTGGAAGCAAGACAGTAAGTTTGGCCTTGGGCATTCAGAATTTGAGACTGAAAACTTCGGAGAGGAGGCTGTCTGTGTGGAACTGGATAAAGAGAAAATGTTCTGGAGTAAAAGGGAAATCAATCTGGGTATCATCTACTTTCAAGCTGTACTGAAAGCGGTGGGATTTGATGCTGCTCACAAAAAAATGGTGTGGAAGAGCAGAGGACCAAGACAAGTTCCTGAGGGGAGGAAGAGGGAAAGTTTCACCTGATGGTAGGGGTTCTTAACCTGGGCTCTGTGTATCCCTGGAGTTTCTATAGACAGAAATTAGAAGGTCTGTCAACTGGACCCAAAAATATTTTTTCTTAATTCTTTTCTTCCTGTTACTTTGAAAACTGTTTCTGTGTAGGGAAAGTTAGGGTATGATATTAAGGTATTGTTTAACTCAATGTAAAACAGGATGGCACAGGTTACTACTGTACATGGCCACATAACATATAATCAGCAGCAGCAGCAGCAGCAGCAGCAAATTATGACATCTAGAACATCTTCCTATTTTTAGGAATTACAGAATCCATGCAATGCCATTATGATTGTGTGGACATCTCTCTTTGGTTATATTGGATCACAGGGTATTTTAAGATCAAAATTTAGCCAGAATTCTACTTAATGAGTCTTTGAAAATTGTGGTATTCTTTGAACCAAGCCAGTAAAGTGAACTATGGTACGCTGAGTCTGTTTGCTACTTAAGATACATACTTTTGTGGCTCAGTCTTTTGAACACTTGTTGCCAAAGAGTCAAAATCGACTGGATTTCAAATAAGGCATTTGTATTGCTATACAAAAGACCACCTCGTAATTGCAACTTCTTATTCATGCCAAATAGCAGCAGACTTCTCACTGACATTTTCTTTTCAGCAAATATATACTTCATGTTATATTTGTACAGTGTGGATGTCATTCTTTTTTTGGAAATGGTCATTATTTGTTGCATTAAAAATGAGAGAGAATTGAAAGAATTCCTTGTAAAGATGTTTTTACATTCAGCGCAATAAAATAAGTAAAAATGTGTGTGTGTGTTTATGTGCATAGCTTTCCTCAGATCCTCAAAGTAGTCTGTGACCTAAGAAAGGTTAAGAACCATTGGTCTGTGGGAAGACTGATTAGATTGGCAGCAGGAGAACCATTTGAGGGCAGAGGATGGAAATGGAGAGTATGAAGGGTGTCAGGCAAGAGAAGAGTGATCATCTATATGGAGACAACTAGGAGGCTGCTGTAGTTCTTTATTTGATTTTATTATTTCTGCTGGATTTATGTTGCATGTTTTAAGTTCTTATTAGTTATTAATTTTATAATTACTGTATTTTATTTTAAAATTCACTTTGCTTATATGTGGTAAGTTTATATTTTTGAAGTTGTTTTGAGAACAGTTTACCGAAGTGGTCCATAGATACTCTGAATTAATAAACAAGACAGAATACTTGTTTGCCCAGTTAAGAGGTTCTTGGTAATATTTGAAAGGGCTATACCAGTGAAGCGCAAATTCAGGGGCCAATATATTTTAATATATTTGAAGATATGGATCCAGGCTTTAACCTTGCCTGAAGACACTTCAGCTGGAACCATATGGTTTGTGGGATTTAGATGTGATGTGAAATGCAGCAGAGTTCAGGAACCAGCTTCCTTCACCAGCCTCTTCCATGCTACTTGCAGGAAGACACATTTTGTAGATCTAAAGTAAAGCTTTATTGTTCCATAAAGAAAACAAGAAAAGAAAATATACAATCCATCCTGCTGATGGCAAAACACTATAGGATCACATCTTGCAGATGTTGTTGTAGAAATACAGCAATAGAAAAAGTTACAGACCCATGTTTACAGATCCAGGTGTAGGTGTGGTTGTTGTAGTAGTTGGGAGTTGTACACATGAACACATTGCATGTATATATAAACAAGGAGAACAAAGAAAACCCTTGGCCCTTCCCATACTCCACCTTCTGGGTGTTAACCTTATGATGATTGGATGATGTGCCTCTAGCTGTATGTCATCCCCCCATGTGACTTCCTTCCCATGAGCTCATATGTTTATGTATTAACTATCTGTTCCCAGGCTCAAACATGTTTTTATTATTCTGCCCTGTGAGCACATGTTTTGACTTCAAACCACCTGCTTAGCCGAGTCCTCTTTGTTTTCAGTAGACACTGTTTCCATAGGAAATTTTCACACACACATCTCTACATTTTTACTTTGACTGTATATCCCATCCATATTCCAACATGGTTGTGGCTGCAATGTGTTTTCGATAACCTCATCATCTTCCACACAAGTGGCTAGCAAAGTTCACATGGCTGACATACTAATCTAATGTACACAGAGAGCCACTTTGTCATCACAGGTAGGTGGAACATTATTATAACCAGTGTAGGACGTGGTGACTCAAGTGGTTAAGATGTTGACTTTGCTGATCACAAGATCTGAAGGTTGGCAGTTCGAGGCCCGGCTGCTGCATGATGGGGTGAGCTCCTGTCACTAGTCCCAGCTTCTGCCAACCTAGCAGTTTGAAAGCATGCAAATGCAAATAGATAAATAGGTACCACTTCGGTGGGAAGGTAAACAGCGTTCTGTGCAATCATGCTGGCCACATGATCCCACAGTAGTCTCTGACAACGCTGGCTGTTTGGCTTAGTAATGGAGATGGGCACCGCCCCCCACGGCCGGACACAACTTGACAACCTTGTCAACGGGAAATATTGTTACCTTTACTAGGAGCAATTTCCAAAGCCTTCCCATCTTACCATTTCATAAGGAAAAACAGGGCCTCAGTCTGACAACCAAACAGCTCCTCTCTCTACACAAATGGATGAACTCACTGAGCTGGAGAAAGGGAAGCCAAGACCCTAATGTTGCTCCCACCCAACCATCCACTACTGGCTTCCCCTTCTCTTGAATGACTATACCTGCCAATGTGAATAGTGTGGTGTTGTAATGGAGAAGTCTCTCAATTTTTCCTTATGTTTTTTCATTTATAAAAGCCTGAATCATATGGGGGGAATTACATTAATAAAAAGAACAGTGCCAGGCGCAACTGAAATCAGTACTGAGCAATAATTCCTTGGAATGGAGGCTGAAGAGGCTTGATGTAATTCAATTCTTGTGCTTTCTAATGCTCTCCAAGGTTTTAAAAATAAAAAGGAGCCATATGCAAGGCCTATAAACTCTCTGCCATGAAGCCAGATGAGGTGAGTGTGCTAAGCAATGCATTGTTGCAGGTCTATTATTCTTCAACTTTTCACTTTCAATCAAGACACACATTTGTAACTAAAAAGCTGCTGAAAGCACAATTTCAAGGCATCTTCTGCATGTGAATTAAATTGGGCCTCTCCATTCTCGCAGTGCCCCACTCTCCCCACCCACCCCTGGTGCATGTAACAAGAGGCCATTTTCTGAAGGTCATCTGAACAATTTCAAAGGCGATAACAAATCAAAATGTTCCCTGCATCTAATATCAAACAGGTTTGGTGCCAACATTTATTAGAGAAATCGGATTCAAACCCCCTCCCTTTTACCCAAACACACACACATCCTGCTTTGAAGTGGAAAGAATGCAGGGATCAGAAATTACTCGAGAGACATTTCAGGCTGACTTTGAAGCTTTCCTTTGATACCACTATTTCTTCTCCTCACTTTCGCTGGGAGGCAAAAAGCTGCCTTTTCGTATTGATATGGGGTAATTAATTAAGGCAGTGCATTACCATAACCCAGGTGGCTTAACATTCCTGAAGCCTACCTGGCACAAAAACAGATCAGGTCAGGCAGCAGAGCTGGATGCCCATCTCACATATGCCAGGTCTGACATGTGCAGGAATGCAATGTGCCAAGATTGCCTAGTGTCGTTATATTCTATATAATATCTTAACGTAGTTATATTCTGATGAGGACAACTGATTGGATGGGCAAACCCATGGCATGGCTTAAAATCATTGTTGCAAGGACAGGCCTGGTTGTTGACGAATCCACACAGCAACATTTAATTGCAGGCCATGGGGGAGAGGAAGACAGAGAAAAGAGTAAACCTGAAATTATGGGTGGCACAAATCCACTGCTACCATTAGATGGCTAATTAAAATGCTTTGGTGTGTGGTGGCAGCGATGGACCAGAGCATACTGCAGAAAATCAGAGCCAGAATTAGGCATAGCGTGGAAACTGGCAGGTCCCACTGCTGGATATTTACAAAAGCAGCAGCAGCAGCAGCATGCATGCATTAAGAGAGATTCAGTGCAGCATACATGCAGTTTGATGGTAGTTTATGGAAACGATTGCCCATCTTATAACACTAAGTTTGCAGGCTTATTCGATGCTGAATGCTTAGAACAAAGTAAGAAGCTATTAGTTCCCATCCATCTCTTCTGCTCTGCATTATAAATGATCCACCTTTTCACTACTTCAGAAAAAGACACTCAGGACATAATCCATCATTAGCATTGTTAAACCCACTGGTCTTAGCTGGTTTGCACACACTTCATTCTCTCTTGAATTGTTTCAACAATCTCTTCCTTTAAGATACAGTAAGGTTTTAGCATCATTGGTTCCACTGAGACTTCTAATTAAGGCTGTCAATGAATCCCTCAAATATTTTTCAGAAAGCCTCCACTGTCACATCACCACCTCTGGCAAAACACATTGAAAAGCACCTGCTTACATTCACATTTTTTTTTTACTTTTGCCTTTGTTTCCCTTCCTTCTGTCAAAACTGAGGTTTCTGTTCCTGAGTGAAAGGCATTTGAAGGAGGGACCAATACTGTTCCCTCTTTTCCGTAACTTCTGTAAAGCATTATCAACATGCATGGTGTTACATACAATAAAATACAAATATATTAACTAACACTGGAAGGTGGAACGGAGCATCTCTAAGCATATCATGATATTGTCCTACCACCTGCTTTTCTTCCCTTTTACTTGCATTTCAAATAGGAAAAATACAGATCTCTGTCAAGTCTAGGACAATAGTATTGATGTTTATAATCTACTCTCTTTCCTCCTATAACTGCTCTGAACAATTTGAAGTGACAGGTTAAAAAAGAAGAGCAATTAACATCACTTAAGTGGATTCATCAAAAGACATGTTTGGTAGGGAAAAACATCTAGGATGGCAATCACTGAACTCCAGGAAGGAGTGATAAGAAGATAATCCAGGGCTAGTTCAAACCACCCTCTCTTTTTTGTCACTGTAGCTGACAAATGAAAGATGGATTTTCAGCTAAAGGTTGATTTAATTCTATCAGAAGCAATGCAACAAAGCCACATGGCCTCTCTAACTCAGGCCTTTCGCCTGATAAACATCTGAGGCACACATTCTAATCTGTCCAGAATAACCCTCCATGTCAAAATGGGCTGTTTATGATGCCATAGTAAGCCAGAACTGCTGAGAATTCTGGCTTGTCATGAACAAGCAAAGCTGACATCTTCATGGGACAATGCAAGTCGATCTTCATTTGTTCCCAGCTTTCCTGAAAGCATTGCAGTAATCTATGAGAAATAGGACACAATTACAGGTGTACCAACAAAGCATCTGACATTGTGGCTCCTTTTTACAAAGTCTTTCTATACACCCCACCCCAGCCCCACTTTACCTGTTGTCCTATGTCTAGCTGAGCACTATCAGCATTGGAAGGATGGTGAAGGAGGACTGGACAAAACAGACTTTGTATGTCAGGTTACAGCAGCGTGTCTGCCATAAACAATACAATACATTTTGACATGGGAAACAATGGGTTTCCACTCTGAGCAAACCTACTGTAGCTATTATAATTTCTCTTCAGATCACATAAATCTTTCATCCTTTACTGTAGCTATGTGTTCCTGACTACAGCAGGCAAGGTAAACATCAGAATCTGAACAAATATTTGAGGGATTCATTGAACAGCAAAGGGGGAAAGCTGATAAGCCTGCCTCACCAAATACCCCAAGCATAGATTTATAAGTTTGGCCACCAAAATGGAAATCATAAGAAAAGTGGAGGCTGGTAGAAAAAAACGTAATCCCTGGATGAAATTTGGAAGAAGCCTTCACGTTTGTAGAAAATTCAAAATAATTGAGGCTTATCTGGCCTGGTTGTTTCATTTCTTATATTCATGTTGTTTAGTATTGAATGAAAAACTCTTCTGAAAGTGCTCCCTTTTTGTAGTATAGGAACCATGTTAGAGTAATATGCCTTTAAATATTTTGATTGACAAATGACACGTATTCTGTGAGACAGCCACTGAGTCATGAGCACACGGCATGATGCAAGGTTGCTACAGGATTGCATCATGCTATGTGGCACTGAATGATGACTACAGCCAACACTCTATATAAGTGGACAAGGAGACTGGTCACATGTTCTGTTGTCAGTTGTGAGTTGAGAGTTATTGTTGGAACAGCAGGTTGTTGCTGTGAGCTAGTGTGGATCAGTTTGGAGCTGGAGAGCAGATGTTGGAGTTAACTGAAAGTCAGAGAGGAGTGTTGCACTGTATAATACAAGGAGGTATCATAAAGCAATAATTATCACCTGGACGTTATGCTATATTGATGAAATTTTGCCATGTCGTCATTGATCCTAAGTGCATGATGTTGAGAAATTCAGAAGTGACTAAAGTCACTTCTGATGGAGAAGACCGAGGCTCGCAGCGTGATAAAGTTTCTGCATTTGAAGGGTAATAGTGCCCAGCAAATTCATGATGAGATGATGGTAGTTTATGGAAACGATTGCCCATCTTATAACACTATCGTGAGGTGGAAAAGGAATTTCCAAACTGATCATATGTCCCTCACAAACAAACCAAGACCTGAAAGACCGTCATTGACTGACAACGCGGCCACAGTGAAGAAAGTGGAGTATTTAATCCTGGAAGACAGACGAGCAACCATCCAAATGATCATAAATTGGTCTCAGTTATGGTAGTGTGTGGAAAATTATTCATGATGAACTGCACATGTCTAATGTGTCTGCACACTGGGTTCCACGTTTGCTAACCCCTTCCAGAAGCAAACACTGTGTGACCTTTCAAGACAGATGTTGAGGCTGTTGTAACAGGATGAAGAGGATTTTTTTAGTCATCTGGTAACCATGGATGAATCTTGGATCTATCATTATGATCCAGAGATCAAAACCATGAACATGGAATGGAAGCATGCTGATTCCCCCTCCCTGCCCCCCAGGCAAAGGTGCAGAAGTCAGCAGGGAAGGTCATACTCTCAGTTTTTTGGGATTATCGTGGAGTCATTCTCACAGATTGCCTTGCAGAGGGACAAACTATCACTGGCACATACTGCAACAATCATCTGGACAAGTTGCGAGATGCTCTGAAAAAGAAACGCCACGGTATGCTCTCCAGAGGTTTTTGTCTCCTAGCTGACAATGCACCAGCTCACTCATGTCAAGTTGCAGTTAACAAAGCAAAGGCATGTGGCCTTATTCTCCCAGCCTCGAACCAAGTGATTTTTTTCTTGTCCCCAGAAATGAAAAATCCGTTGTGGGATTGCTGCTTTGACAACGCAAATGACATCATTTATGAAGTGGAAGAGTGGTTTAAGGAGCAATCTGCAGACTTCTACAATAACGGTGTTTGGAAGGTCAAGAAACACTGGGAAAAATGTGTAAATCTGGATGGTGATTATGGGCCTTTTCAGGGCCTCGGCAGACGGCTTATTGAGCCGTCTTGGAGGCCCAGAAGAGGAGGAGCAGCCACACGCGCGGCGCTCCTTCCTCTTCCTGAGGTTGCCCTCGGTGCTGCCGGCCCTCCACACGGCCGGCGCGCCGAGGGCAACCTCCCGCCGCAGCGTCCGGACACGCTGCGGCGGAAAAGGCAGGGAAAGTGCGCCCTACGCTTTTAGGGCGCACTTTCCCTGTCTTGTGGAAGGAGCGCTATTTTTGCGCTCCTTCCAGGGACGTCGCAGGAGCGCCGGGGTGCGGAGGCTGCGGTCCCACGGCACTCCGTCCGGCGGCGTCTCCAGCGCCTCCGTCTGCTTCCCCCCTCAGACTGCCAGAAATAGTGTACATTAAATTGAGGCACTGCCCTGGCTCAGTGCTAGGGAGTCATGGGAATTGTATTTTTTTCCTGGGACATTGAGCCTTCTCTGTCAGAGAGCTCTGGTGCCACAATAAATTACAGTTCCCATGATTCCCTAGCACTGAGCCAGGGCAGTGCCTCAATTTAATGTGCACTATTTCTGGCAGTCTGCAAAGGCCCTATGTAGAGCAGGGGTAGGCAACCTTTCCCCTTTCAGAGCCGAGGGACTTCAGCTCCCAGAAGCCTCAGCCATGTTGGCCAATAGCTCCTGGGATTCTGGGAGCTGAAGTCCCTCGGCCCTTAAAGGGGAAAGGTTGCCTACCCCAATGTAGAGAAAAGTTAACAACTACAAATCAAAATAAACTTTCTGTCATTTTTTTTAAAAGGTGATAATTAAAACTTTACGATACCCCTTGTATTGTACACTTTGCAGCCTGAAGATAAAAGTCTCCAGAACTTTGGATGAATCAACTGTCTGTGAGTTTCTTTTTTAAGTGTGAAAAGTGGTCTGTGGGGTTTTGTTTTTGTACTGTGTATATTGTTTTGGCTGTAGGTGGGTGATTTTTCCCCAGACTGCGCCGGGAGTTTAAGCCTTCATCCCACCTATATAGGCCTCTCTCCCTTCTCCTCTTCCCATTTCCAGGACAAACCACTCCCCATGCTTTCAAAAAAAAAATTCTGCCTCAAGTACCAAACTTTCTGTTAAAGAAGTGCTGCCCAGGAACACATTGACTTTGATAAGTGAAGTATATCTGCATTTATCATTATATTTGCTATTCTATGTTCTCCACAAACCTTTAAACCCCAAGTCAAGAAAAGACCTTGACTTTCTGGCCTTTTAATGTCAGCTGGTTGTTGTTGAAAAGTAAAAGGTATCTGGATCACACGCATATAACATTATGCTGTGACCTTAACTTCTGCTTAAGCAAGATCTTTCTTCACCCTTCTCCCCCAGCAAGAATCTAAATAGAATATTCAAAGGAGGAAGTGCTTTATTGGGTCCTTGTGGACCAATTTTCTGCCTTAATTCAGCTAAATGTTTTCTGTGTCACTTGTCACTGAATTGCTTATGTTGTGGACATAAGAATACATAAAGGCTTTGAGAGATTCTGCCCTTGTTGTAGACACAGTTCTGAGGCTGTTAAATATTCACATTGATCAGCACAATCCATTCCAAATGAACTGAAGCGATCTTGCTGCCTAGGAGGATGGTAAAGTAGCCCAAGAGAGCTCTTCTTTTTCTTTTTTCTTTTTGTATTAATTTGTGTTGTGGCTGTACAGAAATACATAACTGTGGGATAAACTTTCACCTATCAGGTTCTGTGGATATCCATGCATTCAAACAGGAAGGACTTAATTGATTATAAGTCCTTGTTTATATTGCTGTCCTGTTCAGTAAGGTTTGACAGTTTCTCTTCCCATTTCTCCTAGTTTCTCTTCAGATCGTATAAATCTTTCGCCTTTTACTAAAGATGTCCATGCAGAGATAGCTACTACTTTAGTTAACACAAAAGAAATATCTGACTTCATAAGACTTTGGCTCATCTAGTACCAAAGCACTACAAGCATCCTAAGACTAGTCTGTCCATAACTCTGAAAGATGGCAATACCCATTCTTTGTATAGGTACATAAAATGAGCTCTTTATGTCTCCCTGAACTTTCTTCACTATAAATCTGAATACAACCAGTTGCTATCAAAGTAGAAATAATGCAGCCTATCTCTTAACTCTGGTTGAAATATTGGGATCAAATTGCTACTTATCCCCAGCTCCTCTTCTCTTGGGTGGAAATGTCAACCAGCCTGAATCATGGCTAAGCATTTCTTTGACACAAGTAATGCTAACTAGGGTTTGTACTCAGCTGACATTTGAAAAACTCTGGTTAAGAGCAAACAGGAAGTAATATAAGCCTTGTTTGGCACTAATTCCAGCATAAACACTGGTCACAATTCAAGCAGGGTAGGCTAGGGTTCACATTTCAAAGGAATGGCCATGCAGACTCATTTTTTAGCTATGGTGCAGGAACAGACTACATTGCACTTGCATCCATCTGCTATTGTTAACAAGTTTAAGAGGCCAGTTAAAGTTCACACTCTTTATTAATCAGTAATGATTTCTAGCAAAATTAGTCTAAAAAAACTTGGGATGAAATCTCAGTTCTTTATAGGTTGATGAATGTCCAAAAAATTAAATTAATATTGGATATTTTTCCTCTACAGCTTGACATATGGTCCAAGTCCAACTACCAGGTGTTTCAAAAGGCAAGTATCTTGGTTTCTATCTGGTGTCTTATCTGTTGTTTACAAAATATGAATATTTTAAATTGCTAATACAGCCATTTTTTAAAATGTGCATGCACTGGATATTAGCTACATGAGGAACTGTTAACTGGTTTACCTTCCTTATTATGATGGTTGTGATTTCACATAAATGCCAAGACCCAAAGTGTTGTGGTTCAGTTGGGGAAGATGAGAAGTTGGGTGACTGATTAGCAGTCCGAAGGCTGAGAGCCAAGGTCAGAAGCTGGGGAACCAAAACCAATAGAGCAGGGATGGGCAACCTTTTTGAGCCAGGGGCTGGGTTGCTGTCCCTCAGACAATTGGGGGGCTGAAGCACCAAAAATAAATAAATAAATAAATTAAAATAATTTATTTTAAAAAAAAATTAAAAAAAATTAAAAAATATGCATGCACACTCTCTCAGCCCCAGAAAAGCCATGGCAAAACTCCTGTGGAGATTTTGCCAAGAAAACCCCAAGAACAAGTAATAACAACAATAATCAATATTATCATGGCGGGCGGCGGCGGCGGGGGGTGGGCAGCAGCAGCGGCAGCAGGACCGTCCTGGGGCCGGTCCAAAGGCCTCAGGGGGGCGCATCCAGCCCCTGGGCCTTAGGTTGCCTACCCCTACAATAGAGAGACACACAGAGGAATAGTCTGGATTCAGGAGCAGGGAGGGCCAAGTCTCTGAGCTGACATGGGTGTCTCTCATAGTGGGTGATCAATGTTGTTTCCAGCGGCCATACAGCATTTGCATCCTGCTTTATTTGAGGAGGCTGATGGTTCAGCTTAAAAAGCTGAGGCCACACCAACAGAGCTGCAGGTGTGTTGAGCCTCTCCACAAGCACTCCAGTCCTGCTAGTATCTTTGAGAGAGACACATCATAGGGCAACAGATTTGAGAATTCTCAGAATGGAAGAAGTGTAAAGAGGGTAAAGAACCTCTGTAGGGAAGAACATGATTTTAAAAAACAAAACAAAAACAAAAGCATGTGCCAGATAAAAGTTTAACGCTGGAATATCAAGATGTTTTCTGTAGTGCAGGAGATATTTCTTAAAATATTCCCAAGCAAAATTTAAAATACTGATAAAAATATGTCTGAACATCAGTGCATTTGATACATTAAAAGAACTATTGAAGTGATGGTATATTGTGATAACTAAATGGGCAGGTAAAAGTGAATAGTGAATAGCCACTTGCCCAAGGGTTGTCAACTTTCGTGACTAAAAAAATTACCCCTTGGGGACTCTCACACACACAGTCACCCATAGTTTTCACCTGCTATCTTATTTGTGTTGTGACACAACAAAGAGGGATGTGCTTTAATAGTTTATCAGTCTATAGCAGAGGTAGGGAAGGTGAGGTCTGAGGGGCCCTGATTTTCAGCCCCAAAAGCCCCCAAGACCCCAACAATGTCGCAGTTCAGGTATTTCCCCCAACCACTCTTCCCATGGCTCAGGACCACTGCAAAACGTAGCAGTTTTTCCTACACAAACTCCTCAGTACCGTAACAACTTTTTTTAAAACCCTAAAAAATCAGCCAAAAATGAAATTGGAAATGATATCATGTTATTTCCAGTAACATTGGGCAGACCATTGGGAATGGTGCAAGGGTGAAAAATGGTCGCTATCAGCATTTGCCCAACTCTGATCTATATAGTGAACATCTTATTCCAGATTTGACAAAAGTGATGACTAAAAGTTTGCACAGCATTTTATTTTATTTTATTTTTGCATTAAAACAGGTATAGAAATGAGGATATATAATAACCATTTGTTTGCTGGGGTTAGCAGGAAGGACAAACATTTAACTCCAGGAGAAGACCAGGTTAGAAATGGTGAGCTGGTCAATTTACTCTGCATCATTTTACCTGCCCATTTAGTTATCAAAATAATTAACTGTGCTAATACCACTAACATCTTAACCAAAACAAAAATAAAAATCTGTTCTAATTTTATGGGGATCCAGGTCCAAGTTTAAAGGAATTTAAACATTTTCTTTCCATGTATTCCATTAGTTCAGTGCCTTGATTCTGATGAATCAGAATGCCTCTGGGATGCTTCAGAGTGAGGGGCAGCTTGCTCACTGCTACCAGTGTTTTCACAAGAAGGCCAGTAGATCTGGCCAGTGCCCCATGTCAGCTGGCTTTACAGCTCAGAATGCCTCATGCAGGTTCCTCAACAGGAAGGCTTCTCTGGAAGTCAAAAAGGTTTGAAGGCCAGTGCTCAGGTTTATGAAATAGGGACAGAAATTTCAACTTCTGTTTCTGTACAAACATTTATTGGGACTTTCTGAACCAAGATTCTCCAACCACCAAAACCTAAAGAAGTGCAACCTGTGATACCCACTTTCTACAGATCAAAGAAGAACTTTGGAAAAGTAGGTAGCAATTTACTCCCTAACCAGCATTAAAAGTCATCATAACACAGTAGTTAGTCTGTTACTCTAGAGGCAGATAAGAATTAAGGGATTAGGCAACCTTTTCTCTCTCTTCTGAAAATATATTCCATGTATCAGTTAAGAGAAGAGTATAATGCAAAGTAGCCTAGGACAGAATCAGCCGTGATAATCCTTCATCAATAATGCTTTAAACTAATTATAGCCTGTGGAATGGCATTAGCACTTTTATTAAAGGGGGGTCTCATTCCCCCCCTTGGATGTTTTTACATTATAAAAGGATCTGAGTTGTGGGCCTGCTTTTTAATACTTTGGAATGTCTCATTAGGACATGCTGGAGTATCTGTGTATGTATGGCTTGTTTACATACAGCGGGCCCTTGGTATCCACTGTGGTTTGGTTCCAGGACCCCTCATGGATACCAAAATTAATGGATGCTCAAGGCCATTTAAGTGAGCAAGCTGCTCTTCATTCTGAGGCATCCCAAGATTCATCATAATCAAGGCACTGAACTAATAGAATTCAAGTTGATTGCAAGATCGGCAGGTTGGCAGTTTGAGGCCCAAGTACTGCATGATGGGGTGAGCTCCTGTCTCTAGTTACAGCTTCTGCCAGCCTAGCAGTTCCAAAGCATGAAAATGCAAGTAGATAAATAGGTACCATTTTGGTGGGAAGGTAAACAGCGTTCTGTGCAATCATGCTGGCCACATGATCACAGAGTACTCTCTGACAACGCTGGCTCTTCGGCTTAGTAACGGAGATGAGCACTGTCCCCTATGGTCAGACACAACTTGATAACGGGGAATACCTTTACCTTTACCGAGTCCTGTTATATACAGTGGCATAGTAAAATGGTGTCCCTTATATAAAATTGGCAAAAATCAGGGTTTTGTGGGGAGGAAGAATTAGAGAATATTTTCAAGCCATAGATGGTTGAATCCATGGATGCAGTATCTGTGGATATGGAAGGCAAACTGTATACATTAACTTTGATGCAGAACACTTTCAGAGCCAACAGTCATACATTAAGCAATCTCAGGGTGATCCTCAAGGGTCAGATTGCCCCCCTCACAAACTATTTAAGGCAGAGTGCTGTGTCTGAAGTCCATTTAGCCCCACTGAGGTCAGTGTCATTGATCAATTGTAAGTATACACCTCATTTTATTCAGTAGGCCAGTGCCAAATTCATTGGCCAGCCTCCTATCACTGCTATTAGAGCAGAAATCTCAAAAAGGTAGCCTGACACAGAGAAATCCAAAGGTCCACCTAACTAGTATAGACTAAAAGGCTGAGTTCCTGGGATCAGCAGTTGAACAAAAGAGGCCATAAATGTAGCTGACATGAGGGAAGGAAGGAACGTTGTTGTGTTTTTTTCCCCAAAAGCAAGTTCAGAAACCTCCCAAGCACCTCTTCCTGCAATACATGGCTTTGGGGAGAGTGGTGGGGAAGTTCTCTGAAGTAAGGTCCTCTGGGAAGGGGGTCCTAAAAAGTTACCTGTGCCAAGCCACCCATCTTACTGCTGAGGACATGCACACACTCTCTGGAATCCATGCATTGAAAGAACAGGTGGCTCCCTTTCCCTGACCACAACGACACCTTCTTCACAAGAAAACCTGCAGCCCTCAGCCAAGACTCAGCTGTCCTGCTGACTTAGGAATTTTGAGAAGAGCAGCCCTCCACTCCCCAGATAGCCCACAGTGTGTGAAGACATTGAGAGGAGGGAGGGGAAAGAGGAGACAGCGAAAAAGCAGAAAGCAAAGAAGAGGTCCAGTTTGGGCACTGGGTCCTGCCTGCCACAGTCTTTGACCCTATCTCACACTGGCAGCCTGTGGTTCCCAGCAGATGCCCACTGAGAGGATGGGTCACTCAGCCTAAGAAAAGATCCTTGCCCTTTGGCATCTGTCTGGCCCAACTACCATTTTGTGCAAGGATTCCATGGTAAAATAGAAGGTGTGGGGAAAGTTCCCCCAAAGGTAAAAAGGTTAAAAATCAGGGCCCCTAGCACACTGCAAAATGACTATTCTCTCAACCACAGGTGTGTGTTTTTTTAAGAAGAATATGATTCCTACCCTTCTCTGTGCTGTCTTTTTAAATTATTTGTAAAGTTGGTTCCACCATTATGAACATTGCAACAGTAATTTCTGTCAATGACTCCAGTCATGCTTTTCAGTGACAGCCTTTTGAAATGCCACAATATCCAGTTCCTTTGAATTGCAGTTTTTTCTGTGCTCGACTGCAGTTTCCTTCTTTCTTCAGCAGCAGTAAAACAACATCTGGCACTCGCTGCCAAAATGTTAATTTCCTAGACAGGTGCAGCCCAGCCTTTTTAGGTTAAAGAGCAGACACCTCTGCTCTCCCTAGTCCAGCCCTGTTGTGTGAAGTTAAATTTGTCTTGATTCCTTTGTTTGCAAACTCTGGCTGTGTCAGCAAAACTTGTGCCTCCCTGTGATTAGGAGGATCCCTGGGCCTGTTTAATTTGGTAGGGGAAGAGTTCCCAGAGGACCCATTATGGCTAAGATATTTACCACAGTCCCCCTGGAGAACGGCTTGAACGCCTTCTAGGGTGAATAAGCTTTTGTAACCACCCAGTCAACCAGCAGGATGGATTTCAGAGAATAGAGCTATAAAATACAGGGAGGAATCTCTGAAAGGGCAGAAACACAAAGAGCTGAGAAAAGGTTGGCGCATCTCCACATTTTTCTGACATTTTAAACTCTGCAGGTGCAAAGACAGTGCCAATCTTTAACCTTTTTATTAACCCTTCAGACGTTTTCAACTAGTAATCCAAAAGGAAAAGGGAAAGCTTTTTATCATCAAAGGTTTACAAAAGGTTTTTTCAGCATAAAAATGAAACCCTAGGAAAGTATTAAATTCTCAAAATGTAAACATTTTAGAAGAGCTAAGTGTTACATTTATTACCCCCATGAAACATTTTGAAAGAAATGAATACATACTAAAATGTCATCATTCCCTTTTCATTTCTACCCTGGTAGCTTTCAGTCCTTTCTGTCTAGAGATGGTTGCACCTCTCAGTTCAGTTCAAGATGGAACACCCTGCCCAAAGTTTGATAACTGAGAAAAGTGACATCTGGCCAGGAGGTGTTGTGAAAGACCCTTCCCAATTATACCTGAAGGTATCTGGATCTGGGAAAATTCAGAAAAGTATACCCTAAAGGTACCAGATCTCCTCTGATCTTGGAAGCTAAGAAAGGTCCTCCCTGATTAATATTTGGATGGGAGACTGCCAAAGAGGACCAAATGCTGTAGGCTACATTTCAGAGAAAGGAGCTGGCAAAACCACCTCTAAGTCTTCCTTTCCTAAGAAAAACCTATGAAATTCATGGGCTTGCCATAAGTCAACAAGCAACATGCTATGTTATGTTACCAATAAACTATCCAGTTATGCTGATTAATCTGTCTCTAGACTGTGTGTTCCTAGCCATGAGACTCTAGTCAAAAGACCTCAGATTAGGTCATGTCTCTGTGAAACATGAATTCCTGGGCGGGGGGTATTCCTGATGGTCCTGACTTGGCTCTGCTGCTCTCTTTCCCACTGCAAGGGTATATAAGTATTATAATACATGGAGATGTATTTGTGTCAGTAATCTTTAAAGAAGAATGTGGAATGAATGCATCAAGGCAGCTGTTGAGTATTGACAGTATTTGCTCAAGGACAGGTGATGGGCAGTTCCAAGGTCAGCTGATTGAATTGGTACCCTGTGTACTGGATAATTCAGCTGTATTTTGAAATCACAGCAACTGTGTCTTGGTTTTGATGTGTTTTAACTTTTAAAGGTTTCAGTGACAAAGTGCATTTCACATCTGACTGCCCACATAGGAATATTTACTATAAAGTAGGGCCGGGCACAAGTACGTGGCCCAGTTCACACAGTTTCCATGATTCATTGGCTTTTTTCTAAGTCATCACAATTAGAATAATGCAGCACTTATATGTGTTTTCAGAACATATTTCATGGATGGTTATGCAAACAAGCATGACCATAGTAAACTGCATTAAAGCTTGGTGAAGACCAGTGAAAGCAGTAGGATCTCCAGCATCACATTTGCTAGCCTTGATCTCTAGTCTCTGATTCTGGTTCTTTGAGCAGTTACTAATCCATAAGATTACCTGTTATGGTTATTAGTTACCTGTGACTGCTAAATTGATTTGGGAGCTTCTGATTATTACCTCTGTTGAAAATGTGTGTGAAGTCACAGGTAGCTAGCAGGTAAAGTCAGTCCTCTGTATCCATGGAGTCAACCATCCACAGTTTGAAAATATTTTTAAAAATATGCATTCTAAAAAAAGCAAACTCTGAGTTTACCATTTTATATAGGAGATACCATTTTACTCTGCCATTGCATTTAATGGTATGTGAGCTTCCACAGATATTGGTATTCATGGGGGATCCTGGAACCAAATCTGGCTATGCTGCCAGTAACACTGCTGCTGGTAGGGCCTTCTCAACAGACAGGCTTTTGCTGAAGAGCCAGCCTTAATGTGCCAAACAGATTCTGAGCAGCAGCAGTAATGAGGGTGACACTGGCAGAGGAACTCTTAGAGAGAAAAGCAGTGGTATCATAGCTAAATGTAAAGGAACTAGTACTGCACTTTCAACTCAGCTAAGTTTTAAAAGGGACATGTATAAGAAATGAAAAAGGGGGAAATAACCAAAAAGTAATGCAAACAAATAGCTAAAATGTGTAGGGGGAAAATCAGTAAAGCAAAAGCGCTGCATGAGCTCAGGCTTACTAGGGAGGTTAGGAACAATAGAAAGGGTTTTTTGTGGGGTTTTTTGGTTATGTCCATAGCAAAAGAAAGAAGTAGGAAATAGTAGGGCTATTGTGTGGAAAAGATGGCAAAATGCTAACAGGACAGAGAAAAGGCAAAAATGACTCAACAAATTATTTGCCTCAGTCTTCTCACAAAAGGAAAATGGTGCTTAACCTCAGGAAAATGGAGCAGATTAAATGGCGATTAAACTAAAACATGCTGCAAGATAAAGACTACACCGAGAAAATAAAAAAGAGATACTTTTTTTTTTTCAAGAAAACAAAACTCAATACCAATGAATATAATTTGGGACACAGCAAAAGCTATGAATAGAGGATCATTAACTAAAACAACTATAGGAATAAACAGGAGGAAAAAGAAGAAATATCAAAAAATAAAATCAAAATTGAAAGAAAAAGAGGAAGTAACTAGTATGAAACCGACAAACAAAGGAATTCAAAAAGAGATCAAAATCTTACCAAAAACATAACAAGAACAAATAATAGAAGAAATAGCAGATAAGATTAAGAGAGCAAAACAACAGCACTTCAAAAATGCAAATAAAACAGGAAAAGGGCTAGTCCATAAGTTGAAAAAAGAAAGAGAAAAAAATTAATCTTAGAATTGAAAATAAAAGAGGAGAAGATCACTGACCAAAAAACAATTACAAAAAAAAAATTCATGATGAATTTTCTAGACTGTTTAAAGAAGAGAAAAATATAGATACTTTCAAGGAAAAAATGACAAAATATATTGATTTTTAAAAAATCAAAAATAAACAGGGAACATAAAAATCTTCTAGAATCACCTATAGTTGAAATGGAAATCAGCTAAACTATCAGAAATTTAAGAGAAAACAAGTCCCAAGGGCCGGATGGATACACGGCAATCTTTTGTAAAATCTTTGAGAAAGAACTAATAGACCCACTATTAGAAACAATAAACAATCTACATATAGAAGGAATTCCTAAATCATGGGAGAAAACAGAGATTGTGGTCATCTAAAAGAGGGAAAAGACACCACAGACATTACCAGTTATATACCAATATCACTGCTAAATACTGATTACAAGATCTTCACTACAATTATGACAACTAGATTAAAGAAAGTAATAGAGACCACGATACATGAAGACCAAAGCAGATTTATCCTTGGTAGACAGATGAGACACAATGTGAGAACTATTGTAAATTTAATTGAATACTACAATCTGAGAATTGATTTAAAAAATATGTTGATATTTGTGGATGCACAAAAAGCATTTGATAATGTGAAGTGGGACTTTCTACTAGAAATACTAGGAAAAATGGTGTTTAGCCCGAAATTTAAAGAAAGAATAAAACAAGTTTACACTTACCAATCAGCCGAATTGGTGATGAATAGGGAAAAGTCTCTCGAATTGCAAATTAATAAAGGAACCAGGCAAGGTTGCCCACTCTCTCCTTTGTTATTTATTGTAAGTTTAGAAATACTACTAAACTCTATAAGGGAAACAACCAAATTAAAGGTACTAAAATGAAAGGACAGATAATAAAGGTCAAGGCATTTACCAATAACCTAGTGATTATTCTAGAAGACTCAGAAGAAAGCATAGATGCAGTGATGGAAGAAATTAATAACTTTGGTAAATTTGCAGGTTTCAAGTTGAATAAGGACAAAACTTGGCTGCTAACCAAAAACTTAAGAAAACGTGAAGAGGCTAGAATGGAAACAAAATTAGAATGCAAAATAAAGAAAAAAATTAATATTTGGGAATGTGGTTAGCAAATAAAAACATTGATTTATTTGAAAACAATTACAAAACTGTGTGGAGTAATATTCAAAAAGACTTAATAATTGGAATAAATGTAATTTGACTTTATCAGGACGAATTGCAATAATAAAAATGAATGTTCTCTCCAAATTGATGTTTCTCTTTATTAATCTACCAATAATACATAATGTAAAGACCTTTTAAAAATGGAACAAGGAAATAAAGAGCTTCATATGGAAGAGATAAAAAGCAAGGATAAAATGGGACATATTGAGAGATACAAAAGAAAAAGGAGGGATGGCACTTCCAGCTTTATCATTCGGCTGC
Source organism: Phrynosoma blainvillii (assembly GCA_026167975.1). Taxonomy (NCBI): domain Eukaryota; kingdom Metazoa; phylum Chordata; class Lepidosauria; order Squamata; family Phrynosomatidae; genus Phrynosoma; species Phrynosoma blainvillii. Next base: position 16,314,805 of record JANUYF010000011.1, on the reverse strand, counting down.
ATGTCTACTTTGGACACAAGATTGGAATAAATTTAAGAATTCATCAGTGTTAAATAGGGAACATTACAATGCCACTTTCGGCTGGCACACATATATTTGGTATGAAAGACATAAACGTGAATAAAGATTTTAATAACCATATAATAAGAAGAGCTTTACTAAAAAATTGGCTACAAATCAAACAAAAAATGTACACAAAAATACCATCCTGCGTCTCTTCACAAGAAGCCTTTTTCAGCTGATGGGAATCAAACCAAAATTGGATAACATACAAAGAATTATTACATGATGTTGAAGAGAACAAAATAGACATAAAAACAAGAGAAGTTCTACAAAAACAGAATAGAATAATTCATTGGATTCACTGGCAGATAAAAGAAAAAATTAAAGAAGACCTTAAAACAACAGGCTTTGAAAAACAGGATAATGAATTGGACAAAACAATCTGGGCTCCAGAAAAGAAAAAAAGGATCAGTAAGATTTATAATATACTACTTAAAAGATATCTTGAGGGTGAAGAGATAAAAGAAAGCATAAAATGAAATGGGCATCAGAAAATGGACACAACATAGAGTTGGAAAAATGGGAAACAGCAAGGGGAAAAAATGAGAAATTTACAGCTTCACAAAGCCTAAAAGAAAATTACTACAAAATAGCAAATCGTTGGTACCTTACTCCACTTATACTAGACAAAATCTACAAGTTAAAAAATAATAGGTGTTGAAGATGTAAAAAAGAAAAAGGTTCTCTTATACACATGTGCTGGAATTGCACCAATTTTTTAAAAAAAGAAAATGGATAAGAATACATAAGAACATAAAAGGAATGTTGAAAATTGAATTTGACTTAGGGAGACTGCAGACAGGTGGCTCTGGGCTGCCCCGGGAAGCGGCAGTTGGGGCCGTGGCTACCCCACGCCGCGACCCCGATCCTCTTTTTTGCCGCTCTTTTTGGGGCAGCAAAAGGTCACCCTAAGAGCCGGCACATGGCTCTTCAGCGGCCTTTCCAGCGCAGCGTGTCAGGATGCTGCGCCGGGAGGGTGTCCTGACACCACACGTCGTGCGTAATGGCGAGTGGCGTCAGGACAGCATCAGCATGGGATTGGGGCGGCCGGTGTGCAGCTGCCCAGCCCAATCTCTGCCTCCAGTCCTGCCCTTTGGGCCGGTCTGCAGAGGCCCTGAGATCCAGAATTGTATATACTCAGTATAACTTCTGTGTTGGGGAAGACAGATGAAAATAAATATTGGAAGATGCAAGAATATTAATTCCAAAAAAACTGGAAAAATAATATACCCTGAAGATAGAAGATTGGAAACTAAAAGTTTATGAAATGAAAGAAATGGGGAAAAGATTGGAGACCACTGATTGATACAATAGAAGGAAAGTAGGAAAATTAAGGAGGGGAGGAAATCCTGCATAGGGAATATTAATAAATGAGGGAAAAGAGGGGGAAATAAATGTTAAAGCTCAGGGAACTAAAGGAAAAATCGGGGGAAGTACAAGGACTTTGGGCCTTTGCAGACTGGCAGAAATAGTGCAAATTGAGTCCACTTTAAGGGCTAGAGTTAGTGCTAGGGAATCATGGGAATTGTTGTTGTTTTTTTCTGAGACATTGAGCCTTCTCTGTTAGAGAGCTCTGGTGCCACAATAAAATACAGTTCCCATGATTCCCTAACCCTATGTCAGAATCCTGTTGGTATTCTACCAGATATAGAGTTAAATATGGGGATGATGGGAGATTGTTTGTTATGTTAGGAGCTTAGGCTGAGAGATTTAGTATAGACCAGGTGCCTTATCAAATGACCTTGGGTGTCTAGCTCAGAGAGCTGGGAATGTAGGCTGTGTTTTGGGAAAGAAGGGAGGGGCTGTATACGTGGGCTTTTAGACATTCTTTTCTTTGGTTGTAGGAGGGGGGGTAGTTAGTCTCAGCTAAGACGCTGGGTGAGACATGTCTGACTTTTGGATCTATCAATAAAGTTCTGTTGGTTCTTCAATCAAACTGATTGGTTGATTGTCCAAGGTGCTGCTGTCTATCCCTGACACCCTAACTCTAACCCTTAAAGTGGACTCAATTTGCACTATTCCTAGCAGTCTGCAAAGGTCCATAGTTAATGAGCATTTTTTCCCATATTATGTATAAAAAAACAAGCTTTTATTGTTTATTTAGAATATGATTGAGAACAATTAGGTCATGGGAAATATGATCTTTATTTGAAAAATGATCTTCACTAAAGAAGAGAAGAAAAGAATGGCAAGGAAGAACACCAATCTATGGAGAGGAAAAACAGGAAGTCAATAAGAAACTAAACAGAGAGATTAAGACCATCTTATAGAGAAAAGAAGGAAGAAAATGATATTGCTTATCTATTATCTGTACAATTGTTAATATAGTTACTAGATGATAAGATTATAATTGGATACAAAAAAGAAAGAAAGAAAGAAAGAAAGAAAGAAAGAAAGAAAGAAAAAAGCTGGCTAAAACTTTTTAAAAAAGTGAATTTCAATAATAGTAATAATAATAATAATAAATTTTATTTATATCCCGCCCCTCTGTCATGCAATTGAAGCGGCTCACAACAATTTAAAAACATCATACAATGTTAAAATACCATCTAAATCCCACAGCCCCCCCACCCCTTATAAAGGAATTAAATTTTTGCATTAAAACAATGATACAAACACATAATTAAAATAAACCATAATCAAACAAACAATAATAGGTGGGGCAGCATTTAAAACAAATATAGGAGGGATAAAAGGACTCCTGAGGCCGGGAAACTAATCAGGGAAGGCCTGCCGGAAGAGATCCGTCTTAACAGCTTTTTAAAAACTGTTTAAGTTTGTCAACTGATGGATCTCATCCAGCAGGCCATTCCATAATTTGGGGGCGATGACAGAAAAAGCCCTCTGGGAGGTTGTCGAGAGCCTAGTTTTCATTGGCTACAGCAAATTCCTCCCAGAGGACCAGAGTGTGCGAGGAGGATTATATGGGAGGAGGCGGTCCTGAAGATAAGATGGACCCAAGCCATTTAGGGCTTTAAAGGTCAAAACCAACACCTTATACTGGGCCCGGAAACTGACAGGCAGCCAGTGAAGAGATTTTAATACAGGAATTATGTGATCTCTCCGTGATGTACCTGAGACCACTCTGGCTGCCATATTTTGTACTAACTGAAGTTTCCGGACCAAGCAGGAGGGTAGCCCCATGTAGAGCGCATTACAGAAATCTAGACGGGAGGTTACCAGCGTGTGCACCACGGTCTCAAGATCCCTTACTTCTAGGAAAGGGCGCAGCTGGCGTATCAGCCAAAGCTGATAACAGGCACTCCTCACCATCGCATTTACCTGACTAGCCATCTGAAGCGACGGATCAAGGAGCACACCCAGACTGCGAACACAGTCCTTCATGGAGAGTGTGACCCCATCCAGGACTGGAGGTTGCAACCCAATCCTTGGTTTCAGGGCCGCCACCGTGAGCACTTCCATTTTGTCTGGATTCAGTCTCAATCCATTTTTCCTCATCCAGCCCATTACTGCCTTAAGACAGTCATTGAGAGGAGAGATGCCATTGGAATTTGAGGCCGATGATCGAGACAAGGAGAAATAGATCTGGGTGTCATCAGCATACTGATAACACCCAGCCCCATAACTCCGGATAATCTCACCCAGCGGCTTCATATAAATGTTGAACAACATCGGGGATAGGATGGCGCCTTGCGGAATGCCGCAAGTAAGCTCCTTCTTGCTGGAGCAACTGTCCCCGAGCAGCACCCTCTGGGACCTGCCCGAGGGGAAGGACCAGAACCATTGCAATGCAGTGCCTCCGATACCTAACCCCCTCAGGCGGTCCAAGAGGATGCTATGATCTATCGTATCAAAAGCCACTGAGAGGTCTAAAAGCACCAGCAGGGTCACACTACCCCTGTTGATGCTCAGGCGCAGGTCGTCGGTCAAGGCAACCATGACAGTCTCAACCCCAAATCCCGTCCTAAAGCCAGTTTGAAATGGGTCTAGATAATCGGTTTCATCCAAGACTACTTGGAGTTGAAGAGCAACCGCCTTCTGGATCACTTTGCTTATGAATGGTAACATAGAGACCGGCCTATAGTTGTTCATGTCCAGGGGGTCCAGGGAAGGTTTTTTCAGAAGTGGCCTAACTGCCACCTCCTTTAAGCATGATGGAACATGACCTTCCCTGAGGGACACATTGACGATATCCTTAAGAAACACCCTCAATGCATCCCCCCCTCCGGACAGCCAACCATGATGGGCAAGGATCAAGAGGGCAGGTTGTCTTCCTCACACTACCCAGTAGCTTGTCCACGTCCTTGGTACTCACAGATTGAAATCGATCCAGTAAATTTACATCAACAGAATTCCTGGACACCTCGTCAATTGTTTCTGTCAAAATACTGGCGTCTAAGTCGACTCTTATCCAAGAGATTTTATCTGCAAAGAAGTTGTTAAATGCGTCACAGCAGGCTATTGTTGGGTTAAGCAATGGGTTCTGCGCAGGTGGAACCTGCATTAGTTCCTTTACCATCCTAAACAGCTCTGCTGGACGAGACTCCAGAGACTAGGACCCGAAACAATGGATGCAAGCTGCAAGAAAAGAGATTCCACCTCAACATTAGGAGGAACTTCCTGACAGTAAGGGCGGTTCGACAGTGGAACACACTCCCTCGGAGAGTAGTGGAGTCTCCTTCCTTGGAGGTCTTTAAGCAGAGGCTGGATGGCCATCTGTCGGGGATGCTTTGATTGGGAGTTCCTGCATGGCAGGGGGTTGGACTGGATGGCCCTTGTGGTCTCTTCCAACTCTATGATTCTATGATTCTATGACTCTGCAGACGCAATACATGCAGAGGAGAAGGCCCTCTGCGCTGCACATATTGCCTCTCGATAGGCCCAAAGAAAGTTCCTATGATGAGTCTTCTCGGATATGAGTCGACTTTTCTGCCAGATGCGCTCTAGTCGTTGTCCAACCCGCTTCATCTTTCTAAGCTCAGATGTATACCATGGCCTACGATTTGAAGCGGGTTGGAAAGGACGCTTGGGAGCGATCGTGTTGATAGCCTTGGTGAGATCGGTGTTCCAGGTATTAACCAAAGTTTCAAAAGAATCACCGGCGTTACCAACCATTAAACCCTCTAAGGCTTTCTGGAATCCTAAGGCTTTCTGGTATAGGTTGAAAAGTAAGATACTACACAGATATAGGATGCAAGACACCTGGCTTGACAACAGTACATGTGAAAGGGATCAGGAGTCCCTAGTCTTCATTCACACTACAGAAATAAACCAGTGTGGAACCAGTTCATTTCCATGAAGTTCACACTCGCCCCAACCACAATCGGTGCAGTTTGAGGGGGTGGGGGCAAGTGAAAAGCCCACTTAAACCAATGCATTCAGCACTGGATCTCTTAGTGGTTCTTTTTTTAAGAATCACAACAATCTGAATCTCCAATAGTGAGAGTAAGTTATCAGATTTATTTGGATCGCATAGGACCCCCAAGTCCTGCCTCCTCCTCCTCTTCCCTCTGTTGCCACTGCCCCCTTGCTTCCTCCTGCTTCTTGTCCTCCTCTTCCCTTCCTTATAAATATTTGAAGGGATGTCATACTGAAGCTGGAGCAAGTTTGTTTTCTGCAACTCTAGAGAATAGGACCCAGAGCTACTGATTCAAGCTACAGGGAAAAGTATAGGCTATAGTTCCCAGGTGACCCAACATAAGGAAGAACTTCCTGACAATAAGAGCTCTTTGACAGTGGAATATACTTTCTACGGAGTGTGAAGTCTCCTTCTTTGGATGTTGTAAAAAGAGGATGGTTGGCCATCACTTGGGAGTATGATTATGTATTCCTGCATGTCAGGGGGTTGGACTTGATGGCCCTTGAGATCTCTTCCAACTGTATAATTCTGTGCACAGAATGAGGCAATGGTAAATAGTTCCTGAAGCCTGTTATCTTGAAAACCCTGTGACAGACAATCCAAAATGAAACAAAAGATAATGCCAGAGATGAGAATTCCAGGTCAGAAGTCATTCAACCAGCTATTAGGGAAGAGCAGGGAACAAGTATCAGTAGTGCTGTATCTAATGAGACAGTTGGATTCAAAACAAAAGGATGTTCATTTGCTAACATAGGCAAAGGTGAAAGAAAAGTCTAAAGGTGCACAACATATATATTAGGAACATGCCATATGGGAAGCATGATTCAGGGAAAGCTGGAAATTGTAAAACAAGAAATGAACACACCTAAAGTAGAAGGGAATGGGGCAGTTTCAACCCAATAATTACACAATGTTTACAGTGGAAATGGTCATCAAAGACAAAACAATGGAATTAATAGTGAGGAAAGATGTAGCAAATGTAGTTAAGAGGATACAGTGCAAAGTCTGACTAAATAATATCATAGAATTGGGAGAGACCACAAGGGCCATCCAGTCCAACTGTCATCCAGCCCAGGAAGACATAATCAGAGCACTCCCAACAAGATGGCCATCCAGCCTCTGTTTAAAGACGTCCATAGAAGGAAACTCCACCATCCTCTGAGGCAGCATATTCCTCTGTCAAAAAGCTCTTTACCATCAGGAGGTTCTTCCTAAAGTTTAGGTGGAATCTCTTTTCCTGTAGTTTGAATCCACTGCTCCATGTCCTAGTCTCTGGAGCAGCAGAAAGCAAGCTTGATACATTCTCAGAATGACATCCCTTCAAATATTTAAACATGGCTATCATGTCACTACTTAACCTTCTATTCCCCAGGCTAAACGTATCCGGCTCCTTAAGCTACTCCATACCTTTGTCCATTTTGGTCACCCTCCTCAGGATACGCTCCAGCTTGTCAATATCACTCTTAAATTGTGGTGACCAAAATAACACTGCAGGGAAAATTGACTATACAACTACAATCCAAGTTTATGTTCCTAAGATAGAAATAGATGAGGAAGAAATTGAAAGATTCTGCATAGCCATCCAGGAGACAATTGATCACACCTCACAGCAGAATATGTCAATAATCATAAGCAATCAGAATGCATTGATAGAAAACAGAACCAATGATGAACAGGCTTCATCAGATGGCCTATATAGGAATCAAATAGACTATACGATTGGAAGCAGAATCATAGAATTATAGAGTTGCAAGAGACCCTAAGGGCCATCCAGTCTAACCCATGCAGGAATACATAATCAAAGCACTCCTGATAGATGGCCATCCAGCCTCTGTTTAAAAACTTCCAAAGGAAGAGACTCTCAAAACTCTGAGGCAGTATATTCCACTGTTGAATCCCAGGAGCTATTGGCCAACATGGGACTATTGGCCAGCATGGCTGAGGCTTCTGGGAGCTGAAGTCCCTCGGCCCTTAAAGGGGAAAGGTTGCCTACCCGTGCTTTGGTAGAATCTCTGGAGAATCTCTGAAGATGCAGAAGCTCTATTCTCTCAGTAAAAATAAAATGAGAAACAGAAAATAAACTCATTAGAAGCAAAGGTGACTAAAGTGAGGCTCTTATACTTTGAAATTATCATGAGACAGTGTGACTCATTTAAAAAGATGATAATGTTCAATCAAGTGGAAGGCAGTAGAAAGAGGAAGATCACATTACAGTTAGATAGACTCAGGGCCTAAGCAGACTGCCAGAAATAGTGCACATTAAATTGAGGCACTGCCCTGGCTCAGTGCTAGGGAATCATAGGAACTGTAATTTATTGTGGCACCAGAGCTCTCTGACAGAGAAGGCTCAATGTCCCAGAAAAAAATACAGTTCCCATGATATACTAGCACTGAGCCAGGGCAGTGCCTCAATTTAATGTGCACTATTTCTGGCAGTCTGCTTAGGCCTTCAGTCAAAGAAGACATGGCCCTGAGTTTGCAAGACCTTGGCAAGGCTGTTAACAACAGGGTCTCTTGAAGGCCTGTCATTCACAGGGTTGCTATAAGTCAAAGTTGACAGCAACAAATAACAGCAAATAATAACTTGAGTTTAAACAATTGTTTCAGTACATTAACTGATGTACTGCATATTGTACTGCATATTGCAAACCCTCAGTAAGTCATACACCTTGCTAGTCCTGAAAGAAAGAGGCAGTTTATGGTATAGGCCTGAATCAAATTGTGAGTTTCCCTCGGGATCTTGTGTCACCTTTGAGACCAACTGAGAGAAAGAAAGACGTTGGTAGCATAAGCTTTTATAGACTTAGGTCTGCTTCATCAGTCTACAAAAGCTTATGTTACCAACTGCTTTCTTCCTCTCAGATAGTCTCACAAGTTCTACAAGATCCCTTTGCATACTGATCCAGATTAATACAGTTATGTCTGAATTCTACCACCATAGAGTATACCTACTGAATTAATGGAAATTACATAAGCATTAACTGACTAGGTTCCCACTGATCAACTCTATGATCCTATGAGTCTGTGATTCATACTTTGATTGGGAGTAGTGATTGGGTATAGGGCATAATGAATACAAATTCACTCTTCCCTCCTCCTCCTCCTCCTTTTTACTTTTTTTAGGAAAGAGGCTATTTTGTGTGTGTGTGTGTTTAAGTTATAGGTATACCACATTGAAGAGAAACTCCCTCCAAGTAGTTTCCAAAACTTACATATTAGAACAAATCACATTGAAAACTATAACCTTCAAGCAGAATGAACCCTTAATATAAAGAAAGCTGAAGACTAAAACATACAGTATACTACAAAACTCTGATAAATATTAAGATAGTGAGGAAGAATATCTGTGTTCAGTAGTTCATAAAACCTCTCTTAAAGAAAGGCCAGAGAAAACAAGTGGAACTGAAGAGGTCTTCTAAAGATGTGCATTGACTTTTTCTGTTGTTGTTGTTGTTGTTGTGTGCCTCCGAGTCATTTTTGACTTATGGCAACCCTAAGGCATAAGGTTTTCATGGCAAGTTTCTTCAGAGGGGTTTTGCCATTATCATCCTCTGAGGCTGAAAGAATGTGACTTGTGCAAGGTCACCCAATGGGCTTTCTTGGGCAGGGTTTTGAACCTTGGTCTTTAGACTCATAGTCCAACACTCAAACTAATATGCCATGCTGGCTCATTGACTTGTTCTACATTTTAATAATTACTTCAATCATATTTTGGTATTTGGATTATTCCTTCACTGTGGTTACCAAATGTGGTCACTGAAAAGAAAAGTCAGTCTAGAGTCTCTTATCATTGAGGAAGATCTTGATTTACAACTGACTTTCATTTCAAGAAAGCATGCCTAAGCAAGAGGCAGTTAAGGGAAGCAATGTATTATGCAGCACACTATCAGCTTTGGGGAATTGATTGTACAAAGATTATGTAGCCACCATTCCTTTAGATGATTTCAAGAAGACAGAGAAAACCTATGAAGGTCAGGCTTCTTGGTGGCTTAATAGCTCTGCTGGTTAAGAATGTAAGCTCCATAATTTGAGATAGGATATGTTTGATTAGCAGGCATCGAGAACAGCAAACAGGATGGCTTTCCCATCATGCCCTAGCTGCCAGTGTGCCATAAACTCCCACATGCACACCAACTTTTTCCATTATGCCCTGTTTTGGAGTTTATCATCAGAACTAACCAGGCACTGTTTTCAGATAGATTCATGGGGCCTTTGGCCTGATCCAGGTCATCCATACTGCTTGCACAGCATCAAATCTGCAGTGAGTCTCTCTAGCTTTTTTTTGTTACTAGCATCCCCACCCTGAGTTATGCATATTGACACACATTTTATTGTGCAGTAAGGTTCCTAGAAAATTATCTTTGAGAATAGACAAACCTGGAAAAAGTATATTCTACATTTTGGGGAATTTAGTGGTTGCCAGTAAAGAGTCCCATTTCTTCCCTGATTCTGCTGCTAATCAAGCTAGTTTGCATTTGATAATCCTGCACAGAAGTACAAGCCCACCCCAAAGGAAACAATTTTAAGAAGAACAGACCTTTCAGAGGCAACTCTCTTGGAAGATGTTCCTTTTCACTTCATCTGCCACCCTGTTACTTCTTGCAATACAGTCAGCCCTCTACATTCAGAGATTTAACTCTCATGGATTCAACTATTTGCAGGTTTGCTCAGGTTTCTCAGCCCATAGAGCTAAGAAAATTAACCCACGCAGAAGAGCACACAAACCTCTCCCCCCCCCCATCTCCTCAGACATGCTTAGACGTGCATGCAAGAAGAATCCAGGACCCACTGCTGGGGCCCACAGCTTCCTGAGCCTCTACCACTGGGCCTTAAAGTGGCTGCTGCTGTTGCTGCAGCAGTGGCCATAGTAGTAATCCACCATCACCACCTCCAGACCCCACGCAGCCCAGGTGAGCATCTAAGAGTTTATGTTCCCTCCAGTGGATGGCAGCAGCTGCTGTTCAGGCCTCAGGCTGTCCTCCACCATTATTTCTGCACTGGCGCCAGGATGTTCATCCATTGCCTGGGGGAGATTCCTCCCTCTCCCTTCTTCTCTTCCCACCTTGATTGTCTTGCTGACTTCTGAGAGGTGCTAGCTACTTGGAGGATCCCACTCCAGGAGAAGGGCCAAGGCAATGCGGAAGAGCAGTCCTGAATCCAAGCTGCTGCTGCTGCAACGGTCACCATGACAGTCTCAGCTTTACCCACACTGGCATGGGTCAACTGTATGGGAATGGTTGAAGGGCTGACTATAGACTGAATTAAGTCTAAGGTTTGAGATGGCCTAGAGATGTGATGTGTGTGTGTGTTTTCATACTCACGGGGATCCTGCACCCCAACTCCTGCAAATGTGGAGGGTAATTTTTTAAGAATCCATGGACCTCCATTTTCATTAAAACAAAAACCTAGAGGAAGACGTTTGGCTTAGAAGGCAAAAAACAATGTTAACTTATGAGGATGTCAGTGAAACTTAGCAATGTTCTAGGATGTCTGTAGCATAGTTAACATGGCAGAATTGAATATAATTTGGAGCATATGCATCTCTGTCCTGCTTGGTGGTGTGTGAAATAATCTTGTTAATGACTTCACATTCAGATTGCTTCCTAGCTCTTTTTTTCTCCTTTGGATAGAATGTGTGCATGAAAGAATCCAAATGCTGGGAGGGGGAGTGAATCCCGGTGTGGCATCCACACACATACACATGCACACCTACCTTTGCTAGACGGTTAATTGTTTCCCCATCTCCTTGCTGTGTTCCACATTGTAATGTTTGTCACCACTTGTGAGGGGATTCTTCTCCCATACTTTGTTTTCTTCCCAACTGTTTGGTGCCTGCTTTGATCTGCACAAGGAGGAGCGCTTTTCCTTTCTCCTCATTTGCTACTGGTACCAATTGCCTGCTTTTTGTTCAGAAAACATTATTAGTGTTCCAGCAGTGCCATGATGGCTTTTATCTCCCAGTGGAATCTCATTAGCTCTGCATTACAATAGGAACAGCATATGTGCCACTGTGCCCAAGTAGCCAGTCAGTTTGAATTTGTTAATGGCAATGCGTTCCTTCCCCGGCAACTTTCCACCACAACTTCAATGCTTAAACTATGGGTTTTTTTTTAAACTTTGTTGTGGAAGGATTAGACAAAACAAAACAGAAATCAATTCGTTGGAGGTTAGATGTAACAGAAGGAGAACTGTAGCTTAGTTTGCTTTTATGTGTGGATGTTGTGCAGTGATAAATGTAAGCGTGCTCTGTGAGGAGGAAAACTAGGGCATAATGGAAATCTTGCAAGTTAGAATGGGGATGAGCTTAATTATTAGCAATGGGAGAAAGCAAAGTGTTGCCTTATGCTGTGGCTTTTGTTTTTTATTTTAAAAAAAATTGTTTAGTGGTTTCCAACCAGAGCAGCATGCAGAATGAAGATTAACTGGGCTGCTCTGGTGAGCCTGGATGTAGAAGAGGTTTCGCCCTACTTTTCCCAACTGCGACCTTTACAGAAATTTCACAGCAGTCTCTGGATGATTTGCAAAGAGACTGGTTTTTGATTCCCAGTGTTTAACAACAGCACCAAAAATTACCTTCCTACCCTAAATTATACTGCTGAAACGGAGACGTCTCTTTGAGTAACCAGAAATTTGGTTTCATGTGAAGAAAGTTGTATTTCATGCAAGTTGTGTTCAGCTCTTGTATTCAAAAATATGCACAGGCTCAGAATTGTTTAATTCTATCTAAATGACCTCTGTACTTTTTGCACTTGGTAGGGAAAAAAAACTGCCCTAAACCTAAAGGAGGAGGGGGACCCAGATTTGAGGAAAGGAGACAGATAATTCATGTCTAGTTGGCCCTGAATTTGTGCCTGTCCGCCTACATGTAGTAGCTGCCATGACCATTGTATATGATATTTTAAAATATATATATATATTCTTTTTATTATTATTTTCTTAAACTAAAATCACACCACAAATAACATTCAAATCAGACATAAAAAAGAAAATAGACAAAGACTAAACGTAAATAACACATCTTAGCCCTAACTTCATCTAATAATACCACAACATAGATCACATAACATAATCTACCACCAACAGACAATGTCTGGTAGCATTGTATATGATGCTTTGATTTGATTTTGAGTTCCTGCATGGCAGGGGATTGGACTGGATGGCCCTTGTGGTCTCTTTCAACTCTATGATTCTATTATTCTATGTTAATTGTAGAAAGTTTTTAGGAAGACTATTTGTGATGCCCTGCCTCTATCTAACTCAGTAATCACACTTCATGGATGAAGCAGAGTATATTGAAGAAGAACTGGCATCCAAGCACATTTCACTATTAAATATTTTTTATATTATACTTTTGCCAGAACTGGCATCCAAGCATATTTCACTATTAAAGCCCTTGTTGTAGCAGCTTTTTCAGTAAATCTCATGTATGTAGCCCTCCCCCTTAGCACTACTAATTTCCTTATTTTCCTGCGTATAAGACTACTTTTTTACCTTCAAAATCTGTGGCTAAAGTCTTATACGTCAGATATAAGGATAATGAGGATAGAGGTGCTAAAACTATATTTTGACTGGGAAAATGGGGGGTCGTCTTATACGTGGGTTGTCTTATACGCCGGAAAATACGGTATGTTAACAACTGTGTTGAAATCTCTCTGGTGCTCTTAATTCCAGAATTTTACTTTAAAAAATGAGCCATTTTTCAGGGGGATGAAGATAGTTGTGTAAATGTTTTGCCAGCAGCAGAGTTTAAGGACTCCATCCATTGGGGACTCTCCTTTCTTTTTAAAGCTGCAGCCCCGTGAAAGAGGGGAAAGGCTGTTGCTCAGTGGCTGAGCACATGCAGTTAGCCCTGAGCTCAGTCCCCAGCACCTTCAGGTAGGGTTTCTCTTCGAAACCTTGTAGAGCCAGTGTCAGGCAGTGTAGATACTATGGAGCTAAATAGACAAATGTTCTGACTTCATATAAGCTAGCTTCCTGTTTGACACTGGCTGATGTTGAAATGCCCCATACTTGGGTGATTATGTTGGATGGCTTTGCACATGGCTGGGTATTGAGACCCCTGAGGATATACGTAAAATGGCTTGTACACTTGAAATGGACATACTGACACAGAGCCCTGGTGGTGCAGTGGTTAAATGCCTGTACTGCAACCACTCACTCACAAACCACAAGGTTGTGAGTTCAATCCCAGCCAGAGGCTCAAGCTCGACTCAGGCTTGCGTCCTTCCGAGGTCGCTATAATGAGTACTCAGCTTTTGGGGGGCAATTAGCTTATACATTATAAACCACTCAGGGAGTCCTTAAGTGCACTGATAAGTGGTATAGAAATGTAATTGCTGTTGCTACACACACACTGCCTCAGTTTGGATCTAGCAATGCAGAGTAGATGTGAGACTGATTCCCTAGAGATTGCCTTTTCCAGCTAAAATGTCATGGATGGATCATTTCCTGGTCAAGATGGAACTTAGAGACAGTATCTGCCCTGCCGGGGGCGGTGGACCCATTCGGATGGTCCGCCCTCGAAGGCTAATGGAGCCAGTGCGATTCCAGAAAGCCTTAGAGGGTTTAATGGTTGGGAATGCCGGTGATCCTGTCGAAGCTCTGGTTAATACTTGGAACACCGACCTTACCAGGGCTATTGACACGATCGCTCCCAAGCGCCCTTGCCATCCTGCTCTCAACTGTAGGCCTTGGTATACGCCAGAGCTTAGAAGGATGAAGCGGGTTGGACAACGGCTAGAGCGCAAGTGGCGGAAGACTCGACTATTATCTGACAGAACTCGCCATAGGAATTTTCTTCGTTTATATTGGGAGGCAATACATGCAGCGAAGAGAGCTTTCTCCTCTGCACGTATTGCGTCTGCAGAGTTCCGTCCAGCAGAGCTGTTTAAGGTGGTGAGGGAGATGACGCAGGTGCCTCCTGCGCCAAACCCCTTACTTAACCCTGTGACAGCCTGCTGTGACGCGTTTAACAACTACTTTGCAGATAAAATCTCTCAGATAAGAGCCGACTTAGATGCCACTGTTGAAACAGAGTCTATAGGCGAGGCGTCCAGCGACTCCGTCAATGTAGTTATACTGGATCAGCTTCAATCTGTGAGTACCGAGGACGTGGACAAGCTGCTTGGTAAGCTGAGGAAGACGACCTGCCCTCTCGACCCTTGCCCATCATGGCTGGCCGTCCAGGGGGGGGGATGCATTGTTGAGGTTCCTCACGGATATCATCAATGCACCCTTCAGGGAAGGATATGTTCCATCTTGTTTGAAGGAAGCGGCTGTTAGGCTGCTTCTGAAAAAACCTTCCCTAGACCCCCTGGATATGAGAAATTATAGACCAGTGTCATTGCTGCCATTTTTGAGCAAGGTAATCGAGAGGGCGGTTGCTCTTCAGCTCCAAGCTGTCTTGGATGAAACCGATTATCTAGACCCATTTCAAACTGGCTTCAGGACAGGCTTTGGGGTCGAGACTGCCATGGTTGCCTTGACCGACGATCTGCGTCTGAGCATCGACAGGGGTAGTGTGACCCTGCTGGTGCTCTTAGACCTCTCAGAGGCTTTTGATACAATAGATCACGGCATCCTCTTGGACCGCCTGAAGGGGTTAGGTATTGGGGGCACTGCTTTCAATTGGTTCCGGTCCTTCCTCTCAGGTAGGTCCCAGAGGGTGCTGCTCAGGGACAGTAGCTCCAGTAAGAGGGAACTCACTTGTGGGGTCCCTCAGGGGGCTATTTTGTCCCCAATGTTATTTAACATCTATATGAAGCCGCTGGGTGAGATCATACGGAGTTATGGTGCTGGGTGTTATCAGTATGCTGATGACACCCAAATCTATTTTTCCGTGTCTCGTTCGTCGGCCTCGAATTCCACTGGCATCTCCTCTCTCAATGAATGTCTTGGGGCGGTAATGGGCTGGATGAGGAAAAACAGATTGAAACTGAATCCAGACAAGACGGAGGTGCTCACGGTAGCGGCCCCGAAACCAAGAATTGGGTTGCAACCTCCAGTCCTGGATGGGGTCGCACTCTCCTCCAGTGACTGTGTTCGCAGTCTGGGGGTGCTTCTTGACTCGTCGCTCCTGATGACAAATCAGGTTAATGCGACGGTCAGGAGCGCCTGTTATCAGCTTCGGCTGATACGCCAGCTGCGCCCTTTTCTGGAAGTAAGGGATCTCGAGACCGTTGTGCATGCACTGGTAACCTCACGCCTTGACTTCTGTAATGCGCTCTACATGGGGCTACCCATGTGCTTGGTTCAGAAGCTTCAGTTGGTTCAAAACATGGCAGCCAGGCTTATTTCTGGAACATCTAGGAGGGACCACATCACTCCGGTTTTGAGGTCCCTCCACTGGTTGCCTATTAGCTTCCGGGCCCAGTACAAGGTGTTGGTTATTACCTTTAAAGCCCTAAATGGCTTGGGTCCAAGCTATCTCAGGGATCGCCTCCTTCCATACAATCCTCCCTGCGCTCTCCGGTCCTCTGGGAGGAATTTGCTGCAGCCTCAAAAATCAAGGCTTGCGCCGACCTCCCAGAGGGCTTTTTCTGTTGTTGTCCCCAAACTCTGGAACGGCCTGCCAGACGAGATCCGTCAGTTGACATCACCGGACAGCTTTAAGAAAGCTGTCAAGACGGATCTCTTTCGGCAGGCCTTCCCAGACTAATCACCCCGGCCTTGGGTTCCTTGACTCCTGCGTTCCTCTCGTGGCCCCATCAGTTGTTGATGGATGAGGAACGCAGTAGACGTTGATTAGGGGGTGGGTTGGTTTTTCTTTTTGGAGATATGTTATACGGGTTGTATTGTAAGCCGCTTGGATTGTCTGGCAATAAGCGGGATACAAACAAACTTTATTATTATTATTATTATTATTATTATTATTATTAAAGCCCCACATATCACACCTCACATTTCATTTCTATTCTGGAAAATCCCCTGACTTTGCAGAGGAGGTTACATGAGAAGGAAAACTCAGTATTAGCAAAGCAGCTTCATTTATATACCGCTTCATACTGTGCTATGGGATGTCTAAGCGGTTTACAACTGTAAGCTCATTGCCCCCCAACAGTTGGGTACTCAGTATTAGGACCCTCATTGTTTTTTCCCTGTCACCTCTTGCACAGTGTAGCTCTATAACATTTACCAAAGTGCTTTAGATAAATACTGTTCTACCCCTATTGTATTTTAGATACCTGTAGAAGCCTTTTAATTTTCTCACACGGAGTACAGAGAAAGGCCAGAGGGATCCCCTGATAGAACTGTAGCATCCTAATGTCAAGGACCAGATTTCATAGTGTTGCTGATGAGTTTTCCTTTCTCTCCTTCTTTCCCCTCGCCCTCACTTCCAGGTAACTGACCATGCTACGACAGCCCTGCTGCATTACCAGTTACCTCAGATGCCTGATGTGGTGGTCAGATCTTTCATGGTATGTTTCCTCTCATGTCCTAACTTTGCAAGAGACAAGTACAATAAAATTCAGTTACCCCTGGATATGTTTGCAAGAGAGTTGATGACAGAATGTTGGGTTTTGATCGTCATGATCCAAATCACACTCTGTTTCAGAGAAGCATGGAGTGTTACTCCTCATTAAAAAATTACATTGGAGTCTAACCAAGGGAAGTGGTCAGAGCAAAGCAAGCAAGCTTTGCTTATTACATCAGCTTCCATAGTGCCTCAAAATCTTCATGAAGGTTTGGTTCAAGAAAGAGACTCAATGAGCTTGTTGAGAATGTGATTGGAGAACAGGTCTGCCTCTCTCTGTGTTTGTTTAAGACTCAGCGTGGTACCCCAGTGTCTCAGTAGCTGAAATGGAAACCCAGGAGGCTTACTTATTGCAATATTTTCCAGCCAAGCAAATAGCTTAATCTTGTGAAAATAGACTAAAAAGGTGCTGTAGCAGATGTGCTTTGTAAGCAGAAGGTCCCAAGTTCCAGTGAAAAGGAATCTCTTGTTGCTGCACCAAGAGGGGCTGGTCTGCCTGGGACCCCCCCCCCCAAAGACCCCTATAAGCAAGCATTGAGTGCATTAAGATTATTGAACTGTATCTGGATTAAAAGAATAGGTAACGGGCTGCCTACTCTTTTACCAAAGGCACAGTCCAGTAATCTTGAAGAACCACTACCTAATAGTCCTGGGCTCAGATGAATCAATGAACTGATTTAATACAGAAAAGCTTCACTTCAAGACATAGGAAGGGAGAGTTACATCTCATGGGAGAGCTTATGCCTTGCAGCAGCATGCTTCTAAAGTTCACTGCCCCTTCTAGTTGCGAGAGCCTGGGCATGGGCATTAAGAGCCTGGGCATGGGCATTAAGAGACCTGATGCAAGGTAGAATGACAAATGAAGATCTAAAGCATCTTTATCTACTCGAATAGACCTTGTGCCCCTCCTCCTCACCACCACCACATTTTGTGAAAGGTAGCAACAGCACCTGAAGCACAAGAACCTTCCAGAACATTCACACGGGCTGCCTGGCTAAATTCCATATGAATGAGGCACTTTCCTTGCTATATCCCATTTTGCTTTGAAGAGTCCTTTATCAGCAAATGCACTTTTGATGAGCGGCATCCAGTCATGTGCTCAGTCCACAGTGTAGTGTGCACCTGAAAATTAATGCATAGTGACTGGGTGGGCACATTTGTCTAAGCTATAGGTTTGCAGTATTGATTTGCTAAAACACCAGTGATAACTTTTAAGAAAGCAAAGCCAGGATGTTCATCCCAAGTGCCAATAGCAGTTGTCGTCTTGCATATCAGGTGTGTAATCTGGTTGACAGGATGTAGTGAAGTCTTAATTACCCAGACAGAAATGGGGGCTGTCCCTTTTTTCAACCTCCTCCTCCTTCCAGCAGATGTTTTAAACATGAAATTTGACCTGATTTACTGTTGTTAAACAAGTTCAGAAAATTTCAGCTGCTTTCAGTAATGAGAGTGCCACAGTAAACTGAAATCTTGCCATTTGGTTGCCATCAGCCCCTTTGCTGCAAGAGCAGGCCTTGGTTCTTCTTGGGGGAAACTATTGACAGCCAAGATTGAGAGGCAGCTCAGATGAAAACAGAAGGATTTGTTTCAATAAATGCGGCCAACCTCTTCTTCAGAGAACAATTTTCTCTTATCGACATAATTCAATAGGACTTCAGATTACAAGATTCATGAACATCCTTCATGGCACAAATCAACTTGTCTTGGAAGCTTTTTTTAGTTGCATGTTCTCCTTGAGTTTGGAATTGAGAAATCTTGATTATCCCATTGAATGCTAGGAATGACCAACAGGTAGGGCAAAACCTTAGCTTCCCTTACTCAGCATTTTTTTCTTTGTCCTCCCTCCCCACCACCCCAAGGCCACAGGGCAAAGGTGTCCACCTTATCCAGAGCCTACCAATTGAAATTCAGCTGAAGTTGGAAGTTACTGTACCCTATAAGCTGCCCTTTTGCTTAAGGCCAAACTATGTATGACAATAGCCAGGTGGCAAGGGATCCATTCTCCCCACAGAAGATCCCAGTTCCATTCCTGGCACATCTGGCAAAGCAGATCAGGCAACCTGTGACAAGTGAACTGCCATCTCATAAAAAAAAATCAAAGATTAACAAAAATTGAAGTCTAAAATGTTGGTAAGGTTGCAGCAAAAATGACACATTGTTTTATTTTGCCTTTCTCCTAACAAGGGATTCAAAATAGCTTACAAAAGTTTTTTTTTAAAAAAAGCCCAGCTATAATCTTATTTTACAACCGTTAAAAAGCAAACACCCAATTCTCTTCTAAAAGCACATAATTAAAACAGTTTAAAACATTTTTAGTATAATTAAAGGCTAAAAAGATAAAAGTATGGCACACTGCATTCAAAATTATGAATTATGTGGCACCCTTCGGCCACATAATTTAAGCCCCAGCATTTTGCCAGCAGAAAGAACAGAGAGGAGGCCAACTGAACCTCCCATGGAAGGGAACCCTACCACCTGGGAGCAGCCATTAAGAAGGTTCTCACCTGTGTCCTCACCAAATGTGTCATCTGTGGCTAGAATGCCCAAAGGTAAAGGAGTTCTGGAATCAAGTAATAGATTTTAACTTGTGCATGACAAATCAGAAGATTGCTCCTCAGAGAGAATTTCTATTACTTTCAGTTTGGGGAGGAGAAAACAAGCAATTATCTCATAAAGAGCTGATGGAAAGCTTTTGACCTCAGCTAGAGCTCAAATAGCAAAAAAATGGAAAGTTGGCACAAAATCTATTGCAAAGAGCCTGGCTAAATAGAATTTGATCTTTACTTCCCTCTGAGAAGTTAACCTACAAGCTAAAAGGTAATAATGGAGAAAAAGACTCAAATACAGTACGACCCTCATATCTGTCAGAAATGTGTTCCCAGACTTAACATGGATAGTGAAAATTGGAAACAATAGTGAACTCCATAATTCTGGCTGAAGTTGACCATACAGTCACACTGTGAACCTCCAGATGCCTAGAGAGACCATATCTTTTAGCCTCCCTGCTAAAAGATATGCTTTTTTTAAGGTTCTGGTAGTGGGTGATTCTGTCATGATTTGTGTATCCTTTTGTCATTAACTATATAATCAATGCAATGGTCTCAGTAAATCTCAGTGACTACATCTCAGTGCCTCTCCTGGTCTGGTAATATTTGAACAAAAGAACCATGTAAGAGAGTTAGAGGTGCCTTTTCTATATGGTTACTCTCTTTAAAATTATGCAGCCCTCCAGATGTTGCTGGCTTGCAACTCCCATAAGCTATGGTGAGGAATGTTGGGAGTTACAGTCCAACAGCATGTGGAGAGGACATATGATTCCCACCCCATTTAAACTATTGGTTTGAGATGTGCTCTTCCTAGAGTGGAGATATTTTACATGTTTTAATATTTACAGCTTCATCAACAATATTCTCTTATTAGCAAATATGATGAATACTGCACACATGGCCTGAAGTAGAAACAAATAAACTTTGCATAATTTAATATACTGAAATATTTTTGAAGGCTTTCACACATGGCATGCAGTTTTCATTAAATGAAAGCAAATTAAATGAAAATGAATGCAGTTCTCATTAAATGAAGTTCTTGCATGAAGGAGAGGTGATTGTAGAGGCCTGCCACCCAAATGTCTGTAATCTTGCCAGGGTTCAAGTCTCTCAGAGTGTTTTCCCCAGTTCATATATACCGGTAGTGTCCATTCATTGGGTGGTGTAATCTGAGTTCAGATGTGCACTTTTGCAACCCATGTATTGTTTAGAGCCTGCAGAATTCAGTGTTCTCTTGGGCCTAGCTGGATCAAATACCCACACAGTCATCTCACCTGTAAGTAGAGACCTAAGCTGTCAGAGTGATAAAAAGTAGTCATGCCCTTCACGTTGCTATATGGACAAGACCATAACCCAGTGATAAAGCAGAGGTAAACAGAAGGTAGCTGTAGATCTCCTGGGTAATTAAGATAGATTGACCAGGATTTCTGATTCTCAATTGTTTAGCAATCAGTTGTTTAGCAATAGTAGCAACTAAATGTCTCCCTCCATAGCCTAAATCAAGGGTGGGAATTGTGTAGCTTGCCAAATGTTTTAGAAATGTAACTCTCATTTTTCATCACCATTTGCTGGCCAGGACTGCTGGTGGTTGCAGTGCCACATGATTCCCACTACTGCTCTAAATGTTACTGCTGCAATTAAGAAAAAATGGGACAGTTCACTTTCCTTATCCAACTGATTTTGAACAGGTATAAACAAAGTCCATATGAGTACCTTGATGAAGCCTTGGTCCTCCAGATGTTTTGGACAAATAATGTTTACCTTCCCTTACCATCGGGTATGGCAGATGTGGATGATGGCATTTTGGGCCAAAATATCTGAAGAGAGAGGGCCTCCCCGTTGCTGGTGTGATGGATAAGGCACCTTGGGGAAGGCCCCAGCAGACGAGCATGTTACTTTAGACACTACCAAACATACTGGCCATGAAGTCTCCAGGTGTCTGCCAGCATCCCAAGACTCCAGTCTAATCAGGGTTCCCTGTGATGAAAAATGTCAAAATCCATGTTGGCCATGAAAATCATATCCTTGGCAAGATGCAAAGCAGAAAACTAGAAAGGCTATATTACTAATTTTCAAAATATGGCTACGTAGCAGTACGTTTTTGCTTTTCTGTGCTGTGGCTCTTGAATGAATGATAGCCGAATACAAGAGGCAAGCTTGTATTGACAAGGTCACTTTTATGAGTGAATGGTCAACTGGAATTTGATTTCAGTCTAGGCAGGAAGAAATTCCAGCTGTCCGTGGTGACCCTTTAGTTTCAAATACCTGCTTATCACTGCAGGAATTTCTATTTATGTTGCTACTTATTGAGAGAGTATGAGAGAACAGGCATGCCAATAAAGTGGACTATCAGCTATACTGTGACCTTGTCATTTTCTGCAGATTTTCTCCTCGCTTTCTCTCTCTGGTGTGACTCTTTCTCACCCCCACCTTCCCCCAGTTTGGGCTCAAGCCAAGGTACATTTCCTGTCCTCTGCATCATTGGCCTCAACAGAGGTGGTGTCATTGGGAGTATCCGTATTTGGTTTTCTCACTTCTTTCTTTTTCTTTTTTAGACCTGGCTAAGAAGTTACATCAAGCTATTCCAGGCTCCCTGCCAGCGCTGCGGAAAGTTTCTGCAAGATGGTCTACCCCCCACGTGGCGGGATTTTCGGACTCTGGAAGCCTTCCATGACACATGTAGACAATAGCACAGCCTAAGGATTTGTACATGGTGGAGCTTGTGAAATCTGGGCTGTATGGAAAGGTCCAGCTCTCTGTTTTCATTCGGCTGGCTCTGAGTGCATTTCCTCCCTTAAAAAGATCAGTTTGTACAAAAAGAGCCCTGGAGTGTTTGATAGCAGGGGAGTCCTGACCCATTTCCTGGCAATGACTTTGACTTAGTTCAACCAAGCCCAAGGGGGCTGAAAGGTGTTATTGTCTTTCGAAGGTGCTCAGTTTCAAATACTGAAGTAATCCATTGGGATCAGCCAATACTTTTTGTTAATTCCAGATATTTCTTAAGAATTCTCTTAAGAAACTGTGTACGTTTTGTCCAAAAATTAGAAACTTTTTTTTATGAATAAAAGTTGATATTCAACTGCCTCTTGGCTTCTGTTACTTACTGCCTTTCTCTTCTCTGAGAGATCACTGTGGGTGTTTCTTTTCTATTGTGCTTTTTTTTTTCAAAATTATTTAACTTGAGGTTTAAAAGTGAAATGTGCTTTTCCTGAGGTTCTTTTCGTAATTATTATGCCATGAAGATAAAGACATAATATTTTTCAAAAGGACCCCTAATATTTGTGGCAAGTGGATTCTGATTGTGATGCGGGCCCTTTGCTGTGCTCCTTAAAAGCTTGAGATGGACCCTTCACCTCTCTGCAACTGCTGGGTCCAAAAATGATATCTCTACCCTTCATTTTATCTCCTAAGTTACTTTGGTTACTAATACCTTTTCCTGTCAAGGTGAATTTTACACTTAAAACTTAATCACAGGGGGTTATGATAATTTTTTGTTCCAAACCAGTCTCTTTACAGGTAATCAGCTTCCCATACAAAAAAATGTATATGCATTTTTTTCATACTGGCCCCAGTCAGGAGTGGAGAGACTGTAGAAGGGCTATATAAGCAAACTCATCTAGAAATCTGACAGCTTTGGTTTCTCTTGATTTTTCATTTTGCCCATCATAAATCCGTTCTGGTTCCATTTTCCATCTGGTACCATTTTAATTGGACAAAAAAATCCTATTCATTTCTGTATATGGATTTGCAAATATATGTAATTTTTTCAAGCAGTTTTTCTTAACATCATAAGGTTTCAATGCCCTCCCACCATGCCGTATATCTTTTTTGTTCACTTTGTCTTGACAGATACTTTTCAGCACGTCTTTTCTGTTCAGAGCATTGCATCATAAAATCTTGGGAAGTGTGAATGCAGAAGGGCAGCTGCCTTCTGCTTTGCCTCCTGATTTGGGAAGTGTGAACATGATGCGTTCCTGTGGAAATGCAAACATCTGTCCCTCTCTTTAACTTTTGACGATCGCCTTTCCATTGAAACCTTCCAGGGCAAGCGGGGTAGGAATCCAGTGAGGCCGCTCTGGCTCACACTACCAGTGCTCCTTTAATTCATTCTCTTGCAATTAAAGCCAGTCACCATGATGTGTCTGCTCATTTGGCATAAAATCAAGAAGAAAAGCTCCGCTAGAGCAGTTGTATTAGAGGCAGGATGGGGCTCTGATGCTGTTTTTCCACCATGTGTGAAAGCAAAACCAGCAGCAATCCATCACACTCTTTTTGGAGGGGAGGAACAGATATGTTTCCCTTTTGCTAAAATTATAATAAAAAAAAAGAATGTTCACAAAATCTTTGTGCATTTTATATGTATATGAAATACGTTATGTGGACTAACAGCTTGACAGAAAGTTGACCTGTGCTGCAGACTACATCCTGGTTGGGACTTGAGATGAAGGAGAGCATTTTGATGGTCTTACCAATTTCACACTTTCAGAATCGACCTGTAAACTGGAGCACAGTTAAACCTTCACTACCCACATTCACTGAAATTTTGCAATGCATTTTTCCAAACAGAAAATGGATATATGTTCACATATTATCAAAACGTACACACAAACGTGTATAACTATTAAAAATGTAGTGGGCAGCATAATACTAAGTGGAAATTACTTGCACACATATAGTTGACAAAATTGCATACAAAAGTGTATTGAAAACTGAAAATGGTAGGAAGAAAACTTCCAATTTTAAAAAAATGACTGCCAGAGCACATTTTTGAATCCGCATTGGAGTGGGGATGTACTCAGAAGCCAAATTAAGCTGGAAAAGCCATGCAATAAGACCAAGCTTCAGCTCGAATTGGGCTCCAATTTGGAAGAGGTAAGCTGGGTCTTTTTGTATGTGCGATAATCTCCTGAGTCACAACTGCCAGAACAAGCCTCCTGCACAATGAAGCCATGCAAGACTAAACCAAAAACATTTTTTCACTGGAATAATGTATCATTATTGTTATTACTATTTTATTCATTAATATTCCACATTTTCCCCAGCACATTATTTTGCTGGCTGTGTAGCTTAATACAGTTTGGACCCTGTTAGATCAAGAGATGTGTGAGCATTTCTGTTTGTATGAATTCTGATGCAAACTAACTTTTGTTCCTCCCAAAAATATGCATATCAAGATATAAGGATCTCCTCAATTTTGTCACATTTCTGGATTATTTTGTACAATTCCCATCTCAAAAATAAAGTAAAAATACAGTGGGCCTTTGGTATTTGCCTGCCCCCCTCCCCGTGGATACCAAAATCCGTGAATGCAGAAATCCCATTAAATATAATGCCATAGTAAAATGGTGTCCCGTATATAAAAGGGCAAAATCAAGGTTTGCCTATGAGAATTTGTATGTTTTTAAAGTATTTTCAAGCCATGGATGCTTGAATAAAAATGCTTGGATAAAAAATTGTGGATAAGGAGGGCTGACTACACGTTTTAGAATGAGAATGTCTACCTGAGGTTAAACTAATTCATAAGTTTGGAATATTTTTTAAGAAGTGATAAGAGCCAGTGTGGTTTGAAATGTTGGGACAGAGTTTGAATCCCACTTGGACATGAAACCCATGCATAACCTTGGGCAAGTCACACACTCTCAGCCTCAGGGGATGTCAGTGGCAAACCTCTGACCAAATCCTGCCAAGAAAACCCTGTGATAGGGTTGCCAGAAGTTGGAAATGACTTGAAGGTACACAACAACATTTCAGCACAAATTTTCTTGCAACTGCAGATTAATGTGGAAACAGGATGCTTAGATGCTTGGAAATGCAACACTGAAATGGACCAAAATAGACTGCTGGTAGTCAAAACATTTTCCATGCAAAGTCAGGGAGGATCCTGAAATGACCTTGGCAGTGAAAGAGTTTGGTGCTGCAACTTGAGACACCCAGTCTGAATTTTTGAAACAGTAAGCCACCTTCTTTGAGTTAAACTGCAGACACTGAGAAGCTGTTTGCAAAGGCGAGCAAATTTTGATTGGAACTCTTCCTGTCAGTAACCTGTTCTGGCAAGAAATCTACTTGTCTTTCAAACCACATCCTGAGAGAGACTGCTTGCAGACCTTTCAGTTCATTCTGTTTAACCAGATCAAAAACAAGGCAAGCCGTGCTTGAGGAATAATGAAGTACAAGGCGAGGACATTTAGCAAAGGTTATTACCAAAAGAAAAAAAAAAAGGGGGGGGGGAAACTTGGCAAGAGTGTGTTTTTAATTCATTTTTTAAGGAATAGATAGAAAACACCCAGTCCTAACAGTGTGCTCATTGAGAAAATAATTGGCCTTATTGGCTTAACATGTTTTGGGAGGAGAATAATTTTATTTTTCATGCTCTGATTTTATTAAAGCAAATCAGCCACGGACTTTGCTACTATCTTACCCAGTAAGCCAGCTGCAATCATTTCGCAAAAAGCAAGGCCTCAAACTGTCCTTTCCTTACTGGAGGATTAAATGAACTGAACCTCCTGAAGTAAGATGTTGGAACTTCTGTTTCCATTGACTAGGACAGGGACCGGCAACCTACGGCCTAGGGGCCGATTAAGGCCCCAGCCCCCGGACTTACCGGCCCGGGCCGTAGGTTGCCGCCGCCCGCCACCGTCGGGGCGCGTTTTCGGCCGTACTTGCTGCGGCCACCATTTTGGAAGTCAAAATGGTGGTCGCGACGCGTTTGCGCATGCGCAGTACTCTTGCGCATGCGCAAGCGCGTCACTGCAGTGATTTGGACTTCCAAAATGGCGGCCGTGACATGCGCCGTGGCGGCTGTGCCCCTGCACAGTAGCGGCCGTGGCGGCTGCATGCGCGGGGGGTCCGCGTGGAGGAGGAGGGTGTGCGCACACATGTGAGTGCGCGCACCGCCATTCCCCCCCCCTCGGCCCAGCCGAGACCTGTGCGACGGGAGACCGGCCCAGGTCTCAAAAAGGTTGCCTGTCTCTGGACTAGGCGATACTTCTTTCGTGGAGAATGGATGGTGCCTGCTGACAGCAATTAGTAAGGAAAAATAGGACACTCTATTACCAGCTTGGTAGATAAAGGGAATGCTGTGCATATAACATATCTTCATTTCAGTAAGGCCTTCAACAAGATCCCATACTGTATTCTGGAAAACAAGCTAGTAAAATGTGGGCTAGACAATGCTACTGTTAGGTGGATTTGTAATTGATTGACCGGTCAAACCCAAAAAGTGCTCACCAATGGCTCCACTTCATCCTGGAGAGAAGTGACAAGTGGAGTGCCACAGAATTCTGTCCTGGGCCCATATTCAACATCTTTATCAGTGACTTGAATGAAGGAATAGAGGGCATGCTTATGAAATTTGCAGATGACACCAAATTAGGAGGACTAGCTAAGACTCCAGAAGAGAGGATCAAAATGCAAAATTACCTTAATACATTAGAAAGCTGGGTCAAAGCTAACAAAATCAATTTCAACAAGGAGAAATGTAAGGTACAACAGTTAGGCAATAAATAAATAAATTTGAAATGTACAGATACAGGATGAGGGACACCTGGCTTGACAACAGTACCTGTGAAAGGGATCTAGGAGTCCCTAGTAGACCACAAGTTGAACACGAGTCAACAGTACGATGCAGCACCTTAAAAAGCCAGTGTAATTTTAGGTTGGATCAATGAAAGTATTGTGTCTACATCGAGGGAAATAATAGTGCCAGTCTATTCGGCTTTAGTCAGGCCTCACCTGGAATACTGTGTCTAGTTCTGGGCATCACCATTCATGAAGGATGTTGAGAAGCTGGAGTGTATCCAGAGGAAGGTGATCAAAATAGTGACAAGTCTGGAAACCATGTCCTATGAGGAGCAATCTAGGGAGCTTGGTATGTTTAGCCTGGTTAAGAGGTGACATGTGTAAGTAGGGGATCTGAGGGGAATATTTATGTAGCTCAATGCATGGGCTGAGTTACAAGCAGCCCTGGGATACTTCCCAACATTTACAGAGGTGGGAAGATAAAGGATTGCAGAGGCAGGATTCTTCAATCAATTGTATTTTATTAAGGGGAACACACACCAAATGCACACACACACACACACAAGCTAGGAAATAAAGAGGTGAGTTTTGGAATAGATTAAGAAGCTTCACTAATGGTGATAATTATCATCGACATGGTCACTCCTGAAGATGAGATCTGATGGTAGGAACATGGGCTTGTACAGGGCTTCTTGGAGTGTGGCACCAGCAAGTCGGAACTAGCGGAATCCAGAGTGACATGGAGTCAACTAGAAATCCAAACTAGCCCAGAGAACAATAGAAATTTGGGATTTTTTTTTAATTAAAGATGTAAAAGTAATATTACAAAAGAAAAATTATACACAATACAAATAATTTTTATCTACAATTCCTATCCCCCCTACCCCAAACTATAAATACATACTCGTACTCTTTTTTCCCCCAGGAGCTGACATAATTTGAATTCAGTTCTTCCATATGTCCCATCTTTATGTTGTAAGCTTATTTTTTATCATTAACAACTTCTTTTTACTTTACAAATTAATGTTAACTCATAAATTTTAGCTTGTTGAAATTCCTAAAGAAATATATTATCTTAATTATCTACTACTTATATTCTTCATCTGAGATTATTTACTCTATATTTTATCACAATATACAGGAAGGATATTCCAGCTTTCCTTATTTTTATAAGATTCTCCATCGATAACTACCAAATATTTTATCCAATTCAGCTGCTTCAATCAGTTTATATAACCAGTTATCTATAGAGGGAATTTCAGCTGTTTTTCACATTTGTGCCAGCAGGATTCTTGCACATGTAAACATGTATAAAAATAATTTCCACGGTCTTTTTTGATCTGCGATTTCTATATTTTGTAACATATTTAAGAGATATAAATCTGGTGTACATTCAAAAGAAATATTCAAAAGAAATATTCAAAATTTCACAAATTGTCAGATATTACTCAGAGTAATATCTGACCATGGCATAATTTCCCTGGAACTAAAATTAAGACCCAAAGAATACTGTTGGCGGTTAAATAATGGTTTGTTAAACAATGATAATATTTATCAAGAAGCTTTAATATGTTTACAGAACTATTTTAAAGAAAATCAGAATAAGAAAACCCCTGTAACAGTAGTGTGGGAGGCTGCTAAAGCAGTTATGAGAGGGTTCTTTTTGGGGAAAAAACTGTTATCTTAAAAAGAGGAGAACACAAAGCTTAAAGGCTTTGCAAGAAAAATTAAAACTTAAGGAAGATCAGCATAGACAAAATCCAAATAAGCAAAGTTTAAAAATGGAGATTAAAAACCTTCAGACACAGATAGCTACAAAACTTTCGGAGGAGAGGCAGAATGAGATAAAATTTATTAAACAAAAAGTATTTGAAGGAAGTAGTAAGCCGGGAAAATGGTTGGCATTTCAGTTGAGAAAAGAAAGAACAGCAAGACAAATCAAAGGCTTAAGTGATCAAGGAATGAAATACACGGAACAAGACCAAATTAAAAAGATTGTCCATGACTTTTATAAACAATTGTATAGAAAAGGGGAGGAGATCTCGGATGAAATCATTTTGGATTATTTGAAAGATTGTAATTTAACAGTATTCAATGCAACTCAGAAAGAACAACTAAATAAAGCTATAACTGTTCAGGAAGTCCTAGACGCTATTAAAAGAACTAAGATGGGTAAGGTAGCAGGCCCAGATGGTTTTACCACCGAGTTTTATAAGAAGTTTGCTTGGCAGGTGGCACCTATTCTATGTAGTGTAATGAATGGAATTATAGGCGGGAAATATCCAACAACATGGTCACAAGCTAACATTGTATTATTGCCTAAAGAAAATAAAGAGAAACAAGACATTAGGAACTATAGACCTATTTCCCTGCTGAATGTTGATTACAAGATCTTTGCTTCCATCTTGGCGGAGAGGCTGAAAAATATCCTTAAGGACTGGATTAACAATGATCAATGTGGCTTTTTGCCGCAAAGACAAATCAAGGATAATTTGCGAGTTGTATTGAATTTGATTGAAATATATGAGAAAAGCATAGATAAAAAGCTGATTTTGACCTTCATTGATTTTGAGAAGGCTTTCGACAAGGTCAATTGGTCCTTCCTTTTTTCAGTTTTGGAAAAAGCGGAGGTCGGGTCAAATTTTATTAAATGGATCAAGGCAATATATAAGACGCAAGAGGCCAGAATCTTAGTGAATGGGGAAAGAACAGAAAGAATTGAAATCCATAATGGGACTAGGCAGGGCTGCCCGCTATCTCCTTTACTATTTCTTATGGTTATAGAAATACTTAATAATAAAATTAGAGATGAAGAAAAAATTGCTGGAGTTAAATGTAAAGGATATGAATTTAAGCTACGAGCTTATGCGGATGATCTTTTGGTTATCTTGACAGACCCTGATGACAGCCCAAGACAGCTGATAAATACTTTGGAAAATTTTTGTTCTGTGTCGGGTTTAAAAATTAATAAGGAAAAAACTTCAGTTTTAACTATGAATATTTCTAAGGACGAGGAAGTAAAACTTAAAGAGCTTACAGGATTTCAAATATCTAAAAAAGTTAGATATCTGGGAGTTATACTGACTAATAAGAATGTGGATCTTTTTAAAAATAATTACAAGAAAGTTTCCAGAGAAATCTCTAAGGATTTAAAACTATGGAGTCAAATACAATTATCTTGGTTGGGGAAAATCTCTGTTATAAAGATGAAAATTCTTCCCAAATTTATGTTCCTTTTCCAAAATCTTCCAATCATCACTAATTTTAAACCTTTTAAGATCTGGCACAAGGAAATTTCTAAATTTATTGGGGGGGGGGAGAAAGCCCAGAGTTAGATTTAAACTCTTGCAAAATAAACTTAATAGGGGTGGACTTGCTCTTCCCAATTTACAAGTCTATTATGCCGCCTGTTGCTTTACTTGGTTGTCAAATTGGTTTTTGTTAAATAATGAGGATTTATTAGCACTTGAAGGGAGAGGACTAAGATTTGGGTGGCATGGGTGTCTATTTTATGATAAATATAAGGTGCACAGGGATTTTGGGAATCACTTTATTCGGAAATCATTGTTTAATGTTTGGTCCAAGTATAAAGCTAGAATTTGCCCAGAATTACCAAGGTGGGTCTCGATACATGAGGCGTTTCACCAAAGGGAGGTTATAAAGAAAGGAAAATGGGTTACGTATGATGATTTACTGGAAATAAATAAAATGGATAGAAATTTAACTTTTAAAAAACATCAACAACTAATAGAGGAAGAGTATAGATGTGGATGGCTCCTCTACAGACAGTTGAAAGAGAGATATCTATGCGATCAGAAATTGATAGGGATTTGAAAAGAAAGTAATAAATTTGATGAAATTATCTTCTCTGGAAATAAGCATAAAATAGCACTACTCCATGAATATTTGATGAATTTTGAGATGGAAGATGAATTTGTAACAGATACGATGGTTAAATGGTCTCAAGAGCTAGGCTATAATATTAAGCTGGACCAATGGGAAACATTGTGGAGCAACAGAATAAGATATACACCATGCTGCGATCTCAGAGAAAATCATGTAAAGATGCAGTTTAGGTGGCATCTTACACCAGCTAAAATTGGAAGAATTTATAAAGGCATCTCTAATAAGTGCTGGAGATGTAAAAAGACAATAGGTACATACAAACATATGTGGTGGACTTGTAATAAAGCCCAAAAATATTGGAAAAAAATTCATGGCACCATAGAAAATATTCTAAATTTGAAATTTAATCTTGACCCCAAACTATATTTGTTAAGTTTATGCGAAAATCAAGAGTTAGAAAACAAATATGGGAAACTAATTTTTCATTTGACAACTTCCGCAAGAATGGTTTTTGCAAGATCATGGAAAATGGAAGAAATTCCAACTTTGGAAAGTTGGTTGTATAGATTGTTTGAAATTGAACAGATGGACGAGCTCACTAATTTATTAAGGGGATTCAATTTGGAGGCCAATAAGAGGATCTGGAAACCATTCCGTGACTATATGAATAGGGTTTATATGATTGATTGAATTAAGAAAAAACTATTGCTTGGTTTATTAGTTAATGAAGCTATGAGTTTGATAAATGATGAAATGTAAATATGTAATTAAGTTAAAGTATGGTATTTTAAGCCAATTGCGGTTTTAACTTTTGGGATGCATAGCTTAAAGAAAATATCGAGGATAGCAAAATTTAAGTTGAATTAAGAACAATGTCCTAGTCCAGGAAGTTTTGTTAATGTTTGTTTGTGTTTGCTATATTTTCTTTAGTTTTTCTCTTTTCTTCTCTTTTCTTCTCTTTCTTTCTTTCTTTTTTTCTTTTTTCTACTGTTCTGTGATTGTATGTTACTTAATAAGTCAATATATGTTGTTTGTTATTGTATTGTCAGATTTTAATCAATAAAGTATTTTTAAAAAAAATTTTCACAAATTGTGGCATGAAGGTTTTTCCAAAAATTTGCTGTTACAGGGCACGTCCACCACATGTGGAACCAAGATCCATAACTTTTTTGACATTTCCAACAGACAGGGTTGTTGGTTTTATAGATCTTAGCCAACCTAGCCAGAGTCAAGTGCCATCTTGTCTCCATTTTGAAAAAAATTCCATGCAAATTCTGATTTTTTTTTTTTTTTTTTTTTTTTGTGAATGTATATGTCACTTGTCTGGTCCATTTTTCTATATGAATTTATTTTCCAATATTCCTAGCCCATTTTATCATATGGTCCTTCACAATTTCATCTTCTAATTTTCTTTCTAGAAGGACTCTATATAGATTAGCCATTTGTTTGGGTTTCTCAATAGTATATTGTCTGTCTTGTTTTTTATAAGGTAAAGCCCTTGGGTTTTTTGGTCAGTCTTAAATATATCTTGTAACTGATGATATAAAAACCTTGTTGGTTTTATAGATCTTTTGCCTTCTGATCCAAACTTTGAATAGATCCTAGATCTTTTAATTCTAAATTTCCCTTATGCTGTTCTTTTCTTATTATATCCTCATATCTTAATCAGTTTTTGGTTTATTTAAATCTGCTTAACATGGCTTCCTGAGGAGACATCCAACCTGGTATCCTCGATAAAAGGTTGTTCTTATTTTAGACCAGACTTTCAACAGGGCTCTTCTCACTATGTGGTGACTAAAATCTTGGTGATTTTTTTTGTTTTATCATACCATAGGTACGCATGCCACCCAAATCTGAGATTAAAGCCCTCCAAATCTAATAGTCTCCTATTCTTGAGTTTGACCCAATTTTGTAGCCATATTAATACACTAGCTTGGTAATATAGCTCTAATTCATAGAATCATAGAATCATAGAGTTGGAAGAGACCACAAGGGCCATCCAGTCCAACCCCCTGCCATGCAGGAACTCCCAATCAAAGCATCCCCGACAGATGGCCATCCAGCCTCTGCTTAAAGACCTCCAAGGAAGGAGACTCAACCACACTCCAAGGGAGTGTGTTCCACTGTCGAACAGCCCTTACTGTCAGGAAGTTTCTCCTAATGTTGAGGTGGAATCTCTTTTCCTGGAGCTTGCACCCATTGTTCCAGGTCCTAGTTTCTGGGGCGGCAGAAAACAAGCTTGTTCCTTCCTCAATATGACACCCCTTTAAATATTTAAACAAGGCTATCATATCACCTCTTAACCTTCTCTTCTCCAGGCTAAACATCCCCAGCTCCCTAAGTCGTTCCTCATAGGGCTTGGTTTCCAGACCCTTCACCATTTTAGTTGCCCTCCTTTGGACACACTCCAGTTTCTCCACATCTTTTTTGAATTGTGGTGCCCAAAACTGGACACAGTATTCCAGGTGAGGCCTGACCAAAGCAGAATAGAGTGGCACTATTACTTCTCTTGATCTAGACACTATACTTCTACTGATGCAGCCTAAAATTGCATTGGCCTTTTTAGCTGCTGCATCGCACTGTTGACTCATGTTCAACTTCTGGTCCACCTGGACTTCTAGATCCCTTTCACATGTAGTGTCGTTCAGCCAGGTGTCCCCCATCGTATATCTGTGCTTTTCATTTTTCCGCCCTAAGTGCAGTACTTTACATTTCTCCATGTTGAATTTCATTTTGTTAGCTTTGGCCCAGCTTTCTAGTCTGTTCAAGTCATTTTGAATTTTGATCCTGTCTTCTGGGGTATTAGCTACTCCTCCCAATTTGGTGTCATCTGCAAATTTGATAACTATACCCCCAATACCGTCATCCAAGTCATTGATAAAGATGTTGAATAGCACTGGGCCCCGGACAGAACCCTGTGGTACCCCACTGGTCACTTCTTTCCAGGTTGAAAAGGAGACATTGTTGAGCACCCTTTGTGTTTGGCCAGTCAACCAATTACAAACCCATGTAACAGTTACTTTGTCTAGCCCACATTTTACCATCTTGTTTGCAAGAATGTCATGGGGAACCTTGTCAAAGGCCTTACTGAAATCAAGATATACTATATCTACAGCATTCCCTTCATCTACCAAGCTGGTAATTTTATCAAAAAAAGAGATCAGATTTGTCTGGCATGACTTGTTTCTCTGAAACCCATGTTGATTTTTGTGATTATTGAATTATCTTCCAGGTGTTCACAGACTCTCTGTTTAATGACCTGCTCCAGAATTTTCCCCAGTATTGATGTCAGACTAACTGGACGATAATTGTTGGGATCCTCTTTTTTTCCCTTTTTGAAGATGGGGACAACGTTTGCCCTCCTCCAGTCTGCTGGGACTTCTCCTGTTCTCCAGGAGTTCTCAAAGATTATTGCCAATGGTTCCGATATTACATTTGCCAGTTCTTTTAATACCCTTGGATGTAATTCATCTGGTCCTGGAGACTTATATTCATTTAGATTAACCAGGTATTCCTGTACTATCTCTTTACTTATTCTATGCTGAAATTCTCCTATTCTGTCCTCTGCTCTATTATCCTCAGGTTGAACACCCTTTGCCTTTTCTGAGAAGACTGAAGCAAAGAATGTGTTGAGTAATTCTGCCTTTTCTCCCCTATTAACTTTTTGCCATCTTTTCCACACAGTGGCCCTACCATTTCCTTCTTCTTCCTTTTGCTGCGGACATACCCAAAAAAGCCCTTTTTATTGTTCTTAACCTCTCTAGCAAGCCTGAGTTCGTTCTGCACTTTACCTTTTCTGACTTTAACCCTACACTTGCTAGCTGTTTGTTTGAATTCTTCTTTGGTGATTTCCCCATTTTTCCATTTCTTGTACATGCTCTAAAACTTAGTTCAGTTGAAAGTTCCTTAGTCATCCATCCTGGTTTCTTGAGGCACCTCCCATTTTTCTTCCTCATTGGAACTGTTTGAAATTGTGCCTTCAGTATCTCCCTTTTGAGAAACTCCCATCTGTCTTGAACTCCCTTCTCTTTTAGTATTCCTGACCACGGGATCACCCCCAGTATTTCCCTAAGTTTATCAAAATCAGCTTTCCTAAAGTCTAGAATGCGTGTCTGACTATGCCTGGCTTCTCCTTTCCACTGTATAATAAACTCCAGGAGAACGTGATCACTCCCACCTAAAGATCCAACCACTTGCACACCATTAACTAGGTCATCCCTGTTAGTTAGGATCAGATCCAAAATAGCTGACTCCCTTGTTGCCTCTTCCACCTTTTGGACAATGAAAATGTCTTCAAGGCAAGTGAGAAATTTGCTAGACCTTGAGGATTTTGCTAAGTTTGAATTCCAGCAAATATCAGGATAGTTGAAGTCACCCATCACTACTATATTTCTCCTTTTTGAGTGTGTGGTCATCTGTTCTAGAAAGGCATCATCCAATTCCTCTGCCTGAGTCGGGGGTCTGTAGTAGACTCCCACAATAACATCCCTGTTGTTTCCCTCCCCTTTAATTTTTATCCAGATGCTCTTCACCTGGCTTCCATGACTGATGTCCTGGATTTCTTCACTGGTGTAAATATCCCTGACATATAATGCTATTCCTCCTCCTTTCCTGTCTGTCCTGTTTCTCTTGAAAAGGTTATACCCCTGCATTTCTACATTCCAATCGTGAGACTCATCCCACCAGGTTTCAGTGATGCCTATTATATCATATTTGCTTTGTTGTGCTAGGAGTTCAAGTTCATCTTGCTTATTTCCCATGCTCTGTGCATTAGTGTAGAGACATCTAAGACCACGTGTCCCCTTTACTTGCTGTCTGTGCCCGTTTTTTTGCCTCCCACTGTTGGGTCCCTGTACTGTTTGCCTTGTTTCCTCTCTGACAGTTTGACTATTTTTTCTAGTCCTTTTGTCTTCCAGGATGCTGTCTCCCTTCCCCACATAACTCAGTTTAAAGCCCTCCTGATCAAATTCTTGAGACTGTTGGCAAAAACGTTTCTTCCAACTGGTGTGAGATGCAGCCCATCCCTTGCCAGGAGTCCGCCCTCATGGAACTGCAGCCCATGATTTAAGAATCCAAATCGTTCTCGATGACACCATCTGCGGAGCCAATTGTTGACATCTGCTATTTTCCTCTCTCTTCCTGGACCATGTTCTTCAACTGGCAGAAGAGACGAGATGACAATCTGTGCCTCCATTTCTTTCAGCTTCTTACCTAGAGCCTCGTAACCCCTTTTGATGTTCTGAAGGCTGTGTCTTGCTGTGTCATTCGTTCCCACATGGACCAAAAGGAAGGAGTATTGGTCAGTAGGCTTGACCATTCTTGTCAACCTCTCTGTCACATCTCGGATCTTTGCCCCAGGGAGACAACATACCTCCCGAGACATCTTGTCAGGCCCACAAATCACTGCTTCTGTCCCCCTCAGCAAGGAGTCCCCCACCATGACCACACGCCTCCTTCGAGGCTTAGCAGCGACTGTTCCCTGTGGTGGAACTCCCAGGGTCCCCTGCTCTGTTTCTGAAATCTGTCCATGCTGCTCTTCCTCGTCCTCTTTGATGAGAGAAAGAGCTTGAAATCGATTCTGTAGCTGCAAGCTCCCAGAACGATAACTGGTCTCCTTACTTCTGCGTGTGACATTCCTCCAGCTTTCTACCTCCTTTGTGTGTGATGTGACCTTCTCTTCCTCAGCGACTTCCTCTGTGTGGTCTCTGTCCAAGACCGTTTGTTCCGTTCTGTCTAGGAAAGCCTCTTGCTCCCTAATATGTTGAAGTGTAGCTACCCGCGCCTCCAGCTGCTGCACTTTCTCCTCCAAGAGGGCTACCAACTTGCACTTGGAACATGTGTAGTTCCCCACATCTGTAGGTAAGAAGACAAACATCCCACAGGTATTGCAGGTGATAGCAGCAGCTCCTTCAGTGTCCATACTAAGTCTTAATTAGTACCTGAAAGAGGATTTCTGCTTTCCTCTTCAAAGAAAATCCCTCACTAACAACAGTGTTACAGTCTGCTGATGACTTTTCAACAATTAGTAGTGGTTACGAAATTCGCGCGCCTAATGGCGTGCGGCTCTGGCAGCAGTTGTATAGAGCTAACTGGCTAGCCCACCCCCTATTGACTTGCTAATGCGACTCAACAAAGCCCCACCCACTGAGTAACAGTCACCCTGTCCCCAAGTGTTTTTAAAAAGAATTTTAAAACTCACCCACTCAAAATGGCTGCCTGGAAACTGCTTTCTTCCTCTTTCCTAGCAGGAACTGGCCTAGAAAGTTTCCTTTACCTTCTCTTTTCCTGGCAGAAACTGCCTGTAAAGCCTCCTTCTCTTTCTCCTTTTTTCAGAAACTGGCCTGGAAAACCTCCTCCTCCTTCCCCTGTCCTGGCCAAACTGACCTGAAACTGGCCTCTGGCAGCAGTTGTATAGAGCTAACTGGCTAGCCCACCCCCTATTGACTTGCTAATGCGACTCAACAAAGCCCCACCCACTGAGTTACAGTCACCCTGTCCCCAAGTGTTTTTAAAAAGAATTTAAAAACTCACCCACTCGAAATGGCTGCCTGTAAACTGCTTT
This sequence comes from Phrynosoma blainvillii, assembly GCA_026167975.1. Classification (NCBI taxonomy): domain Eukaryota; kingdom Metazoa; phylum Chordata; class Lepidosauria; order Squamata; family Phrynosomatidae; genus Phrynosoma; species Phrynosoma blainvillii. The sequence continues at coordinate 16,277,477 of JANUYF010000011.1, read as the reverse complement.
CTTCCTCTTTCCTAGCAGGAACTGGCCTAGAAAGTTTCCTTTACCTTCTCTTTTCCTGGCAGAAACTGCCTGCAAAGCCTTCTTCCCTTTCTCCTTTTTTCAGAAACTGGCCTGGAAAACCTCCTCCTCCTTCCCCTGTCCTGGCCAAACTCAAATTCTGGAAGACCATAATCACCATTCTCCTTTCTGTCAATTATAATTTTCCATCTTGTATGGGGCTTCTTCGCTTCACAGATAAATCTTTTAAGTTATCTATTCCATGTTGAGAATGGATTATTGTTGTGAATAATGGGAAGATTAGAAAATAAGAAGATTAATCTGGGCAAGATGGCCATTTTGATCACAGAGATTCTCCCATATAGGGAAAGTTTGAGTCTTGACCAGTCTAATAAGTGTTTTTTCATTTCTTTCCATAAATTCACATAGTTGTTTTCAAATAAGTCAGTATTCCTGTTGGAAATAGTAATGCCAAAATATTTGGCTTTTTTCATGATTTTACATTGGGGTTTTTCATAAACAGTATGTTCTTCTGTTGGTGTCATATTTTTGGTAATAATTACTGACTTATACCTATTTAATTTGAATCCAGTAAGATTTACGAACTTATCGAGTGTTAGCATTAGTTTTCCAATACATTCTAGCAGGTTATCTAAGAAGATTATCAAATTGTCCACATATGCTTTAAGTTTAAATTCAGACCCTCTTATTTTTGTCCCTTTTATGCAATCATCTTGTCTAAAATTGTTATTCAGAAGCTCCACAATAACCAGAAATAACAATGGTGAGATGGGACATCCTTGTCTGACTCCATGTTGGATAGCAAATTCTCTTGATTTTTCCCCATTTATTATCAGTTTGGCTTTTTGTTCCGTATATATGCCTTTAATCCATTTTAGAAATGTATCCCCAAACTTTAGTTGCTCTAGAATCATAAACATGATATCCCAATTGACAGAATCAAAAGCCTTTTCTGCATCCAGCAACAACATTGCAAGCTTTTTATCATTGTTTTTCTCATAGTACTCTATAATGTCGAGGACAATTCTGATGTTTTGCCCTATTTGTCTATGCGAGAGGAAACCGGCTTGATCTTCATGTATATTATTCTTTAGTAACGCTTTTAATCTAGCTGACAAAATAGATGTATAGATTTTATAATCAATGTCCATCAAGGATATTGGTCTATAATTTTCTGGTAACTGTATCTTTTCCTTCTTTTGGAATTAGGACTATGTCAGCCTGTTTCCAAGAGTCCAGGATGCCGTCCATTGTTATGGCATTGAACATGTCTTTCATCTGTTCAATTAGTACTGTTTCAATTTTTTTATAGTAATCAGAGATATATCCATCTGGCCCGGGTGATTTCCTTAATTTAAGATTCTTGATGGCCTTTGAGATTTCCACCGTTGTTATGTCCTCATTTTGAGTACTTCTATCTTTATTATTCAATATTAGGTTTTCTATTTTTTCCAGAAAAGATTCTAAGAGTTTGCTAGTTTCATGAATTTCAGCCCACTTCTTATATAAGTTTGAAAAAAAATCTATGAAATGTATTCTGAATTTCTTCTTGTGTCATGGCGATTCCTTCATTGTCCAATATTTTGGTGATTGCTTTCATTTCTCTTTCTTTTTTATCCTATTCGCCAGCCATTTTCCTGGTTTATTGGCCTGCTCAAAAACATCTTGTTTGGTTTTCTTTAATTTTTGTTGTATTTTGCTGGTTAGAAGTATTTCCAATTTTTTTATAGGTACTTTCTTTATATGATTCAAGATCTTTTCTGAACTAGGGTCATTCACACGTTTCTCTTCAGCTTCTTTTATTTGAACTTCCAATTCCTTAATTTCTTTTCTATGCATTCTTTTTACCTCACTGCTATGCTTCAAAAATAGCCCTCTTATCACGGCTTTGTGTGTGTCCCATATGACTCTAGGTTGCGTCTGTTCCAAATTGTTCTTTTTAAAGTAGTTTTTGATGTCATCTTTCATATTTGTCAAGAAGATCTCATCTAATAGCAGATCTGTGTTTAACTTCTAATTGTATTTATTACATCCATCTTCAAGTTCTAACATAATAGGGTTATGATCTGATTCAACTCTTGGCCTTATAGACATCTTTATAATTTTGGAAAATAATGAGGAAATTAGGAACATATCTATTTGAGAAAAGGAGCATATTGTGCTAAATGAAAAGTATATCCAGGATCATTTGGATGTAGAGTAGACCAGATATCATATAAATCTAAGTTATGCTTCAATTGAAAAAAAGGAGTTTGGCAATTTCCCGTGCTTTTTCTTCTGTTTAGTCCCAGATGATCTATCTATCTGTGGGTTCAATATCCCATTCCAATCTCCCATTATCAATATCTTATCATGGTTATACCTGTCTAGTTCTTTCTGTAATGTTTTAAAGAATTTAGATTTATTTTCATTAGGTGCATATATTCTAACCACTAAGATTTTAGAGAGTGGAAAAGATACTTCTAGGGCTACAAAGTAGCCCTCATTGTCCTTACAGATTTATTTTACCGGTAAGATATTTTTTATATATAACACCACACCTGCTTTCTTCTTTTCGTGTAAGGAATAATAGAATTGGCAGAGTTTAGGATTTCATAAATAAATTGAATCATTTTTCTTCATTTTAATTTCCTGCAGGCAGAGTAAGTCATAGTTTTTTCCCTAAGTAATGAAAAATCTTTTTCCTTTTATAGACAGAATTAAGTCCTTTAATGTTCCAGGAACATAAATTTATTATTTTTAATATACGGTTTATTAATCAATCAACATGGAGTAAGTAATAAAATATAATGTAGAATACAAAAAACACAATCGCAAAAACATTCTGGACTCAACCTTTATCAAAATTATTCCATGGTATTTCTCTCTACTTCTGAGTCTTTTCCTTTTTCCTTTTCTTTTTCTTTATTTTCACCCTCCCTGTTACCTTCCTTTCTTCTGTATTAGGTTTGGTATTACTTATATTGCTTTAAGGGTAAATTTGTTTTTTCTTTTGTGAGTAATCTTTTTCTTTGTTTGGTTCTTGTTTGTCAGTGTATTTGTCAGTGCTTTTGCCTGCCTGTTCTTTTTCTTTATCTCACTTGAATCTTTTAAGGAATTCACATACTAGCTTTATTATTAATTCTATATCTTTTCTGTTTATAATTAAATAAGACACCTTCTATATGGTCCCATGAATAGCTGATGTTATGATTACTTAAGAGGTGTATAAGTTGTCTATATTCTTGCCTCTTCTTTAATATGACTGTGGGATATCTTTGAAGATCCTAATTGTATGTCCATCTGAAGTTATTTTTGTAACTCCTTTGCAAAATATAATCTCGGACCTTTGATTTAACAAAACAGACTACAACATCAAGGGGTAGATTTTTTTTCCTTTGGCAGCATCAGAATTAATTCTAAATAACCTGTCAATTTCAAACTCCAAAAATTCCTCCGTGATGTCCCAAAAGGCTGCCAATAATGGCATTCTTTTAGCTTAATGATCCTCGCTTGAAGTTTCTGCTAGACCTCTAAATTTGAGGCATTTCTCTCTATACCTCAATTCCTGTAGTAGAATTAGGTTTTCTTCCACTTTCTGTTGTTCTTCCAAATAGTTTGTGGTGTCTTCTAAATTATGAGTTCTCTTTTTAATGTCTACAACTTCGCTTTTTAAGGAGGACATCTTCTTAGTTAAGTCCTCTAAAGTCTTTCAATTTTTTCAAGATCCCTATTCAGGTTGTTATTTGATTCCTTTCTGTGATCTTTTAATTCCTGTTTTATTTCTTTTTAAAAGTTCTTTAGTAAATCCTCGAACATGGCCTGCATTTGAGCTTTTGCTGGCATTTCTGTAGAGCCACGTCTGCTTAATTGATTTTTAGATGTTTGTAACCTAGTGGTTACAGACATATTTTTCAGTCCCTCTCTATATTTAAATCTCATGTTTTAATGTTATACAATTCCAAAATACAAATTTGTATTGAATTTATACACCAAAAAGGTCTATGATCTAATTACTCAGATCACAAAGAAAGAAAAGAAAAAGAAAAAGAAAGAAAAGGAAAATCTCTTATTTTTCAATATCTTGAACCATACATGATTATCTAAAAAAAAAGAAGAAAAAATAGAATATTTCCTTAGGGTTGAAGTGGCTCTTTGTTAGTAGGAATCCCTCTTCTATCACTATACTTATTGTTTTAGAGTCATTAAGTGAAGTTAAAGCATATACAACATATCGACTCACTATGATTGTTTGTTACAGGTATATTTATTCCATCTATCTAGGCTGGGTGGCTGGATGAAATCAGCTCACACCTTAGAAAGTGGGGTGGCTGCCTCTGCCAGTTGGGAAAAGAGTCTCTTCTTTCTCCCTTCATCCTTCAGGCCCCACCTCTCAATCTTCTTCCCAGAGGATTGATTCCAGAGGAGTCTTAAGCCCCTCCAAGCCCCCTTTCTTGGAAGCAAAACCCAGAGCAAGAAATCCACTCTCTCTTGCTCCTGTTTACTTGCTTAGACAGGTGGAGATGAAAGCCTGACTAGTCAGATGAATTACAGTTGCTATTGTCCTCCCAGATCCCTGGATACTCAATTACTACACAATGCTTTATAGCAGAGTAGATTTTACAACTATCTAACTTCTCCTGGAGCTGCTTCAAATGTTGTGTCGCTGTGCTGCTATCATTGAATGAGGGCCTGGGTAGGCTTAAGCTGCCATTTGGAGGATGCCTTTTAAGGGCTGCCTCCACTCATGCCCCTCCTCTGCTGCCTTGGAGTGCTGGTGGTTTGGAGGACAGCTTTTAATGGCTGCCTCCACTCTGGCCCCTCTCTGCTGCCTTGGAGTGCTGGTGGTTTTGAGGATGGCTTTTAAAGGCTGCCTCCACTCTGGCCCCTCCTCTGCTGCCTTGGGGTGCTGATGGAGGAAATTTGGGATCTTTTATAAGGCAACAGTAGCCTGGGGCAAAGACCAGGTGTCCTACATCAAAGGGTCTAAATAGGCATGAGAATGGTCACTCAAGATGGAGGGCTTTGAAGTTGGAATTGAGGTTGTAAAGGGGCACTCTCTGGTTTGGATGCCAAACATCTTGTGATGAATTGCCTAGCCTTCCTGAGATGTGAGTGTGAATTTCCCCCTTATTGCAACTCCCTACGTGATCTATCATTTTAAAGCTCATGGTGAGTGTATTGAGGGTACATTTAGGGTCATGGAGGGGCAAACTTCACCACATTTCATATGAGAAATGGAAGACTTCTGGCTATTGTAACATATGATAGCTCTCTTTATTTGAAAAGATATCATAGGGAACTGGGTATGTTTAGCCTGGAGAAGAGATCGTTAAGAGGGGATATGATAGCCCTGTTTAAATATTTGAAGGGATGTCATATTGAGGAGGGTGTTAGCTTGTTTTCTGCTGCTCCAGGGAATAGGACTTGGAACAACGGATGCAAGCTACAGGAAAAGAGATTCCACCTCAACATTAGGAGAAACTTCCTGACAGTGAGAGCTTTTTTAAAGTGGAACACACTGCCTCGGAGTGTGGTGGAGTCTCCTTCTTTAGAGGTCTTTAAACAGAGGCTGGATGGCCATCTGTCAGGGGTGCTTTGATTTTGAGTTCCTGCATGCAGGAGGTTGGACTGGATAGCCCTTGTGGTCTCTTTCAACTCTATGATTCTATTATTCTATGTTAATTGTAGAAAGTTTTTAGGAAGACTATTTGTGATGCATTGTCTCTATCTAACTCAATAATCACACTTCATGGACGAAGCAGAGTTTACTGAAGAAGATCAGCACAGTAACACATCTTTTGCCAGAACTGGCATCCAAGCATCAGTTTCATACCAGCCTACGAGTCCCCCAGCATGAAAACCAACAAAATCATCATCCCTAATATTCTAAACAACAGACAGAACCAGCAGGATCTGACACCTGTATCCATGGTTACCTTCCTGCTCCATCCTCCCAGTGTTGCAAAGGGGGACAGTCTGCTGCTCTAAACATTCTTCACATGCAAAACCTCATCAAAAACTGCATAGTTTTCAAAGATGCCTGATAGTACAGAGAAATTTAATCAATTACTCTCCCTTGTGGAAACATAAAAGTTTATCCCTAAGGTCACCTGTGAGGAGATGCATGATGTGAAGCACCTAAAGCAGACTGAAATTGTCTGGAAAAAAATTAAAAAACAAACAAACAAACAACCTGATATTTGTTGGAAGTCAAACTCTGCCAAGATGTAGTCAGATACAAGAATGTAAAGTCCAACCAATTCCTCACTTGCCTTGCAGACAATTTTCTTGTCCAGAAGGTAAAAGAGGGGATCAGCTATTTTGGATCTGATTCTAAGCAACACAGATGCACTGGTCAATGGGATGGAAATAGTGAAGGGAAAGCCAAATGTAGTCAGATACACACTCTGGACTTCAAGAGAGTTGATTTCAGGGGACGTAGCTAGCTACCATTGAGAATAGTTGCATAAACCCACAGCTTCTCTAACCACCAACATTAATCAGTATATAAACAATAGTCTGGAGAAAAAGAAAGCTACTACAGTCGGCCCTCCATATTTTCGGGAGTTAGGGGAACAAGACTCCTGTGAATGTGGAAAATTTGCGACTAAGGCGAGCCCCTCCCACCTCCCCTCTGATGCCTGGGACAGCTGTAGCAAGCTGTCCTGGGCATGGGAGGAAGAGGTGGGAGGGGATCACGTGTGGATCGCAAATAACCAAATTCATGAATGCCAAGACCACGAATGTGAAGGGCCAACTGTATTTTTATAATGTGGATATTTTAATTGGGAATGAAGAGGACAGCAGAGCACTTCCAAGAAAATGATCTGTGAAAATTATTTCTTTTGAAAGATTGGGAAGGGACTGCTAACAGTTGCCACAAAGACAGCAATTTATGTGAGTACAAGGTGGCACATAGCAGCAATAAGAGAATGACTGTAGCTAAACCTAAATCTTCTCCAGTTAAGGCTAATGCAAAACTAGTGTCACAAAATTGATTCCTGAACTATGAAAAATGAAATTAAACTTGCAGTGGCACAGAGATATCTCATCTTTGTCACTGAGCAGATGGAACAGAAAAGCTGTTTTGCCCCAGGTTTTACTAATTCATAGGGAGAACCCAGTGACCACATCACCCACTCCCAAAACAGGCTGAAAACTGATGGGCAATCCGCACTGTCCACCCCCCATTGCAAGAACAGACTCACTGAAACGGATCAAGCGCAGTATCAAGTTGTTCCTGACCAATACTTTTTTAGTCTTCTATCCAAAACACATGCACACATGTGCAGGGATGCACCGCCAACAGTCACCAGTCCCATCCCTTATCCTGACCAGCCTGCACCTCATTGGAAATCACCTGACATGCCACTCAATCATATGATTGCATGATCATGTGGCAAATCATTTGCAGGAATAACACATTGATGTGCCCAGTGACACAGTGGCAGAGCACAATCATGAAACACCCCCCCTTGTGGCTGATGGTGGCAGTCATGATGCAATCCATGATTGCGGTGAGCAATGCACTGAAATGTGGTGGTACAGCAAGTGCCATGAGAGCCACCACCATCATCCACAGACACGCTATGCTATGCTGCAACACAGCCATCATCAGGGCTGCCACAGCCATCCTAGGTAGCACAGTCCCAGCTGCGATCATGCTGCCACCATCCAGGTGCCCGCCCCTCTGGTGGGACCAGTTTGTCATGCACATCTGGGCAGACAGACAATGGCAGCACCATTTCCAAGTGTCCTGTGCCCTCTTCCATACAATAGTGGAGGTGTGCAGGTGCAATTGGTACTTCATTCTAGTGAAGCTTTCTAAACTGATCCCCCAACAATGTTGGAGAGGTTGTAAGAATAAGGGAATTATGATTCATATATGGTTACAATGCAATAAGGTTAAACATTTTTGGAATTATGTTTTAAAATTTTGGTCTGTTATACTGCCATTATTGTGAAGGCTTCCTGTTTCCTCAAAGACCCTAATTCATCCCTTAAATATATACCCCAAGTACTTTTTCCTTCATCTTATTAAAGTTGCCTTCTGTTAGTTGGAACAAGCGCATAAGATAGATTTGTAGTGAGTTCCCATTAAATGGGAAAACACCCTCCTCCTTTTCTTGATCTTGTAGATCTTGAAAAACGCTACGGCTTGCAAAATCCATCTTTAAGAAAGCAACTTAATTAGCATGAGCTGCATTTTGCAAGCTGGGAACTGTCAGCTGGTGTGTAGTGTGCATTTCAATTCCTTTCCTCCACTCCCGCAACAAGCATAGGGTGTTCATGCGCTTCCCCCCCAACACCAACAAACCACTTTGATTTCTCCCGTGATATTGGACAAATGTAACAGGCCACCTTTTTTTAATTTTCTGCTCCTGGGTCTCCTTTGTCCTCTTATGCATTTTTCATAGTGACTCACAGCTCCTTCCTTGCCTGCCCTATGAGCAGTATCGATCGACTGATTAAGCTATCAAGCCATGGCAAGCAACTTTTAATTTTCTAACCAAAGGTCTTTGGGTTTCTGCTCAGAGAACTACTACCCTTTTGGGTTCCCTCTCCCATAGGAACCAAAACAATGTCTAAGAAGCAACAGAATGCCTGAGTGCCCTACCAATGCTAACTGGGGCTGAAACATATCTGGATTGTCAACTACCTGATCCGGCAACCTTGCCTCCCCAAAGGGAAACAAGAATCCGCAAACATGTGGTCCCTTCATGGGAGTTGTAAGAAGACCAAGGGGTTTATGAGGTCTCCTCATTATGATGTCTGTGCTAAATTATTTATTATTTATAGCCAGCTTTTCTCCATCCCTGAGACTCAAGCTGGCTTACAAAAGTGAAAACAGATACAGCTAATAATTCACATCATATAAAAGTTTTAAAATAATTAAGCTCTCAATAAAATTAAGAGCAATTAAAAGCATGGCCATTAAAAAAAAGGGGGGGGGACCACCAGCAAATCTAGGCAATGCAGCACATTAATAAAGGCCTTGGAGAGAGTTCATACCCAGAAAGGCAGAGTGAATACAAGCTGCTTTGTCCTCAGAAGGCCTGGGAAACTTGTCACAGCCAGTTTTCTGCATCACTTTCCTAGGAGTAATAGCCCCTTTACCACTTGAAAAAGCCAAAGTTTGCTTGGCTGATGTTAGACAGTGAGATATAAACCTTAAAGACCACATTTCTCCGACCTGCCCCTCTGTGTTATTGCAGGATAATTTCATAATACTGAAGAGATGCAAATGTATGGAAAAGAACAGTGTGCTTCAGGTCTATATACTGTACCTGGAAATTATTCCCATTGAATTTAGTACTCTTTATGCCTGAGGAGATGTGCACACGCTGTGCCATCAGATATGGTTTCAGTGTGGCATATTTGCCTGTGCGTGCACACACAGAGAGAAAAATGTGATCTGGGTTAAATGCAATTTCCTCTGGAAGAAATTTTAAATTACCACTGCAGTTGGCCAGAGAAGAATCCCACCAATCACCCTTCTGAACTAATGGTTATTCAAAAGGAAATGAAAAGAAGAATTGCAGGACAGCCGAGGGGGTTTGTTTGAGAAAAGGCATTGCAGCTCCCAGAATCCCAGTTTAGACAGGAAGCCCCCTCCAATTCTTTGTACTCTGCCTTTCTGCTTAGCTGTTTTTATATTTCCCTTGTGCAGCATTCTTGACCAGCTTAGGAGGCAGTTATTAATTATTGTCTGAATAAGTTTTCTGGTGGTGGCTTGTTTAGTTTTCATTTTGTTCTTTGAGTCAGAGCTGATGTGTTGTTGTTTTCTCCAAGCTTTAGAGTTTTTTTTAAAAAAATCAAAAGAAGTGTGATCAAAACCAGAAAAAAAGGGGGGGTTAAGGGTAGAAATCTTGTTTTGATGCTCCTTAATACGTGAAAGAACACTTACTGTGCACAGAGGTCATATGCTGCAATTCTTTTCCTTCAGTTCTGAGAAGCAACAGTACCCAGTTACCGGTCTCAGCATACACTAATAAGGATGGAATCCAAGTTAGAAAGTGAAATGAGATAGAATCAGAGAATCATAATTTTGGAAGAGACCTCAAGTGCATTCACAATCAAAGCCTTCCTGAGAAATGGCCACCCAGCCTCTGCTTAAAAACTTCCAAAAAAGCAGACTCCACCACTCTCTCAGGCAGAGGATGGATTCGAGCTACAGGAAAAGAGATTCCACCTCAACATTAGGAAGACCTTGCACATGGTGGTAAGAGCTGTTCAAAACTGGAACACACTCCTTCAGAGAGTGCTGGAGTTTCCTTCTTTGGAGGCCTTTAAATAGAGCCTGGATGGCCATCTTTCACAGGGAGTGCTTTGATTGTGTATCCCTGCATGGCCAAAGGGACTTGAACTGGATAGCCCTGGAGGTCACTTCCAAATCTAGGATTCTGTAATGCTATGATTCTAGATGGAATCTCTTTTCCTGTAGCTTGCATCCATTGTTCTGAGTCCTATTCTCTGGATCTGCAGAAAACAACCTTGCTCCATCCTCAATATGACACCCCTTCAAATATTTAAACAGAGCTATTGTTTCATCTCTTATATCTTCTGTTCTCCAGGCTGAACATCTCCAGATTCCTAAGTCTCTCTTCACATGGCATGGTTTCCAGACCTTTCATCATTTTGGTCATTCTCATCTGGACATGCTCCAGCTTCTGAACTTTCATTTTGAATTGTGTTGCCCAGAAATGGACACAGTATTCCAGGTGAGGTCTGACCAAAGCAAAATAGATTGGCACTATTATGTCCCTTGATCTAGACACTGCACTCCTAGCCTAAGATCATATTGGCTTTTTTAGCTGCTGCATCACACTGCTGATTCATATTCAGCTTATGGTCTACTAAAACTCCTGGATCCTTTTTGCATGTACAGTTGGCCCTCAGTATCTGATACCAAAATCAAAAGCCAGTTCGGAGGCAGAGGCTGGAGCCCCTTCGGCCGGAGGGAGCCAGATCTGGGGCCAGGGCTTAGGTCTCAGAGGCTGGAGGTTCTGACCTGGGTGTTGGGCCAGGGGAGGGGTCCGAAACCCAAGGCCCACTCCCTCTACTGAAGGGGCTCCAATACTGGAGAATCTCTATTGCCAGCATGACCAGTAACTATTGATACAGCCTCTATGAATACCTCTCATCTTGCACAGAAGTAGTCCTAGTGGTCCCCCTTATTGCTTCTTGTGGTAGTGAATTCTACAATTTAACTATGCACTGAGTGGAGAAGTATTTTCTTCTGTCTGTCTGAATTTCCCACTGTTGTGCTTCAGCAAATAACAACAATGACAACAACAACATTTATTTATAACACCATTGTCACCAATGGGTGGAACATCAGAAATATATAATTAAGAACAAAACAATAAAACATAGCACTATAACATACTAAAATACTAAAATTATATACTACGGTACAAACAACAAAATCTTCATGAGTCGCTACCCATCTCAGTCACCTTAGGCTCACTCAGCAGCTTAATCTGGTGAATCAAAGAGAAAAGTTTTCAACTCTTTGGAAAAACAGGTAAGATTCTCTTTTTAGCCAGAGGTACAAAGGGAGACTGTTCCACAAATGTGCAGCATTTTATTTTACCCCAAATAAACACATTTGAGGTGAGTTTCTTTGGAGGACTACAGCTTCCAGAATCCCCTAGTCAGCATAGTCAGTGAGAATTGTAGTTTAAAAAAAAACCATTGTTCCAGTAAGCAATGCTGTGCTTGCCATTTTTAGCAATAGCAATAGCAAGTACATTTCTGTACCGCTTATCAGTGCACTTAAGCACTCCCTAAGAAGTTTACAGTGTATAAGCTAATTGCCCCCAACAAGCTGGGTACTCATTTTAGCAACCTACAGAAGTATGCAAGGCTGAGTGGAGCCTGGAGCCCTGCCTGGGATCAAACTCACAACCTTGTAGTTGTGAATGGCTGCAGCATTTAACCACTGCACCACCATTCCCTGGTGTCCGCAGATGGCATTTTTCCAACATTTTAAATTTTTATTTTTAGCTCAGCTTCTAGAAAGCTGGCTTTAAAAAGCCAAAGTGGGTTTAAATACTGCCGACATCTAGTGAGGGAACCCAAGAGGCTCTTAGTGCTTCCTTGTTCCTGCAGCAAATATCCCAGAAGAAGCCCTGGAGCCCCACATGGGTTGCTCTTGAGTGCCACTCTGGCTACTGGTCAGGAGGTGGTATTGCAGCCTGCTGTTATCTGGCAGATAGATTCCAGCTGATCGCACCTGTTTGTCAGGTGGCCCAAGGCACTGGGTTTTTTTTCTGTGTAGGAGTGGGTGTCCCTTTTCCCCTTTTGTTCTGAGCCATATCTTCTCCAAAACCACAATACTGCTTCAGCTTGCTGGTCTAGACCTTCATGATTCTTCAGGAGTGAAAGGGAAAAGAGCCGTGGATGGTCTTTGTCATGGCTGTTGGGATTTTATGTAAATCATCTTGGATATTGCCTAGCCAACATTGTCAGAAGCAGTGAAGATTCTTCTGGTTATGTAAGTGTGATGTGGAAAAAAGGGTACACCTGTTGGGATTTGTAACCTGAGTTTAAATGTCCAGATGTGGGAAAGTGACAAAGGATACTACAGGTCATTTTACACTTTACAGCTTGCTAGCTGGGAAAGTTGTCTGCAGCTGGGATACAAAATAACATAGCAGTGTCCAAGGTCAATTTGTGCCTGAGAGCACATAGACCAAGTGTAAACACATTATGTCATCATGTTTGAGGGGACAACATTTCAAGTGACACAGGAAGAAAGTCACAGGAAGAGGCTGGACTTAGTGGCCGCATGGCAAGTATCTATAAATAACAGAGACCACATTGTTGTTGTGTGTGGGTTGTCGTTGGTTGGTGATGAGTGTAAATAGTTTTTCTGTACATATTGCAACTGAAGAATAAAATGCCTCTTTGAAGTTAACATGGCTCCAGTCTGTTTCATCGGAGGTTGGGAGGATGCATTCCAGCTCCAAGGTCGGCGGGTGTTCTTCTCTGCGAAGTGAAGATAGCTTCTGAATTACTTTGTCTGCGCACTCAATTGCTCAACAACACCTTCAGCTGTTGTGTATTTAAAAGGTGCTTGCTTTGCTTTCCCCCCCTGCAAAACTTGGTGGTGGCAGAGAAATACTGGGTGTCGGACTGTGAAGTGTTCTTTGATGGAGTTGTAAATTTGAGAAGCATGCTTGGAGTAAAAAGAAGGAGATTGAGAGAGAAGAAAAATGCCATTTGGTTGCTGAAGTAATTTAAAATTGAAGTCAGGAACTTTCATGGACTTTGCTTAAATTTCCTTTCCCTGAACAAAAGTGAAGCCTTCAGTTTCTACCTTTAAAGGGAAAACAATGCATTTGTTTAGTTCTTTAGGGAAAAGGTGGAGGTAATGTTGAAATTTGTAAAGTTAGCAATGATATAGAAAGTGAGTAGAACAAAGTGGGTCATTGCTCACAAATATGCATTTCCTTCCTTCCTTAAATGAAAAGGCTTGAGACTTGAGGGAGACTAACGAAAGACAGGCCAGAGAGCTCCACAACCCACCTACCCCGCATCAGAGTTCCAGCCTCCAATTCTGCTTTTCAATTTAAAATGGGGAAGGGCCGAGATACGTTTGGATTTAGCCTTCACAGAATAACAGAATTGGAAAAGATTCCCAAGGGCCATCCAGCTTCTGATTACAGACCTCCAATGAAGGAGATTTCACCACACTCCAAGGGAGTGTGTTCCACTGTCGAACAGCCCTTACTGTCAGGAAGTTCCTCCTAATGTTGAGGTGGAATCTCTTTTCCTGTAGCTTGCATCTATTGTTCTGGGTCCTATTCTCTGGAGTAGCAGAAAACAAGCGAGCTCCATCCTCAATATGACATCCCTTCAAATATTTAAACAGGGCTATCATATCCCCTGTTAACCACCTCTTCTCCAGGCTAAACATAACCAGTTCCCTAAGTCATTCCTCATAAGACATGGTTTCCAGACCCTTCACCATTTTGGTCGCCCTCCTCTGGACACGCTTCTGCTTGTCAGCATCCTTTTTTAAATTTTGGTGCCCAGAACTGGACCCAGTATTCCAGCTGAGGCCTGACCAAAGCAGAATAGACTGGTATTATTACTATTACTTCTCTCCATCTAGACCAGGGGTAGGTAACCTTTCCCCTTTAAGGGCCGAGGGACTTCAGCTCCCAGAATCCCAGGAGCTATTGCCCAACATGGGACTATTGGTCAACATGGCTGAGGCTTCTGGGAGATGAAGTCCCTCGGCCCTTAAAGGGGAAAGGTTGCCTACCCCTGATCTAGACACTAAACTTCTATTGATGCAGCCTAGAATCACATTGGCTTTTTTGGCTACCACATCACACTATTGACTCATGTTCAACTTGTCTTTTACTACGATTCCTATGGGCTATGCAGACAGGTGGCTCTGGACCGCTCCTGGTAGCGGCAGATCGGGGCCACGGCAACTCCATGCCGTGGCCCCGATCCTTCCTTTTGCTGCCCCTAAAAGAGCAGCAAAATGCCACTCCTTTTAGGGGCAGCAAAAGGCCACCCTAAGAGCTGGTGCCGCAGCTCCTCCATGCCCTTTCGGTGCAGCATGTCTAAACACTGCGCCGGGAGGGTGTCCTGACGCCACGCGCTGTGCAAATGGGCGCACGGCATCAGGACGTTGTCGGGGTGGGGTTGGGGTGGCTGGCATGCGGCTGCCCCACCCTAACTCCACCCCCAGGCCAGCCCTTTAGGTAGACACCCGTAGATCCCTTTCATGTGTGCAGTCAAGTCAGATGTCTCCCATCCTATATCTGTGCATTTTATTTTATTTTCCTCCCTAAATGTACTAGCTTACATTTCTCACTGTTGAAATTCATTTTGTTAGTTTTTCCAGCTTTCTAATCCATTAAGATCATTTTGAATTTTGATCTTGTTTTCTGGGGTATTAGCTACTTCTCCCAATTTGGTGCCATCTGCACATCAACCTGTCCACTTTCTTATAACATTCCCCCCCCCCCCCCATTCTGAAAGGCTAAAAATCACACTTAAGGAATAGAAATGTGCCGTATGAGCTTTAAAAGCTAAAATGTGTTGTTGTTAACTGCCTTCAAGTTTTTTGTGGGTTTTTCAGACTACGTGGCCACGTTCTGGAAGCATTTCACCCTGACATTTCACCTACATCTGAGGCTGGCATCTACTTCTGAAGATGCCAGCCATAGATGCAGGTGAAACATCAGGGATAAATTTTTCCACAACACAGCCACATAGCCCAAAAAACCTACAAAAAACTATTAAGCCTTCAACTTGTCAGATCCATATGCATGGTTCTGTCATGATGATATGATGTAATGGTGGTATGATGATAAGAGATATGGCGATATAGTGTTATGATAAGATGCTGGTTTATTGAAAGGAAACAACGGGAGGGGGCAAATGGCCAGAGATGAGAGAGATTTGTGGTTTTATGACCCTATTATTCCTGCAAGCAGATCGGGACTGTAAACTAGGGGTGCTCTCCTTCCTTAAGTGTGATTGAATGATAATGTAGGAGAGCAAAGAGGAAAGGTCACTTTGATCCAGATCAGAGGCCTGGGATCATAGCTGGAGAGTGGGGATGGATGATGGGAACTCTTAAGTATGATCCAGGGGGAAACTTTTCAATTTTGACACAAACCCTGGACATAGAAACTTCTGTCTCCATTTCTGGAATAACATCTTTTGTTTTAATCACACTAAGATGTTCTCTTGGTTATTGGGAACTGAGTCCACTGATCCTGACAGACTTCACATTGCCTTCAAGTTGTTTCTGACTTATGGCAACCCTAAAGTGGTTCTATCATTGGGGATTCTCAGCAAGGTTTGTTCAGAACAGGTTTCTCATTGCCTTCCCCTGAGGCTGAGAGCATTTGAGTTGCCCAGGGTCACCCAGTGGGTTTCCACGGCTCAGCGGATATTCGAACCCTGTTCTCCAGTACCATAGTCCAATGCTCACACCACTACAATGAGCTGGCTAAAACACTCTGGTCTTTTTTGGCCATCCTACTCTATTTTGCCCTGGTCCCACCCCCCACTAGAATGTGGCCCCCAAGAACTCCTCTGAAGTGGACCAACCTTAGGGTTGAAAGAGACTCCCTGCCTTTGGTGTAAAAATGAGGACTGTAGGAAAGACACAGCAACAGTAACAATAGCAATAGCATGTACATTTCTACAGTGCTTCATAATGAACTCAGCACTGTCTAACCATCTTGGCTGCCTATCTTGGCTGGTTGTCCGGGGGGGGGGGTCTCGTTGTGGGTATTCCTTCGGGATACCATCAATGCGTCTTTCAGGGAAGGCATTGTTCCATCTTGCTTAAAGGAGGCGGCAGTTAAACCCCTCCTGAAAAAGCCTTCCATGGACCCCCTGGACAGGAATAACAATAGACCAGTCTCCTTGCTGCCCTTTCTAAGCAAGGTGATCGAGAGGGCGGTTGCTTCACAACTCCAAGCTGTCTTGGATGAAACCAATTATCTTGATCCATTTATCTTGACCCGCTTTAGGACAGGATATGGAGTTGAGACCGCCATGGTTGCATTGGCTGACGACCTCCGCTTGGGTATCGACAGGGTTAGTGTTACCCTGTTGGTACACTTGGACCTCTCAGCGGCCTTTGACACAATAGATCATTCCATCCTCTTGGATCGCCTGAGAGAGTTAGGAATCGGAGGCAATGCTTTGCAGTGATTCCGTTCCTTCCTCTCAGGCAGATCCCAGAGGGTGAGGCTTGGGAACAGTTGCTCTTCCAAAATAGAGCTTAATTGTGCCGTCCCTCAGTGTGCCATCCTGTCCCCGATGCTATTCAACATCTATATGAAGCTGCTGGGAGAGATCATTCGGAGACATGGAGCACGGTATCTTCAGTATTCTGACGACACCCAGATATACCTCTCCATGACCCGGTCGTCTGCTCAGACTTCAGATGGCGTCTCTCCTCTCAATGATTGTCTTAAGGCGGTAATGGATTGGATGAGGAAAAACTGATTGAGACTGAATCCAGACAAACGGAGGTACTAACAGTCATGGGGCTGAAACTAGGCTTGGGAACTCCCAGTCCTGGATGGAGTCACACTCTCCTCCAAGGACTATGTTCGCAGTCTGGGGATATTCCTAGATTTGTTGCTTCACATGACCAATCAGATGAATGCGACGGTCAGGAGTGCCTGTTATCAGCTTCGCCTGATACGCCAACTCTGCCCTTTCCTGGAGATTAGGGACCTTGAAACTGTGGTACATGCTCTGGTAACCTCACGTTTAGATTTCTGTAACACACTCTACATGGGGCTACCCTTGTGCTTAACCCAGAAACTCCAATTGGTTCAAAACATGGCAGCCAGATTACTTACTGGCACATCTAGGAGAGAGCATATTACACCTGTGTTGAAATCTCTCCACTGGCTGCCAATTAGTTTCCAGGCACAGTACAAGGTGTTGGTTTTGATCTTTAAAGCCCTACATGGCTTGGGTCCAACTTATCTCCAGGACCGTCTTTTCCCATACGATCCCCCCACATGCTTTGGTCCTCTGGGAGGAATCTGCTACAGCCTATGAAAACTAGGCTGTCACAGGCCTCCCAGAGGTCCTTCTCTGTCGCCACCCCAAAATTGTGGAATGGCCTGCCAGATGAGATCCGTCTTATTACCACTCTTGACTGCTTTAAAAAAGCAGTAAAGATGAATCTCTTCCGGCAGGCCTTCCCGGAATAATCTTCTGTCCCCAAAGATGGTTTGGACTTGCTTACCCGTTCCCCTAGCCGCCATTGCCTTTATGCTTGGTTTTTGTTTTAATTATATGTTGTTGGTTTTATTCTGCTATTTTAATACTGCTCTAGTTTAATTTATTTTTAAGGGGTGGGTGGGTTAGGGGAATCAATGCTGATTGGTGTGTTTTATTCGTGTATTGTTTTAATCTGTTGTACGCCACCCCAGTTGCCTAGCAGAGGGGCAGGTTAAAAATAAAATTTATTATTATTATTATTATTATTATTATTATTATTATTATTTACAATCTGTAAGCCAATTGCCCTCAACAATCTGCGTACTCATTTTACGACCTAAGTTAACCTTGGAGCCCTGGGATCAAACTCACAATCTTGTGGCTGCAGTACTAGCATTTAACCACTGCACCAGCATAACTCCCTACAGCAGGGGTAGGCAACCTTTCCCCTTTAAGGGCCAAGGGACTACAGCTCCCAGAATCCCAGGAGCTATTGGCCAACATAGGACTATTGGCCAACATGGCTGATGCTTCTGGGAGCTGAAGTCCCTCGGCCCTTAAAGGGGAAAGGTTGCCTACCCCTGCCCTACAGTATAGTTTATTCTATATGGTGGTTTTTAGGATTACTCTTGCATGGCAGGAGACTGGATGATGTTTGGTGTCCCTCTCAGCTCTGTGATTCTATGATTCTCCCCTTTCTAGTTCTAAAACTCAGAGACCAGCCAGTTAGGCAATGAACCTGACAGGGTTTAAAGCTCTTGAGATAGGCCTACCTGCCTGCTTGCCTTCCCCCCAACCTGGGTCCTTCTTCCTCGAGAGTTGGAAGAAACTCAGAAGAAGGCCATCTTGGTGGCTACTACCAGCCTTTGAAACTTCTTGTCTTGGAGGCCAAGCTAGTTCCATCCCTCTTCTTCCTCTGCCAGGCAAAAGGCACTTTTGTTCATTTAGGGTGTTGATGTTTCAGCTGACACTGTTGAAGCAGATTTCAATCTAGTGGAAGCTGTTATTTCCTATTGATTTTTTTCATACTGATATTTATTTGATATGTTTGAATGTTTAAATTATAACTTCTGTTATTTTTGTCTGTTATTATTAGATACATTTTTAGATACATTGGGCACTATTTTAGTATTATAGCCCTCTTGTACTAAAGGCAATGGATTCTGTCTGATCTTGGAAGCTAAGGAGGGTCAACCCTGGTTAGTACTTGGATGGAAGACCACCAACAAAGACCAAGCGCTGTAGGCTTATATTTCAAAATAACCTCTGATCATTCCTTGCTTAAGAAAACCCTATGAAATTCATGAAGTCACCATAAGTCAACAGGTGACTTGAAGGTACATGCACACACACGCATGCTCACACAGACACACAGACATATTCAGGGCAAAAACTAATGGCCCTGCCATTAAGCAGAGTGAAGCAGCTGCCTGATGCAGCCAACTTTTGAATATTATGGATGGACAGCTTCAGCTTCATTTATATACCGCTTCATATTGCGCTATGGGATCTCTAAGGCCCTAAGCAGACGACTAATAAAGTCGTCTTCCGGGCAGGGAAGAGGAGGGGCAGCCGCACGAGCGGCGCCCCTTCCTCTCCCCGAGGTCGCCCCCAGATGCGCCGGCCGTCCGCACGACCGGCGCATTGGGGATGACCTCACGGCGCAGCGCCCACATGCGCTGCGCCGTTTGAGTCAGAGAAAGTGCGCCCGCCGCTTTTGCGGCGCACTTTCTCTGACATCTAAAAGGAGCGCCAATTTGGTGCTCCTTTTAGAGTCGCCGGCGGTGCGCCTGGATGCGGAGGCTGCAGCCCCGCGGCGCTCCGTTCGGCGGCGGCTCCGGGGCCTCCGTCTGCTGAGGCCCTAAGTGGTTTACAACTGTAAGCTCATTGCCCCCCAACAGTTGGGTACTCATTTTAGTGACCTCGGAAGTCTAGCCTGAGCCCTGGCTGGTATTGAACTCACAACCTTCAATACTTTGGTGTTGAGCACCAAAGGGTGCTCAACAATGGGGGGTTGCAGACTGCCAGAAATAGTGCAAATTGAGTCCACTTTTAGGGTTAGGGTTAGGGTTAGGGAATCATGGAAAGTGTAATTTATTGTGGCACCAGAGCTCTCTGACAGAGAAGGCTCAATGTCTCAGAAGAAAAACAATTCCCATGATTCCCTTGCACTAACCCTAACCCTAAAAGTGGACTCAATTTGCACTATTTCTGGCAGTCTGCAACCCCCAAATGGCTTCTTTTCAACCTGGAAAGAAGTGACCAGTGGGGTGCCACAGAGCTCTGTCCTGGGCCCAATGCTATTCAATATCTTTATTAATGACTTGGATGACGGTATTGTGGGCATAGTTTGCAGATGACACCAAATTAGGAGGAGTAGCTAATATCCCAGAGGACAGGATCAAAATTCAAAATGACTTGAACAGACTAGAAAGCTGGGCCAAAGCTAACAAAATGAAATTCAACACGGAGAAATGTAAGGTACTGCACTTAGGGCGGAAAAACGAAAAGTACAGATATACGATGGGGGACACCTGGCTGAATGAGACTACATGTGAAAGGGATCTAGGAATTCAGGTGGACCACAAGTTGAACATGAGTGAACAGTGCAATGCAGCAGCTAAAAAGGCCAATGCAATTTTAGGCTGCATCAGTAGAATTATAGTGTCTAGATCAAGAGAAGTAATAGTGCCACTCTATTCTGCTTTGGTCAGGCCTCACCTGGAATACTGTGTCCAGTTCTGGGCACCACAATTCAAAAAGGATGTGGAGAAACTGGAGCGTGTCCAAAGGAGGGCAACTAAAATGGTGAAGGGTCTGGAAACCAAGCCCTATGAGGAACGACTTAGGGAGCTGGGGATGTTTAGCCTGGAGAAGAGAAGGTTGAGAGGTGATATGATAGCCTTGTTTAAATATTTGAAGGGATGTCATATTGAGGAGGGAACAAGCTTGTTTTCTGCTGCTCCAGAGACTAGGACCCGGAACAATGCATGCAACCTTCAGGAAAAGAGATTCTACCTCAACATTAGAAGGAACTTCCTGACAGTAAGGGCTGTTCGACAGTGGAACACACTCCCTCGGAGAGTAGTGAAGTCTCCTTCCTTGGAGGTCTTTAAACAGAGGCTGGATGGCCATCTGTCGGGGATGCTTTGATTGGGAGTTCCTGCATGGAAGGGAGTTGGAGTGGATGGCCCTTGTGGTCTCTTCCAACTCTATGATTCTATGGTCTCTGAGTGAGTGGCTGCAGTACAGGCATTTAACCACTGCGCCACCAGGGCTCCTTGTCAGTTCTTTAAACTTGTTGTTTTCCCACTAGGATGGGGAGAGGTACTTGTGGGATTGTCTTCTTCAAATGCTGCCTCCTTGGCATTAAAAAAAAAACTGATGGGCTTTGAGTGCCATGCCCCTTCACCCCAGGGTTTGAAGCCATTGCTCAGGCAGCAAACAGTCTTGGGGTGGGCATGCCTGGGCACCAGTTGCTGCTGAGCCACAAGAGGAGGGAAGGCTGTTGCCTTTCTGCTCTTTCTTCTGCCAGTGCTCATGAGGAAGAGGGAAC
Organism: Phrynosoma blainvillii; assembly: GCA_026167975.1. NCBI lineage: Eukaryota > Metazoa > Chordata > Lepidosauria > Squamata > Phrynosomatidae > Phrynosoma > Phrynosoma blainvillii. Next base: position 16,256,194 of record JANUYF010000011.1, on the reverse strand, counting down.
ATTCAACAGAAGGTATCCTCAGCTGGTTGGCAGGCAAAGTCTGCTCAGATTAAATCAAGCAAAGTCAAACCAGGCCAAGCAAAGGCCAAGCAAGGCTGAGTTCTAGTAAAGCTTCTTGGTGAAGAGTGGAAGCCTCCTAAATCCAAAATGGTGAAGGGATGGAAACCATGCCATCCAAGGGAGCTTAGGGTATGTTTAGCCTGGAGAAGAAACGGTTAAGAGGTGACATGATGGCCCTGTTTATGTATTTGAAGGAGTGTCATATTGAGGAGGGAGCAAACTTGCAAGCTTGTTTTCTGCTGCTCCAAAGAATAGAACATAGAACAATGGATGCAAGCTACAGGAAAAGAGATTCCACCTCAACATCAGGAAGAACTTCTGGATGATAAGAGTTGTTCATCAGAGCCCTCAGAGAATGGTGGAGTCTCCTTCCTTGGAGGTTTTTAAACATAGGCTGGATGGCCATCTGTCAGGGGTACTTTGATTGGGAGCTCCTGCATGGCAAGGAGTTGGACTGGATGGCCCTTGTGGTCTCTTCCAACTCTATGATTCTATGATTCTATGATCCTTCAGTAGAGTGGCAGGGCCTTTCCTGTTGGGGGTCCCAGTTCTCATGGTAAATGTCAGGAATTTCAGTTTAAGGGCTTTAAAAGTGCTGTTTTTTATTTGAGAGGCATCCTCTCTGCAAACACCTCTCTGTTGTTTGATGGCACCACAAGGGGCCACTTCTTGCAACACCACCAGGAGAGCAGGGTCATCCATTCATCTCAGGTTTTGGTGCTGAAAACTCAGGGCTCAGCAACCCTTTCTATTGCACTTGGACCCACCTCCTTGTTGGAGCCAGCAATGTTGTTGCAAATGGTCCTTGTTGTATTTATATAACACACCAGCTTCTACAGTATGGAAGAGATAAAGTTACTGTGGGGAGGGGCTCACCTGTGTCTGAAAAATGCAGAAAGGCCATGTCTTCCAGCCAAGAGAACCATGTGAAGGAGCTGGGCTCCTGCACAGTTGAAACTTGGACATCCAAACTCAGAGTTGAGTCCAGGAGAACATCCAAGCTGCAAGCCTGAGATTTCAGAGGGAGTGTAACCCCATCCAACACAGGCAGAGTCCTTATTCCTTATTTGTCTGACCAGGAGCACCTCTGTCATGTCTGGATTAACTTTCAATTGTTTGCCCTCATCCTGTCCATTACTGATAACAGACATTGGTTCAGTATTGGGAAAAGCTTCCTTGGAATCAGATGGAAAGGATGGAAGTCCATACTTAGGGTTTGTCCCTTGTGGCTTCCTGGCTTCTTCCTACCATCTAATCTTTGCAAAACCATTTTAGGATTATGACTATTTTCAGATCTTGCAGCAAAGAGTCCCAGGAGTTGTACAATAAATGAAGAACTCATAGGCCTACTCATCACCTCCCACCCTCTTCCCATTGGCCTTCATATGCTGAAAGTAGGATACTCTTTCTGCTCTTTTCCTTTGACTTATTAGGAATTACACTTAGCATTTCTTTGCCTCTTTAGAATACTTTGTGTATATTGTCTATATACTATATATATTGTCTAATACTATATACTCCTGAGCAGGCAACTCTCCAAGAATGGGAGGTCATGTTGCCCCCACAAACCCCACAAACCCCATCAGGGACCACATTCCCTCCTGCTATAACAGCAGTAAAATTTAGGGATGCCAACAAAAAAAGTCACACCTTACTGTAGGAATTGCCTCACACATGCAAAAAAAAAAAAAAAAAAAGGGAGGGGGAGAAACTTTCATTCTCCTTCAAAAAGGCCTCTCGGAAATTCAAATATACTACATAACAAAGTGTGCATTCCCCATATGCGATGTTTCTAAAAGGAAGTCTTTTTTGACTGATGCCATGAACTTGACTTTCAGCAACATGGCAGCCATTTCAGGAGATAGAGGGTGGCCTTGGGAGCAGAGGGGGCTGTATGCAAGAGACAAGCTCCTCTATCCTACCCTGATCGCTCCGTACCAACCAAGTCACCCCAAAAGACCAGCTCTCCTCTCCTGCCAGAAAGTCCTTCTGCATTTCTTCATGCTTGATGAAGGCATATCAGGCAGTGTTCCTTCTAGAGTTAAGGATGCTAAACTTCACAAAATGCTTCACAGTTTTCAGTCCTGCATGCAACAGTCATATAAGGTAGGCCTATGGATATTATATTCACAGTGGAGATGGTGGGAGATAACAGACTTCCTGGCAAATTCCTAGCTAAGAGATGATTCAGACTAGGGGCTTTTCTGGCTCACATCTTTCTGGCTCTACATTTTTAGCCAATGCACTGCCATGGTTCCCATTATCTCAATATCAGATGCTTATATGTAGGTTTTCAGTTCCTGCCAGGTTCACTCTCAAATGTTACAATCTTAATGTTTCCTAACTGCCTTTCTATTAATCTTAATGCCTAATCTCACAGCTTGTTATAGATGATGAAAATACACATGCTTCTGTAGAACAGGAATATTCAGCCAAATTACAAACATGCATGCGCGCACGCGCGCACACACACACACACAGATTGATTTATTTGTTACTTCTCTCTAACACATTTCTTTTAAATGTGTGTCATAATAAATGATTAAAGTCTGTGCTCAGCATTTGTACACTAAGAGCATAAAAGCTATTCAGACAGACATAATGAATTATTCAAATAACTAGTAATTATTAGGGCTGTCAACCGGTTATGGATTTTGTTCCCATTGATTAGTCTTCTCATTTTTAATTGATTTTATGCTGTGATCCCATGCACATACACTTGTGTGCAAAGAAGCCCCACTGCACATAGCAGAATGGCCTTCTGAGTATGTAGGCCTTGTTAAGGAAAATGCAACATGGGACATATACAGTGATAGAAATAAAATATGTATGTGAAAGTCACAATGACTAAGCAAGAGCAATTATGAAGCTACACAGGTGCAAAAGCTAATGTAATTTAGAAGTCTTGAGAGCCAAGGACAGAGTTATAGAATGCATATTGGAAACACCTGAGATTCATTAAGTGTACAAGGTAAAATAATGAAATACTTGGGTTGGTCTTAAGTATGGGTTGAACTATGTGAACCAATCAAAATAAATATACACACCCACTGGGTGGAAACTAACTAGTGGGTGGTGATTAACAATGGCTATAATAATTGCAATGTTTGCCAATGTATGTGTGTGGAGTAGTTTTGGAGATATTGTGGGTAGTTGAGGAGATTTGTAGAGACTGTGATTTGTTGGGCATACAGTACTTGTATATAGTAGAATAAAGTAGATCTTTTATATAAGACTACTGAATTGTCTGGTGTCTTGAGTGAAGATACAAGAGCCAGCAGAATCCTGGAAAAGTTTGGAAACATCTGGGGAAGAAGAGTGAGAAGGCTTGGAGAGTTTGTCAGGGTCTTCAGCCTATTCTCTGAAACTCTGCTGCTTTGGAGAAAAGCATTAACCACTGATCAAAGCTGGTCAGCTCTGCTGCATAACAAGGTGGTGAGTTAGAGCCAGAGGTGAAGAGCTACAACTCTCATCATCCATGACAGGCCTAACAGCATTGCCCAGTTGGCCAGTAAATAGACATCAATTTCCTTCACACACTCCTCCTTTGACTGGCTGCTATCTTTCATAAAACAACTGGCACCCTTCTTTCCATTGGCCCTCCAACTGTCCTGATTTAGCAGGGACAGTCCCTCTCAATCGTGTCATCTCACTTTTTCAGTGATTTTTAAACTATCCTGGTTTTTTTGTCCTCCTCCCACTTCTCCTTTTATCCGCAGCTTACTTCAGTTGCCATAAAATCTGTCAGAATGGAATCAAATCTAGAATCACCGAATCATAGAATCATAGAGTTGGAAGAGACCACAAGGGCCATCCAGTGCAACCCCATTCTGCCATGCAGGAACTCACAATCAAAACATCCCCAACAGCTGGCCATCCAGCCTCTGTTTAAAGACCTCCAAAGAAGGAGACTCCACCACACTCCGAGGGAGTATGCTCCACTGTCAAACAGCTCTCAATGTCAGGAAGTTCCTCCTAATATTGAGGTGGAATCTCTTTTCTTGCAGCTTGCATCCATTGTTCTGTGTTCTAGTCTCTGGAGCAGCAGAAAACAAGCTTGCTTCATCTTCAATATGACATCCCTTCACATATTTAAAGAGGGCTATCATATCACCTCTTAACCATCTCTTCTCCAGGCTAAATATACTGAGTTCCCTAAGACGTTCCTCATTGGGCATGATTTCCAGATCCTTTACCAACTAGTCAACATCCTTTTTAAATTGTGGTGCCCAGAACTGGACACAGCATTCCAGGTGTGGCCTGACCAAAGCAGAATACAGTGGTAATATTACTTCCCTTGATCTAGACACTATACTTCTATTAATGCAGCCTAAACTTGCATTGGCCTTTTTAGCTGCCATATCTCACTGTTGACCCATGTTCAACTTGTTGTCCACTAGGATTCCTAGATCCCATTCACATTTTGTTTTTTTAAGCTACCCCATATCTATGCATTTCCTTTTTTCTACCTAAGTGCAGTACCTTACATTTCTCACTGTTGAAATTTATTTTGTTAGTTTTGGCCCAGCTTTCTAATCTGTTAAGGACATTTTGATATGCTCAAGAGCCCATTTATTTATCTTTCTGGTAGTCCATAGTAACTGCAGAACTCTCCTCCAGCACCAGCTTTCAAACAAGCTGATTCTCTTCCTGTCAGCTTTGTTTTCTTCACACAACACTGGATTTTCCTTGATGGCACACATGGCCTTTGTCCATGGGAGCACCCACATCCAGGCTGAACAAAATTCAGAAGGACTTTGCTCTGAAAGTGGATAAATCCAATCTGGCAATGGGGAAAGCTGAGAGGGAAATGCAGCTGGGAAGAAGAATGGACTGTGTTTCTTTTAAATGTCTTTAAGTCGATAGGTGAAAACCAAGGGGATGCTTTGGAAGACAGCAGTTGTCTTTTCACACAGCTCCAAGAAGTTCAGACTAAAAATAGAAGATGCCACCCTCCACTGCCATCTGATCTTTTCTTCTTAGTTTAGTCGGTCCTCTTGTTTGAGGCTTGTGCAGAAACTCTCACTACGTGCAGCATGCCCTGTTTTTGTCCTGCTCTGAATTGTTATCACTACTCTGTTTCTAGCCTGTGTTTGTTGTTGGGTGCCTTCAAGTTGTTTCTGACCTATGGCAATGCTATGGCAAACCTATTGCGGGGGGGGGGGGTTTGAGGCTGAGAGTGTGTGACTTACCCAGGGTCACCCAGTAGATTTCCAGGACTAAGGGGATTTGAACCTTGGTTCTCAGAATCTTGTCCAACACGCAAACCACTACACCATGCTGGCTCTCACCATGCATGCTTTTCATATGTATGAAGAATAAAATGCAGGACTAACCCATTTAGTTTTGTGGGTTTACTACTGCTAATGTTGTTTACTACAACTACGATTCCTGCCCCCATGGCTGCTTGCTTGCTGACCCTGAGACAGGCATTTTCATTCTGCCTTTCTTCCATAAACAAAAAAGCAGTGCCAGTGGTTCTCCCCCCACCATTTATATTCCCACAACCACCCTGTGGGATAGGCCAAGTGATGGCCAGCAGTTGGCCCCAGGTCACCCTTTCATGAACAAATCAGGATTTAAACCCAAGTCTCCCCAGTTTTAGTCCAGTCTAATCATTACTTTGTAGTGGATTTCACATAACATTTCTTTTCTAATGATAGCTGATTCCATTTCTGGGAGTGCTGGGAAGGAGACCAGCGAGGTTCCCATTTCTTTTCTTCCACACCATTCATTTTTGGTCAGGCTCTATTTGCTCAGTACTGCCTGCACTGACTGGCAGCAGCTTTCCAGGCAGAAGGCCAAAGTGGAGATGTTGCTGAAGAATGAAACAGAGACCTTTTGCATGCAAAGCTTGTACTATAGCCTTTCCCTTAAGAAGAGAATATGCTTTGACTGATTCATCCCAGGACAAAGATTGCTTAGAGATTGAGGTTTCCAGTCATCTTGACTCTAAGAAGGTGTCAGCATTCACCCCCAGTCTTTCTGAACTGGATCTACCACTCTAGTTCCCATAGCCTGTCTACATATGACCCAGCTACCTACGTTTATGGGGGCTACTGAGGAATGGACCTCTCTTGCATTGAACAGGGAGACCATGGACAATGTTTCCCACTCTATTCTTCATATCCTCAGAAGAAGACGAAAAAGGCATGAGTCCTTGAGCAACTGAGTTCAGCCCCTGGGGAAATGAAAAATTCAGAAAGATTATCTTGGTCTGCCTATGAAACTGGGTCTGTTGCTCCTGGTCAGGTCCAAAGTGATCTGGCTGTTCTCAGACTGCATGGTTGCTCTCCATGGTCTTGAAAACTAACCAAGTAACTACAGAACTGACTATGGTGTTGAACTGTATATCTTTGCAGCCTGTTACGACCAGCTGCCTCATGTCCTGCTCCCTTACCTGTATCAGAGTCTCTGATGGAGTCGGAGGAGAGAGGTGGTGATCTCAGGGAGTAGGACATGAATTAATGGATTCAAATTACAGGAGAAAAGATTCTACCTAAACATTAGGAAGAATTTCCTGATTGTAAGAGCTACTTAAGACTAGAATGAATTGCCTCTGAGAGTGGTAGACAGTTTTTCTTTAGAAGTCATTAAACACAAGTTGGATGGGAATCTTTAGGAAGCACTTTAGCTGTGGATTCCTGCATGGCAGAGGGGCAGATTAGATGGCCCTTTATTTCCTTTTCAACTCACCAATTTTATGATAGCCTGCACTGATTGGCAGCATCTCCCCAAAGTTTCACCCAGGAATTATTCCCATCATATGCAGAGAGGGCAGGAGCTGAACCTGGGGCCTTTGACAGGCAAATCAAATGCTTCACTACTAAGCTGTGCCCCTTCAATCATCATCATCATCATCATCATCATCATCATCATCATCATCACAGGCTGACTTATTGGTCCATTTAACCAGAGTTTCAGAGAATACTGAGAACAATCCTGGCAGCAGCTTCCAAACCTAAAACAGAGATGGGAATAACGTGGCCCTCCAGATGTTGTTGGGCTGCAACTGCCCACATTCTTCACTATTGGCTGTACTGGGCTCAAAGGATTACAATTCAGTGATGCCTGGACAATCACAGATTCTTATATCTGCTTATAGCTATATAGCATATCAGGGGAAGCCATTGTGGGAGTGGGGGGAAAGGGATGACATTTCCCCCTTTCCTTACAACCGTCCTGAATCTTCACTAATGGAGGCCCCCAAACGGGAGCACTTCTCTTGCAAAAAGTTGCTACACAGCATCATTTTGTTGCAGGTCCCACTGGTATAGATAGAAATCAATCCCTCTTTGTGGGAGGGGGCACACCAAATGGCCCCTTTCATCTCCTCATCTCATAGAGCCATCCTTTTGTCAGTTTCATGCTTGATGAGGTGAAAGTGTTTAATCCCAAAGTATTGGAAATCTTTACACGATCAAAGAATTCTTCCCATACAGTCGGGCTTCAGAAAGGAAGGGACAGCAGCTGAAACAAAGAGGCTCAGAAGCAGAAATTTAAAAGGGGATATTAGACTCATGGCTGAGCAGATTAAAAAGGTTTTGACCGGGTACTTGGACTAATCTAATGTTAGCACAGTGTCAGCAAGACACTGTGACATAAGAAAGATGATGCTCTGTCTTGTGGTTGCATCTCTACCGGAAACGAGATTCCACCTAAACATTAGGAAGAAGTTCCTGAGAGTAAGATCTGTTCGACAGTGGAATACGCTGCTTCTGAGTGTGATGGAGTCCCTACTCTGGAGGTTTTTAAACAGAGGATGGATGGCCATCTGTTGGGGGTGCTTTGATTGTGTATTGCTGCATGACAGAACGGGGTAGGACTGGATGGCCCTGTGGGTCTCTTCCAGCTCTATTATTTTATGTCCCAGCAGAGTTTTCCCTGCTGCTCTTATGTCATGGACATAGGGGCGCTGAGGTCTTTTTTCGTGCAGGCATGGCTTTCCAGACAAGCACTAGCCCTTGAGTTAGGCTCAGAAAGAAACAGGCAATCAGCATAGCTCTTTCAGATTAATATGGCTTCACCTGGCTCTACTGGTTACAGTCCTGGCTGTTAAATGCTGCACTTCTGAATCATCTAGAAGGGCAGCCCATGTGTAACACATTCTGAATATTTAAAAATCTTTTTAAAATCTCCTTTCAAGTTCATGTTGAATTTTTAAAGCACAAATCCATCATACAACTTCAGTATGTTCAGCAATGGCTAATGGAGAAGTTATTAGATAAAATGAATGTAACTTAATACAACAGAACCAAAAATCCTTCTATGAAAAATGGCTTCTTTTTATTGATTATGTAATATAAATTTTATAATAGTCCACACTCCAACTTCCCAGTGGTCATTATGGTCTGATCTTTTTCAAACAACTTAAACTGTATAGGACTATATATATGTGATGTATTTGAAAGTTTGTTTTATAATTGTAAGATTTTGTGGGGTTTTAACCATCTTTTACTGTTTTATTCTTTGTGTAGTTTTTTAATAATAAAAAAAAACTTCAGTATGTTCAGTGCATTCAAAATCTCCCATGCCAAAACTCAATTATAAATAAAATTGTAGATGTTCCATTGAATCAAATGTATATTTAACAATATAAAATAGAGAATTACAACATACCAGTGCAATTATTTGCATGCCTTTTTTAAGAGGAGAGGTTCCAAACTAAAAATTACAGCTTTAAGGGGAGGGGGGTGACACCACTGATCCTCAAACATCTGTATTTTGGCAGAAACAGTCTGTGGCATTTGCCTGTATCTCTTTAAAATGCTGAAGAGATGGGGTGAATGGGGTGAGGTTCAGTGGGAGAAGAAAGGAAAGGCCCAAGGTTTTTTTAAATTAAAAATTCAAAATTTAATTTTTAATTTTTAATTAAAATGTTTAATTGAAATTTCTTTTAAAACATCACATTTTACCAAATTTTCACTTTAATCACATGAAACTATGTATATGTAAACATCTTTATTCTGTGCATGTGATATTATAATTTAAAGATAATTTTAATTTTGCCTGTTGTTTATGTCACAATTATATTACCATTAGATTCAGTGATATATAGGAATTACAATTTATTAGTAAATTAGTATGAAAACATTACTAAGCATTCTGTATGGGTGTAGTATGGGAGGAGGTCAAGGGGGGGATGATACTATGAGTTACAACACCAGGTGACACCAACCCTAGTGACGCCACTGATAATAAGTAAGCTAATTTTAGTAAGCTTACAGAAATTCTAGGTGAGATCCTATGGTAAGAAATGTCAGAAGAGAAGGAAATTCATGATGCATGGGAGTTTCTTAAAGGTGCGGTACTGAAGATGCAATTACAGTTGGCCCTTTGTATCCATGGATTCAACCACCCATAGCTTAAAAATGTTCAAAAAGAAAATTCTGAAAAACCAAACCTGTACATAATGGAACTTAAGCATCTATGGATTTTGGTATCCACAGGAGTCCTGGAACCAAACCCCCGCAGATACTGAGGGGCCACTGTACAAACAGCAGAAAAGATAGGTGTCTAAAGAGACATGGGTGGATGTACAAACAACATTCAGATGAGTTGAGATTTTAAAGGGACATGTATAAGAAGTGGGAAAAGAGGGAAATCACCAAATAATTTGCACCCCTCCAGTCTGCTGGGACTTCTCCTGTTTTCCAGGTATTCTCAAAGATTATTGCCAATGGTTCTGTGATTACTTTTGCTGGTTATTTTATTACTTTTGTCCCTGGAGATTTGAATTCATTTAGAGAAGCCAGATATTCTGTGCTACCTCTTTATTTATTCTTTGCTGAATTTCCCCTACTGCATCACCTGCTTCATTTTCCCCAGGTTGAGCCTATTTTCCTTTTGGGAGAAACATAGAATCATAGAGTTGGAAGAGATTGGAAAGGCTATCCAATCAAACCCCCTTAGACCAAAGCAAAAGAAATGTTGAGGTGTCCTGCCTTTTCTCTGTCCTGTTAGCATTTTGCCATCTTCTCCAATAGGAGTACGTTTTTGTTCTTACTTTTGCTATGGACATAACAAACAAACAAAAAACCTTTTTATTGTTTTTAACCTTTTAAGCAAGCCTGAACTTGTTCTGCATTTTAAATTTTCTGGCTTGATCTCTACATGTGCTGGCCATTTCTTTGAATTCCTCTTTGGTGATTTCCCCATTTTCCATTTCATATACATGTCACTTTTAAAACTTAGCTGAAGGTTTTTTAGACATTAATCCTAGTTTCTTTAAACACCTCCCATTTTCCTCCCTCATTGGAACTGTTTGAAATTGTGTCTTCAGTATTTCACTGCTATCCATCATGAATTCTCTTCTCTTTTAGTATAATTGACCATAGATTGCCCCCAGTATTTCCTTATGTTTACTGAAATCAGCTTTCCTAACATCTAGAATGCATGTGACTATGGTTTGCTTCTCCTTTCCATTGTATAACAAACACCAGGACAAAATGGTCACTCCCACCTAAGCCCAAGATATAGACCAATCACTTTTTAAAATAATGATTACATGATTTTCTCCACCATTTTGGCACAGAGATTAAAAATGTTCTATAGATTTTATTCATGAACATCATGAAGGGTTTTTACCCAAGAAATATTTGAGAGATAATACCAATTTAGATGTTAGTATAACTAAAAACATATTGCATTTAGTATGCAGGAATTATAAACAAATATTTAGCTTTATGCAACAAAAATTTAAGGAATGGTCACTCTAAACTACAATTCTCACTACTGGACAGGCTAATCATTGTTAATCCCCACATTTTACCTAAATTTTTATTCCTGTTTCAAACTTTCCCAAATTATAACGCAAAAAAACATTTTATAAAATGGCAGCAGAATTTAAAGAACATTGTGTCTCATTGGTTGGACACCTTGGCTTCCTGATTAAGGCAAAAATTTGAGCCACACACCAGGAATGGTGCAGATGAAGGAATTCGGATTAAGCAGTAATATTGCCCTAGGGTTGCATAGAATGGCCCAGGTCCCACAGTTGCGCAGCAGCACAAATCTCCATTAATTATGATATACAACCAATGGGATGGAATGTCAGTGTTGCACAATGGAACCAAGACACCAAATTGACCAACCAAACATAAAACATGGTGTCTCTGTGAATAATGCACATCCTAGCTTGATACACACTGAGGACCTGTGTGAAATGTACATCATGCACAATGCACATGTGCATGCACAAGGACACTACAGGTGCAACATTTACATTTAATTCTGACCAGCATTTCCATAGGGGAACTTGCTCATATGCAAAGCACAACAGTATTCTGACTAGGTTTCCTTGTCCCTCCAATTGTTTTTGTGTATTTTGGGGGCTATGTGGCTGTGTTCTGGAAGAGTTTATTCCTGGCATTTTGCCAGCATCTGTGGCTGGCATCTTCAGAGAAAGCTGGCATGGAAGTGAGTGGGGTATATATATATATATATATATATATATATATATATATATATATACTGTGTAACCCTTGGTTGAGAGGAAGTGATTTACATGTTCATCTGTGTTAGTCTGTGGTTGAATGGCAAGGCCTCAGGGTGTCAATTTAACTAGTGATCCATTGTTTTCTGGGAAAAGCCCTGACCCTGGGTGGTTTTCATTTGCACATGCTAGGTCTTGATTTTGGTGTTTTTCAGGACTGGCAGCTAAACTCTGCTTACTTCAAGGGTTTCTTCTTTCTGTGGAATTGTCTAGGTGTTTGTGAATTTCAATGGCTTCCCTGTGCATTCTGAATGATAGTTGTTGGCATAGTCCAGAATTTAAGTGTTTTCAAATAGCATTTTATGCCCAGGGTGGTTTATAACATGTTCTGTTACTGCTGATTTTTCTGGCTGACCCAGTCTGCAGTCTCTCTCATGATCCTTGATTCATGTTTGAACATTGTGTTTGGTGGTCCCTACGTAGACTTGTCTGCAGCTGCATAGTATGTGGTAAATGCAAATACAGCAGCCCCTGTAGATGTTTATTGTCTATTGTTTGTGGAGGTGGGAAAAGGAAGGGCTGCATATCTCAGGAGGTATTTGTGTCCATGTGTGCGCATGCACATAGAAAAAGTGTAAGACTTCCATCTGCAGAGGCCCAGCCACCCAGGCTAAGGGGTAGGGTAGCAGTTTTGCCCTTCTTCTCACAGTTTCCATTACCTTTGCAGTGAAAAAGAAATAAATAAAAGGGGAGCACCCCCAAGGGGGGAGAGACCACCTGAGCCACCTGCTTGAGCCAGCCGCAACTACATAGACCCACCCTAGGGCCCTCTGTGCGGTGCAGGAATTGTTTGGAATGGTTGTGTGTATCTGCACAGGAATCCTGCTGATGCCTTCTTTCCCCTCCAGGTTTTGATGACTGTGCATCTTTCTCTCGCCCATCCTCTCTCCACTGCCCCATCCATTAGCTGGCTTTTCAATAACTAAAGGCAAGTATTGGAGCAGAAGAATGGTTGTCAGCAGACGCAGTGGGGAAGGGAGCACTACGAACCAGTCTGGCAGCATCCCAAGTTCTGATCTGACCACTCATAAAGGATGCTACTTCCAGGGTCTGCCAATCACCCACTTTTCTTTCTCCCCTGCTCTCCTTCCCAGGATCAGCTTTTCTTGGAGGAATGCTCTCCTTCCCAGGATCAGCTTTTCTTGGATGTCTTGGGAAATATCTGTTTGCAGTCATTTTTCTGCCTGTAGTAGAGGAGAGAGGCAGATTTATATCAAAAAGTATTGTTAGGGAAATTGTTCTCTAGGAGCAACCCAGCCCATTAGGTGTATGGGCTCACAATCACAAACCAATATTCCAAATCCACCCTGATAAATCCATATGTTCTATATTACAAGCAGAGCTTGGGAAAGTTACTTTTTGGACTACTGCCTCCAGAATCTTCCACTCAGCATGGCTAGTGTTATAGTCCAAAGAGCAACTTTCCCAAATTCTGGCTGTGTACAGATTTTCCTGCTTTCTAGAGACTCTCACAGCTGCAGGCCCTTCTCCCCCCTGCAAGAAGACTCTTGCTTGGCACCCAAAGACTGGCCAAGGGGAAGCTTTGAGACTGGGACACTTTAGGTGTCTCAAATCTAAATTCTATTGCTAGTACCATCCAGAGCAGACCCACCACTTCCACATAAGATGTGGCTTCCCAATTTCCCACTGAGTGGTAGGACTCCTCTAGAGTATTTGGTTTGCTGTATTTGCAACTAGCATTTGGATCTAGGCTCATGCAGATTTGGGCTGGGATGGCCTTAACTCAGGGGTAGGCAACCTTTCCCCTTTAAGGGCCGAGGGACTTCAGCTCCCAGAAGCCTCAGCCATGTTGTCCAATAGCTCCTGGGATTCTGGGAGCTGAAGTCTCTCGGCCCTTAAAGGGGAAAGGTTGCCTACCCCTGCCTTAACTGGTGGGGGTGTGTGTACAAAAGAGGACAACTTTCATTTATTTATTTCCAGCTGCTGAGACAGATCAGGGTTATTTGGAGGTTTGGGGACCAATGTGGGACTCAACCCCACAGGATCACATTTGCATTCTACTGACATGTTGGCAGAGAAAGGAGAGATCTAAAACTTTGCACCCTGTTAAAATGTAATATGAAAATGTGTGTTCATTCCTTCTAGTGCTTATACTTCCATTAGGGCAACCAACAGACCTTCTAAACCTAAACTAAGAAGATTATTGCATAATGATATAAACTGGCTTATCTGAGCTGGCTTAAAATTAGAAGCGGTGGCATCCTGATATTGTCAGATGCATTTAGCCTCTGAAATCACTGTCCGGGTGCAAACTGATTCCATCGCTGCTTGAGTTTTCCGGCTTGAAAAAATGGCTGCTGGAGCACCCCTCTGAGCAGCGATGGAACCAGGCTACACCAAGGCAGCAATTTTGGCAGCTAGTTGAGTCTGATGATATCAGGATGCCTCCCACTTCTAATTTTAAGCCAGCTCAGGTAAGATGGTTTATATCATTATGCAATAAGAGGATATTCTAAACCAAATTACAGTATAATAACAGCAGAGATAGATACAAAAGCTAAGAAAGGAATTAGATAAAACGTCATCTGCCTGACAAAATAAACCTCTACCTGGACAGTAAGGGTTTCACTATCTGGCAAAATGAACTGTCACATCGCATAGGGTTCCAGAGTTTCAGCGCAGCCACAAAGAATGCTCTTCTTCTTGTGAGCTTCAACCAAGCTGCCACTGCATTCAGCACAGAGATCTGTCAGGTTTTAAGAGGTAGGCAATGCCAGAATGGGAGGAGACAGTCTTTTAGAAAGCATTCTGCTTTGGGTAAACTATGAGTTTTCCCATCACCCCTACCCTTGGCATTCTTAAGCTTATCGCACTGTGTTCTTTTTAAAATAATGAGTATGTGATTTCAGGGAGAAGCCCACAGTCCTGTCTCATCGCTGACAGAGCCTGGTGAAAAGACCAAGAGAACAGGGGTCCTTGATGTGGGTCTTTACCAGGGGACTTTTTCAGGGAGAAACCCACAGTCCTGTTTCAGTGCTTACTTCAGATTTCTCAAGATGGACACTGAGGGAGTTGCTGCAGTCACCTGCAACACTTGTGGGATGTTTGTCTTCTTGCCAAGAGATGTGGGAAACTTCACCTGCACCAAGTGCAAGTTCATAGTCCTCCTAGAAGAGAAAGTCAAGCAGCTGGAGGCCTGGGTAGCTACACTTCAGCACATTAGGGAGCAAGAGGTTTTCCTGGACAGAGCACAGCGAATGGTCTTGGATGGGGACAACACAGAGGAAGTTGTTGAGGAGGAGGTCATTTCATGGACACATGGAGGAATGTCACACATAGAAGTAGGGAAACCAGGGATCGTTCTGGGAGCTTGCAGCTACAGAATCGATTTGAAGCTCTCTCCCTTATCAAGGATGAAGAGGAAGAGCAGCAGGGACAGTCCTCAGGGACAGTGCAGGGGACCCTAAGAGTACCACCGCAGGGCACAGCCACTGCTAAGCCTCGGAGGAGGTGTGTGATGGTTGGGGACTCCTTGTTGAGGGATACAGAAGCAGTGGTTTGTGGGCCTGACAAGATGTCCCAGGAGGTGTGTTGTCTCCCTGGGGCAAAAATTCATGATGTGACAATGAGGCTGACAAGACTTGTCAAGCCCACTGACCATTACCCCTTCCTCTTGGTCCATGTGGGAACCAATGATACTGCAAGGCACAGTCTTCAGAATATCAGAAGGGATTATGAGGCTTTGGGTAGGAAGCTGAAAGAGCTGGATGCACAAGTTGTTATCTCATCTCTTCTCCCAGTTGAAGGGCATGGTCCAGGAAGAGAGAGGAAGATCGCAGATGTAAATAACTGGCTCTGTAGATGGTGCCACCAAGAACGATTTGGATTCTTAGATCACGGGCTGCGGTTCCATGAGGGTGGACTTCTAGCAAGAGATGGGTTGCATCTCACACCAGTTGGAAGAAGCATTTTTGCCAACAGTCTCAAACATTTGATCAGGAGGGCTTTAAACTGAGTCATGTTGGGGAGGGAGACAGTATCTTGGAAGGTATATTGGAAGGCATCATGGGCTGGAAATAATAGTCAAAGTGTTATAGAGGGAAAAAGGCAAATGATGCAAGGGTCCAACAGTGGGAGGCAAAAAACCTCACACAGGCAGCAAGTGGGGAAGACACATGCTCTTAGATGTCTCTACACTAATTCACAGAGCATGGGAAATAAACAAGATGAACTTGAACTCCTAACACAACAAAGCTAATACGATATGATAGGCATCACTGAAACCTGGTGGGATGAGTCTCACGATTGGACTATAGGAATAGAAGGGTATAACATTTTTAAGAGTAATAGGCCAAACAGGAAAGGAGGAGGAATAGCATTATATGTCAGGGATGTTTACACTTGTAAAAAGATCCAGGGCTTAAATCCTGGAAATCAGGTGGAGAACATCTGGATAAAAATTAAAGGGGAAAGAAACAACAGGGATGTTATTGTGGGAATTTACTACAGACCCCCAAGTCAGACTGAGGAATTGGATGATGCCTTTCTAGAACAGATGACCACACACTCAGAAATGAGAGCTGTACTAGTGATGGGTGACTTCAACTATCATGATATTTGCTGGAAGTCAAACTCAGCCAATGTTCTAGCAAATTCCTCACTTGCCTGGAAGACAATTTCTTTGTCCAAAAGTTGGAAGAGGTAACAAGGGGATCAGCTAATTTAGATCTGATCCTAACCAACAGGGATGACCTGGTCAATGGGGTGCAAGTGGTGGGATCCTTAGGTGGGAGTGATCATGGTCTCCTGGAGTTTCTTATACAGTGGAAAGGAGAAGCTAGGCATAGTCAAACACTCATTCTACAGGGTTAGGCAACCTTTCCCCTTTAAGGGCCAAGGTACTTCAGCTCCCAGAAGCCTCAGCCATGTTGGCCAATAGTCCCATGTTAGCCAATAGCTCCTGGGATTCTGGGAGCTGAAGTCCCTCGGCCCTTAAAGGGGAAAGGTTGCCTACCCCTTTTCTAGACTTTAGGAGAGCTGATTTCAACAAACTTAGGGAAACACTGCGAGTGATCCCATGGTCAGGAATACTAAAGGATAAGGGAGTTCAGGATGGATGGGAGTTTCTCAAAAGGGAGATACTGAAGGCAAAATCTCAAACTGTTCTAATGAGAAGGAAAAATGGGAGGTGTCTCAAGAAACCAGGTTGGATGACAACAGAACTTTCAACTGAACTAAGTTTTAAAAAGGAGATGTATAAGAAATGGAAAAGGGGCAAAATCACTAAAGAGGAATTCAAACAAATAGCTAGCACATGTAGAGCTAAAGCCAAGAAAGCCAAAGCACAGAATGAGCTCAGGCTTGCTAGAGGGGTTAGGACAAATAAAAAGGGCTTTTTTGGGTATGTCCGTAGCAAAAGAAAGAAGAAGGAAATAGTAGGGCCACTGTGCAGAGAAGATGGAGAAATTCTAACTGGGGACAGAGAACTACTCAGTCTTCTCACAAAAGGAAAAGGGTGTTCAACCTGAGGGAAATGGAGCAGAGGACACAATAGGAGAAATGCAGCACAAAATAAGTAAAGAGGAAATACAGGAATACCTGGTTAACCTAAATAAATTTAAGTCTCCATGACCAGATGAACTACAGCCAAGGATATTAAAGAACTGGCAAATGTAATCTTAGAGCCATTGGCAATAATCTTTGAGAACTCCTGGAGAACAGGAGAAGTCCCAGCAGACTGGAGGAGGGCAACCATTGTCCCTATCTTCAAAAAGGGGAAAAAACAGGATCCCAACAACTATCGCCCAGTTAGTCTGACATCAATACCGGGAAAGATAATAGAACAGTTCATTAAAGAGAGAGTCTGTGAACATTTAGAAGGGAATGCCATAATCACTAAAAACCAACATGGGTTTCTCAAAAACAAATCATGCCAGACTAATCTGATCTCTTTTTTTGATAAAATTACCAGCTTGCTAGATGAAGGAAATGCAGTAGGCATAGCAGATCTTGATTTCAGTAAGGCTTTTGACAAGGTCTCCCATGATATTCTTGCAAACAAGATAGTAAAATGTGGGCTAGACAATGCAACTGTTAGGTGGATTAGTAACTGGTTGACTGACCGAACCCAAAGGGTGCTCAGCAATGGCTCCTCTTCAGCCTGGAAAGAAGTGACCAGTGGGGTGCCACAGGGTTGTGTCTTGGGCCTAGTGCTATTCAACATCTTTATCAATGATTTGGATAAAGGAATAGGGGGCATGCTTCTCAAATTTGCAGATGACACCAAATTAGGAGGAATAGCTAATACCCCAGAAGACAGGATGAAAATTCAAAATGACCTTAATAGATTAGAAACCTGGGCCAAAGCTAACAAAATGAATTTCAACATAGAGAAATGTAAGGTACTGCACTTAGGGCAAAAAAATGAAAAGCATAGATATAAGATGGGGGCACCTGGCTTAACAAGACTACATGTGAAAGGGATCTAGGAGTCCTAGTAGACCACAAGTTGAACATGAGTCAACAGTGTGATGCCGCAGCAAAAAAGGCCAATGCAATTTTAGGCTGCATCAGTAGAAGTATAGTATCTAGATCAAGGGAAGTAATAATTTCACTATATTCTGCTTTGGTCAGGCCCCACCTGGAATACTGTGTCCAGTTCTGGGCACCACAATTAAAAAAGGATGTTGAAAAACTGGAGCGTGTCCAGTGGAGGGCAACTAAAATGGTGAAGGGTCTGGAAACCATGCCTTACAAGGAATGACTTAGGGAACTGGGTATTTTTAGCCTGGAGAACAGACAGTTAAAAGGGGATATGTTAGCCCTGTTTAAATATTTGAAGGGATGTCATGTTGAAGAGGGCGCTAGCTTGTTTTCTGCTGCTCCAGGGAATAGGACTTGGAACGACAGATGCAAGCTACAGGAAAAGAGATTCCACCTCAACATTAGGAGGCACTTCCTGACAGTGAGAGTTTTCGAGAGTGGAACACACTCCCTTGGAGTGTGGTGGAGTCTCCTTCTTTGGAGGTCTTTAAACAGAGGCTGGATGGCCATCTGTCGGGGATGGTTTGATTTTGAGTTCCTGCATGGCAAGGGGTTGGACTGGATGGCCCTTGTGGTCTCTTCCAACTCTATGATTCTGTGATTCTATGATTCATTGAGTTCCCATTCTGTGTTCTGACAGTCCCTAGACCGTTCCATCAGGAGAACTGTAAAAATGCGTCCTCAGCCAGCAAGAACGCTTTCAGACTGTTCCAGATGATGTGTGTGCGATAATCCTACCCGGTCTCAATCTGTCCTTGTGTTCTGATTGGCTAAGACAACCTCCTCCCCTCCCATCCTAGAACATTCACAAACTCAACTCAACTCTTCTGGTGTTGACGCAAGGAAGATGTCACAGGTAATTTTAAAAATATTTTTATTTTTGTAGATTGAATTGCGCCATGTTTAAGAGAAAAAACAATGAATGCTCGCTACCTAAACTTCTTCTTCATGGTCTCTGCGAATGCACACAAATGGGTTTTACTCTGTGCATGCACAGCTAGCTTGGAATCTTTTGGAATCACTGGGCAGAAGTTGGATTGCAACTTTTTGGCGGTAGCTCCGCCCACCTCTATATAGCCTCTAGTAGTCCCGCTCTTCTCTCAGTTCCTTTCTTCCGCCGCTTGTGCAGCTAGCAAGGGACTTCGCAGTTCGCAGTGTGCTTACTTATGACTCCTTTGGTTTCAAACTTTTTCTGGTTAACGACTACGATTTTTGGATTGCAACTTCATTATCATCTGATATCTCCATTTTGACCTTGGCTCGTCGACTATTCTCACATCTTCCCAAAACCACCTCTCCGGTAGGAATGGCTTTGTTTAAACAGTGTGTTTCTTGCCATTTGAAGATTCCTACTTCAGATCAGCACGAGGAGTGCGGTTTTTGTTTGGGAGAGGCTCATGATATGAAGGCCTGCAAATCTTGTAGAAACATGACTCCCTAGGCCTTGAAGAACCGGATTGTTAAATTGTGGGTGGCGTTATGGGAAAAGTCCTTCAGACCCCCGGCTGAACCCTCAGCTAAGACTTCGATCTCCTCGCCTGTTGCGGGCCCTTCAAAGACTAGGGCCACGAGAGAGGATGGTCAAAATAAAGATCTAAGGATAAGGCCTCCAAAAGGAAAAATAGGAGCAAGGACCGTGATGAGAGCAGCAAATGCTCCTCGAATAAAAAGCACATTGAACCTATCCAGGAGGCTTCCATCCCCTCCAACGAGCCCACTCAGCGTCCCCGTTCCATCCACGGGAAGACCGGCATAAATCTCCGAAAAAACACATGAGGCCCGGGGAGCTGTCTGTTACTCCACCGGCCTCCTCTGTGTCGGCCCTTCCAGCCTTGGCCTCAACTCCAGCCCCAGGCCAGAAAGTGGCTTCTATTACATCTAAGCCACCCACACCTATGGTGTGCATCGACTCTGATTCGGAGGCGGATCTTCAGGACCAAGACCCACCGACCTTAATGCCTCATTCTCCCGCACCATCTCCATCCCGACAGAGCCCTACTCACCATGATCAACGCTCTGGTGTGGAGGTGGTTCAACAGCACTCGGACCCCGAACTGATATTTGACCACGAGACTGGTAGTTATCTACTTCGTGTCCAACCAGAGCACCTCAGTCAGATGGAATTGAGGAGGCTCCAGGATTCCTCCCAGCACGAGGCTTTCCCGTCGTCTCTTCCACCATCTCAAGAGATGGGACCCTCATTCTGCCAAAAGGCGATATGACTCACTGGTACCCCGCCGCCATCGGTCTCAGTCACTGAGGAAGCATCGGGATGCATCGCCGTTTCCCCACACTTCTCGGCACTGACCCTCCCAGTCCGAGAAGAAATGGGCTCGACGTTCCCCCTCCTCACCACCCTTGAGCCATTCATCGCTCCGATCCTGCTCCTTGACACCGGAGCCTGAATCTAATCATGACCTTCTAGGTTCTCCCAACAAAAGATGCCCGATGGTCAGAAGGCACCCAATTTGCCTTTACTCTGAAGTCTTCTTCATTTCCTACTGACAAGGAAGGTAAAAAGATTGACTTTGTTGCCAAGACGATCTACGCCAGCTCTGCTCTGAACTTGAAAGTGACCAATCATATCGGATGTAAGGGTGCCTACATCCAACATCTAATGGAAAAACTGGAACCCTTTTTGGATCAGCTTCCAGATGAGGCCAAGCCTTACGCCATGGCTGTCCAAGAGAAAGCTCACACGGTGGGGGCCCAACAAATTGTGTCTGCCCGCAATTTTACCGATTGTGCTTTGAAAGTTTTGGTTGCAGCTGTCTCCCTTCGTCGCCACGCTTCATTGAGGGCTATGGATTTAACTCCTCAGGCCAAAGCCATGGTCGAGGAAATGGCCTTCGATGAATCCGGATTGTTCAATAATGAGACCGATGAACAACTCAACCTCAAATATCATATGAAGGCTTCCGCCCGCAAGCACGGAATGCAGCCCTCGTCTCAAGCACCTCGTTGATGCTTTGCAAACTTCTAGCATCATCCTTGGTACCAATCTGGACAACACAACTATCAACAACAAGAACCGTCACAGCAACAAGGTCAGCCCCATAGGCGCCCACCCTCACACTCATCCTCCTCTTCTTTGGGCTGCCGACAGCAACAGCAGCAGGAGGCCTACCGCAAGAAACCCCCTTCGACATGGGGAAAAGGAGAGCATGGGGGCACGCCACGCATTTTGTCGAACCTACCTTTGGTGACAGACTAAGGTCCTATTTCAACACCTGGGCCACCATCACTTCCAATTCCTGGGTCCTCAATATTGTTTGTAGGGGCTATACCCTTGAATTCGAAGAGCTCCCTCCAACTGGAGCTGTTGTCGCCACCAGCCCCTCAAACATCCTACTCGACGAAGTAGCCTGACGGAGAAAGGAGCTATCGAACCCGTAGATGCCTCTCGGGCCCGATATTGCTTCTTCTCTTGTTACTTTACAGTTCCAAAGAAAGACTCCGGCCTCAGACCCATTTTGGACTTAGAATCATAGAATCATAGAATCATAGAGTTGGAAGAGACCACAAGGGCCATCCAGTCCAACCCCCCTGCCATGCAGGAACTCCCAATCAAAGCATCCCTGACAGATGGCCATCCAGCCTCTGCTTAAAGACCTCCAAGGAAGGAGACTCCACTACTCTCCGAGGGAGTGTGTTCCACTGTCGAACTGCCCTTACTGTCAGGAAGTTCCTCCTAATGTTGAGGTGGAATCTCTTTTCTTGCAGCTTGCATCCATTGTTTTGGGTCCTAATCTCTGGAGCAGCAGAAAACAAGCTTGTTCCCTCCTCAAGGGCCTTAAATGCATTTATCTGGTACCGTTGGTTCCATATGACAACACTCTTTTCTATTTTACCTCTTCTATAGAAGGACCACTGGTTCGTGACCATTGATCTCAAGGATGCATACTTCCATGTCAGCATCTGACGAGATCACAGGAGGTTCTTAGCCTTCGCCGTTGGAAACAAACTCTACCAGTACAAGGTCTTACCATTTGGACTGTCATCAGTGCCGAGAGTATTTACCAAATGCATGGCTCCAGTCGCAGCCTATCTTCACCGAAAAGGCATCACAGTCTTACCGTACCTGGATGACTGGCTCTTCACGGTTCCATCCCGACATAAGCTGACAGACGATATCCACTTCGCCCTGTCTTTATTACAAGAACTCGGACTCAAGGTCAACGAGGAGAAGTCGAACCTGACTCCATCAAAACGGTTCATAGGGGCCATCCTGGACTCCGAGCAAGAAAAGGCCTTTCTTCCAGAATACAGGTTTTGGGCTCTGACCACCTCCATCAGGGACTGCATCAGACACAGGCGGGTTATGGCTCGCTATGTTCAAGTGGCAATGGGACACTTTGCATCGACAACCGTCATGACACCATGGGCAAGACTTCATCTGAGACCTGTACAGTCTTGGTTCCTGTTGTCGTTCGATGCTACATGCGACTCCCCATCAAAGTGGCTCACAATCCCGGCACGAATTGCAACTTCTCTTCGCTGGTGGCTTCACCCTCACAATGTCTGTACAGGCATGCCATTTCTACCCCCTCAGCCAGACATCAACTTGACAATGGATGCGTCCATGGAAGGATGGGGGGCTCACTCCCAAGGACTAACAGTCAGAGGTTCGTGGTCTCAAAGAGAAAAGTCTCTTTATATCAACGCTCTGGAGATGCTTGTTGTGGAAAAGGCCCTCAAGGCATTCGAGACAGCTCTCAAACAAGGTGGTACTACTCATGACAGACAACAACACCGTCATGTACTACCTCAACAAGCAAGGCAGCACCAAGTCCCCAACTCTTCTGGACATCACCATCGAACACAAGATCCTACTACAGTCAATCCACCTGCCGGGACAGCAGGACAAACTGGCCGACACCCTCAGCAGGACGGCCAACCCTTGCCACGAGTGGTGTCTCCACCCAGAAACCGTGCACCTCCTGTTCTCCATCTGTGGAAACAGAGAAGTCGACCTCTTTGCAACAGAGGAGAATGCTCACTGTACGGAGTTCTGCTCTAGGATTCCAGCACAGACCTCCCTAGGCTATGCCTTCCAGTTCGAGTGGTACGGAAAGGAATTCTACACTTTCCCTCCATTTCCACTAATAACCAAGGTAATTGCCAAGATGAGGAGGGATCAGACGGACGCTATCCTGATCACACCATGGTGGCCAAGACAACCCTGGTTCACTCCACTGTTGCAGTTGTCCCAGAAGACCTACCTCCACCTCGAGCCTCACCCGGACCTCCTCACAATTCACGGGGGCAGAGTGCGGCATCCGGACTTGGACACTCTGCCCATGGTGGCATGGAGACTTCAACCCTGATGTCACTCTCCAAATCATTACAGGACGTTATCAAAGCGGCCCACAAGCTGTCCACCAGGAAATCTTACTCCTTCAAGTGGAAGAAGTTTCTGGACTTTTTGTCATCTAAAGATTTATCTCCATCCCGAGCCACGGTCCCGACAGTCCTAGAGTTTCTGTTATCCCTGTCGAACTTGGGTCTCTGCCTTAACTCCATCAAGTGCTACTTCTCAGCCATCTCTTCACACTACCAGCTCGAGGGTGGACCATCTTTCTTCACGGATCCTCTGGTTAAGAGGTTCCTTAAAGGACTCAATAATCTACATCCGCCATCCTCGGTTCCAACGCTGGCTTGGAGCTTTGGACCTGGTCCTGTCTTATCTAGCCACCAAGCCATTTGAACCAATGGCTACAACTGACCTCAGACTGTTGACGTGGAAGACAGCATTTCTTGTTGCCATCACTTCAGCTCGTCAGGCTGGTGAATTATGTGCTTTGCGGATGGACCAGCCCCATCTTTCCACAAAGACAAAGTGGTCCTCCGTACCGACATCACCTTTTTGCCTAAAGTGGTGTCTGCCTTCCACATCAACCAGGACATCGTGCTGCCCACCCTGGCCTCCAACCCGACCACAGACATCGAACAAAGACTGCACACACTAGATGTTTGGAGGGCTTTGGCCTTCTATCTGGAGCAGACCTCCGGTTTGAGGCGCTCTGACAGACTTTTTGTGTGCTACTCTGAACACAAGAAAGGACTACCAGTCACACCCCAGAGATTGTCCAAATGGGTGACCTCTACCATCTACCTGTGCTATGAACTGGCAGGCAAGACTCCACCGGGCCGGGTGCGTGCGCACTCCACCAGGGCGGTAGCATCTTCTTCTGCCTTTCTGTCTGGCATACCTCTGGAAGAAGTATGCAGGGCTGCTGTCTGGTCCCAACCAATGACTTTTATCAAACACTACAGGTTGGACACTCGAGCCAGACAGGATGCCTCCTTTGGAAGGGCAGTGTTGTTATCAGGGCTTCATTAAGCTTACAAGGCTTACAAGTGAATGTCTGTATTTATAACAAATGACACTTGAACTCAATATGGATTATATTGATTTACAAATTTATTGAGCTCAATATTGAATTATTGCACTGAATGATTAATGTTATTGCAATGTTCTTACAATGCAATAACATTAGCTTGACCAATCTTACAGTATTGCAAGTGACCTTTCAATATGTTTATTTGTTTACATGCACGCTTTATTGAAACTGGAGTTACAATGTTGACTTGTTACTCAGGTGACTCAAGACACTGATTGCTAATTTATACTTTAAGCCTGAAAAAAACTTGATTCATGTGCACTTGAATATTTAAAGTTTAAGGGCTACAAGTGTTTTTTAATAAACACTTTTGTTTGAACTTACAAGCTTGTTATCAGGACACTCCCGCCTCCATTGACTTTAGCTTGCTAATCTGAATAACCCATTTGTGTGCATTCGCAGAGACCACGAAGAAGAAGGACAGGTTGCTTACCTGTAACAGTATTTCTTCGAGTGGTCATCTGTGAATTCACACAAATCCCACCCAACCTCCCCTCAGTCGTGTCCTATTCTCCTTTGATAATTCTTGCTGTCGCTCATTAGGGGGTACTCGGAACTGAGAGAAGAATGGGACTGCTAGGGCCTATAAAGATGTGAGAATAGTCGACGAGCCAAGGTCAAAATGGAGATATCAGATGATAATGAAGTCGCAATCCAAAAATCGTAGTCGTTAACCAGAAAAAGTTTGAAACCAAAGGAGTCATAAGTAAGCACACTGCGAACTGCGAAGTCCCTTGCTAGCTGCACAAGCGGCAGAAGAAAGGAACTGAGAGAAGAGCGGGACTACTAGAGGCTATATAGAGGTGGGCGGAGCTACCGCCAAAAAGTTGCAATCCAACTTCTGCCCAGTGATTCCAGAAGATTCCGAGCTAGCTGCTCATGCGCAGAGTAAAACCCATTTGTATGAATTTGCAGATGACCACTCGAAGAAATACTGTTACAGGTAAGCAACCTGTCCCTCTTGGTAGCATTCTTTCCAATGTAGACATAGGGTTTTTCACAACAGTGAGCATGCTCCAATGAGGGATGGCTGAGGAACTACTTTAGTGCCAGTACCGGTACAACAGTAAATGCAGTGCAATAATATGTGTTCTCATAACGTTACTATCAATAGTCTAATGCAGTAATACCCATTCCCATATCATTATGTTCCAGAGACTCGGTGGGAACGTTACAGGTACTGCTGCGATAAGCTTATCTGTCTGGGACAGATGGGAATTGGGGTTCAACAACATCTGGAGGAACACAGACCCCTTAGGTCTGCCATCAGTGATGCTGAACCTGTGCCTTTTAGGGTTTCAAAGGGCAATGACAAGACTTTTAATAATTCCTGGAAAGAAACTATGGGGGGAAGCAGACGGCTTAAAGAGCCATTTTGGGGGCAGGGAAGGGGAGGTGCAGATGCACGGTGGGCGCCCCAACCCCTTCCCCAGGTCGTCCTCGGAGCAGCCGGCCCTCCGCATGGCCAGCGCTCCGGGGAGCACCTCCCGCTGCAGCTTTCGCACATGCTGCAGCGGAAGAGTCGCCGAAGGTGCGCCGGCAGCCGCTTGCGGTGCACCTTCGGAGACTTGTGGAAGGAGTGCCAATTTAGCGCTCCTTCCTGGGGCGACGAAGCTGCGCCATGGGGCTGAGATGTGGGGATACCTCGGCCCCGTGGCGCAGCTTCCCAGGGCGGCCCACGGCCGCCCGTCTGCTTCCCCCCTATGGGCCTTTGCACACTGCCAGAAATAGTGCAAATTGAGTCCACTTTAAATTTGGCACTGCCCTGGCTCAGTGCTAGAGAATTATGGGAACTGTAATTTATTGTGGCACCAGAGCTCTCTGACAGTGAAGGCTCAATGTCTTAGAAAAAAATACAATTCCCATGATTCCCTAGCACTGAGCCAGGGCAGTGCCTCGATTTAAAGTGGACTCAATTTGCACTATTTCTGGCAGTCTGCAAAGGCCCTATGATACTGTCCAATCTCTCTCTGGCTTTTCTTCGCAAACGAAGATTTAGGAAGGACTCATCCCATGCTTTTTGCAAGCGCGCTGATGACTAAAAAGGCCAATCCGAGATAAACAAGTCCGGTTGCAGAAAGCACAACAGAAGATCTCCTTGGGTGATGTTTTCGGGTTGTGATTCTTTCTGCGTTGTCATTTCTCTTCGAGACTTGTTCAGCGTGACTTCTCAAATAAGGCTGCAGCATTGTGGATAGTGCGTCTCCATGCCTCCCGATGTGAGGCCAGGGTGGACCATTGTTGGTGATCAATTTGGCCGAGCCTGAGATGTTGTTTCAGGGAGTCCTTGTATCGCATTTTTGGAGCGCCCCTCTTACGCTGTCCAATACAGCCTTTCTAAAACGACTATTTGTACAATCTTGGGGACAAGTAATTTCCCTCTCTGGCTACATCTGCACTGCAGAAATAATCCAGTTTGACATCACTTTAACAGCTCAATGCTATGGAATTCATAGTTTTGTGAGACATTCAGCCTTCTCTGTCAGAGAACTCTGGTGCCACAACAAACTACAATTCCCAAAATTCCATAGCATTGAGCCATGGCAGTTAAAGTGATGTCAATCTTGGATTATTTCTGCAGTGTAGACCCAGCCTCAGTTCTGGAATCTTCTTCAGCTCTCCATCCACTGGATGCTCCTGGATAATTCTAAGTGAATCCTCTGCTTTTCCCAGTGGCTTTTTCCGCAGTCCACCCTCGTCCCATCCCAAAGGAGCCACTGATAGATTAATTTTCAACAGAAAGAGATCAATAATTTATGCCAAGGTTTTCACTCACAACAGATCCCCCCCCAATAGACTTTGATAAACTTTGACAAGGCTGGGCACACCTTGTTTCTAATTAAATCTTGATGCTGAAAATTAAAGGGGGAAGATTACAAGATTTTGGGGGGGGGGGGGGTGAGCAGGCTGGCTGAATACAGTGTTGGACTCCTGGCAATCCAAGTCCTCTTGGATCAGGGCTGTCTGCTAGGAGGCTTAAAGGCAGGAGGATGCTCACCAAAGAATATCAGCAGCCCAAGTTCTCAATGAGGATTAACTGTGTGTGTGTGTGTGTGTGTGTGTGTGTGTGTGTTTGTGCAAGCGCACACAATCCCATGATTTTTGTAGGGTTTTCTTAGGCAAAGAATACTCAGAGGTGGTTTTGTTAGTTCCTTCTTCTGGAGCTACCTGGCTTTTTGGCTGTGATGAATGGCCACACAGGAAGGAAGGAAGGAAGGAAGGAAGGAAGGAAGGAAGGAAGGAAGGACAGCTGGAACCTCACTCTGTGCATCATCCTGGAGGAAAGTGCCTTTGTGAAGAGTCACTGCCTCCTACAAAATAAGTGCCACTGATTTCAAGGAGACTTAGGAAAGTGCATCTTAGAGCAGCATCAGAAATGTTCAAAGCTTGAGGAATCTGTTCCCAATGGGCAGCTTGCGTGCTACTTGTGAAGACTTTCTGGTTTAGACATGGCACTTCTCCATTCAGCCCCAGAGGAGAATGGAGCTCCTTCTCTTGATGGAGTGTGTTTAGTGGCCCCATTGGGCAACCCCAGCAATCAACAGTCAAAGCTGCTCTTATTTTCATAGCTCTACCCCTTTGTATGCATAGCTCCACCCCCGGTTGGGGTGGTGGTCACCATAATAGAGATGAAACTAATCATTTATATCCTGCTTTCCCCCAATTTGTTCTTCTTGTGTGTCTTTAGGCCATTTCTGACTTATGGTGACCTTAAGACTAAGGGGGGTTGCAGACTGCCAGAAATAGTGCAAATTGAGTCCATTTTTACGGTTAGGGTTAGTTCTAGGGAATCATGGGAATTTTTTTTTTTCTGAGACATTGAGCCTTCCCTGTCAGAGAGCTCTGGTGCCACAATAAAATACAGTTCCCATGATTCCCTAACCCTAACCCTAAAAGTGGACTCAATTTGCACTATTTCTGGCAGTCTGCAAGCCCCCAAAGTTACCATAGGTTTTCTTGGGAAGATTTGTTCAGAAAGGGTTTGCACTTGCTTTCTTCTGTGACTGATGGAAGTCACCCAGTGAATTTCCATGGCTGAGCAAAGGGGATTTGAACCCTGGTCTCCCAGTATCCTAGTCCAACACTCAAACCACTACACCACTCTGGGTCTAATACTCTAATATGTCAATAAAGGGTAAAGTTAAAGATAAAGATAAAGGTTTCCTTTTGACATGATTGTCTAGTCCAAGGGTAGGCAACCTTTCCCCTTTAAGGGCAGAGGGACTTCAGCTCCCAGAATCCCAGGAGCTATTTGCCAACATGGGACTATTGGCCAACATGGCTGAGGCTTCTGGGAGCTGAAGTCCCTCAGCCCTTAAAGGGGAAAGGTTGCCTACCCCTGGTCTAGTCTGAGGACTTTATCACGCGGGGGCCAGTTTCATCTTTAAAAAGATAATAAAGCGCAAATAAACCATCCCGAAAATAAAGCAAAAATAGAGCTTGATCACACAAATGAATTTCACATGTAATTAGAATAAATGCAAAATAACATAAAAAGCGATAAAAAGGCGTTTTTACATTTCATACAGAAGTGAAAGAAATCTATAAATGTACTAGAAATGGTATACTTGCACATGCGCAGAAAGAGAAAGCAGAGAGGCTCATGTCTGCCTGGCATGTTTATTGCCCAAGAAAACAGAAAGTAAAAGCAGCCCCACAGAACCATGGGAAAACCAGAAAAAAGAATTAAAGAAGGGTTATTGTGTGAATAAACCGAATTTGACTTTCACAGTAGAGTAAATGTGCAATTACAGTAATATCGAAAATGCATTTTCACTAAAATCCCAAAAGTAAAAAGATCTGGGATAACATCACTTTCTGACCACTTTAATAGCAGTTTTTGTGCGATGTCGTGTGAAATCGTTGCGTGCAATTACGTGGTTTGGGGGGGGGGATTTGTATGGGATAAACTATAGAGTTCCCCCATGTGATAAAGTCCTGAGACTCAAAAGCAGATTTCAAAAAATAAAACAAATACAATTTTTAAAAAACAAAATCATAAATATAAGCATATAGCAAGTTATAATTAAAATGCAAGTTAGCTACCCATAAAACTAAAATCCTTTAAAATAAATCAATTTTTTAAAAAACTGGTAAACAGGACTCCACTATATTCAACTTTGTAGTCAACATAAGTTCTTCTCAGGCATTATTGAATGTGGTAAAATTATAATATATTATAAAGAAAAGGCAAAGACAAGGTCCTCCATAATGTTCTTGTTTTAATGGTCTGTGACTGTACAATAAAGATTGATTGACTGATTGGAAAAAAAACCTAGTGAAATGTGGGCTAGACAATACCCACTAGACAATCCCTGGAGGCAGGGATGGGGAAGAGCAGCCACACGCCGGCCACCTCAACCCCTCCCCAAAGACATCCTGATGCCATGCACCATTACTCACGGCGCATGGCGTCAAGACGTCTTTCCAGCACAGCCTTTTGACATGCTTGGGCACACTTTCTCTTTGTCTCTCAGTCTCCATTATCTTCCATCACTTCAGCCTAGTTCTTTCATGATGCTGATGATCTTTCTTTGAATGCCTTTTATTAAGTAGCATGGAGATATTTTCTACCTCATTTATCTTTACCATGAAGCTGTGCCTTTGTATGAATTGTGCACAAAATCTGTGAATAAACTATTTTTATATTACTCTAGATGAAGGCTTTGTTTCATCTTTTGGCGGGGGACTTCAATGCGAGAACTGGCTCAAATGAAGCTGATCTGTATGCTCATTTTCATTGTGTGCAACCTGAGTTAGACCCTGGCCAGGCCTTCCCCTCAAGACAGTCAAAGGACAAAAAATTCAATTGGGCAGGTCTTTATCTTGCACAACTAACCCATAAATTTAATTTAGTAATTATGAATGGCTCAACTATTGGTGATGTTGAAGGGGAATTCACTTATGTGTCCAAACAAGGATCCTCCACGATCGATTATTTTCTAATATCATATGAACTGCTATACACCTCTCCTAGGTGTGAAATTGAACAACGAGTTGAGAGTGACCATTTACCTATAACCTTGACTATGGACTGTGTAGTACAAACGGATTTTGCAGAAGAATTAGTCCCACCAGAAGGTAATGTGGAATTGAGACCACGTGGTATTAAGTAGTCTACAAAGGTCGAAAATGATTTAAAAATAATCCTTAGTTCTGAAAAATGTCTTTCTTTAAGAAGCTTAATTCTAACGGAAGAATCCTTAGACAATATATTTGAACCTTTCCATCAGTTAAGTACAACACTGGGAAATTTGTTATCTCACCCAGCATCTTCGAAAGCACCTAGTAAGAAGCTGAAAAATAAAAGTTGGTTTGACCAGGACTGTATTAATATGAAGCAAACACTGGTAAAACAATACAAAGATTATAGACAAAAGAATCTGCAAACAATCCCATTGGAATGGTTTGAAGCTAAGAAACAATATAAGAAACTGATAAAAGCAAAGAAAGAAACTGCTCTTAAAGAATCTTGGTCCAACTTAATAACAGCTGTTATAAATAAGGATTCTGCGACCTTTTGGAAAATTGTATCTAATGGTTGGCCGAGATCTTCAAGTACAATCTATTATATCCCTGTTAGCCGCTGGGAACAGTTCTACAGCCAACTATATGATCATCTGTATAATAGCTCAGAACAATTTTCCATTGATACCAAAGAGCTTCCGATATGGCCACCAGTTTCTGTACAAGAAGCAAACAAATTGATCTCTAGAATCTCTTCTGGAAAAGCCCCTGGTAATGACAACATACCTTCTGAAGTATTCAAATCAAACGTTGAATGGTGGGCGCCTGTGTTAGCGGCCTTATACACAGCCATAGATTCTACAACATTTGTACCTGAGGACTGGGGCCTTGCAATAATTGTCCCAATATATAAAAAAGGTGACAAATATAATCCCGGGAATTATAGGCCAATTAGTCTTCTCAACATCATAAGCAAAATGTATGCAATTCATTTGTTGGACAAGCTGCAAGACTGGCTGGAAGAAGAGTAAATCATTAGAGAGGAGCAAGCAGGTTTTAGGAAGAATAGATCTGCAATTGACCATGCCTTGGTCTTAAATCACTTATCTGAAAAATATATTGCCTCACCTAAGGGGACATTGTTCACTGTTTTTGTTGATTTAAAATCGGCATTTGATCTCGTTCCGAGAGATAGGTTATGGAAAAAACTCGAGGCTACAAATATTGATAAACGTCTGCTAACTCTAATTCGCAGACTGCATGAAAACTCTCGTGTAGTCGTACGTTGTAACAATAGGGGTAACACGACAAGGCCTATCTGTGCCCCAAATGGTGTTAGGCAAGGCTGTGTCTTGGCCCCTACCCTCTTTAATTTTTATATCAATTCCTTGATTTCGACTTTGTCAGAAATACCAGCCCATCCTCCAACTTTGTCTAACAAACCCATATCTATACTTGCTTATGCCGATGATATTGTGCTCATGTCCATTACGAAAATAGGTCTAAACAGATTACTAAAAGCACTTGCAGTTCATTGCACCAATGATGCTTTAAAGATCAACTATAACAAAACTAAGGTAATGGTCTTTTCCAGGGGTCATCATCAATATAAATGGACACTAGATAACAACTGTATAGAGCAAGTTTCTCATTATAAATACCTGGGCATCGTGTTTAGTGATAAAGGGACTACCAAGCTTCAACAAAAAAATGCAGTTATAAATACTCAAAGAAATGCTAAGGCTCTATGTTCCTTTTATTATAATAAGGGAGGTCAAATTGTACCAGCGGCTCTCCAAGTTTTTGTTGCCAAGATTCTAGGACAATTATTATACGGATCTGAAGTTTGTACTTTTAAATGCGTAGCCCCTTTTGAGTCAGTCCAAACAAAATTTTTAAGAACAATTCTAGGTATTCCATGCTGCGTTTCGAATGCTATTCTCCGTCTGGAATTGGGGTTGTTGTCTATTGAAGCTCGTATATGGATACGCAAGTTTAACAAATGGCTTCAAATGTTCTTTGTACCGATCGGGCTGGCTCCACTGATTATGACTGATTCCTTTTCCTCTTCTTGGAAGGAATCTCTTACTTCAAAACTCTCTTCTCTCGGATTCTCACCGGCAGCTATTGCTTCTCTTGGATATGATAAAGCAAAGTATGCTATTATACAGCGGATAAAGGATATTGATTTTCAAATGCACTTGAATAAGTCAACCTTATATCCTATTAGAGAGACCAGTAGACCTGGCAAATATGCCAGATATTTTGACCACCTGAGCGTTTTGAAGTTTAGAAGAGCATTTATGCTCGCGAGACTCAATATTTCGCCATCATCAGTCCTTGAAGGCAGATACAAAAAGATCCCTTATCAGAATAGATATTGCCCCTGTGGTACTGAAGAAGTCGAAACAATCAACCATGTTCTTTTTCAGTGTTCCTTATATGCGGAAATACGTGCCTTGTATATAACCCCAATAATATTGCAAATACCGGGTAGGCAAGAGGAATTTTATAGCAATTACCTACTTGCGGATTGTAATAAAGATATAACTTTAAAAGTTGCTAAATTCTTTGCAGCTGCCATTACAAACCGCAAAAAATTTCTAAAGCAGATGTAAAGATCATCTTAGTGTGTTAGTATGACTACTGTAATTGATGTGGAGTCTTGCTATGATAAATTTGTTTTGACCAACTACGTTGTTGAACTAGGGTTGGGAGGATACGGCCGTAGTATAAATACTGAATTATAAGTCAAATCTATTAAGAAAAGGTTAACCTGCCATTGTGACAGAGAACTTGATTGCATTATGTATGAGATATAGCTGTTGTATTGATATCACAAATGCTTAAACGTAGACCAACTTATCCGTTTTTCATTTGTTTAAGTGCTAAATTTATTGGATAGTTATAAGGGACTTTTTTTTTTTAATGCTATAATCTAGTTTAATTTATGATTTTATTTAGGTAATTATTATTTTATTGGTATTATGGCCGTTACCATGTTTTAATAAGGAGCTATATGTTATTTAGATGTATTATTGTATTGTATTGTGTTTTATTGTGTTTTTATATATGTGTTTTTATACTGGCCTAATGGCTGTAATAAAATGAATTGAATTGAATTGTTTCATCTTTTACTGGGTTAACACATATGTGGGGAAGGGTTGGACTAGGACTTACTCTCACATATATTCTGCTCTCCTGATGAGATTTAATTTAATATCAATTGTGCTTTTTGCTTCCTTTTACTAAAACCCAGAATCCCTAACAATTCCTGTATGGCAAGGTTTGGATTGGATGGCCCTCGTAAGTCTCCTCCTGCTCTACATGAGTCAATGAGCCATGTCAAATATTGTCCAAGCTCAAGCACTAACAAATCAAAAACAAGGAGAACCAAGGAAGGTAGAAACAATTAAGTGGGTCTAACTGCCAACACAAACATTGGCTGGCATTCTGTTCATGAAGCACAGTGAGGTAAATCAGACTAACCCCATCAAAACTCACTTTTATGGCTGCAGCATAGGTTGGAATTCTTTTCCAATCATGCAACAACCATGATCTCCCCCAAACTCACATTGTAGTACCGTCCTACCAACATGGCCATTTCTATGTTGCTGAAGGGGGGTGGGGGAATGAATGTCAACATATCCAACATGTTTTCCTCTAGGAGTGGAGTTGTTTCCATGGGACTGATGGGAGGCTTTCTGGTCTTCAGTTATGGTTCAGGCACTCTTTTGGCCTAGAATTTTCCAATGTAATTTTTGACCACAGCAGAGATTGGAGAGTTTGTGTCTGAGATCATCTGATCACAGACTGAGATGCCTGCTGGACAGTTTTCTGGATCTCACCT
Organism: Phrynosoma blainvillii; assembly: GCA_026167975.1. Lineage (NCBI taxonomy): Eukaryota > Metazoa > Chordata > Lepidosauria > Squamata > Phrynosomatidae > Phrynosoma > Phrynosoma blainvillii. The sequence continues at coordinate 16,221,915 of JANUYF010000011.1, read as the reverse complement.
GGCATCATGGTTGGTATATTTAATATTATGTGACCTGGGATTTGGTTAAAGTGGTCTGCTAGTAGAAAAGTATGGTGAGTTTCTGCCATAATAAGAAATTGCCAATTCCATCATTCATTAAGTGAAGCATGCTTAAATCTGTTTCGTCTTTGGAAAAGGCTCCCTGGGCCTTTTCTCTAAATAATTATTTGTGGAACCAACACCATATTCTTGGGTTTGCTGCTCCCCTCCTTGCCCTCCTGCCGTCCCCTGACTCATTGCCAGAGGAGGGAACACGTCTCTACAACAAGCAGCTGGGCAACAAGGCTGACCTCAGCTATTTCTAGCCGTGCCGTTCCCCATCAATATTTCAGTTCAGAACTGTCACATTGCCACCGTCAAAAGTCTGCTGAGTCACCATCCCTCACTGCAGCCTTGGCTGCTCCTGACCTTTGCAGCTCATGATAGGACTTCATTTCCATGTGATTTGAAGTTAAGAACTGAACAAAAGGGATTAACCCAGCCTGCCCTGCTCCCCCTGAATGTCTGCAGTCTTTGAGATCAGTCTTGAAATGGATGGACCCTCAAGTGCAGAATGCTTTCAGGTGGAAGAGTGTCCCTTGGTAGCACTTCAGCCAGGACACTGAGCAACAGAGAAATGTCCTCACGAAAAAGAAAGAGATGAGGACACCCTAGAGATTGGGCTGCCAGTTGGAACATTCTGCCCTCCCTCCACCATTGCCACCCGAGGCAGCCACCTCACCCTTTCTTGTGCCAGGGCTGGTCCCCAGTGACAACTGAGCTGCTGTGGGAAGGATGCCCCAGAAGGAGAAACTGTGGAGACAGATGCACAGAAAATGCAGGAGTAACTTTCCGGTTCTAGGATGACAAGTTTGGAACAGCCAACATTTTAGTGTCTCGGTCTTTCAAACTGGAGCAGAGAGAGATGATGAGAGAGGAGAAGCCTGAGTGGCAAATTTGGGGAGAAGCAGGAAAGGAGGGGGAAGGGTTTTGAAAAAAGAGGGGCCAAGGTCTTTTTCTTTGTCAGTCTTAACAACTCCTTCAGTTTCTTGTTGTCTTTCTCATAGCAAGGGGCTTTAAACAAAAAACAAAACAAAAAAACTGTCTTTCTCAAGATCACTGTCAAAAACAGAGATCCAAATTATAACAGCTTTGGGGGTGGGGAGAAATAAAGCAGCCTTCCTCTTAGTTTTATCAAAACAAAGGCAGCTACAAGTTTTGGTTTGTTATTTATTTCCATAAATTCCTTCTGTGAACAAGGTGACTTTCTCTCTCTTTTTAGAGAAGGGAAAGAGAGAAAGACCACTTTTGACATCAATTATTAATATACAGAATCTTGGAATAAACTCAAAAATAGTTGTGTATGTGTCTGGTATCGTTTCAGCCTACTGCTCCAAAAATTGGGGGGGGGGCAAATTAGAAAGAGAAGTGAGGATTCTGTTAAGGCTGCTTCCGGCAAAGACATCTCAGGTGCACAACTGAAGGTGGGAGGAAAGGACAAGGGGGGGGACTGGGGGTACAGGGAGCCTCTTGCATTGCAACGGCCATTCTGTTGAGGGTGTGTATGTAGCCACACAGTTTCTTCCAGTGTCTGCCTTGTTCAGGCTTTGATTTCTAACTGACAGAATGCTGAAGGATTGATCTGAGCAACAAAGGTAAATAATTCATGAAGTCAAATCTACTCCATCCCCCTCCTCGCAACTCATTTTGAGCAGCTGTGAATGTTGAAAAAGCCCAGCTTCTCCAGGCAGCATGCAGCCCTGGTTAAGGGACTGAGAAAGATCAGTTGGAGGAGAAAGCTGTTATACGTTTATCAATAGACATTGTCAGGTAGCATCAGTCATCTCTACTCTCTTCGAACCCATTCCACCCCACCCCCAATGGTGTCACTAAGGGGGTGCGAGGGGTGTGGACCACACTTGTGACACCTGCACTTCAGCAGCCTTCTCCTCTGCCATGGCTATGAGATGAGGGAGCAAGGCACTGGAAAAGAGAGACAGTGCATGCCTCTTTCTTCCCCTTCCTCTGCCTCAATTGCCTGGCCACCACCCGCCCCTGGCAGCCCTGGAGGGGTAGCTGGATGGGTGGCAAGTGGGTGACTGTTTGAGGCAGTGGGAGGGGAGGAGAGGAGAAGGAGGGCAGGGTAGCCCATTACCACTGCCTGACAACCCTTACTGGGTCTGGCTGGGCAGTGACTGGGCAGGTGGCTGGGGGAGCAGGCAAGAAAGACATTGGGAAGGGAGGGGGCAGGGCAGGGCAGGCTGCCCCCACCACCCAGGATCCCATTCCAGGCACCCACATTGGGTGACACCAATGTTACAGATGCCACTGCCCACCTCACTCCACCCCACCCATGCCCAGCTGATCTTTTGGCAGGCATGAATGTTTTTGCAATTTTTCAACACAGCGGTCCTCGAAGAAAAGCCAAATGTCCCAGCAAGTTGCGGTGAGGACAAACTGAGCTGCTCAGTTTCCACCAGAGGTCAGTTTGAGAGTTTGCAGTATGGGAGTGTGGAGTGCGCCTCTTCAGGATGCCAATCAACCACCTGTGCTCTTTTTTGCAATATTCCATTCCATCAGTATTTTGTGCCTGTTGGATATGTTCATTCCCCATTGTCCTGTGTATCGTAGTTTTGAAAACCTTGGGGCTTCTCTAAGATTATAGATTGTTCCTTCTTGGCCATGGGCTGGAAACCTTTTGTTTACACTCAAGAGAGAAAGAGTTTTCGGTACAATGGCATTGTTGCATTTTTATCTAAATACCACTTAATATAGGAGACTATCCCACCGCTCAAATAACCCGACTTACCTCTTCTGAACTGAAGTCTAATTTGGTAGGCAGCCAGGTCCTATCACAAGGATTTTGCCACTGAAGCCTCCAGGTGAGTCTAGCCCAGCTGCAGCCTGGGTCCCTAGCATGCTTCGGCAGCCTCATTTCAAAACCAGGAGCTTTCTGGCTTGAAAAATTGGCTGCCAAAACATGCCGAAAACCCGGGCTGCAGCCGAGGTGAACTCATCCGGCAGCTTCGGCAGTAAAATCCTTGTGATAGGACCCAGCTGCCTTCTGAATTAGACTTCAATTTGGAAGTGGTAAATCAGGTTATTTGAGCGGTGAGATAATCTCCATAGTAAAATCTCTAAGCCGTTACAGTTGAAAAGTTATGTAAGCCCTGGTGGCGCAGTGGTTAAATGCCTGTACTGCAGCCACTCACTCATAGACCACAAGGTTGCGAGTTCAATACCAGCCAGGGCTGAGGCTCGATTCAGGCCTGCATCCTTCCGAGGTCGCTAAAATGAGTACCCAGCTTGTTGGGGGGCAATCAGCTCACAGTTGTAAACCTCTTAGACATCCCATAGCGTGATATGAAGTGGTATATAAATAAGCTGCTTTGCTTTGCTTTGCTTTAATGTAATAATAATGTAATATAAAAATAGTTTAAAGGCAATTTTAAAATAGTAGATTAATTTTTAATTGGCCTGTGTATGAAGCACATTGCACACAAATAGACATAAACATTTAGTTGAGTATTTGCTTGCATATTTGTTGTCCTGATTCAATTACACAACATTGCCATTCTACAGCAGAGTTATGAGAAAAATTAATGTGAAACTTCACATGCAGAGATTTATGTTCCACAACTCCAGGATAAGATCTCAGGCTCACAATGGCTGACCTCTGGTTAGTCAGTTGCAAGGTCTGTTACTCAGTTATGAGGCTCATGACTTCATAACTGTTTCCTATTCACATTTATGATGACTGCTACAATCATAAATGCCCCTGAAATCTACCTTAAAATTCAGCCACCACTACTGAGGGACAGAGTACCATAGCACTGGTGAGCAGGACTCTGATGATACATGCAGCCTCCTCCTGCCAGTGTGCAGCAGTATACCAACAAGTTGTGACAGGGTCAACGCAATACTTCTTACTGGCAGGAGGAGATTGGACGTGTCATCCCTTAGGAGTTTATCACATGGGGAGTCCCATGCAGAAACCCTGCTTTAAGTAGAAAAAAACCGCAAAAGCAGAAGCAATTTATTAACGGGATTCCCCAGTGTGAAAAGTGAAAGCGATGTTAAAATGGAGTTGATCTGAACAGAAACTGCTTCTTTTTACTTTCAGAAAAACCCGAAAGTAAAAAGAAGCAGTCAATGAGGGGCTTCCATTCGGATTAACCCCAGTTTAACCTCCTCTTAACAGTGACGTCATCTGAAAAAACATCCGCTTTTGCGTTTTTTTTCTACTTTAAACCCCCGTTTCTGCACGGGATTTCCCCCGTGTGATAAACTCCTTAGTGTCTCACTCTCCAGGACCACAGAGCTTTATCTTGGGGTACAGCTGGCTGAATCTTAAGGTGGATTTCAGCAATGAAATTAGGAGATGGAGTGTCTGTTGCAGGGATCTTGGGCCATATGTTGCCTGAATAAGACCTCAGGGTCAAGCTCCACATAAAGGGCTAGAGACTATACTTTCAAACTCTTCTTTGTTTCTTTAAACAAACAAAAATAGATTTTAAACTTGAATTGTGCCCAGTTCAAATGAACTGGTAGCCAGTTAAGCTGTTTTAACAACGGAGTTATATGCTCCCTATAGCTGGTCTCAGTCAGCATTATGGCCACAGCATTTTTGGATCTGCTAAAGTTTGTTTCCAAAGGCAGCCTCATCTAGAGTGCATTACAGTAGTCCAACAGAGATGCGATGACCAAAAGGGCCAATGCAATTCTGGTCTGTGTCAATAGGAACATTGTGTCCACACTGATCTTTGTTGTTCTTTTAATTGTTGTAAACCGCCTAGATTGGTTCGCCACAGGGCGGTATAGACATAAAAATTATTATTATTATTATTATTATTATTATTATTATTATTATAGTATTGTTCTATCCTACTTTTGGTCAGACTTCACCTGGAATCCTGTGAGTGAGCTGGTTATTTTTAGCTCGAAGAAGTAAAGACTGAGAGGTGACATGAGATGTTGCTTTGATAACAGCTCAACTGATTGCCAAAGCTCTGGTAAGGCCTAGCTTCCCTCTCCTTGAGATCAGGAAGGATTTTAACAGATATAGGAAGTAACATTGTTGTTAACTGCCCTCGAGTTGCTCTTGAGTCAATCTGTGAATGAGACCTCTCCAAGACTCCCTGTCCTCCAGTGCTCTGCCTAGGTCAGGCAGGCTCTGGCCTGTGGCCTCTTTGATTATGATTTTTATTTATTTATTTTATTTTTATCCCTCCTTCCTCCCTAGAAAGGACCCAAGGCAGCTTGAGATGATTGAGTCCAATCATCTGGGATGCGGTCTTCCTCCATTTCTACTTCGCTTTACCTTTCCTAGCATCATTGTCTTTTCCTTCTCAAGAAGTGATCCATTGCCTTCTCAAGGTGGCCAAAGTACAACAGCCTCAGTTTAGTGATCCTGGCTTCTGGGGAGAGTTCAGGCTTGATTTGTTCTGGAACCCATTTGTTAGTCTTCATGGTATCTTCAGCACTATTCTCCAGCACCACATCTCAAATGAGTTGCTTTTCTTCTATCAGCTTTCTTCACAATCCAGCTCTCATATCCATGTATAGTGATGGGAATACAGTGGCTTGGACAATCCTTACTTTAGTGTTCAGAGGTACAGTCAACGCTCCGTTCTTATGGGGGATCCGTTCCAAATGCCTCCCCCCACATGCGTGCGAGAAAGGAAAATATACAAGCCCCATAGGCTTGAATGGAGGCGCACCCCGTTTTGTGCCGCTCCATTCTCCACCCGTGGATAGGCAAAGGATGCAGATCTCAAGTCCGTGAGAACAGAAGGGCAACTGTATATCTTTTCACTTTAAAATCTTTTCCAGTTCTTTCATAATGACGCTTCCCATTCCTAGTCTTCTAATTTTTTTACTGCGCTTGCCCTTCTGAGCAACATTTGATCCAAGATATGGGAACTTTGACTATTTTAATTTTCTTGTTATCTAAGATGAATTCTTGTAGATCTTTGTCATTAATGTTCAGTGTTAAGCCTCCCTTGGACTTTCTTCCTTGACCTTCTTCAGTAAGTTATCTGTTAAGTTAGAAGTTTCTGAACATAAACAGCAACTTAATTAAATTTATGTTTTAACTAAAATGATTGACTTGAGTTGAAATTCTAGAATTAACATAATTCCAAATGTAAGTTATCTAATTATTTATTAATTACATGAAAACCAGTGGTAATGAGTGAAGACATTTTGCATTTTCCAGCTCCTTTAGTTGAAACAAAGTTATCATGGAAACTGTCTTTTGCTTTTTATTAATCCCCCTTAGATGGGAATTTACAATATTTAGATTACAAGATCGCCAATTTTTAAATGTCATTTATCATTTATTTCTTGATCACTAATTATTTAATAATTATAATAGTTATTATTTCAATTCATGATTAAAGTGCAATGGGTTGGGTAATACTAAGAGATTTTTAACCAACAATTATTAAATATATAATTATTCCATCCAGATGATCCTACAGTATTGTACACCAGGAACTGCATAGATGCTTCTCGTTTTCCCTAAGAAACTGATTTTTCAAGATCTTTATACTGGGACTTTTGCTGGGATCCACAAGGAATCACTAAAAGAAAGGTGACTTAAGATGTAAGATTATAAAGGTGGGAGAAAGGGAATGCAAGAGAACATGGTTTGATGAGGTAAATGAAAAATAGAATTTTGAAAATAGACGTATCTGTTTCCTTCTCACAAAAGCTCAAAAAGGGATGGGAGGGAAGAAAATAATGGATGGTAGTTTTCACCTTCATCTTAGTCTTAGACTTCGTCTTAGACTATTAAACCCCCATCTCCTCTCTTTCTCTCTCTCTCCCCCCTCCCTTTGCCAAAAGCCCTTGCAAAGCTCCCAGTCTGTGCATGGAAAATAAAAAAGCAAACCTCTCATCTCTTTTTCTCTTTCTCTCCCTCTCTTCTCCCTTTGTCAAAAGCCCTTGCAAAGATCCTGGTCTGGGCATATAAACAGTATTACCATATTGACCTGTCTATAAGTTGACCCAGGATTAATTGACCCAGGATTTTGGAGTCCGTTTTGGGACATAATGTTTCTTATTTATAGACAAGTATATACGGTAACTTAAATTTAAATGGAAATTTAACATAAACAATTGTTAAATTCTTTCTTCTAAAGACAAGTGAATTAGATTCTTTTGACTTATTTATAATTAACTGCGTAAATGCAGCCACTCTTTTTATTAACTTTCCTATCTCTGGGTCTGAAGAAGACCATGCACTGTGAAGTTGAAGGCTTTCACGGCTGGCATCCATAGGTTTTTGTGGGTTTTTTGGGCTGTGAGGCCATGTAGAAGAATGTATTCCTGATGTTTCACCTGCATCTGTGGCTGGCATCTTCAGAGAAATCTCTGAATTTCTCTGAAGAAAGTTTCTCTGAAGATGCCAACCACAGATGCAGGCAAAACATCAGGAACACATTCTTCTAGAACATGGCCTCACAGCCCGAAAAACCCACCAAAACCTATAGACTGTGCACTGTTCTGGAGGTTCACTGTTTCATGCCACTCAGGGCTTCTGGATATATTGTCGTCATCCTGAAGCAGAAAACAGAATCCAGGCAAATGAACATTGTCAAACAAGAGCTCTGGAGTACTATTGGGCCAAGGTGAAGAGCTAAGACCTCTTGATCTCATGGAAGCTGGGTATCATCCTTGATTTTCTGTAAAATGCAGACTGGAAAGTTTGTTTCTGTTTGTCTCACATTCTTCTTTTTTTAAATTCCCACCCATCCCTTAACTAGGGCCATTGTAGGCTATAGTGCAGCTTGTGGTCAAGAAGATTGAGGTGCCACATTTCTAATTTTGGAGGACCAGGTCCCCCACAGCTCCTCAGACTGCTCAGGTTGCCTATCTATGGAAAAATTGTCATGGATCCCACTTCACAGTGTTATCTTCTGTATATAGGCTGTCAGGAAACTGGAGGATATGGCAGTCCATATTTCACCCCATCCTAGAATAAATCATAGAATCTTAGAGTTGGAAGAGACCACAAGGGCCATCCAGTCCATGCAAGAACTCTCAGTCAAAGCATACCCAACAGATAGCCATCCAACCTCTGTTTAAAGACCTCCAAGGAAGGAGACTCCACCACTCTCCAAGGGAGTGTGTTCCACTGTCAAACAGTTCTTACTGTCAGGAAGTTCCTCCTAATGTTGAGGTGGAATCTCTTTTCCTCTAGCTTGCATCCATTGCTCCAGGTCCTGTTCTCTGGATCCTGTAGATCCACTGTGGGCTGAAGTGCTTGACTTAATAGTTTTAAGTTAAGGAACATAGATTTCAATTGAAGTGGAGGGTTTTAACTAGGGATGTGGGAATCATTCATTGCAGTTCGCTAAACATACAAATTTTTATTTCTTGGCTCCTTTGATTTTTTTAAAATGAATAAGCCAAAAACTTTGCCACACGATCACCCAGGTCTGAGAATTTTCAGATAGTTCATTTACAAAGGAAATAAATGGGCAAAAAATATGCATGCACACTCTCTCAGCCCCAGAAAAGCCATGGAAAAACCCCTGTGGAGATTTTGCCAAGAAAACCCCAAGAACAACAATAATCAATATCATCATAGTGGGTGGCAGCAGGCGGCGGCAGCAGGACCGGCCTGGGGCCGGTCCAAAGGCCTCGGGGGGGGGCACATCTGGTCCCCGGGCCTTAGGTTGCCTACCCCTGCTCTACTGCTTTATCAGGAGCCCTGGTGGTGCAGTAGTTAAATGCCAGTACTGCAGCCATTTACAGCCACAAGATTGTGAGTTCGATCCCAGGCAGGGCTCCAGGGTCCACTCAGCCTTGCATTCTTCCGTAGGTCGCTAAAATGAGTATCCAGCTTGTTGGGGGCAATTAGTTTACATGTTGGAAAACACTTAGACAGTGCTTAAGTGCACTGATAAGCACTATAGAAATGTACTTGCTATTGCTGTTCAGTGCAGTTAAACAGCAGGGGTGCAGAGTCTGTGCATTCTCACTTTGCAAAGGTCTAGCAAGCAACGTAGGAAGCTGTCTTGCCAATGAGATGTTGAAATTGTGTATTTTGCTTGTTGACTGGTTTCAAATTTGTCAAATAGAAAATAGAAAATGTCATACAGTGGAGGGAGAGGGGAAGGTACCTTGGTATCACTTATGAGAAGGATACAGTGAAGAAGAGAAGCTGGGACTACTGCTCCTTTAGCTGAGAGGGGATAATGGGAGTGTAGTCCAAAACTTTTTCCAAGCTCTAATTCTCTCTCTCTCCCTCCCTCCCTCCTTCATTCTCTCTCTCTCTCTCTCCCTCTCCTCCTCTCTCTTCAGTACATACTATAATGCATTGAACTCAGTGGAGGATACAAATATGAGGCACATTAGTGTCCCATTAAATATGCAGATTTTCTTTTATAAAGCCAAATGGGACTAATTCTGAGCAACTTTTGGACACTGTGTTATTTTATCGTAACATGTAACCCTCCAGCTATTGTTGGACTGCAAGTTCCAGCATCCCTTAACTAGTGTAGCCATTGCTGAGGAATGCTGGAAGCTTGAAGCTGCAGTCCAGCAACATCTGGATCTTGAAAGCTGTGCAAGGTCAATCAGTTCTGGTAAGTACTTGGATGTGAGACTGCCAGAAAATACTAGATGCTGTAGGTTATTTTTCAGAGGAAGGAACTGACAAAACCACCTTTGACTATTTCTCCCCTAAGAAATTCCTGTGAAATGCATATGGTCATCATAAGTTGATGGGTGACTTGAAGTTAAATATATACACACTATATTCTCTGCAGCCCCTGGAGCCAAGTGGGCCATATCTAGCCCCAGGGCATATCTGGCCCAAGGCATCAAAGGAGGAGAAATAGGATGAATCCCAGAGAGCAATGCTTGCATTCTATGCATTCCTATTCATCTACCCTACTGCCTATTCATCTACCATGCTGCCATGTCCCCCCATGTTAATATCTTGGTAGCACAGGGGGTGGGATGCATGTGGCCCATTGCCAAACTACCTGGGGGTCACATGATTCCTACTAAATCTGTTTTTGTGGCCCATGACCTCTCCAATCTCTCCTCTCTGAAGTTTTGTGGCCACAAGAAAGAATGAACTGCCTCTCTTTGAAGGCTCCAGGAGCAGCACTTTGCCTTTTTAAATAGCTTACATGTCCACCTGCACTCTTCGCAAAAATCTAGAGTGGATTTGTTTAGGGCATTTGGGAAAATCCATATGCCTCCCCCAAAACTCGCCAAAAACTGACCCCTGAACACACCACAGCTGCACACTGCAGCTAGCAGAGGTCATTCTCTTTCTCACACACTTCTCCTCTGGCTTTCCTCCATCTTCTGGCATGTTGGTTGTGCACGCTTCAAGCAGGTAATAATGCCTACCTTGTTCTCAATATTTGACCCTCCTTTGTCCCCTTTTAGCAGGTCTCCATACCCTCTTCAACACCCCTTCCTCTAAAGCAGGGGTAGGCAACCTAAGGCCTGGGGGCCGGATGCGGCCCCCTGAGGCCTTTGGACCGGCCCTAGGCTGGTCCTGCCGCCGCCGCCCCCCACCTCCGCCCACCATGATGATATTGATTATTGTTGTTATTACTTGTTCTTGGGGTTTTCTTGGCAAAATCTCCACAGGGGTTTTGCCATGGCTTTTCTGGGGCTGAGAGAGTGTGCATGCATATTTTTTTATTTTTTATTTTTATTTTTAAAAATCATATTTATTTATTTATTTATTTATTTATTTATTTTTGGTGCTTCGCCCCCCCAATTGTCTGAGGGACAGCAACCCGGCCCTCGGCTCAAAAAGGTTGCCTACTCCTGCTCTAAAGGTTTCAGGAAAGTTAGGTCCTGGCCCCTGAAATCCACTCTCCTATCCTCACAGAGGCATTTAAAAAGATAATGACTAACATGGTAACAGGAGACCCTCAAAGGTCTCTGACCAGACATCCCTTCTCACACCACTTTCAACCTCTCTCTCATGGTGACATGCTGAAGGACCCAAGGGCTGCAAAAACAGTCTTATGGCTGGATTTGGCCCTTGAGCCAGATATGGTCCATCTGGCTTGAGAGGCTGCAGAGATTGCTGTGTCTGTGTGTGTGTGTGTGTGTGTGTGTGTGCTCCCAGCATTTCTCCGCATTGGCTATATCAGCTAGGGAATGTTGGGACTTGCAATCCAACAATAGCTGGAGAACCATATGTTGCAATAAAGCCTGTAGCTTCAATCTCCACCCAAAATGATATCCATGTCTTTTTTCAACACTTCCAGTTAAAGTGACTGTAAATTTGCAACCACTAGAACTTCATCTTTAATAGGAGCAATGGTGTCATTGCCATCCATGTTCTTGCTCTCCAAGCGCCTCACAATATCTCAGTTTGTATTTTCAGCACCACATTCTCCACTGCCACCTCTCTCCTTGCATCACAACAGTTAGCTCATGTGTGTGCTAAGCAATCCAGGTTTGAAAAACTCACTTCTCCCATCTTCCACTGACCCTGGGGTCATAGAATTTGAGCAAATTCAGACCTAGAGCTAGGGGATAGTTCAAGGTGGGGGCAAACATAACCTGAATGTTCTATCAATGGCTCCTCATGCCCAAGAGAACCATCAATGTCTGGTGCTGAACTGGATCCCTAGTATGTTACTATCATCTATTTGAACTAAGTTAACAGGAGTGTCCAATGCCTCAGATTGCAAGCCCAAACCCGTAGCCACAACGTGGTTTATCAGGCATCTAGTACAACCCAAGTACAAAATTGCCACCACATCCATGCTTCCCCCCTAGGGTTTCTCAATTTAACTTGCACAAAAAAGTTAGTAGCTCCACTACTCACTTTGAGCTTGTTGCACCTAAGTTCCTTAGTGTGCCCTTCAGCACTTTCTAAGGAAGGTTATCATCACTTCTTGCCAGCTGTGCATTGCTTTTAAAGCCCTATATTGGGTCCTCATTGCCAAATTGTTCACTGACACATGTTACTGCTACCAGTGCTGATGCTCTCGCCAAGCCACTGCTGCTCTCTTAGTCATACCTAATGCAGTTGCTGCTCCTCTTCCCTGCTCTGCCCTCACAGGTGCTGTCTAGACATCTTGGGCAATGTGCCCCTCCTTGCCACAATGCAAGCACACTCCCAAGAACAGGTGATGCTCTCTCTACAACTCAGTTGCCCTCTCAGAGGTCTTCACTTTCCTGCCAACTTTGCAGTCAGCCTATGCCACTGCTTGGCAAATTTTACTGCCTTCTTGACTATTTATCCTTGCTGGATAGGAACACCCATTCCATTAGGGTGCCAGGGTTATCTCTCAGCAATGTCCATACCAGGATATCTGGGCCCAGATCATCTCTGAACTACTGGATTTTGGTAAACTCAACCAGTCTGGTACTTTTGCCACCAACCTTCAGAAATCTTGACATATTCAGTCCATTACTCCCTCCACCAGCTTGCCTCCACCTTAGGCAAAATTACCCAGGATGCCCACCATGATATATTGTCATGCACCCACCTTGACCATAGGCAACATCTTTCCATTTTCCTTTCTTTCCCAATGACTATAGTTAAAACTGAACTTGTCACCTCATTATCATATCCATAAGTTTTGCATTTCTATGACTATTTATATAGTCTTATTATAAAGTTCTTTCCTGGGCAACACTTCACTCCATGCATTTGAGGAAGTAGACCCAGTCTGTGAAAGCTTATGGTACAACTTCCTTGGCTCAGTTAGTCTCAAAGGTGCTACAAGATCCCTTTGCATACTGATACTTGGTCACCAACTGCCTCGGGTTTAAAAAATGTGTGAGGGCCTTCTCCTGGTGGAACAGATCCTTGAAGCATGCATGGAGGCTCATCATGAAGGCCTACAAATTGTTCAGTGTGGGCAACATTGCATCGTATAGATGTACCAGCCATTCTTCTGCCTCACCTTTGCTGCTTCTGATGGGAAGGTGTGTGGCCATAAAGTCAGCTACTTGGGTGAGGAAACATGGCAGTCTTTCAGCACTCCCATAAAAACTGACTTCCCAGTGCCAGTTGCCATGTGCTGAGGGGCTTCCTGGCAGCAGCTGAGACCCACTATCCAGAATCACCATGGGTGATTGGTGGCCCTGATCCACCAGCTGTCCAGACACTGACCCCCTCGGATCTTGGTCACCATAGTTGTTGCACTGGCCATTATCCTGTGCCTGACACTCCTCTGTTTCCAATTCACTGATGAGGAAGGCCTTTTCTGAATGCATTACTTCATCGATTCACTTCCATAAGGAGTCCTAACAAATTGTCATGTACTGGCTGACCTTAGTTCAGAAATCTAAGCCTCGGTGCAAACCCAGAAAACTTTATTCATACAACTAAAGCTGTTTACAGCATGACAATATTAATAGGACTAAAGCAATTTTTGTACACAGTATATTAAAAAGCACAGAGCAATACAAACCCTTTTGCACACTCCAACCCCATTTGTACACACTTGAAAACATCCCTCTTCCCAAGACTGTGTCTGTCTGTACCAGGCATTTCCCATAGAACTGACCTTGACTGTTCCTAAGGCCTATTACCTCCCCTTCACACCAACTCCCTACCCAACTTCAGGAAAACAAACATTGCTTCCACCAGCATTATTAGAGATGTGGGTGCCTGTCTCATTCCCCTCCAACAGCCTCCCCTGCCAAGCTTCTAGACTGGTGTTGGAGAATCCCAAGATGGTGACTTCCAGGACTTCAGCATTCATGTCAGAGTTGCCTTGGTTGGGCAAATTCAGACCTTCATTCCCATTGTGACCATCATGAGACTATCTCAGTTCATCACCAACTCAAGGCATGTGAAGCAGAAGCTGAGAAATCTCCAAACTCTCATGTCAGTCAAAATCCCCAAGTGGCCGTGCAAGCTGGAAAGTTTTTGGAAAAGGTGACTTATCCAAATCTAGGTTGCAGGTATCTCTCTCAGTCTGTCCTTTGCTCTAGAATAGATTAGGGTCTCTTTCACACCACACAATCATAACACTTTGATCCCCCTTGGACTGCCATGGCTCCATACTACGGAATCCTAAATTCTGTAGTTTTGCAGTGCCTCCTCAAATATAAATCCCAAGATTTCATAGGAGGCAGCCATGGCAGTTAAAATAGTATTAAACTGCTATAATAGTCCAATGTGAAAGAGGCCTGGAAGTGATCCAGTGTTGAGAGGGCTGAATATGATCTTGATACAGATAACACCCTTGATAGTGAAGTTTGAATTGATTTTGCCTATATTCCAACAAAATATTATGCCTATATTTCACCAAAATAAACTTTTCTTAAAAAGCAATATAGAAATGCCTTTAAAATAAATTGAAGGTGAAACAATGGGAGAGGGGGCAACCGTGAAAGAAAGTGTTCCTGCCTCTTGATTAGGAGCTGCATCGATTGAACTTCAGCCTGCTAGAGGCTCTGCTAAATCAGAAAAAAAGTGGTAATTGTGACTCCCTGAGGATTCATCTATGTATGTAGAGTGCTTAATTTTCTGATATCTCACAGCTGGATAGATGAGCTGCTTTGTGAAGGTGCTTTCCATTTGAGCTGATGTGAGAAGATGCACATGTTATATCCCTGTAGTGTTATGTGATCATTCATCTGTACATCCAAGTCAACATTTGAGGTGACATTCACCAAGAACTAATGTCTTTAACCACATATATCCAGCAACCCTAAGGGGGAGTTTTTCTGGCATTAATCCTATAAACCTTGTCTTTTATTTTTGTCTGGCTGTATGTCTCAAAAATTTTAGAAACTTTTTTTTTACCATTAAGATTCCTCCTCAGTCATAACAGTCTGCAGAAAAAGATGAACAGCTGTTCAAAAAGACAGCAGCTGAAGAATTTCAAAACACTTCTTGCTGCCTGTTTAGAGAGTATTTTTGCAGCTTTTTGCATTTTCCAAAAAGAACCAAAAAGTTGATAAAGAGAACTGTCTCACCTGTGTATATTAAAATATGTCTAAATGGTATTTTAATGTAGATATCAAATATCTATGATAATAAACGATAATGTAACTCTGAGTGCCATAGACACGTGAAATATGGCTTGCTTGCTATGCATCCCTAGGACTTTTTACCTGGGAGTTATTTGGTCTGTAAAATACATTAATCAGTTTTAATTAAAGCACTGACTTTCATTCATTTTTATGTGTCAATTTATCTGAAGCCTTCAGTACCATCTTCAGTCACTGGGTGGCAGATTTCTCTAACCAGCACATAGTTTTGCAGCCAGCTAGGGTGGAATAGATCAAAGAACAAGGTTGTGTGGGTGATTTCTCTCCATTGTTGTTGGGGCAGCATCCTTGTTATGTGCACAGAGTGGGAAGATGTTTCCCTGAAGAGGCTAGAAAGGTGAATCATTGCAGGACCTTAGATGGAGTGACCACAGTATGTCCCATTCTGACAAGTGTTTGGTTTTTCTGAAAAGTTTCAATGTATTAAACTAAAGGTTATTTGGACACTTGCAAAGCCAGGTGATCTCCTGGTGTGTCTGTAGAGAGGAATGAGTCTCAAACAACAGCAAATTCTGTTCTTGCTTAATTGCAAGAAAAGTGAAGAAAATGTATGTTCAGGAAAGTGCAAACCTTGTGTAAACCTTATCACAAATCATGAGTTAGTCAGTTGCTGTAATGGAGACAAAACTCTGTAAAAACTCATAGAAGAGTCTGGTATTATTTTTGTATGCCTTGTAAATTGACTCCAGCCACTTTAAGTCCCTCACCTCCACCACGGCTACTCCTCTTTTTTGCTCAAAAGTTCCAACAAGATGTTTACAGAATGTGGGCCTCAGCAGTCGGGAGGCCATGGGCCGCCCTGGGAAGGTGCGCCGCAGGACCGAGGCATCCTCATGCCTCGATCCCGTGGCACACTGTCGGCGCCCCAAGAAAGGAGCACTAAAATAGCGCTCCTTTCATACATCGCCGAAAGTGCGCCGCAAAAGCTTGCGGCGCACTTTCGGCGACCCTTCTGCTGCAGCATGTCCAGACGCTGCAGCGGGAGGTTGTCTTCGGAGTGCCGCCCGTGCGGAGGGCCGGCGGCTCTGAGGACAACCTCGGGAGGAGGAAGGGGCACCGAGCGTGCGGCTGCCCCTCCCCTTCCTTGCGCCGAGGACAGCTTTTTAAGCCGTCTGCCGAGGCCCTAAGTTATTAAATTTGGCAATTTTACTAGATCATCTATGACAAAACAATGTTAACTATATTTAATGCATAAATGAATTTTTACCTATTTAAATGTTTAGACCTTTTATTGTGTATTCTAGAGAGCCAGTGTGGCATAGTGGTTTAGATATTGGACTATGACTCTGGAGACTAGAGTTTGATTCCCTGGTCACTATGAAACCATGAAACCCACTGAGTGATCTTGAGTAAGTGACATGCTCTCAGTCTCAGGAAAACGCATGGCAAACCTCCTCTGAACAAAGCTTGCCAAGAAAATCCCATGATAAGTCTTTAGATATGAAACATCCACATATGTGTTTTGCTGAAGGTTTTTAAACAGAAATTAGATGGCCATCTCAGGGGTGCATTTGCTGTGGATTCCAGGCAGAGGTTGGTTGGATTGGATTAACCTTGGACCATAGAATCATAGAGTTGGAAGAGACCTCAAGGGCCATTCAGTCCAACCCCCTGCCATGCAGAAAATCACAATCAAAGCATACGTGACAGATGGCCATCCAGCCTCTGTTTAAAAACCTCCAAAGAAGGAGATTCCACCACACTCCGAGGGAGAGTGTTAACTGTTGGACAGCTCTTACTGTCAGGAAGGTCTTCCTAATGTTTAGGTGGAATCTCTTTTCCTCTAGTTTGAATCCATTGCTATGGGTCCTGTTCTCTGGAGCTGCAAAAAACAAACTTGCTCCATCCTCAATATGACGCCCCTTCAAATACATATACAGGGTATAACAATTTGGGAAATGTGCATATATATATATATATATATATATGCGCATTCCAAAACATATGAAGGTTGAAACTGTGTTTAACTTTTAATTTTCAATCTTTTTTAAAACATTAGAAATTGAGAAATGCCCCCAAATCCTTCAAAATGACATTTTATAGTATATGTTTCTTGTTGTTGTATATCTTCAAGTCAGTTCAAACTTACAGTGATCTCTACGATGGTTTTCCTGGCAGGATTTCTTATTCAAAGGAAGTTTACCATTGCCTTCTCCTCTGAGATGGAGAGAGAGAGACAGACAGATTTGCCCATGATTACCCACTCGGTTTCTATGGCTGAGCAGAGATTTGAACACTGGTCTTTCGGAGTCTTAGCCTAATATTCAAACCATTACTCCACACAGCCTTTTCTAAGGTTTTCTCTGTCAAATTTATTCAGAGGAAGATACCCATTGCCTTCCTCCAAGGCTGAAAGTATGGGACCTCTGGGTCCTATTCTCTGGAGCAGCAGAAAACAAGCATGCTCCTTTTTCCATATGACATCCTTTCAAATATTTAAGCATGGGTATCATATCGACTCTTAACCATCTCTTATCCAGGCTAAAAATACACAGATCCCTAAGTCTCTCCTCATAAGACATGGTTTCCAGAACCTTCACCATTTTGCTCATCCTCCTCTGGACACAGCTTGTCAATATCTTTTTTGAATTGTGGTGCCCAGACCTGGACACAGTATTCCAGGTGAGGCCTGAACAAAGCAGAATACAGTGGGGCTGTTACCTTGATCTAGACTTCTATTGATGCAGCCTAGAACTTCATTAGCTTTTCTAGCTGCCAAATCACACTGAACTCATGTTCAGTTTCTGGTCTACTAAGGCTCCTAGTCCCTCCTGCATGTACTGCTATCAAGTCATGTGACACCCATCCTATATCTGTGCATTTCAGAAGACTGTGAACAAAATGATGAAAGGTCTGGAAATGAAGTCATATGAGGAGCAGCTTAGGGAGTGGAATATATTTAGCCTGGAGAAGAGGTTAAGAGGTGACATGTTAGGCATGTTTAAATATTTGAAGGGATATGAAGGATGGAGCCAGCTTGTTTTCTGGAATGGGTTCAAGCTACAGGAGAAGAGATTCCGCCTAAACATTAGGAAGGACTTCCTGACAGTAAGAGCTGTTGGACAGTGGAATGCACTGCCTCGGAGTATGGTGGAGTCTTCATTGGAAGTTTTTAAACAGAGGCTAGATGGGCATCTGTTGGGAGTATATTTGTGATTGAGTGGCAAGGGGTTGGACTGGATGGCTTTTGGAGGTCTCTTGGAACTCTATGATTCTATGATATTCAGTCATAAACCTAAGGGGAAGCTATCATAAGGCAAGATTTCTTCAGAAGAGAAATCTGAGAGTGTGACACTCAAGGCCACCCAGTGAATTTCAATGGCTGAGTGGGAATTTGAATCTTGGACTCCTAGAATCCTAATCCAACAGTCTAACTATTATATCACACTAGTTCCAGCTTTAGACATATTTAAAACAGGCCAATAGAAATCTCTGTGACTGAAGGTGAACATAAGTCCCATTGCTTTCAAAGGAACCACACTAAGTATGACTAAAACCTAATAGACCATTAGGTTGGATTTAGACTTGATTAGGGCAAGCTCACTGAAATCAACAAGGCTTTTGAAAGTAATGGTGATTAACGTACCATTGATTTCAATGGATATCCTCTTTGAATGAGTAAATCTTAATCCAGTCTAGTTGTGTGTTTTTAAAAAAAAAACAACAAAAAAAACAACAGCTGCTCCTTGATTAATTATAGTACAATTTCAGTGATAAAATTGACTTATTTTATTAATTAAGCAATTGAACATCAGTGTGGACATTAATAGAATAGCTAGTCCCCTTGTCTGACATGGTGGTTCAGTGGTAGAATCTCTGCTTTGCAT
Organism: Phrynosoma blainvillii; assembly: GCA_026167975.1. Classification (NCBI taxonomy): domain Eukaryota; kingdom Metazoa; phylum Chordata; class Lepidosauria; order Squamata; family Phrynosomatidae; genus Phrynosoma; species Phrynosoma blainvillii. Next base: position 16,203,082 of record JANUYF010000011.1, on the reverse strand, counting down.
TCTGAAAAGTCAAAAATTCACCATCACCCCAGCATCTCCAGGGAGGGCAGTGGAAAACAAAAACCCTCTGAGATATTGGAGAGGAACCACATGCAAGTAGATAACAGACAGTGAGAGGGACTGGCACCCCAGCATAGATGTATAAGGGCCTTTCTCTGTTCATACCATGTGCATACAAAGCTATGACAGAAACAAGTTTAAACTCTTCTAACTTTGGCTTCTGAATTTGGACAGAAGCCTCACATCAGAGCCTGGCAAGGTCTGCTTATGAACAGATGGAAATCCTGTATGAAGCTAGTGATTCACTGCATTAAAAAGGAAGATGGGGAGGGTGGAGAAAACAATGACAAATCTATTAGTCAATGTGTAAGGAAGGAAGGGGAGAGGTCAGTCGTGGCTGCAGCTCCCATCAAAGCAGTGAATCCACTCTTAATGGAAGGTTTAAAGGAGCACAGCAGGTTGCTGAACCTAGTCCCTAAATGGGCCCAGCACTGGGAGAGCACCTTTGAAGTTACCCAAAACCTGGAGTGGATTCATCACCCCAGTGACATGGGAGCCACTGGCCACTATTGGAGTGGAAGGGATTCAGCTTCAGGTTCAAGCAAAAGAAGCATTTGCTAAATATCCATTTTTTGTGCCAATCACATAAGACAAAGGAGCCCTGGCTTCACCCATAGTGGATGCACTTGACACGCTCTGCATCCTCAGCATTTCTATCACCCAGTCTGAGATGGCCCATTGGTAATGCAGCCTCAAGTGGACTCCCAGCTGCCCCAGGGGGCCCTCAGTGGTGGCAAAAGCAGATGAGTGCCAACACAGTGCCCTATGGTGCCCCTGGGGTAACACTGCTACAGATCCTGGTGAATTTGTAGGAAACACCTGGATTTCTCAATGCTTCTATACTGGAGGCATTGTTGGGAATTAAAAAGGAAGATGATTGTCATTTATGCTGCATCTTGACAGAAAGCCTTCCCCACTATGACTGTCCCATATCGGCAGCAGCAGCAGCAGCAGCAGCAGCAGCAGCAGCCAAATTTGAATCCAGGTTATCCAAGATGCTGAGTAGTGTTCCTAAGTAGCTCCAACACCATGAAGAGCTCTTTTAAGGGACCTGGAAGAAGTCACTGCAAGGGAGCCAGGAACACCACACACACACAGTATGGGCCCCTGACAACTTCTGCATCACAGTGTCCAATTTCTCTCCTTATTCTGTGTGTCGTATTTTCCACAGAAACTCTTTGCATGTCCAGAAAGGGAGAGGGCAGCACACTTTCCCCTCATAGTCCTGTCATGTCTCAAATAAGCTGTCAGTTGTTGATTCTGTCAGTGTTAGATGGAATGGCATTACCTATTTTATTGTGCTATTGTTTCAGTTGTCTTTTTCCTGTGAACCAAATGGAGCAAAATGTATTTGACATAGACTCCCCTTCTATGGAGGTCTTTAAAAAGAGATTGGGAGGCTCCTCTCAGGAATGATTAACTGTGGGTTTCTGCATTGATGGTCCTTGTGGTCCTTTCCAGCTCTATGATGTTGTAGCACAATAAGATTACCCTCGTGCATGCCTGCTGTGAGGATCCAATGCAGGCCATTGAGTATGTGTCCTTCCCATCCTCTGGCTCAATGCTTTGGGGCTGTTACATATAGAGGACAGAGCAGGAAAATGCAGGAAGTGTCTGCAAGAACCCAAGGAAGAGAAAAAGCCCTTGGTGTGGGGAGGCTCTTCTCATCAGCACTTCTTTAAACCTCAAGGGGCAAATGATGTGTACAGTATTGATCTGGGCTTCTTCTCCTTGTTTGACCAAGGAATCATCTCCACCCACACCAGCACCCCCCCCCTTTCCTCTCTTTACTGATTTTTCCATCTCTCTCCAATGCGCTACGCTTTTTAATCCATCCAGGTCATCACTTCCTCAAGTTGGGCCAGCCACAGGGTCACTGCTAACGATATGCTAATGAGAACAGACCAATCAATCCCCCCCCTCAATCAGGCAATCAATCAACACTGCAGGTGTTCCTGATCTCAGCCTAGGAAGGCATGGTGCTGGGTTTTAATACTAGCTATTCCTCAGTTGATGTAGGTGGGCCTGAACTCAAGGAGGCAGCCTATAAAAAGAGGGAGGGAAGGAGGTGAAGGAGGATGTGATGTGTGGGTGTATGTATAGTTGTATCTTTTAAGTTGAGGTGTCAATCCTAGCACCTGTTGACAAATCAGAGGCTTTTGTCAAGAATAACATAGAGTTGTACCCAAGCCCTTGGCTCCAAGGGGGGGGGGTGCAGGGGGTGCAGGCTGCACCAAGTGACACCCTAAGCAAGAAGTAACACTACTGCTCATCAAACCTCTGCCTTTGGGCAGAAACAGGCTGTGGCATTCACCTGCATCTTTTAAAATGCTGAAGAGATGCTGTGAGTTAGGTGAGACTTAGTGGGAGGAGAAAGGAAAAGACCCAGTTGTTAAAAAGTATTTTTTTAATTAAATTTTTTAAAATTTAAATTTAAAAATTTGCCATGGTTTTAATTTTTTTAAAAAAATCACATCATGAAAGCTTATAGCACAGTTAATTAAATTGCCTTGCATGATCCAGCATAACATTTAAATCGGGTGGTATCCTGATATTATCCAAAGGATTTTGCTGCCAAATTTGCCACCCAAATGCAGCCTGGGTCCATCCCTACTCCCAGGGCCACTCAGCATGGCTTTTTTCAAAGCTGAGAGTTTTCTAGCTTGAGAAAATGGCCACCAGACCAGCCCTGGAAGTGGGGATGGACCCAAGCTGTGATTTTGGCAGCAAAACCCTTGTGATAGAGTCTGGATGCCGCCCAATTTAAAATTTAAACCCAATCAGGTAAGGCGATTTAATTAACTGTGCAATAAACTCTTTAATCTTACAAAATTTTCACTTTAACCACATGTGTCAGACTTGACTAGATTCAGTAACTTTGCGTAGCAACAAATCCAGCCAATTGTATCAACCAGAGGTTTATTGAGAACACACAACCAGTAATTCATCGGTCAGCGTTTAAGCCAGAACTGTCCCCTTTACGACACCACATTCTGACTCACTATAATTTCCACTCTATTCCACTCTATTCCACTCTATTATTTCCATCTATCTTAATCCTGACGCTTTTCTTCTGCCCCTTCTCCTTCCGTATCTCTTCCCCGTCTCTCCCTCTATTCCACGCTATGGTGTCTTTTATATCTTCTGTTTGGTGCCGATCTTTCTCTTCTACTCTATGATGCGGTGACGTCTCAGCATGAGGACACTCTCTAATCCGAACTCTCTTGCAGTTCCTTCCGGTCTCTCTATCCTTCTCCTCTCGTTTTTCCTCTCAATCACATCCGTTCTCCCTAGATGTGCCTCGACTCCACCTCTTGCCGTTCCGATCCACTTTATTTCAAGGACGCCACGCCTTGCCTCCTATCTTATCTCACGTCGCGCTTCAAGGTAAGGGATATTAACCCTTTCACAACAAGTTATTTTTAACTAATAGATGTCCAATCCGGTTTTCTCTTAATTCTAGCAGATTACTTCACTTACAGTCACAAATATATGTGGCAATCACTTTTCTTCTTATAAACTTTCTCTCCTTTTAGTCTTTATAATCTTCGGTTATTTATATCTTACAAATATCGTAGACTTCCAAGTCTGACAAATTTTTTAATCTCCCACTTATGTGGTGTCATAAGTGGGAGTTCTGAAGGGGAGGGGGGAAAAAAGAGGAAGAGAGAGAAAAAGAAAAAGGTCTGACGTTTAGAGAGGTAGAAGGGGGAAGAAAAAAAAAGCCCCAACACGTGAAGACTTGTGTTTAACTTGGAGGCTGTGTTCTTTTATGGTATTCTTATATTGTGTATACACATATATTTTGAAAAGTTATTGGAGAATTAATACGGTTAAGGTAAGAACCCTAAGATAGATTAATTGTAATTAAGAACAAATTAAGAATAAATTGGGAAAATTAATTATAGAATTATAGAACTCATTGATTAAATTGAGTAATAAAAATTTCGAAAAGAAATCAGTGATAATATAATTATATATATATATATATATATATATATATATACACACATAGAAATTATAAACTAAAATTTGTAAATAAATAAATAAATAAATAAATATAGGGTTCTTGCCTGAGGCTAAATTTGAGGGGGGGGGGAAAGTACACATTGGGGGGCCAAAGAAAAGGATAAGGGAGATAATAATAATAACAATTTGTTAAATATTTGTTTTTTATTTCAGAAAACCCCTAAGTGAACTGTCGGAGATATATTTAATACAAGGACAGATATTTTGGGGGTGTAAAGAGAATTAAAGGGAATCAAAGAAATTGTTAAAAACTATAAGAAATAAGACGGATAATGATGTCCAGGAATCAAATAAAAGCTCAGAGCAACTCCCAACTACCTAGACGACCATCACTTGAGCAGCCAAAGAGTGCAGACCCTAATCTTTCTTTATTAGATGAAATCAGAAAGCTACGTCTGGAAATTAGGCGGGAAATGTTGGACTTTAAAACTGAAATTCGTGAAGAAATTAGAAATGAACTCCAAGGGATAAACCAGACAATAGAAAAAATTTCCGGTGAATTAGCCACTGTAAATTGCAGGATTGATAAATTGGAAAATACAAATGAGAGATTTTCGGAAGAATTAGAAGAGATAAGACAGATAAGAGACCGAGACCTAGATGAAAAAGCATTAAGTGAACAAAAACTTAGGGAAAAATGTGTTAAAATTCGAGGTCTCATTGAAAGTAAAGATGAAAATTTAATGGAAACATTAAATATAAGTTTGTCTAAATTTTTGAGTGTCGATCAAAAAATTTTCAGTATGAATTGGATAGAATTTTTTGTTTAAATTCATACGTAGCCAAACAAAATAATTTACCATGAGATGTGGTGGTCTACTTCATCCGTAGACAAACGAGAGATCTCCTACTTAGGACACATAGTGAAATGCCCCTGGAAATTAATGGCAAAGTGGTTCAAATTCTGAAAGATGTGCCTGTAAGAATTTTGAAAAAACGTAAAGAATATGCTTTTTTAACAACATTCCTTAGACAAGAAGGAATTCCATATAGGTGGGGATCCTATTAATATGGATTAATATTTTGGTGGCAGAAGAGGAGAATTGTATTAAGATCAGTAAGTGAAGCTAAAAGATTTTGGGAAAGACTAGAGAGGAAAAGAGACAGGAAGAGTAAAGAAAAAGAAGAAGCAAATAAAAGAAATAAAGAAAAGAAATCAGAATCCCCTAATATAGATGAGAAAAGAATCTTGCTGAAAAAGGGTGGTAAGATAGTCAGGAAGAATTGGGAGCAAGTAACTGGCGATATAATAAGGGGAGAGTATCGCTAGACGAGGATTTAGATCTAGAACCACCTGGAGACCAAGATAGCCAAGAGGAAGAACTAAATAAAGGTTTGGGATCTGATAATGACTGAAGGGTAAGTCTTATACATATTACTAAGTCAGTGAAATCTTTAAGAGTAAAGGAAGAGATATGATAAGGATTTAAAAAGAAGAGGGCTGAATTATAACGATAAAATGGATAAAATTAAATTTATTTCTTGGAATGTAAAAGGAATGAACATGCCCCAAAAAAGAAAAAAATATATTTCATTATATCCAAAAACAAAGACCAGATATTTTGTGTTTGCAGGAAACACATATAAGGGATAGAGATTCCAAATTTCTAATTTGTAAGAAATTAGGTCAAGAGTTTATAGCAGCAGCAAAGAATAAAAAAATGGAGTGGCATTATATATTTCAAATAAGTATGAAGCGAAAAAATTGTTAGCAGACCCCCAAGGGCGATTTATTGTAGTGGAAATTGGAATAAAAGGGGAGAAAATTATAGTAATTGGCCTATATGGGCCTTTAACTAATAAAAGAGAATTCTATGAGATATTGCTAAATCAATTAGAAAATATTGAAAATAATGAGAAAACGATAATCTTAGGAGATTGGAATGGGGTAATAGATCCTCAAATTGATAGAACCTCTTACAGAAAGACAAAATTATCGCAAGGCAAGTTACCCCAAAGTTTCTTCGAATTACAGGAAAGATTGACATTAAAAGATGCTTGGAGGATAGTCAATGGAAATAGTAGGGATTATACGTTCTTCTCACATCCCCACAACTCATATTCTAGAATAGATATGATTCTCTTGTCTTCAAATCTGACTAAAAGAATCCACAAAATGGATAATTTACCAGCCATCTGGTCAGATCACAATCCGGTTATGATGATAATTAAAAATGGAAGTAGAGATTTCAATTGGAGATTTGATGTTAAAATATTGAAAAATGATCAGACGATTAAAGAAACCCAGAAAAATTTAGAATGGTTTTTTCAAGAGAATTTGAATAAAGAAACATCTGTAGATGTTGTGTGGGATGCAGGGAAGGCATATATGAGGGGCTATTTTATAAAGAAAGGTGTCGAACTAAAAAGACAAAGAGAAAAACAAATGGAGAATTTGAAAAATGAAATTAAAATTAAAGAAAGTCAATTAAAAGAAAAACCAAATAATAGGAAGTTACAGATAGAATTACAAAAATTGCAGAAACATATGTCTATATTATTAACAGAAGAAATACAGAAAAAACTAAAATATATACGTCAAAGGAATTTTGAGAATGCCAACAAACCTGGGAAATTCTAAGCTTACCAACTAAAAAAGGCACGAGAAAAAAGAATTATAACATTATTAAAAGAGGGACAAAATAGTTTTTCAACCCAAGAACAAATCAAAAGGATAATGTTTGAATATTTTTCAAACATATACAGAACTAATAATAGGAATTTGGAAGTAACTGATAAATATTTGCAAAAACAGAATATAACCATAATGACAGAAAAATATAGAAATTATCTTAACAAGAATATAGAATACCAAGAAATTATGGATGCAATAGCTCAGTTAAAAATTGGAAAGGCTGCGGGCCCAGATGGGTATAACGCGGAATACTATAAAAAATTTAAGGAGCAATTGGCGAATCCTTTGTTAATGGTATTAAATAAAATAAAAGAGGGTTATATTCCGCAGACGTGGAAAGATGCTAATATTACTTTAATCCCCAAAGAAAATAAAGATAAAACGGAACCAAAAAACTATCGGCCAATTTCATTATTAAATGTTGATTATAAGATATTTGCAAACATTATTGCTAAAAGGTTAAAAAAATGGTTAATAGAATGGATTTCGGATGATCAATCAGGCTTTTTACCAAATAGAAGAATCCAAAATAATACCAGACATGTAATTAATTTGATTGAATTCTATAACAAAAATATAGATAAACAAGCGGCATTGATCTTTTTCGATTTAGAAAAAGCATTTGATAATTTAAATTGGGAATTTATGTATAAATTAATTGGAAAATTAAATATGGGATCTAATTTTATGAAGTGGATAGAAATGATTTATAATAACCAAAGAGCTAAATTAATAATAAATGGTGAAATGACTAAAGACTTAAAAATCCAAAAGGGAGTAAGACAAGGATGCCCCCTTTCCCCTTTGTTATTTATTATGTGTTTTGAGATTTTATTGGGAGAGATACGGAATAATAATAAAATTAAAGGAGTTAAAGTAAGAGGAATGGAATTTAAAACCAAAGCCTTCGCTGACGATTTAATGATATCAATATCAGATCCATGTGAAAGTATTATTGAATTACTAAAAACATTAGAACAATTTGGCCGGGCTTCTGGACTTAAAATCAATAGAGAGAAAACTATGTTGATGTTTTTAAATGTCCCTGAAAAAGAACAACAACAGATAAAAGACAAAACTCAATACTTAGAAGCTAAAATGATTAAATATTTGGGTATAAATTTTACCACAAAGAATTCAGAACTATTTAAAAATAATTATGAAAAAATATGGTCAGAAATTAAACATGAAATGAATAGATGGAAAAAATTAAAATTATCATGGATGGGTAAAATATCTACCGTTAAGATGAACATCTTACCCAAAATGATGTTTTTATTTCAAAACATACCGGTACTGATAAATGATGCGCCTTTTACTAAATGGGAGAAAGACATTTCTAAATTCATATGGGAGGATAGAAAACCCAGAGTAAAAATGAAATATATACAAGATGCTGTAGAACGTGGAGGACTAGGATTACCAAATTTTAAATTATATTACTATGCGTGTGCCTAATTTGGTTGGAAGATTGGATTTGTCTTAAGAATGAAAGGAATTTAAGATTAGAGGGATTTGACAATGTCTATGCTTGGCATGGATACTTAATATATGATAAATTGAAGGTCCATCAAAATTTTAATGATCATTACCTAAGACGAGCGCTTCTAAGAATTTGGATGAAAGTAAAGAAATTTTGGCCTGATAATATTCCACTGTGGACCGCAATTGGTGAGATGGTAAACAAGGAGGACAAATTTAACAAGGAAAATTGGTTAACTTATAGAGATTTATTTAAAAAAACGATAAAGGGAAAAGAAATTAAAACACAGGAAGAATTAAACAAGGAGGGATTTAGGTATAATTGGTTTACATATAGACAAATAAGGGAAAGATATACAATTGATTTGAAAACCAGGAAGATAGGAAATTTAGATAAAAAAATTGAGGAGATTATTTTTTCAGATAATAACAAAAAAATATCGCAATTGTATAAATTATTATTGACAATGGAAATGGAGAAAGAGACAATCAAACCACAAATGGTCAAATGGGCCCAGGATTTCGGATTTAATATAGAATTAGGACAATGGGAAAAAACTTGGCAAAAGAGATTAAAATATACATTAAGCAGTGCTATTAAAGAAAATTACTATAAATTACAATACCGTTGGTATTTAACCCCAGTTAAACTTGCCAGAATGAAGAAATCTTCGGATATTAAATGCTGGAAGTGTGATAAAGGTGATGGTTCACTTTACCACCTTTGGTGGAAATGTCAAAAAGCTAAAGAATTTTGGAGAAATATAATAAAGATAATATCTGATATCCTGGGTACCACTTTAGAAAATAACCCACAGATGTTTTTATTAAATATGGTAAAAGATTCTGAGTTGGGGGAAAAATTCGGTAAACTATTGTTTAATCTTATTATTGCTACTAGGATTATATATGCTTCAATGTGGAAACAAAAAGAAATACCATCTGTACAGAAATGGACGATGAAAGTCATGGATATAATGGAAATGTATAAGCTGACGATCTTATTGAGAGAAGAGAATGAAGAAACTTTCAAGAAAACCTGGCAACCAGTGATGGACTATTGGAGACAAAATGGGGAGTTAGTTACTACAATAGGTTTATTATAAAGAATATAGAAAAAGACAATAGAATTGCTGTAAAATGGTAAATATAATTCGAAAATCTTTATATAATAATAATTAAGTTAAAAAATGAGATATTGTTCTTAAGTTAAAACATGTATGGTGTGAGATAAACAGCAAGACATGGTAATAGAAGTTAGGAAAGAAAAGGGCAAAGCTCAAAGAAAGTCTGGTGAAGGAAGTATTTTAGTGTATGTCATAGTTTTATGTTAGTTTATTTGTATGTTTTTGTATGTTTTTTATGTTTGTTATTGTCGATTTATTATGTTTTGTTCGTTATTAGGTTTGTTTATGTAATGTTTATGTAATGTACGTAATTATTCAATTATTTTTGTAATTGATGTTTTTTTAATAATAAAAATTAATAAAATTAATTTAAAAAAAAGAACTGTCTCCTTTACAGCAAAATGCCATATTAAGACCCCCAAAATTACTAGACTCCACCCCACTACCCTTGTCACCAAAACTAACACCCACCTCCAATTCCCATACCTCTTCTTCCCCCACCAAGTCAGCCTCCCTTTCCCAAGGTTCTCACCAGAGATATCCTTCTCCAGCCGAAACACTCCACTCAGCTCCCCTCCTGCCAGATACCTCCTGACACAACCAACCTCCTCCACAGCTCATGCATTCCAAAGTGCTGACTTTCTCAAAACTATCCTACACTCAGCACTCCCAACCCCCCACCCTAAGCAGCCTATATTACACAAAACCTAACTACATTTCCCATATACTAACCCACCTATCATCTCCCAAACAATTACAATCATTACACCCCAAACCAAACACCCCAAACCAAACATCTGACAGAACATATGCATGCAGGCATAGTTCTGACAGTCCAGCCCCACCAAAAAGCACACTACATGCAATATTTTCAACCAATCCCACCCCCCGGTTTGTGTGGATAAGCCGAATGTAACTCCCCAACCAATTTTGAAGCCTTAATATGTTTGGCCTTCACCCATTCAGCATGGTCGATGGGAAAGTGTTTCCATTGAACCAAGTAGTATAGTCCCCCTTTATGCAATGTAGAGTCTAGAATCTTGGATATTTCAAAGTGATGTTCTCCATCCACCTACATGGGCAAAGGTGGGGATTCTTCTGTTCTCCATTATTCACTGGTCCAGGCAGGTTTCAGCAGGCTGAAATGGAAAGCAGAATGTAAATGTCTGTATTCCTTTGGCAAGTCCAACTGTGCAGTGACCTCATTGATAAGTCTTTTGACTCTAAAAGGCCCCACATATTTAGGACCCAGTTTTTTAGTGGGATGTCTTGTTTTTAAATGCTTGGTTGATAGGTAGACTTTGTCCCCAGTTTTTATGTCCCAGCCCACTTTTCTGTGTCTGTCAGCATACTTTTTATAATTGGTTTTTGCTTCCTCCAAAGCCATCACAACCAGTGGCCAATCATTTTTTTTAATTTTGAAATTCACTGTGTGACTGTTATAGGATCCGATGGTTCACTTTGCAAAGTGGGTAACAATTTAGGCTCATAACCATAAATGATTTCAAAAGGTGTATGTCTAGTACTTTGGTTGATTGCCCCATTAAAAGCCACTTCAGCATGAGGCAACAGTTCATACCAGTTATCTTGCAGGTGATTGGTGTAGCACCCAAGGTACCTCTCTAGTGAAGCATTAATGCATTCTGATTGGACATCCATCCAGGGAAGATGGGCTGTACTCAAGGCTAATTCAACCCCCAGTTTGGATTGCAAAACCTTCCAAAATTGAGAAGTAAAGGTAGAGCCTCGATCTGAGACAATCTTATTGGGTAAACCATGATATTTATATACATATTGAATAAACAAATCAGCTAGATAGTTGTGGGGAGACCCTTGCACCCCACGTCTGTCACCACCCAAATTGTATTTCGACCCTGGCTTTCAGGCAGGTCAGTGATGAAATCCATGGCAATATGCTTCCATGGGCCACAAGGGGTCTCCAGAAGTTGTAAAAGTCCACTCGGTTTACCCACCAAAGGTTTGCACATACAGAAGAGCTCTTGACATACTCTTCAATATCAGATCTCATGCCCTCCCATCAAAAAAAATTGTGGAGCAAATGTAAAGTTTTTACAAAGCCCCAATGTCCTGCAGCTCAGGAATCATGGCACATTTGCAATATCTTCTGTCTCGGCTCACTAGGGACATATATCTTTTGTCCTTTATACCAAAGTACATTATCTTTTCTTTCCAGTTGCTGCTGATGGGTTTGCAACCAGCTGTCACTCTCAGCATGTTGTTTTATCTCCACATGAAGTGGATCCATCTTTTCCTGTTCTGCCTTTCCTTCTACCTTAGCTTGGCTGCAGGTGGTGACTGCTAGCCCCAGTTGCACTGGAGTGAATAGGGTTTGGAGTGGCTGCATTTCTTTGCCTATGTGTTGGGGGAGTCTCGACAATGAATCAGCCAAACTATTCTCTCCGCCAGGAATAAATTTGAGCTTGAATTTATATTTGTAAAAGTCCTTGGCCCATCTACATTGTTTAGGTGTCAATTTCCGGGGGGCTTGCAGCGTCTCCAGTTTATGGTGGTCAGTCCATACCTAAAATGGATGGTGTGCCCCTTCTAAAAACTGTCTCCAGTTCTGAAGGGCCCATTTTATGGCAAAAGCCTTTTTTTCCCAAACAGTCCATGCCAACTCAATTATTTGAAATTTTCTGGACAAATATGCACAAGGCCTAAGTCTTTTTGCAACAAAACTGAACCCACCGCAAAATCCAAAGCATCGACTTGAATTAGAAAAGGTGTTTCTGGATTCAGATGCTTTAATATAGCTCAGAATTAAACAAGGTTTTCAACTGTTCAAATGCCTCTTGGCATCTGGGAGTCCAATCAACCTTCACCGAAGGCTTAGGTTTCTCCACCACTTCCCCCTCAGTGGCATTAGCTTTACATTTTGCCCCCCTTTTTTTGTTTTGAGCAGATCGGTAATAGGCAAGGCAATTTGAGCAAAGTGGGGAATGAACTGTCAATAGAAGTTAGCAACCCCAAAAACTTTTGAACTTGTTTTCTAGTTTTAGATGGGGGCCAGTTCATCATAGTCTGTACTTTTGCTGGATCTATTTCAGTTCCCCTTGTGGACACTCAGTATCCCAAGAAGTCCAGACTATCTGTGTGGAAATGGCACTTAGACAGTTTCACATACAACTGATTGTCCAACAGCCTTCTCAGTATCTCCCTCACCATTTGGATGTGTGATTCCAGATCCTCAGAGTAAATGAACACATCATCCAAGTAAACCAACACCCCTTCATACAATAAATCATGCAAAACTCCATTCACAAGCCTCATGAATCATCCTGGCTCTCCCAAGAGCCCAAAAGTGAGAACCAAATATTCATAAGCTCCCAAAGGGCAGTTGAATACAGTTTTGTACTCATCTCCTTCTCAGATACGAACTTGAAATAGGCATCCCTCAAGTCCAGCTTAGTAAATATCTTGCCAGTGGCCAAATGGCCCAGCATGTCTTTCATTTGTTGGTGGTACTGATGGCATTCACATTTTTGTAATCAGTCACTAGGCGAAGTGAACCATCCTTCTTTTCTCTAAAGAAAACTGGAGTAGCAAATGTAGATGTGGATGGTCTTATGAAACTCCCAGCTAAATTATTTTCTATAAATTCCTTTAAAGTTTTCAGCTCCAAAGGGGTCATCGAATATAATTTGGGCTTTCGGAACACAGCCCATAGCACAGTCTGTTTCCATTTACTATATTGCCGCAGTCCTCTGTCATTTTATTGTATGCTTGTGATTGTTGTTTTAACGTTGTCCATTTTTAACTTGTAATAGATGTAATAACTTTTTAAGGGGTGGGTGGGATGTAATTTGTTTTTATTGTTGTACTGTATTTTTACTGTAAGCCGCCCCAATTGATCTCAAAGGGGTAGGGTATAAATTATTATTATTATTATTATTATTATTATTATTATTCTCTGTGTGGTGGTAGTTGGTCACTTTCTTTTTCTTTAAACACCTCTCTGAGATCCTGATATTCCACAGGATAGGGACAGGGGGCCTCAGGAGATACCTGCCCCATTCTTTCCCCCATTGCACAGGGTTTTAACAAAGTCACTGTCGCCTCTCAAGACCCCTTGGTAACAGTCTTTCTAACATGCTCTTCACACACTGGGGTATTCAAACACCAGTCTTAACTGTTTCCAATCAATGGTGGGGTTATGAAAATTCAACCAGTCAATTCCCAGCACCATCTGGTAGCTGTACATTGGTCCCACAACCAGCCGTATTCTTTCCCAATGCTCTGTCACCCCTATCCACACAGTCACTGTTTGTTGAGTGGTGGCTTGCCCCCCCCCCATGATTGATCCGTCCATTTGATGAAACAGAATGGGCTGGTGAAGTGGTCTTGTTTCAATTCCCAGGGACCTGACCACCTCATGCTTAATCAAGCACCTAGTGCATCCAGAGTCTAACACGGCGGTTAGCTCCACGCTGATGCCATTGAAGGGGTGGAACAGTCTAACTTTCAAGATGCATAGAGGGACACCCCCTCTCACCATGTGGTTGTGGCTGTCCAGGTGCTGTTCCCAAACAACTACAACTATTACACCCCAAACTAAACACCCCAAACCAAACATCTGACAGAACTCATGCATACTGGCATAGTTCTGACAACATGAAACTATGTACATGTAAATAGGCTGTAAGTATGATATTGTAATTTAAAGATATATATATATATATATATATATATATCCAGCCCACAACACCGGCTGTGAGTCCTCCAGCTCACAACCCCAGCACCCTCGGAGCACCACCTGAGTGGCTTGAGCCACCGCACCTACGAGGCAGCCGGGAGGGGCACCGGCGGACTTAAAATCCGCCCGTTTCCATCCCCTGCCGGCACCACATGGCAAGCGGCAGTGCTCTATGGCCACAGAGGACTGTTTTTACCATCTTGCGGCCCTTGGAGGACCACAATGACATGAAAAATTATGTATTTTTAAATTGTACATTTTTTAATTATTGTTATTTAATTTGTTCTGTATGTTCTGGGGGTAAGGGTGGGTGGGCAAAGGAGGGATGGGATTTCAATTTGATTTATTGTTTTGAAGTTTTGTATTGTTGTACGCTGCCCCGATTGCTTGGCAGAGGGGTGGGATATAAATAAAAATTATTATTATTAATTATTATTATTATTATTATTATTAAAAAATGTCACAACTGTTACATTCAGCAATATATGGGAATTACAATTTATGAGTACAGCCAGCCCTCCTTATCCACAGATTTTTTAATCCACGGATTCAAGTATCTATGGCTTGAAAATACTTTTAAAATATAAGGGGACTTCCGGTGATGACGGGCAAGGTGTCCGGTCACTGAAGACCTAGCTGGTCTCAGTGACTTGCCTTTTGGGGCTTTCAGAGTTGTTAAAACTCTGAAATTCCTGTCTTGGTAAGGAGAAGAAGAATCGGGGCCTGAAGTGGACTGGTTAAATCCACTTTGGACCAGCGGATCATGGAGGTGGCCCACGGATTCGAAGAGGACTTGGTCGCAAGGCAGCCGAAACCCCAAATATGGCGTCCCGAGGGACTGAACTTTGCTGGCAGCACAAAACAAAGAGGAATAAAGAGCATCGGTTTTAAGACTCCAGTTTGGTGAGACCACTTTAACTTCATAAATCTGCCCTGTGGAGATTAACTATTACATCTTAGACAAGAAGAAGAAGAGGATTATAACGAACAAATATTGATCTAGACTGTTTATAAGCCAAAGTAAAATTGCAGTAAGGAAAATCATTTGCCATACAATTTTTGACTATAAATTTGATATTATTCTCTCCCTTTATTATTGATCAAATTATACCTGAGAAATATAATATTCTTTTTTTTATGGACCTTTGTGGACTTTTTGGATTTTCTTTTTTTTTCTTTTTCTTTTTTTTGGGGAAAGACAAGTCAGAGAGATGAGAGGAAGAGGGAGAGAGGAAGATTAATGGCGATGGACTTTAAAAAAAAAAAAAAACTGAGCCAGATTCAAGACCCAAGATGGATCTAAAATAAGTTTACAGAAGGGAACTTGGAAAATAATAAACCAGGGAACTTGAGGAAATCTTGAGAAAGATTTGGTAAAAGTACTGGATTTTCCTTTTTGTTCCTGTTTTGCTTTTTAAGTTGCGGCTGGACTTGGCAGAGTCTCTTCCCCCTTTTCCCCCCTCCTCCCCCCTCCTTTCACATTGATGATAACAATGGCGGTGGAGGTTTGACTCTTCCTTTTTTTTTTTAGAGTCAGGACAGTGGTGGAGGCTTGATTCCCCCATTATTTGGAGACTTACCTGCCTCAGTGAGTTTTGAGGGGGCCCTGGATATCAAGGTTATCATTGCCGGGGTGGAAGGAGCAGACTCTCCCTCGCCATCTTGAAGAGTTGCTCAGCCTTGGCAGAGTCTTGAGCCCTCATTAGCAACAGTTTTGGCTCAGTGGAGGAAAAGGCTTGACCCCTCCCATCCCTTCCTATTCCTTTGGGGAGTTTTTCAGCTCCGGTAGAGCCTATTGATGTAGTGGGGGAGGCTTGATCCCTCCTGCTTTCGTGGAGAATTATTTGGCCCCAGCAGAGCTTGGAGACTCCACTGGTACTGAGATTGGTGTGGTGGGGGAGGTAGGATTCCTCTTGCCTTCCTGAAGAATTCTTTGGCCCTGGCTTGAAGCCCTACTGGAGATTGATGTGTTGGTGAGGTAGATCCCTCCCTCCCCCCAGAAGAGTCAGCTGGTCCTGGTGAAATTTTGAGACCGTACCAGGTTTGGTTATTGGGGCAAAGGTGGAGGTTGATACCTCCCATCATCTTGGGGAGTTGTCTGGCCCAGCGGAGCCCTGAGGTCTTGTCGGTGGTGGCGTCAGCGAGGCAGGTGAAATCCAATAACTTTTGTTGTTTTGGAATTATTTGATATTTTATCAAACTTTATTAAATTGGCAAGACCTTAAATATATTTAACAATATTTTATTGGATATCCACTTTTTTTTTTGAAAATTAAAAGAGGGGGAAATTATTGAAAATTTAATTTAAAATTTAAAACTTGTGAAATTTGAGAAATTTAAATTTGAATATTAATTGTATATTAATTTATGGTTGTTATTGTTATATTTGAATTTGGGACTTTTGGGGATTTTTTTGAAAATTTGAGGAAAATTTGAGAAATTTGAAATTTGATAAATTTAAGAAATTTGAATTAGAATATTGATTTTATGTTAATTTGCATTTGATATGGTGGTTTAAGATTAGAAATTTAGAATTTGAAATTTGAAAAAATTAATTAAGAAATTTGAAATTTGAAACTGGGAAATTGAAGAAATTTAAATTTGAATATTGATGGTATATTAATTAGTAGTTGTTATTGTTATATTTCATTTTGGGACTTTGGGGATTTTTTTTTGAAAATTTGAGAAAAATTTGAGAAATTTTAAATTTGAGAAATTTAAGAAATTTTAATTAGAATATTGATTTTATGTTAATTTGTGTTTGATATTGTGATTTGAGGTCAGAAATTTGGAATTTGAAATTTGGGGGGAAAAAATAAGTAATTTGAAATTTGAAATTTGGGGAATTGAAGAAATTTAAATTTGAATATTGATTTTATATTAATTTGTAGTGGTTATTGTTACATTTTAATTTGGAACTTTTGGGAAAAACTTTTTTTTGAAATTTTAAAAAAAGAATTCAGAAATTTCAAATTTGAGAAATTTAAGAATTTTTAACCAGAATATTGATTTTATGTTAAATTTGTGTTTGATATTGTGATTTAAGGTTAGAAATTTGGAATTTGAAATTTGGAGTCTTTTAAAGAAATTTGAAATTTGAAATTTTTGTAAAAACTTGGGAAAAGTGATTGAAATTGAAAATTTTATAATATATATTGATTGTATTTAATATAGATTGAAGTTATAATCTGAAATTTCAAAATTGAATCTGAGAAATTTAGAATTTGATTATATAATTTATATTTGTTAATTAATAGAAGTAGATTAATATAAAAGAAAGGGAAGAGAAATTGCCTCAGGAAAGAAACTTACTCAGACTCAAATCCAGATGACAACTCAAAGAAGAGCATCAATAGATGCACCAAAACAAGAACCATCATTGTCTTCCATATTGGATGAAATTAGGAATCTTAAAACAGAATTATGACAAGAGATAAAACAGGAATCAATAGATACAAGGAGAGAAATTAAGGATGAAATGAAGAGAGAACTTGGTGCCATAGGGAAAAAATTAGATAAAATGACTAAACAGGTTGAAAGTATTCAAACAGATGTCGAAGATTTGAAAGTTGTTACACAAGAATTAAAGAAATCATCAGAACAAACAATAGAAACACAAAAGAAGGATGAAAGTATGATTCTATGGCAGGAAATTCATTATAGAGATAGATGTCTTAAACTTAGAGGGATTCCTGAAGAGGCTAAAGAAGATATTTATCAAAAATTAATTCCATTATTCGCAAACTATACAGGATTGACTGAATCAGAAATTAATCAAGCAACGGATAGAATTTTCAGAATTAATTCGATTGTCGCCAAAGAAAGAAAATTACCACGTGATGTAGTGGTCTGTTTCACGAGAATGAGGATAAAGGACATTGTGATTCAGAAAAGTTATGATGAAGATCTGATAATAGAAGGACGGAAAATTAGTATTTTTAAAGATACTCCTCTCGCAATTTTGAAGAGGCGACAAGAGTATAAGTTTTTGACACAACTTTTACATAATCACGGTATAAGATACGCATGGGGAAAAAAATTGAAGGAGTTGCTTTTACATATCAACAAAGAAGATATAGAATAAACTCCATACAAAAAGCAAAAGATTTCTGTAAAAGATTCCAAGCAGAAAAGGGGAAAACAGATGGAGATGGTGATGAAGAAGATGAACAAGCAGCTGTAAAGATAAGAGAGAAAGAAAAAGATAAAGAGGAACCGAAAGAACAAAGAAGACAGAAGAAAGTCATAATGGAGACTAGAAGTCAAAAACAACTGAAAAAAGCTGAAGAAGAAATAGAAGAAGGTGAAGGGATGGACCCCTTCTCAGATGAGAGTAAACTTCTGGAAGAATCGGGACAATTGGATGATGACGATGATGAGGGGGAGCATCAGAATTATAAAGAGAGGAAGAACCATAGATATAAAGAGATAATATTTTTAATTCATAAAAAATGGCAACACAAATTTATTCATGGAATGTTAAGGGACTTAACTCAAAATATAAACGTAGTAAAATATTTCATTATTTGGAAAAGAAAAAACAGGATTTTATTTGTCTGCAAGAGACAAAAATTAAACAATCAGATATTAGATTTTTACGAAACCCTAAACTAGGTCAATTATTTGTATCCGCAAATGAAAAGAAAAAAAAAAGGAGTGGTAATTTACATTAATAATAAATATGATGCAAAAGAAGTTTTTTCAGATCAACAAGGACATTATATTGCAGTGGAAGTATTATGGCAAGAAAAGAAAATTCTATTAGTTGATATCTATGCCCCTCAGGAAAATAAAAAACTTTTTTTAAAAAAATGGATAAAAAAATAGAAGAATTGGATTATGAAAATTATTTGTTAATGTGAGATTGGAATGGAGTTATAGATCCAAAAACAGATAGAACCACTCAAATTAAGACAAAAAAGAATCAAGGAAAATTACCAAAGTCCTTTTTTGAATTACAAGAGAAATTGTCTTTAGAAGATGTGTGGACGGGACTTTACAACAAGGCTAAAGGGTTTACCTTTTTCTCGGACAGACACAAAACTGAATCAAGAATTGATATGTTTTTGATCTCTAAACATTTGTTTCAATGAATAAAGAAAATGGACATTTGGCCAAAGATTATTTCCGATCATAATCCAATTCAACTTAGTCTTTTGGGACCAAAACGTCAGTATTTGTGGTGTTTGAATCCTTATTTGCTTCAAAATGAGGAATTTGTAAATAAAGTGAAGGAAGAATTAAAGTATTACTTTTCTGAAAATATCACTGATGAAATGAAAATGAAAACAGTATGGGATGCCAGCAAAGCAGTGATGAGAGGAATCTTTATTCAGAGAGGGGCGGAAACGAAGAAAAGAGCACAAGATGAATTGGAAAAATTGATTGAAGAAATACAAAAGAAAGAGAAAGAAATCCAAGAACAATCTAATAGAAAAGAACTGAGAAACCAACTCAAAATATTACAAATTAAACTGGATGCATTATTGACAAAAGAAGTTGAAAAAAAGTTAACATATCTTAAACAAAAAAAATTTGAATTTGCAAATAAGACTGGGAGATGGCTGGCAAATAGACTGAAAAAAGAAAAAAAAAAAGAAATTAATCCAAAAAATAGTTGATAAAGAATCAACTATAACTAATCAAGAAGGGATTAAAAAAATATTTACAAAATATTATGCTAAATTATATAAGGACCCAAACTCTGAAACGGATCGGAAGATGCTGTTAGCTAAAGCATTGATGAGCTGGAATGTAAAAACAATTTCGATGGCAGACAAAGAAATGTTGAATGCTCCATTTACTACTGTTGAAGTAGAACAAGCAATTAGAAGTCAAAAAATAAACAAAACACCTGGACCAGATGGTTTTACAACAGAATATTATAAAATATTTGAGAAGGAATTAGTAGTACCACTTAAAGACTTATTTAACAAAATTAAAGAACAAGGAATACCAGAATCTTGGGAAGAGGCTAACATCACTCTCATACCAAAGGAAGGTAAAGATAAACTGAAAGAAGAGAATTATAGACCGATTTCATTATTAAATGTGGATTACAAAATTTTTATGACAATATTAGCTTCAAGATTAAAGAATATTTTAAAAAAACTAATACATGAGGATCAAGCAGGATTCTTGCCATCAAGACATATGAGAGAAAATATACGGACAGTATTAAATGCAATTGAATATTATGAAAAAAAACAATGAGAAAAAAGTTGCAATGATTTTTCTTGATGCAGAAAAGGCCTTTGATAAGGTAAAATGGGACTTTATGCTGGAGGTGATAAAAAAATGGACATGGGAGAAAACTTTTTTGAATGGATAAGCAATATTTACAAAAAGCAGAGTGCAAAATTGATAATTAATGGAGAGAAAAGTTTAAAATTTGATATTCAAAAAGGTACTAGGCAAGGATGTCCATTATCTCCTTTGCTATACATCATGGTATCGGAATTGTTAAATGACAAAATTAGAGATGACATGGATATAAAAGAACTAAAGATTAAAGGACAACATTACAAGTTAAAAGCTTTTGCAGATGATGTGGTAATATTTATGGAAGAACCTCTAAGCTCGATAGAGAAATTTCAAGGAATTTTGTTGGACTTTGAAAAAGTTTCTGGAATAAAGATAAATAAAGAAAAGACAGTAATGCTTACAAAGAATATGACAAAGGAAGAAGAGATTAAACTACAGTCTTTACCAGGATTCAAAGTTGAGAGGAAAATTAAGTATTTAGGAATTTGGATTACAAAGAAGAATCCTGATTTATTTGAAAATAACTATGAAAGACTATGGAAGGAAATTAAAGAAGATCTTAATAAATGGACAAAATTAAATTTATCATTGTTGGGAAAAATAGAGACAATTAAAATGATGATACTACCAAAGATGAACTTTTTGTTTCAAAATATCCCAGTGCTTTTAAATGATAAACCACTTACACAATGGAAGAAAGATCTTGTAAAATTCATCTGGTCAGGTAAAAAATCTAGGATAAAGTGGAAGACACTGATTGATAAGAAGAAAAATGGAGGTTGTAACTTACCAGACTTAAAGACTTATTATTATGCAAATGCATTAACTTGGATCACGGATTGGGCAAAATTAGAAAATGATAGAACTCTCGCCTTAGAAGGATTTAATTTGAGATTTGGTTGGCACGCATATATGTGGTATAATAAGACAAAAGTGCACAAAGAATTTGAGCATCATTATGTAAGAAGATCATTGATAAGGATTTGGCTGTATTGTAAGGAAAAATTCTACAGAAAACTACCTTTATGGGTGTCACCACAAGAAGCCTTTTTTGGAAGATGGCGAGAAGTATCCAAATGGTTGAGATATCGAGACATCTTGAGCAAAACCAGGAGTGGAAGCTATGAATTAAAGCCTTTAGAGAATTTGAAAGAATTGGATAAAAATTTACATTGGTTTCCATATAAACAGCTAATGGACAGATTTAAAGCAGATGATAAAAAACTGGGATTTGAAGAGGCAGACACCGAATTGGATAAAGTGATTAAGCAAAATGGAAAAAAACTAACTTCCAAATACTATGAGACTTTACAAGCAATAGATTTGGAACAAGACTTAGTAAAAGATACGATGATTAGATGGGCCAAGGATATTGGCAGGGACATTGATTTGGAAAGTTGGGAGTGGGCAAGAATGAAGACACAAAAATTTACTCAATGTCAAGACTTGAAAGAAAATTATCTAAAAATGGAGCAACGTTGGTACCTCACCCCAGCGAAATTAGCAAAAATTTACAGGAATGGTAATAACAGATGTTGGAAGTGTAAGCAAACTAAAGGGTGTTGGTTACATGTATGGTGGAACTGTGACAAAGTTAGGAAGTATTGGATAACTGTTCATAAGGTAATCTGTGAAATATTTAAAATAAGTTATGATATGATACCAGAAATATACCTGTTGAACATGACAAATAAAATCCCAGCAAAAATGGAAAGGAAATATGGGAGGATATTATTGTATATGATAACTTCAGCTCGGATTACACTAGCAAAAAAATGGAAACTAGCAGAAGTGCCCTCAGCCAGCGAGTGGTTTAAAAGGCTTATTGAAATGATGAGTATGGATATACTCACAGCTAGACTGAATAAACAAAATGTAGAGAGTACTGAACAAGACTGGACTCCAATACTGCAATACTGTAAAAGAGAAAATTTAATTGAATAGAGATATAGACTGATGGGTTACCCTAAATTAGTAAACTGACTAAATAATAGGTGAAAAGTGACTATTAAAGATCAAGATAATTAAAGCCATTGTTATAACACACAGTGGATTCAATATTTAAAATTGCAAATATATGAAGACAATGAGTGAACATTGAACTAAGGTTGAGTACAAACTGGAGATACTTTGGAAGTCAATTGTAAAAATTTGTATATAATTATTGAAAAAGAAATTGGTGTGTCAACTTTATAGATATATTTGAATAGTATATGTTAATAAAATATAAAAAAAAAGAAAATACTTTTAAAATATATAAATTCCAGAATGCAAACTTTGATTTTGCCATTTTATATATTTTCTGTGCCACTGTATTGAACAGGGCTTGAGCATCCATGGATTTTGGTATCCATGGGGGTCCTGGGACCAAACCTAAGTGGATAAGAACATGAGTCCAAAAAATTACTAAGGATTCTGCATGGTGTGGTATGAGAGGAGGTCAATTGTGGAGGAAACACCATGAGTTACTTCACAAGGTGATGCGAACCATAGTGAAGCCACTGCTTAGCTCTTCAAAGGATAACTTCCCAGGGAAACAAGAATGCCATAGGCCTGGGCAGGGCAGGGCAAGGCCTGGAAGGACAAGCCCTGGGAATTCCTTCACAGAGCACAAGAAGAGCCATGATGGTTCACATCCAAAGCCACTCTGGTTTGACATTTTACCACCAGAGTGGCCAACCAGTTGTCCACAGATAGCCCACAAGCAGGACAGGAAACTCACTATCTCACCCTCCCCAGCAAATGGCATGCTACTGCTGATACTCGAAGTGGCACAAAGTTGTTCTAACAGCCAATTACAGTCTCAGTCCTATTAGTTTATCCAATCACCTTTTAAGACCACAAAAGTTGGTAACTGTTACTACATCTTGTGGCAGTGAGTTCCACAGTCCTCCTACAAAGTCAAGAGCTGCTGATATTCAGGGTGTTCTTCTCTTTCCCCTCCTCCTCCTCCTCTTTCTATCTCACATTTTTACCAGTTCGGGACTCAAAGTAAATCACAACAAATTAAAAAAAACCTAGCTAAACATTCACAAAACAGAAAAATTAAAAAGAGATTAAACAATTTAAAAAATTAAAACCAGATTAAAACATACATCATTAAACACATATATTCATACATACATCAGGTCAACAATTAGCAAGATCTGGTGCATTGCTTATGAGTTTATCACAAGGGACAAATCCTGTGCAGAAATTAGATTTAAAGTGAAAATGACCCACTTTTGCGGATTGTTTTTCACATTATGTTAAGGGTTAACCTGAACAGAAAGTAGACAAAACCCACATTTGCGGGTTGTTTTTCAGATGACGTTTGCATGAAAGAGAAATAATGCAAAAATAACCTAAACGGAAATCCAACAAAACCCGCTCCTTTTTACTTTTGGGAACTTCTGAAAGTAAAAAGGAGCAGGTCTTGGTGACTTTTCATTCGGGTTAATGTCGCGTTATTTCTCCTTTACACAAATACATCTGAAAAACAACCCACTTTTGCTGGTGTGTGTGTGTGTCAGATTTTTAAATCCTGTTTCTGCAGGGGATTTAAGCAATTTGCCTCTGTGTGATAAGGTCCTTAGATGAGATGGGCCTTATATAATCACTCATCAAATGCCTGTTAGAATAGAAAAGTCCTTACTTGTCTGCAAAAAAGAGAGTAGGAACAGTTCAGTGTAACTTTTCTGGGAAGGGAGTTCCAGAGAATGGTGGCAGCCACTGAGGAGGCCCTGGACGTTTTCACACTGGCCTTTTTGAGGACGCTAGCCGGCCTCCCGCCGGCCTCACTCCGTCGCCATTTCCCGTGTGTTCAGACACACGCGGCAGCAAACCCCGCCCCTTCCTGTGTCATCCCTGCGTCCGGCCGGCTTTGGCTCCGTGTGTTCAAACACACGGAGCCCTAAGTCCGGCCTCACTCCGGCAGCGGCAAGCTAATTCCTGGCTAACTCCGGCTTCAGGTAATTCCGGGTGGCAAAAGGAATTAGCCTGCCGCCGCCGGAGTCATTCCGGTGTCAGCGGCACTGGGTCCAGCCGGCTTTAGGAGAAGGGCTCCAGCCGGCTTTAGGGAGCCCAGTGTGAAAACGTCCCCTGTCTCCCAGGTTCCCACCAGATGTACCTGCGAGGATGGTGGGACAGAGAGAAGGGCCTCCCCAGAAAATCTCTAAACACAGGCTGGTTCACAAGGGAGAATACAAGTCCTTCAAATAACATGGACGTGGTTTGTATAGAGTTTTATAGATCATCGCCAGCACTATAAATTGTGTCTGGAAACAAACCAGCAGCCAGTGGAGCAGTTGCAACAAGGGAGTTATGTGCTCGTAGTAGGCAACCCTAGTTAATAATCTGGCTGCAGCTCTTTGAGAGCCAGCATGATCTAGTGGTTTTAGCTTTGGACTACAACTCTGGAGACCAGGGTTTGAATCCCTGCTCAACCATGAAAACGCACTGGATGACCTTGGGCCGAATTGTCTTCTTAGAGGATTGTAAAGGTAAGCCCCCTCTGAACAAATCTTTCCAAGAAGACCTCATGTCAGGTTCACCTTAGGGTTGCCATAAGCTGCAAACCACTTGAAGGCACTCAATAACAACAAGCTCTTTGGACCAGCTGGAGTTTCCAAACACTCTTTAAAGGCAGCCCCAAACAGGAAAGGAATCCAACCAGGATGTAACTAAGGCATGTGTCACCATGGCCAGACCTGATGTCTCAAAGAAAGGGTACAGGTGAATCTTTTGATTCTGTAGATCATGAAAAACTATGGATCACTCTTAAAGAATGGGTGTACCACATTTGATTATCCTAATGTGCAAACTATACTCAGGGCAAGAGACCACTGTTAGGACAGAATATGGAAAAACAGAATGATTTCCAATTGGCAAGTCAACGCTGCATTTTATCACCCTATTTGTTAACTTGTAAACTGATAGTATCATATGTGGAGTTGGGTTTAGATTTGGAGGAAGGAGGTGTGAAAATTGGAGGAAGGAACATCAACAATTTAAGATATGTAGATGAACCCATACTACTAGCAGAAAATAGCAAAGACTTGGAATGATTTCTGAAGAAAGTCAAGGAGAAAAGTGCAAAGGCAGGGTTACAGTTGAACTTTAAGAAAACAAAAATATTGTCTACTTTAAGGCAGACAGTGAAGACACTGAAATACTCAAAGATTTCCTTTTTTAATTAAATTGATTGGAGTGTGATATGTCAAGAGTTAAGTGTTGTTGGTGTGTAGGATGCGTGTTTGTATATATTTATGTATTTTCTTGTATTTTTGTGTATTTTTAATCAATAAAATTTATTTTTAAAAAAAGGAATTTTAATTAATGGAAATAGAGACTGTTACCAAGTCAGAGGAAGACTAGGGTAGCTATGAAGGAAAAACACAAGATCCTGAAGACAAGATCATTGAATACAAAAGGCAGGATTTCTATGTATAGAGAGATCTTGTAGTACTTATATACTGATACTGCTGACTAACATGGCTATACTTTGAATTCTACCACTAAGGATTTCTTTGTGTGGTTGTGAAATCTGGACAGGGATAAAAGCTGATAGGAAGAAAATCAACTCATTTGAAATGTGGTGCTAGAAGAGAGTTCTGTAGATGCTCTGGACTGCCAAAAAGACAAAGGAACAAATCAAGCCTGAACTCTTCCTAGAAGCCAAAAAAATGACTAAACTGAGGCTGACATAGGACGTTATCACACAGGGAGTCATGGGGAGAAAGTGGAAATAAACGGGCACGAGCGGAAGTCTTTAATTTACGAGATTTGTCCCATTCTGCTTCGTCTGATAACTAAATTCGAATTTAAAAGGGGGTTAATTCGAACGAAAACCTGATCTTTTCATTTTTGGGATTTTTGAGGATTTGAAAAGATCAGGTTTTCGTTCGAATTAACCCCCTTTTAAATTCGAATTTAGTTATCAGACAAGGTGAAATGGGACAAATCCTGTAAATTAAAGTCTTCTGCTCGTCCCGTTTATTTCCACTTTCTCCCCGCGACTCCCCGTCTGATAACGTCCATACTTTGGATATATGAGAAGACATGACTCATTGGAAAACACAAAAATGCTTAATAAGATAAAAGACCGGGGGGGGGGGAGGAACACCCTATTACAGTTGGATAGACTCAAGGAAGCCACAACCTTGAGTCTGGAAGACCTGAGCAGGGCTGTTGATAACAGGGCGGCTTGGAGGTTTCTCATTCATAGGGTAACCATAAGTCAAAGCCATACAATCATAGAATCATAGTTGGAAGAGACTACAAGGGCCATCCAGACCAACCCTCCAAGAATACAGTCAAAGCACTTCTGACAGATGATCATCCAACCTGTTTAAAAACCTCCAGAGAAGGAGACTGCACCACTCTCAGGGGCAGCATGTTCCACTGTTGAACAGCTCTTACAATCAGGAACATCTTCCTGATGTTTAGGTGGGGACTCTTTTCCCAGGGTGACCAGATGTCTTCCTTTTCAAGGACATGTTTTACATTTCAATCTTCTGTCCAGGAGGAATTCCAAAATGTCCTCCATTTTAATCATGACTAAGAAGCTTGAATTTATATTTCTATGAGTGTTTTAGCTTTTATTTTGGAGTGTCCTACATTTTTCTGCAATGTGCTACATTTTACAGTGCCTTGGCCTCCTCTGTGGTTAGCACATCTAGTCACCCTGTCTTTTCCTATAGCTTGAATCTATCACTCCATGTCACAGACTGGAGCAGCAGAAAAGAAGCTTGCTCCATCCTCAATATGATGTCCCTTCAAAGATTTAAACATGGCTGTCATGTCAGTCCTTAACCTTCTCTTCTCCAGGATAAACATACCCAGCTTCCTAATCTGCATCTCAAATGGCTTGGTTTCCAGACCTTTAACCATTTTGGCTGCCCTCTTCAGGACATGCTCCAGCTTGTCAAAATTCCTCTTTTATTATGGTGCCCAGAAATGGGCATTATATTCCAGTTGAGATCTGACCAAAGCAGAATAGAGTGGTACTATTAATTGATGTCCATTAACAACAAATCTGGCACTAATGCTAAGAGGATACTGCTGTTGCCGTGACAGCTGCCAAGAGAGGACAGCCTGTACATCATTCGGGTTGGATTCAGACACACTAGATGACAATGAGAATAAGCTGGAGAACTGGCCATGTATTCCAGGTTACAGGCATCACCTGCAAACAGACTCACAAAGCACCTAGAAAGCTTGGCAAAGGTGCTTCTCTTTGACTGCATCTCTCAGAATCTCCCAGGCAGCATGGCTGGTGGCCTTGGGCATATTTTCAGGATGCCTGAAGAGGGCTAATGAAAGAACAAATTGTATTATGCCTGCCTTCTTGAGCAAACTTCCAAGGGCAAGGGTAAGAATCATGCCTCCTTTCATGGCTGCATCTCCCAGCATTCCTTGCCATAGGAGTTGCAGTCCAACAATAAAATACAGTATATGTAATATAGTTGTAAATAAACCATAGGAAATGAATGCATTTTATCTGTAATGTCCTACATTTTTTCTCGAATGTCCTAGATTTTGCGGAGCCTTGTTCACCTTCACAGTTAGGACATCTGGTCACCCTGACCAAGATGATCAAATTGAGGCTGTCATATTTTTGCTAAACCATAAGAAGGCATGACATTAGAAAAGGCAATAATGCTATGGAAGATAAAAGGCAGTAGAAAAAGAGAAACACCACAAATCAGATGGATAGACGGTCAATCAGGGAGATCACAGGCCTGAATCTGCAGGACTAAGCAGAGCAGTGGAGGACAGGGGGACTTGGAGAGGTCTCATCCACAGGGTCACCATGAGTTAAAGTTGATTCAAAGGCAGTTAACAACAACAAAAGTGGAGCCACTTTTCATGAGTCTGGAATTTTAAGTCTAGAATTCAGAAGATCAATCTGTTTGGTTTTGTGCATGGAGGACTATGGTTTCCTTATTTTGACAAAGGTAAAGGAAGTGCTACACCCTCCAGCAGTCTCAGTTTGGCAACAACAGTCCTGATTAATCTTTGGTAGTCCCACTTTTTCTGCTGCTTTTTAAATGTCTCAATGTTTCTCTCCTCCTCTCACTTTCTCCTTGTGATTAACTTCCATCCATTGTTGCAAACAATGTACGACACACAAATTGTTTGCACTCCATTAACTGAGCAAGGGGGAAAGGAAAGGAAGGGTTGGAGCCTTGCCCTTCTCAGTAGGCTCAAGCAAAAGCACTGTTGCAGCTTCTCCTAGCTGGTCTGGTCTGGTCTTTCTAATTAATAACTCTTGCTATCTGGACCACGTTCTGTTGTTGATTGGCAACCTGTGTCCCAGCTCTCATCTCTGAAATGTTGGAGGAAATGGATTCCATTGTTTTGTGGGGACGGGTTAAGCAAGCTGCTAGTCCTTTTGGTTGTCAAGACTGGCTAGAAAATATGTGATAACAGATTGGTCAAATTTAAGTGTATGGAAAGGTATGTTTAGATTTTTAAAATATAGGTCACTTGCTTATTTGTTCTCTGGCAGTAGCAATTCTGGGTGATGTGGTCTAAAAAAGATTTTTTTTTTTATTCTCATATAAAATGAGTGGGGTGGTAAAACTGTCCTTGGTTCAAATACGCCCCTCAGCTGTAAAACTCAGCAATTCATCTGAAATCTGTTACTTTCTGTCTCTTTCATCCTGATCTATGACTGCACTGGGCTCCTTTGAGGGCAGCCAAGGTATAAACAAAGGTATAAATAGTAGAGATGTGGTGGCTTCTGACGATCAGAACGTTGGCAATTCGAGGCCTGAGTGCTGCATGATGGGATGAGCTCCTATCACTAGTCCCAGCTTCTGCCATCCTAGCAGTTCAAAAGTGTGCAAATGCAAGTAGATACCAGTAAATAGGTTACCACTGGTGGGAAGGTAACAGCATTCGGTGTAGTCATGCTGGCCATATGACCACCAGAGCAATCCTCGGACAACACTGGCTCTTCGGCTTAGTAACGGAGATGAGCACCGCCCCTTGCAGTCAGTTACGACTAGACATTCATGTCCATGACATCCATGTCCTTCACCTTTAAGGTATAAATGCAACAAATAAATTATACAGGACTGATGTACAAAAAATTCTTTCTGTTTTGCTCCCATGACAGGAAGAATTTTACTGGCTAAATTTTTGCATCTAGACTTCTGTTAAAGGCAGAGGAGCAAAAAGTTGGCAACTCTAGAAGCAGGTAGCAGTACTGCTGTGTGATTTCTTTTTATTGTGAAACTTCTTCAGTTTACTGAAACATATGATAGTAGGCTGTGTCTCATGTTATCACTTTGTGTCCACACCTGACAGACCTATTGTCTGCTTTTTAAAAAACAAAAATCCCCCTCCCTTTATTGCAGATATCTTTTGAAAAGTCCATTTAACATGCCAACACTTTTTATTAAATAGCCTTGGTAGTACCAATGGTCATCTTATATTACATTGCACATTTAATCGTTCTTCTTCTTGATTCCTATTTTTCATGTTTAATATTTTGACCCATTTGTATTGCCCATTTTATCATACAATCTTTTATTTCATTTCTTTCTAAGGGCCTTTACAGACTGCCAGAAATAATGCAGCTTGAGGTTACTTTAACTATCCTGACTCAATGCTAGGGAATCATGAGAATTGTATTTTTTTTTCTGAGACATTGAACCTTCTCTGTCAGAGAGCTCTGGTGCCACAATACACTACAGTTCCCATGATTCCTTAGCACTGAGCCAGGACAGTTAAAGTGGCCTCAAGCTGCATTATTTCTGGCAGTCTGTAAAGTCCCTAAATCTCTTTTCAATAAAATCTTCAAGATTTTGCTAATCTTTTTCTTTTCTTCTGGTGCTCATAATATTCTATCCAAATTATTTTCCTTTTCTTCAAATCCTGTTAAGATCTTCCTTGAACCTTTCTTTAATCTGCCAGTAATTTATCCAATGAAGTTTACTTCCTTGCTTTTCTAGATCTTCCCTTGTTTTTATATCTATTTTATTCTCTTTGTTTTTATGCAATAGTTCTTTATTGGTTGTCCATTTTTTATTTGTTTCCCATTGTCCAAAAAATGCTTCCTGGAATGACACCCAGAATGACATTTTTTTTGTAAAATTTTCTTTTGATTTGCAGCCAGTTTTTTTTAGCAATGCTTTTCTTATTAAATGGTTGTTAAATTAATTCACCACTAATTTGATGAAAGAGATCTCTATTCTCATCATTAGCTAATTTAATTGTAGTGAGGGCCAAGTGTTAATAAGGCAGTGAATAAGGGAATTTCCAGCTTCTCAGACTAGGGATTTGTCTTCTTTAAAGAGGGCTGAAGCTCTTTTTCTTGCTGGAAACCCATTTCCAGGCCTTACCAGGGGGAAGCTGTGACAACTGTGTCTATTTTGGAGATAAGTGACCAGTGGAGTGTCACAGGGTTCTGTCCTGGGTCCAGTACTATTCAACATCTTTATCAATGCCTTGGATGAAAGAATAGGGGGCATGCTTATCAAATTTGCAGATGACACCAATAAGCTTATCACACTGCACTTACAAGAATGGAAACGGAACAGAACAGAATGGAACGGGACGGAGCAAAAACCCATTTTACTGCATGTGAGAACGCCACTGATGCTGCCGGGAGTCCCAAGGCATTCTCCAGCCATTCCTGGCAGCCGATTTTGACAGTTCAAAATTGTCCTTCAAAAATAGGCTGCCAGGAATGGCTGGGGAATGCCTTGGGGACTCCCGGCGACATCGGTGGTGTTCTCCCGTGCAGTAAAATGCGTTTTTGCCCCGTTCCATTCCCTTCCATTCTGTTCCGTTCCTGTTCCTTAAGTGCCATGTGATAAGCTTACAAATTAGTAAGAGTAGCCAATACCCCGGAAGAGAGGATCAAAATTCAAAATGAACTTAATGATTAGAAAGCTGAGCCAAAACTAACAAAATGAACTTCAACAGGGACAAATGTAAGGTACTTCACTTAGGGAGAAAAAGTGAAATGCATAGATATAGGATGGGTGACATCTGGCTTGACAACATTACATGTGAAGGGGATTTAGGAGTCCTAGTAGACCACAGGTTGAACATGAGTCAACAGTGTGATATGGAAGCTAAAAAAGCCAATGTGATTCTAGGCTGCATCAATAGAGGTCTAATGTTTAGATCAAAGGAAGTAACAGTGCCACTCTATTCTGCTTTGGTCAGGCCTCACTTGGAATACTGTGTCCAATTCTAGGCACCACAATTCAAAAAGGATATTGAGAAGCTGGAGCAAAAGGTGTTTGTGCCCAGGGGGTGGGACTTCCAGGGGTGGGACCTACTTTCCCAGGCCTTTAGCTGCCTCTCCAGAGACAGCTGAAGGCCCGGGATACCAGGGAAAAGGAGGAATGGGTGCACACCTGTTCCTTCTCTTCCCCCACCCTCCCGGTCCTTCAGTTGCCTCCAGGGAGGCAGTTGAAGGCACATGAGGGCAGGGGCAAGAGGAGGAACAGGACCCAGGAACTACAAGAAAAGAGATTGCACCACAACATTAGGAGGAACTTCCTGACAGTAAGGGCTGTTCGACAGTGGAACACACTCCCTCAGAGTGTGGTGGAGTCTCCTTCTTTGGAGGTCTTTAAACAGAGGCTGGATGGCCATCAGTCAGGGGTGTTTGATTGTGAGTTCCTGCATGGCAGGGGATTGGACTGGATGGCCCTTGTGGTCTCTTCCAACTCTATGATTTTATGAGTCTACATAAATAATGAGGAAATAGAAATAGTAAAAGTGTTCCCATACCTAGGATCAAATATCAATCAAAACAGGGACAGCAGTGAAGAAATCAGAAGACTAAATAGGGAAGGCAGCTATGAAAGAACTTGAAAAGATCCTAAAATGCAACGATATACAACGAAGCACAAAAGTTAGACTCATACAAGTCTTTCTATTCCCTATTGCCATGCATGGATGCAAGAGCTGGATAATAAAGAAAGCGGATAAGAAGAAAATAAATTCATTTGAGATATGGTGCTGGAGAAGAGTGCTGAGGATACTGTGGACAGCCAAAAAGTAAAAGAAATGGGTCCTAGAACAGATCAAGAATGGAATCTCCCTGGAAGCCAAGATGATTAAACTGAGGTTGTCATACTTTGGATACATCATGAGAAGGTATGAGTCATTGGAAAAGGCAATAGTGCTAGGAAAGGTGGAGGGATGTACAAAGAGAGGAAGACAGCATGCTAGATGGATGGACTCTATTAAGGAGGTCACAGGTATGACTTTACAGGAAGTAAGCAGAGTAGTAGAGTATATAGAGAGTCTTGGAGATGTTTCATCCACATGAATCAATATTGACTCAAAGGCAATTAACAACAAAAACAACCTTGAACAAAACTAATTGTTCATCAGTTAGATTCCTGCAAAATATGCCTAGATGTCACGTCTCTCTAAATCGGCAATAATGTATCTTTCTCAAATTCTGGCATTTGTGTCTCATAGAATCATAGAGTTGGAAGAGACCACAAGGGCCATCCACTCCAACCCCCTGCCATGCAGTAACTCCCAATCAAAGCATCCCTGACAGATGGTCATCCAGCCTCTGCTTAAAGACCTCCAAGGATGGAGACTCCACTACTCTCCAAGAAAGTGTGTTCCACTGTCGAACCGCCCTTACTGTCAGGAAGTTCCCCCTAATGTTGATGTGGAATCTCTTTTCCTGAAGCTTACATCCATTGTTTCGGGTCCTAGTCTCTGGAGCAGCAGAAAACAAGCTTTCTCCATCATCAATATGACATCCCTTCAAATATTTAAACATGGCTATCATATCACCTCTCAACCTTCTCTTCTCCAGGCTAAACATCCCCAGCTTCCTAAGTCATTCCTCATGGGGCTTGGTTTCCAGACCCTTCACCATTTTAGTTGCCCTCCTTTGGACACGCTCCAGTTTCTCCACATCCTTTTTGAATTGTGGTGCCCAGAACTGCACACAGTATTCCAGGTGAGGCCTGACCAAAGCAGAATAGAGTGGCACTATTACTTCTCTTGATCTAGACACTATACTTCTATTACTTCTCTTGATCTAGACACTATACTTCTATACTTCTATCGTACCGAGGCAGTTGGGCCACAGCAGTTGGGATGTCCAATATGGGTGAAGCTTAAAATTGCATTGGCCTTTTTAGCTGTGGCATCACACTGTTGACTCATGCTCAACTTGTGGTCCACCTGGATTCCTAGATCCCTTTCACACGTAGTCTCATTCAGCCAGGTGTCCCTCATCGTATATCTGTGCTTTTTGTTTTTCCACCCTAAGTGCAGTACCTTACATTTCTCTGTGTTGAATTTCATTTTGTTAGCTTTGGCCCAGCTTTCTAGTCTGTTCAAGTCATTTTGAATTTTGATCTGTCCTCTGGGGTATTAGCTACTCCTCCTAATTTGCTATCGTCTGCAAATTTGATAACTATGCCCCCAATACCATCATCCAAGTCATTAATAAAGATATTGAATAGCACTGGGCCCAGGACAGAGCCCTGTGGCACCCCACTGGTCACTCCTTTCCAGGTTGAAAAGGAGCCATTGCTGAGCACCCTTTGGGTTCGGCCAGTTAACCAATTACAAATCCATGTAACAGTTACTTTGTCTAGCCCACATTTTACTAGCTTGTTTGCAAGAATGTCATGGGGAACCTTGTCAAAGGCCTTACGGAAATCAAGATATACTAAATCCACAGCATTCCCTTCATCTACCAATCTGGTAATTTTATCAAAAAAAGAGAACAGATTTGTCTGGCATGACCTCTTTTCTCTGAAACCCATGTTGACTTTTTGTGATTATGAAATTACCTTCCAGATGTTCACAGAGTCTCTGTTTAATGATCTGCTCCAGAATCTTTCCTGGTATTGATGTCAGACTAACTGGACGATAATTGTTGGGATCCTCTTTTTTCCCCTTTTTGTAGATGGGGACAACATTTGCCCTACTCCAGTCCGCTGGGACTTCTCCTTTTTTCCAGGAGTTCTCAAAGATTATTGCCAATGGTTCCGATATTACGTTTGCCAGTTCTTTTAATACACTGAGAAACATTTTGGGCCATAAAATAAGCTTCTGGTCTCTATTTCCATTAAGTGCAGTTATTTTTCATCAGCTTCAGTCTAGCTTTAGACAGGTTTGTTTGGTGACGAGATTATTTTGTGATTAGCAATTCAAAGAGTTAAAAAGGCAAAAACTCAGCATCACATATCAGCAGCCCAAAAGACAAAAACGTATCTGGCTAACACATGCTATGGGGAGGGGGGAAACCACAATAATGGAATGCAACCACTATCAAAAGAGACAAAAGCAACAAAAGCCCAAACAATCTGCTCTTAACTGCTCTCTGCTCTTGATCCATAACCTGTTATGTTTTAGTAAAAAAAACCCAAAAAGGCAGAGCTTAAATGAGACCCAGACAGGCATTCTTCAATGAGTAAGTTCTTCTGGGTCTTTTCTTTTTCATCGTTTTAAGTTTTAAATTAATTTTTCAATGTGTGTATTATCAGATATGGATCCGTGGTTGAAAATTGATACAGTAAACCTGGGTGGATCACTAGTATTTTGGGGGGATAGATTTAACACAGATGTGGTGCTGGAGAAGAACTGAGGATTCCATGGACAACCAAAAGAACAAATAAGTGGATCCTAGAGCAGATCAAGCCAGAGATATTCCTAGAAGCCAAGATTACAAGACTTAGGGCCTTTACAGACCTGCCTAAAGGGGAGGCACAGAGCGGCGGATCGTGGCCGTGGCAACCACATGCCACAGCCCCGATCCTTCCTTTTGCTGACTCCAAAATAGCGACAAAATGACCCCTAAGAGCTGTTGCTTTGAATCTTCCATGCCCTTTTGGTGCAGCATGTGTACACGCTGTGACAGGAGGGTGTCCTGATGCTGCATGCCATGCAGACAGGTACACAGTGTCAGGATGGCATCTGCTAGTGTCAGGATGGCATCTACTATTGCAGATTGAGCACACAGATGAATCACCTGGAAGCCTGCTCCTCTGCTCTGTGGGAGGATCTTCAAGCCGTCTGTCTTGAAGCTGTTTCTTGCTGTAAAATGTGATCACCCAGCTCCCAGAAACAAGCCATAGACAGGAACTAACTCCAAAGAGGCATTTATTCTTAAGTTGCAATATAAACAAAGAAAAACTATTTACACTCTCATGTAGAAACAAAGTACAAAGATAGAGAGCAGAAGAGGAAGAGGAAGCACATGTTGTGTGCTCAGATTATTTATAGACACTTTCCATGCAGCTACAAAACCCAGCCTCTTCCTGTGATTCCTTCCTGTGTCCCATGTCACATGAACAGTAGTTCCCAGCAAACATGATGATCTAATATGTTTACATCTTGGGTCTACCCTTGTGCTTGGTTCGGAAATTACAGCTGGTACAAAATATGGCAGCCAGGCTTGTCTTGGGAACATCTAGGAGGGACCACATTACTCCGGTTTTGAGGTCCCTCCACTGGCTGCCTATCAGCTTCCGGGCCCAGTACAAGGTGTTGGTTATCACCTTTAAAGCTCTAAATGGCTTGGGTCCAAGCTATCTCAGGGACCGCCTCCTCCCATACAATCCTCCCCACGCTCTCCGCTCCTCTGAGAGGAATTTGATGCAGCCTCAAATATCGAGGCTTGCGGCTACCTCCCAGAGGGCTTTTTCAGTTGTCGCCCCCAAACTCTGGAAAGGTCTGCCGGATGAGATCCGTCAGTTAACATTGTTAGTCAGCTTTAAAAAGGCTATTAAGACGGATCTCTTCCAGCAGGCCTTTCCAGATTAATTATCCCGGCCTCGGGTACTCCCACCCCAAATGATCTTCGTGTGGCCCCATCTACTGATGGATGAAGAACATTGCCTTGGGCCAATGTTGTGCTTTGTAATGTTTTAATTTTTTTTAATTGTTCGAATTTGTAGTTTTAATCTTCATTTGATTTAATACTGTTTTAAGGGGGGGAGGGATTGTGTTTTGGGATATATTGTATGGTTTTATTGTTGTAAGCCACCCCGATTGGGTTCCCAAAGGGCGGGATATAAATTTATTATTATTATTATTATTATTATTATTGTCTTTGTTTTCCCAAACACACTATGGACATTATCACATGGGGAGTTGCGGGGAGAAAGTGGAAATAAACGGGACGAGCGGAAGACTTTAATTTACGGGATTTGTCCCGTTCCGCCTCATCTGATAACTAAATTTGAATTTAAAAGGGGGTTAATTCGAACGAAAACCTGATCTTTTCAAATCCTCAAAAATCCCGAAAATGAAAAGATCAGGTTTTCGTTCGAAATGAGTTCAAAATACAAAATTAATTTGCATTCAATTAATTCAGCAGGAAGCAGAATCGTGCCCTTCCCAGTAGCTCAGACAAAAGCAAACTTCTGCAGCTTCTTCTAGCTTGTTTGTTCTTCCTCATTAATGCTTTTTGCTTTATTGACCACACTTGCACAAATAAGAGGATGCATGATGCTGGCTTGACAAGAATACATGTGAAAAGATTTAGCGGTCTCAGTTGATCACAAGCTAAACCGAAGTCACCAGTAAGATGTGGCATCCAAAATACTCCAGTGCAGATGCATTAACAGAAGTGTAGTGTCCAGATGGAGGGAAATTATAGTTCTCCTCTGTTCAGCTTTGGTCAGACCTCACCATGTCCTGTTCTCAGCAGCACAGTTCAAAAAGAATATTAATAAGCTGGAATGAGTCAGAGGAAGGTGACCAATAAAATAAAAGTTCTGGAAACCAAACCTTATGAGTGTTTAGCTTGGAGCTGAAAAGACTAAAGGGTATATCTTAGGACCAAAACACTGCAGAAATAATCCAGTTTGAGACTGCTTTTAACTGTCATGGCTCAGTGTTAAATTCTGGGAACTGTAGTTTGTTCTGGTACCAGAGCGCTCTGACAGAGAAGGCTAACTGTCCCACAAAACTAGTTTCCAGAATTCTCTAGCACTGAGCCAGGGCAGTTAAAGCAGTGTCAAACTGGATTATTTCTGTAGTGTGTTTTGGACCATAGCCATCTTTAAATACCCTAAGATATGTCATATAGAAGATGGAGCAAGATTTTTTTCTGTAGGTCCTGAGAGTAGAACACAAACCAATGTACTGCAGTTACAAGAAAAGAGATTCCATCTAATCGCTAGGAAAAACATGACTATAAGAGCTGTTTGACAGTGGGATGGGGCTGTCTGAGGGTATGGTGGTGGACTCTCGTTCTTTAGAGGTCTTTAAGGGAAGGTTGACTGGCCATTTTTATTGTGTATTCCTGCATGGCAGGGGGTTGGACTAGGTAGCCCTTGCAGTTCCTTGCAGCTCTATGATTCTATGACTCTTTGTGGCCTATAACATGAAATATGTGACCTTCCAACATGAAATATGATAGCTTCTAACATGGAATATTCACCGTGCTGGTTGGGGAAGGTGAGCTTTGTAGCCCAGCATCTCTTCAAGAGCTCCAGCTTAGGCATGGTTGACCAAAATGTGGGTAAAGGTCAGAAGAAGGGGTCTCTCTTCTTTTCTTTTGTTGCTTCATTTTTGCTGTCTAGGTGTTTTCTGAAGCCCAGAGGGGGCTGCATGTTCCCAGCACATAGACTAATCTGAAAGTTTATGGGCAGGAATTAATCATGAGCCCTCAGGAAAAATCTGTTGAGCTGTTGCCTGAAGGGTTTGGTGAGGAAGAGGAGAGTGCAGGAGAGGTGGGAGATAGAGGAGATAATGGAGAAGTCATCACATCAGCATCAATCAGCTTGGAAAAATAAAATCCATGAAACAATGATACTCTTATTGGGACAACTAAAATCCACAAAATACATCATGCTGTCATAGGACGTTATCACACGGGGGCAAATCTGCTGGTTAATACACACAAAACCCAAACAGAAACTGGATTAGTTCCCCGTGTTTTCACACAACATTGCACAGAAACTGGACAGAAAGTGGACAGAAACTGGTGTTAACCGAGATCTTTTGAAATTCGGTTGTTTGGAGGAAATGCAAATGCGCAATTAAGGTAAATTCGCCGTAATGTGAAAAGCAAATACGCATTTGGAAGCATTTTCCCGCATTGTCCCGCATTTTCCCATGGTTCCGCGGGGTCCTGGAGGCAGCGTAAGTGTCTCCTTCCCCCTCAGCAGACGGCTAATTGAGCCGTCTTGGGGGCAGGGAAGGGGAGGGGCAGCTGCACTATCGGCACCCCAACCCCTTCCCCAGGTCATCCTCGGAGCACCGACCCTCCGCACAGCCGGCACTCCAAGGAGGACCTCTTTGGAGCGTCGACCCTCTGCACAGCCGGTGCTCCAAGGAGGACCTCTTTGGAGCTCCGACCCTCCGCACGGCTGGCGCTCCAAGGAGGACCTCTTTGGAGCGCCGACTCTCCGCACGGCCGGCTCTCCAAGGAGGACCTCTTTGGAGCACCGACCCTCCGCAGCCGGCGCTCTGAGGATGGCCTGGGGAAGGGGTGACAGCCGCGGCAAGTGACAGCTGCGGCAAGCATAGTGCGCATGTGCTAGAAGATCATGTACGGGATTTTTTCACTTGTGTGTGAATGTTAAATGCGGTTTCAGTGGGAGCTTCCCTTAATTGCGCAATTAAGGTAATTACGTGTGAAAAACATTTGCGGAATCAAGGTTTATTTTCGGTTTATTTTCGGAATTTGTCATTTCCAGTTTATTATCGCTTTGTGGCCCACGTGTGATAACGTCCCTAGTTCCCTTATGGAAATAAGAAGGCAGGTGGCCAGTTAGCAATCTGAAGTCAGAGGCTTGTTTTTTACTCCCCTTCCCCCCCCCCCCCTTCTTCCTCAGGAGGAAATGCTGAGAAAAGCTACACAAAGCCAGTAGCAAAAATGTTGGAAGAAGCAGAAATAGTGGAAACCAGATAATGGAGACCATCGCTTGACTTTTTAAACCAGTTTACCTCTGGCTTAATCTTAATTTGGGCAGCATCCTGATTTTTTCAGATTTTTTTTCCACCAAATTTGCCGCCCGAATACAGCCTGGGTTCATCCCTGCTTCCAGAGCCGCTCCTTGCAGCCATTTTCTTAAGCTGGAAAACTCCCTGATCCAAAAAGAGCCATGAGGAGTGCTCCTAGAAGTAGGGATGCACCCTGGCTGTATTCAGGCGGCAAATTTGGCGGCAAAAAAGTCATTAAGATTAAGCCGGATAGAGGTAAACCGATTTTAAAAGCCAAGCAATAAGCTCAATGTAGATTGTTTATTTTTCCTTTTATCATCCTGCCTTTTCTCCAAATACTTGAACACATGCACACCCTTGAACCAAATGTAGTGTGAAAACCATTATTGCTTACCTATGCGTCAATAGGCTTGGCATGGTTTTGAAGTGCTTCAAAATGCTGAAAAGCCTCTTTGATCAGAGATAAGGGGTGGGAGGGAGAGAACCCAAACATGTATGTTGTCCATCCCCTGGCCTATGTGAGCTCTCTGTCACTGTACTACAACAACCCCTGGCTTAAACCCCATGAGTCCAATCTACCTCCCTGTGAACTCAGTGGTAAATAGCCATCAAAGTGTAATTGCTTATATGGCCCATTAAGGTCACTGGTTAATACAGATGAAACATTATGGCTCTGCAAGGTTCTGTTCCTGAACGCTTCTTCCAGTGCTGTGAAACCTCCACAGATCAGAGCGGATCAGGATGGGACCCCCTGGGACTCCAGTTCCTCTTTTGTTTGGAAATGACTGGCCTTCCCCACCCCTGCAGAAGGATGACAGGACATGCAGTGCTCCTAATCACAGGGCAGGCACCATGGCTGTTGAGGTCCATTGTTCTTGCCCTGGCTCTTCATGGGATAGAATGGGACCACATGAGAAAACATTGTTCAGAACAACGTCAGATCTGCCAGAGGAGAAATCCCAACTCTCGAGTGACTTCATTAGCTTGAGCGCCTCCAGTCAGTGCAAGTCGCCACACTTCATTATCTCACACCGGACTGACTTTCCCTTGCGTCCTTTTGCATGCAGGAACCTCATTATCTGAGAATATGGAGCCCATCAAGGTTCTGTTAACTTTAACTCTTCAAACTTCTTTTTATCTTTTGTTTTGTCAGAGGTCTCCCCTTTAACCTGACTGGGCTGCAGGTGGGGAATGTGTAAGGAAAATAATTTCCCCTTAAATGCAGAAGCTCAGTTTGCTCAGCCCAACACTCCAAGACACTGTTCCGAAAGCGGGATGATTTTGGTTTGTTTGCAATATATTTTATTCAGCAAGAATGCTTTGCAAAATGCTTTTAACTTTGAGAAAAATCATCAGTGTTACTGGAAGTTATTGCCTCACCAACCCACCCACCCCAACCCACCCCACCCCCAGCACTATCAGAAAATTGCTTGTAGCAATTCACTCTTATTGTATGGAAGATAGCCTACAAAGGCAACTGGGAGCA
Source organism: Phrynosoma blainvillii (assembly GCA_026167975.1). Lineage (NCBI taxonomy): Eukaryota > Metazoa > Chordata > Lepidosauria > Squamata > Phrynosomatidae > Phrynosoma > Phrynosoma blainvillii. Next base: position 16,162,400 of record JANUYF010000011.1, on the reverse strand, counting down.
CAGTTTTGGCTGAGGTAGCCAGTCAAAAGGATTCAGTAGTCAGACTAAACAAAGCACTTGCTACTAAGAAATGCTGCTTATGAAAGGCAGAAATGAATGTCTCCCCTCCAGCATGTTTCAGATAATGTATGATTATTCTTAGTAAGCATCTCTATTCTGAAGAGAGAGTGAAAGTCATAGTTCTTGACAAGCAAAAGGGTATTTGTACATAAAGCACTATGCATCTTAATAACCCCCAAAGCTGTTGCTTGTAAAACATGGGGCCAGGATGCCTGTCAGACCCCCTTTGCAGACAGCACTTTGTGCCGTCTTGGAGGTAAGGAAGGGGAGGGGTAGCCTCATGCAGCCTTCCCGAACACGTCATCGGAGCACCCGTTGCTCCACACATTGGGTGCTCCGATGATGTCCTTCCGCTGCAGCGTCTGGACACGCTGCGACAGAAGAGACGCCAAAGAGGCGCCCAATGCCTCTTGCAGCGCACCTTCCGCACCTTGTGGAAGGAGCGCTATTTTAGCGCTCCTTCCAGGGCCCAAAACGAAGTGGATTGGGACTGAGGAGTGTGGCTACCTCGGCCCCAATCCACGGCTTCTCGGGGCGGCCCACAGCTGCCTGTCTGCTTAGGGCCAGAGTCACCCACCAGGTTCTCTCAGTTATGTTAAAGTTAGCCTTGCTTGTGCTATGCTGTAGCCATAACGAATCAGTGTGGTGTAGTGGTTTAAGCGTTGCACTATGACTGGAGACCAGGGTTTGAATCCCAGCCCAGCCATGGAAACCCACTGGGTGAGCTTGGGCAAATCACTCTCTCTCCCAGCCTCAGAGGATGACAATGGCAAACCCCCTCTGAAGAAACTCCCCACCCCACCCCCCCAAAAACATGATAAGTTTGCCTTAGGATCACCATAAGTCAAAAATTACTTGAAGGCACACTAAAACAACAACAAAGTAATACTAGAAGAGGCCTAGTGTTGGGGTGGGGGGATACTGACTGAGACAGTAAAAGCAAAGGTCATTCAGCCTGGGAAAGAACTGTGGGCAGTTGGGAGAGACAACGCTTGTGAGCGGTTTTAATAGTGAAACGGATGCTTGAATGCCAGTTCTAGCAAAAGACATGCTACTGTGCTGAACTTCTTCAATAACCTAGCTCCACAAATGATGCCACCGAGAACGATTTGGATTCTTGGACCATGGCCTGTGGTTTCATGGGAGGTGACTTCTGGCAAGGGATGGGTTTCATCTCACACCAGCTGGCAGAAACGTTTTTGCCAGTATAAGCAGAACATTGATAAAGAGGGCTTTAAATTATGTGGGTGAAGGAGACAGTATTCTGGAGAGCAGGAGTTCATCAAGGACTGGAGATAATAGGGACATGGTCCATGATCTTAGATGTCTCTATTCTAATGCCCAGAATATGGGAAATAAATAAGATGAACTTGAACTTCTAGCACAGCAAACCAAATATGATATAATAGGCCTCACTGAAACCTGGTGGGATGAATCTCAGACTGGAATGTAGCAACAGAGAAGTATAGCCTTTTCATGAAAAATAGGTCAAACAGGAAGTGGGGAGGAGTTGCATTAAATATCAAGGATGTATACACTTGTGAAGAGATCTAGGACTTAAAATTCTGGAAGCCAGGTGGAGAGCATCAGGATAAAAAAAAATTATTTTTCTACACTTTACTGAGACAAACAAACAAAACATCCAATACCAAACAAACATATCTTGTGCATCTATCAGCATTTTCATATATATTGGAAAGAAAAAGAAATTTGTAAACATAACATTTCATCTTCCTTATCTATTTCTTCTTTCTTCTTTTCTTTTCTTCATTTCTTTCTTTCTATATTAAAAGTCTTCTATTTTACAGTGTATTTATAGCACACAACATACATATATCTTACAGATAACATTCTTACTTCCCCATTGGAGATATTTACTGTTATTGGCTTTATCTTATCTTCTTCTCATGATTTCTTTTTGGCTTAACCATCCTTTCTCCAACTATCCTTTATCTATTGTTCTTATTCCTCTTTATTCACTATATATTCTCTATGCAAATATCAATGTAAACTGACTATTTATTTATTTATTTATTTATTTTCCCCTTTCCCCCCACATCTCTTTTATATTTTATTTTGTGGAGGTTAATTTCCTCTTACCCAAAGAAAATTAATTCTGTTCCAATCCTTCTTTCTTTCTGTTATTAACTTTCCATTAACAATATGTGTAAGGATGTCCATTTCATACAATTCGTATAATTTTAATATCCAATCTTCCACATCTAATTCTAAAGGTGATTTCCAATATTTAGCTATAATAAGTCATAGAATCATAGAATCACAGAATCATAGAATCATAGAGTTGGAAGAGACCACAAGGGCCATCCAGTCCAACCCCCTGCCATGCAGGAACTCCCAATCAAAGCATCCCTGACAGATGGCCATCCAGCCTCTGCTTAAAGACCTCCAAGGAAGGAGACTCCACTACTCTCCGAGGGAGTGTGTTCCACTCTCGAACCGCCCTTACTGTCAGGAAGTTCCTCCTAATGTTGAGGTGGAATCTCTTTTCTTGCAGCTTGCATCCATTGTTCCGGGTCCTAGTCTCTGGAGCAGCAGAAAACAAGCTTGTTCCCTCCTCGATATGACATCCCTTCAAATATTTAAATACGGCTATCATATCACCTCTCAGCCTTCTCTTCTCCAGGCTAAACATCCCCAGCTCCCTAAGTCGTTCCTCATAGGGCTTGCTTTCCAGACCCTTCACCATTTTAGTTGCCCTCCTTTGGACACGCTCCAGTTTCTCCACATCCTTTTTGAATTGCGGTGCCCAGAACTGGACACAGTATTCCAGGTGAGGCCGGACCAAAGCAGAATAGAGTGGCACTATTACTTCTCTTGATCTAGACACTATACTTCTACTGATGCAGCCTAAAATTGCATTGGCCTTTTTAGCTGCTGCATCCATCTGTTGACTCATGTTCAACTTGTGGTCCACCTGGATTCCTAGATCCCTTTCACAGGTAGTCTCATTCAGCCAGGTGTCCCCCATCGTATATCTGTACTTTTCGTTTTTCCGCCCTAAGTGCAGAACCTTACATTTCTCTGTGTTGAATTTCATTTTGTTAGCTTTGGCCCAACTTTCTAGTCTGTTCAAGTCTTGCAGCTGTAATCACGTTAAGTAATATTTTCCAATTTTTTTATTCTGTTGGTTTATCTAAGCTATTAAGAATGTTTAGTAGATATATCTCTGGTCTCATGGTGAAGCTAATTTTAAGTGTCTGTGATATTTTTGATGTATTTTTCCCCCAAATTTTTTGGATTTCTTTGCATGTGATATAGCATCCCTTTACTTAAATTGCATCTCCAACATATTCCAGATGATTTTTTAGAAATGTTTGCAATTTTTTCTGGAGTTAGGTACCATCTTAGATAAATTGTATAGTAGTTTTCTTTTAATATGTTGCTATTTGAAAATTATAAATATTTTATCCAAGCTTTCTCCCAATCCTCTAATTGAATATTTTTGCCTATATTTTGTGCCCATGTAATCATCTGAAGCTTTATCATCTCTTGTTCCATATCTAATTTTAGTAAAATTTGATAAATTTTGGCTAGTGTTTTTCTTTTATTGGGTTGTAATATCTTATCAAATTCATTTTTCAATCTTTCAAATCCTATATATATATTTCTTTTTTAAATCTTTCATTTAGGGCCTTTACAGACTGCCAGAAATAATGCAGCTTGAGGCCACTTTAACTGTCCTGGCTCAGTACTAAGGAATCATGGGAACTGTAGTTTATTGTGGCACCAGAACTCTCTGACAGAGAAGGCTCAATGTCCTAGAAAAAAATACAATTCCCATTATTCCCTAGCACTGAGCCAGGACGCTTACAGTGGCTTCAGGATGCATTATTTCTGGCAGTCTGTAAATCTTCCCTCAATTTTAATTTCCACTTATCCTCCTTATTTATTATTAGTTCTTCATAACGTACCCACCCTTTATCACACATTGTCTCTCTTTTCATAAATGCTTTGTGTAGGGATTCCCACAAAGGCATTTTAGGATATAATTTGTCTCTGTAGTTTAGCCAACTTTGAAGGAGAGATTCCCTTATAAAGTGATCGGGGCTATGCAGATGGGCAGGAAAAAGTGACCTGAAGTTGCCTTTTCCCCAAACTGCAGCAACCGCATCACCTGCCCTGAGGATGCCCTAAGTGGGGACGGAGCAACCACACTGGGAGACAGTTAATGCAGCTTTTCTGAGGCTGCAGTGAAGCCTCATCACCAGCACTGCCGGCCCCAAGGTTTCCCTAAATAGGAATGGAGTAACCTCATGGGCTGGCAGTGGAGGCTTTAATTATTATTTTTTCATGGTCTCTGTGGTGCATGCACATGTGCACAGGCACAACATGGCCCCTTTAACAGAAATGTTGGCATTGCTAAGGACCTGTGCACTGTGCACTGTAGAGAAATCATGGATGCCACAGCAATCGAGTGGTCCACACTGGTACTCAACCTGCAATGCACAGCCACAGGAGCATCCTCCATGGTTCCTGCTGCAGGTGCATTCATGCAAGACTGCAGTGATGACTTGGAGGACCCAGAAGTGAAACCTGGTAGACTGGGTGCTGCAAGATGCATCGCACGGTGTACTGCCACCGCCGCTGCTCTGATGCCACCCAAGAGAGCCCCCCGCCACTGGTGGATGTTCCCCAGAAGCACCGACTGGTGGGACAGGTTCGTCACATACATCTGGTCCAATGAGCAATGGAGGATGTTCTTCCGGATGCCCTGTGCCCTCTTCCACAAGATAGTAGAAGTACTGCATCCGCAAATGCAGCGGGCAGACACCATGATGAGGAAGGCCATCTCGGTGGAGAAGAGGGTCACCATGGCCATCTGCATCCTCGCCCACAGAGCCAGCTACAAGCAGGCATCAGAGCAGTTTGGGGTCGGCCAAACCACTGTGGGGGAAGTATTGAGGGAGTTCACCCTCACCATGGAGAAGCTGCTGCTGTCACAGACAGTGTACCTGGGGGATGTTGCTCAGGTAAGGACAGTCGCACACACTTGTCACTTTTCCCTCTTGCACAGGACGCATCATGACCTGGCATACAGTGTGGCTGTCACTGCATAGATTCAACTGCTAGGGCCATTGAACCTGTGCAGGTACACCTATTATTTCATGACCTGGCATACAGTGTGGCTCCTACTGTATAGATTCAGCTGCTAGGGCCACTGAACCTGTGCAGGTATGCCTATTATGCCATGACCTGGCATACAGCGTGGCTGTCACTGTATAGATTTGACTGCTAGGGCCATTTAACTTGCACAGGTATGCCTATTATGTCATGACCTGGCATACAGCGTGGCTCCTACTGTATAGATTCAGCTGCTAGGGCCTTGAACCTGTGCAGGTATGCCTATTATGCCATGACCTGGCATACAGTGTGGCTCCTACTGTATAGATTCGGCTGCTAGGGCTGTTGAACCTGCACAGGTACGTGAAAAACGTCATCAGTTGGCAAATGCTGTGACTTTTTATCATTCATCCTCCGCTTCTCCCCCTTCCTGTCGCCCACAGATCATGTAAGGATTCGCTGACCTCAGCTTCCCCCAAGTAAATGGGTGCCACTGTCTGATCGTGCCCCCTTTGGGGAGAAGGAACGAGTTTGTCAACTGAAAGGGCAGCTACTCTGTTGTCCTCCAAGGGACATCAGATCATCGAGGACGGTTTGTAGATTTGGAATTGGGCTGGGCTGGATTGACTCATGACTCAAGTGTGGCAATGAATTCTATCATCTTTCAGGCCATGGAGGCCGGCATCTACATGCTAAGGAACCCCACCATCACCCTGAGGGGCCAGGAGATCGGTCGCCTCCTGCTCGCCGACAGTGCCTACCCCATTTGGAAGTGGTTCATGAAGCCCTACCAGGGCACCACCAATGCCAGACAGAAAGGATTCAACAGGAAGCTGAATCACGCCAGGAATGTGGTGGAAAGGACCTTTGGGCGGTTGAAGGCTCGGTGGAGGTGCCTCACCGCCTCACTCCTTGTGGCAGAGGAGACTGTCGTCCCCATCATCACCTCATGTGTCATCCTCCACAACATCTGCAAGATCAAGGGAAGGGTCCTGGATGAGGGAGGGTGCTACAGGCACTGCTTTGTGCTGCCCTCCCTGGGGGCACCCATGGAGGACAATGACCTTGTGAAGCAGAGAGAAGTGGAGGCTGTGAAGGAGGCCCTGGCAGAGTTCTTTGAGACCAGGAGGATCTGAAGTATCCCCTCTCCTCTATCTGTGAGCCTAGGGCACTACTGTACTATGCCATGATAATAAGCACCTGAACACAACATTTCCTATTATCCACACTCTGTGTATGGCTAGCATTTATGTAGGACACTACTGCACTATGCCATGATGAGATCCTATTATCACCACTCTGTGTATGGATAGCATTCCTGCTTTTATGCAGTTATCCTTCAACATGAGCCTAAGGGAGTCACACACAGATACACAGACACACACACACAAAAGGGCATGAGGGGGTCACCTGGTGCCAGATTTCCTGGCAATAGAAAGATACAGTGCAAAAACCACCAACTGTAATCTCTGACAATGTTGCAAAATTCCCAACAGCCAGCTTTCCTAGTGGCCCATTCGATTGTAACAAGTAGTAGCCCAGAGGGCTACCATTGGGACCTACATACAAACTGCTCTTCTGAGGGTCCCAATTGGATAGGAGCCAGGTAAGGCCATCTGCCCCCGCAACAATTGCCCATAAATGCCCCTGCAGACCTCCGTAGATCCCCAGGATGAAGATGGCGGCCAGGAGGAGAGTGCCCATCCGGATCGCCTATTGGACCAATGAAGAGGTGGGCATTCTCCTCCATGCCCTGACCCCGGAGCCAGCCGCAAGAAGGGTGATGACAAGCACCAACCAGCCTAACCGGGGGTACTTCACCCAGGCCTCTCAAGCCCTCCACCAGCAGGGCTTCAGGAGGACCCCTCAACAGTGCTGAACCAAGTTTAAGGCACTGAAGGGGGTCTTCTTTGAAGCCCTGGAGGATTTGGGGCAGTATCCTCTGGTCAGGAAGCACCCACCTTTCTACAAGCAGCTCCGGGACCTATGGATCAGGGCCAGCCATCCTAGATGGCAGGATTGACGTCCTCCGGGTAAGTGTCAGGCCCCTGCCATGGTCCCTCATGCCCATCCCTACCTTCCCCTCACCCTTACCTATCCCTCCCCTCCCTCTTGTCCCAATCCCATGGGTGTTAATGGTGTTTCTCTTCTCCCCAAATGCAGGTGTGCAGTGGAGGCGGTGACAGGGACGGAGGTTCCCCCTCCTCCTCCTCCTCCTCCTCAGACAGGGAAGCCAGGCCAGGCAGGGAGGGCTAGGCAGAGGGAACCCATGCCGTCCCTCTGCAGCCACACCAGCCTCACATGGCACAAGGTAGGTCCCTGAGGGGAGGGGTAATGGCTGCATGACTATGGCCTCCATGGCATTCCTGTCCCTCCCCTCCCCCACCACTTTCTATGCTGCCTTCCTAAATGGTGTCTTTTTTCCTTTCACAGGCAGACCTGCTGAGGAGGGGGCAGGGCTGAGCCGCCGCCCGCCAGACGGAAAACTGCAAGGGCTCCTTGGTGTTGCCCGCCTGGTGGTGATTGGTGGCAGTCGGGAGCAGAACCGTGAGCAGGGTAAGAGTGGCAGGGACACAGAGGGAGGGAGTTGGGGGACAGGAACCCTGCCTATAGCTTTGGGTGATGGGGTGGAGAGCAACCTCCTAACCGCACTTTTTTCTTTTCCCTTGCAGATTGCCGGATGGAAGAAAGGATGGCTGCCATGAAGGAGCAGATGCAATGTCTCAGTGACTCTGTAGCAGCCATCATGGACCATCTGGGTCTACCCCCACCCCCACCCACCCCTCCCCATCCCTGATGCACCTTCCTCTCCCCTTCCCCTTCCCCTTGTACATACTTCCATCCTCCTCCCTCTCCTTCTTCCCCCGTTTTAATTCTCCCCCTGTGTAAATATTCCCCGCTCCTTCCCCAATGTTTAAATCAATGTAAATAGTTGTTTTATTGTTTTTATGAAAAGAAAAATTATTTTTAAAAAATTTATGCAGCAATCTGCACACGTACGCAGGTTCGGCAATAGCTTTCTTTTATGAATAAACTTTCCATTTTTAAACAGCTTGTGACATTTTATGCTAAGATGTTTAGGTTCATCACAGGATCTTCGCAGGAAACCAGTAAGCAGCATCATAGAGGTGGGCATAGTGTGTGGTGGTGGTGGCAATCAGTGAGGTGAGCATAGTGTGCGGTGCCAAGCAGTGAGGTGGGTACAGTGGTGGGTAGTTGGCGATAGCTGCCTTGGTACTTAGTGGTGATCGTCACAACATCTCCATCCCCTTCTACTTGATCTCTGCCTTTGAGGGCGGTGAGAGGGCAGTGTCACTGCCACATCACTGCTGAAAAGGCTGGCACACTCATCTACGGAGTGTTGCTCAATGATCTCCACCTCCATTGCAGCCTCCTCCTCTGTGGGTGGACACCTCTCCCTCCTCCCTCTGCCCCCCCCAGCTTCATCCTCCATGGGTGGACACCTCTCCCTCCTCCCTCTCACCCCCCAGCTTCATCCTCCATGGGTGGACACCTCTCCCTCCTCCCTCTCACCCCCTCCCACAGCTTCATCCTCCATGGGTGGACACCTCTCCCTCCTCCCTCTGGCCACAGCACCCTCAAAATCTACAGGTGGAGAGTGACCCCTCCTTCCTCTACCCAGCACCACAGCCACTTCCTGCTAGACCTGGGGGATACCCCTCCCTCTTCCACCCTCCTGCACATCCTCCCTGCTGCCACCAATGGCCCTCCAGGGCCCCTCTATTACATCCACAATCTGGGCCAGCAGACTGGTCTGCACTTGAAGGGAGTCAGTGACACGCCGGTGCTCATGGGCAATGCATTGCTGATGCTGGAGGCATTGATGTTGGAACTCCCTCTGGTCCTATGTCTTGCTCTGCCTCAGCTGCTAGGAACGTTCAGCAAGCTGCTAGGAACGTTCAGCGAGTTGATAGGAACGTTTGTCCTGTCCTAGAGATGTGTCCATTTGTTCTGTGCTATGTTTCATGAACTGATGCTGGGCATTTGTATTTGCTGCGGCTGCTGAGCGACATGTCCTCTTTCCTCTGATGTCAGCCAGGCAGGCTGCCAGTGGCATTGCAGCTCTGGCATTAGCAGTTTCATCATCATCCTCTCTCTCTCGTGCTACTTCTCGTTCTAGGGACATATATGGCAGAGGGCACCGTTTACACACACAAATACACACACAGATTCTCGTTCTAGGGACATATATGGCAGAGGGCACCGTTTACACACACACACCCCAGCGTACGATCCTTCGTGGCCCCATCTGAGGATGGTGAGGATTATTATTGCTGGGCTTATTCACTGGGCAAGTTTTGTTTTACAAATTGAAATTAATTGTAAGGCTTTTTAATATTCTCTGATTTAATACTGTTTTAAAGGGGGGAGGGGTCTGTTATATTGTATATATGTTTTATGGGGATTGTATATTTTAATTGTTGTAAGCCGCCCAGATTGGTTTTCCAGAGGGCGGGGTATAAATAAATATTATTATTATTAGTAGTAGTAGTAGTATTATTAAATATACCGCACATATCAGGGGGGAGGGGAGAGGTACATGCCAGGGAGGTTTGTGTAGGCACACTGGATACATGCAGGTGGTGGTTATGTAAGGGACATGGTGAATGGGACACACATTCCTCCATGCCCCCCCCCCCCACATGCTAGGGTGCAAAAGCAGCATGTGGGGGGATTCTGCAAACCTATGAACCTACGCAAAAAAGTCACAAAAGCCATACAAATTGCTTTGGTTTTTGGGGTGCAGGCATACATGTAACGGAATGCATTTTTTGTCATAACAGGGAATTTACCATGTGCAGCCTGTACCTGCTGTATCAGCTGGATGAATTGTCCAGGATGTGCCCTCTCCTCACCCTTGCTCTCATCATCGCTGATTGCTGTACTTGTCCGTGGGACAGGTGAGCGGTCACAGTGGCTACTGATCCTGGAAGATACAGTGCTCCACTTGGAACCACAAGATGGTGGCCTGCTGGTGGAAGATGTAGAGGCACGGGCTGGTGGTCTCATGGCAGAGATGTCCATAGCCCTCTGACTGCAGGATATCTCATCTGAGTCGGGGTGTTCCTCCTGATCATCTAAAAATGGGGGATGGGGTCATCTCTGGCCTCTGCCCCCCCCCCCCCCGTGCTGTCCCGTTCACCCCTTCCCAGGGCCCCTGGCGCATCTTACCTTGAGGGGGCAAAAGCTCCTGGGCGCATTCTCCCTCGGAGATGTTCTCCACAGTTTCCACTCTGGCTGGCTGGCCCACTGGGACCCTCACGACTTCACTGCTGGTGCATGTTCTGCTGGGCTGTATGCTACCGTCCCTGGCGAGGAAGGCATGGAGTTCTTTGTAGAAGGGCATGGAGGAGGGACCCCTTCCGCTTTTGGCCTTGTGATCTCTAAACTTCTTGTAATCGGACCTGAGGTTTTTGGTCTTCCAATGACATTCCTCCCAAGTGCGTTGGTGGCCCTTTGCCCTGATGGCTTGTGCCAACTCCTTAAATGTATCGGCATTCAAGAAGGAATTTCTCAGTTTCTTCAAAATGTGTGGCTGCGACCACAGAGCTATGAGGTCGGCCGTCTCCACATGGGACCACGACATCCCGCTCCTTCTTTTTGGCTCTCCGCTTGTGGATGGTTCTGCCATTGTTCCCGCTGTGGACAAGAGAAGCCCTGAATTGGACAGCTGTGGAGGTCTGCATCGACCAAAGGTGCACTGGGAAAATGGTGCTGGAATGTGGGGGGGGGTCCAGCTTAAAAGTGAAACTTTCTCTTTATCGCTTTCACACAATGTAACATCCGGTAGCAACAGTTTCTCCTTCCTGCTCTGGCACATGCACACTGTGAAAATTAGGGTTCGGGCTAGGCTTCTGTTGCAGACACAGCTGTGGTAGTTCACCCACACCTGAACCCTAAAAATGCTCTAATTTAAAGCTTTTTTCAAAGGGCTCATGCTCCCCAGGGACAGCTCAAAATGCGGTGCACCTGCTCATGTGCACTTACATTGGTGTCATTAACTCTCGGGTGCCCTTTTTTCCACTGTCCCTCCATCGCTGCATCTGACGTACCTTTGAAGGTGTGCATGTTTTTGGAAGAAGCAGAAAAATGTGGCTCCTGTTTGAAGGGCACTTTCACAGGAAGAGGAAAGTACGGGGCACTTTTTCGGCATGCGTCATCTAAAGATCATGCCTTCAAGTCACCCTCAAAATAACCCTTTTAGCCAGTCTGCATCCCCCCATCCTTGAATTCTTTATGTATTTTATCTTTTCCATACCAAAGGTATGCATGGAGGCCAAATTGTGCATTAAACCCTTCCAGATCTAGTAATTTTGTATTCTGAAGTTTGATCCAATCTATTATCCAATTTATACAACTTGCTTGAAAATACAGTTTGAGGTTAGGAAGTCCTTGTCAGGGATGATGGGAGTTGTAGCTCTTCACCTCTGGCTCTAACTCACCACCTTGTTATGCAGCAGAGCTGACCAGCTTTGATCAGTGGTTGATGCTTCTTTCCCAAGCAGCAGAGTTTCAGAGAATAGGCTGAAGACCCTGACAAACTCTCCAAGCCTTCTCACTCTTCTTCCTGAGATGTCTCCAAACTTCTCCAGGAATCCTCTGGCTCTTGTATCTTCCCTCAAGACACCAGACAACTCAGTAGTCTTATATAAAAGATCTACTTTATTCTACTATATACACAAATACTATATTCTCTACACTTCACAATATCTCCAAAACTACTCCACAATGTACATTAGCAAACATTGCAATTTATAGCCATTGTTAGACACCACCCACCAGTCAGTTTCCACCCAGTGGGTGTGTACATACATCTTGATTGGTCCACATAGATCATCCCATACCTAAGACCAACCCAAGTGTTTCATCACTTTACCTTGACCACTTAATGAGTCTCAGGTGTTTGCAATCTATCACAGTTGTTCTCAATATACCTTCTATAACTTTGTCCTTGGCTCTCAAGGCTTCTTAATTATATTAACTTTTTCACCTGTGTATCTTCCTGATTGCTCCTGCTTAGTCACTTTGACATTCACATACATATTTTTATTTCTATTACTGTATATCCCATGTTGCTTTTTCCTTAACAATCCCCTCCGAAATAAAATATTGTATGTGTCTTACAATGTCATTCCAACCATTTGTGTCAGTCTTTCATGTTTCTCTGCTGTCAATGCTTTTGTGAACAAATCTGCTATGTTGTGTTGTGTTTCTATATATCTCAGTTCTATTTCACCCTTCTGAACCATGTCTCGCACATTTTGATATCTTACTCCAACATATTTTGTTCTGTTCTTCAAATTTTCAGCTTCAGCCATTGCTATGCATTACTGTGAATCTTCCAGAATTTCTACTGGTATCTTGTAACTTTCATTTAAATCATTCAACAATTGCTTAACCCACTGTACCTCATTCACTATCTCATTTAAAGCTGCGAATTCTGCTTCCGTCGTACTTATCGCTACATTTGTTTGTTTCCTACTTCTCCAGACTATTGGACTTTCACTGTACTTGATTATTATTCCTGTAACTGACTTCTTGTCTCCTAATTCTGATGCAAAAGAACTATCCACATAGCAATCTAAATCTGAATTACTGTTTCTAATTACCAATTTCTTATCTAAAGTTCCTTTCAAATATCTTAATAAATGTTTTACTGCTGTCCAGTCTTCAATTTTTGGATCATTAACTCTTCTGGACAATACATTTACAGCATACGAAATGTCTGGTCTGGTGTGGCAAGATATGAATTGTAAAGATCCTATTATGCTCCTGAATAAAGTCTTGTCTTCAAAATCTCTAGTTGTTTTTTCAGATACAAAACCAGTTGTCATTGGAGCTCTTACTATTTTAGCATTTTGTAATCCACACTTTTCAATCAAATTTTCAATTTTCTTTCTCTGACTTAACAAACAATGTCCTTCTTCTGTCCACTCAACACCAATACCTAAATAAGACTTTAATAAACCTAGATCCTTTAAGACAAACTTTTCAGACAATTCTCTTTTTACTGATTCAATTTCCTGTTTTGACTTTGCTGCCACGCACAAATCATCTACATAAATTACTAACACTATGTCTCCTTTTGTATAGACACATGCATCTGCAACGCTCCTTTTGTATCCTAGCTTAACTAACTCGTCATTAATGCACAAATTCCATGCTCTGGCACTTTGTTTTAACCCATACAATGCTTTCTTTAATTTATAAACTTTCTGACTACCAATTTCTTCAAAACCTTGTGGCTGCTCCATAAATATCTCTTCATCTAAACTAGCATTTAAGTAGGCTGTTTCAAAATCAAAATGTTCTACAACTAAATTCCTTTTTGCTGCTACAGCCAGAACCATTCTCAGACTTTCTGGCTTTGCGGTCGGAGAATATGTCTTATCATAGTTCTCATACTGCTGTTGTGCAAAACCCTTAGCTACTAACCTAGCTTTATACTTAATACTTCCATCTGGCATTTCTTTCTTTTTGTACATCCACTTACAACCAATTACTTTCTTGTCTTTGGGTCTATCAACTATTTCAAAAACATCTTTGTTTACCAGACAACCAAACTCATCATCCATTGCATCAATCCATCTTTCCTGTTCTTCTCTAGACAAACTTTCCAACTCTTCAAAACTTTCAGGCTCTTCCACTGCTAAACAAGCTCTTGCATTTGTCACAACAAACCTATCTGGTGGCTTCCTAACTCTGTGACTACGTCTGGGAATAAACTCTGCTGATCTGCCTCTTTCATCCTCACTTTCTGTGCTGGGAGTTATAGTTCTATGGCTAAATCTCTTGTCCTCAGTCATTCTAGTAGTAATAGGTCTAGATTGTGTCTCATTATCAGAAGAACTATCACTGCTGCTAGTGGATGCTTCTGGCTTAACTGAAACCCCTCCGTTTCCTGAAGTTGGTTCAGTTTGTGTTTCTGGCTCATTTGAACTTCCTAACCTCAAGAAAACTTCCTTATTGGCATGCAATTTGTCCCAACCGGCATGTCTCTTGAAATTTGCAGACCTAGAATACTGCACTTCTTTTCCACCTAAATGAAACTTGTAGCTATTTCCTGAATACCCCAAAAACCTAAGTCTTTTACTTTTGGGTTCTCCCTTTTTCCTGAAACAAGCTGGTATGTAAACATAAGCAAATTGTCCAAAGACTCTCAAATACTTGTAATTTGGCACTCTCCCATACAATACCCTGTAGGGAATGTCTTCAATTTCTGAATGATACAGTCTGTTACTAATATGTACTGCTGTCAAAGTTGCTTCTGCCCAGAAACTATCTTTTACCTCTGCATCTGCCATCAAACATTTTTTCATTGTGTATTTTTAAATATTTTCTATTACTACTACTTCTTTTATTCCTATATTTTTAGTTATTATTGCTGTCTTTTATTTATTTATTCTGAATCCCGACCATTTCCCAAATTCTGTTAGACTCTGATTCATACTTTCTAGACTGTGGATCGGATCATCTAGAAATACCACTATGAAGTCAGCAAAGGCTTTGATTTTATATGTTCTTCCTTTTATTTGTGTATCATTTTTAATTTTCCTTAAAAGAATTTCTATCACTACTAGAAAGAGGAGGGGTGATAAAAGGGCATCCTTGCCTTGTCCCTTTAGTTATTTTAAATTCTTTGGTCTTTTCACCATTTATTATGATTTTGGCTGACTGTTCATTATAGATTGTTTTAATCCAATTTATACATTTTGGTCCTATCCCCATCTTTTCTAATACTGCAAACAAAAATTCCCAATTGATGTTGTCAAATGCTTTTATGGCATCTAAAAAAATCATGGCTAATTTTTTCTTGTTATGTTTTTCATAGAATTCTAATAAATTTATAACTGTTCTTAAATTGTCCTTTGTTTGGCGGCCTGGTAGAAATCCTGCCTGATTTTCTTGAATCCATTCTTAAAAAAAAAAAAAATTAAGTCTTTCTGCTAGAATTGATATAAATATTTGTAATCTAATTTTAGGAGGGAGATTGGTCTATAATTCCTGCAGGGAGGTGGACTAGATGGCCCTTGTGGTCTCTTCCAGCTCTATGGTTCTATGATTCTATCCTATTCTATGATTCTTAATTTCCAAATTATCTTTATCTTCTTTTGGGATTAGTGTTATTAATGCTTCCCCCCATGATTTGGGTTTCGTATTTATATCTACATTTGAAATAATTTTATGCAAGGGTAATAATAACTCATCTTCCAGTGCTCTATAGCAGGGGTAGGCAACCTTTCCCCTTTAAGGGCCGAGGGACTTCAGCTCCCAGAAGCCTCAGCCATGTTGGCCAATAGTCCCATGTTGGCCAATAGCTCCTGGGATTCTGGGAGCTGAAGTCCCTCGGCCCTTAAAGGGGAAAGGTTGCCTACCCCTGCTCTATAGTAATGAGCCGAAACCATCAGGTCCTGGTGCTTTTCCTATTTTGGCTTTCTTGATGGGTTCGGTTAACTCCAAAATTGAGATTTGGGCATCTAACTTTTTTTTTTTCATCCATAATCTGGGGTATTTCTTCTTTCTCTAAAAAATGTATCATTTCTTCCCTTTTTTTCATTTTCATTTTTTCTCCTCTAAACAGTTCTGAATAAAAATTATGAAATATATGTTTAATTCTTCTTTGATCAGTTATAACCTCTTCTTTCCCTTTTATGCTTAAAATCAATTTTTTTCCCTGTTCTTTCCGTAATTTATAGGCTAGCCATTTTCCAGGCTTATTTGCATGTTCAAAGAATCTTTGTCTGACAAATTTTAATTTCTCTTCAATTTCTAGTGATAATTCAATGTCTAATTGTTTTTTTAATATATCTTTATTCCATTTTTGTAACATAACATCATATATAAAAGAAGAGCGATGGTCCTCTCACTTATTTTCCTTGTTATGTACATACAAAGGGGGGGGGTAGTCTTTAAATACCTGAATAACACTAGCAATTAAAACATACAATTAAACAATAACTTTATAGCTAGCATAATCCTTCCTAGCTAACAATAACTTTTCCACTTTTTTATACACTTTTTATCCATTTTAAAGCTTCTTCTTTTGGTTCTCTCCCTTGTCCTTCCTTTCCTTTCTTGAGGCATTTCTATTTCCCTCTTCTTGTCTTCTTTTTTCTTTCATTTTTCTTTATAGCATTATGATAACTCTGATTGCATTATATATTATATCAGGGGTAGGCAACCTGTTCCCTTTAAGGGCCAAGGGACTTCAGCTCCCAGAATCCCAGGAGCTATTGGCCAACATGGGACTATTGGCCAACATGGCTGAGGCTTTTGGGAGCTGAAGTCCCTCAGCCCTTAAAGGGGACAGGTTGCCTACCCCTGTATTATATGGTTAACAGTCCATTACTTTGTATTTTTCCGAATTTATAGAAACTTTAATAAGAGATTTCCCATCCAGAGAATTCAACTGCTATTAGCTTCTTTTGTATCTACTTCTCTTTACTATTTTCTGTCATTGCACTGTTTCCTTCCTGACTCCTTATTTTCTCTACTTTTCTATTTATCTCTCATTTTAATCTTAGTATATTGGTCTATTTACTATGCCTCTATCTATTTGTATTATAGAAATACCTATTTACATATCTATATCTATACCTATATATGTAAATCTATATATCTATCTTTTTGACTTTGTTGTTTTCTTTCTTAACCTCATTCTCTCCAG
Source organism: Phrynosoma blainvillii (assembly GCA_026167975.1). Classification (NCBI taxonomy): domain Eukaryota; kingdom Metazoa; phylum Chordata; class Lepidosauria; order Squamata; family Phrynosomatidae; genus Phrynosoma; species Phrynosoma blainvillii. The sequence continues at coordinate 16,145,569 of JANUYF010000011.1, read as the reverse complement.
TTTAGTATATTCATTAATTACCTGTCTCAATGATAAATTTGTATTAATTAATACATGATTAATATTAATCTTATCGTAAATCAAACATATTTATTGGCATTTGAATTTGTACTGAAGATTGATTATTTACTATTTCTTTCCTATAAATAATACTTTTATTCATTGAATTGTAATGCTTGTTTGCCCCATTTCTTCTCCCATATTGTATTTAATCTTTTGCAATCATCTTTTCTTTCTGTTATGGATTTTCCATTTACTACGTGAGTCAGAATATCCATTTCATACATTTCATATAATTTGATTAGCCATTCTTCTATTTCTGGCTGTTCATTTGATTTCCAATTTTTGGCTATTACTAATCTTGCCGTGGTGATCATATATAACAAAAGCTTCCAATTTTTACTTTCTGCTGATTTATCCAAGTTACTAAGAATATTTAATAGGTATATTTCTGGTTTTATGGGGTAATTAATATTTAAAGTTTGGGTTATTAAAAATGGATTTTTCTCCAGAATTTTTTTTTTATTTTCTTACAATGCCAGCACATCTGGTATAGAATTTCTTTATTTTGTTTATATCTCCAGCACTTACGACTCAAATTTTTGGATATTTTTGCAATCTTTTCAGGTGTTAAATACCATCTTAAATAAGTTTTATAATAGTTTTCTTTTAATATATTACTACTTGAGAATTTTAAATATCTCAACCAGACTCTTTCCCAATCTTCCAATGGGATTGTATTGCCTATATTTTGTGCCCATAGTACCATCTGGGGTTTCACCACCTCTTGCTCCATGTCTATTTTCAATAGTATTTGATAAATTTTTGCTAGTGTTTTTTTTACCATTTGATTGTAAAATGTTATCAAATTCTCCATTGGTTTCTTCAAATCCTGGCGTCTTTAAATCTAATTTAAATCTTTCAGATAACTGTCTATGAGGGAACAAGTTACAAATGATTCCCTCTCCTAGAAGTTCTTCCCTTGATCTTAAACACCATTGTCCATTGGAATATTCTATCAACTCTTTATATGATAGCCAACCTTTAATGCCAACTATTTCTCTTTTCAAGAAGGCCTCATGCAGAGATACCCAGAGAGGTATTTTTTGATATATTTTTTTAAATATTTTAGCCAGGTCATTAGGAGGGGTTTTCTTATATACTGGTTTGGAAATTTTTTATGAACTCTATTTTTATCATACCATAGGTATGCATGTAAGCCAAATCTTGCACTAAACCCTTCTAAATCTAATAGTTTCAAATGTTGGAGATTAATAAAGTCCAATTTAAACAGCTTGCATGGAAATACAATCTAAAGTCTGGAAACGCTAAACTTCCACTTTCTCTTGAGTCACAAAATTTTCCAACATCTAATTGTTTTTGTAGCAGTTTCAGTTCTTGCTTTATCTTTTGATTGTTTGGGTAGGTTTTTAATCCTTTTTCCTTATTACTTATTTTATCTAAGAGTTGTCTTTCTTTTTCCCTCCTTCTCTTCCTTTTCTCTATTTCCGTTTGAATGAAAAAGCCTCTCATGAAAGCTTTGGACATCTCCCAGATGATTTCCATTTTTGTCTCTTTATCTAAATTCTCACCAAAAAAAAAAAAAAATTCAAGGCCTTTTTAGCTTCTGAAACCATATTGTCTTCTAATAACAATTTTTCTTTGAGTCTCCAATTATATTCAAATTTTTTATTAGTAAAGTGTAATGTTACCGGATTGTGATCTGTAATAGTCTTAGTAAGCATTTCTACTTTTTAAATTCTCTTATTTAATGATTTGGAGATAAGGATCATATCAAGTCTAGACCATGAGTTATGGCTGTTTGAATAGAATATATAGTCTTTTTCTTTTGGGTGTCTGATTCTCCATATGTCTCCCAGGACATAATTTTCCACAAGTTCAAAAAAGGAGTTTGGAAGTTTTCCTTGTTTGTTTTTATTAGGATACTCATATCTAAATTAGGATCTATTACCCCGTTCCAGTCCCCCAAGATTATTAAATTGACTACTCCTATCTAAATTAGGATCTATTACCCCATTCCAGTCCTCCAAGATTATTAAATTGACTAGCTCTTGTTTTGAGATTTGTTTCTCTAGTTTCTTAAAGAATTTCTTCTGGCCTGTAAGAGGTTGTTTATTCCTACTAATAAGATGCTGATTTCCTGTATTTTAACTTCAATTCCTAATATGTGTCCATCTTTATCTTTAAATAATTCTTTTGCCTGATATTTGTTATTAATGTAGATTGCTACCCCTTTCTTCTTCTTTTCATTGCTACAAGTAAATACTTTCCCCAGTTTTGGTTTTTCTAAAAAATTAACATCCTTATTTCTGATATGTGTTTCCTGTAAACAAATTATATCTAATTTTTGTCTTTTAAGTAATGAAAAAATGTTCTCCTTTTATGAATGGCATTTAGTCCTTTTACATTCCATGTAAGGACCCTTTCATTCATGGCTTATCTAGTTCCGATCTTATCTTCCAATCCAAAGCTTAATTTTAGATTTTTTTCCCTTTTTTTTAATGTTGTTAGATTTATTTATTTTTTCCTTTGTATAACTTTGTGATTTCAATCAAATCTTCCTCTTGGTCTGTAATTTCTTCTTCCCTTTCTTCTTCTTTATCTTCTTTCTCTAAGTCAATCTGTCCTTCTTCTTTTCATACCTCTGTTTCTTAATAATAATAATAATAATAATAATAATAATAATTTTTATTTATAACCCACCCCTCTGCGTGGCAATCGGAGCGGGGAACAACAAGTATAAAAACTGAACAAAGTTAAAAATCAAACCCTCATCCCAAAATCCTACCCTCCCATCCCCTTAAAATAGAATTAAACAACAGAGAAAGTTAAAAATGCCACATTAGTTAAAAACAAATAAGAACATATAATAACAAATAAAAGAATTGGAGGCAACAAATTAAAGCTCATTTCCCAGCTGAAAGTTATTCCGGGAAGGCCTGCCGGAAGAGATCTTTCTTTACTGCTTTCTTAAAAGCAGCAAGAGTGGTAATCAGACGGATCTCATCCAGCAGGCCATTCCAAAGTCTGGGGGCGGTTGTGGAAAAGGCCCTCTGGGAAGTCTGGGACAGCCTAGTTCTTACTGGCTGTAACAGATTCCTCCCAGAGGACCGTAGGGCGCGGGGGGGATCATATGGGGAGAGGCAGTCCCTCAGATAAGATGGGCCCAAGCCATGTAGGGCTTTAAAGGTCAAAACCAACACCTTGTACTGCGCCCGGAAACTAATCGGCAGCCAGTGGAGGGATTTAAGCACCGGTGTTATGTGCTCCCTCCGAGATGTTCCCGTAATTACCCTGGCTGCCATATTCTGCACTAATTGTAGTTTCCGGGTTAGGCACAAGGGTAGCCCCATGTAGAGTGTGTTACAGTAATCCAAACGTGAGGTTACCAGGGTGTGTACCACAGTTTCCAGATCCCTCATGTCCAGAAAAGGGCGCAGTTGGCCTATCAGCCGAAGCTGATAACAGGCACTCCTGACCGCCGCATTCACCTGACTAGTCATGTGAAGCGACGAATCAAGGAGCACCCCCAGACTGCGAACACAGTCCTTAGAGGAGAGTGTGACTCCATCCAGGACTGGAGACTGTATTCCCAAATCTGGTTTCGGGCCCGTCACTGCAAGTACCTCCGTTTTGTCAGGATTCAACTTCAATCTGTTTTTCCTCATCCAACCCATTACCGCTCTGAGACAGTCATTAAGAGGGGAGGCGCCATCTGAAGTCTGAGACAATGATCTGGTCATGGAGAGGTATATCTGAGTGTCGTCAGCATACTGAAGACACCGAGCTCCATACCTCCGGATGATCTCTCCCAGCGGCTTCATATAAATATTGAACAACATCGGGGACAGGATGGCGCCCTGCGGGACGCCACAATTAAGCTCGATTTTAGATGAGCAACTGTCCCCGAGCCTCACCCTCTGAGATCTGCCCGAGAGGAAGGAACGGAACCACTGCAAAGCAGTGCCTCCAATTCCTAACTCTCTCAGGCGATCTAAGAGGATGGCATGATCTATAGTGTCAAAAGCCGCTGAGAGATCCAAGAGCACCAACAAGGTCACACTACCCCTGTTGATACTCAAGCGGAGGTTATCGGTCAGAGCAACCATGGCAGTCTCCACTCCATATCCTGTCCTGAAGCCGGTTTGAAATGGGTCGAGATAATCGGTTTCATCCAAGACTGCCTGAAGTTGGGAAGCAACTGCCCTCTCGATCACCTTGCTCAAAAAAGGGAGCAAGGAGACTGGTCTATAGTTGTTTCTGTCCAGGGGGTCCAGGGAAGGCTTTTTCAGGAGTGGCCTAACTGCTGCCTCCTTTAAGCAGGATGGTACATTGCCTTCCCTGAATGACGCGTTGATTGTGTCCCGAAGGAACTCCTTCAACAAGTCCCCCCCCGGACGACCAGCCAGGATGGACAAGGATCGAGGGGGCAAGTCGTCTTTCTCACACTTCCAAGCAGCTTGTCCATGTCATCGGTACTCACAGATTGTAATTGATCCAGTAAAGTGCCATCAACAGAGTTCCCCTTTGGGTTACTGTGTCAAAAATGACTTGAAGGCACACAACAATGAGTCTGCAGCCGAATTTCAGGAAGGTGGGCACAAAGAAAGTACCAGAGGGGGTGCAGGTGGCTGAGTCCTATTGTAGATGAACAGACAGATGTGAGGATGGGCAGCCTTTTTACCAAATAGTGGGTATGTTCCTGTATTTCTCCAGTGTTCTGCTCCTTGATTTTGCTCAAAGCAGAATGTCACTTCACCTTGATCTTTTGCAGAGGTCATATCCAAAGACCAAGTGGAAGATAAGAATGCTAATCCTTAGCATTATCACCTTTGGCAATTCTTGTCACACGCTGCCTAGGCTAGGTCTGTCTCCTGTTTGAGGTGGGCAGCCCCACCATTCCTGCTACAGCTGCTGCAGAGTTGGAAAAATCAGCTAGTAATCACAGTGATTGCTTTGTTTCTTATTCACTGGGAGTCTGTATCATGCTCTTATCACAAATTATTGGGGTGGGCTACAGGTGTATTTATCATACAATCATAGAGTTGGAAGAGTCCTCAAGGGCCATCCAGTCCAACCCCCCTGCCATACAGGAACTCTCAGTCAAGGCATCCTGACAAATGGCCCTTTATAGAACAGCTGTAAAAGTTTCTACTGCAAACTGTGTGGGAGGAATCTATGGAAACTACATTGTGTCCCAGGCTGGAATATAGTGTACAAAGTACATTTTTGGTCACTGCACCTCAAAAAGCACATCATAGAGGTTAAAATGAAAACCAGAAAATCGCTTCTCTGCCTTTCGGATAAGATCAAGTGTAGTAAAATGAAAACCAGAATGATGAGAAATCTGGAGTAACTTCCCCATCAGGAGATATTTTGTGGTTTTGAAGTTTTTAAAGGAAAGCTGGATGGCCATCTGTCACAGGGAGTGCTTTGATTGTGTATTCCTGCATGGCAGGGGGTTGGACTCGATGACCCTTGTGGTCTCTTACAACTCTGTGATTCTATGAAATACAATGCAATGTTTCAGTCTCTTTAGCTAAGAAAAATGTAGGAGGCACAATAAGGTAAAGGTAAAGGTAAAGGTAAAAGTTTCCCCTTTGACAAGGTTGTCAAGTTGTGTCTGGCTGTAGGGGACGTTGCTCATCTCCATTACTAAGCCGAAGAGCCAGAGTTGTCAAAGACTACTCCATAGTCATGTGGCCAGCATGACTGCATGGAATGCTGTTACCTTCCCAACGAAGTGGTACCTATTCATCTACTTGCACTTTTACATGCTTTTGAACTGCTAGGTTGGCAGAAGCTGGGACTAGTGATGGGAGCTCACCTCATCACATGGCACTTGGGTTCCAAACTGCCAACCTGTTGATCTTGCAACCATCAAAATCAGTATCTTAATCGCTGGGCCACCGTGTCCCATAATATCAATGTATTAATGTTTTAAATTCTTTTAATGCTGGAATTCTATTGGTTGTTTAATGCTTTTTGAACTTCTGCAGTCCATTTCTTAGCTCCCTCCCTAATGAGCTCCCACCCTAATGTTATTTTGTTTTAATATATTGCAAATTGTCATAGTGGATGAAAGGTGGGATATGAATTTAATACATTAAATCAATCAATTAACTAAGAGTGTTGGAATTTGCTATTAATGGCTACCAGTGTGTATAGCTTTAACAGAGGCTTGGACAAATTGGAGGATGATAAGGCTGTCTGTGCCTACAAATCACCATAGCTCTAGACTACTTCTAACAGCCCAAATCTTTTGCCAGTCTTATGTTAGATCTCCAGGGAGATGCACCAACATCCTGAAAAGGGATTCCAGATCCCAAACCTAACTATCTATATGTCTGTGACTTTCCCCATCTCTGTCAGAAAAAGAACTGTTGTTTTTTTTCCTTTGCAGATGGAAATCTATTTTTTTTTCTTTATATTTTAACTTACCGGTAATTACTATTCTGAGCTTCTCTCAGCTTGGGACAACACATAGATTGAAATAAAGATCAGCTAAAAAACTATTAATAGGTTTCACCCTATTTGTATGCAGAAAATATTATTAAAAAGCAGGTTTAGACTCAGAAGAAAGAGTGCAGACATGCAGGAGATATACTACTAGCAGAAAATATTACAGACTTGGAAGAATTACTAAGGAAGGTTAAAAAAAAGTGCAAAGGCAGGCTTAATGCTGAACACAAAGAAAACAAAAGTAATGACCACAGAGACACAATAAATTCAACCCAGACAATGAGGAAATCAAAATAGTTAAGGAGCTCCCATATCTTGGATCAAACATTGATCAGAATGCAGACTACAGTCAGGAAATCAGAAGATTGGGAATGGGAAAGGCAGCTATGAAGGAACTAGACAAGATCCTAAAGAGTAAAGATATACAACTGAACACCCATTTGAGATGTGGTGCTGGAGAAGAGTGCTAAGGATATTATGGACAGCCGAAAAGGTAAACAAATGGATCCTTGAACAGATCAGGCCGGAACTCTCCCTGAAGCCAAGATGATCAAATTAAGGCTGTCGTACTTTAGCCACATCATGAGAAAGCATGACTCACTAGAAAGGACACTAACACTAGGAAAGGTGGAAGGCAATAGAAAGACAGCATGCCAGATGGATAGACTCAATCAGGGATGTCACAGGCCTGAATGAACAGGATCCAAGCGAAGCACTAGCGAACGGGGATCTTGAAGATGTCTCATCCAAAATCAAGCCAAAATCCAAAGAGCCAGTCTTGGACTGGGTGCCAAGAAAATCCTATGAAAGGCAGCATGATGTAGCAGTTTGAGAACAGGTTTGAATCCCTGTTCAACTATGGAAACTCACTGGGTAGATTTGGACAAGTCACACTCTTGTCCTAAGGGGAAGATAGAAGCAAACTCACTGTAAGGAAACGTGGTCCAGAAAACCCCAGGAGAGAGTTGCCATAATGGGGCCAGGGTGGTATAGAATGTTCAACCAGAACTATGGCAGGTTTGAATTCAATTTTGGTCACCATCCTCTGCATCCCTTAGAGCTTGTCAAAAATACCTTTTTGAATTGTAGTGCCAGAACTAGACACAATATTCCAGGTGAAGTATGATCAAAGCAAAACAGAGTAGCAATATTACTTCCCTCTATCTAGACCAGGGGTAAGCAACCTAAGGCCCGGGGGCCGGATGCTGCCACCGCCCCCCACCACTGCCGCTGCCGCTGCCGCCCACCATGATGATATTGATCATTGTTGTTATTACTTGTTCTTGGGGTTTTCTTGGCAAAATCTCCACAGGGGTTTTGCCATGGCTTTTCTGGGGCTGAGAGAGTGTTCATGCATATATTTTTTAATTTTTTAATTTTTTTTAATTGTTATTTTTATTTATTTATTTATTTATTTTTCGTGCTTCGGCCCCCCAATTGTCTGAGGGACAGCAACCTGGCCCCTAGCTCAAAAAGGTTGTCTACCCCTGCTGTAGACTCTAGACTCCTATTGATGCAGCGCTAAATCGCATTGGCTTTTTTTAGCTGACGCATCACACTGTTGACTCATGTTCACCTTGTGGTCTATTAAGACTCCTAGATCCTTTTCACATGTTACTGTTGTCAAGCCACTTGTCACCCATCCTATAACTGTGCATTTCATTATTTAATTCTCCCTGTTGAAATTAATTTTGTTTGTTTTGGCCCATCTCTCTATTCAGATAAAATCATTTTGAATTTTCATTCTATCTTCTGAGTTATTAGCTACTCCTTCTAATTTGGTGTCATTTGCAAATTTGTAAACATGTTCTCTGTTCCACCATCCAAGTAATTTATCAAGATGTTGAATAGCACTGGCCCCAGGACAGAATCCTGTGGCCCGCCACTGGTCACTTCTCCTCAGGGTGAAGAGGAGTCATTGGTAAGCACCCTTTGGGTTCAGTTGGTCAATCAATACAAATCCACCTGACAGTTGCATCATCTAGTCCACCTTTTACTAGCTTGTTTGCAAAAATATAAAGGAGGACGTTGTCAAAGGTCCTACTGAAATCAAGATAGCTACATAGATAGTTACATACACAACATTCTCTTCATCTTGCAACGCTACCAGAAAAAGAGATCAAATTAATCTTGCATAACTTGTTTTTGAGAAACCCATGTTGACTTTTTGTGATGATGGAATTTCTTTCAAAATGCTTGCAGACTTTCTGTTTAATGATCTGCTCTAGAATCTTTCCTCGTATTGATATCAAGCTAATGGGGTGATAATTGTTTGACTGCTCTCTCCTCCCTCCCTTTTGAAAATGATGACAACATTTGCCCTCCTCCAGTTTGCTGGGACTTCTCCTGTTCTCCAGGAATTCTTAAAGATTATTGACAGTGGTTCTGAGATTACTTCTGCCAGTCCTTTGGATGAAGTTCATCTGGCCCTAGAGACTTGAATTCATTTAGTGTAACCAGGTGTTCTTGTATTACCTCTTTACCTATTCTGTGCTGCATTTCCTCTGCTGCATCATCTACTCCAATTTCCCCAGGTGCCCCACTGTTTTCCTTTTGGGAGAAGACCAAGGCAAAGAAGGTTCTGCCTTTTTTCTTCCCACTGTTAGCATTTTGCCATCTTCTCCACAGATGTTCTGTACCTGGTCCTATGCAGAGCCAGGAATACCTACATCCTATTAACCTAAAGGAGTGAGGAGAGACACCGATGATTTGGAAATGAGTGGTGAGTGTTTTAAAATTAAGACTACATGCAAATCACACACACACCCAACACAGACTCTGTCCCGCTCTCTTTTGAAGGCAATTTGTCAAAGTTCCCACCAATAATAGATTGCTATCTATTGTGTCCTTCGTGTCAGCTTCCATCGTAATATTTGTTGTTTTATGCAGAATTTGCCAGCCATCTTCAATGAAGGTAAAGAAGGGTTAGATGAAGTGGAGAGGAAAGGGAGATGAAGGGGGGGGCAGAAATCCAAGGGATGGGGTGCTCATTAAATTCTAGTAATTTACATTTCCCCTCAGCTGTAATTCTTCCCCATTACATCCTTCCTCATTTGCTCCCTGTCAGATGGGTTTGTCAGGGCATCAGGCAGGGCACTCCTCCTGTCCTCTTGGCACTGCAGAGTCTAAATGTGACCTCAGACAGCAACCTCCATGTCTCTTAACAATGAGCAGAGAGGGGGCCCTTCTTCTGATTGCTTCATAGCAAAAGTGTGTGGGGTGGCATGGGGTGAAATGAGGAATCAGGCTGGAGACCAGTTGGGCAACCAGTGAGCACAGCTGGGGCAAGTTACTTCTGGGACTACGACTTCCAGAGAGAGACACTGTGGTGTGATGGTTAGTGTCAGAGTCCTCTTTTGCAGGTCCCCTGTGCCATGGATTTATTATTTTATGTTGATTGTTGTTAATTTAGAAGTAGTTCCTGTTTTAAAGTTTGCTGGGCCTAAAGGTGAGAAAGAGAAAAACTAATTGTTACCTGGAACCTTCAAGGTCATTTAGCTTGGGAAACCAATGCAAGAAACTGAGGGGTGTGTGAGCATGAAGAGGGTTATAGGATTGTAACTGAATGCTTGAGGCAGTTCTGGCAAGAAATGGCTTTCTTTTTCAAGCTGCTGCAATAAACTTTCTGGTTCTTCCATGAAGTCTGGTTATTTTGGCCTCATTCACATCAGTGTTTTTGCACTGATGACAATCGAATTGCATAATCGATTCCACACCAAATAAAAGTTCAGATTACGTTTGTCATGTTCAAACCTGCCCGTAGCAATTTAACCCAATTCAAGTTCACATTTACCTATGGATCGGTTCAAAATGGATTCTCCATTGCGGACAAGTTCAATTGTAGCTGGTATGTGTTTGTTTTTTTTCAAACTGTCCATCAAATGATGCGCACCTTCGTCACTGTGACATTGTGCAGGACAAGTTCAACATTAAACTGCAGTCCCCTGTTATATGTTATAGAGGAATTTGAAGTGTGCAAACTGCAAGGATCTTTATTTTTTTAAAGGGGTAGAGGGAGCCATCTGGGATATTTAATGTTTAAAGGGCTGCAAGAAGCAGCCAGGGACATCCTTGCTGCAAAAGCCCTGTGATAGGTTCCCCTGGGAGGAGGTTCACACTTTCTCAGCCTCAGAGGATGGCCACGGCAAGATCCTGTGAAGAAATCTCATGCTAAGAAACCCCTGTGATAGGGTGACTGTAAGATCACCATAAGTGGGAAACAGAGGCAAGCAACACAGACAGCAGAGCAGAGGTGAAACCTAACCCCCGAGTGCCAGCAACGCAACCCCCAGTGCCAGCAACACAACCCCCAGTGCCAGCAACTCAACCCCCAGTGTGACGCAAATGCTACGGTGCATAAAAAGTGTCAATATTTTTTAAAAATCCATGCTTCATCATGTCCCCAAAAGGCCTCCCTCTCTCCCACTTTGGTGACCTTTGGACATCAGGCATAGGTTCAGATAAGGGGAATAATTCACTGGCAGAAGGGGAAAACAGCTGCTCAGTGGTTTAAAGCGACCACTTGAAAGTGCGGGAAATGTGAATCCACTGGATATAAAGATCGGGTTTCTTTTCACCCATGGAAATGCAAATACAGATGGGGGGACATGCCAATTTGCCACCTGAAAGCCAAGACCAGTGGGATGGGTATGTTTCACCCCCCTGCCCATTACCCCTCCCTTCTGGGTGCTTTGAATTGGATTGGCAGTGTGTTCCCATTGGCAGCTCCCTAAAAAACCTGGCACTTTTGAAAAGACACAGAAAATGCCTCGGTTTCAAAAGCACCGGTTTAAGGGGGATTTGCACCATACCGTCCCCTGTGAAATTTGGGTCAGGGAAAACCAGTGCAAGCATGAATGGCCCACTTTTAAACCAGTTTCCAAACTGGTTTATAACGTAGTGTGAATGAGGCTTGAGTTAGCTATAGACAGGGCATCACGGTTAGAGTGCTGTATGGGGACTTAACAGATCTGCCCTGAATGAGTCATTAACTCACTGAGAGGACTTTTGCCCAGCCTCTCTCTCTCAGCTTGACCTACCTCACAGTATTGTTGTGAGGATAAAAGTGGGAAGGAAAGATACATCTCCTGAGGGATCACAGTCGGAACTATGGGCAGAGTGTTTGCTCTTCAGGGAATGGGACTCTTCCTAGCCCTCTGCATCTTATGTAAACCTTTTTGGAGCCCAAGGAGGTGTAAAAAAGTGTGCCAGAGCTTTCAGATTTTTAAGCCTAGAAAGTCCTGACCTTTCCCTTTGACTCTTTCTCTTCAGCCCCTCCTCAGTTGTGTTACTTTTGCACAGACCTTTTCTCACTTTAGAGTATCGTTTATGCAGCTGAAAATGAGTTTTGTAATTGAAGGTGAAAATGCAGGATCCATTTAGATACCAGCCAATGAAGATGGAATATGTTAACCGCTGGAATTCAGATAGATGTGTCAGCCAAGAGTGCCTATTATGAGCTTTGGGTGTTATGCCAGCTGTGCTCCTTCTTAGAGCTGGAGGACCAAAAGATGGTAGTGCATGCACTAGTAATCCAAAGGCTGGACTTCTGCAATGTGCTGTACATTGGGCTACCTCATACCAAGTTCAGAAGCTTCAATTACTTTAAAACATGGCAACCAGATTGGTTACTGGGACATCAGAAGTGATCATAGATTATAATCATAATCATAATCTAGAGTGATTAAAATCACACCACTGGCTGCCAATTAGTTTCCTGGTGAGATACAAAGTATTGGTTGTTACCTTTAAAGCCCTACATGGTTTGGGTCTAGATTACTTATGGGATCATCTCTCCCACATAATGTACCCCATACACTCACGTCTCAAGGGAACGTTGAGTCCAGTCAGCCAGGACTAGGTTGGCAACCATCAGCCAGAGGACTTTTTCTTCAGCCACCCCTATATTGTGAAATGACCTGCTGGAAGAGATTTCACAGCTGAATATGCTGTCTGAATTTAAAACATTAAAGACCAGTCTCTTCTAGTAGGCTTATCTTGGTGAATTTTAGATTATGGATTTTAAATGTGGATTGTTTTTATATATGTATGTCTTTGTCTTTTTAAATTGATGTATGTTTTTAACTGATGTCGTGTATTTCTTAATTTGTTGTTGTTCCCTGCCTTGATCCATGGGAAGAGATGGGTAAGAAATAATAACAATAACAATAACAACATTGTTATGGGGGTTGGACTGGATGGCCCTTGTGGTCTCTTCCAACTCTATGATTCTATTGTTATTATTATTATTATTATTATTATTATTATTATTTTGCCTTTTTGAAAAGTCATCTATGCAATTTACAGCAAATTAGATAAACATCAAGAACACGATTTTTAAAAATCATCATAAGGTGGTCACATGCAACCTTGGGCTATTCCTGCCCTCTTTGGTAGTCAAAAACTAGAAGGAACTGACAGCTGGACTAAATCTAATGTAAAAGAATGACAAAGGGGCTATAAAGACAGGCAAAAAGAGGTGCTTTCAGGCTGACAACACATGCCTAAAAGCTAGCAAGAAAGCAACCTCTAGGCGTCATATGCTGGGAAAAGCCACTCCTAAAAGAAACAGATTTTTCCTGCTTCTTTGGCAAAGATGAGCACCTTCACATGTGCGTATGTATGCAGTAACACCAGTGCATCAGAAAAAGGGCGCCAGAGATCTAAAACGGCTGTATAAATGCACTGCTGCATGTGTGGCAGAAATTGAGTCGGTGATCCAGAGCATGCACCCTACAATGCAGGTTTAATTTAAAGTGCTCTATGCTTCTAGGTGTGGATGCACTGCTGCATGTGTGCTTGAATATTAGAACCCTAACCCTAATTGTAACCCTATGCATGCACCCTAGCAATGGTTCTCTACTATGACAATAAATGCATTCCGCCGCATGTACGCTTGCTGTCAGCATGCACAGTAATTTGCATGAAAGAGGCTTTTGTGACCTCTTCTGTGCAGGTGTGCATAAGAGCTGCACACCACTTCCTGGCATGCATGGGGGGGGTCCTGGAGTAACGTTTGTCCATGTGTCCTGTTGACCATGTCCCTAGGATGACAACCAGCTATATGTATCAAGTCTGTCCACACAAATCTCCCTTGCATGCACCTCTCCCCTCCCCTTGATCTGTGTAGGACATGGTTTGTGGAGGACGATGGATTAGGTGTCTTTTCAGTTGACAAACTCATTCCTCTGCCCCAAGGGTGGCGCAATCAGACAGTGGCACCTGTCCACTGGACCCACTCCTTGGGGGAAACCGAAGACAGTGAATCCTTTCATGATACCATCTGCCCTGCAAAGGGTCCTCCAAACTCTCCCACCCAGCAATGGAGGCATGGCGTGGAGCAGAGAGGCGGGACCAGCTGGGCCTATAAAACAAGCCCCTTGAGCCTCCTCATCAGCGGCGCAACGCGCTGGCACTTTGTAATATAGAAATTAGCACGGAGTGTCTGTTAGTTTTGTTGCTATGTATTGTATTTTGAAATTGTTAATGAATAATCTTTGTTTATTGTAGTTGTTTTAAATTGTATTTGATTTAATATATTTTTAAGGGGGGGGGAGGGAATGATATTGTTAACTTGTTTGTATTTTATTATTGCTGTACACCGCCTAGATTGGCTTGCCACAGGGGTGGTATATAAATAAATCATATTATTATTATTATTATTATTATTATTATTATTATTATTATTATTATTATGTGGGTGTATGACAGGATCTGCACAGGTGCGCAGGCATGCCGAATTTCAGTCACCCTTGCACACAGAGAGTGACAGACTGTATACCAGCCTATGACAGGTCCTCCGCAGGTGTGCAGGTGCACAGAGATGTGTTCCTGCGCACGTTCACATGTGTCTGAGAGAAAGGGGGGAAATTGCTCCGTCTCCCTTTCTAGCGTCCTCGGGGCTGACAGTGCAGTTAGCAGGGCTTCAATACAGCCTCAGAAAAACTGCATTGACTCCCCCCAATGCAGTTGCTACATCCCCATTTAGGGCATCCTGGGGCAGTTGCTGCAGATTACAGAAAAGGCAGCTTCATGTCACCTTTTCCTGCCTGTCTGTATAGCCCCAAAATGTCTCAGGATGTGTACAAGATTGTATATCTGAAATAAGGCCACTGAATTTTAACCTGGAAACATTTATGTGGCCTTCTTAAACAGGGGCTCTTAAAAACTGGGGAGGGGGGATGATGGCAATATGGATTATAAACAAGGCATGTATTGAAAAAATTCAAAATTGTTTGTGTGCATGTACGGTTGTCCACAGTCTACTGTGGGAAAACAGTTCCCTATAATTAGCTGGAACTAGGTAGCAAATGCTGGTATTAGGAATGGGGGGGGGAGAGAACAAGGGTGGGCAATAAATGAATAAATAAATAAATATTGTTACTGTCCCTTCAAATTGACTCTGAATTGTGACAATCCTAATATGACTCTTGAGCTTGTTCAAGGATCATATTAGGGTTGCCATAATTCGTAGTGGTTTGTGTAGTGGTTTGAGCATTGGATTATGACTCTGAAGACTAGGGTTCAAATCCCCACTCAGCCATGAAAACCCACTGGGTGACCTTGGGCGAGTCACACTTAGAGGAAGGCAAAGGCAAATCCCCTCTGAACAAATCTTGCAAAAAAAAAAAATCTACAATAGGTTCACAGGATCACCAGAAATTGGAAACAACATGAAGGTGCACTATGACAACGACATGACCCTCATGGGGTTTTGTTGGCCAAATTTCTTCAGAGGGAGTTTGTGTTCTTCTGAGGCTTAGAAAATGCAACTTGACCCAAAATCACCCAGTGGGTTTCCAAGTGGCTGAGTAGGGATTCAAACCCTGGCCTTCCAGAGCCCTAGTCCAACACTGAAACTGATACACCACACTGCTTCTTCTAGGGTTTTCTTGGTCAGATTTCTTCAAAGGAGGTTTGCCCCTGCCCTCCTCTGGGACCGAGAACATATCCTGTCCAATGTCACCAAAGGGATTTCCATGTGGTTGAGCTAGGACTTGAACCCTGATCTCTCACTGGCTTAGTCCAACACTCAAATCACTATACTACACTGGCTCTCAATTGAAGAAAGAAAGAAAGAAAGAAAGAAAGAAAGAAAGAGAGAGAGAGAGAGAGAGAGAGAAAGAAAGAAAGAAAGAATTAGGAAATGGGTTTGAAAAATGGGTTCTTTGGTTAAGGGGGGGGATTTCTGCTCCTGGAAGCTTCTAGGAGAAGTCATTCCAATGGTCTGTGAAAGTCAGGGGCCATTCAAATAACCTGCAACCCCAGGGCCACTCTGTGCCCACCCTAGTGCCAGAGAATGGAATTGTGCTACATGGCCTACCCTTTCCCCAAAGTCAGTGGGGAAGTTAGTCAGGAAGACCTTCCTGACAGTAAGAGCTGGTCCCTTCTTCAGATGGCTGGATGGCTTTGATTGTGTATTCCTCCATGGCAAAATGGGGTTGGACTGGATGGCCATTGAGGTCTCTTCCAACACTAGGATTATATGATTTTGCTGCTTTCAGGTGTGAAGAAATTACTCTCCTTTCACTAGAGTGTGCAAGTAAGATTCAGCTATCAGTCCAGTTGTCCTTCACTTCAGGCAGCCAAGAGGCTTTGGATGGCCTTTATTCTAATAGTATAATAACTAGTATGACACTTGGGCTCTTCTAGCTTTGAATTTTTTCTTGACTGAATATTAACTGAAGGCCAATTCTAAACCATTTGAATTGATCACAAGTCAGACCTGGAACCAGCAGAGTGACAATGAACTGTTTTGACATGAACAACAAAGTGTCTTGCATCACCTTGAAGACTAAGCAATCTATTATGGCATAGGCCTTCATGAACTAGAGACCACTTCAAGGCAACAATGCAAGGCACTTCTTTAAAAGGTCCATTTTCAGGAGGATTTAATTTCTGACAACTGAGTAACTTGACAGGGAAGCTGTGATTTAGGATGGAGCTTACCCCAGCTGCCCTCTGTAGGAGCTCTCCCAGTGGATAGCTAAGCCATAAAGGGCCAAAAGCCACCTGTGGGCACTGGAAAGAGAGGAACGAGAAGTGGTGTCTGCCTACACCACAGTTCCAGAGCCTCTCTGTCTGTTCCCTTTGTCCACTGAGAAAAAGGATCTTTGTGTTGTTGACAAATGGACATTATGAAAGCTTTGTCTCCCTGCTGCTAGCTTTGAATTGCCAAATCAAAACACAAAAATATTTAATAAATCCCCAGAGACAGAAAGCAGGAGGTCAGGCTTGCAAAAGGAAAAGCGTGAACACAAACTGAATCCGTCAAAGCCGGCTTGAAGACAAGAGGAAGCGCTCTGGGCCGAGAAATAATGGCTTGACGTTCATCATCTCATTATCTGGGCAACGTGCTCCACATTTTAAAATGTGGACTGGAAGAAATATTTCTAAGGGCCAGGATTACTGTGCCATCTAATGGAACCAGTGGGGGACAGAGCTGACTCATACTGAGTCAGAACATTGGTCCATCTAGCCCAGTACAGGGAGCAGCCAGGGGTGCAGCTTCAGCTAACAGGCAAAAAGAAGGGCCCCCCCGTCCCCCCCATGAGAGAGACATCATCCCTAATGAAATTTTCCTTCAGTCCCCAATTTCTAGCACTGCAGTAACTTAAAACTTCACTTGAGCATTTAGAAACAGTGTTTAGGTATACAAGGAGAAGGGGCAGACAAAGTGACCTGTGGAATGCAAAAACAGCAAATAGAAGATTCTAGGTGTGAATGATTTTCAGTATCTTTTTCTCTATAACTGTAGAAATTTGGGGCTAATGTTATGCTGTTACTTGCTGTCAAGTTGACTTTAGCATATGGTGACCATGTGAATAAGAGACCTCCAACAACCAACAACCATGGACTTCATCTACTCAGAGGTCAGCTATGGTCATCTTGGTGTAATCTATCCACCTGTAAAAAAAAACCTCTTCCTCTTTTAGCATGACTGCTTTTTCCAACAAGTCACATTGTCTCATGATATGTCCAAAGTATGATAGCCTCACTTCGGTCATATTGGCTTCTAGGGAGAATTCAGGCTTAATTTTCTTTTCTTGTTGTTAACTGCCCTCGAGTCGATCTCGACCCTATGGATGAGACATCTCCAAGACCCTCCGTCCTCCACTGCTCTGCTTAATTCCTGAAACCTCTTAATACCCGTGACCTCCTTAATAGAGTCCATCCATCTGGCATGTGGCCTTCCTCTCTTGCTACTTCCCTCCACCTTTTCCAGCATTATTGTCTTTTCTAATGAGTCCTCCCTTCTCATGATGTGTCCAAAGTATGACAGTCTCAATTTGGTCATCTTGGGTTCCAGGGAGATTTCCCGCTTGATCTACTCTAGGACCCATTTGTTTGTCCTTTTGGCTGTTCATGGGATCCTCAGCACTCTTCTCCAGCACCACATTCTGACAAATGTAGAGAAATAGAAGACAACAACAAAAAGGGAAGAACGAGAGACCTATTCCATAAGATCCGAGAAATCAAAGGAAAGTTCAAACAAGGACTGGGACACTCTAAAACAATAAAAATAACATAATTCAAGACCAAGAAGGAGTAAAAAGACGTTGGATGCAATACACAGAAAAACTATACAAAAGAGATGACAAAATGAAGGACACATGGAATGAAGAGCCATATGAATATGAACCCCAAATTTTAAAAACTGATGTGGAAGCTGCTATAAAAGAAATGCCAATAAACAAGACTCGAGGAACAGATGGTATACCAATAGAACTGTTGCAATCCACACTGACAGAGTCAACTCTAGTGTTAACCAACATATGTCAATAGATATGGAAAACAAAATGATGGCCAACAGATTGGAAGCAATCAATATACATCCCCATCCATGAAAAAGGAGGCGCAAGCAACTATAGAACCATAGCACTAATCTCCCATGCAAGCATAATTATGCTCAAAATACTGCAACATAGACTCCAACCACACATGGAGAGAGAAATCCCAGAGGTCCAAGCAGGGTTCAGGAAGGGAAGAGGCATGAGGGATCACATTGCAAATATATGATGGCTAATGGAGCATAGCAGGGAGTTCCAAAAGAAAATCAGCATGCGCTTTATAGACTATAGCAAAGTCTTTGACTGCATAGATCATGAAAAGTTATGGAACACCCTTAAAGACATGGGAGTGCAAACACATCTGATCGTCCTAATGAGGAATCTGTGCTCAGGACAAGAGGCTACTGGGATAATTCAAGCCTTCTTCTTCCCCACCTCTTTGTTGTTTCTCTAGGACCCATTTATTTATCTTTATTGTTTTCTCTAGGACCCATTTATTTGTCATGTTGGCAGTCCTTGGTATTTTCAAACTTCACCACCACATTTCAAATGAGTTGATCTTTCTGTCCACTTTCTTCACTTTCCAGCTTTCACACCTATATTGGTGAACTGGAGGAAAATTTCATGGGGGTTAGGATTATTATTTATCTACACCCCAGCTCTATCTTCCAGGGTTAATATTGGATTCTTTCCTAGGACGTTATCCCACGGGGCCAAAAGCAGCAAGAATCGAAGAAGAACCGGGCGCTATAGCGCTAAAATCTTTCAGCTGATCCCACGACGTCGCCAAGAATCCACCAAGAACCAGGCGCTATAGCGCTAAATTTTTCCGACTGATCCCACGACGTCGCCAAGAACCCGGCAAGAGTCCGCTGCAAATGCAACATCATCCGCGTTCTTTTGAATGCCTGGTCTCACCAGGCATTGCAATAGCGCGAGCTGATTGTTAGCGCTATGAAAGCGCTCGCGATGTAGTATGCTCAGCAATTCCCTCCCGGGGAGCATTTTCGGTTCACCACCCATCGTTCCTAGCGCTATTTCCCATCGTTCTTGCTGGCAGCATCCTATATGACGTGTTTCCTTTATTCAGAGGAACACAAACACAGCCGGTGGACCTCCTCCTGTTTACAGTGTTGGGTTGTATGGTGCTGGCTTTTTGGGAGCAGGGTTGTGGGTGGAGGCAAACCATAAGGTCCAAATATAACCTGTGTACTTGTTAATTGTGGTTTTGATGATGTGTTGTCAGCCAAGGTAAAAGTTTGGGTCTGCTAGTGGGTTGCAGTCTGGGGGGGGGCTGTCTCCATTGGCTATTTCTCCAATAGTGTGCTGGCTGTTATGCATGCTTTCTGCAGCGGCCCTTTTATAACCCTGGAAAGGCTTTATGCAGGGTGCCATTTATTGGTGCAGAGGCACCATGGGAAGGGTTGTTCACCATGACCGCACCATAGCTCTGTTCCCCAAGAGAGGAGCATTTGAAACATCCAAGGAATTATATGTGGTGCTGGTGCATTTCCCTATGCAAGGTTATCCTGGGGCAGTATTGCAAATCCTGGAAAACCCCCCCCCTCCCAATATGTGTTTCCCCTGCATTTTGCTTCTCTGCAGAACTGTTTGTACTTTCTGGAAAAACCAGGCTTCTTACGCGCGGCCTTCTCTCTGGTGACGCCTACTTCCTTCTCTCACAGTCAGTGTGTTAGCTATTCACAGGGCCAAAGAGACAACGCATTATTTGTGGGCCAGGAGGGTATACGTGCACATGTGATGGTATGTCGATGGAGAGAGCAGTATGTGCCTCGCTGCATGTGCCTGTATACATACATGCATACACATATATATATGTGTGTGTATATATGTACATGTATCTTGATATATCTGTATATATATATACACACACAGACAGATATATATGTATATATATATATGTATATATATATATATATATATATATGTGTGTGTGTGTGTGTGTGTGTGTGTATAAATAAGTACAGACATATATACACGTGTATCTATGTAGAGGGAGAACTACACCCACACATAGATATATGTATATGTGTGTATGTCTATATCCATATGCACCCACATACATATATATAGGCGCATACAAACACACATACATGTATATGTATGCATACAAACACACACACACATATGCACGTAAATATATACCAAAATATGCATATACACCTATACATCAATGTACACATATACATGGGCATAGGCGCATAACTACGTATACGTCGATACAGTACCATAGATCTATTCATCTATATGTATGCATATACCTACATATATACGTAAACATACAGATACACATGTATATACATGCATACATAGATAGATAGATATAGGCAGAGAGAGAGCGAGAGAGAGAGAGATGTGTACATGCATGTATAGATATAGGAATGGAACAAGGCATCCATAGAGATGAGTACGCTTCTGGGGGGCCCCAGGAAAGTGCCACAGAATGTCCCGGGGACCCAAAGCAATGTATGCACCATACATAATTCCTGGAAGTAACCTACCCATACATAGATGTCATTTGAGAGTGTGCAGGTGCCAGCAAGCACACAAAGGAGGGAGAGGGCAATGCCAGGGTGGAGAACAGAAATGCGAGCGCTATATGTGCATGCACACACAGCGCACCAGGGACATGTAAATGCATGCCACCGGGTGTCTCTGTGTATGCATATAGTGCTATATATATATGCACAAAAAATAAGTGCATATATATATACACACTGCTTGCATATACCGCTATACCGGCAGACTAGCAATGCACAGTTATGTGGGGTGGGAGGGAACCAACCCGCCCGTAAACACACATACCGTTGGAAAGACAGGGAACCGGCGAAGGGCACATGTGCAAACACATCAAAGCATCACAGCACCTGCAATCTATCCAGCTTTTATTGAGCTAAAAGAGACAATCTGGCCATATGTTGGATTTTTCACCCCCGCTCTGCAATCATGGCCGCTATTGCAGCCCGCACCCGTTCCCCCTCCGTGTGGTGCCGCCGTTCTCTTTGAGGCTGGTGCTCCAGCGCCATTGGGGGAAGATGTAGCTCGGCGGGGGCCTCATGGGCGTTGAGGGCATGCCCCTTAGTCTCACAAATGTTGTGGAGTACCACACAGGCCGACACCACGGTAGCGAAGTGCTCTTCCCCAACTGTCAACCTCGCACCCAGGCACCCCCACCTCCCTTTAAGGCGCCCAAAAGCACGCTCAACCACACTGCGAGCCCTGCTCAAGGCCATGTTGAAGTGCGGCTGTACGTCCCGCAGTGCTCCACCGTACGGCTTCATGAGCCACCGCCGCAAGGGGTATGCTCCATCCGCGATTATAAGCGGGGGGACCTGCACGCCTCTGATTGTGATTGTGGGATTCCCAGGGACAAATGCACCCTCTTCCATGGCCTGGTAAAGTGATGAGTGCCGGAAAATGAAGGCATCGTGGTTCCTGCCAGAATAGCCCGCCTCAATGTCCAAGAACAGTCCAGTTGCAGAAGTCAACCCTTGCAGGACTATGGAGTGGCCGTATTTCCGGTTGAAGTAATCTTCGGCCCTAGCCCTGGGGGGATGTATTGGGATGTGTGTCCCATCCAGAGCGCCGACGCAGTGAGGGAAGCCAAGCTGCTCGAAGCCTTGCATAACCTGAAAGGATGGCACCCAGAGGAAAGGGGATAAGAAGGAAAACACAAGTGTAAGCACATGGTATGGTTGTAACAGGCCATATTTCAACATTGCCAACCCCAAAGCAAAACCCCCCTTCAAATGATTGCTTGCAGAAAGCCCAAACCCTAAGGGCCCACCCCCCCCACAAAACAAAGGCATGGGGATCTGTGCAAACATGAGTGGTGCTGAAGTATGCACCCCCAGTCCTTTGCTGCCCGCGCAGGCGTAGGGCCACCTGTCTGAAGAAAGGCAAACACATATACAGATCAAGCATACATGTCAACTGTCCTTTCACCCGAAGCCACCACGGAATAAGTAAAACTGCCACCAAGAAGTAGAAGTGCCAGCCAACACATCACGGCCTGAGCATGCGGCAGGGGCAGAGACAAAGGGGCAACGCAAAGAAAAAGCGCAGCGGAATATAGAAGGGGGAATAACCTCCTCCTTAATGGCCCCATAAAGCAAAAATGCATGCAGCGACGTGACAGCCTCATAAACAGGAAGGATATTCACCGAGCACACTCACCTCTTGGTAGTTGCCCAGGCAGACCGTCTTATGAAGTAACTCTATTTCTATGGCCTGTATGACTTGTATGCAGATTTTGGCTGCAGTCGACGCCCCAATCTGGAATTGCCGTGCCACGCGACGGTAATTTAGGGGTCCAGACAACCACCAGATTGTGATAGCCACCCTCTCTTGCACGGAGATGGCCCTCCTCATAATTGTGTCCTCTGCCTCGAGGTGGGGGCGCAGTGCATCAGCAATTTCGAAAAGGGTGGTTGAGGACATGCGAAAATTCCTTATCCACATGTCCTCATCCCACAGGGCCAAGACCTCCTCTGTCCACCAACTCCGGCAAGGCTGCGGCCTGACCCACCACCTGCGTGGGCGTGGGAGAATGGCTCCATGGAACCCCCTGCCAACAAGGTGTAGGGCACTCAGGATCCTCCATCGCAAGCCATGTGCAGAGAACCCTACCAGGCCACGCCGTTGCAGCCAACGACGGAGAACGCCAAGAACAGCCCTGCGCCTCTGCTCCTGTTCGCGCTCCACTCTCTCAAATTCCTCAAGCAACAGCAGGATATGCTGCACAACTATCTCCATCTCGAGAGCAGCGACGAGGATGCCTAGACGATGGTACAGATCGAAATGGCGGCCGCGGAACGATAGCGACGGAAACGCAATGACGACATCGCTCGTCGGAAGTGACGAAAACAGCACCAGACAGTCATGAAGAGCTTGTGCGCATGTCCAGGAATGTTGTTATCGAAATCTTGCTGCTATAGTGTGCTCCTCAGTAGCGCTTTACGCGCGGGGGTATTATCGCGAAAGCGTCAATAGCGCTATGATGCCAGTTGCGTGTGCTGGCTGTTTCCACCCATGGGGAATGAAAGCGCTTTTTTAGTGGAATGATGCTTTAATCGGTTTCTTGCCACTTTTACAGCAGCATGGGATAAGGTCCCTAGTCCTACCTAGAGATGCTGAGGACTGAATCTGGAATCTACATGTTTGCACCTACTCTATAATGGAGCTATATCAGTCTCAAATTTGCTTTTGATAAATGGGCTTTAAAGGTCTGGGGAGTCTTTTTAAAAATTAGTTTAACAATTACAGAGTGATTGTTGTTGTGTACCTTCAAGAAACTTCTGGCAACCCCAAGGTGAGCCTATCATGGGCTTACTTGGCAAGATTTATTCAGAGGGGGTTTGCCTTTGTCTTTTTCTGAGGCTGAGAGGGTCAAACTTTCATAGACTAGGCAACAGTTCAGTCCATGCATCTGAGAATGTAGATGCAGCCTATAAAAGCTTATGCTACAACCTTTTTTTGCACAGTTAGTCTAAAAGGTGTACAACATGCCTTTGCATACCCATATCACTGTGTCTCTCATTAAATGCTGTAAAGTGAGTTGAATGCTGGAAGGAAATGTTTTAATATTTTAAATAACCAAATGGCATATTTATGCAGCATGCTGCTGTCCTGTGCTGTGCTATGTTCTAAACTTTCTTGTTAATTGCCCTTGAGTTGTCCATGACTCATGGTAACCATGTGGATGAAACATCTCCAAGACCCCCCTGTCCTCCACTGCTCTGCTTAGATCCTGTAATTTTAGATTCATGACCTCCTTGACTGAGGGCCTCTGCAGATGGCGCAAAGCGCCGTCTGCAGAGGCAAGGCAGGGGAGGGGCAGCCACACGGCAGCTGCCTCAACTCCTCCCCGAAGACATCATCAGGGCGTGCACCATTATGCACAGTGCACACCCTGAATACATCCTCCCGGCACAGCGTATTCACACGCTGCACTGGAAGAGACGCAGAAGAGCTGCGCGGCGGCTCTTGATGTGTCCCTTCTGCCCTCTCCAAAAGGAGAGGCATTTTAATGCTCCTTTCAAGGCTGGCAGAAGGAGAACTGGGGCCGAGGTGTGGAGCAGCCTCGGCCCCAATCCTCCACTTCCCAGGGTGGCCCATGGCTGCCCGTCTGCATCCCCCCTGAGTCTACCAATCTGGGGTGCAGTCTTCCTCTCTTTCTACTGCCTCTTACCTTTCCTAGCATTATTGCCTTTCTAGTGAGTCATGCCTTGTCATGATGTGGCCAAAGTAAGACAGCCACAATTTGATCATCTTGGCTTCCAGAGAGAATTCAGGCTTGATCTGTTCTAGGACCCATTTGTTTGTCTTTTTGGCTGTCCATAGTATCCTCAGCACTCTTCACCAGCACCACAACTCAAAACAGTTGATTTTCCTCTTATCTACTTTCTTCACTGTCCAGCTCTTGCATCCGTATAGACCTGTGATATAAAAACCCATCTACTAATGACTTCAAGCTAAAAAAAGAGTTGGGAGAGGAGCTCCTATTGCGCCTCTCAGAGGAAGACAAAGAGTACATATCCTCCAACATGTTACAGATGAAAAAAGATGAAACAGATAACATTTCACAGATGAAATAAAGCCTATGGCCAAGAAACATCAATGTCACCAAGATGGCAGAAGCTGGTAAAATATTAAGATGGTTAACTTTCTAGGAGAGGGTGTGGTAGTTTGCTTTTACCTTAGGCTCCTGGGAAATGCAAGATTCTGCCCCTTCTTCATTTCTCTCTCCTGCTGAGTTAATGGAATGCAAACTACTTTGAAACTCCATTTGTATTCGATGAAGTAAGCTGAAGACAAAAGGAGAAAG
Source organism: Phrynosoma blainvillii (assembly GCA_026167975.1). Lineage (NCBI taxonomy): Eukaryota > Metazoa > Chordata > Lepidosauria > Squamata > Phrynosomatidae > Phrynosoma > Phrynosoma blainvillii. Next base: position 16,120,450 of record JANUYF010000011.1, on the reverse strand, counting down.
TGAGAGAAAAAGAGAGAAACGGGCATTTTTAAAGCAGGTAAAAAAGTGGGATGACAGAGGAATAATCAGCACTGTTTCTGCCAGTCCAGGACATTTAGAGTCTCTCAGAGTTGGACCTGGCAGCTTAGATCCTGTCAAAAACTGGTATCCAAGGCTGCTCATTCTCCAATCATTCCCCAGTGACAGAGGCAACAGGGCATTTCCCAAAACAATTTTGTTTGGGTTTTGCCTCAGAAAAAGTACCCAGGCATTCTGAACAGAAGCTCTCCAAGCTGCAACATTTTGTTGGAGGTCTCAATAATATGCTGGAATATAAATTGCCAGCAGCCTTCCTCTACACACACATCCTTACCTTTTCTTCTCCTTTATTCCAGGTCTGCTGTCAAGTTGCCGGAACTTTGTGGGAACTTGGCAATATGGACAGATGCTGTTTTTGGCTTCTGAACAAACTCGGTGTGCCGGAACTAGCAAGGAGAAAAGAAATAGAAGATCAGAGCTGTCATGTCTTGTAACATTTCTCGCTGGGTCACCTTTTCTTCCAGAGCATGATTTTTTAGGTTTTGACTTTGGTGGTATTGATTTTAATTTTCCTTCCTTTTTTTTTTATCACATGTTAATTTTCACTTTCTTTCCCACAAAGCAAGCCACCATGAGTCACCTTCAATTCCTCTTTGGTTTTTTGGGGCACGAGTTGGAGAACAGTGACAGTGTCTGCACATCTTGGAGTCTCCAGGCTATAGAAAGGGAGTTGAAAGACGCGGCTGCCCTCTCAGTGAATTGCACTCAAGGCCTGCCTCACCTTCATACAGGTAGTCTCTCATCTACAATCAAGGAGGCCACAGCTGTGAGAGCCTTTTAAGGATGGAGGTTAAGCTGGTTTCTGTGCAGCCCTTGATCCCAAAGGCAGGTCTCTCCAACCATTACCTACTCAAGGAGAGCATGGCCTGGCAGCCACACATGCAGTGCAATGATGCAGTGAGGCAACTTTAAAATGTGGATTTAATCTAGAAGGATGTCAGGGGAGTACAAGAAGGTTCCAACCACAGTAGGTATTACTTCAGCTTCTTTCCACTGCAATAAACAAAACCTTACTACTTCACAGTGTAGTAAACACTCCTTCATCTCCCACTTATTCTGCAGAGTGGGTCACTGGACTTCTGCCCCATTGTACTACTCTGGTACAAAGGTTTGATTAGGGGCCATGCTGGCTGGAGGATTCTAGGAACTATATTTAAAGAGTAACCTTTCAAGCTTTGCACCTGATGAGACCACTAGTTATGAGGTCTACCACCTCTTACATTGTTGTCTCCCCCTCCAATTCATCTGACTTTAATTATTTTAAATTTACATTGTTGTCTCCCCCTCCAATTCATCTGACTTTAATTATTTTAATTTTAAAGGTTCCTCTCTTTTCAAATGTGTCAGTACTCTGTGGCTTTGTCTTGAAAACTTTACCCTGCTTCCTGTTTAAACCCTCAAAGTCATTGGGATTGAAGCTTAACTTGCAAAAGACAAGGAGGTATTTCTGTTTGACTGCTGAAATACTTATGGGTTGGGAATGCCTCTCTTCCTGCTGAGGGAAGTGGTCTATCCTGCAACATTTCACAGATGAAAATCGGGACACATGTAGCCAAGCAATGTCAAAATGTAGTCAAGATGGGGAAAGTTATTAGTGAGGAAGTTTACACAAGCTAGAAGAGGCTGCAACATTTTGCTTTTGCTTGAGCCAATTGGGAAGGGAAAGATTACACCCCCTCCTCTTGTCCCCCACCGAGCAGAATTGAATACAAACTACTCTTGGATTTGAATGCCATTTGCAGCCATTGAAGTAAACTGGATAAAGGGGGAAAGTGGAAAGAAGCAAGAAAAACTGGGACATTTTAAAAGCAGCTGAAAAAGCGGGATGCTAGGGAATTAATCAGGATTTCCCTGTCAAATCAGGACAGTTGGCAGGTATACTGTGGTGGACAGCAATAGAAGTGAATATGGCCAGGTGTGGACTTTTCCTCTCTCTCGCTTTCTCTCTTCCCAGCAGGTTGCCATCTGAGAGACTGTGGAGAGTTAATTTTTTTTTTAATGTATAATATCAAGGCATCCCAAAGTAGTTAATTGCCCCTTATAGTTATCATCATAAATAAGTACTAGTCAGAGGTGGTTTTACTAGTTCCTTCAACTATCCTGATATTTGCTGGAAATCAAACTTAGCCAAAACATTAAGGTCTAGCAAATTCTTCACTTGCCCGGAAGACAATTTCATTATTCAAAAGGTGGAAGAGACAACAAGGGGATCAGTCACTTTAGGTCTGATCTTAACCAACAAGTATGACCTGGTAAATGGGGTGCAAGTGGTGGGATCCTTAGGTGGGAATGATCATGTTCTCTTGGAGTTTGTTATACAATGGAAAGGAGAAGCCAGGAATAGTCAAACATGCGTTCTAGACTTTAGGAGAGCTGATTTCAGTAAACTTAGGGAAATACTGAGGGTGATCCCATGATCAGGAATAGTAAAAGAGAAGGGAGTTCAGGATGGATGGGAGTTTCTCAAAAGGGGGATACTGAAGGCACAATCTCGAACTGTTCCAACAAAGAGGAAGAATGAGAGGTGTCTCGAGAAACCAGGATGGATGACGAAAGAACTGTCAACTGAACTAAGTTTTAAACGGGGCATGTATAATAAATGGAAAAAGGGGGAAATAACCAAGGAGGAATTCAAACAAATAACTAGCATGTGTAAGGAGAAAGTTGGAAAAGCAAAAGCACAGAATGAGCTCAGGCTTGCTAGACAGGTCAAGAACAATTTTAAAAGGGCTTTTTTGGGTATGCCCGTAGCAAAAGGAAGAAAAAGGAAGTGGTAGGGCCAATACGTGGAGAAGATAGCAACATGCTAACAGGGGACAGAGAAAAGGCAGAACTACTCAACACCTTATTGCCTCAGTCTTTTCAGAAAAGGAAAAGGATGCTCAACCTGAGGAAAATGGAGGAGAGGAGATAATACAGGAAATGCAGCACAGAATAAGTAGAGAGGAAGTACAAGAATACCTGGTTAATCTAAATGAATTTAAGTCTACAGGACCAGATGAACTACATCAAAAGGTATTAAAAGAACTGGCAAATGTAATCTCAGAGTCATTAGCAATAATTTTTGAGAACTCCTGGAGAACATGAGAAGTCCCAGTAAACTGGAGGAGAGCAAATGTTGTCCCCATCTTCAAAAAGGGAAAAAAGAGGATCCCAACAATTATCATCCAGTTAGTCTGACATCAATACCAGGAAAGATTCTAGAGCAGATAATTAAACAGAGAGTCTGTGAACATTTAGAAGGCAATGCCATGATCAACATGGATTTCTCAAAAACAAGTCATGCCAGACAAATCTGATCTCTTTTTTTGATAAAATTACCAGCTTGATAGATGAAGGGAATGTAGTAGACATAGTATATCTTGATTTCAGTAAGGCTTTTGATAAGGTCCCCATGATATTCTTGCAAACAAGCTAGAAAAATGTGGGCTAAACAATACGTTAGGTGGATTAGTAATTGCTTGACTGACCAAACCCAGCAATGGCTCCTCTTCATCCTGGAGAGAAGTGACCAGTGGGGTGCCACAGGGTTCTGTCCTGGGCCCAGTGCTATTCAACACCTTTATCAATGACTTGGATGAAAGAATAGGGGGCATACTTATCAAATTTGCAGATGACATCAAATTAGGAGGAGCAGCTAATACTCCAGAGGACAGGATCAAAATTCAAGAAGACCTGAATAGATTAGAAAGCTAGGCCAAAGCTAACAAACTGAATTTCAACACAGAGAAAAGTAAGGTACTGCACTTACAGCAAAAAAATGAAATGCAGAGATATAGGATGGGGGACACCTGGCTTAACAGGACTACGTGTGAAAGGGATCTAGGAGTCCTAGTAGACCACAAATTGAACATGAGTTAACAGTGTGATGCGGTAGCTAAAAAGGTCAATGCAATTATAGGCTTCATTAATAGAGTGTCTAGATCAGGGGTAGGCAACCTTACCCCTTTAAGGGCCGAAGAACTTCAGCTCCCAGAAGCCTCAGCCATGTTGGCCAATAGTCCCATGTTGGCCAATAGCTCCTGGGATTCTGGGAGCTGAAGTCCCTTGGCCCATAAAGGGGAAAGGTTGCCTACTCCTGGACTCTAGATCAAGGGAAGTAACAGTGCCACTCTATTCTGCTTTTATCAGGTCTCACCTGAAACAATACTGTGTCCAGTTCTGGCACCACAATTCAAAAAGGATGTTGAGAAGCTGGAGTGTGTCCAGAGGAGGGTGACTAAAATGGTGAAGAGTCTAGAAACCATGCCCTATGAGGAATGACTTAGGGAGCTGGGTATGTTTAGCCTGGAGAAGAGATGGTTAAGGGGTGATATGATAGCCCATTTAAGTATTTGAAGAGGTGTCATATTGAGGATGGAGAAAGCTTGGTTCCTGCTGCTGCAGAGACTAGAACACAGAACAATGGATGCAAGCTACAGGAAAAGAGATTCCACCTCAACATTTGAGGCACTTCCTGACAGTGAGGGCTGTTCGACAGTGGAACACTCTCCCTCGGAATGTGGTAGAGTCTCCTTCTTTGGAGGTCTTTAAACAGAGGCTGGATGGATATCTGTCGGGTATGCTTTGATTTTGAGTTCCTGCATGGCAGGGGGGTTGGACTGGGTGGCCTTTGTAGTCTTTTCCAACTATGATTCTTTGATTCCTCTGAAAGATAGCCCACAGCACCTGGTATTAGTTGGTGGTCTCCCATCCAGTGTTATTCACTTGCTACTGAAAAATAACAAAATAGTTACTGTCAGTTACTTTAAAAATTTCAGAATGCTAACATATTTTTGGTCTGTGATATAAAACACAGCTATATACAGCTATGTACTCTCCCATTTATAAAAATAACATAAAATATTTACTGCTAGATACTATTAGGGCCTTTGCAGACTGCCAGAAATAGTGCAAATTGAGTCCACTTTAAGGGTTAGGGTTAGTGCTAGGGAATCATGGGAATTGTTGTTTTCTGAGACATTGAGTCTTCTCTGTCAGAGAGCTCTGGTGCCACAATAAAATACAGTTCCCATGATTCCCTAACCCTAACCCTTAAAGTGGACTCAATTTACACTATTTCTAGCAGTCTGCAAAGGCTATATTTTAAAAAAATCAAAAAGGGCTACATAACACTATCTTGTGGTACAAAAAGCACCTGAGTAATGAGTTCACATACCCCTGTAACTACAGAAGTAACTAAAAAAAGTATAACTACTTCACAAAAAAAGCAAAGATGCTCCCATTATGTAATAACCATAATGTAAATTGTTGTTGTTGCATGCCTTCAAGTATTCTTGGTCTTGTTGAGATCCTATCATGAGATTTTTTTGGCAAGATTTGTTCAGAGGAGGCTTGCCATTACCTTCCCCTGAGAATGAGAGCATGTGACTCACCCAAGGTCACCCAGTGGGTTTCATGGCCGAGTTGCAAATCGAACCCTGGTTTCCAAAGTTCTTGTTCAGGACTCAAGCCACTACACCATGTGGCTGTCTATATAACTTATTTCTGTATTATTAGCCTGACAAATTGATGAATTATGATTAACTTACTTGAAATTATATAAATTATTATTATATAAAGGCATCCCCCTGAGGAGCATGAAGCACCCTGGTCTAATCTGCATTGTAGAATTAATTCAGTTTGACACAATTTTCTGGGATTTGTAGTTTGTTGCAGCACCAGAGCGCTCTTACCGAGAAGGCTAAATATTTCACAAAACAACAAATCCTAGAATTGTATAGTACTGATCCATGGCAATTAAAGCAATGTCAAACTGCATTAATTCTGCAGAGTACATTACACCCCTAGCAGGTGCGATGACATGTTATGATTACTTTTCAAGTCAGTGACAGAATGTCCTGGGCTGACTTGAAAGAATGTCCAATTTTCTGATAGTCAAACTGTGTGTGTGTGTGTCCCCATGGCTGCTGCTGCACTGCAGAATTAATGTAGTTTGGCACTACTTTAACTGTCATGGCTCCATCCTATGGAATCCTGGGATTTGTAGTTTGTTGTGGCACCAGAGCTCTCTGACAGCGAAGACTAAATATCTCACCAGAATTCCACAGCATTGAGCCATGAGTTCTGCAGTGTAGGTGCAGCCCATGTATTATTTTGTTTAGATATTGGCCTGTTTTCCATAGACAAGAGTGGCAAAACCAACTATGTAGTATATCCCCCACGAGAGCCTCATATTTCTAAATTTATACAGCCCCAGGCAGCCAATGGGAGGAGGTTTCGTGGAGCCATGTGAATATTAAAGCCAACTGGTTAGTGTCAGGCATAAGAGATATGGCCCCTCAAGGTGTTGTTGTTGCTGTCATAGTGTGACTTCAAGTTGTACCTGACTTACAGTGTCACCTAAAGTGAAGCTATGACAGCAAGAGTCTCCTTTCCTCTGAGGCTAAGAGAGTGTGACTTTCCCAAGGTTATCTAGTGGGTTTCCAGGGCTAAGCAGAGATTTGAACCCTGTTCTCCAGAGTCCCAGTCTAACACCCAAACTACTTCACCACATATACCAGGTGGACGTCTGGTCCTCTTTTCCAACTTGGAACATTGCAATTGGGTTGATGCGTGCTCTCATGATTCTTTTCTGTAGAAAAAACTTTTATTGAGTGCCCTGACAGTCTGCTTCTGGATCTTTTTGCTACTCACTTCAATTAGATGGTGCTATTTATCATAATTATCTTTCATCCAATGCTGCCCTCTAGAGTCCTGGTACCAAAAATAGTGTCAGCGTTGGTGGCAGATGACCAAATGCTAGCTTATTTATGCATTATGGTAAATCCATAACTGAATAAAATAGGGATTTAATTATGAATTGATGGACAGTTGAAGGCTCAGTAGTTTTAAAATGGAAAAATGCTGATAAAAGAAAGGAAAATGTGGAATTATGATTAATAGCCTAACAATCTATAAGTACAGTAAAGAAAGTTTCACTGATTTCTGGGAAATGGCTTCCAGACAAAATATGCTCAGAATTTCTAAGCTTTTTTAGCCTTCAGGTCCATTGATCCTTGGCAGGGCTTCTTGAGGGCCAAGTGTCAGGAGCTGAGTCTTTCATCTTGCCTGTCATGGCAAACCGGAAACCTCCCTAGAAGCCAAGATGACCAAACTGAGACAGTCGTACTTCAGACACATCATGAGAAGAGAAGAGTCATTAGAAAAGGCAATAATGGTGGGGAAGGTGGAAGGACATAGGAAGAGAGGAAGGCCCCATGCCAGATGGATGGACTCTATTAAGGAAGTCACAGGTATTATGGGGTTATAGGAATTAAGCAGAGCAATGGAAGACAAGGGGGTCTTGGACATGTCTCATCCATAGGGTTGCCATAAGTCAAAATTGACTCGAGGGCAGTTAACAACAACAAAAGTTGTAAGTGGATTAGCAGAGCTGTTGCTCACATTCCTTTGGTTGTTAACAAGCAGATGAGGGGAAAGGAGGAAAGACTGTGCCTGGAGATCTAAGACCAGTCCCATGAGAACGGATGGTACAGGAGAAAGAGGAGGAAAGGGATCTGTGTGGGTTTATGATTGTGGAGCAAATGGGGTGCCAGCCCACTCAAAATTTGAATTGTGATTGTCAGACTACGCATGATTCAGTAACTCTGTGTGGCCATTAAACCAGCCAATTGGATCAATTAGGAGTTTATTGAAAACACACAGTCAGCAATTCACCAGTGAGTGTTTAAGCCAGAACTGCTCCCTCTTCCACCAGATGCCATATTAAACTCTTTGAAACTGGTGGGCTCCACCCCTCCTCTTTGGTGCCAAACCTAGCATCCACTCCACTTCCCACATCTTTATCAATGACTTGGATGACAGTATTCAGGGCATAGTTATCAAATTTGCAGATGTCACCAAATTAGAAGGAGTAGCTAATACCCCAGAAGACAGGATGAAAATTCAAAATGACTTGAACTGACTAGAAAGCTGGGCCAAAGCTAACAAAATGAAACGCAACATGGAGAAATGTAAGATAATGCACTTAGGGCGGACAAACGAAAAGTACAGATATATGATGGGGGGCACCTTTCTGAATGAGACTACATGTGAAAGGCTCTAGGAGTCTACGTAGACCACAAGTTGAACATAAGTCAACAGTGCGATGCAGCAGCTAAAAAGGCCAATGCAATTTTAGGCTGCATCACTAGAAGTATAGTGTCTACATCAAGAGAAGTAATAGTGCCACTTTATTCTGCTTTGGTCAGGCCCCACCTGGAATACTGTGTCCAGTTCTGGGCACCACAATTCAAAAAGGATGTGGAGAAACTGGAGCATGTCCAAAGGAGGGCAACTAAAATGGTGAAGAGTCTGGAAACCAAGCCCTATGAGGAACGACTTAGGGAGCTGGGGATGTTTAGCCTGGAAAAGAGAAGATTAAGAGGTGATATGATAGCCGTGTTTAAATATTTGAAGGGATGTCATATTGAGGAGGGAACATGCTTGTTTTCTGCTGCTACAGAGACTAGGATCGGGAACAATGGGTGCAAGCTCCAGGAAAAAAGATTCCACCTCAACATTAGAAGGAACTTCCTGACAGTAAGGGCGGTTTGACAGTGGAACACACTTCCTCGGAGTGTGGTGGAGTCTCCTTCCTTGGAGGACTTTAAGCAGAGGTTGGATGGCCATCTGTCGGGGATACTTTAATTGGGAGTTCCTGCATCACAGGGGGTTGGACTGGATGGCCCTTGTGGTCTCTTCCAACTCTATCATTCTGTGATTCTATGATTCATCCCCCACCCAATCAACCCCCCTTTCTACATGTTCTCACACAAGCTATCTTTCTCCAGCCGAAAATCTCACTCATCACCTCTTCCTTTAGCTAAACATTCTCCTCAGCACTTACCATCCTCCTACACAACCTTGCATTCCACAGTACTGCCTTTCTCAAAACTAGCTCACTACACCACACTACTCCCAGCCACCCACCTCCAACAGCCTACTGTCCATAAAAGCTAACTACTAAATCTAACTACCTTTCCCAAATACTATCCCATCTATCATCCCCCAAACAACAACATTTATAACATCCCCAACACAAACATCTGGCAGAACTCATGCACGCAGGCATGGTTCTGATAGTCCCCCCCCCCCCAAAAAAAAACATATCCCACAGAACAAAGTCAACCAACCCCAACCCACCAGGTTTGTTAGGATAAGCCGAATGAAATTCCCCAACCAATTTAGAAGCCTTAACATGTTTAGCTTTCACTCATTGTATGGTCTATGCGAAAGTGTTTCCATATGACCAAGCAGTATAGTCCCCCCTTATGAATTTTAGAGTTCAGAATCTTAGAGATCTCAAAATGATGTTCTCCATCAACATAGGCAAAGGTGGGGTCTTCTCAGTTTTTCATCATTCACTGATCAAAGCAGGTTTCAGCAAGCTGACATGAAAAACAGGATGCAAATGTCTGTATTCCTTTGGCAAGTCTAATTCAGCAGTCACATTATTTACAAGTTTTTAAATCTTGAAAGGCCCTACATATTTAGGACCCAGGTTTTTTAGTGGGATGTCTTGATTTTAAATGTTTGGTAGACAGGTAGACTTTGTCCCCAGGTTGTAGGTTCCAACCCTCCTTTCTATGTCTGTCAGCAAAAAAATTTATAGTTGGCCTTGGCTTCCTCTAAAGTGTTTGCAATAAGTGGCCAACCTTTTTGTAAATTTTTGTAAGCCATTGGGTGACAGTGATGGGATCTGATGGTTCACTCTGCATAGGGAGCAGTAAATTAGGCCGATAGCCATAGACAATTTCAAATGGTGTGTGTCCAGTACTTTGGTTTACTGCCCCATTGAAGGCCACCTCAGCATAAGGTAACAGTTCGTATCAGTTGTCTTGCAGGTGATTGGTGTAACACCTTAAGTAACTTTCCAGTGACGCATTTGTGTGTTCACATTGACCATCCGTCTGAGGATGATGGGCTGTGCTAAAAGCCAATTCAACCCCCAATTTGGATTGTAAAACTTTCCAAAATTGAGAAGTAAAATTAGTGCCCCTATCTGAAACAATCTTAAGGGGCAAATTGTGAAGTCTGTACACATGTTGAATAAACAAATCAGCTAGTTTGGAAGCCATGGAGATACCCTTGCATCCCACATTGCTTTGAGAATGAGTCTGTCACCACCCAGATTATATTTCTGCCATGGCTTTTGGGCAGGTCAGTGATGAAGTCCATGGCAATATGCTTCCATGGCCCACTAGGGGTCTCCAGAGGTTGTAAAAGTTCACTCGATTTACCCACCAAAGGCACATACAGAACAACTTTTGACATATTCTTCAATGTCAGATCTCATGCCCTCCCACCAAAATTGTTTGCGGAGCAAATGTAAGGTTTTTACAAATCCCCAATGTCCTGGAGCTTGGGAATCATGGCACATTTGTAGTACCTTCAGTCTCAACTCCCTAGGTACGTATAACTTTTGACCTTTATATCAAAGTCCATTATCTTTCCTTTCTAGTTGCTGCTGGTGAGATTGCAACCAGCTGTCACTCTCAGTCTGTTGTTTCATTTCCACATGAAGTGGATCCATCTTTTCCTGTTCCACATCCCTTTCCACCTTAGCTTGGCTGCGGGTGGTGACTGTTAACCCCAGTTGCACTGGCGTGAAGGGTTTGGAGTGGCTGTGTCTCTTTGCCCATGTGTTGGGGGAGTCTTGATAAAGAATCAGCCAAACCATTTTCTCGGCCAGGAATAAATTTGAGCCTGAATTTATACTTGTAAAAGTTCTTGGACCATCTATGCTGTTTGGGTGTCAGTTTTCGGAGGGCTTGGAGTGCTTCAAAATTCTGGTGGTCAGTCCATACTTCGAATGGGTGGGGGGCTCCTTCTAAAAATTGTCTCCAATTCTGAAGGGCCTCTTTCTCCCAGACTGGCCACAATAACTCATTTTTTGGAATTTTCTGGACAAATATACACAAGGTCTAAGTGCTCCCCGCTCGTCTTTTTGCAGCAAAATTTCTCCTACCACAAAATCAGAAACATCAACTTGAACTGTAAAAGGTGCTTCTGGATCCAGGTGCTTTAGTATGGGCTCAGAACTAAACAATGTTTTCAACTGTTCAAAGGTCTCCTGGCATCTAGGAGTCCAGTCAACCTTTGCTGAAGGCTTAGGTTTTTCCACCACCTTACCCACAGTAGCGTTAGCTTTACATTTTGCCCCCCCACACACACACACATTTTGTCTTGAGCAGGTCAGTAATGGGCAAAGCAATCTGTGCAAAGTGGGGAATGAACTGCCTATAGAAGTTGGCAAACCCCAAAAACCTTTGAACTTGTTTTCTAGTTTTAGGTGGGGGCCAGTCCATCACCAATTGTACTTTGGCTGGATCCATTTCAATTCCCCTTGTGGACACTCTGTACCCTAAAAAGTCCAGACTGTCTGTGTGGAAGTGACACTTGGACAGTTGTACATACAGCTGATTATCCAGCAGCCTCTTCAGTACCTCCTTCACCATTTTGATGTGTGACTCTGAATCCTCAGAGTAAATCAACACATCATCCAAATAAACCAGCACCCCTCGTACAACTAATCATGCAGCACTTCATTTACAAGCCTCATGAAGCATCTGGGCCCTCCCAACAGCCCAAAGGGAGAATTAAATATTCATAAGCCCCCAAAAGGCAGTTGAATGCTGTTTTGTACTCATCCCCTTCTCGGATGCGAACACAAAAGTAGGCATCCCTCAAGTCCAACTTAGTAAATATCTTGCCAGTGGCCAGATGGCCCAACATGTTTTTCATTAGTGGCAAGGGGTATTTGTTGGTGGTGCTGATGGCATTCAAATTTTTGTAATCAGTCACCAGGCACAGAGAACCATCCCTCTTTTCTCTAAAGAACACTGGAGCAGCAAAAGTAGACATGGATGGCCTGATGAAACCCCTAGCTAAATTATTTTCTACGAATTCCTTCAAAGTTTTCAACTCCAAAGGGGTCATGGAACATAATTTGGGCTTTGGGAACACAGCCCCTGGCTCTATTTCCTTTCCTTTTCTTTTCTTGTCTTTTTTATTGTGGCATTGGAAAGAAAAAATATACAAACAATTTCTTCATCCTTGTTTATACAAAGTACAAACCTATTCTTTAACAATCCTTCTTAACTAGCTAAATTTTTCTTTTTGCTTATATATTTTTGCTTATATATATTGTTTGCATATATTTATGTATAAAAGTATTTGTATTTTGGCAATATCTCTTTCTATATCCAAACAGGGGATAGAGCAGCGGGGCCTATCTTTTAACTCTTTATCATCTAGAATTTTCTTACATCCCTTAAATCCAAAGCTTCTTGACTTTTTCCCATTTTTTTAAGATAGTTTTGTTCTGATTTCCCTTTGATTCCATCGTTAATTTGTCCATCCACATTAAATCGTTCACCTTGGTTATCCATTCTTCTAGTAGATATTCATTTTTCCTTTTCCAATGTTTTGCGTATATTAGGTGGGCCTGTTAAGGAAAATGCAACATGGGACATACAGTAATAGAAATAAAATATGTATGTGAAAGTCACAGTGATTAAGCAGGAGCAATCATGAAGCTACACAGGTGAAAAGGATAATATAATTTGGAAGCCTTGAGAGACAAGGACAAAGTTATAGAGTGTATATTGAAAACACCTGTTGTAGATTGCAAACACCTGAGATTCATTAAGTGGTCAAGGTAAAATGATGAAATACTTGGGTTGGTCTTAAGTATGGGATGATCTATGTAAACCAATCAAAATGAATGTACACGCCCACTGGGTGGAAACTGACTAGTGGGTGGTGACTAACAATGGCTATAAGTGCAATGTTTGCCAATGCATATTGTGGTGTAGTGTGGAGTTGTTTGGAGTATTTTGGTGGAGTAGAGATTGTGATTTGTAGGGCATATAGTATTTATATATAGTAGAATAAAGTAGATCTTTTATATAAGACTACTGAGTTGTCTGGTGTCTTGAGGGAAGATACAAGAGCCAGAGGAATCCTGGAGAAGTTTGGAGACATCTCAGGAAGAAGGGTGAGAAGGCTTGGAGAGTTTGTCAGGGTCTTCAGCCTATTCTCTGAAACTCTGCTGCTTGGGAAAGAAGCATCAACCACTGATCAAAGCTGGTCAGCTCTGCTGCATAACAAGGTGGTGAGTTAGAGCCAGAGGTGAAGAGCTACAACTCCCATCATCCCTGACAGGGCCATGGTCACCATATACAAGATCACTTCTCTATCCCCTTTCCCAACTTTCATTTTAAGTCCTTCAGTTATATTTAACAAAAATAACTTTGGATCCTTTTCAAACTTAATTTGAAATAACTCTTGTATCTTTATATATATTTTTCCCCCCAAATTATTTGCCTCTTCACATCCCCACCACATATGGAAAAAAATCCGCATTTTGGTGTCCGCATTTCCAACAATTGCTTTTTTTGTTCTTGTTTATTTTTGCCATTTTTGCCGGTGTTAAGTGCCACCTATAAAACATTTTGTAATAATTTTCTATTAAGTTTGCACTCTTGGTAAATTTTAAGTTTTTTGTCCAGACCTTTTCCCACATATTCAGTGATTCATTTAAATCCTGCATCCATTTGATCATGCAGTTTTTAATTGTTTCTTCTTTCATTATGATATCTAATAATGTTTTATAAAGTCTAGATATCATATGTTTTTCACCCTTTTCAAAAAAAAATTCCATTTCATTTTTCTGATTTTCTATTCCTATTTGTTTATTATCTTTATTAAATCTCATTTTTAATTGAAGGTATAATAACCATTGTACTTCTGTTTCTTCCTTTTGAAGTTCTTCCATAGTTTTGTTTTCCCCTTTTCTCTTTTTTATTGATAATGTCTCTATATCTTATCCATCCCCCTCTAAATATCCAACTTGGAATTTTAGTATACAAAAAATATTTGTATTTACTCCATATTTTATATAATGATCTTATTATATGAGTGTTAAACTTTTTAAATGTCGTTTCCTCCTCATATCCAAGATATCTATGCCATCCGTTTTTCATTTCAATTTCTTCTAAAGTCAATAGTCTTTCATTTTTAAGTTCTATCCATTCTTTTAACCACGTCATCACCGAAGCGTCATAATATATTTGGAGATTCGGTAGACCGAGCCCCCCTTTCTTTTTTATATCCTGCATTATTTTCATTTTAATTCTAGCTTTTTCCCCCTCTCCAAACAAATAATCTTTTTCCCATTCCTTAAATATAGTATTAGATGTAATTATGGGAATAGTTTGGAAGAGATAAAGCATTTTAGGCAACACATACATCTGTATTAAAGCAATTCTCCCCAGTAAAGATAATTGTAGTGACTTCCACTTACTTAGCTTCTCTTTAATTTTATCCCAAGTTTTAGTATAGTTATTTTCAAACAAGTCTTGATTTCTGATTGTTATTATTATGCCCAGATATTTTGTTTTTTGTACTGTCTTCAGCCCTGATATTCTTTCCAATAAGGGAACTCAACAATGGTGCCTGCTGTCACCATTATTATTTATAATGATGATGGAAATATTGATGAGGAAAATAAGAGAAGACAATCAAATTAAAGGCTTACAAATAAAAAATCAGCAATTTAAAATTAAAGCATTTGCTGATGACATTGCCATAGAGTTAGACAATCCTAAAAATAGCATTGGAAAATTAGGGCTAATTTTGGAACAGATTGGTAATATGGCAGGCTTTAAAATTAATAAACATAAAAGTGGAATGTTGACAAAAAATCTTACAAAAAAAAAAAAGAAGATAAAGCCCCTGGCTCTATTTTAATGGCACAGTCTGGTTCTCTCTGTGTGGGGAGTTGGTCACTTTCTTTTTCTTCAAATACCTCACCAAGATCCTGATATTCTACAGGATAGAGACAGGGGGCCTCGGGAGATACCTGCTCCACACTCTCCCCCCTGCACAGGGCTCCATTAAAGTCACTGTTGCCACTTCAGCCCTCGGGTCAGCACCCTCTCTGACATGCTCTTCACAAGTTGGGTCAGCAAACACCAGCTGCAGCTGCTTCCAATCAATGGGGGGTTATGAAAATGTAACCAGTCAATTCCCAGCACCATCTGGTAGCTGTACATTGGTCCCACAACCAACTGTATCCTTTCCCAATGCTCTGCCACCCCCATCCACACAGTCACTGTTCGCTGGGTGGTGGCTTGCCCTCCCATCATCGTTCCATCCATTTGATGGAACAGAATGGGCTGGTGGAGTAGTCTGGTTTCAATTTCCAAGGACTTGACCACCTCTTGACTTTATCAGGCATCTAGTGCATCCAGAGTCTAATGCAACCATTAGCTCCACACTGATGCCTTTGAGGGTGTGAAACAGTCTGACATTTAGGATGCGTAGGGGGATTCCCCCACTCACCATGCACTTGCAGCTGTCCAGTTGCTCAGCCTGACCTTTGCCGTGATCTAAGGCAGGCTTTGGTAGTTTCCCAATGGTTCAGGGCTTGCCTCCTCCTCGCTGTTGGTCCACACCTCAGCTGTCTCCTCTACAGGATGGCTAGCGGCTTGGCCAGCCCTTCCCCCAGCACCAACATTGCCACCTCAACGGCTTTCTCCTTTGGTTGTGGGGCTTGGCTGCCCCTGCCCCGCATTGGCGGCACCTCCACTCTTTGCTCGATCGGAGCAGTTTGCAATCCTGTGCCCCTTTTCCCACACTCCAAGCAGAGACCTAGCCTCATCGGATGCTGCTTCTTGGTCTCCACTCCTGATTTATGCTTTCCAGCTGGCAAGGAGGACTGACTCTTGCCCTCACTTTTCTTTTGAGTTAAGGCCATGTACTAGCGTGAAAGCTTGATCTCCTCTTTTGCCATTTCAGCTTCACCTGCCAGCTTAATCCAACCAAGCACTGTGGGCGGATTATCTCTGATCAGCGCCCATTCTAGCAGTTCAGGGTGCAGTCCATCCTTAAAATACTGGACCTGGATGCCCTCTGGCCACTCAGGAACCATCTCTGCCAATCTCCTAAATTCATAAGCATACTCAGACACTGAGCGCGTCCCTTGACGGAGTGCCAACAAATGGGTTTGAGCATGCTCTGACTGAAGAGGGTCTTCAAACCTCACTTGCGGGGACAGCAGAGCCTGAGGAGCCCGCCAAGCAGGTTGGTTTGGGAGCCCATTCTAAGGCCCATGAAGGCCTGTAGATTCTGCAGCTCCACTGCTCCACTATCATACAGTTGCACCACCCAGTCTGCTGCTTCCCCTTCTAGATGAGCAGTCACACATTGCACCTTGGCTGCCTCATCAGGAAAGGATGGCCCCCACTCACGCATATGCCCAGCCACTTGGGACAGGAAATAGGGCAACAGCTGGGGTCTAACATCAAACCTCACCGCCAGTCTCCTAGCCACAGGCTCCTGAAGCCTTAATGGTGGGGGGTTCAGCTGAGTGGGAGGCATTCCTGCCTGCTTCACTGGCACTGCCTGAGCCCTTGGGGTTGCCCTCATGGGGACTGCTGCCTCCCCGCCCCCCGGGGATTAATCACCGAGTCTCTGAGGCTTTGCATTACCTCTGCCAGCATTCTCCACATCCCTTGCACTTCTTCATGGACCTAGGCTACCTCATTCTCAAGGTTCTTCTTTGTATCTGACAGCTTGTCCACAGGGCCAGCTACCCCCACATCCCAGGCTGATACTCTGCCAGCTCAACGCCTCTTGCGTTCCTTCCCCTTGGTAAGGGCCAATGGCTGGAATCACACATCCTCTGCCGGGCGAGCCAGGGTGTCCTTCCCTGATGCCATCAGGGCCTTAGAATGGGCTCCCAAGCCAACCTGCTTGGCGGGCTCCTCAGGCTCTGCTGTCCCCGCCTTTGCACCTTCTTCCTGCTCCTTTAAGGGTATAAGATCGTCCAGGCTTGAATGGATTGCCATAGTAAGTTCTGGCTTACTGTCAGACTAGGCAAGATTCAGTAACTCTGTGTAGCCATTAAACCAGCCAATTGGATCAATTAGGAGTTTATTGAAAACACACAGTCAGCAATTCACTAGTGAGTGTTTAAGCCAGAACTGCCCCCCCCTTCCACCAGATGTCATATTAAACCCTTCGAAACTGGTGGGCTCCATCCCTCCTCTTTGGTGCCAAACCTAGCATCCACCTCCATTTTCCACAGCTCTTCATCCCCCTGTGTAAAAAAAAACCCAAAAAACTGTGCTGTAGCCCCCTTTCTACATGTTCTCACACAAGCTATCTTTCTCCAGCCGAAACTCTCACCCATCACCCCGCTCCTTTAGCTAAACATTCACCTCAGCACCTACCATCCTCCTACACGACCTTGCATTCCACAGTACTGCCTTTCTCAAAACTAGCTCACTACACCACACTACTCCCAGCCCTCCACCTCCAACAGCCTACTGTCGATAAAAGTTAATTACTAAAGCTAACTATCTTTCCCAAATACTATCCCACCTATCATCCCCCAAACAACATCTATAACATCCCCAACACAAACATCTGGCAGAACTCATGCACGCAGGCATGGTTCTGACATGATGTTCTTTAACTATACTGTGTTAACAGCGGCTTGCTTAGCTGCTCTGGAGCCATGCTGGCATGGGCCTTGTGTGTTGGGAAGGGTTAGCAGTTTCTGGGAGATGTTCATGGGATCCAAGATTGTCTAGCTACCAGGTACTGTGTGAGAAAGAACGCAGGCCATTGGGAGTGGGGAGTGTTTGTTGGGCGTTCTTAAAAGAAACCTGTACTGTAGCCTCAGATCTGGCAGTGAGCTTACTACCATACTCTTCTTAATCTGCAATAAAACACTTTCTGGATTCACTCATGAAGTCTGTTCTCTGAATTAGATAGAGATAGGGCATCACAGAAAAAGTAACACAGGAACACAGAAGCTTTCACCAAGGACGTTATCACATGGGGAATCGCGGGGAGAAAGAGGAAATAAACGGGATGAGTGGAAGACTTTAATTTACGGGATTTGTCCCGTTCCACCTCGTCTGATAACTAAATTCGAATTTAAAAGGGGGTTAATTCGAACAAAAACCTGATCTTTTCAAATCCTCAAAAATCCCCAAAATGAAAAGATCAGGTTTTCGTTTGAATTAACCCCCTTTTAAATTCGAATTTAGTTATCAGACGAGGCGGAACAGGACAAATCCCGTAAATTAAAGACTTCCGCTCGTGCCCGTTTATTTCCACTTTCTCCCCGCGATTCCCCGTGTGATAATGTCCCAAGTGGCAGAATATATTCAGGAAAGGAATCAAATGGACTTCACTGGACAAAATATGCTACAGTCACAAGAAAGACCCAATCAGTTTTGCTTCCAGAAAATACAAGAAAGAGTCTCCCCATACATTTTAGATAGTGGTTCAGATGATACAGGATGAAGCATCTCCTGAGTGTCCTCTATGTTGGCTTGGAATTGTGGGTGTCTCTTGTTGTTTAGGGGTAATAGCTATGTGAGTGGGTGCAAAATGAGAGCATTGCCCACCCCGATAAGAATTCTGCCTCCAAACGACATTTTCCTTCAATTCCCACATGTCTAGTATTGCAGTAACTTAAAACTTCAGTTGAGCCTTTAGAAATAGAATTTAGGCATCCAAAGAAAAGGTGAAGCAGGCAAAGGGATATCAAAGGAATCCAAACAGAGCAAATGGAAGAGATCTAGAAGTGAGTGGTTATCAATGGCTCATTCCCTCCTATGCTAGAAATTTGGGAACTTAAAAGTTCATGGGTGGAGGCAAAATGGAGGCAATGCCTTCATTTTGTTCCATCCACCCCGGCAAATACAACCTTGCTGCAGTCTAAAACACCATCTGGATGGGGGAAATAGCCCTAAGTCATGGGTGGGAATCATCTGGCTCTCCAATGTTGCTGAACTGCAGTTCCCAGCATTCCTCCTCCTTGGCATGCTGCCTAAGGCTGTGGGGAGTAGCAATCCAACAACATCTGGAAGGCTGCATGATTCTCACCAGTGCCTGAAGGGATCTTGGACCCAGACCATTTAGGCTGCAGCCAATACTTTGACTTGTACCCAGAAACAAACTAGCAACCTTGTTGTTGCTGTTTCTCTTTGTGATCAGGTTGACTATGACTTATGGTGACCTCTGAATGAGAGACCTTCAAGAGCCCCAGTCAACAAGTGCCCCGCTCAGGTCCTGCAAACTAAGGGCAACTGAGAATCATCCCTGTAACATGGCCTCCCTCTTTTCCTCCTGCCTTCCTAAGCATTATAGTATATAATGAGTCATGACAACTGGAGCGTGTCCAGAGGAGGAAGACTAAAATGGTGAAGGATCTGGAAACCATGCCCTATGAGGAATGACGTAGGGAACTGGGTATGTTTAGCCTGGAGAAGAGACAGTTAAGAGGGGATATGATAGACCTCTTTAAATATGTGAAGGGATGTCATATTCAGGAGGGAGCTAGCTTGTTTTCTGCTCCTCCAGAAAATAGGACTCGGAACAACGGATGCAAGCTATAGGAAAAGAGATTCCACCTCAACATTAGGAGGCACTTCCTGACAGTGAGAGTTGTTTGAAAGTGGAACACACTCTCTCGGAGTGTGGTGGAGTCTCCTTCGTTGGAGGTCTTTCAACAGAGGCTGGATGGCCATCTGTCGGGGATGCTTTGATTTTGAGTTCCTGCAAAGCAGGGAGTTGGATTGGATGGCCAACTCTATGATTCTATGATTCTAATATTATTAATTAATTAATATTTAATTAAAATCCATCTGTGGTCTGAAGAAGTTTAGCCTATTTTAATTTTGACCCCTACCTACTGCCAAGTTGTGCAGTTCTGGTCTACAGCATTTGACTGAGAGCATTTTTGCACTGGATGGCGATGTTGAAGCCTGATTATCCACTAGAGGGCAGGGATGTTCTTTCCAACTGTATTTTCTTCCTGGTTGGCCTGACTGTGTGTATCTGCACCTGTCTTCATCGGTTGTAAATAAATAAGATATAATTTGATGAATCAATTATGGAAAGGATCTTGCCATCATGCACTTTATTATCTGTTAAACATCATTAAAACCTTAAGTTCTGGGAAGACAAGTGAAAGCTGCAACAAAATTGTACAGTTTGGAGTGTTGTGAGTGGGAGGCTACTTTAGTTGTCTACACAGAATGTAGTTCCTTTTGAGACAACCTCAAAGCAACACACTGACTGTGTGACTCTGGAAAAAAACAGAATATGAATGAACAAACCAATAACAACAATGAAAACTTTTTCCTTTCTCCCCCTGTTTTGTTTTGGTTTTTGGTATTTTTGCCATCTTTGCCTGATGCAGAAGCCTGTGAGCTTCAAAAGCCACACAGTTAATTTTGTGCCTTTTGGTCTTGGAGCCATTATTCATTTATTTAAATATTTACATCCTGCCTTATATCTAAGGCAGCATCCAGTAATATCAGTCTAAAAGTGTTTAAAACAATAAGAATAATTTTAAAAGACTAAAAGCACATTAAACCGTATAACTCTTAAAAGAAGATAATTTAAAACCAGTTTAAACCATTTCAACCAGCTTAAAACAAAACCCTAATATATGTGCATGTTTGGATTTAAATCTATGAGGCCCAAAATGGAATGACACAAAGGGGAGGGTATGCTATAACCGGAGCACCACAGCAGAGAAGGCCCTTCTCCCACATCTTACTCCATAATGCCCACACCGGTGGGACTCAGAAGAAGGCTCTTCCAAAGACCTCCATTCTCAGGCCGACATACACAGACAGAGGTTCTCCTTCAAGTATCGAGGTCCCACACCATTTAGGGCTTTAAATGTTACCACCAATGTCTTGAATTCTACCAGAGGTGCAATGGCAGCCAGTGTACTTCTTCAGAAATTAGTGCCTACCTGATTTCAATATGATGTGCTGGCCATCGGTGCAGCTGCATTTACTATGCCACCTTGAAGGGGAGCCCCACATATGACTGCATTTCAGTACTCTAACTGAGGACTTTCCAGTGCATGGACTACTGTGGCAAAGTTATCCCTGTCCAGGAAAGGCCATGGCTGGAGCACCAGTCAAAGCTGGTCCCAAGCACACCAAGCCATGGAGTCTACCTGGGCCTCCTGGAGCAGAGATACAGGGATGTAGGAAAACAACCAGGCCTTGCATCTGCTCCCTAGCCAGCACAGAACCCTAAATAGAAGAAAATCACATTACAGCTATTTGTTGAAGGCCCCATTTCTGTGAGTAATAGCAACAGCAAGTACATTTCTATACTGTGTATCAGTACACTTAAACACTCCCTAAGTGGTTTACAATGTGTAAGCCAATTGCCCCCAACAAGCTGGGTACACATGTTGGCAACCTCGGAAGGATACAAGCCTGAGTCCCTGGCTGGTACTGAACTCACAACCTTATGGTTTGCAAGTGAGTGACTGCAGTACAGGCATTTAACCACTGCAGCACCAGGGCTCCTTTTGAAACATCAGGCTATTGGTTTGAATGTTCTCTGGAAACCTGAGGTTTTCCTACCTTCTCAAGACTTCTTCAGCATGGGGAGCTGTAATGGCAAATGACTTCCTCCACTCCCTGGAAGGCAAAGTGCCTGCCAACACCTTACCTGGAAATGCACAACAGTGGTACGTTTGTGTTGGGATTCACCAACACCCTGCAACAACGCCAAATGGCCACCTCAAATACCAGTTTGCTTAGCAGCGCTCTTAATATCGGGGTGTCTTGGTGGTCTCTCATCCACAAGTTGAACCCAACTTGGTAGCGGCTGACAGCAAATCAAGACATGGCTAGGATCTGTATACCCTCGGACAGTGGCTCTTCATCTTTGGTCTCCAGGTACCCTGTGTCCCTGGCCAGAGCATGCTGGTGGCAGGGAGCTTCTGACACATGAAGGGCAAAACATCTGGAAGGCTGAGAGGAACTGCCCAGAGAAGAATTAGTTGCCATCGCCATGGCACATGGTGGACACAGCGTGTGTGTCTCTGGGTGTGGGAATCCCCTTAGGTAAGCTGGTAGAAATCCATTGCTTCAAAATAAAAATTTTTTAAAAATCTGCCGCCTCGGCACAGAATAGTGTCTTTCTCGATCCACTAGAGGTCACCCGCTTTCTCAGTCTTCCATTTTGGCCAAAAATAAATCAGGGGATTTCCGCAGGCCTTGTCAAAGTGTGATCCTGCCAGGGCTGTTCCTGAAAATGAGGCAGTGCAAAGCCCGCCAAGTCTGAGGAGAATGAGACACACAGCTCCACTTGCCGTCTTTGTGCATTTTGTAATTTTATTTGGAGAATTCCCATTCAGGGGGCAATGCCCTTACCCCTCCCATCTAGAGCTGCACTTCTGCTCCTTACCACTTTGGTGAGGCAGAAAATCAGCAGAATTCACCCTAGCTGAGCCAGAAAATCTTTAGACTTAGGTTTTCTCTTGCCTTTTACCCCAATCACAATTACATAGTAACCTGTCATCACAGCACTGCCAGACACACAGTGAGGACCTTATCACACAGAGGCAAATTGCTTAAATCCTGTGCAGAAACGGGATTTAAAAATTCGAGGGGAAAAAACCCGCAAAAGCGGGTTGCTTTTCAGATGTATTTGTGTAAAGGAGAAATAACGCGACATTAACATGAATGGAAAGTCACCAAAACCCGCTCCTTATTACTTTCAGAAGTTCCCAAAAGTAAAAAGGAACAGATTTTGTCGGATTTTGTTTGGGTTATTTTCACGTTATTTCTCTTTCACACAAACGTCGTCTGAAAAACAACCTGCAATTGTGGGTTTTGTCTACTTTCTGTTTGGGTTAATCCTGAATGTCATGCAAAAGCAGGTTGTTTTCATTTTAAATCTAGTTTCTGCATGGGATTCGTCCCGTGTAATAAACTCCTGGGTTTGGGTTTGGGGTTTTTTTTTAATGGGGAAGGAAAATAACTGTTTTATTTATGCCCTTAAACTAGGAATGGAGGATTATCCCTCACTATGGGTGTTGCCTAATA
This sequence comes from Phrynosoma blainvillii, assembly GCA_026167975.1. Classification (NCBI taxonomy): domain Eukaryota; kingdom Metazoa; phylum Chordata; class Lepidosauria; order Squamata; family Phrynosomatidae; genus Phrynosoma; species Phrynosoma blainvillii. The sequence goes on along the minus strand of JANUYF010000011.1, from coordinate 16,097,501 downwards.
GTCTGATAAGGGTTCAGTTCAACCATATCTGGAAAGTCCCACATCTACCGCACCACTTTAAAAAGAAAAACATAATTTGGATATGTTTTCATGAAGGGAAGGGAAGGGAAGGGCCACATCCAGCCAAGATGATATTACAATATCATCATCATCATCATCATCATCATCATCAAGTGATGCTCAACAAAACCACAACACTTTGCTGATCATACATACTCAGCAAACATCTTACTAGAGGTGTAGCTCTTGGGGGTGGGGTGGGGAGAGAGCATTGCCCCCCCCATAGGAATTCTGCTCCCTCCTAAAATTCCCCTTGACTCCAAATTTCTGACATTGCAGTAACTTAAACCTCCAGCTGAGCATTTAGAAATAGTATTTAGACACCCAGGGCAAAGGGGGCCAGGAAAGGTGAGCTGAGGGAACAGAAGAGTCGGGTGTGGGTGATTCCCTCGCTCTCCCTCTTTCTCTGCAGTGCTAGAAATTTGGGGACTGAAGGAAAAACTTCACGGGGGGGGGGGGAGGAAGAATTCTTATTTATTTAGTCTTTGTTCGTGTGAGCTGAGCCACAAAACAAAGTGGCAAACTGACCCAATCCAGTCCCTTGATAGCTACCAATGGGGGGCTTTATTTCACATTTTGCCTCATGGGCACCCTTGGGATGGGGTAAAAAGGTTCCTGACCACTGAATCCTGATAACCACATTGCAAGAGGTAATCCTGGACCTTTGTGAAGTTAGAGATAATAATAATTTTCCTACATATTTTATCTTATCAGTGCTTGATGGGCACAAGATTAAAGACAAGTCCCACTGAAAAAGACCTCTTTTGCATATGGATGGTCGTAAGTTCAAACCTTGGCATCTCCAAATAGTTTTTTTGGGGGGCGCATCTATGGTGTTTGCCTCACTCTTCTTGGTGGCTAGATTTGCACCCAATACATGTGCATGGGCCACACCTGTGGTGGAAGTTTGAAGGCTGGTCTCTTCAACTTGTTTCCCAATTAGTAGTGAACGCACGTAAAATACTTCTTCTGTGTCTAAACATGTGGCCAGCAAGTGTGTCATTGGTGGGGAATCTCACGCAGGATTTCAACACTTGGAAACACTTGGAAAAGTTTGTGCTAACACCTGTGCAGACACACATACACACACTTTCCAGCATTTCACAACTGAAAACCTGGACACATGTGGCCAAGAAACTTTTTTCTGGGACATTGAGCCTTCTCTGTCAGAGAGCTCTGGTGCCACAATAAATTACAGTTCCCATGATTCCCTAGCACTGAGCCAGGGCAGTGCTTCAATTTAATGTGCACTATTTCTGGCAGTCTGCAAAGGCCCTTAGTCTGTGTATTCTTTCTCATTCGTAGCTTTTGCCATCTTGACCCCACACTGAAGTTTCCTTAAGAGATGCTGAAGCAGTTTGCTTTTGCTTAAATCCACAAGGAAGGGCAAGATTCTGCTGCCTTCTCTTCTCCCTATCCCCAAATGAGTATGAACTACTTCTGCACATTGAACTCAGGGCCTTTGCAGACTGCCAGAAATAGTGCACATTAAATTGAGGCACTGCCCTGGCTCAGTGCTAGGGAATCATGGGAACTGTAATTTATTGTGGCACCAGAGCTCTCTGACAGAGAAGGCTCAATGTCCCAGAAAAAAATACAATTCCCATGACTCCCTAGCACTGAGCCAGGGCAGTGCCTCAATTTAATGTGCACTATTTCTGGCAGTCTGCAAAGGCCCTCGGTTGAAGAAAATGGGAAGAGGAGACTGAAACTGGGAAATTTTAAAAGTGGCTGAAAAGGTTGGATGAATGAGCATTAATCATTCATTCATTAAGACATTTGGAGGATATGCAACGAGACTGTTTGGCCTTGAGACCTCTCATTCTGGCACAAGGCCCCCCATGATATCATTTATAAGATGCATTCCCCCTCCATGATATTTTGATAAGCAAACTGTCTAAATATGGAATAGATGGAAATACCATCAGATGGATCCATAATTGGCTGGAAACCCAAAGTCAAAGAGTTGTAATTAGTGGCTGTGCTTGAAAATGGGAGGAAGTCTCAAGTGGAGAGCTGCAGGATTCTGCCTTGGGGCTGAAAATCAATATTTTTTATTAATGATTTTAGGTGATGGAGTGGAGGGAATCCTTATCATAAGGATGATACAACACTGGGTGGAATAGCTAACACATTGGAGCTTATCACACGGGGAGTCCCATGCAGAAACGCTGCTTTAAAATGGGGGAAAAACGCAAAAGCGGAAGCAATTTATCAACGGGATTTCCCCGTGTGATAAACTCCAGCGCAGTTAAAAGGAGGTTAATCCAAACGGAAATTAGACAAAAACTGCTTCTTTTTACTTTCGGGATCTTCCGAAAGTAAAAAGAAGCAGTTTTTGTCTAATTTCCGTTCGGATTAACCTCCTTTTAACAGCGACGTCGTCTGAAAAAACACCCACTTTTGCAGGTTTTGTTTAATTTAAAGCCCCGTTTCCACACGGGATTTCCCCCGTGTGATAAACTCCATTGTGAGATAGGAACAGAATTCAAAAAGGCCTTGATAAACTAGAAAACGGCTGAAATTAATAAAATTACATTCACCAAATGCAAAATTTGACATTTAGGCCACAAATACCAAGTGCACAGGCGTAGGATGGGAAACACATGGCTCAGTAGTACTACATGTGAAAAAGACATTGGGATTATTGTTGATTGCAAACTGACCATGAGGCAGCAGTGTAATGTTGCAGCAAAGAAAGCAAATGCTATCTCAGCCTGCGTTAACAGAAGCATAATTTCCAAGTCGAGGGACGTAATAGTCCCACTATATTCTGTGCTGGTCAGGTTTCATCTGGAGTCCTGCAGTCTGTTTCGGTGCCTCGTTTTAAGAAGGATATCGACAACAGCCAGCGTGGTGTAGTGGTTTGAGCATTGGACTATGACTCTGGAGACCAAGGTTCGAACCACGGCTTGGCCATGTAAACTCACTAGGCAAGTCACACTCTCTCAGCCTCAGAGAATGGTAATGCAAACCCCCTCTGAATAGAGTCACCTTGGGGTTACCATGAGTTGGAAACTACTTGAAGGCACACAACAACAACAACAACAAAATAGACAAGTTGGAGCAAGTTCATAGGAGGGCAGTGAGGATGGTAAGAGGGACGGAGAACAAAACATATCAGGGGAGATTGAAGGAGCTGGGCATGTTCAGTTTGGTGAAGAGAAAACTGAGGGGATGACATGATGGCATTCTTTAAATACCTCAAGGCCTATCCCAAAAAGAAGGCTTCTGGCCTGTTCTGAGCTGCCTCAGGACTCAAGGTTTTAAGTTACAGGAGGGTAGATTTTTGACTGACCATTAGAGGGAACATCTCTTGACAGAGAGAGCGCATCAGCAATGGAACCAATTGCCTAAAGAGGTAGTGGGGTCCCCTACTCTCTGAACATCTTCAAAAACATGCTGGGGATGCTTTGGCTAGAGACCCTTCACTGACCAGGGGTTGGACCTGATGCCCAATGGGGTCCCTTCCAACTCAGTCTATGACATTTTTCATGCAAAGCAGGGTCCACCACTGAGGTTCAGACCCTGCCTCGAATTTTAGGGGTGTGTCTGGGGAAATAACCCGGTTTGGCAGCGCCTTAAACGCTTCCTGGCTCAAGGCTATGGAATTCTGGGAATTGGAGTTTGTTGTGGGGCCCAGAGCGGAGCGGGCGTTTAAGGCGCTGCCAAACCGAGTTATTTCTCTGGAGGGGCTCCCGCAGCTGCTGCTTTCTGTCGGTCGGTCGGCAGGGCGCGCTCTCCCTCCTCGGCCGCCGGAGAAGGAGAAAGAGAAGGAGGAGGAGGCCAGGGCAGGGGACGGCCCCGACTCCATCCCCGACTCCGCCTTGTAGGCCGCGGTGGCGGCGGCGGCGTCTCTGGAAGTGGCGGTGGCGGCGACGGCGGCCCCTTCCAGCCCGGCTTGGCTCCCTCCTCCTCCTTCTCGGAGGCGGCGGCCTCCCTGCCTCATCCTCCGACGGGGCCTCGGAGCCCCACACACCGCCTCCGGGACTCCGGCGGGCGGGCGGGCGGGCACCATCCGAGCCTAGCCCCGGCGCGGCCGCGACATGTCCGGCAAGATCGAGAAAGCAGGTGGGTGGGCTGCCGGGGAAGGAAGGAAGGGAGGGAAGGAAGGCCCCTGCCAGGCCCAGGCCAAGGCCTAGGCCCCGACCCTCTTCCTCTTCTCCTTCCTCCTCGTTCAGGCCCTTTTTGCCCCTTTTGCGGCCTGAGGGGACATTCCGGCGAGGCGAGGCCCGTCCATGGCGGAGGCCCTGAGCGCTGAGGCTGGGCTTCCGGAAGCCTTTTGAGGGAAGCGGCCCTGAGGCGACGCCGGCATCTCTCTCTGTCTTCCCCTTCCTCCCTTAAGCCTTCCTCCCCTGAGGGGGCCGAGGGAGACTCCCTTCCTTCCTTCTTTCGCTCCCACCACAAACCCACCCACCACCCTCCTCCTCCTCCTCCTCCTCCTCCATCTTGGGCCTGCCCCCCCCCCCCACTGACCCAGCCCTCTAGTAGGGACCCCCGGACTCTCCCCTCCCTTGGGACCCCCATTTCAAAGTCCTCCAGAAGGCCCCAAAGCCAAAAGGGGGAGGCCCAGAGTCCGGACCAGAGCCCAGGAGAGGCCCTGCCATGGCAGTGCCATGGACCAGTGTAGAGACTCTGTTTAAAACCCTATGCCTCTGCTGCCCTGAAGTGCTGTAAAAGGTGGCGAGGTTGCTCCTCTGTTTTAGGCTGCATCCACACCGGTTTGGCAGCGCTTTTTAACTTTTCTGGCTCAAGGCTATGGAATTCTGGGAATTGGAGTTTGTTGTGGGTCCCAGAGCAGACAGGTCCCACAATAAATTCCAGTTCCCAGAATTCCATAGCCTTGAACCAGAGGCCTCATTCCCAGATACACTCGTCCCTCCACATTTGTGGCTTTGACTCTTGCGGCTTTGATTATTCACTGGTTTTTATTAATATATTCTCTTTAGGAATATCTAGGTCCTCCAGTGCAACTCTTATGGTCAACTTTAAGCAAAAGTCACACTGGAGGACCTAAAGAGGACACTCTTCTAGGCATCTGTAACTCCTCCGGCACAATTCTATGGTCAATGTCTGGCAGATGTTAACCACCGAGTTACACTGGAGGACCTAGAGATTCCTAAAGAAGTGTTCTCTCAGGTAAAAACGTAGTGTTTTTGTTATTTGTGGTTTTTCCACATTCACGGGGGTCCTGTGCCCCTAACCCCAGTGAACGTGGAGGGATGAGTGTAAATCAGTTTGTGATCTGAATTTATCCTGCGAGTAAAAGTAGGATGGAGATGCCAGTCTGGTCCCTTTTTCATAAGGGGGAATTCCAAATAGGATGTGAAAGAAACTTGCTGCTTGTTTATATAGTCCTGTCTTCTGACTTGCTCTTTTGCATGTTTCATTCCAGAAGAAAGTTGTTCATCTGTGATTGGTTCCATCTTTATTTTTGCAAACCAATATTCATTTTGCTATGCCTCAAAAAAGCAAAGCCCAAAACATTCTGGTACATTTAAGTACTGCAAACAAACCTGTGAATGAGCAATATAGTATCTTCTGTAAATGCCTAACTATCCTGTGTACAGGAGAGAACAGGGGGAGATGTTCTTCTAATATTCCTTCCTCCTAATTCTTATTCTCTGGGTTGTTGGGTCTAGCTATGACCATTTTTCTGTGTCCTGTAAAGAAAGAGGTTAGACCAACCATGCCCTGATTGAATCATGCAGCTGGGGTGCTTTAGTGGTTTTCTAAACTCTGGAAGGTCTGATCAGATTTGCAATTGTTGCTGTTTACAGCAGCTTTTCAATGTGCCAGGGGTATTATATTTAAAGAATCAATTCGTGTTCTGCAAATCAAGCGGTGAATTTATTTGGTTTCATTATGAAGCATTTAATTAGCACACAGAAATCAATGTTGTACAGTATTGTGTTTTGCAATGCAAGGACTTGCTAGATATCTTCCTTGGGGGAATGTACAGTAGCTGTGTGGTACTGTGCTCCTCCTTTCCAGTTCAACAGCTGTTGTTCAGACCTGTCTGTCCTTGCTTGTGTCGGCTGAGAGATTCTGAGTTTGATCATTTCAGACATATTTTGTTCTGGTTTCTGAGCTCTGTAGCATCTGAATCCATCTTCTTGTGATGTGGTTCTGGAGGAACTCCCGGGAATAAAAGTGACAGGGATTGCATGGTAGCCAGCTTTCAAGTACCATGTGCTTTGCAGTGTCTCCCATACCAAGTGACTGTCTAACAAATCAGCATCACATTACAGGTCATGTTGTTTCTGAAATTCTGCAGACTACTTGCTCACTAACATTTCCAGAGCTTGTCCAGAACACTTGAAACAGAAAGGCAAACTGGTTAGGTGGCTCCAGGCAATACCTACGGTACCATTTCCAAGGGTCTCCCCCTCTCTACCAACTAAGAGGTGAAGGAAGGCCAGGAGGGCCTGTGTGGTGCTTTTGGGAGGCTGGGATTTCAATGGCCCTGTGAGAAGAGGGAGAGGAATACTCGGGCTGGAGAACTAATTGTCTGGCTCTTGATAGTAACTTGGGAATAGAGATGTGCAGAAAGAAGCTCCTCTTCCTCCTTTTGCCAAATGTGTGAGTACCATATGTTCCGGCGTATAAGACGACTTTTTAACCCTGGAAAGTCTTCTCAAAAGTCGGGGGTCGACTTATATGCCAGGAAGAGAAAGGACTTCCCTCAGCCCGGCCACTAGTTTGTCTCCCTCCTCCTCCCCCCAACACACTCATCGCGCTGGACTGGGCGAGATGCTCAGGAAGATCAGGGAGGAGGAGGAGGAGGAGGTGGTCGTGGCTTTGCCTAGGGGAAGAGGAGGAGGAAGCGGTCGAGGCACAGTGTTTCTGGGAGGGCCTCCCTTCCTCCTTCGCTGCCTGGGCTGGGCTGGCCTCCTCTGCCCTGCCTGTCCTGCCTCTCTACAGGGAAGGCCTTGTAAAAACCCAGTGGGTGGCCTTGGGCGAGTCACACTCTCTCAGCCTCAGGAAGGCCTCAGCTTCCTTACCTCTCTTCTTTCCCCCCTTCTCCCCTTCCCCCCTTCCTTCCTTCCCTCCCTCCCTCCCTCCCTCCCTCCCAAAAAGCCCCCCCCCCCACGGGAGGAGGACGAGGAGGAGTAGGAAGAAGAGAGAGGGTCAGAGAAGTCCCCTTGCAGGTTGGGGATGCCCTCTTCCTCCTCCTCTTCTTCTCCTCTCCCAGGGAGTCCTCCCTCCACTCTCTCTCTGGAGCTCCGGCACTTGCCAGCATTCCTCTTCTTCTTCCCGACAGCGGCGGACGAAGCATCTCTTTTGGGGGGGGGGCTTAGCTGGGATCCCTCCTTCCCTCCTGGAGCCTTTGGAGGCGGGGGGGAAAGAGGAGGAAGAAGACCTCTGGCAACTCAAAGACAAACCTATCCTGGGGTTTCCTTGGCAAGGTTTGTTCAGAAAAGGTTTGCCATTGCTTTCCCCTGAGGCTGAGAGAGTGTGACTTCCAAGAATGTGGTTGTTGTTGTGTGCCTTCAAGTCGTTTCTGACTTCTGGCAACTCAAATACGAACCTATCCTGGGGTTTCCTTGGCAAGGTTTGTTCAGAAAGGGTTTGTCATTGCTTTCCCCTGAGGATGAGAGAGTGTGACCTCCAAGAATGTTGTTATTGCTCCTGACTTATGGTGATCACGGGGTTTTCTTGGCAAGATTTGCTCAGAGGAGGTTTGCCATTGCCTTCCCCTGAGACTGAGAAAGTGTGACTTGTCCAAGTTCACCCAGTGGGTTTCATGGCAGAGTGGGGAATCAAACCCAGGTCTCCAGATTAGTAGTCCAACACTCAAACCACTACACCATGCTGGCTCCTATTCCCATGTACTACCTATGAAAGAATGGCAGACTTTTTAGTTCTTGTGTGTCTTCAAGTCCTTTCCGACTTATGGCAACACTATGGTGGGGTTTTTTGTTTGTTTTTGGCATGTTTCGTCAGATGGGGGTTGCCATTACAATCCTTTGAGGCTGAGAGTGTGTGACATGCCCAGGGTCACTTACTTGGCCGCAAATTGTACATACCCCAGAATGCATCACCTAGTATATTGGCAGTCCTTCCCCCCAACACTTTCTCATTTTCCCCCCAACCATCACATAGCTGGGAGATGGAAATCATTTTTAAAGCAGCATTTAAATCTGGACCATTTTTTAAAAAAAGTAAGGCCCAAAACACACTGCAGAAATAATAAAGTCCAAAACATACTGCAGAAATAAATGCTAGGAAACATGGGAGCTGTAGTTTGTTGTGTTTATAAGTGACAGTTTTCCTGCTAAGTACCTGCATGTCATTTGAATTAAAATTACCATATTGAAATCAAATCTAATGTTGTTGTTTTTAATTTTTATTTGGTGTGCGTCTTATACAGCGAGTACATCCCAAACTCTATATTTTGACTGGAAAAGTTGGGGGTCATCTTATACGCCCAATCATCTTATACACTGGAAAATATGGTAGCTGATTGCCCACACTCATCCCTCCACATTCACTGGGGTTAGGGGCACAGGACCCCTGTGAATGTGGAAAAACCGCAAATAACAAAAACACTATGTTTTTACCTTAGCAAACACCTGTTTAAGAATCTCTAGCTCCTCCAGTGCAAGTCTGTGGTCAGCACTGCCAGACATTGACAATTGCGCTGGAGGAGCTACAAATGCCTAGTGGAGTGTTATCTCTAGGAATCTTTAGATTCTTCAGTGCAACTTTTGGTTAAAGTTGACCATAGAATTGCGCTGGGGGACCTAGATATTCCTAGAGATAACATATTAATAAAATCCGTGAATAATCAAAGCTGCAAAAGTCAAAGCCACAAATGTGGATGGACAAGTATAACTTCATCCAGTAAATGCTCTCTTTATTACTGTTCTTTTCTTTCTGCTACAAGTAATTGACAATGAGAGAATGTAGGCTAGTGATTTTTGTAAACTCATTCACAAGGTTGCCTCTTACTGTTTCTTAACTGCCCTGACCCTGTGGAGTAATTGGTGATAAATTGACTGTGCATACATCCTTGAAAACCGAGTTTCATTTAGTTTAGTGGGGTGGATGCCTGTGGGGGGAAGCAGACGATGGCGTCGGGGACGCCGCAGGACGGTGCGCTGCCGGAGCGACACAGCCACACCGCAGCGCACCGTCGGCGCCTCTGAAAGGAGCGCTAAATCAGCGCTCCTTTCAGAAGTCAGGGAAAGTGCACCCTAAATGCATAGGGCGCACTTTCCCTGACTTTTCCGCCGCAGCGTGTGCGGACGCTGCGGCGGGAGGTTGCCCTCGGAGCGCCGGCCGTGCGGAGGGCCGGCAGCTCCGAGGGCAACCTCGGGAGGAGGAAGGGGCGCCGCTCATGCGGCTCCCCCCCCTCTTCCCTGCCTCGGAGACGACCCTATTAGTCGTCTGCCGAGGCCCAAAGTCACCATACACAGGGCTGTAGTCCCAAAAGCCTCTTAAGTTTCCACAGTAAATGATCCTGTAAATAGGTACTTGCTTTGTCTAGAGGAGTGATCCCTAATCTCCTGATAACTGAGTCAGATTTTTAAAAAGAAAAGTCGAGGCTACACTTCCTCATGGGGCATTCTTGGTATTCTAGCCTTATAAATGAACTCCTGAAAGTTACTAGCCTGCAAAACCCCACAGATGTACTAGCTGCTGTTCTCCTTGGAGTTAGCAGAAGACAAACAGGGAGCTGAGTATCTATGTCGGGTGTGGAGGAGAGAGGAGAGGGTTTTCACGCACCAGTGGCTTCCTTGCATTCTGTGTTGGGTGCAGAGAGGCAAGAGAACACTCCATTTTAGGCCAGCCTATTGATTTCTCTGCTTGCAGTCTCTGGTCACTTCTGGCATCTATGCTGGGCTGGGTGAAAAAGACCCACATTGCAACTTGCCTCTTGAGTGAACCACTATTTTGAGTGTGCCAACTGCTGGGGGGGAGCAGCAATTCATCCAGTGGGCAACTTACTTCGCCAGTAAGTACAGGTCTGCAGTGGAAGTGAAGTGGCATATGTTGTAGAGTCAATAGCAGAAAGGCCATAGCTTGAGCTTAGAGCATTGTGTGGCAGGGGTCCCAAATGCAAGCCCCCTTCTCGGCTTCTGATACTTTCTCACTTTGAAACCTTGGTGAACCCCTCTCTGCTGGGAAAGAGAATATTGACCCATCCAGGCCAGTGGTCTGGTTGTCATAGGGCAGCTTCCCCTGCCCCTCTTGTAGAGTCTAACTCTAGTCTGATGGTCAGAAGCCAGGCCAGAGCAGTGAATCGTAGAGATACAGAGGCTTTTCTGTGGATTAATTCCTTGGGTAATCACAGAGGTTTTTAAAATTGTGTTTTTAAGTGTATTGTTCTTTTAAATTGAAAGACACTTTGAGTCCCAATTCTGGATAAAAAGTGGGATGATGATGGTGGTGATAATGATAATAATTTGAAATTGCTAGTCTAAAAGTCTCTGTATGCACTTGCAGCAGCCACCGAGTTAACTGAATTCTCTTCCCATGCAGTCGTCAAAATGTGCATGGTGGCGAAAGGTTATAATCTAGTTTGAATATACCAGCAAGCTCTAGTATATGCCATATTGGAGTTTTGTGCAGGTTCTAGAACCTGTAAAGATTGGACATTGGTACATGGAGGGGGAGAGTTGGCTTGGCTGTTGTTGAAAATAACATGGTTTGAATCCAAAAAGGAGTATTAAATACATGCACAAATGTTGCCCCTTGAGATGAGTCTATCATGGTCTGAGAAAGGGACTGAGGTTTGGGGTTGGGGCAGGAAGAGAGGAGAAGAGACAGCTGGAGCCTACTGGAATGCAAGACAGCTGACTTACGAGTTAAAAGAAAAGCTGAAATTGGAAACAATTTCTAAATTTATTTTCTGGGTGTGGACATTCATTTTGGACCCTCTCTCAAAGACGAGAGGGATTGAGCCTCTGTAAAAATATCTCTTGGTGTCAGACCTGGCTGCTGCCCTTTGGCCAGAGTCTTTCTTTCCTACTGTACCCATAATTTGGTCTTGCCATGGGGCTATTGTGCCAGTCTCTTTTTCATGACTGAAGGGGAGTGTCTGCCTCCTTCTGCTGCCAGCAAGGCAATTTGTGGTGTTGATGTTTTCCACTTTCCCTGAAAGCTGCCATTTGTGACCTGGTTTGCTTGTAGAGGCAATACATGCTTCTTCTGCAGAGAGAGCTTCTGCCTGTTATTGGATGTGTGTGTTGTGTGTGTCTTATGTGTTGTTTGCCTTCAAATCGTTTCTGACTTATGACAACCCTGTCACAGGGTTATCATGGCAAAAGGGTTGCCATTAGCATCTTCTGAGGCTGAGAGCATGTAACTTGCCAAAAGTCACCAGTGGGTTTCCATGGCTGAGCAGGGAGTCGAACCTTGGTCTCCCAGTGTTCTAGTCCAATGCTCCAACGCTCAAACTAGTACACCAAGAAAAATTGCTGGGTGACTTGAACAGAGGGTTACTGTTGCTGAGTGAATGTCTTTTAGTCAGAGTTGAAACTGGACTATGAAAGATCTGACCTGTTTTCCCAAAATGTTAATCTTCTGACCTGGTCTCAGTCCATGCTTAGATGCTGCTGTGGCTCCCCAGGCTTGGGCTGGGAAAAGCCTTTCCATGAAGAGTTACCCCCTAGCAAGGCTGGAGATAGGAGGTAAAAGTCCATGCTGATGGGGGCTGTTCCTACCCCAACAATCCCCTGGAAGGGTAGGTATTTGCAGGGCTGGGGAGTAGTGGTGATTTTGGGGTTACTCCTTGCCTACTTCAGAGTAAGATATTTTTTCTTAACGTTACTCCTACTCCTACCCCTACTCATGTAAAAACATCTTACTCCTTACTCCCCAGTCCTGGGTATTTGGCCTCCAGATCTGCTTTTGCTCTGTACTGCAGACTGACAAGAAAGCAACAGGGAAATACCTCTTTTACTTGCTGGGAAAGGTGGAAATTGGGACAAAAACCCTCCACCACTATATAGGGGGGCTTTCCTAGCTGGACCTCCTGTAGGTGGGTAGGCTTGGGACCATCACTGGCCTGGAAGCTAGAAAGAGTTAGCAGTCTTGGGCTGGCATTCTGTTTGGGACATACTCATGGGTAAAGGTAGGTCTCCTTGTGCATGCCTATGTTCTGTTTTAGGGCACTTCAGGGATTGGTATTCCCTCCCTCCACAGGGCCCAAAGCCTTCCCACCCCCCAACTTACCATCTAGCTTCAGAGGCGCACCTCTCCCTGCATGTTCTTTCTACGCCTCATGGGGAACAGGCTGAATCAGAGAAACATCTGGCCACAGAGAGAGACATAAACAAACATGACATGATGGCATTGGTCCTCAGATCCCAGCATATCTCAGCACTGTTGTGATCATTTTGTGTCTGGCTACGGGGACATATGGCTTCTCTGGTTCTACCCATTCCCCATGGGGCACAGAATGGCCATGTCAAGTGGTGTGTGTGTGTGTGCGCGCACACCTCTAAGGCTATATAATAAGCATTGCAGGGTTGGGGCATGCAGAACTATTATGCTATACTGAGCCATACAAGACTGCAGCCTTACACTGATCTGGGCATTGACTGAATGGTTTCCCGCCATATTTTTTTTTTTGGAAGAACAATTAATTTCTGAGCCAATGCGAAGTGAGCCAGGTGCTGGGAAGCTTACCTATTTCTAGTAGTAGTAATAATAATAATAATAATAATAATAATAATAAATTATTTATGTATAGCCCGCCCAATCACAAAGAATCCGGGTGGGTTACAACAATAAAAATACATAGAGTACAATAGAATTAAAAAATTAATCCCTTCCCAACCCAACTCCCCCCAACACAATGCTAAAATTACAATTAAACAAACATTATTTAAAAACCAAAAATGCAAAAGTTTAAAAAGGAAGATAATTGGCAGACAGAGAGACGTAGATCACTTTGTGCAGGGAGAGGAACTAAGCTGGGAAGGCCTGCCGGAAGAGATCCGTCTTAAGAGCCTTTCTGAAGGCTGTAAGAGTGGAGATGTGACGGATCTCCTCCGGCAGGTCATTCCATAGCTTTGGAGCAGCAGTGGAAAAGGCCCTCCGGGTGACTAGTGTTCTTCTGTTACTGTTTATGAATAGCAGTCCTTGCCATTGAACTGCCTTCCAGGTGCCTTCTTATTTTCAAACTAAAATATTCACTTTACCATATTTCAAACTGCAAGAGCAAGTGCCATTCTGATGATGGCAGTGACTTGAGGATTGCCCTGACAGAACTAAAGCCCGGATTTTGATTGGGATGTATATGACAGCTCTCCACTCCTTGTGATAGTTTTGCAAATCAGAGGGAGGGCCTCACAACTTCCTGGCTTGATGTGGCACACTGTACAAGCCTGGCTGTAACATCCTTCACTTTCCAGAGGTCCTGCACAGACTCAGACATGCACCTGGGCAGCCAGAATCAGAGCCTGAATAGAAGCTACACACCAGACATAGAAATGGCTAACATGAAGGACATGAAGTCTAATGCTAACTTTAAGAATTGAGATCCATACAAAGATTGCAGGTGTGCATTTGTGTGCATGCATATACTTGTACGCCAACCCTTGGTACCATAGTTCTGAATGATTAGGAGTAAAATGTGTCTCTCTCATGTCTTCCATGGGTTGCTTTATGCTCTCAGATCTTAGTAAATATCTGTGTGTGTGTGTGGTCTGAATGGCATTAAAATAGCCTGAAGAATGTACTCTGTATTTAGAAATTGGTTTTGTTTTAACTTGATGACTGCCATGCAATGAAGAGCTTTAAGAGAAAATCAGTAGTTTAGCTGAGATTTTGTCTTATGATGTGTCCCAACTAGGTTCAGACTGAGAATGTTCTGCCTAATAATTTGGGATGAGGACTTTGAGCACAAGATAGATAAGATTTGGTCCTCATCGTTTGTCTTAAGTCACGGTTTTCCAGACTTCTGAAAACTAAAGTAAGCTAAGCAATCTTCATTCTTACCCCCTCCCCTAATTTCTGTATCTGTCTCTGATTTATGCATGCTTACTGATTGAAAGGAGCACTCCTAGAACAATGACTCATGCAGATAACAGCAGGCTGTCTCTTCTGAAGACGGTCCTTGGAAACAGTTTGGGGACTTCTGCATAGTTCCTTTATCCTCCTAGCTGAAGATAGTATGGGGGATGATACTCTTCCTTGTTCCTTCTTCCTATTCCCATGCTTTCAGAGTGACATGAGAATTGTAGTTTTTTCAGAGATATTGAGTCTTCTCTATCAGAGAGCTCTGGTGCCACAATAAACTACAGTTCCCATGATTCCCTAGCATTGAGCCTTGGCAGCCTTGGTCTCAAGATGGATTATTTCTGGCAGTCTGTTCAGGCCCATAGAAATGGGCAAACACATGAAGACTTGCTTCCCTTAGTTCATAATGTATTGCAACCTGTGTGTCATGTGCTTCATGCATAGATGTTGCAGAGTTGGGGAAACATGATAGGTCCTAGATTCTTGTGCGTTCTTGGTTTATACAGGGACTTGTACCTGTGATTTGTAGTATCATTTTGTCACGCTGTCACAACTGATAGCATGCTAAATGCCTCCCCTCTTTCCTCCATGCCATTGCACAGGAATTGACTGGCTGGGTCAGGTCAGAGGCCCATTTGATATAAAACCTATTGTTCTCTTAATTATTTTTATTAAACTTCTTTCTTTCTTTCTTTCTTTCTTTCTTTCAAAGTGTAGCAGTCTAATTTTTCTTATTTGTGACCATTTTTATCTCCCAAGTGCTTCCTTCCTATCCAGGTTTACTCCTCCAGTCCATTCCTCCTTTTTATCTTCAAGCATTTGACGAATCTTCCTCCTCTTGGGATGTAGATTCTTCTATCTGCTCTTTTTTTCTCTCCTCCTCCTGTCCTGCTTTCTTTTCCTAATGCTCCTTCTGCCTGGCCTGGTACTCTTTCCCACCCTCTTTTTCTCCAAATATCTACTCCAGTATTTCATGGAATCCTAGAGCTGGAAGAGATCATCTAGTCCAACCTTCCTTTTTGGAATATTTCTTTTTGAATCTTTTAAAATAGATTCTTGATTCTTGATTCTGTTATTACATGCAACTGTTCTGTACATTTATTTATTGCATATTTTTAATCCTTGCCCATCTTGAAAAAAGAGCTGAGTGGCATATATGACTGCAGCCTTGCTATTTTATCTGTTGCTTCTTTTTCTGCTCCTTTAAGTCTGTCTTTAGCTGTTGGTGCTGGGGGTAATCATCCAGTCATTTGTCCGTATTGGTCACCCTTTTTCTTTCTCTTCTTAAGTTCTTCAGTGTATTGCTCCCTTCCAAGCATCCATTTTTCCTTTTCTTAATTATTCCCAATGCAAAGAGAATCAATGTGGTGTAGTAGTTTTAGTGTTGGACTACCTGAGATCAGGGTTCAATTCCCTGCTTGGCCATGGAAACCCACTGGATGACCTTGAGTGAGCCGCACACTCTCAACCCCAGAAAATCCTGTGATAGGGTTGCTATAAGTTGGAAACTTATAGCACTAGAGTCAACTCTGGTGCTAACCAACATATGTCAACAGATATGGAAAACAAAACGATGGCCAACAGATTGGAAGTGGTCAATATGCATCCTTATACACAAAAAGAGAGACACAAGACATTGCAGCAACTATAGGACCATAGCACTGATCTCCCATGTAAGCAGAATCATGCTCAAAATTCTGCAACATAGACTCCAACCATACATGGAAAGAGAGATCCCAGAGGTCAAAGTGGGGTTCAGGAAAGGAAGAGGCACCAGGGATCACATTGCAAATATACGATGGCTAATGGAGCATAGCAGGGAGTTCCAAAAGCAAATCAGCACGTGCTTTATAAACTATAGCAAAGCCTTTAACTGCATAGATCAGGGGTAGGCAACCTTTCACCTTTAAGGGCCGAGGGACTTCAGCTCCCAGAATCCCAGGAGCTATTGGCCAACATGGGACTATTGGCCAACATGGCTGAGGCTTCTGGGAGCTGAAGTCCCTCGGCCCTTAAAGGGGAAAGGTTGCCTACCCCTGGCATAGATCATGAAAGGCTATGGAATGCCCTTAAAGACATGGGAGTACCAACACATCTGATAGTCCTGATGAGGAATCTGTATTCAGGACAAGAGGCTACTGTCAGAACAGAACACAGAGAAAAACTGAATGGTTCCCAATTGATAAAGGGGTCAGACAAGGCTGTATCCTTTCACCCTGTCTGTTCAGCTTGTATGCAAGACATATTATAAGAATTGCAGGCTTGGACACAGAAGAAGGAGGAATGAAAATAGGAGGAAGGAATAGCAATAATCTAAAATATGCAGATGACACCATAATACTAGCAGAAAACCTCACAGACCTGGAACACCTACTAAGGAAGATCAAAGAAGAAAGTGCTAAACCAGGCTTAATGTTGAACATAAAGAAAACAAAAATAATGACCACCGAGGACCTTCACAAGTTCAACCTAGACAATGAAGAAATAGAAATAGTAAAAGAATTCCCCTACCTGGGATCAAACATTGGTAGAAATGGGGACTGCAGTCAGGAAATCAGAAGATTAAGAATGTGTAGGGTGGCTATGAAAGAACTAGAAAAGATTCTAAAATGCAAAGGTATACAACTCAGCACAAATGTTAGAATCATACAAGCCATTGTATTCCCTATTACCATGTATGGATATGAGAGCTGGACAGTTAAGAAAGATGATAGGAAGAAAATAAATGCATTTGAGATGTAGTGCTGGAGAAAAGTGCTGAGGATCCCATGGACAGCCAAAAGGACAAACAAATGGGTCCTAGAGCAGATCAAGCGGGAAATCTCCCTGGAACCCAAGATGACCAAACTGAGGCTGTTGTATGTTGGACACATCATGAGAAGGGAGGACTCTTTCAAAAAGACAGTAATGCTGGAAAAGGTGGAGGGAAGTAGGAAGAGAGGAAGGCCACATGCCAGATGGATGGACTCTATTAAGGAGGTCACGGGTATTAAAGGGTTGCAGGAATTAAGTAGAGCAGTGGAGGACAGAGGGTCTTGGAGATGTCTCATCTATAGGGTCGCCATGGGTCGAGAACCACTCGAGGGCAGTTAACAACAACAAAAGTTGGAAACAACTTGAAAGCACACAACAGCAATTCATCAAAGACCAAAATCTAAGGGTTTCCTCCCCCTATGTACTTTTCCTAGGTTGTTGTTTAACTTTTATTATAGTTGACCACTCACTTCCCCTTTTCTCTTTTTGTCTCTTAAGTTTCCAGTATTCTTTTCCATTCATTTATTTGCTTCATTCATATGCCACCATTCTCTCAAAGTGGGGCCCATCTCTCTTTTTTCCATCTCTCTTTTACCTCTACAGTTTCTGTCACTGTTTCTATCACTGTTTCTGCTTCTTTATCTTTCATACATTCTGTGGGTAGTTCTGCCAGGTTTACTATTAGCTGCAATGCAGAAGGCATGAGAGCTTGTCACTAAAAGAAGAAAACTATCTTGTGCCCATGCAGTGGTACATTGTGCATATATGTGGGTCTTTCATACCTCATGTTTGCAGAGTTTTGCATGTATATTTCTGTGGGATTTCTCTTCTCTTCTTTTCTCTTGGAGGTTTGGAGGTTCTCTTCTCAGTAATGCACCCAGAAAAAAGAGGAGTTAAGGCTGCTCTCTTATTAGGGTTTTTCCCCAGCAGAGAAGGTCAGAACATCCTCTAGAATGCGTTGCTCCTCCCATTTGCTCCTAATAGGCAAGAAAAAAGTAAGAGCTGCCCCATATGGGAGGAACAATCCCCCCAAAGGTCAGGCTTTTTTCCCTGCCTATGCTCCATCAGCAGTATCAACTTGCCTCAGTCTTAAAATGCCTGTGTTCTGCTGTCTTCTGTTGTGACTGCATGCCCAGTGGGTGAACACAAGAAATAGAGGTGGTGCCTGGATCATAGAATTCCCCTTCTGGGAAGGATCCTCTTTTGTTCATATTTTGGAGGTATCAAGGCTCATTGACTTTGGCAGGCTTTTAGTCTCTGTTATCAATTATGACCTACAGAAGCTGCTGTGCTGTTATTATTCAACTCTCATTTCTTTGCATATACAATAATGGCAAGAATTTTTGTACATCAACGGCAAGAACTTTCATACATCATTACATAAGTTTATTTGTTACTTGCTTGGATATTTTAAATAGGCAAGAGTGGTGTCACAAATGCAGCAACTCATGCTGCATCCTGCTCTTCCCTTCTCCCTCAGCGGTCATCATTATGTCCCAAGACCACCTTAGATCTTCTTGATGCTCTTTTTAGAGATCATTTACATGAGAGCTGAGTCAGTTTACCTTGCCTGAACTGTGTTGAAAATATATTGCCAGCTGGACAGTTGTGGCTGTATTCATATGCTTTTTTGATTTGCATATTCTTAACTTCATTTGATTTGTACACTGCTTGTTATTAACCTGGCAGGGAGACTTCAGGCAGCAGCTTGTAGTGGGTTGTTACTCAGATCAATCCACTTGATCTAGATTGGTTGCACTCAGCTTGGAAGGAACCTTTGCAAAGGGAATTGATGTATAGGAGAATGTAAGGGAACTCTATTTCTAAAGTACGTGTAGTGTCAAAAGTGCTTTGCAGTTCATATTTCCTTTGCTCATGTTTCTCCACAGTTCATATTACATTTGTCTTCTCCAAGGTGTGTTTTATTTCAATCTCAGAGGAAAGGACTTTGAGAATGGCATTGCACAGGAAGATTACTGATGGCACTTGAGTTTCAGCAGAGATTTGCAGCTGAGATTCAGAAGTCTATCCAGGCATTGGACCTCCTTGAACATAACTTGAAGAGCCCATTAAATGTTGGTGTTCCTCCCTTAGCTTTTTACCTTTGTTATTTTTCTAATGCAGAAGGCTGGGAAACCAAAAAGCAGCTCATACTCCAAGGAGGAAGCTTTTAGTGTGTTTCTGTGCCATTCAGAAAGGCCTGATTCCTTCTACCCACCCTTGGTTCTCCCATCCATCCCAGGGGGGAAAGCTTATTTTGGGGTGAGGGAAAGATAATTTAGCCTGCAGTTGCAGCAGCTCTGGGCCCCGGAAGGAACTGCCTGGCCCTCTCCTTTTTTTTTCTGCCCAAATCTAGGAACATCAATAGGGGTGCTGGCAGCATCTCCTGATTTGAACGGTGTGGAAGTTAGGCTACAGCTCCAATCACTGTTGGTAAAGGTATCATTTGCTGGGGATGATGGGAACTGGATTTCAAGCTCATGATCCTGGTGGGAAGAAATACACATTCAGAGGAGTTCTGCAGGTATAGGAGAGGCCTTGGATGTGCCTCTATGGTCCAAGTGGTGTGTTGCTCCCAACTCGTACTGACTTTTCAAGGTAAGCTTTCCCTTTTGGAACTGGGGCACCCTGGAAGGAACTGCATGTCAGAAGCATGTACACCAAGATTCTGCCACCCAAACTAATTCTGCAAATAAAAGTCATGCAAGGATATTCTATGTCATGCACACAGCCATAGAATCATAGAACTGGAAGAGATCACAAGGGCCATCCAGTCCAACCCCCTGCCATGCAGGAAATCACAATCAAAGCATCCCCAACAGATGGCCATCCAGTCTCTGTCTAAAGACCTCCAAAGAAGGAGACTCCACCACTCTCTGAGGGAGTGTGTTCCACTGTCGAACAGCTCTCACTGTCAGCAAGTTTTTCTCTTAATGTTGAGGTGGAATCTCTTTTCCTATAACTTCCATCCATTGTTCCATGTTTAATAATAATAATAATAATAATAATAATTTATTTATATCCCGCCTTTAGCCAAGGCTATCAAGGCAGCTTACAATTTAAAAATACAATCCCATACAATACAATAAAAATATATTAAATCCATAACAACATTAAAATTTAACTTAAAACAAAATTACAAATCTAATACAATTAGACAGGGCACTCTGATTATAAAAGAATGATCTAATCATGGGGGAGAGATTATGGAAAGTATCATTCTGGGAACGGCTACCAGAAGAGATCCGTCTTGATGGCTATTTTGAAGCCATCTAAGTTGGTTATCTGACGGATCTCCCCCGGCAGGGCATTCCACAGTCTAGGGGCCGTGGCAGAGAAAGTCCTCTGGGAGGTTGTTGCCAATCTAGTTCTTATTAGTTGAAGCAACTTCCTCCCAGAGGACCTGCGGGCACAGGGCGGATTATATGGAGATAGGTGACTCCTTAGGTAAGATGGGCCCAGGCCATGTAGGGCTTTAAAGGTTAATACCAACACCTTATACTGTGCCCAGAAACTAACTGGCAGCCAGTGCAGAGATTTTAAAACCAGAGTAATATGATCACTTTGTGATGTTCCAGTGATCAGCCTGGCTGCCATATTTTGTATTAATTGCAGTTTCCGAGTTAGGTACAACGCACCCATGTAGAGTGTGTTGCAGAAGTCGAGTCGTGAGGTTAGCAGTGCATGTACTACAGTTTCTAGGTCCTTTACTTCCAGGAAAGGGCGCAGCTGGCGTATCAGTCGAAGCTGATAACAGGCGCTCCTGACCGTCACGTTAACCTGATTTGCCATCAGGAGCGACTAGTCAAGGAGCACTCCCAGACTGCGGACATAGTCCTTGGTGGAGAGCGTGACCCCATCCAAGACTGGCGGTCACACCCAGTCTCTGGTTTGGGGGTCCCTACTGTTAAGTACCTCCGTTTTGCCTGGATTCAATTTGAGTCGGTTTTTCCTCATCCAGTCCATTACCGCTTCAAGGCATTGATTGAGGGGAGAACCACCATCTGCTATCATAGCAGTTGACTGAGACATGGAGCAGAATATTTGAGTGTCATCAGCATATTGTAACATCCTGCTCCATGTCTCCTGATGATCTCTCCCAACGGCTTCATATAAATATTTAATAACATTGGGGACAGAATGACTTCTAGTCTCTGGAGCAACAGGAAACAAGTTTGCTCCATCATCAATGTGACACCCCTTCAAATACTTAAACAGGGCTATCATATCACCTCTTAACCGAATCTTCTCCAGACTAAACATACCCAGCTCCCTAAGTCTCTCCTCATCATAAGGCATGGTTTCCAGACCCTTCACCATTTTGGTTACCCTCCTCTGGACACATTTCTACCTGATTTCTTGTGACTTTGTGATTCATGCTCATCACCTTTAGCAAGTGAGACATGCTTCCTAGTGACCAAAGGGCATTTTTTTAATGGCAAGGCTCTTGCTTTGGTGTTAGTGCTGTTTCTGTAACCACTAGTGAGGAACATAGATAGACATCTGGGACAGGTGGACTTGTAACATCAGTGAACATTTGCAATACTGTTTGCCACCTTTGTATTTAAAGCCTGAGCTTTATGGCCACAATAACTTTGATGACTAAGTTAAAGTTTGAGTTCTTTAGGTTTGCCTAATGTTTTGGCAGCAGAGCCAAGTGGGTGGGAGGGTGTTGGAGACATTTCTAGGACACTCAAGACCAGATCACCTGACCTGACATCCCATTTTGATCTGCTGACGTGTGACAGATATGATCCCAAGATTTGCCAAAATATGCATGCAACTTCTGTTAGTTTTGGAAGCTTTGACTTTTCAGAGGGAGAGAGGACAATTATATAAGTGTAGATAGCTGTTGAATGTTAGCTGTTGAATGTTTTAGCAGTCTTCCTTTCCACCTCTCTAAAAAATGTATGGGTAGGAGTCTGCGTTTCCAGTTGTCTGACTTTGGAAGCAGCTGTAAAGTGAATTATTCATCAGTGCTGGTAACTTCCAGCAACAGGGGAAATTTGTGGACATACTTGGAATAGTTTGTCCTGAACATTCAGGGCCTTGTTGCACAGACACATAGGATGTTATTCTGCTGCAAGTAATCATTGGCCTCTAAACACCTGGGGAAATAGGGGAAAGTGCCTGTAACCTGCTTACAAGGTGGGTCATAATACTCCTTCATGGGAGGGGGAAGGCAGGCTGATGTCCTGGGATAGAATCCAGGCCGCCTAGTCATCCCCAGATACCTGCACCTCTTATTATTTGGCGGTCTCCCACCTTTTCTAAAGGGCTTTCCCTCATTCTAAAATAATAGAATCATAGAAGAAACCCCAAAGACCATCAAGTCCAATCCCCATCTGCCATTCAGAAATATACAATCAAAGTACTCCCAAGAGATAGCCATCCAGCCTCTGTTTAAAAACCTTCAGAGAAAAAGAGGCCACCACACTCCAAGGCAGCATATTCCACTGTCAAACAGCTCTGATTGTCAGGAAGTTCTTCTAATGTTGAAGTGGAATCTCTTTTCCTGTAGTTTGAATCCATTGCTCTGTGTCCCATTCTCTGGAGCAGCAAAAAACAATTCTTCAGTATGGCATCCTTTCAAATATTTACACAGAGCTATCATATCATCTCTTAACCTTCGCTCCAAGCTAAACGCTCCCTAAACCTATTAGGACATGATTTCCAGACCTTCCACCATTTTGAAAACCCTCCTCTGGGCACCCTCCAGTTTGTCAACATCCTTTTTGAATTGTGGTACTCAGACTTGGACACAGTATTGCAGATGAGGCCTGACCAAAGCAGAATAGAATGGCACTATTACTTCCCTCGATCTAGCACTATTATTGAGCCAGCCTAAAATCACATTGGCATTTTTAGCTGCCACATCACACTGTTGACTCATGTTCAACTTGTGGTCTACTATGACTTTTAGATCTCTTTCACATGTACTGTTGTCAAGCTAGGTGTCCCCCATCCTATATCTGTGCATTTCATTTTTTCTGCCTAAGTGCAGTGCCTTACATTTCTCCCTATTGAAATTCATTTTGTTAGTTTTGGCCCAGCTTTCTAAACTATTAAGGTCATTTTGCTTGAATTGCCTAATAAAATCTTCCAGTCCTATCCTGGCACTTTTGCCATTGCTTTTGCCTTTGGCCCTGCCCATGAATGGAACTTGGCTCCCAAAAACTTATCTGAAATGAAATTACGCTCTTGGGGCTAAACAAAGTTCCTTACCCATGCTGTGTACATAGTTTTCAAACATGCATTGTTATTGTCATTGTGTACCTTCATTTCTGACTTACAGCAATCCTAACATAAACCTATTATGGGGTTTTCTGGGGCCATGAGTATGTGGCTCATCCTGTGGATTTCCATGGCTGAGAGGGAAATTGAACCCTGGTCTCCAGAGTCCCAGTCCCATGCTCAAACCACTATACTATGCTGGCTCCAAGTGTGTACATCTAAGGATAAAAATGGACATCTACCCAGACAGGAGGCCTAAATATCATAAAGGCACCATCAGTTCTTGGAAGCTAACAAGGGTCAGCCCAGGTTAGTACTTGGATGGGAGACCCCCAACAAATACCAGGTACTGTGGGCTCTGTTTCAGAGGAAGGAACTGGCAAAACCACCTCTTGAGTATTCCTTGCCCAAGAAAATGATATGAAATTCATGGGATTGCCATAGATTTTTTTTATTGTGTATAAATGAAGAAAATTACAATTGTAACAATTGAGAGCCAGCGTGGCATAGTGGTTTGAGTTTTGGAGTCTGACTAGAGACCAGGGTTTCATTTCCAGCTTGGTTATGAAACTACTGGGTGGCCTTGGACAAGTTGCATGCTCTCAGCCTCAGGGGAAGGCAAATGCTAACCTCCTCTGAACAAATCTTGCCAAGAAAACCCTTTAATAGGGTCGCTGCAAGTCAGAGGTGACTTGGAGGCACACTGCAATAACAACAAACAATTCAAGCCATGATAAAATTCAAGTGAATGTTAATAATTAATTAATGACTCAGTTAATTGTGCCACGAGACATTATTGTTTCATATCTTAAACCGATTTATTTCTTTTATCATATTCTAGTTACATAATCTGTGTTTCATCCAAGTATCAGTTAAATATGGTTCTTAGTTGCTTCCTTTGGTAATAGGAGACACCCAAGATAGATAGTAGGATATCAGTTGTTGTTGTTTTTTAATTATTTTATATAAATGAACAGATTACACCTGTCTTAGACATCCTCTACCCCCCCCCCCACTCCCAGAACCCTAAACTGTTGTTCCAGAAAGGGTTAGGGTGGAATTTGGGATTTTTATGTTTTATGTTTTATCTGGATGGAAATGTTAATGATGTAAGCCGCCCCGATTGCTCTGCAGAAGGGCGGGATATTAATAATAATAATAATAATAATAATAATAATAATAATAATAAATTATATAGATAGGGTTTCCTATTTAGGTCCCTCTCTCTTTAAGACTAACTGTAGATTCTAAACTGTTAATCTTACAGTTGGTATGTGTCTCTAGTCTGCCTGCTAGTCATATATATATAAATATGGCAGGAAGATATATATGAGTGTGTATATATATATATATATATATATGTGTGTGTGTGTGTGTGTGTGTGTATAAGTATCTAGTTAGATTGGCTGCTGGGCTTGACTAGCCTCTTTAAATTAGATTTTAATTGATGCCAATTTAATGTATTTTTAAGGGGGGGTTATATGTCTGTTATAATGTATGAGTTATTATTTTAATTGAAGTCGCCTTGATAGCCTTGGTTAAAGGCGGGGTAAAAATAAAAAATATTATTATTATTATTATTATTATTATTATTATTTATTGTGAGAAGCTGAAGCTACACTCTCTCCCAGGTTTTCTGAAATGTGGTCTGATGTTTCAGTTTTCAGAGAAAAGACCCCTTTCTTTTGGAAATGGCAGCAAAGTGTCTTGTTTTGACGTCCTGTGGAATTCCTTGAATTTTTTTTCTATGTCGGGGGGGGGGGGGCAAAATCTGTTTCTTCTGCAGCAGCCAAATTCAGCATATGTAGCCGGACTGTTGGGCCGCCAGTGGGACGAACAAACATTCTTAAAGCATCCAGATTGTATTAAGTGATTTTCTTTGGAAACTCCCCAGTTTGACTTTATTTTAAAAAAAAAAGTGTTTGGAAACATTCAGGAATCTTAAAATAAAGCTGTCAAGAATGGAAACAGCGAACAGATGATTAAACGATTAGTGCTTAATGATGTTTACAAGGTGTGCTTTGAAAATAAACAACACATACCATGTGGGGGCTGATACTCTGAATGAAGACAGTAGACGCCACAGCACATGCTTTGCCTTGTCTTTCTCCTGTTCACACCTTATTCACATTGCTGCCATCCTGTTAGGTAGTTGCAGCTGTGCTAAAAACAGAAACACATTGTGATCCACTCATTCAGGCACCAAGTTTGTTTATTTATTTAATTAATTAATATTTGGGAACTTGAACCCTGGTCTCCCAGAGTCCTAGTCCAGCACCCAGACCCTGAGCCATGCTGACTCTCCTCTGCTTTACCCTGTTGTCAGGGAAGGGACTGGCTCCTTGCACTTCCAGTTGAGGTATTCCTGCTGTAAATGGGATGGCTGGAGGCAGGGAATCCTCTGAGGAGCCGAGATAGGTGCAGGTCTTCCGTATCTCGCTGGCACTTCCTAAGGCCAGGCCAGGACTGTCCCCTGGGAATATACTTCCTTGCCAGCCATCAAACACGTGTTTCCTTCAGAGGCACTCCTGTCTCTAAACTGGAGCAGGGCCTAATGTCATTCTCTGCCTGCCTTTCTTTGGCTCTGCCCCTCTTGACAAAGGTAGCAAAGATGTTTGTTCTTAAGACCAGCATGCCACACATAGAATGGGGGTGGGAGGGTACAGAAATGGGGGTAGCCAAGAACATACACTGCATGGAAGATTTACAATCTGAAGATTTCTATTGCAGGTAAAGATTGTTGTTACAATTCAGATAAAAACACAATATTCTGAAGGCATCATCAGCTTTAATTTTTATGTTATTTTTTTAGACTGGCTGCTGAGAACATAATGGTAGAATTCAAAAGTATAGCTGTGTTAGTCTGTGGAATCAGTATGTGGAGAGATCTGTAGCACCTTTGAGACTAGCTGAAAGAAAGTAATTGGCAGCATGAGCTTTCGTAGACTTCAGTCTACTTGCTCAGATGCTGAGAACAGGGCTTTTTGCTGATGGGTGCTGTCTATCTTGAGAAACTGATATGTTTTTAAAAGTTGCTTTCACTTTCTTTGTGGGAAGAATCTTTACCCTCTTGCACAGTGTTGACATTACAGCAGATCACAACACAATTGAGGCAGAAATCTCTGCCAACTTGTGGTAGAGGAAGTGTTGATCAGACTTTTCTAGAAAAAAATGATAGGAATTTGGAGGATTTGGCTCTATAGGTTGTCAAAAGCACTCTGTATTCCATTGATTGTAGCAGCTGAGGAATTTCTTGAAAAGCTAAGCACTGTGTTGAGTAAAACATGTTTCAAACTAAGATGGTTGGAGGCTGTAAAGCCTTTAGTAGTCTTGGCAGGGAGCTGAAGAAACCTTATTGAACTCTCTTTTATTCAGTTTGCCCACAACAGTTGTTACAGTGCTGCCAGTACCCCCATCCCAGTCATGGAAATCCCTCTATACGCTCCCAAACCTTGATGTTAAATTTGAAACGTGACATTCAAATTTTGTGAATTACAAGGCTTGAAGATGTACTCTTGGATTCTGATCTCAACCCCCCCTCCCCCGTCTCCATAATCATAAAACTGGAAGGGGCCATCAAGTCCAGCCCTCTGCTCAGTGTAAGATTTGTGCTAGAGCTTCCTTAGCAGGTAGCTGTCCAGCCTATTTTTGGAGACGTCCAGAGAAGGGGCCACCACCTCTCTAGGCAATTGGTTCCATTCCCCAATTGCTTTCACTATCAAGAAGTTCATTCTAATGTTCAAACACAATTCACTCTCCTGTAATGACAAACCATTAGACCTAGTTCTACTCTCTAAAGCAGGGGTAGGCAACCTTTCCCCTTTAAGGGCCGAGGGACTTCAGCTCCCAGAATCCCAGGGGCTATTGGCCAACATGGGACTATTGGCCAACATGGCTGAGGCTTCTGGGATCTGAAGTCCCTCGGCCCTTAAAGGGGAAAGGTTGCCTACCCCTGCTCTAAAGCAGTTGAGAGCAGTTGCTCCTCCTCTCTGTGACAGCTCTTGAGGTAGTTTTAAAAGGCAATCAAATCACCTGTAGTCTTCATCAAGCTGAACATGCTTGGCACTTTCAACCTCTTCTCATATGTTTTGTCCTCCATACCTCTTATCAGCCTGGTTGTCCTCGTTTGAACCTGCTCCAGCTTGTCTATATCCTTCTTAAAACGGGGTGCCCAGAACTGAATGCAATATTCCAGATGAAGCCTGACTAGTGCAGACTACAGTGGAACTATTATATCCTTTGACCTGGAAATGATGTCTCTGTTGTTTTGTGCCTTCAAGTCATTCCCAACTTATGGCAACTCTAAGGCTGAATCACAAGGTTTTCATGGCAAGATTTGTTTGGAAGGGATTTGCTTTGGTCTTCCTCTGAGACAGAGAGTGTGACTTGCTAAAAGTAACCCTGGTCTACAGTGCTCAAACCACTACACCACATTGGCTCTCTAGACTCCTGTTAGTACTTTCTTTCCATTGAGGAATGAACATGCTCAGGATGTTGAGTTCCTCTGGTTAGGATGAGTGGGATTAGAAAGAGGGCATGACTGGCCACTGGAATCTAGAATAGTAACACTCCATATTGGAATATTTTGTTAGAAGTCCTGCTAGTTTATAAATGTAATTAATCAATGTTTTGAAAGCTGGTGTCAGCTCAGTTTTTCTGAGACTGTCTTCCTACTCTTCTCTTATATGGGGTGGGCAAAATGGGTCCCACAGAAAGAAAATTTAAAATGTGTATTTTAAAAATGAATAAAACAGATCCAAGAGCAACACAGTCCAGAGGCAAATAGAAAACTATATCATATGCTTTCCAAACAGGAAAGTCTTAAAAATGTTTTTAAAGGAGCAGAAAGATTGGCTGAAGCAAAGTCTGCCACTTCTACCCCTAAGTTTAAGTTTAGCCACTCCAAGAAGCATTACAGCAACTCTTTCAATTGTCACCTTTAACTTCTCCCAGACAACTACCTTGCTACCACTATACTATCAACGCTTCCCACCTCTGTATCACCCTTTTACAGTAGGTTTGAGACATTCCACTCTGCTTGGGCCTCCATCACTTCAAATTCATTGGTCCTCGATATAATCACCAAAGGTTATGCCATTGAATTCTGGAAGCGTCCACCTTCTGGCATCCTTCGTATCATACCTCTCTAATCCACACTGCTCCAAGAGTGAATGCTCGTAAAAGGGGGCCATTAAACCTGTCCATCCTTCATAGTATTGTTGGAGTTACTTCTCCTGTTACTTTATTGAAATCAAGAAGGATGGGAGGGTTACAGCCTATCCTAGACCTGTGGGGTGTCAAGTTACTACATCCATTCACAACACTTCAGGATGGTGACCCTGCTCTAGACTTGAAGGATGCCTACTTTCATATTTCAGTTTGGTTGTTCCACCAATAGTTTCTTTGATTTATCATCAGAAAGCAAGCCTACCAGTGGTGTATTCACAAAGGTTTTGGCAGCAGCAGCCTTTTTGGGGCAACAAGGTGTCATCCTTTATATATAGATGACTGGTTAATTATGGACTCTACCAGATGTCAGTGCCTGGTGGACTTATGTTTCACCTTCTGAAGCAATTGAACCTTGTCTTGAACTGAGAGAAATCCCAGTTGACTCCCATTCAGAAGATAAGGTTTATCAGGGTGATCCTGGATTCGAAGGCTGAGGCTGCTTTCTTACCGCATGATTGGCTCTCAGCAGACCTCCAATGACTCTGCTAGAGGAGATCCAGGGTCAGACAGGTGCAAATGAGATTGGGTTACCTGGTGTCCACCACATCTGTCACGTACCATGTCAGGCTTCGAATGTGACCTCTGCAAGTCTGGTTCATTATTCAGTACATTCCACTTCAAGAAGTCACTAACCATCCTGAGGGCTGTTCAGCATTCTCTCTGGGGGTGCTTGGGGACACCCAGTGTCCAGAACGGGATGCCTGTTTCTCTTTCTCAGCTTCAAAGCACTTTGTCACAGAGGGCTCCTGGATGATGGGTTGGGGAGTCCACCTTGACAACTCCATGCAAGGTTGGTGATTGCTGGAGGAAAAGTCTTTCCACATCAATGCCCTGGAACTGTTAGTGGTAGAGAATGCATTCCACTCCTTCAAAACTCTACTGAAGAGGAAGGTAGTGCAGGTGCTGAAGGGCATGGTATTGCAGGTGCTTGTAGCTCTTCCTGTGAGCCAGCATAGGTTTGAATGTTGAGCTAGGACTCCTGATGACCAAGGTCCAGATTGCCACTTGACAATGGAAAAGTCCCACAAGTCCCACTCTCACAATCTCAGAGGAAGGCAAATTTTGTCAAGGAAACCCTGTGATAAAAGTTGACATCAGTGGAAATGACTCGAAGGCACACACAACAACAGCAACAAGCTCTTTTGCTAAACTGGGTGGCATTCAAGACAGCTGGGTGATTGATTCCTAGACTGTGTGTCCAGGGCTAGTGTACAGTCAAAAATAAATAAAGACAGACACTTGTGAGAGGGCACTGTGATGTGATTCTGCATGATAGGCTGTTACGGCTCTTATTTCTTTTTAACCACCTCTGTCAGAAGAAGAGGATGGTTCTCTTCTGTGTCAGAGATGACTGAAGCATTTGCTTGCTCCTTATCCAAAGGCAAAGCAGGGTTATCCAAGGGAAGAGACTACATGTCATGCCTCTGTATGAATCACTGCCCCAGGTCTGCAGAAATCCAATCAGGAGGCACATGCGCTGTTAAACTTTGTGTGGCATTTTTAGTCTTGCACAAAAAGTCTCTTGTTGTCTTAATGATTTAATGTTTAGTTTCTAGTTAAGGGAATGCCTTCTCCCTAACTTTGTGCTTGCTTGTGTCATTCACTAGAAGCAGTCCAGCAGAAATTCTCTGGCTACATTGTCAAATACCATCAAATGCCATCAGGGTGGATGCTCTTCTTCTTTGGTATAATATTTTTATTATGAATTTAAACATATGTTAAAACTTACATAAACTGAAAAGAAAAAAGGAAGGATATATAAAAAAGAAAGGGGAAAAGGGTGAAAGAAAAGTGAATGATAAAAAAGAAAGACCAGAAAGAAAAAGATGGCTTCCAATCTTTCTTATAGTAGTACATACAATTTGTTCATTGCTGTGTCACTACCACTTCAACTGTCCTTTTCTTCCAATATTCTATTCTCATGGATTGTCAACACCCTAAATCTCCTCTTTACCTTTTTTTGCAAAACTGTAGAAAACTCATCTGTTTTTCTCTAATCAAATCAAACATTATGCCCACTTCTACTGTATTTATCAATTCCAGTGTCCGTTCCTCCATCTTGAATAATGCTGAATTCTTCCCTCTTATTGAAATCTTCCTTTCTCTTCCACATCTCCTTTCCAGTTATATCAATTTCTATGTTTAAATCTGTATATCAACCCCATATATTAAGACATCACTATAAACCTTTTCGCCCAACTTATAATTCCTTTATACATTCTAAACAATATTTTGAACAAAAAAATTCATTTCATAAAAGTTCTCTTTAAAACAATCAGAGTATTGTTTTGGCAACTATAGATCATTTTGTAAAAATTCATTTTATAAAAATTCACTTTATAGACATTTTCTTTAGAATCATAACATAGTCCAAATTTCAGTCACAGCACATATTTCCCTTTAATCCATCAGCACATTCTAGCCAGAATTCATAATGCATTTATGTGTTCTTTAAATTCTTCTTCATTTTAAATTTAACTCTTGGTTTCTTCTCCTACCTTACAAACTTCACAGTTGTTTAATTGTTTAAGTGGCGCATCACATATCAAGCCACACAGCCTGAAATTAAAACATCACTCTGGATGCTTTTCTTCTTGAAGAAAAACTGAAGCTACCAATAAGTTTTCTCATGGCATGCCTCTTGCCTTCTGGGCATTGGCCATATTCTCTTCTTAGAATCTTGGTAATAACAACAATAACTCTTGCTGGGGAAAACCATTTGATTTCAGGAAGACCTCTTTGCAGCATCTGGGCAGTGAACCTGTGAAGTGACCCAAGAAGACTAGGAGAGGGAAGCTGTTGGACTGAAGCAGGGCTGTGTGAACTTTGTGACTCCTTGTACTTTTTAAAAAAAAACAACCCAAAACCTTGCTTTAGAGTAGCAAGAAAAAATAATTCTGTCACTTGTACAAATTATGAAAAATGAACAAATTTGCATAATGTTTGCTATAGTGTTTGCATAATGTTTGCTGGCTTTTCTAGTCATAGCAAGAATGAAGAAAATACTTGAGAATTCGTCTCCTCTTGTACCAACTGCCCTCTCCCTAGGACCTGATGGAGAAGTTTTCCTAGTATCATATCTAAGGGGGGAGAGGCACAGTTGATGGTAATGAGGAAAGATGGGAGCCTTCTTGTTATTGGTTGTTGTTGTGTGCCTTCAAGTCATTCTGACTCCTGGAGACCCTATCATTGGATTTTCTTGGCAAGATTTGTTCAGAGGAGGTTTGCCATTGCCTTCCCCTGAGTCTGAGAGCATGTGACTTGCCCAAGATCACCCAGTGGGTTTCATGTCCAAACTAGAAATCAAATGCTGGTCTCCAGAGCTGTAGTCCAACATTCAAACAACTGGTAGCTGCACCAATTTGTAATATACCAGGCTTTAGAAGATAAATCTACCAGCAAAGCAAAAACTTGGGTTTTCTATTCCAGTGGGCCTTGGTTCCACAACCACATGTGGATACCAAAATGCAAGGCAGCTAGGCAAAGTTGAAGAGTCTGTGTCTTGTGCCATTTCAGACTTCTGTTTCATCACTTAGAGCATTCTCTCCATAAAGAGTGGTGAGGCTGGGTTTTGCTTTTTAAAAGCCCCTCTTGTCAGAACAGTTTATTCAGCAGATGCCATTTAATGCCATAATGTTTGTCTTGATAACTCTGAACGACTGTGGCTTCATTGTGAGCAGCCCAGTTCCATAAGGAAGTCTTTGTGCTCTGGGTCTCGACTGGGTATCCAGACCGTGGAAGGTTTGTGCTCGTGCCAAGCCAGCCCTGTTCTGCCCTTGTAGTCATAACCATCTGGAGATGCTCTGAAAACTGTCGCTGCCACATGTGGTCAGTGGTTCAGCTGCAGGGACTGTGAATGTACATCCCAACTTGGTAAGGTACTCTTTTGCTTTCACTGGCAGATATTTTGTGTGTACCTGGTTGATGAATGGCTTCTCTCTGAGACGGACTAGGCTTAGTTTGAAATAGATGCCTCCTAAACAGTGCCCTGGGAAACCTTGGTGCCCCTTGAAAGTTTTAGGGATACATCCCTCCCTGGTCATTAATGGAGGGGGATGCTTTTATGCAAGGCAGGTAGCCCACCCCACTGCCCATCTTTGCCTGCCAAGCACAACCACAACGGTGTGTTATGTCTTAGGATGTACAGTCCAGGCCTGTGGGGTGAGGTGCTCTACAGGAACAGACCACACTACTTAAAACTGCAAACTAGGCTGTCCAAGCTAGTTTTCTGTTCACCAGGAACTTGGTTGAGGCAAAGTTGCTGCAGGTGTATTGTGTATGTTGTGTGTAAGAGGATCTTGGAAGCCCAGCATAACTGTGGAAGGCTTTCCTCTTCCACTGTGCTTCCAGAGAAGAGAGAGGTGGTTGTTTCAGAGCTCATCACCTCAACAAGACATGTCCAGCATGGTGAAGAGGCGACTGAAAATGTCAAGGGCTGTCCCACAGAAGAGGGGTCAGGCCTGTTCTCTGATGCCTCAGAGAGGAAGATCAGTTCTAATGCTTTGAAGTTACAGGAGGGTAGATTACAATTGAGCATTAGGAGAAACGTCTGGACAGTGAGAACCAAGTACCTACAGAGGTGGTGGGGTCTCCTTCACCTGAGACATGTCTACCTCGAAAGTAATGTTTGCTTATTCCTTTCTCTGATTATTCATTGCTTTTTAAGGGGATATTGTTCAAATGTTGTGCCTTTTCATTACTTTCTGGATTTTTGAAGTGATGAACTAAAAGGTCATGAAAAAGCAATGAATAACTCATATGTGTGAGCCAGCATGGTGCAGTGGTTTGAGTGTTGGCTGAGTACTCTGCAAATCAGGGTTTGAATCCTAGCTCAGCCATGAAAACCCTTGGGTAAGTCATACACACTCAGCCTCAGAGGAAGGCAAATGCAACAAATCTTGCTAAGAAAACCCTGAGATAGAATTGCCTTTGGGTTGCTGTATGTCAAAAATGACTTATTTTTATTTATTTAGAATATTTATACCCTGCCACAAAGACTCTCAGAGTAGCTTACAGGTTGTTAATTTGACAGTTCCCTGCTCTCAGGTTTACAATCTCAAAAGACACGAACAAAAGGAAAAGGGAATGCAGTGAGAAAGGGGATCAAGTCCAGCAGATACAGCTGGTTCTTCTCTCCTCTGAGGCCAGGGTGTTAGTGGTTAAGATGGAGGGAGAGCTTTGAAAACACTTGACTTGAAAGCACACAACAATTCACATAACTCATAGTTTCAACCCCAGTGCCTTGTAACTTTCTTGAGCTCCACCATGAGGTACACAAGACTTAACTTTCAAAAGGTAACTTTCCAAGCTTTGACTCCAGTGGAAAAAGGCAGACTCAGGCATTTCAGTAGAAGAATGAATGCTGTGTTGTTCTTTCTATGCTGAGTGTCCTTCAGTTTCCCATCCTCATCTGTTCCCTGGTACAAGGGCCTTTGCATTGCCCAAAGTGAAAATACCTTACTTGAACTCTAAAAAACTAAGACAGTGCTTTCTCTGTTATCTGTGTGTCACCACACTATGTAGTGGGAGGCAGTGTAGCATAGTGCTTAGAGTGTTGGGCTGGGACTTGCTAGGCA
The DNA here is from genome assembly GCA_026167975.1 of Phrynosoma blainvillii. Lineage (NCBI taxonomy): Eukaryota > Metazoa > Chordata > Lepidosauria > Squamata > Phrynosomatidae > Phrynosoma > Phrynosoma blainvillii. The sequence continues at coordinate 16,063,674 of JANUYF010000011.1, read as the reverse complement.
CATTCGAGTCCACACTGAGCTATGAAACTCGTAAGCCAGTCGTACACACTCTCTTTCTCTCTCTCAGTGTAACCTACTTCACATGGTGGTTATGAAGATAAAGTGGGAGGAATAGAAAAGCCTTGCTTGCTTCCCTGAGTTCATTGGAGGAAAACAATGAATGAAAGCAAGATATGAACAATAAATAAAATAAAATAAATAAAGGATGTCATACTGACAATGGAGCAAGTTTGTTTTCTGGAGTTCTGGAGAAGAGGACCCAGAGCAATGGATTCTAACTATAGGAAAAGAGATTCCAGCTCAACATTAGAACTTCCTGACAGTAAAAGGCTTTTAACTGGAATATGCTACCTCAGAGTGTGGTAGAGTCTCCTTCTTTGGAAGTTTTTAAATGCTGGATGGCTATCTGCTGAGAGTGTATTTGTGATTGTGTGGCAGGGGGTCACTTCATATTCTTGTAATTCTATGGTTTTAAGTCAGAACCCTAAGAAGAAGTTATCATAGGTCAAGATTTCTTCAGAAGAGATTTGTAATACAATTTGAAATACAAGGGAAGATTTGGAAAGAAAATTGCTGGATGGGTTTCTTCCCAGGAAGCCTTTTATAGAAGGGAATTAGGTTTTGTGCAGCAATGGTTAAAATACAGGGATTTATTAAAATTGGAACAAAGAATATGGAAATTTAAAGAGTTACAACAGCTAGAAGATGATTGGAAGAGAATGCAATGGTTCGTATGCCTTCAATTGTATAGTATACTGCCATGAAAACCCAATGATAGGGTCTCCAGAAGTCAGAATGACTTCAGGACAAGGTTTAGGGAAGACCAGACCTTGTTCAATTTTGAAGAAGACGAAATAGAATCTCTAAATATGAAAATTATGAGGAAAGAATAGAACAAGGGAATAGAAGTTTTATATGTTCTGTGGTTACAGCAGCAAGATTGGTGTTTGCTGAATACTGGAAGCAGAATAAAATCCCAGGTGTAGAAGGATGGATAGGAAAACTTTGCAGCATTGAACAAATTGACAAATTGGATAAAAGGAAAATCAATTCAAATTTTTCTACAGCTTGGCAGTCTTTCATGGAGTTAAAATCATAGAATCATAGAGTTGGAAGAGACCACAAGGGCCATCCAATCCAACCCCCCTGCCATGCAGAAACTCTCAATCAAAGCATACCCAACAGATGGCCACCCAGACTCTGGTTAAAAACCTCCAAAGAAGGAGACCACCACACTCCAAGGCAGTATGTGTTCCACTGTCGAACAGCTCTCACTGTTAGGAAATTCCTCCTAATGTTTAGGTGGAATCTCTTCTGTAGCTTCCATCCATTGTTCCTGCTCCTATTCTCTGGACTTGCTCCATCCTTAATATGACATCCCTTCAAATATTTAAACAGGACAATCATATCACCTCTTAACCTTCTCTTCTCCAGGCTAAACATACCCAGCTCCCTAAGTTGTTCCTCGTAGGGCATGGTTTCCAGACCTTTCATCATTTAGTTACCCTCCTTTGGACTCACATCAGCTTGTCAACAGCCTTTTTGAATTGTGGTGCCCAGAACTGGACACAATATTCCAGGTGAGGCCTGACCAAAGCAGAATAGAGTGGCAATCTTGCTTCCCTTGATCTAGACACTATACCTCTATTGATGCAGCCTAAAACCACATTGGCCTTTTTAGTTGCCACATCACACTCTTAACTCATGTTGAACTTGTAGTCTACTAGGACTCCTAGATCCCTTTCACATGTAGTCTTGTTAAGCCAGGTGCCCCCCATCCTCTATGTGTGCATTTCATTTTTCCACACTAAGTGCAGTACCTTACATTTCTCTGTGTTGAAATACATTTTGTTAGATTTGTCCCAGCATTTTAATCTATTTGCCCTCATCCAGTCTTCCGGGACTACTGTTCTCCAGGAATTCTCAAAGATTGTTGCCAATGGCTCTAAGATTACATTTGCCAGTTCTTTTAACACCCTTGGATGTAATTCATCTGGTCCTGGAGACTTAAATTCATTTAGAATAACCAGGTATTCCTGTCCTACCTCTTTACTTATTCTGTGCTGCATTTCCCCTATTTTGTCTTCTGCTCATTTTCCTCAGGTTGAGTACCCTTTTTCTTTTCTGAGAAGACTGAGGCAAAGAAGGTGTTGAGAAGTTCTGTATTTTCTCTGTCCCCTGAGCATTTTGCCATCTTCTCCGCACAGTGACCCTACCATTTCTCTCTTTTTCCTTTTGGTATGGAGTTCATTAAAAACTTTTAGGTTTTGCTATCTAAAAATAAATTCTTTTCTGTATATGGGGTAAGAATGTATATCTATTTCAGTAAAGTACTGTGAGAAGAAACCGGATGTTTAAGTTTAAGAATTGTAGTTAGTGATGTGCAGGAGGTCAATTGGGGTGGGGGCAGGGGTGTCATTAATTGTGTTTAATGATGTTTTTGTATGTATTCTATGTATCATTTTTATTCTTTTCTTCATTGTCTTTGCAGTATTGTTAATCATTGTCTTTTCTGTGTGTTTGTATGTGTGGTATGGTTTTTTTTTGGTAAAGATTTAACTTTAATAAAAAATTATTTAAATCCAATAAACAGAGGCTGGATGGCCATCTTTTGGGGCTGCTTGGATTGTGTATTCCTGCATGGCAGGAGGTTGGACTGGATGGCCCGTGAGGTCTCTTCTAGCTTTATGATTCTGTGATTAGGGCTTGGATCTGGAGTGTTCTGGATATAAACTTATTTTCATTAGTTGAGTTCTGGCTAAACTGGATATCTTTGTTTAAAAATGGGAGAGGGATTTTCCCATGTGAATTTTGAAGGGTATAGTAGAGTGCTCTTTTACCTTTTGGAGTGGTGGGGATTTCAAGATTTTTTTATACTGGAAACAATATCAGACCCACTTCTGGAACATCAGGATGCCTCCTTACCCTGGGAAACCTGTCTAAAATAGTTTCCCTTTCGGCGTTTTCTCTCTCCCCCCCTTGCATAAAGGGTGGAAGCATTCCTTTGAGGGAGTACTGATGGCAGGCAGCCAGGATTGCAAGGCCCTAAAATCTCGGGATGAATTGTTTTCAAGGCGGAAATCTTTTGATTTCCGAAATGCATTGATTTATTTTTTAAGCCAGGAAGTTACATGCTGGTTCTGACCCTTGCAAAGCAGCTGTTTTTTGTGAGTAAGCCACATAAAGGTGGGAAGAGGAGAAATCAGGAAACCCTCGGCATCAAAGAGAGTTGCTGTCTTTACCGATTGGCAACGAAGTACAACAGCTGCCTTTCTTGCATTTTGGATTATCCTTTCAATTAGAAAGTGAAGCTGCAGAATGTCTTATGAACAAGCAGTTCAATGTAATTGTGTGCCAGCTCTTCACTTACTGGTTATTCTTTCTTCTGTGTTTAAGCTATTCAAAATCTAAATGCAGCTGAAAAAGCAGTCTGTTGTTCATACTAATAAGGAGGTTTGGGAGCCTTGCAAGGACCATCATGGCTTTGTGGTTCCAGTTATTGTTGTATAGCATCAAGTTGTTTTTGACTTACAGCAACTGTAAGGCGACCCTGTCACGAGGTTTTCTCGGCAAGATTTGTTCAGAGGGGGTTTGCAATTGCCTTCCTCTGAGGCTGAGAAAGTGTGACTTGCCCAAGGTCGCCCAGTGGATTTCCATGGTGGAGCGACGATTCGCCAGATGATACCTGAGTTGTGGTCCCATTGTTGTTGTGTACCTTAAGTCATTTCCAGCTCATAGTAACCCTAAGGCAAACTTATCATGGGATTTTCTTGGCAAGATTTGTTTAGAAGAGGTTTGCCGTTGTCTTCTTCTGAGGCTGAATTCAAAAACATAGCCATGTTAGTCTGGGATATCTGTATGCAAAGGGATCTTGCAGCACATTTGAGACTAGCTGAAAGAAGTTGGTAGCTTGAGCCTACTACCTCAGATGCATGTGATGGACTGGAAAGCCCAGGGACAGACCTATATAGCAGTCTGTGGGGGTGCAATTTAATTTTCCCGGGGTGTTAACCCTTTTAAAGGGAAACAAAAATATGCAAGTATGAAAATTAACCTTGTTAGAGTTCAGCTTTCATCAGCAGAACAGCAAAAGTGTGGGGCAGACTATTTATTCTAAATCTGCCTTCCTAAAAAGTAAAGACTTACTCCAAAAAAACAACAAACATGCTGTTGGTAGTTTAAAAACAGAAAATAATGACTTTAATAAATACATACACAACAAACTAAAACCTATCCTAACTGGTGCTGGTTTGGGTAAAGAGATGAAATCTCACTAGCTTTAATATAACATGAGCAAGAGCCAGTTAACGTCACTCAGAGGAGACTGTTACTCAGAACTGAGACTGAGAGGAGACTGTTTAAAATCCGGAGAGAAAGTCTGTTAAACAGCCTCCAAGTGTGAGTGACTCCTGTTTAGATAGAATGACATAGATAGAGGGAAGTCCCTGTCTGTCTATGGAGGGAAAGGATAATGTAATACGTAAAATTTCCAAGACAGTCTCTGTCTAAAATGTCTATAGGAATACAAAACTTTGTGGGTGTTGAGATGAGATGATAAGTTCAGTTTTAACTATGGTTGTCTGGGGACAAAGCAAGGATGTTGCCTAAAGCCAAGGTTAGTAGATAACTATATGAATCAATATTTCATTCCCTCATGAACTTAGTGTCATAATGTGTGTAGTGTGCCAGGAAACCATTGCCTCTGTTCAGCCCACTGCCAAGGGACTGAAGGTTGATACATTCCAATTCTGCTGTTTCTCTTTCTAGTCTTCCTTTGTAGTGTTTTTGTTCAAGGACCATTGTTCTCAGCTCCAAGATAGAATGCCTAGGAAGACTGACGTGTTCTGCAACCAGTTTTTATATATTCCCGTTCCTAATGTCCCTAATGTCTGATTTATGTCAATTTATTCTCTGGTGCAGGGCCTGTTATCCCAATATAGAGTGCTGAAGGTATGGCATAAATCACATTGGAGGATGAACATGTGGAATTCCTTCTAATGTTGTGGGTGAAATCATTAGGTCCTGTGATGACATTTCTTGAATAGATGTTTGGACAGAGTTGGCATCTGGTTTTGTGGCAGTGCTTTGTACTGGTGTCCACATCTCTATTATGTGTTCTCCTATAGGTGAGTAAGTTTTTGAAGTTTGCAGGCTGTCTATAGGTGAGTAAAGGCCTGCCACCAAGAGCCCTTGAGAGAGCAACATTATTGTCCATGAGTGGCTTTCCACTCCACCAAATGCATCTGAGGAAGTAGGCTCAAGTCTACGAAAGTTCATGCTACCAACTTCTTTCCTTCAGTTAGTTTCAAAGGTGCCATACGGTCTCTTTCCATACTGTCCAGAATAGGTTGTAGTTCACTGATGATATGTCTGAGCTTTCTCAGGTGGGAGCTGTAGGTCACCACTAGTGGGGTTCTGTCACCACTAGTGGGGAATGGGGCTTTCCACTCTACTACATGCATCTGAAGAAGTAGGATCAAGCCTGAGGCTGAGAGAGTGTGACTTGCCCATGGTCACCCTGTGGATTTCCATGACCAAGCAAGGGTTCAAACCCTGGTCTCCTAAAGTCTAGTCCAACCACTGAAAACACTCCACCATACTCTTGGTGGTGCCATACTGACCTCTGAAACACACAGAGATCCTCTGTGGAGCTCATGACTGAAAGTAAGGAGGGGGGAGATTTGTTGATGGATGGAAGGATTTTACAAATATTTATAAACAGATTACAGTTAAAGATTTTGCAGTGGTATATGACAGTAATTTTAAAATACGATAGAAAAACAACACATGAAATAAAAAAAGGGTATGTATTTCATTATGGTAATCAAAAACACAGCAGGCTGAATCATTGTAGGAAGGCTTGCCAAAATAGTTACGTGTTCAATATGCTCCTAAAAATAAAAATCATGGGGGCCTATTGAAGGAAGAATATTCCGCACACTTTGTGCTGTCAGGTTAAATGCCCTATTCTGAACGTGTGGTTGCGATCTAAAGAATATTTGAGGATTTGCTCATCCTCAGTAAAAGATAGTTTCTCGACTCATTGAGAAACCTCACTGAAGCAATGGTTCAAGCCTCCTCCTCCTCCTCCTTCTTAACATTTTGGACCTTTCTGTGAAAATTTCATTTGCACAAAAACCAACATATTTACAGGGGAAAGTTAGGTCAGCACTGGTTAGTACTTGAAACGAAGACCACCAACAAATCCCAGGTGCTCTGGGCTATATTTCAAGGGAGAGAACTAGCAAAACCACCTCTAAGAAGTCTTTGCCTAAGAAATCCTATAAAATTCATGGGATCACCAAGCCGACAGGTGACTTGAAGGCACACGCGTGCACATAAATGCATATTGTGTGTTGTGCTAAAAAAAAGTTTCCCCCAAAATCTCATGAAAAATTTAAAAATACATCAAAAAAGAAGCATGGAAACCGTCATCATCTTATCCAGCAGGGAAAAGCCGTTTGGAATTAAGATGATTAAGGTTGGGTTCTTAGTGCTGTGTGGTGCTGGATTTGAAGATTTTAAGGATACACTTTATTTTTATGGTTTTAATTTGTTTTAGTATTCTTAACTGTTTTAATATGTACTGTTTTAAGCACTTCTATCTTTTTAAATTGCATTTTATTGTGGCCCAGCTAGAAGGGCCTCTAGGGATGAATGGGTCTATGTGGGGAGATGACAAGTCTCAAGTTGTAATCAAGAACCACCTTGGAATGCAGGCATGGCCAAAGTGCAACTCCTCCAGATGTGGTTGGACTGTAACTCCCATAGCCATCAGGCCTAGACTAAGAGCCTTTACAGACTAGAGAGAGCCATAATTCCTTAGCACTGAGCCAGGGCCATTAAAGCTGCATTATTTCTGGCAGTCTGTAAAGGCCCTAAGAGAAAGAGCCCTCCCTCCACTCCATCTGAAGTCATCTGGGGAAGAGATACAGGCTCAGCTCCATTGGTCCTAGACTAAGGGCCTGTGCAGACTGCTAGAAATAGTGCAAATTGAGTCCACTTTAACTGCCCTGGCTCAGTGCTAAGGAATCATGGGAATTGTATTTTTTTGCTGAGACATTGAGCCTTCTCTGTCAGAGAGCTCTGGTGCCACAATAAACTACAGTTCCCATGATTCCCTAGCACTGAGCCAGGGCAGTTAAAGTGGACTCAATTTGGACTATTTCTGGCAATCTGCAAAGGCCCTAAGAAGAAGAGCTCTCCCTCCACTCCATCTGACATCATCTGGGGAAGAGATACAGGTTCAGCTCCATCCTCCTTCCACTCCATCTGCCATGCTCCAGGCCTCAGAGAGAAGAGCTGCTTGGACGTGATCCCTTCCCCACTACCATTCCCTTCTCCTTTTCTGTCATGTCTTTTTAGATTGTAAGCCTGAGGGCAGGCAACCATCTTAATTAACCATTTGTAATGTGTAAGCCACTCTGAGAGCCTTTGTGCTGAAGAGAACGGGTATAAAATTTGTTTTGATGTTTTGAAATGCTGTACGCCGCCCCGATTGCCTAGCAGAGGGGCGGGATATAAATAAAAATTATTATTATTATTATTATTATTATTATTATTACTCTAAATAAATAAATAGCCCCCTAAACCAACGAGAAGTGCTGAGATAAGCATTTCAACAATTGGGTGGGGGCACATAGAATCATAAGAGTTGGAAGAGACCACAAGGACCATCCATTCTAACTCCCTCCTCTGCTCTAGAAGCCAAATTTTTACTCTTTTGGAATGCAGAAAGTTCCTCCTTTCCAACTTGTGTTCTTTTTTAAAAAATTAAATTAATCAGTATTGTAAAACAGAAACATCAACACCTAACCAAAAAAAGAAAAAAGAGCAAAATGAATGAACAAACAAACACACAAGCATATACCCAAAACCTGTCTCCATCCCCTGCTTCCACAGGTCAGCCAGTTTTGATTCAGCACTTCTCGAAATGAGTGATCCCCACAATTCATCTCACGTATGAACTAGCAGGAAAAGAAACTCCCACTGGAATCGCATTCTACCAGAACTACTTTGTCTGCGTTTCTGGGTGGCATTCTACTTGATGATGTTTGTAGGACTGCTGTATGGTTGTAGCCTCTGACCTTTATTTCTCCCTATAGACTGGATAAATGCTCTACAACTGATGTGGCCTTTGGAAGGGCAGTGTTGCTTTCCAGTTTGAAGTGAATTCTTAAAATGTAATGCTCTTGGCAAAAGTTTTTGTTGTATTGTACTCAGAGTTTCTGGTCAATGTTGCACTTGGTTTGCCTGGCATGACACTCCCGTCACCTGTATGAGTAGCTTGTTAGTCTCCTCAGTATGTGAATCACAGAGACCATGAAGAAGAAGAACAGTTTGCATACCTGCAACAGTTCTTTGGATGGTCATCTGTTAACTTAAACAAACATACCCATCTTCCCCTCCTTATGTGTCCTACATCTTGATTCTGGAAATGAGCAGGAAGGGATAGAGCTAAGGGTGAGCAAAGCTATCGCTAAAAGCTTGTATATCAATTCTAGAAGTGTCTGAAGATGCCCTGCGCAGACGCAGAACCCCTCAATGTGTGCATGCATAGACAATCACTCAAAAAACTACAGCTACAAGTATGCAACCTGTCCTCCTTCACAGTGGGATCTTTCAAACTGCATTTCAAAGCATTCAGAGTGCTGGAGGGTTTCCCTTCAGGAGTTTAGACCTGCCACAATCCATTTTAAACGGCGTGGTAGCTGGTTATAAGAAGGACCTCTGCCTGACCCTTGAGAGATCTGCTGATACCCAGAACAGGCAAAAGTGGGCTGGATGGACAAATGACTCAGTTACATAAGGGAGTTGGGTATGTTGTTATTTGCCATCAAGTGGCAAATAATGGCAACCCTATAAATGAGAGCCAGACACTGGCAAGGGGGCAGGAACCAGCTAAAGAAGGTTTTGCTGTTGCAAGGGCTAGAAAACTGCAGCCAGCCTCTGCTTTCCAGACATGTGGAGGCTGTGCTCTTTGGCCACTTGCCTCTGCAGAAGAGAGTTAGAGATGCTCTTGGGCAGAGAATAGAGGCATTATTTTCTTGTTAGTATACAAACAAGCACCACACAGCTTTAACAAAACATTTTATTGTGTGTATATGTGTATATATATTGCCCTAATCAGGATCCTCACTCAAGAAGATGCTGTTTTTTCTCATTATTAAGCAGCCTGACAATTAGCTTGTTCTTTGAAAGAGCAAATGAAGCCAGAGCTGATAATACATGGAGTCTTGACTGTGTCACAGCTCTAAGAAATGCATAGTTCAGGCCGGCCCAACCTGAAACTGCTCATGCCAGACCTAATCCACTAGTCCTATGACAGAAGCATCTCGTGACTTTCAAGTATTTCCCTATACACAGAATGGGAGAAAGGCTGGCAGAGCTTGGAAATGCTACCTTTTTGGACCACAGCTTTCCGGTGACCATATTGACTGGGAGATTCTGGGAATGGCAGCCCAAAAGTAATGTTTCCAAGTTCTGGCCACACCATTTAGCTAGTGGGCTGGATTATACCTGGAGGGAGTCAGGCATGATTTGCACCACAGAGCCAGGTCAGTACCTTTGGCAGCTCAGTCTCCCTTCCCTTCCTCTCCTCATTAAGACCAGCACTTTAAAAAGCCTCACACCATTCATCCACCAATTCCTGCATTTAAGTGAGTGTGCAGTTGTGGCTATTTTGTCCCCTGCATGGCACAGTCAGGAATTGTATTCCTACCCTGTCTCCTAATGACAGCAGGTAGTCATATAGGTTTACCACCACTGCCGGTTCTGTCCAAGGCTTGCAAGGTTTTGTCAGCTTGGAGTTAGCCCAGAGGTGCTGATTCTCTGGGTTTGCTGTTAGCAGTCCACTTGCCTGTCCTCTTGTGCTGATTCCATCACTGCAGCCAAATCGGTTGCATGCATCAGCAGCTCAGTTAATGTACTTCCCTGTCACTTGGTCCTGCACATCGCAGGCTGATAGCTTTCAGGCCTTCAGGCTATGGGCAGCTGTTGCTCACTCCCTGTTAATTAGGGAGACAGCAGGGTGTGGGGCTTTTTGGGGGGGTTCTGTGTGTAGAGAGAGAAGGCACAACTCCTCCCCCCCCCCCCCCACACACACACGTTCTGATCTGATTTGAAAAGATCTTGTCAGGGAAAGGGAGAGGCCATTCTCCTTCCATCATGTTGGACATTTGGAAAGAAAAGGGAACGGGGAGGTTTGAAACCAGATTGCATTAAAGCATTATACATGTATATTTCAACAGAATTAATCATATACAGTGCTCTTGGCATCCTTTCAGTGAAATGTCAATCCATTCTCTTCATTTTTCCCCTTCCTTCTTGTTATGAAGAAGACACTAAGAATAGGTCAATTGCTGTCAGCTGTTGAAAAATGTATAGTATGGCTAGCATTGGCCATGACCTACAACTAGAGTTGTACAATTTCTAGAAATTTTGACATAATAGAAAGTAATTTCTTTCTATTTCTTTCTAATTTCCATACCCCCCCAAAAAAATCCCAGATTTATTTGTTTTGGGGTTTTTGTTTTGTTTTTTAAATGCAGTATTAACTCTGCTTTATAGAATGAAAGTCATATTGTTACTTTAGGAACGTGTTTGTTTATTTAGAGCTTTTATACCCTGTCCTTCAATTTAAAAAGGCTCCCAAAGCAGCTTGAAATTCATTATATGCAACTTTAACATAAAAGTATGTTTGATATATTTTAAAAAAACAGTTTATTTAAAATATAATTATAGACTTAACTTACTTTAATTTATGTTTATTTTATTTGCTAAACACAGAGCTACAAAATAAAGAGATGAAACCATCAGCGTCAGTTAAACAGACAACATTATTTTGTCTCCACTAGTTCTCCAGGGAGAAAAAGAAACCATGACCATGTCATTGATCTTCACCTATTTTCAAAGATGAAAATCCTCTAGTCAAGCACACTGGACTAATTGCTTCCACAAATGATTCAGAAACTCCTTGTATTATTTTGGCCTTGCTTTGGGTTGGCACGCAAATTTCATCTTCTAATGCTGGTTTTTAAATTCCAGACACCTTGGTTGAAGAATTCTGGAGCAGACAGTCATTACCGAAATGGACCAGTGGTTTGGCTCAGTAGAAGCTGGCAATTGTGCATAAATGAGAAGGATGAGCCCACAGTACACTTCCTAGTGTCTCCAGCTGATGGGACTCTCCCTGCCTGAGACCTTTGGAGAACAGCTGACAGCCAAAAAGGCAGGGCTTACTTAGAAGGCCTTGCAGACTGTTAATAGTGTTAATAGTATTTGCAGCCTCACTATACAGGGATTATTCTGTTTTTTTACTTCATTAGCCAGCCAGATCATCAAATGAAGGTTTCTTTTGCCAAATAACAAGATGGCCCATGAGAACAAAAACCAAAGAAACCCAGTTACATTTTGCTAAAAGTGCTATCAGCAGCATGAGTCCTGCATTTGCACAGTTTGGTTGTGCATGTCTTCCAACAGGATGTGGGATCTGGATTGTTGATTTTCTTTTCTTTTCTTTTTTGCAATGTATATATCTGTCTCCTTTCTGAGGTTACTCATTCTAGCTTTGAACAGTCTGACAAGATAGCCCATTTTGAATCCCAGTTTGGGAGAAAGGCAGGATATAAATCTAATAAATAAATAAATCTGAAGTCATTGTTCTTAGGCAGGTGCATGAGGCCCACAGATGGCTTGCAGCCTGACCTAAAATTGTTCCCAGCTGCACTGTGGCTGCCTTGCCCATTACATTTCTGGGATAGCTTGGCGGGGGGAGTGGAACAAATCAAGGGAGAGTAATAAAGTAAAAAATTGGTCATTTCTCATAGGTGTTCAGGTGATTGGAGACTGCTGGCCTGAGCTGAGATAAAGCAGTTTGGTCAAGGTTGGAAAGGGAGCAGGAATTTGCACCCAGGTTCCTCCAAGTCCTGTATTTTATCTACTGCTTGCATTGGCTTTCCCAGTTTGGTCTCATTCTTTGGCAGGCTGCATTCACTTGCTGTTCAGTGATGCCTCAAAGGTTGTATGCTGGAGTGGAGGATGTGGTTAACAGCAAATAATGTTCCTGCTACTCCCTTTTTGACATGAGTTCAGGCAGTACCCTCTTTCTGGTGGAAGCCAGTAAGCACTGTCTCCTTTTCAAAAGAATCATGAGATCAGCAACCCATAATCCCTTTCCCCCATTCTTTCATTTTGTGAGTAATTGTGTTTCTAATTAAAATTCCTCCCCTTGGGGTTGGAGCTGATCCTTGAAAGCCAAGTGGTCTTGTGCTGATGATTTGACACTTGGATGGTTTCACAAGCAGACATCAGATTAGTGAGAAGAAACAGTGAATGAGGCAGGAGTGGGGAGATTTGGTCTGTGGGGAGTGGTGGGTAATAATAATAATAATAATAATAATAATAATAAATTTTATTTATATACTGCCCTGTGGCAAGCCAATCCGGGTGGTGTACAACAATAAAATACATACAGCTTAAAATAGTATAATTCCCTCCTCCCCCCCCTTAAGAAGTTATTAAATCACATTTCAATTAAAACAATTTACAATTAAAACAATAATAAATTAAAATAAAAATACAAACCGACAGACCCCTGCGACTTCAAATTCTGAACGGGGACTATAAAACATTCCTAAGAAGGGGGAGGTCCCGAGGTCCCGAGGCCGGGTGATTTAGTCTGGAAAGGCCTGCCAAAAGACATCCGTCTTGACAGCCTTTTTAAAGCTGTCCAAAGATGTCAACTTTGTCAGATTGTCAGATTGACCATGAGTGGGTGCTAAGGCAGTGCAAACCTCATGGCATGAAGGTCTCTGTGTTGTTCCAATTCTGCAGGCAAATGCTGAATGCACTCTGTATCCCCATTTGATTTAAACTGGTTAGACATTTATTGAAAATATCACGTGCAACATTTTTTGCTCCATGTCACTTTTTCGTGCTGTTTGCTTGTTAACTGCCTTCGAGTTGATTTTAACTTATGGAAACCCGTGAAATGGGACATCTCCAAGACTCCCTATCCTCCTCTACTTTGTTTAGTTCCTTTAAATTCATACCAGTGACTTTAAGTCTATTAAGTCCATCAATCTAGTATGTGGACTTCTCTTTCTGCTTCCCTCCACCATTCCTAGCATTGTTGTCTTTTCCAATGAGTCATGCCTTCTCATGGTGTAGCCAAAGTACAACAGCTTCAGTTAATCATCTTGGCTTCCAGGGAGTTTTCCAGCTTGATCTGTTCTAGGATCCATTTGTTTATCTTTTTGGCTTCCCATGGTATCTTCAGTACTCTTCTCCAGCCCCACATCTTAAATTAATTGAATTTCTTCTTATCCACTTTCTTAATTGTCCAGCTCTCACATCCATACATGATAACAGGGAATAAAAGGGCTTGTACAATTCTTACTTTCGTGCTTAGTTGTATATCTTTGCTCTGTAGGATCTTTTCTAGTCCTTTCATAGCTGCCCTCCCCATTCTTATCTTCTTCTGATTTCTTGACTGCATTCCCTTTGGTGTAGGTGTCTCTTTTTTCTGACTTGAGCTAGAATTTTTTATTGTTTCCATTGGCCATTTTTCTCTACAGTCTTCCCAGACTCTGACGTTGTTTTCTCAGCTCTACTTGTCTCACCCATCTCTTGCTTTTCAACAAACTTCCAACTCTTATTATGCTACCTTGCTGCTCTTTTATGCCTTGAACGCCCTCCCAGAAGACCTCAGTATGTTGTCATGCCTTTCTTTAGGGCTCCCTCTGCCCATCTGTCTTATAAAAATGGCACACCATGCTGCCCCAACTGAATCTAACTGTAGAAGCTTAGCATGGTATAGCCTTGGGTGGGTGTCCACTAGCAATCTCCAGATCAGGTCTAGGAAAGAGTTCTGCCTGAAATCTTTGAGAGGCATTACTCCTAGTCACTGCTGACAATATTGGACTCAACAAAGGTATGGGCTGACTCAAGATAAGGCAGTTTCCTGTAGTTTTCTCAGTATTCTTACATAGTGAGAAGCCTTTTTGGAATTCCTAATATCAGTCCTAGAGAGCCAGTGTGGCGCAGTGGTTTGAGTGCTGGATTACAACTCTCATAGACTAGGGTTCGAATCCTGGCTCGGCCATGTTAACCCACTGGATGATCTTGGGCAAGTCACACTCACCACTCTCTCAGCCTCAAGGGATGGCAATGGCAAACCCCTCTGAAGAAACTTGCCAAGAAAACCCTATGTGTTCACCTTAGTGTTACCATAGGTCAGAAACAACTTGAAGGCACATAGCAACAACAACAATCTGGTGCTGTAACCACTTCCAGAGTTCCTTGAAGGAAACAGTAATCTTTAAAGGTTGCTCAGCACAGTATAGCTTAAGTATCTTTATTCAAAATGGTTGGGACTAGAGGGGCGGGGTATAAATAATAATAATTATTATTATTATTATTATTATTATTGATTTTTTTCCTTTTTTAAAAAAAGATGAATACCTATGTTTGCATATACAAAATGAGACATAGTGAGGCTGGAGGGAGATAGGGGAATCTGTGAAATAGTGGTAGGTGTGGATTCCTGCCATTTCATATATCCTTGCATCTCTCTCCAATCTTGTAAATACAGTGCAGGTACATACTATGTTACTAGTGTTGTAGCTCAAAAAGTTTTGGATTTTGGAGTACTTTGGATTTTCAGATAAGGGATATTCAGTCTGTAGCTTCCTTTTGTTGTTAGGCTGTGTTAAATGAGTAGCTCTTCTGTAGGGCATTGATATGGTGGGAGCAGCAAAGATTAAAGAGTTTTATAGGAAAAGTGTGATGGAAATAAATGGGGGAGGAGTAATTTATTCCTATGTCTGTGGGAGAACTTGATACTGCTTATACTGAATCAGACCCTTGTTCCCTCTTAACCCTGGTATTGTCTGTCCCAACTGAGAGCACCTCTGAAGAGTCCCAGAGTTCCCAGTTCTGCTTTCTGAAATCCACAAATCCCATGCATTTCAACTGGTTCATATAACTGGGACTAACTTTGGGTTTGTCCCTATAACTAAAGCAGATGTATGTAAATTTGCAGATTTTATCCAAATTGTAAGGTAACATTTTTTGATCACTCTGTGATTTTTGTGGCAGGTGGATTTCCTTGTCTGAATGTTCGCTTTTCTGCCTAAAGTAGAACAGAACTCCATGCTGGCCAGCTGTGGAAATCTGAGTTTACTATTGGCAATATATATATATATATATATATATATATATATATATACACACACACACACACACACACACACACACACACACAAAGAAAAGGAGGGAAGCTATAGGAACCCCCAGCTATGTGGATGCACACATAGAGATGGCTATAACAAAAGTGAAATGATATTTTAAAACTCCTGTTTCTAGCATTATGGCCGCCTGAATGCTGGGCTCAGTTGAAAGCTATAGAAACAATCATTTAAAGTGGTTTTTGCTTTGGGAAGGAGGGGTATTGCTTTAATAAGCTGAGTGGTAACTACATTTAAACTGAGACAGATTGCTGGTCTAAGCTTTTAAAGGAATGAAAAGATGGTATTTTCTCCTAACCTCTCTCAGCCACTGATACCTCATCCTGTGGAGTTATTGCCACCTTAGTTTCCCATTTGGTGCCTTCTTGAGTTGGTTGTTGTTGTCTTTTATTTTATTTTACTTAATAACTGGATGGTTTAGCTCCCAAAGAAAATATTATTCATGTTTGCCATGGACTAAAATTACTATTGAGCTACCCTTAATGGTCTGGATTTCAGAATTGCAATGTTATCTGTGTTTTGTGTTTTTAGCTTGCAGAATGTGTTGAGCATAATTCTGAGGTGTTAATCTTTGGCAAAAATATTGTTTTGGAGATGCAAGCCTGAAACATTTGTTAACTCTGCATTAGTCCTGCGTGTTTCTCAGAATTCTTTTATTTGAAATACTCTCGCTATGTCTGTGTTGTTGGAAATAAGCTGGAGGCACACTTCACCATGGGATCCAGAAAGGTTCACTTGTAGATATGGTGTACCCTCCAACATTTCACAGATGAAAACTGGGATTTGTATGGCCAAGTAACATCAGAGTTTGATCAGGATGGTAAATGTTATTAATGAGGAGGCAAGCAAGGAGACAAGCAAGGAGAAACTGCAGCAGTTTGCTTTTGTCTGAACCTGCTGGGAAGGACAAGACTCTACCCCAGGAGTCGGCAACCTACAGCCCGCAGGCCGGGTCTGGCCCCCTGAGGCCTTTGGACTGACCGCCGCCGCAAGCGGCCGCCATTTTGTTTTCCAAAATGGCGGCCATGACTCGCTCGCGCATGCGCAGTACTTCCAGTGTACTGCGCATGCACGCACGTGAGTGCGCACACCGCCATTTCCCACCACCACCATCGGCCCGCAGAAGACCAGGGGATCCCCGGACCGGCCCCACGTAAGGGGAACTTGCCAACCCCTGCTCTATCCCATCTTCTCCTCTCTCCCTATTTAGTTGAGTGCAAACTTCTTTTGCACTCGGAGCTCAATTTGCAGGTATTGATGTAAGCTGAAGACAAAAGAGTAAAGTGGAAGGAGGAGAGAGAAACCAGGACATTTTAAAAGCTGCTGAAAAACAGAGGATTAATTGGCACTATCCCTGCCAAGCAAGGACAATTAGAGGGTATGGACATGGAAGAGTGAGAATTGACCTAGAGAGCCCTCTCTCATGTCATGAATCCTTCCTATTCAACAGGAGGCAAAATCTGATCAGTGGTTCACAGTGGTTCTCAGATGATGGAATAAATCATACACAAATGCAACAACCACCCTCCAATTTGGGCAGGGTGATGGGGCTCACAATTAACTTTTAATTTGTTAGTTTGTTGTTTGTGGCTTGGTAGCATGCATGCAGCTTTGGAATGACTGGTGTATAAACCAGAAATTTGCATGGCAAATATTGTGCTATTATTTTTTTAATCCAGCCTTTCCTTGCAGCAGAATGGTAGACTGTAGGTTTGGGCTTTGCTTCCCAGAGTCCCACGCTGCGCCAGGTTTCTTAGATTCAAAGTCCGAAATAACTAGTGGGCCAGAGGTTGAGAACCAGGGTGATAGAGCTCCCTCTTTGCATGCTAACATTCCCAGATTTAAGCCCTGCCAGCTCCGTGAAGGGAAAGGAATGACCCCAGCCTGAGATCCTGGAGACCCTGCTGGCTATTAGACAACAGTAATCTGGATAGACCATGGCCACACTCAGCATAACGCAGTGTCTGGCCTTCCTCATTGTCTTGCATTCATACTTTCTCCCACTACCCAGCCCAAAAAGAGTACACAGCTTCTCTGTGTGCCTGGAGTCTGTGCAGAGTTTTTCCCCAGCCTACTCTTCTCACAGGCTGCTTGCTCCCTTCCCTCATCAACCCCTTCCATCTCCTCCTCCTGCTTCAACCATCAAACCTTCCCTCAAGCCTCTCTGTGCCCACAGTGCCTAACCCTTCCCTCCTTCCCTGCCATGTACCCCTTTTTTTCCTGCCTGCTGCTCATAGCACCACTTCTCCTCAACCTCTTGGAGATCTCCCCGAGGAGGTCTCCCCCAGACCTCTGCTTCCTTCCCAGCACAGTCTTGTCAACAAGGTCACCGTTTGCCTGGATAATTTAAAAATAAATAAATAAATCTCATCCTTGTAATAAGCTTTCCTTTTTCTTACAGAGATGTAGGCCTCCAGCTTGCTGAAGCAGAGCCATTCAGAAAAGCAAAGCAAGATATCAGTCCTGCTACTGTACTTAAGCTGGAGGGTAATGCTGGCTTGCTTATAGAGAGAAAGAAGGCACTCCTCTTTTAGGAAAGTTGATTCCTCATTCCCCTCCCAAAGGCCAGTGGTGTCACTAGGGAGGTGTAGGGGTTCAGACCACACCAGGTGACACCCTAAGGATGTGTGTGACACCACTGCTCACACTTAACTTTTTGGTAGAAGCGGGCTGTGGCATTCATCTGCTTTCCTTTAAAATTCTTTAAATGATAGTGGGAGTGGAGTGAAGCTCAGTGGGAGGAGAAAGGAGAGTCCACAGAATTTTTTAAAAAAATAAAATTTGAAATTTAATTAAAAAAAAAATTAAATTAAAAATTGGGTTGTTTTTTTTGCAAAAAATATTCTTTTTAAATTTTCCTTAAAAGCATCACATTTTAACCCCATCTTCATTATGTATATGTAAATACATTTAGGACATGCATATGTAATTTGAAGATATAATTTTAATTTTGCTAGTTGTTGATGTCACAACGATTAGCATTACATTCATTGATATATGGGAATTACTATTTACAAGTAACATTAGTGCAAAAAAGCTTTACTAATGATTCTGTATGATGTGAAATGGGAGGAGGGGGACACCATGAGTTACTGTACCAGCTGATGCCACTGCTAAAGGCAGTTAAGACAAAGAGGGAGGTGTTGCCCCACTGGCACTTCAGAGCTCTTGTCTTTATGTTCATTCTGAATTACAAGCACCATTTCTCCTCTACTGTGTTGGTGCACCAGCATATGCAGTGTAATCTGCTTCCCCCCGCATTTTTTGGAGCCCAAGCAGCCATGTGTGGATTTTCTAGCTCTAGGTGTCATGACTGGCAGCCTAGTGGGTGAAACAAGACACAGGCAGGCCAGTGGCCAGTTTGAGCCACATGGCCTGAGAGTTCAGGGTGATAAGCCAAGCCAAGGTCTTTCTGGACTTTATAAGGACCTGGTGGAATCCTCTTAGCCCCCTTGTGCCTCATGGTCTCTTCCGAACTAAATGTCTATTAAGTATCACCCTCCGGCTACCACAGCAGCAGTACAGAGGTTCCCCACCACTGCCATTGGGGAATCAGTTAATGCAAATAAATAACCAGCCAGCCAGCTTGCCTTTGTGCAAGTGTGTGTGCCTGGTCATTGACCATAAGAAGAACCCTTGCCAAATATGCCCAGTGTTCCGCCCAGTCTAACATCCTGTTTCCCACAATAGCCAGCCAGATGCTTCAGGGAAGCCTCCCAGCCGGACATGGAGGAAGTTGTCCTTTCCTGTTATTACTAAGCCCAGCAACTGAGATTCAGTGGGAACAAATTCCATAAATTCAATACACTTTATGTCAAGAAGTTATAGAAGTTCAGAGTTGCTGGGTGTGTTGTGAGCCATTTCCTTCAACCCTTCCTGCTTGTCACAGAAAGTCTTAAGCAAGCTGTCCAGCCCCTTCCCCTGAAGACCTTGGGTGGGGGATAGCCATCTACTCTGCCCTAGATTACATTGCACAATGTTCTTATCACTCATTCCCCTGAAGGTTAGCTGATACCTACCCTCCTGTAGACTTTAGCCCATTAGATCTGTGAGGCTGCAGAAGACGAGGCTTCACCTTTTTCTCTTGTGACAGTCCTTCAGGCTGTTGAAGAGTGCCACCATCCCTCCTTCCCACTCTTCTCTTCTTCATGGTCCCTTTCAGTATGATTCCATCTTAAGTGCCATGACAGCATCCTATGAAATTGTGGGATTTGCAGTTTGGTGAGGGGTATTTAGAATTCTCCACCATTAGCAAAGTCTAGTGCCTCGCCAGCTCTGCAACCCAGGTTCTTTAGAATGCAGCCATGGCAGTTAAAGTGAAATCATAGTGTTATAACTGTGTAGTGGAAAGATAAAGGTAAAGGTATTCCCCGTTGACAAGGTTGTCAAATCGTGTCCGACTGTGCTCATCTTCATTACTAAGCTGAAGAGCCAGCATTGTCAGATACTACTTTGTGGTCATATGGCCAGCATGATTGCACAGAGCACTGTTTACCTTCCCACCGAAATGGTACCTATTTATCTACATGCATTTGCATGCTTTCGAACTGCTAGGTTGGCAGAAGCTGGGAGTAGTGATGGGAGCTCACCCCATCATGCAACACCCAGGCCTCGACCTGCCAACCTGCTGATCTTGCAGTCAAGATCAGAGTTAGCGTCTTAACACTTGAGCCACCACATCCCATAGTGGAAAGGGACCCAAATTAAGCAAACCCAGTTCTTTCATTTGCTCTTCATAGGAGTTGTCCTCCTCCTCCTACCTTTGTCTGTCCTGAATCTATTGTCAATCCATTTCAGTAGATGATACTGAATTCTGCTAAGTTGTTCTATGATTTGGTGTGGTTTACTAAGGTTTCATTACGTCTACTAAGTTTCATTAGGTGATCTTGAATCCTGCTAAATTGTTGTATGATTTGGTGTGGTTATCTAGTTGTCCCATATCTGGAAAAAGTGTGGAAAAGGACATCTAGAACATTTAAGGGACTAGAGTAACTCCACCATGAGGAAAGATTCCAACACTTGAGAATGCTGTTCAGCTTATTGCTCAGGCCCCTCTGATGCTGAATGGTGGGAAAATCAGGAGAGAGAAAAGGAAGGATGTCTGTATAATTCACCACCACAGGATGTGGCTTTAAAGGGGGATTAGGTAAATCAGTGGAAGTTAGGGGGCCCAGTGACTGCTAGCCAGGATGGCTATGGATCACCTCCAGTATCAGGGGCAGGCTATGCCTCTGCATATCAGTCACTAGAAATAGAGATGGAGATTGCCGTTCTGCTCTTGTCCAGCTGGCAGCCTGGTGGGTCACAGTGGGAGATGAATGCTGGACCAGATCAGCTGTGGATATGATCCAGCATGGATCTTTGAGGGTTCTTATTACCTGGCACTCTTCTGCTTTGGCTGGCTTCAGAGCTTTTGGCAGGTGGGGTTGGGCATCACTTCTTCACAGACACAGCCCCTGAGGATCTTTTTCGAATTTGCATCCAAAACCTAGCTCCTTTGAGCTTAGTCTCCTGCAGCTGCTTTTAAATATCTGATGCTATCCTGGGCTTGCCGTGGGCACCAGAAGAGATGGGAGAGCCTCTCTCCCTTGTTTTCTCACAGGGATTAACATCTATAGCAAAGTGGGGGTGAAGGGGTATAAAGCTGTGAGAAGGCAACCATTCCCTTTGATCTGGAAGTAATAGTGGTCCCTGGTGTTGATGACTTTAAAGAGGTATTAGACGCAAAGTCAGTAGGACAATTCCATTATGAGGTGGCCTTTAGCCACCACAACTAAATGGAACCTTCAAATTCTGAGGTAGTCTACCTCTGAATGTCAGTTGCAGCAAGAATGTGTGTTGTGTAAAGCATGTTCCTGCATTTCTAGAAAGCATCTAGTGGCCCCCATTGTAGCAAGGATGCTGGATTTTGGCATGATCCAGAGGGGCTCCTGTTTTGTTTCAGAAAGTTTGTGGAGAGGAGGAAGAGTGTGTTGGTAAGCTCTTCAGTTTAGTGGATTAAGTTCAAAACTTAACTTTTATTTGTTTATTTTAAAAAGTAAATATATTTATTTATACTTTGCTTACTATTCTCCAGTATGGTCCGTGATTTATGATTCATCCACAGAGGTTCTTGGTGGCTCTCACAAAATCTCATGCTCTGAGCCTATTTCTTCAGCCTGGAAAGTGGGGATTTGTAGTGACTCATTGCAAAAAGGAGATTCATTTTTCCTGAAGAAGAATTAATAGAATCATAGAGTTGGAAGAGACCCCAAGGGCCATCCAGTCTAACCCCATTTTGCCGTGCAGGAAGACACAATTCAAGCACTTGGAGACACTTGGCCATACAGCCTCTGTTTAAAGACCTCCAGAGAAGGAGACTCTACCATTCTCCAAGGCAGCATATTCCACTGTTGAATAGCTCTTACTATCAGGAAGTTCTTCCTAATGTAGAGGTGGAATCTCTTTTCCTATAGTTTGCTCTGTGTTCTGTTCTCTGGAGCAGCAAAGAACAGCAAATTATTGTTGAAAGTAATCTGAATGTGTGGGCAGTGTGGAAGGGCATACTGCAGTTGTACAGGAGGAGAACAGATGCAAGTTTCTGAATGTTGTCAGAAGATGGGGAAGATATCAAGCTGTAGCTTCCCAGTGACTTATATGGAGAAGATCTCAGGTTTGATCCCCAGCACCTCCAGGTTGGGCTGAGAAAGAGTACAGTCTGACCCCTCTGAGAAGTTGTGCCAGTTAGTGTACAGCTCAGACTGAACTAGGTGGGCAAATTGGTGCCAGGCAGATTCCTCAGATCCCCATGGTGGGTTTAAAATGGATGAGGGGGACCTGGCGGAGTGCTCCTCTTCAGGTGGCCAGCTGGGTTCCTTTGCTTCCTGAGGGATGCTCCAGTCCTCCCAGTCGGCTGCTCTGCCATCCTTGCCTTTTGGAGCAGGGAGTGTTGCTTGAGCCAGCTGGTAAATGCCCCTTCCCCCTTTTGTCTGGGGCTCTATTTCTGCTTTCATTCATCCACAGGGAGTTTGCTAGTGGAGGGACGGCACACAGTGGAGACATTCTGGAGCCTTTGAAAGGACACACAATCTCTCTCTCTCTCTCTCTGTCTCCCCTTTACTGTCACTGCATCTGAGCTCTTGAACCCTCCTCCTCATCCCACCCTTCCAAGCCAAATGGTTTGCTGTTGCTGTTACGTACCATTCTGATCTATTCTGGCAGGAGGGCAATGACATCACCCTGTTGCTGTGACTACAGGTAAACATCCTCCGGCAGCACAGGATCCTTTTAGGCATCATAGCTTCCAGCCAGCGAGGCACAGGCCTGGAAACCCAAGCCCAGATGGCCAAAGAGTGCAGAGTCGGGTCCCCCCCTTCTTTCCAAGAGGGAAAAGGGTCTAAGTCAGTGGTTCTCAGACACTGAGATGGGAGCCCCAGGGGGGCTGGAGAGTCGCTCAAGGGGAGTACAAGGCTTGGGAGCCCTGATCCCTTTCCTCCTCCTCCATTTCTCAAACGCTTTCTGCCCTGGAGGTGAAGAGAAAGGCCAGGAGAGTGTTTGGAGCCTCTGCCTGAGGGTGGAGGAGGAAGAGGAGGAGAGCCATTTTCTTATAAAATGTTAACATATGAACATATCTGAATCTGTGAACAAAAATACGCACATTAAACAATCAAAATATTTTTATTTATATATTTTGTTGAGCGGAAGGTGGGCATGGTGTCCCCTTTGAGAAGTTTTGCCTTGAAGCATAAGCCTGGAAGTGCTCCATGGTGGATGCCCCAGACAACTCTCTCTCTCCCTTTTTTTTTTTAATCAATCAATCAATCAATCAATCATTTTATTGCAGTCAATGACCATGTTAAATGACCATATTCTCAAATTCATATGAATACATAAAATACATACATTCTGCATTAGTAAGATACATACACCTACAGACATCAGTAAAATATGAATATAAATGTAAATATAAGTCATAAAGAATATAAAATATAGACATAAACTATAACCGCATACACAGATAGTAAAAACCTAATCATTTCGTAAAACCCTATTTTCACAGATCTTAATTGGAGCAGCACAAAATTTTGCTATCTTGGTCAACATCTCTGTGTACTGTCCTGACATCAAAAGAGTATAAAAAAACCTCTGAACGACCAGGGAATGCCTTTATATATGGTTCAATAAGAGTTTCCCGAATTCCAAGATGAAAGGGAATTCTCCCTTTTCTGACACTCCCCAGCAGACTAGTAGTGGAGAGGCTACCTTTGTGTCCTCTTCTTGTAGCCCCATGGAAGCAGGGACTCTCTCTCATCTAAAGCCTAAAGTGCTGACTTGTAAGGCTGGCCAGGTATTTTTACCCCAAAGAGCTTATCTGCCTATCTCCACCTCCTGCTTCACTCCTACAGAGGCCTCTTCCCTACCCCCCCCCCCCCCCGCCTTGCAATGCATGTTTAATTGAACCTTTTTTGCCTCTTGCTATTTCTGAAATAACTGAGAGGTGCCATTTTAATGGGCAGTGTTGTGTAACTGGTTACGTAAGTCACCTCTGCTCCCAAAAGATGCCCCTCTCCACTCACACACACAGCGTTGTGCGTTGTGCGTTGCAGCAGCGCGTGATGGCCTTCTTGTTAATAAAAGGCAGTGACAGCCTTGTTAGTCCTCCCGAGAGAAGGCTGTATTGGGAACTTCTGAGTATTCTGTCAAAAGCTTCATCACCTCCGAGTGTCATCAGTCCTGAGGTGGAAAAAATTGAAGGTGTGAGGATTTGAGTGGCTTGTGGGTTTTTTGCATTTTTGTATGTGTGTGCAAGGGTGCAGAGTGGAAGCTGCTTGTCATATCTTCAGATGAAGAATTTTAAAACAAACATGATTTTAAGACTGTCCTGTTCAGAAACCAGTTTTTCTTGCAGTTTTTATTCTGGATTAATGGATGGCACCCTCTCTACCAGTGAACCTAGGGAGTGAGTGTTGACAGAAAGGGAACCAAATTGGGGCCACTGAGAAATAAAAAAGTAGAATTTACATCTGCATTTGTAGAAGTACACGTTTTAAGAAAGCAACAGGTAAGAGGTTAAAAGATAAAGGCTTTCCCTTGACAAGATTTTCTAGTTGTGACTGAGTGTAATAATAGTAATAATAATAAAATTTATTTATATCCTGCCTCTCTGAGTGTAGGGGGTGGTGTTCATCTCCATTACTAAACTGAAGAGCCAGCATTGTCAAAGACAGCTCTGTGGGCCATGTGGCCAGCATGACTGCACAGAATGCTGTTAAACTTCCCCTCTGAAGTGGTACCTATTTATCTCCTTGCAAGTTTACATGCTTTCAAGCTCCTAGGTTGGAAGAAGCTAGGACTAGTGACAGCTCACTCCATCACGCAACACCCGGGCATCAAACTGCTAATCTACCAGTCTTGCAGTTGTCAGAGTCAGCATCTTAACTGTTGAGCCACCATGCCCCTAACAGCTAGGAGCCCCCTCCCAATAATATTCAAAGAGCATATCCAGAAATGTTTTAAGTTTTTGAATCCACACTTAAAAATTTATATTTTCTTAAATCCTGAAATGTTTAAGTTCAAATTCTGCATACTTTGGGGTTTCACTAAGCATTGTGAGTGGATGTTTAGGGGAATATCTTAGTTTTATTTTGTCCATGTAGTCCATGCTGTGACTTCTCTCCACTCTCATGTTGTCCTGGTTCTTGTGATATCATCAAATCATAGAGTTGGAAGCGACCACAAGGGCCATCCAGTCCAACCCCGTGCCATGCAAGAACTCACAATCAAAGCACCCTGAAAGATGGCCATTCAGTCTCTGTTTAAAAACCTCCAAAGAACGAGACTCCACCACCCTCTGAGGCAATGTGCTCCACTGTCTAACAGTTCTTACTGTCAGGAAGTGCCTCTTAATGTTGAGGTGGAATCTCTTTTCCTGTAGTTGCATTCATTGTTCTACGTCCTATTCTCTGGAGCAGCAGAAAACAAGTTTGCTCCCTCCTCAACATGACACCCCATCAGATATTTAAACAGGGCTATCTTATCACCTCTTAACCATCTCTTCTTCAGCTCCCTAAGTTTCCAGACCCTTCACCATTTTGATCGCACTCCTCTGTACATGCTCCAGCTTCTCAACATCCTTTTTTAACTGTGGTGCCCAAAATATACACAGTATTCCAGGTGAGGCCTGACCAAAGCAGAACAGAATGGCACTATTACTTCCCTTGATCAAGACACTATTCCTCTATTGCTGCAGCCTAGCGTTGCATTGGCCTTTTTAACTGCTGCATCACACTGTTAACTCATGTTCAACTTGTAGTCTACTAGGATTCCTAGATCTCTTTCACATGTAGTCTTGTTAAGCCAGTTGTCCTCTATCCTATATCTATGCTAGACTGCCATCCTTCCTGCTGTCCTTTTAACTTTGTTTCTTTGTTTCAGCAGGCCTTTGAAATCTGGTTGCTCAAGGGTAACAAGCCTTGAACAATGTGCTGTTCTGTCTATTTGTTGTTTTCTTTTTAATGGCTTTCAAAAGCATATAATAAATTACCCCCTGAGAGGTCAAGCAGGGAATTAGGACTGTACTGGAGGCGATGCACATTCACAATGTGCTAATTTTTATGTGGAGGAAGATTTAGAACATCAACTGAATCTGTGTAACATGTAGAATGGCATTTTTTCATTAACAGCACAGGCAGAATGACTTCCTTCCACCAGCCCCACCCCATGCCTGCTTCCTTCCTACTCCTTGGATCTGTGTAGCTGCCATCTTTGTGATGCTTAATCTTCATGTTTTCAAGAAGTCTTCTGCCGTGGTCAAGAGTCTGAGTTTGCTCAAGCAGATTGCACCGCACCAATGTGTTGAAATGTCAGCTAGTTGCTAGGTGCAGCCTGGCTCTGGAGAGCAGAGGTGAATCAGAATGGCTTACCCTTGTGGCTAGTGCTCCGTTCCCAAATGTGAGGCTCTTGTCTGGAAGCCGGAGAGGCTGCTTCCTTTTTCATACCAAGTCAGGAGTTGGGCACGTGCCGGCCTGTGGCGAGGCAAGCTTTAAAGCTGCTCTGAGGCCGTGACTCAACAGCTGGAGCGTGTTCAAAAGCAGCCTGGCAAGGCACATTTCTCCTTGCCAAACAGCCCAAATCAGCAACCGTGTATGTGTGTGTACATACTGCACTTGCTGTTGGAGACAGTCAGCCAAGTTTCTGAACTAGAAATCTAGGGGGCTTGCTTCTCCCAGTATTATTCTTTTTTGGGAGGAAATATTTGAAACTGGGAAGCAGCCACACAGATAAAATGCAAGGTGACAGATGCCTGTATTAGGCCGTTCCTTGAGGAAACAGAATGCTTGTTTGCATTTGGTTCTTGGCTGACCTAATGCTGTGTGCCCCCCCCGCCCCCCACTTTCTGTTAGCTTGCTTGCTCCCTCCATTGCAACCCCTGCATAAAACATTCTGCCACCCATTAGAAGGGAGGAAGAGGATTTTCCAGTTGTATTTTCTAGTTAATGCAAAAACCATTAGGCTGGGTGTACTGGAGGGAAGACTGTAGTCTGGTAGGATTCTTTACAGTGGGGTTTGGGTTGGCAGCCCTCCAGATATTGGAATTTAGTTCCCAGTTGCACTAGTCCTAAGAAAAAATAAGTATGAACTATTATTATTATCATCATTATTATTGTTTTAGAATGACGGATAAAATATATTAAGACAAGCTATATCTTTACTTCTGCCACATATCATTCCTAAAAAACTATGCAGCAGGTAGACTTTTATGTATCTCACATCATTGTAATTCCTGGCCTTGGTTTCTTTTTCTCTGTTCCTTTTATAGAAATGAGTTCTATGGAGCATAAAAGGAGAAAAATTAATTTTCTTTAATGGCAGTTTCTTTTGTTTTAATGAAGGGATTTTGTTTTTAGTTTTCTGTGGGTTTTCCAGGCTATGAGGCCATGTTCTGGAAGACTTTATTCTTGACTTTTAGCCTGCATCTGTAGCCACAGATGCAGTGAAACATCAGGAATAAAGTCTTCCAGAACCCAGCCACGTAGCCCAGAAAACTCATAGAAAACTATGAATGCCAGCCATGAAAGCCTTCAAAACATTGGATTTTGTTTTGTTTTGTCTGCTCCTCATAAATTGGCAAATCAAAAAGATTCAGGTATTCTTTTCAGTTTAAAGAGCTTGTATTCATAACATAATATTTTAAAAAGTAGATACAATTCATAATTATTGCCTGAGTAAACTGTACCTTTAACATGTTGAATATGACATTTCTATCCCAATCCAAGTATATGTTATGTTCATAAGCTAACAAAGTGACTTTCAAACTCTAAAGGGTGGTAATATTGCATTTTTTTTCTGGGGGGGAAATCCCCCCCTTCTTCATTGGGAAGGGATGTCTTTCTTGCCTCCTCTGCTGCTGCCTCTTTTAGCTGTATGAAACTGGTAAAGCTGTAATACTTTCAGATTAAAAATTGCCAAATTTAGAGAGTAGTAAATGTAAACAAACTAGGGCACTTTTGTGGTTCATCTCTTTCACTGTTGCTGTTATTTGCTCCCAAGTCTCCTTACTTTATTGTGTTTCCTAGTGAGCCATATCTTCTCATGATATGACCAAATGTACAACAATCACAGTTTTATCATCTTGGCTTTTAGGTGATGTTTAGACTTCATTTGTTCTCAGACCCATTAATTTACTTTTTTAGCAGTTCGCAGTATCCATAAAACTCTCCTCCAGTGCCACATTTCAGTATCCATAAAACTCTCCTCCAGTGTCACATTTCATATGCATATGAAACAGACTACCCCTTTGCGCCAGCTTCTCAGCTTAAGGGTGTGTCGTTTAGACGACGCACGCCCCGACAATGCCCCCAAGCCAGCATCATGCCACCCATCCAACCACATGGGGGGCAGTGGTGCGGCACTCCAGCGGTGCGGCGTTTATATGCTGCACGCTGCAAGAGCGCCAAAAAGCCACCACTGCGGTGGAAAAGCTGCCTTTTTTCTGGCACAAAAAGGAGTGACATTTTGCTGCTTCTTTTTGCACCAGAAAAAAAGCTAGAGTGAGGCCATGGCGTGCGGTTGCTGCGTTGCCCACCTGGCTTTCATAATGCCCACCTGGCATTATGTCGCCTCTTTGGGCCAGTCTGTTTTGGCCCTTAAAAGAGGTAAATGGGTGCTCTCATTACTTCCATTGCAGTATTTGGGGGGGGGGGCATTAAAATGATGGCATTGTGCTCTTTGTCTGTAAAACTGACTGGTGTTTGAATATCACTGTTAAACTGAAGAGGTAATGAATTTAATGATAGGCTAAGTGCTCAGCATACCAGTAGAGGGACTGCTAAAATCTCAACTCTCCATGTGACTACAGGGCAGATAGCTTTACATTTACTTCTAGATAATTCAATCAAGTAACATACTGTGATGAAATTCTTAGGAAACTCTGACTCCATTTTACGCCTCTGTTATGTGATCTAGTGATGTGTACATAGGAGGGGCATAGAAAGTTAGTATTCAGACAGCAGACAAGTTGCATGCAGTCGTTGAGGTCAAAATGTTTTGGCAAGCCTGCAGAGGTTTCCTAAGAAAACCATGGTGGTTTATAGGCACCCTTGAAGTAAATATTGCCACAATATAGAAGCCAGTTGTGGATTGCACTCGTGTTGTGTTGCAAGGTGTATATATGTGTGTTGAGGCAGGGTTTGAGAGAAATCAACTTCTTTCTACCAAGTTGTGGTTTTTTGTTTCTGAGTATTTGGAGGAAATGTGTAGCTGCTGATTCTGTTGTGTGACTCAGCCGCTCTTCCAGGCAGCCTCCAGATGATCCATCTTTGACTGGCTGGTGCTAACACTATGTGGAATCTGCTTTGTAACGGGATACACCATTCTGGTATTTTTATATCAATTCATAATTTCTTCTTCAGCACAGCAGAGAGGAGTTGCCTCTTTGTTAGTAGCTGTGGAAAACTAAATTGGCCATGTATATACAGTGAGACCTTGCTAGCCGCAGATTTGGAATTAGTGGATTTAGCATCCACTGATTTAAATGAAGAAACATTTAATTTTTTTTAAACCTGCGATTGATAGCGGCCAGGCTGAGAAGCAGTCTTAGGGCAATAAGGGGGGCTTTGGCAGGAAGCTCCAGACACCAGGGAGGCATTCTTCCTGCTTCTACTGCAGAAAGAGTGTAGGTAAGGTGCTGGGGTGGGTGGGCTTGCCCCCCCCCATCGCTTCTCATTGATTGAAATCCATCCTGGGAAGGAGTTAACTAAGGCAGGCAGGAGCAGCAAGTGCCAGACTGTTGGAGCTTGGGTTTCCCTATGTTCCCTTCCATTCCCCCACTCTCTCACCCCATGTTAAACCTCCATTGCTGCCCTGAAACTGCTTCTCAGCCTCGTTACTGTCAATCGTAGGTGCATTTAAAATTTAAAATTTACTGACTTAAGCATCTGTGGTGTTGTTTTTATCCATTGGGGTCCTAGAACCAAACCTCTGCAGATAACAAGGGCCCATTGTAGTAGTAGTAGTAGTAGTAGTAGTAGTAGTAGTTGTAGGCTATGAAACACCCTTAAAGACATGAAAGCATGAAAGGCTATGGAACACCCTTAAAGACATGGGAGTGTCAGCACATCTGATAGTCCTGATGAGGAATCTGTACTCAGGACAAGCGGTTACTGTCGGAACAGAACATGGAGAAACAGAATGGTTCTCAATTGGCAAAGGGGTCAGACAAGGTTGCATCCTTTCACCTTATCTGTTCAACTTGTGTGCAGAACATATTATAAGAAAAACAGGCTTGGAGGAGTGAAAATAGGAAGAAGGAATATCAACAATCTGAGATATGCAGATGACACCATAATACTAACAGAAAACCTCAAGACAGATCAAAGAAGAAAGTGCAAAGGCAGACTTACTGTTGAACATAAAGAAAGCAAAAATAATGGCCACTGAGGACCTACACAAGTTCAACCTAGACAATGAAGAAATAGAAATAATAAAAGAATTCCCATACCTGGGATCAAACATAGATAGAAGTGGGGACTGCAGACAGGAATCAAAAGAAGATTAAGAATGAGGATGGTAGCTATGAAAGAACTAAAAAAGATTCTACAATGCAAAGATATACAACTCAGCATAAAAGCTAGAATCATACAAGTCATTGTATTTCCTATTACCATGTATGGATGTGAGAGCTGGACAGTTAAGAAAGATAATAGGAAGAAAATCAATGCATTTGAGATAATGTGGTGCTGGAGAAGAGTGCTGAGGACAGCCAAAAAGACAAACAAGTGGGTCCTAGAGCAGATCAAACTGGAAATCTCCCTGGAAGCTAAGATGACCAAACTGAGGCTGTTGTATGTTGGACACATCATGAGAAGGGAGGACTCTTTGAAAAAAAACACAATAATGCTGGGTAAGGTGGAGGGAAGTAGGAAGAGAGGAGGGCCACATGCTAGATGGATGGACTGTATTAAGGAGGCCACTGGTATGAAGGGTTTGCAGGATTTAATCAGAGCAGTGGAGGACAGAGGGCCTTGGAGATGTCTCATCCATAGGGTTGCCATGAGTCAAGATTGACTTGAGGGCAGTTACCAAAATAATAATAATAATAATAATAATAATAAATCAATTCTTTCCTGCCTCACCTCAAAGTGGGCTAGAGCATGCAAAGCACTATTACAAACACATAAAACCACAAGTTAAAATACAATACCATAAAACCCTTAAAATACACCCATATGAGCATATTCTTTAGAATATACAAATTAAAAATTCATGATTTAAAATTTTTTGGATGGGCCTGCTGGAAAAGACATGTGCTTAATGCTGTTTTAAATGCAGTCAGTATTTTCAGCTGTCATATATCTTCCAACAGGTCATTCCAATCTGGGGCAGCAGACCAAAAGGTCTTTCGGAGAACCATTGCCAGTCTAGTCCTGACCAATTGGCACAAACATTTCCCAGAGGACCTGAGTGTACTGGGCAAATTGTCCAGGAGAAGCCGATCCTGGCAATTGTGTTGGTAATTAGCTTACACTCCCGCTTAGGACATGCTTAAGCTTAGGACATGATAAGCAGTATAGGAGCTTAGGACATGATAAGTGGTATAGAAATTACTTGCTATTGCTATTGCTATTGCTAACCTGGATCCAAACCATGTAGGGCTTTTCAGATAATAACCAATACTTTATACTATGCTCAGAAACTAGTTGGCAGCCAGTGGAGTGATTTTAGGATCGGTGTAATGTGATCACTCCTGGATGTACCTGTAATCAGTCTGGCTGCCATATTCTGCGCCAGCTGGAGCTTCCAGCCTTGGTACAAAGGAAGCTCAATGTATAGCACATTGGAAAAGTCCAGCCTTGAGACTACCAGTGCAAGCATTACCATCTTTAGGTCCTCCAGTTCTAGGAAAGGCACAGTGTATCAGCTGAAGCTGATAACAGGCACTCCTGTCTGTCTGAGCTGACATCTGGAGAGAGAGATCCAGGAGCACTCCCAAACTGTGAACATAGTCTTTCAGGGGAAGTGTGTCCCCAACCAGAATTGGTTGACACACCTTGGGCCCCAGATTAGGACCCTTGATAATAAGCACCTCGGGTCTTGTCTGTATTCAGTTTCAATTTTTTTCTTCTTCATCCAACCCATTACCTTTTCCAGGCATTCCTTCAGAGGAGACACTCTATACCAGGGGTAGGCAACCTAAGGCCCAGGGGCCAGATGCAGTCCCCTGAGGCCTTTGGACCGGCCCCAGGCTGGTCCTGCTGCCGCCGCCGCCGCCCACCCGCCATGATGATATTGATTATTGTTGTTATTACTTGTTCTTGGGGTTTTCTTGGCAAAATCTCCACAGGGGTTTTACCATGGCTTTTCTGGGGCTGAGAGAGTGTGCATGCATATTTTTTAATTTTTTTAATTTTTAATTTTGATATTTATCTATTTATTTATGGTGCTTCGGCCCCCCAGTTGTCTGAGGGACAGCAACCTGGCCCCCGGCTCAAAAAGGTTTCCTACCTCTGCACTATACCTAGCTGAGCTGTTTTTGAAGGCATGGAGAAGTACAGCTCATCCACTTCTTATGTGGACTTAAGCCTCCGCACACAGTAAGCCTGTGAGCACACGGCCATAGGACTCAGTGGAACTTGAGGTCCCATGATATTTGCCATATGCGGGGGGGGGGGGTCCGGAACGATCCCCCATGTTTAGAAAGGGCCCACTGCACCTCACCCCATGCTGCTGGATGATCTTTCCTAGGTTTTGTGTAGATGTTAAATAGCATTGGGGATAGAATGGCACCTTGTGGTATGCCATATAACAGCTCCTTTTTTGAGGAGCAGTTATCCCCAAGCACCACCATCTGGAACCTGCCTGCGAGGTAGGGCTGGAACCACTTCAACATAGTGCCTCCAATTCCCAACACACACACACACACTCCAGCGTTCCAGAAGGATACCATGGTCGATGGTATCTAATTCAACTAAGAGGTCCAAGAGCACCAACTAAGTGGTCAAAGAGCAGGGATACACTCCCCCTGTCAGCGTTGACTGAAACCATCCACTAAAATGACCATAGCAGTCTCAACTCCGTATCCTCTTCTCATGCCAATTTGAAATGGATTGAGGAAGTGTGTGTCATCCAAGACCACCTGGAGTTGGAAGGCAACTGCCCTCTCGATTTCCTTGCCCAAAAAAGGAAGATTTGATAGTGGTCTGTAATTGTTAAGATGCAGAGAATCCAGGGAGGCTTTTTCAGCAGTGGTCTAACCACAGCCATTCACCTGGTTGCCTATGCTTTTTAAGGCTGTTTCACAACTTGTTCATGATTTAAAATGTGGTGCATTTTCCCCTCAGCCATGAGAACTAGGAACTTGCTATAAAGATGAGATCTAATGTTCTCAAGAGCCACTGTGACTCTGGAGAATATGGTTTGAATCCCGGCTCAGCCATAAAACTGAGTGAGTCACAATCTCTCAGCCCCAGGGGATGGCAATGGCAAACCTCCTCTGAAGAAATTTGCCAAGAAAACCCCATATTAGGGTTGCTGTAAGTCAGAAATGACCTGAAGGCACACAACAACAACAATGTTCTTGATACACCTAATCCTGTGCCAGAATAGAATCTTTTTGGCTTACTGTCAGAGTGAGAGAAATAAGGGCAAGCTATCAATCACATCCTTGGAAAGGACTGGAAGAACAGAGGGAGAATCTGTTTGCTTTTGTCACTGATGTATTTGAGAGCTATTCTGTTGCTTGCTGTCTCAGCTTGCCTTCCTTCGCACTGATCCCTCGGTGGCCTGTTAGAGTGGTGTGTGCCAAGTTCACTTGGTTGTTTGGCTTCACATCTAAGTGGTTAAAAATACCTGCTAGTGTGAAGCGGTGATGCTGTTGTGGCTTGCAAAGACCAGCCTATATTTTAGCCATACAAATGCTCTGTGTATAAAATAGTGAAAATCAAAATGAATGGGAAACCTTACATAATAGATTCCCCCTCCCATTTCCTTTTCTTTTTTAAGCTGCCAAATGATCAGAATGCTGATTTTTCCACATTGCTTTGGCTTCTGTGCCCCTCCAACCGTTCTCTGCAGAAATTAGTATTGCACAGAGGAGAAGTAAAAATAAAAAGTAACAGAAATAGAGTCATAACCCTGAATGCAACTGTTTAACCACTTGTGTGGGGGACGAAGAAAACTGCTAGAACAATGCAGAGAAATAGAGAATGACAGCAAAAAGGGAACAAATGTCCTCTTCCACAAGATCCAAGAAATCAAAGAGAAATTTAAACCAAGAGTGAGGATGCAAGAGAACAGATTATATAACTGGGTAGAAATAAAAAAAATAAAAATTTACACAATACATTAAAGCATTGTTGTTGTTGTTGTTGTTATATTAATTTATATCCTGCTCTTTCCCCAAAACTGAGCAGCTCACAATATTCAAAGAACAATACAGTTAAAAACATAGAAAAGTGGTTTGGTAAAATGGAATTAAATTTTTACAATATAAAAACATTGCTTATTAAAAGAATAAAAATACAGTTAAAAAGGTTAAAATTGTTTAAAACACTTAAAACAATTCTTTTTTAAAAGTCTGCCTGCATAAGATTTTAACCTGCCAGTGGAAGGACAACAAGGCAGGTTCTGATCTCCCTAGGAAGGGAGTTCCACACTCCAGGGGCAACCACGGAAAAGTTTATTTTAACATGTACATGAAACCGCTTGTGTCCCTACCAACTATACTTGTGATGGGGGTGGGACTGAGAGAAGGGCCTCTCCAGTGGATCTCGGGGACCAGGCTGGCTCATAGAGGGATATACGGTCCACCAGATAGACTGGACCTGAGCCATATAGGGCTTTACAGATCATAACTAGCACTTTGAATTGTACCCAGAAATAAACTAGCACCCAGTGGAGCTGTTTCAACAGTGGCGTTGTGTGGTCTCTGTAACCTGCCCCTGTTAACAATCTGGCTGCAGCTCTTTGAACCAGTTCCAGTTTCCAAACATTCTTCAAAGGCAGCCCCAAGTAGAGCGTGTTACAGTAATCCAAACAAGATGTAACCAAGGCATGTACCACCAAGGCCAGATCCAACATTTCAAGGAACAGGCACAGTTGGCATACAAGTTTGTAATGTGCAAAAACGCTCCTGCAGAGACCTGGGTCTCCAGGTTTAGAGCTGAGTCCAGGAGTACCCCAAACTGCAAAGCTGTGTCTTCAGGGGGAAGGTAACTCCATCTAACACAGGCTAGATGCGTATACCCTAATCTGCCTTCCGACTGACCAGAAGCACCTCTGACTTGTCTGGATTAAGTTTTAACTTGTTTTTCCTCATCCAATCCATTACTGATGATAGACAGTGCTTTAGGACCATGACAGCCTCCTTGGATTGAGGTGGAAAGGAATAATAGATTTGAGTATTATCCACATATTGATGGCACTGAAGCCCAAAACTCCAGACGACCTCTCCCAGCAGTTTCATGTACATGTTAAATAGCATAGGGCAGTGGTCCCCAACCTTTTTATTGCCATGGACCGGTCAACGTTTGATAATTTTTCCATGGCCCACTGGGGGGGGGGGGGGTTGCGGCGTCGCGTTGATTATTAAATCAAAACAAGCAGTAGCAGGGCGGACCGGTACCATTTGTTCTGCGGACCGGTACCGGGCCGCGGACCGGGGGTTGGGGACCACTGGCATAGGGGACAACCCTGAACCCTGAGGGGCCCCACAGGCCAATGACCAGGGGGTCAGGCAGGAGTCCCCTAGCACCTCCTTCTGGGTTCGCCCTCCAGGAAGGAATGGAGCCACTGTAAAACAGTACCTAGAGGTCCCGTCCCAGAGACACGGCCCAGAAAGATACCATGGTTGATGATATCACAAGCCACAGAGAGGTCCTGCAGAACTAACAGGGACACACACACCCTATCCAGTTCCCTGTGTAGGTTATCCACCAAGGCAACCAAGACTGTGTTTGTTCCATATCCAGGCCAGAAACCAGATTGAAATGGATCTAGATAATCAATTTCATCCAGAAACCCCTGGAGTTGGGAAGCCATCACATAGAATCATAGAATCATAGAGTTGGAAGAGACCACAAGGGCCATCCAGTCCAACCCCCTGCCATGGAGGAACTCAAAATCAAAGCATCAGTGACAGATGGCCGTCCAGCCTCTGTTTAAAGCCCCCCAAAGAAGGAGATTCACACTGAGGGAGTGTGTTCCACTGTCAAACAGCTCTCACTGTCAGGAAGTTCCAGCTAATGTTGAGGTGGAATCTCTTTTCCTGGAGCTTGCACCCATTGTTCCGGGTCCTAGTCTCTGGAGCAGCAGAAAACAAGCTTGTTCCCTCCTCAATATGACATCCCTTCAAATATTTAAACGCAGCTATCATATCACCTCTTAACCTTCTCTTCTCCAGGCTAAATATCCCGAGCTCCCCAAGTTGTTCCTCATAGGGCTTGGTTTCCAGGCCCTTCACCATTTTAGTTGCCCTCCTTTGGACACGCTCCAGTTTCTCCACATCCTTTTTGAATTGTGGTACCCAGAACTGGACACAATATTCCAGGTGAGGCCTGACCAAAGCAGAATAGAGTGGCACTATTACTTCTCTTGATCTAGACACTATACTTCTATTGATGCAGCCTAAAATTGCATTTGCCTTTTTAGTTGCTGCATCACACTGTTGACTCATGTTCAACTTGTGGTCTACTAGGACTCCTAGATCCCTTTCACACGTAGTCTCATTAAGCCAGGTGTCCCCCATCTTATATCTATGCATTTCATTTTTCCCCCAAGTGCAGTACCTTACATTTCTCCGTGTTGAATTTCATTTTGTTAGCTTTGGCCCAGCTTTCTAGTCTGTTCAAGTCATTTTGAATTTTGATCCTGTCTTCTGGGGTATTAGCTACTCCTCCTAATTTGGTGTCATCTGCAAATTTGATAACTATGTCCCCAATACTGTCATCCAAGTCATTGATAAAGATGTTGAATAGCACTGGGCCCAAGACAGAGCCCTGTGGCACCCCACTGGTCACTTCTTTCCAGGTTGAAAAGGAGCCATTGTTGAGCACCCTTTGGGTTCGGCCAGTCAACCAATTACAAATCCATGTAACAGTTACTTTGTCTAGCCCACATTTTACCAGCTTGTTTGCAAGAATGTCATGGGGAACCCTGTCAAAGGCCTTACTGAAATCAAGATATACTATATCCACAACATTCCCTTCAGCTACCAAGCTAGTAATTTTATCAAAAAAAGAGATCAGATTTGTCTGGCATGACTTGTTTCTCTGAAACCCATGTTGACTTTTTGTGATTATGGAATTATCTTCCAGGTGTTCACAGACTCTCTGTTTAATATCTGCTCCAGAATCTTTCCTGGTATTGATGTCAGACTAACTGGACGATAATTGTTGGGATCCTCTTTTTCTCCCTTTTTGAAGATGGGGACAACATTTGCCCTCCTCCAGTCTGCTGGGACTTCTCCTGTTCTCCAGGGGTTCTCAGAGATTATTGCCAATGGTTCCGATATTACATTTGCCAGTTCTTTTAGTACCCTTGTATGTAATTTGTCTAGTCCTGGAGACTTATATTCATTTAGATTAACCAGGTATTCCTGTACTATCTCTTTACTTATTCTATGCTGAAATTCTCCTATTCTGTCTTCTGCTCTATTATACTCAGGTTGAGCACCCTTTGCCTTTACTGAGAAGACTGAAGCAAGGAAGGTGTTGAGTAATTCTACCTTTTCTCTGTCCCCTGTTAACTTTTTGCCATCTTCCCCACATAGTGGCCCTACCATTTCCTCCTTCTTCCTTTTGCTGCAGACCCAAAAACGCTCTTTTTATTGTTCTTAACCTCTCTAGCAAGCCTGAGTTCATTCTGCACTTTAGCTTTTCTGACTTTACCCCTACACATGCTAGCTATTTGTTTGAATGCCTCTTTGGTGATTTCCCCATTTTTCCATTTCTTATACATGTTCCGTTTAAAATTTAGTTCATTTGAAAGTTCCTTAGTCATCCATCCTGGTTTCTTGAGGCACCTCCCATTTTTCTTCCTCATTGGAACTGTTTGAAATTGTGCCTTCAGTATCTCCCTTTTGAGAAACTCCCATCCTTCTTGAACTCCCTTCTCTTTTAGTATTCTTGACCATGGGATCGCCCCCAGTATTTCTCTAAGTTTAGTAAAATCAGCTTTCCTAAAGTCTAGAATGCGTGTCTGACTATGCCTGGCTTCTCCTTTCCACTGTATAATAAACTCCAGGAGAACATGATCACTCCCACCTAAGGCTCCAACCACTTGCACCCCATCAAATAGGTCTTCCCTGTTAGTTAGGATCAGATCCAAAATAGCTGGCTCCCTTGTTGTCTCTTCCACCTTTTGGACAATGAAATTGTCTTCAAGTTTCATGTTCCAGTACCTTGCCCAAAAATGGTAGGTTGGACACTGGCTGATAATTATTCATTATAGCAGGATTCAGGGATGGTTTTTTTTTTAACAAAGGCCTCACAAGCGCTATATAGAAGAGATGAAAGGATGACAGATTTATTCGACACAAATCACCAGGAACAGATGGCATACCAATAGAGTCACAGTCTGAATCTACTTTATTTCTAACTAAAATCTATCAATGAATATAGAAAACAAAACAATGGTGCACAGATTGGAAACACTCAATACATTCCAGTCACCAAGGGGAACACCAGGGATTGCTGTAACCCACAGGGCAATTGCATTAATTTCCCATGCAAGCAAAGTAATGCCCAAAATTCTACAACAGACTTTTACCATATATGGAGTAAAAAATGTCAGATGTCCAAGTTGGATTCAAAAAAGGAAGAGGCACTAGTGATTGTATTGCAAACATACATTGGATAATGGAGAGCACCAAAAATTTCAAAGGAAAGCCAGCTTGTGCTTTATAGATTATAGCAAAGCCTTTGATTGTATAGATCATTAAAACTGTGGATCACTCTTAAAGAAATGGGTGTAACACAACATTTGATTATCCTAATGTGTAACCTAAACTCAAGAAATGAAACTACTGTGAGAACAGATTGCAGAGAAATTGAATGGCTTACAGTTGGCAAGGGGGTCAGGCAATGCTGCAACTTATCAGCCTGTCTGTTTAACTTTTGTGCTGAAAATATCATACATAAGGTAGGATTAAACTCAGAGGAAGGAGGCATGAAAACTTGAGGATGAAACATTAAGAATTTAATGTAGATGACATGTACTCGCAGAAAATAGCAAAAACTTGGACTGCAGAAAAAAGCAAAGGAAGAAAGTGCAAAGGCACATTTACAGTTAAACCTTAAGAAAACAAAAATAATGACCACAAATGATTTACATAACTTTAAAGTAGCTGCTGAATATTGAGTAGTTCAATATTTTCCATACCTTGGCTCAGTCATTAATCAGAAGAGAGAGTGCAGTCAAGAAATCAGAAGACTAGGATTTTAAAGGGGAGCTGTGAAAGAACTAGCCAAGATCCTGGAATGTAAGGATAAAGTTAGGGTTGTCATTAAGTATGCCATTGTTATGTATGGTTGTGAGAGCTGGACAGTGAAGAAAATAGATAGAAAGAAATGGACTGAAGAAGAGTTCTGCAGATACCTTCGACTGCTAAGAAGGCAAAAAAAGGTCTTTGAGCAAACCAAGCTTGGACTTTATCTAGAACCCATGATGACTAGAAAGAGACTGTCATACTTTGGCTCAGTAGAAAAGACAATACTACTTTGTAAGGTACAAAGCAGCAGAAAAAGAGGAAGACTGCATTTCAGGTGAATAGACTCAGTCGAGAAAGCCATGGCTGCCCTGAGTCTGCAAGACCTGAGCAGAGGAGTTGATGATAGGGGGACTTGAAGGTCTCTCATCCATAGGGTCACCATAAGTCAAAGTTGACTTGATAGTAGTTAACAACAACAATTACAAAGGGGGGGAGGAGTCACTCTAGAAATTGCCTGCCTACCCATCCATCTGCCTGTCGTGCCTGAATTAGAAAAAATAAAAAGTAAAACAGACAATTTTAGAGGCAGAAGAGACTGGAGGTCATCAGGTTCACCTCCCTGCCCAAGGCAAGAATTAATACCTTTTTAAAAAATCCCATCCTTCCTCCAAGAACCTACGGCAAGACTGTTTGTTCTCCTTCCCTTATCCTCACAACAATCCTGTCAGGCTAAGCAGAGAGAACAGCTGAGAGGAAACAAAAACATGACCTAAGAAGACCTAGTGGGCTTCATGACAGAGTGGAGAATTTGAATTAACCCCCCACCCTACCCCAGTCCTTGTCATATACTCTTAACTGCTATATTGTGGGTTGGCTTCTGTTGGCATTATATATTGTTCTCCCAGAGTTACCCCGCTGTCTCCTGCTGAATCTGTCTTGCCTCTGCCTTTTTCCCTACTGTATTGTGTCTCCCTTTCCCGCATCACTTCTGCATTTAAAAGAAGAATTAGAATTCTTTTCTGTTCTGTTCAGTGCTACCAGTTGTATGCTTTGCGTGGAAATAAATTACCTAATTTCACTTGTTTTTATCAAATGATAGATTTGGCCTGGGTTTGTTGACTAGAGAAGAAGGCTTAATACTTCAGTCCCAGGACCATCCCTTGCAGTTTGTCTTGAGGTTTCCATATGTTTTGCCCAGTAATGTGTAAACCCATCCTTTGCAAATATATGGACTGGAGGTATCATAGACATATGAAATTGGGTCATGGACCCATCTAGCTTTCTATTGTCTGCTCTGACTAGCTGCCGCTGTCCCATCTCTGTCTATCTATCTTTTTCTGGAGC
Source organism: Phrynosoma blainvillii (assembly GCA_026167975.1). Classification (NCBI taxonomy): domain Eukaryota; kingdom Metazoa; phylum Chordata; class Lepidosauria; order Squamata; family Phrynosomatidae; genus Phrynosoma; species Phrynosoma blainvillii. The sequence goes on along the minus strand of JANUYF010000011.1, from coordinate 16,023,180 downwards.
TGCTGTTGGGAGGGAAGAGTAAACCTAGGGTCTTTGTAATAAGCAAAGCCAGTGCTCTACTCCATGCTGTAGACTTCCAGGGATTCTGAAAAGCTAGGCCCTTAGTCTCTTGTGTCACATCCTTTAAATAGAAGGCTGTGAGAAGTTGTAGATCCAGTTGTAGATCCTCAAGGTAACATATGTGAACATCCTTCATAATATCCAGCCAAGCAGGTGAGGTTTGCTGGCAGAGGGCAGGAGGGCTCACATCTGCTTCTGAAGCTACCCATTCACACTTACAATCTCTAACCAGACACATCATTTGGGGCACATAGGGGTCCTGTCTACACTAATGTACACTCTGTTCTCTCTACTCCTACCCCTGTCCCTCTTTTTTTCTAGACTCTCAGCGCTCCCACCTGTCTTCATTCACCATGAAGTTGATGGACAAATTCCATTCACCAAAAATCAAACGGACGCCTTCCAAGAAAGGGAAGCAGCCTGACCTACTGGTAAAGACCCCAGAGAAAGTGGTGAACAAGGTAAGCCAGAAGGTGGTGGACAAGGTCATGTCCCCAGGAGCAGAGCCCACAAGGGCAGATGTTATGGCCACTGGTCCAAAATGCATGAGTTGATCTCCTGATCAGTTCATCAATTCTGGACCAATGGCCATAACATGGTGGTGGGTCAGGCAGGAAACCGGAGGAAATATGCACAGGGAAGCCTCACCTCCCCACCCCAGGCCAGAAGGCCCAGATTTTGTCCCAGAATTGAGAGGGTTCTGATGTGGCACTTTCAGGATACTAGAGAGTTGATCAGTTGCCCTGCTAGTTTCTCTATGCTCTATGCATAGAGGGTGCTGGATTGCACCTCTTGTGTTACCTCTCCATACTAGCTAGTGTGAAAGGAACTGCCATTCTGTCTTACAGAATGAGAAGAGGGCCTTTTTTTATATATATAGAATCACAAACTCGGTAGATGAAGAGAATGCTAGGGATGTATCTTGATTCAGTAAGGCCTTCAACAAGGTGCCCCATGGTATCTTTGAAAAAAGTTAGTAAAATGTGGGCTAGACAATGCAGCTGGTAGTTGGATTTGTAATTGATTGACTAATTGAATCCAAAGGGTGCTCATTAGTGGCTCTTCATCTTCCTGGAGAGGTGACTAACGGGAGGCCACAGAGTTCTATCCTAGGCCTGTGTTATTGAACTTAGAATCATAGAGTTGGAAGAGACCACAAGGGCCATCCAGTCCAACCCCCTACCAGGCAGGAAATCACAATCAAAGCATACCCGACAGATGGCCATCCAGTCTCTGTTTAAAGACCTCCAAAGAAGGAGACTCCACCACTCTCCGTAGGAGTGTGTTCCACATTGAACAGCTCTTACTGTCAGGAACTTCCTAATGTTGAGGTTGAATCTCTTTTCCTGTAGCTTCCATCCCTTGTTCCGGGCCCTATTCTCTAGAACAGTAGAAAACAAACTTGTTCCATCTAAAGAGGGCTATCATACAACCTCTTAACCTTCTCTTCTCCAGGCTAAACATACTGAACTCCCTAAGTTGCTCCTCGTAGTGTACGCTTCCAGACCCTTCACCGTTTTAGGGCCTGTACAGACTGCCAGTTTATTGTGGCACCAAAGCTCTCTGACAGAGAAGGCTCAATGTCTCAGAAAAAATACAATTCCCATGATAGCACTGAGCCTGGGCAGTTAAAGTGGACTCAATTTGCACTATTTCTAACAGTCTGCAAAGGCCCTATGATTCTGTGGAAAGGTAGATGCCTTTCACTGGCCTAGGATGGCAGGTGGCAGAGGGTTCCTCTCCAGTACCAGATTGTTGTCTTGGAACAGATTGGGTGTCAGCTTATTTCTTGCCCTATCTCTCTGTGTATTTGTTTTGCTTTGGAGGCCCATTGACTAGAGCAGAAATGGGAGTTGCTAAAAATAGTAGAAATTCCCACATGTGGCACATGCACACACTCTGCCTTTTCTTGAACAGAGGTTGGTAAACAGCATGCTTGTATATGTGTGATGGAGCTCCTTCTGGGTCAGCAGTTTCACCATTTGATTCATAACAATGGCAGACACAAAGCACTCCAGAAAGTGCTGCTATGGCATTCCTTTTCATTTGGGAAAGTAGAATTGTGGGATGCGGTCTGTTGGTTTCTAATGTCCCAGTTTCTTGGTCCATGTCATAGTGAGTACCTTAGAGGCTTTCAAGAGATACAAGCAGAGGAGTAGCAATTTAAATGCTGTGGATCTCCCATGATATTGCCTAGCCCTTCCTCTCCATTTCTTTGCCTTTTTTGAATTCCTTTTTTGTATGTGAGATGTTTATCTTTCCATTGTGGGAAACTAACACAGAATGTGCCACTTAACCTGGTATCTCACCTAAGCAAATACACTGTGGGAAACTGACATAGAATGTGCCTGGCTTGAGGTCCTTTGTAGGATGCCTTGTCCTACTCAGAACTCTCCTTCTGCAGCCCTGTGAGCCCATCAGGATCCAGAGATCCTGAAGGTGACCCTGTGGATCACAACTACTTGTGCAGCAAAATACCTTATTTTTCCCCCATATCCAGGCAAATTAGTTACCAAGATGTTGGTCCAGTTGCCAATTTGGCTGGGATACAGAACCTTTTTGGTTTGTGCATATTTAAGAGCTTTGTATGTGATTCTCAGATCACTTTCACACAAAAGTCACAGCAAAAAACTTTATAAAATATGAAGAGGCTGTGAGGTGCAGGGTTGGGCTTTGAGGGTTGCAAGAGGGGTCTGGGGACTGTATATAGCCCTTAGGTGCCCTTCCTCCACCCTTGCATTAGGGAATGCTTGCCCAGGGGACCCTTTAACATTGTCTAGGACTCCCTGTATTTCATTGCCATTTTTCCATCATGCAATCTGGAAAGTGGCTTACATAGGTAGCCAACAAGATACAGTCAGCAAATGCCAGTCAACTACTCTTTGATTCTACAATTCTAAATCAATATGTTCATCCATCCTTTCATTTGATAACATCAACATCCTGCCTTTCTGCCCTGAGCTCAAGGTAGCATGTGTGGTTTTCTCCATGTCCTCCCCTTCTGATACTCACCCTCACCTTGCAAGGCAAATCGGGCAGAAATGAAGTGACAGAGCCAAGGTCACCCAGGAGATTTCATGGCTCAGTGGGGAGCAGAAATTCATCTTCCCAAATCCCATTCCAGCACTTGAACTACTCCACCTCATTGGCACTCTGTTACATAAAATCATCTCAAAACACTATTTGCCTTGTTTCACTAGAGGAAGCAGAATGGGCAACATTTGCATGGTTAAAAGAAGCACTGCTCTCATTTCAGTTGCTGACCACCTGGAAGTAATAATATCCATTGAAGACTTGTAAAATTAAACTCTGATTTCCCATCTTGTCTCTTTGTTTGTACAGAAAAGCAAATAAACAACTCCTTGACTGCTTCTCCCAGCCAGTTGCTTGATCTTTGTGCGCTTCCCTTCTCTTGCCATATGTAGATATTGCTGTTTTATTTTCCTAACCTGAAATAACAGTGTGATTTGTTCTTTTTTATTGTACAGATTGTACAGATTTTTTTATAGTGCACCTTTTAATCTTTTCTGTTGAAAAGCATCTGTTAGTATTTCTAATCAATAGTACAATAGTTATAAAAAGAGGCAAAGGAACTGTTGTCAGACTGCAAGAGTGTCCAGCAGATAAGGAAACATATTTGGTCCTAGGTTTAACATCAGTGTATCTTTCCCAGAATCTAACTTGGCTGGAGGAGAAGGAGAAGGATGTTGTGAGTGCCCTGCGCTATTTTAAGACCATTGTTGATAAAATGGCCATCGACAGCAAGGTGCTAGAAATGCTGCCAGGATCTGCAAGCAAAGTGCTGGAGGCCATCTTGCCACTGGTCCAGACTGACCCCCGGATCCAGCAGAGGTGAGTTTGCCACAGGGGAGGAGGTGATCTCCAGACTGGTCAGTGCTTTTTCTAAAGAATTGCAGCGAAAGCCTTGGCCATGTCTTTCACATCCATTTGTCATTCTGTCTCTGGAAATTCCTGGCTGTTTGGAATTTTGGAGCATGTATATATTGAGTCAAACTGTTGGTCCACCCATCTCAGCACTCTCTGCACCATGGATGCACTTTAGGCTATGGGGCTAGATATGGACCTTGGGGCTTCCCCATGAGCCCACACCTGATTCCCAGAAGTCCAGTATTCAGTGATTTCCCAGCTTTTGTATTGGTTTTTACCCTCAGCTGAATAAATTGAAGAGCCTTTCTAAAGACTTGGTTACTGGTAGTAAAACATTAGCCTGAAAAATAGTGGTATCGTTGGTCTTAGCCTTTTGCTTTTGACTCCAACCACTAGAATTTGCCTGTCAAAAAGATCTCTGAATGTGACACTCAGGCTGAAAGATGTCCCTCATCCCCAGCCTCCATTTGTCTCCACAGTCTCAGGCTGAATCTTTCCCATCTGGAAAGAGTAATCCTGATCTGGGGATTCTATTGAACCTGACACTTTCTACATGTGAAGCAGATGTTTTACCACTAAGTTACAGTTCCACATTTATAATCACCTGTTTTCTTCCTCTGTGCATGCCTCTTTTAGTAGACTTCAATCTGAAAACGATCTGTATAATCTGTACAGCATATTAAAATGCAAAACACAGTTAAAAAGAAAATACATAAAACCAACAGTTAAAATACAGTACTATAAAACTATTAAAGTACACTTATATGAGTACATTCTTTAAAATATAGAAATTAAAAAATCATGTTTTAAAATTGAATGGGTAAGCCTGCCGGAAGAGATGTGTCTTTACGGCTGTTTTAGATGCTGATAGCGGTGTTGTTATGTGTGTGTGTGTGTGTTGTATCTCTTCTGGCAGGTCATTCCCCAGTCTGGGACAGCAGAGGAAAAGGTCCTCTGGGAAACCGTTGCCAGTCTAGCCCTGGCCAATTGGAGCAAACACTTCCCAGAGGACCTAAATATACAGGGCAGATCGTAAGAGATAAACTGATTATGTTGATAACCTAGACCCAAACAATGTAGGGCTTTAAAAGTAATAACTAACAGTTCGTACTTTGCCCGGAAACTAGTTAGCAGCCAGTGGAGTGACTTTTAAGATGGGTTTAATGTGATCACTGCAGGATGTACCTGTAATCAGTCTATCTGCCATATTCTGAACCTGTTGGAGTTTCCGGCCTTGGCACAAAGGTAGCCCAATGTATAGAGCATTGGAGAAGTCAAGCCTTGAGTACCAGCACATGCACTACCATCTTTAGGTCCTCCAGGTCTAGGAAAGGACGCAGTTGGTATATCAGCCAAAGCTGATAACAGGCACTCATGACCTATCTATCTGAGCTGGTATTTGGAGAGTCACAGTCTCTCAGGGGGAGTGTGTCTCCATCCAGAACTGATTGACACAACTCAGACGCCAGATTAGGACCCATGATAGTAAACTCCCCTTTCTTGTCTGGATTTAGTTTCAATTTTTTTTCTTCATCCAACTCATTAACTTTTCCAAGCATTCATTCAGAGGAGACACACTATCCTTAGCTGAAGCTGTTTTTGAAGGCACGGAGAAGTATATTTGGGTGTCATCAGTGTACTCAAAGCATCCTGCCCCATGCCTCTGGACGATCTTTCCCAGTGGTTTCATGTGGATGTTGAATAGCACTGGGGAGTTCTTCCTAACAACATTAGGAACAATTTCTTGACAATAAGAGCTGTTTGACAGTGGAATATGCTGCCTTGGAGTGTGGTGGAGGCTTTTAAGCAGAGGTTGGATGGCCATCTGTCAGGAGAGGTTTGATTGTGTATTTCTTCATGGCAGAATGTGTTTGGACTGGATGGCTCTTGTGGTCTCTTCCAACCCTATGATTCTGTGAATTCCTGCTCTCAAGAATTCAGTCTCCCTACTCTACATAACTCAGTCTAAGGCCCTCTTGGTCAGTTTTTTTAGCCTCTTAAAAATGTTCCTGCCAACTGCTGTGAGGTGCAACTCATCACTTGGCAGAAGTCCATCTTTATGAAACCACAGCCCCTGGTCCAAGAAGCCAAATTGTTTCTGGCGGCACCATCTGCAGAGCCAGTTCTTCCACTTCCATTGCACTTCTCTACCTTCCTGGGTTGTATCATTCAACTGGGAGGAGAAACAAAACAATAACTTGTGCATTAAGTCCTTCAGCTTCCTACTCACAGCCTTGTAATCCCTTGTGATATTCTGAATGCTGTGCCTTGCAATGTCACTGGTTCCCACATGGACCAAAGGGAAAGGATAACAATCAATGGCCTTAATGAGCCTTACCAGCCTTTCTGTTATATCACAGATTTTTGCCCCAGGGGACAGCACACCTCTTGAGATAATCCTGTCAGGCCCACCAACCATTGTTTCTCTTCCCCTCAGCAGGGAGTCCTTTCCCACCACCACATACCTCCTTTGAGGATTGGCAAGGACCATTTAATGTGCTGAATCTGTGGAGACAGTGTCTCAAAGAAAATGTCCAATGTGGGTTAGTACACAAGTGACCAGACATGAAAGGGTCACTGGCAGCCATATTTACACAGCACTTTCCACCAGGTGCTGTATCATAGGAAGTGACATCAGCTGATGGTCACAAGGTGCTGGAAAGCACCGAAAAGCCTGCAAAACTGCCAAGTTACCATGGATGAGTGACAGGTGTCCAAAGGAAGAGGCAGGGCCAGAAGGCCACATGGAACCCTGAGTATATAAGGGAGTTGCCTCAGGACACATGTGTTGGTGGATTGAGTGTGGGTTGTTGTTGGATGGTTGTCGTTGTTGCTGTGGATCGTGTATATAGCCTTGTACATAGAGGAACCAAGATTAAAGCCTCATCTGAGAGAAGTCTGTCTGTAGAGTCTCTTTACTCTTTCTGGAAGGGGAGAGGTGCTCCTTCAGTCCAGGAAAAGAGTCCAAAGAGTAATCTGAAGGAATAGTCAGAGTCCAGGCAGAGTTCAAAGCAATCAGTCAAGGAACCAGGTACCAGGAAGGATGGTTGTCACAAGCTACTGCCTGCAGCTGAGAAGGTGGTGACACTGGTGCTGCACGTTGACAGGGATCATCACGCGCTGTGTAACCACACTAAGGGCCTTTACAGACTGGTAGAAATAGTGCAAATTGAGTCCACTTTAACTGCCCTGGCTCAGTGCTAGGGAATCATGGGAATTGTATTTTTTTCTGAGACATTGAGCTTCTCTGTCAGAAAGCTCAGGTGCCACAATAAACTACATTTCCCATGATTCCCTAGCACTGAGTCAGGGCAGTTAGTGGACTCAATTTGCACTATTTCTGGCAGTCTGTAAAGGCCCTAACAGAATCTTCCTGTTTTATCCTTGGGAAACTAGCCAAATTCCCAGTATAAAGCGTCAGCATAAGCAAAGAGAGAGGATGAGAGAGTCCAGCTCACCAAGTCATCAGTAAAAAGGCTAATCCAGTCCAGGTCCTTCACGAGTCAATATTAAGTCCAGGAATAGAGTCCAAAGAGTAATCCGAAGGAATAGTCAGAGTCCAGGCAGAATTCACAGCAATCAGTCAAGGAACAAGGCACCAGTGTGGCTTTCTCTCAGGAAGGATGGTTGTCAACCATACTGGACAAAGGGAGATGCTGGCATATTTATTATCCATCTGAGTCGCACAGGTTCTCTCTATTTGCAGCATGCTTCTTGTTTAAATGCTGAGAGTGCCAGCATTTTTCTCTTTCCTGATGTCTCTCTTCTGGGGTAGGCATTGATAAGTCTGGCTCTTTATCTGAAGGAAGAGGCTGCAGGAAACTTTGCTCTTGGGGCTGCTGGGAACTTAGGCCCTGTGCTGGCTCTCCTTTCATCTGGAGCTGCTGCAGCCCTGGCATGACCTCTGGACTTATAGATTCTCCATTAGAGCCTTCAGATGCAGAGGACATGCCAGGATCCTGGAGGCAGGGTACAACACCTCCAAGGCCATCTAGATGCTCTCTGAGAACTGACCCTGTTGCTCTTGTAACTTGTTCCTCATAATACCTGATAAAGGAGAGAACTTTGAATTGATTTTGTAGCTCAGCATTCACAAAATTATCCCTGTTCCATCCCTTCAGAGCAAAAGGCTTAATAGCAGCAAACCCCAGCCTCCAATCCTTCATTCTCACCTGCCTCTGGGGAATGTGCTAGCCAACCACATGGCTGCTGCACTTTTGCTCATTCCTTTGCAAGACAGAAGCGGGTGGGGCAACATGAAGAACTGGTAGCCAGGGTTTGCCACATCTAAGCCTTTCACTCTGCTTGGATGGGTTCTGTCCCAATTGCCCTCTTCTCCCCCACACTTTTTTCTCCCACTACCCCAAGACATCCAGGACATCTTGCATTCCCTATGATGGAGGCAGCCCAGAGTTCCTCTTTGGGAGGAATGCCACAGGAGTGGCAAGGGGATGTCTTCCCCCTCAGCCCCCCTTAAAGTCTGAGCTTTTTCTGTTTGTTTTGTTGAGCAAACTGGATTTCCCCCCATCTCTTTTTATACTTTTTACACAACCAAAAAGAGAAAAACTCCATGTGATGAAAGGAACAGCTACTCACTAGGGCTTGCTAGATGCAAGAAGAGACTGAGGTGAAAACATCTCAGCTGCATGCATGTCCTATGCTGCAGTCATCAAGTGTCCCAGAAATCAGGTAGTTAGAATACAACAGCTTTTGGTCAGTTAATTCAGTCCAGGTCAGTTACAGAGTATCCAGCAGGATAAAGGGCGAAGCAAGAGGGTGGTCATCAGCCAGTGCAGAGGTCATTTAGCAAGTCAGTAGTCCAGATAAACAAAGTCAACAGTATATCATATATCATAGCCAGTCCAAGGTCAGAAGTGCACAAACACAAAAGAGTATTACTAGTCATCAAGAAGGATGGTTGAAAGCAAAAAGTGGCCAGGGAATGGCTAGGAGATTTATAGGCAGCTGTTCCAAGACCCCAGGTGCTTAATTAGGTCAGCATCTCCTACTTAACCTTTGGGAAGGTGCAATCTTTCTTTGTGCTTGATGAATGACAGCAATTGATCTTCAAAGCCTGCAAGTCCCTGCTGGGGAACAAGTCCCCTACTCTGCCCTGGGTTCTCAAACTCAGATAGAGCATTGTTATCAGGAGGTGCAAATTCCTGGCAATCTTCCTCTTTCTTTCCCTCTGAATCTTCAGATTCTAAAGGGCGAGTTATGACACTCTGCTTTGAATCTGCAGTTGGTTGAATCCAGGAAACCTGAGCCCGGAGATACAGCAGACTCACTGTACTTATATTGACCCATGAATAAGTTGACCCAGATTTTGGGGGTAGATTTTTTAACTAAAATTTCTTGTCTTATTCACAAGTATATATAATATATTGCCATGGGGTTGAGGGACAGCAATTTCTTTAAGCTCTGTGTGTGTATATGTTTGTGTTCTCATTCTCTCTTCCCACTGGTGGATTTTTGTCCCTGCAGTTCTGCTATCTCATCCTGCTACAGCCGTGTGTACCAGAGCCTGGGCAATTTGATACGTTGGTCTGATCAGGTGATGCTTGAGGGCGTAAACTCTGAAGACAAAGAGGTGGTAAACACTGTAAAGGGGGTCATCAAGGCAGTTCTGGATGGTGTCAAGGTAGGGTGTCCTTGCTCACTAACAACAGCTGTTAAAAAGTATATGAAATACCACATCCCCACTTGAGAATACCACATCCCCACTTGAGAACATCAAAATTCATTGGCACTGGCATTTAGGCTCGGTCTTTCCGGATGTATTTCTACAAATGGTTCTTTTTTATGATCTTTGTGACACATATGGATCATTCTGTGCCTGTGTGGAGAGCTTTGGAAGGTTCTAGAGCAGGGGTTGGCAACCTACGGCCCACGAGCCATACCCAGCCCGCTGAGGCCTTTCGACCAGCCCCTGCCCGGTTCTGCCGCTGCTGCCACCGCGCATGACTGCAGGCGCCATTTGGGTATCCAAAATGGCGCCTGTGCTTGCGCACGCATGTGCACAACGGCAGGTGCCATTTTGGAACGGCCAACAGTGACGGTGACGTGCGAATTTGCGTTCCAAAATGGCGGCCCCCATGCACGCACGCATGCGCACATACCTGACCATAGTTGTGAGAGGGACCAATCACCCAAGATGGTGACAAGATTGTTGGACAAGTAACAGACAGTCAAAATACACCCCTGGCACAAGGAATTCTGAGAGGTCCACTTTGGGTCCAATTCCTACTCTCTCAATCAATAGAACCTTGGAGTACCAGTGAAGAAGAAGAAGAGCTCTCTGACAGAGAAGACTAAACGTCTCACAAAACTACAGTTCCCAGAATGCACAGAGCAAGGGCAGTTAAAGCTGTCTCAAACTGGATTATTTCTGATTGTTTGTTTTATTCTTTTATTGTATAAGCTGCCCCGGTTGTATTATACAGAGAGGCAGGATATAAATAATAATAATAATTATTATTATTATTATTAAAAAATAAGAACAGATCTACAATAGGAAATGAATCTTCAGGATGGAGATTAAACAAGAACTAAGAATTGAACTAAAAGAGATAAGACAAACAGTGGAGAAAATGTCCCCAGATCTGAAACAAATAAAATGTAAAGTTGAAAATCTCAAAGAAAAAAGTTAAACTGGAAGAAGAGGTGGATAAAATAAAGACAAAACAAAAGTTAGAATTATATGAAAAAGGTGACATGGGAGAAAAACTACACAAGAAATGTGTCGAGATAATAGGTTCCCAGAGCAAAAAAGAAGATGTCCTAAATGAACTTTTACTACCAAGTATAGCAAGATTTTTGGGAAAAGAAGAACAATAACATCAGTTTGAAATGAAAGTAGGTAGAATGTTCAGACTGAACTCAAATTAAAAACAAAAGAAAATTTTCCATGATATTGTCATATATTTTGTAAGAAAGCAAAGGAATCAAAACAAAGAGAACAAGAAAGATCCCTCACCATTACCACCCCTCCTAACTATTAGTTCATTGTTCATTGCTTTCCATCTTCCTCAATTTTGAATTTTTTCAATTTTGAATGTGCTTTTTAACAACAACACACTGTCCACATTTGTATGCAGCATTTAAACAGAATTCCATAGAATCCTGACGTAATGCTGAATGAGCCATGTGTTGCTGGCCACCATTATTGTATTTTCCATTGAGTCACATAATCTCATTATACGTCCAAACTATTATTATCTTAATTTAGTCATTTTTGCTTCTAATGAAAGTTCAGGCTTGATTTGCTCTTGGACCCATTAAGTCAAAAATCCAAAGTTTACCATTTATCAGAACCAGGGCTCCTAGCTTCTAAAGGACAAAATACAGTGAACTTGGATCCTCTTGAATCTTGGTTTACTGTTGTATTGAAATGCAGTCATAATTAACAAACCAAACACTGCCTTTTGGAGCAATTTTCTGTTTCTTGAACTATGTGTCTCCTCTTGCCTGTGACACTGTCATAGACCCAAAAGCAACACTGCTGTCCATAATGTTTGACAGAAAATAGCTGTCCCTTGTTCTCAGGTATTTTGAATACCAGGAACTCAATGCAGAACTGAAACAAATCTCTCAGACATCTGGTCTCTGTGGCTGTGCAGGGGAAATGAGTGTCTCTTGTTTGCCATTCACTTTAGCCACTAATAGCAGTTGTTATATTGACTTTAAAAACAGAGCAAAACACTCAAGCTTTCTTTAGAGCTCCGTTAGCCAGTAACTATGTGTTGTTTTGTTTATATGATATCTTTATGTTGTTGTGTGTGTGTTTTTAACATACAATGGCATCAGTGTGTGTGGTACTTTACAGAGTACAAGAGGATGGAGTCCTTGCCCCAAGCAGCCTACAATTTAATATTTGATACACAGGAAACTGAGGGCATAGGTATCCTTGAGTATCAAAGTCAGGATTGTCTATGCCAGAGTATTTCTAATTTCTATGCAAGGTTGTGAAAGCTGGACAGTGAAGGAAGCTGATAGGAAGTGTATCAACTCATTTGACATGTGGTACTGGAGGAAAGTTTTGCAGATGCCTTAGACTGCCAAAATGACAGATAAATGTGTCTTAGAGCAAATCAAGCCCGAACTCTCCTTAGAAGCCAAGATGACTAAGCTAAGACTGTTGTACCTTGGACATATCAAAGGTTGATGTGATTCACTGAAAAAAAAAAAGATAATGCTTGGCAAAGTGGAAGATGCTAGGAAAAGAAGGACATAGGATTACAGTTGGATAGACTCAATCAAGGAAGCCACGGCTGCCCTGAGTTTGCAAGACCTGAATAAGGCTGTTAATAACAGGATCTCTTGGAGGGCTATCATTCATAGGTTGCCATAAGTCAAAACCAGCATAACAGCATATAACATTAATAAGTCCCTAAACTGCTTAATTTACAACTACAAAATGTAGTTGCTTACTTCTGAGAAGGTATAATTTGTGTAATGTTTAGGTAACTTAAAAATTAATTTAGGATATAGTGATATATAATACAGCTGTGGCCTGCATCAGGTTGTGGACACTGCGTCAGTACCTTTGGAATGGTAAGAAAACGCTTAGTATAATTAAACTCAACTGATTATCCCAACTGAAATGAATCTTTAGTGTCTAATCAAACTTGATAGATAAGTGGTTGAGTAAATTCCAATGATTCAGGGGATCTGGTTTGGTTGGGACAAACAACTGGATCTAGGCTATCTGTAACCTATTAAACTAAACCTTAAAAGTTACATAAATGTTTCACTTTTACTATGACTGCATTACTGGCTGATACCTGCCTTTAAAACACGTATGTACAAGCATACATGTTTATGTAGCACCCACTGTGGCTATGGATGGAGGGGGTTTACAGGGGTGTAATATTTTTGTCTGTTCCTCCAGGGGCATAAAGAGGATGGCAGGCACAGAAAGCATGAGGAGCCATATAGGTGCAGAGATAATTGGGGTGTGTGAGTGTGTGTCCTGAATCCATCACCCAAAGGCAAGCACTTAGGCTGCTTGGCCACCACAGCATTCTGCTTGCTTTTATAATAAAAGTCATTTTATTAAAAACTTTCAGGCTGAAAGCCTACATCATAGTCAGTCCTTCATAACTTTATGAGTCCATAGTTACATTGCAAAAACACAGTGAAACTCTGTTAGTGAATTATGAGGATGCACATCTAGCTACTGGCACGTGTGTTCCAGTGTGCATCAGGCACTTCTGATGCACTTTGGGTGTTCCTGTGTGCCCCAGCACTTCCTAGCCGGTGTCTGGATGCACATCTGAGAACACTCTAGTGCATCAGTCATTCCATTGGCTACCATTGCACAATGGATGCCTCTGTGTTGTGATATCATGGCAAACTATTCCATTCAGTTTTGCACAGGCATAAAATCATCATGGATTTCTCAAAAGCAAGTCATACTAGACTAATCTCATCTCTTTTTTTTAATAAAGTCACAAGCTTGGTAGGTGAAGGGAATGCTGTAAATGTAGCATATCTTGATTTCAATAAGGCCTTCAACCAGTGGTGTCCCCAGGTTTGGTGTCACCATGAGCAGGGAGACTTGTTGAGGGCACACTCAGTTGCTTGGCTGCCCACTTGCCTAAGGCTGCAGGGGGGGTGGCTGGCCAAGTGAGGCAGTGATAGGGACAAAACAGGTATTGTTTACCCTTTCTCCTTTGCTGTCTGAAAAAGGAGCCAGGAGGGGCATTATTTTTTATTTTTTAAAGAAAGTTGAGGCAGTAATTTAAAATTTTATTTTTTATAAAATTCCATTAAATTTTAAAAACTAGTTTACATTTTTTTAAAAATCCAGTTTTTCATTTTAAATATCCCATTTATTGTTTTTTTAAATAACAGTGATGATTTAACGCACACACACACCCATATCTTGGATCAGCATCAAATAAAGGTCTTGTTTGTATTTAGTGTTTGTATTTAGAAATTCATATTTGAGCCATCTGGAGAATAAAAATAAGAGTTCCTCCATCATAGAGTAGACCAGGCAGCTTTGGAATGGTTGTGTCATGAAAACAGGGCAGTAACGAAACTTCATCCCATTTCACTTTTAAGAACAGCAGCAATATTATAGGGACCAGATTTTGTTACACCATCTTTCTGTGTTCATCAGTCCCACTGACTTACAATGGCCGTTACTTTGCAGCAGCCAAGGAGTTTTCCCTTGCAATGACAGGCTACCTGTCTTTCCTACCTCATTCCCATGCCAGCTGATCTGCAACCCAACCCCAGTCCTGGCCCCGCTCCTTCCATAGGCAGCCATTTCTTGAGGAAGAGCACATTTTGTTCCATCCAGTTTTTCTTGCCAGTATTTGCTTTCCTTTTTGTTGTCCTTGTGTTAACATGCATATCTAACTACTTTTCAGCAGATCTTTGGAAGTAAGTCTTGCTTTCAGAATTCCCCATTTTTCCCTTATTCCTCCTTTTTTACTCTTTTTTTCCTTTTTTTTGTGTTTTTGTTTTGTTTTGCACCATGGTAATATTGTTTGTTTATTTATTTATTGCCCACCTCTCCCCAGGGATTGAGGTGGGGAACAACAATTAACAGACGCATCACATATGGAATATAATAATAGCATTTACATTTCTGTATCACTTTATAGTGAACTCAGTGCTTTCTAAGTGGTTTACAACGTGTAAGCCAGTTGCCTCCAACAAGCTGGGTACTCATTTTACAACCTACAAAAGGATGGAAGGCTGAGTCAACCTTGGGGCCCTGGGATCAAACTCACAGTGTTGTAGCTACAGTACCAGCATTTAACCACTGCACCATCAGGGCATGTCAGTTGAGAGGTTGCTTCATATGATACACAGTTGCCCCTCCATTTCCTGGGAGATCTGTTCTTGGGGGGGCGGGGGGAGCGCAAAAATGGAAAAAACACCAATATTCAAGCCCCGTTGGCTTGAATGGCACATGGCCCATTTTAATTCCCTCCGTTTGCCCCCTGCAAACAGGCAAGGGACGCAGACTCAAAGTCTGCAAAAATGGAGGAGTAACTGTAGTCATTTCCTGGAGCTGAGAAAGAGAACCTTGTCTACCACAGGGCCACATTCCTTTCCAAAGTGCCTTTGGCCCAAATGGGTTTTTTGGTGTGCACTCCATTGGACTTCCATCTAGTTGTTCTAAGCCCAAACGTCAGTAGGATCCAGAGCTTAGAAATGTTCCTTTTAGGCTACAACACCCATAGTGCATTCAGATTTTCTGAGACTTGTAGTTCAAGGAAGTTAATTGGGGTCAAGCATTAGCAAAAACTTCCTGATAGCCAGAGCTCTATGACAGTGAGCCATGCTTGAACCTTGGGGTCTCCATTACTGGAGGCATTTAAGGAGCAGCTGAATGGCCATTTGTCAGAGATGCTGTAGTTGCAAGATGCCCATGTGGGGTTTGGAGGAGATGAGTTTCCAAGATTCCTTCTCATGCTGATATTTTCCTAGTTTTCCCTCTTTAAGGCAAGGGATGGATATGGGGCTTGAAAATCCAAACCTTGGGCAGGTAGGGCAGGTACTGTTCCCTGATGAAGAACAGTACTGCAGTGCACTTGGCTAACATTAAGTTCTGTGTTGTGTTTACACTTAGGAACTTGTCAAACTCACAATTGAGAAGCAAGAGCATCCATCCCCCACCAGCCCTGTCAAACCAAGCTTACCTGCATGTGCATCGGACAGGCAAGTAACAACAAATATCTCTTGTGGGAGGAACTGGATTATTTTTTAAAAACGGGCTCCACATTGCGTAATCACTTGGTGCTGTGTAGGGCATTCAGCACTCTTAATAATGGGCATTGTATATGAGGTGAGTTGTGTTTCTTCTTCGTGGTCTCTGCGAATCACACAAATGGGTTTTATCTGTGCATGCGCAGCTAGTTCGGAACCTTCTAGAATCACTAGGCAGAAGTTGGATTGCAACTTTTTGGCGGTAGCTCCGCCCATCTCTATATAAGCCCCGCGTTCCCGCTCGCTCCTCAGTTCCTTTCGTCCACCGCTTTTGCAGCTAGCAAGGGACCTCGCTACTAGTGCTAATGGCTTTGACCACGTTTTGACTTGACTATTCTTCGGATTGCAACTTAATGATTTAACAAATTTGACTTGGACCGTCTATCGACTTTGCCTTCGTCTCATCCTTCAATTTGGACTTTTTCTTGTTCTGGTGATCTGACTCGGACTGTCCCTCGACTTGGCCTTTGCCTTGCCCCTTCGACTCGGCGTTATGGCTTCTTTTAAACAATGCATTTCATGCAACTCTAAGTTTCCAACCTCTGACATGCATCTTCTGCCTTGGAGATACTCATAATCCCACGACCTGCAAAATGTGCAGGAAAATGACTCCACAGGCATTGAAGAACAGAATGGTCAAATTGAAAGCAGCACTGTGGGAGAAGGCCTTGCAGGCCGAGTCACCGGCCACGGCCCTGGCTACCGTAGCCATTTCCAAGCCTCCTTCGGATCCCCCTTGCCAAAGGAGAAGATCCAGGGAGAGATCTAAGAGGTCTTCATACCTCAACGACTGGCTCTTCATGGCACCATCGCGAGAGAAATTGCTGGACGATATCCAGTTTGCTCTCAGTCTGCTCCACTCATTGGGACTCAAAGTCAACGAAGAGAAGTGCAGTCTCACACCTACCAAGAGAGTCAGGTTCATCGGAGCAATTTTGGACTCAGAGCTGGAAAAAGCCTTCCTTCTGGAAGACAGATTCGTAGCCCTTACCACTTCCTTCACAGCTTTCCTCAAACATAACAGGATCCAGGCTCACCTTGTACAGACAGCGATGGGACATCTGGCCTCAACAACTTTTGTGACACCGTGGGTGAGGCTGCGCCTCAGACCCCTTTCAATCCTGGTTCCTATCCTCGTTCGATGCCACTTCCAGCTCCCCCTCAAAGTGGCTCACCATCCCGCCTCACGTCGCGACATCCCTCCGTTGGTGGCTCCATCCTGATGACGTTTGCTCAGGCGTGCCATTTCTACCTCCTCAGCCAGAAGTCACGCTGACCATGGATGCATCAATGGAAGGATGGGGAGCTCACTCCCGAGGAGTAACTGCATCTTTCTCAAGAAACCTACTGTCGCCTGGACTATCGCCCAGACCTCCTCACAATGCACAAGGGCAGAGTGCTTCATCCAGACCTGGACTCGCTACCTCTGGTAGCGTGGAGAATTCGACCTTAAGCTCACTTCCAGCCCATCTACAGACGGTAATTGAAGCAGCCCAGAAGCCTTCTACCATAAGGTCCTACTATTACAAGTGGAAGAAGTTCAGGGACTTCCTCTCATCCAGAGGGATTCCTCCGTCCCGTGTCTCGGTACCGACGGTACTTGAGTTTCTTCTTTCCCTCTCCGAATCAGGACTTTGCCTTGCTTCTATTAAATGCTACCTCTCTCTACCTCTTTTTTCTCTGACCCCCTGGTCAAGAGATTCCTTAAAGGACTCAACAACCTACATCCACCATCCTCGGTACCGACGCCGGCTTGGTACTGTCCTACCTTTCTACGAAACCCTTTGAGCCTATGGCTACTACTGACATTAGACTCTTAATGTGGAAAACAGCATTCCTTGTAGCTTTGGCTTCAGCTCGCCGGGCCGGTGAGCTATGTGCCTTGCGGATGGACCAACCCTATCTCCAGTTCCATAAAGACAAGGTGGTCCTCCGTACCGACATCACCTTTTTACCGAAGGTGGTATCTGCCTTCCATTTCAACCAGGACATTGTGCTACCCATCCTGGCCCCGACCCCGACCACTGAGGTCGAGCAAAGACTGTATACATTGGACGTTCGTAGAGCTTTGTCTTTTTATTTGGAGCGTACCTCGGGCTCGAGACGCTCAGAGAAACTTTTTGTATGCTATTCTGAACACAAGAAAGGACTGCCTGTTACTCCACAAAGACTGTCCAAGTGGGTGACCTCGACCATTCACTTCTGCTACAAATTGGCAGGCAAGACTCCACCGGGCCGGGTGCGTGCGCACTCCACAAGGGCAGTAGCAGTATCATCTGCTTTCCTGTTTGGCATTCCTCTAGAGGATGTATGCAAAGCAGCTGTCTGGTCTCAACCAATGACTTTTATCAAACATTACAGGTTGGACACACGAGCCAGACAGGACGCTGCTTTTGGGAGAGCAGTATTATTATCTGGACTTCATTGAATGTATTTGTACTGTTCATTGACTGTTGAATTACATTCATTTCTTCATGCATTTGAATGCAATGCAATGCATTTATATGTGAAGGTGCCTATTTACTTTGGCTGATGTTTGTGCCAATAAACGTTCTTGTTTTCACCTGCAAGCCTTGTGTCAGGACACTCCCTCCTCCATTGACTTTAGCTTGCTAGTCTGAATAACCATTTGTGTGATTCTCAGAGACCACGAAGAAGAAGGACAGGTTACTTACCTGTAACAGTATTTCTTCGAGTGGTCATCTGCGAATTCACACAAATCCCGCCCAACCTCCCCTCAGTCATGTCCTGCTCTATTTGATAACCTTGCTGTCGCTTTTTAGCAGCATACTTGGAACTGAGGAGCGAGCAGGAACACGGGGCTTATATAGAGGTGGGCGGAGCTACCGCCAAAAAGTTGCAATCCAACTTCTGCCTAGTGATTCTAGAAGGTTCCGAACTAGCTGCGCATGCACAGATAAAACCCATTTGCGTGAATTCGCAGATGACCACTCGAAGAAATACTGTTACAGGTAAGTAACCTGTCCTTTTTCCCCTCCCCAGCCCTTCGGAGCTTCCCTTGACAGATCGCGAGATGGAGATTCTCACTAAGACCACAGGAATGGCTCAGACCCCTGAAGTCTTGACAGATTCCTTGGATGAAGAAGTTGCTCCTCCCAAGCCCCCTCTCCCTTGCATTCGGGTGGCTGAAAACAGGTATGTGATCTCAGGCAAGGGGAGTTGACAGTTAACTGTTTGTCAGTGTTGTGTTGTGGTTTGAGCATTGGACTATGACTCTGAAGACCAGGATTCAAACCCCTGCTTGACCATGGGTGACCTTGGGCAAGTCACACTCTCAGTCTCAGAGGAAGGAAAAGGCAAACTCCCTCTGAACAAATCTTGCCAAGAAAACCCCCTGATAGGTTCACCTTAGGGTTGCCATAAATCAAAAGTGACTTGAAGGTACACAACTCCCAACACCAACAACAACACTTCAGTGAAGGTTGAAAGGATTAATGATGTTTATACTTTACATGTTAAGGAAAATGTTTTCATACCAGCTTATTAGCCAAAGATACATGCACTCATCCTAGTATATTTGAGACGATTCTTGGGTTTGTGGGTATATCCATGGCCAGCTTGAGAGTTCACAATAAAATATGCGGGCATTACCTGCATGGCAAGGACCAGACTGTTGGGTGTTCAGTCTGCTTTCACTACTTCTCCTTGGAAGTGTCCTGGAAACATTTTCAAGGAATCTCAGGCTACCCTGGAGCACAGTTTGGTGCTGTACCGTTTAGGAACCACTTGTGTAAACCCATGGAAGGATGTATTTCAGGGGTGGGGCAGCACTCATCCCAGAGGCTTCATGCAAGTCCATGGTTTTGTCCACCCACCACCACCAAAAAAAGAAGGCTGCTTTAACTTCACCATGCCCTGTTTTTCCTTTAAATCAAGACACCTGCTCCCTGGGCAATTTTTGAAGCACACTCTGTTGCTTCTAGAAACACATATCTGCTTGTAAACAGGACACTTGGGGAGCATCCACCTTGTTTTAAAGGAAAAGTGGTTCTGCTAATTTAAAAAAAAACCCCACACATTTTAACTGTAATTTTGGCAGTAGGAAGTTACAGCCCTTGGAGTTAAGGGTGGCATCCCCTGAAGTTTCATCCCACATATATAGGCAATGAATTGCCATGGAATAATAATAATAATAATAATAATAATAATAATAATAATAATAATTGCTCAGTAAATTTTACATGACACAAGATGCATAAATCATATGAACAAACTTGCACACATGCATACACAAGCATTACTATTTGGTTGGTTGGAAATGGGAGTAGAGGGGGAGAAAACGAAGACATGTATTTGCTTCAACCCTCCATTGCTATTTTATAGAATAACCACATTAAAATCCTAAACTTCTGCATCTGAGATGGGAAGAAACCCTCCTATACCCTACCTACCCTCCAGTGCAATATTTAAAATCAGCAAACAAGAGAGGGAAAGGGGGGAAAAGTCACTGCCAACTGTAAATCTGTTGCAAGGGACATGAGCATTGTGTCGTTTGCTAGGAATGTGTGAGGTTTTTACCTGTGGAGAGGGGCCAAACATAACAGTTGGTACACTCCTTTTCTCCATAGGAAAAAAAAAAATAAGCCTTTTGGAGGCACCCAGGAAGCAGAGCAACCTTCCCACAAGTCCAGTCTTTGTTCTTGTCTTAGCTTCATGTGCATTGTTTTCTGTTTGCTGTGCTCCAGTTGTCATTTTTCTGGGGCTTACCCCCCCCCCCCGTTCCATCACTTCTTCCCCTTTAAAAAAAAGCAGTAACCTTCTTTTAAATCCTTTTGTCTTATTCCCACTAAGACCCTAGATGTTTCCCTGCCTTTCTCCCTTGCCTCTGCCTCTGCTCTCTCTTTCTGTTGTCCTCCACCCTCTGGGTGACCATGTGGAGTAAAAGGGAATCATGTTGGCAAATGCACAGAGATGTGTCAGAGATGTGCCAGGCATTGTGAGGCCACTTGCCCTATTAGTGCTAAACTGCTTGGTCAGCCCCAGGGTGATGAAGAACTTGGGGTATCTGGAAAGCCACTTAGTGAAGGCCCCTTTTCATTCTGTGGCCCAGACTAGCTGCTTCTACCCAGACTGGCACAGACCAGGACTGGAGCATGGCATCACCATCAGAGATGGATGTGAGTAATGCCAGCCCGACCTGGTCATGAAACCCCTCCCCCGCAGATGGCTTGGCTGAAGGACTTGGTCTCCCAACATGTTTTTCTCCCATAATTATGTGCCATATGAACAAGAACAGCTGGGAGTGAGGCTTATGTCTATGGTGACCAGAATCTCCACAGTAGGGCAAGCAGGGCCTTAGCAGTCAGTCTCTCAGTCTCCCTTCCTTCTCTCAGAGTTCCTCTGCAACCAGTGCCTTAACCACCACCTCCAGCCAGAGGTTAGATGCTTCTCACCCAGTAGCCCATGCCAAGCACAGGGCAATGAATTGAGGGACATGGATCCTTCCCACTCCAGCCGAGGGCATCACTTGACACAGTCATCATGCCTGACCACTCCCTATCTGATGTGGAGTTTGCAGATGAGGAGGACCAAGGGGACCTTCGAATAGAATTCCCACCTCCCAAAAGGTGCAGAGGGGACAATTTAGCTGACCTTCAGCATCAGCATACCAGAACAAGCCTTTGAATGCCAGGACCCTGATATGCCCAGTGCCATGGAGAATGGCTCCCTAGGCCTAACACCACCACATCAGGTGTTCCTTTCCCTGCTGAATTCATGACATTGGAGAGGGAGGAATGGGACAAGCTTGCAATGAGCTGATCAACTCCTGTGTATGCTAAGAGGTGCTGAAGACTTCCCAACAATATCGTGGATGCCACTGACACTGCTCTTTTTTAATCTTCTGTATATTCGAGGGATGGAGAGTACTTTCTCAAAGCCTCAGAGGACCGGCTAGTGGAGATGGTTCTCAAGAGGGCACACAATGCCAATTCTCTAGCTGTCTTGACCTGTGTGTCTGTCTCCATCTTGTCAGGGCAGCGCTGCTATTGGCAAGACCGTTCCTGTCTAAACCAAGCAAGATGAAACGGGATCAGTCTCTACTTTCACAGCTGATGCCAGTCTTGATGTCATGTGGTCCACTGCTAGGGCACCACTGTGGCAGTGAGATGGCAGGTGTGACTGAAGAATTGGAGTGTGGACACCAGAGCCCTGTATTGGGACTCCAAACTCTTCAGCAAAGTGTTGGAACTTGTGCTAGTAAACACAAACATAGAAAGGAAGTGCTAACCCATAGAAACCGTGCCCTATGAGGAGAGACATAGAGAGCTGGGTATGTTTAGCTTGGAAAAGAGAAGGTTAAGAGGTGATATGATAGCCTTGTTTAAATATTTGAAAGGTTGTCATATTGAGGATGGATCAAGCTTGTTTTCTGCTGCTCCAGAGACAATAGATGCAAGCTACAGGAAAAGAAATTCCATCTAAACATTAGGAGGAACTTCCTGACAGTGAAGGCTGTTCGACAGTGGAACACACTCCCTCAGTTAGTGGTGGAGTCTCCTTCTTTGGAAGCCTTTAAAAAGAGGCTGGATTGCCATCTGTCAGGGGTGCTTTGATTGTGAGTTCCTGCATGGCAGAGGGTTGGACTGGATGGCCCTTGTGGTCTCTTCCAACTCTATGATTCAAGGACCTTAGAGGATTCAAAAAATAATGGGGAGAACAGAGCCAGCACAGACAGCAGCATTACCGAGCAAGGCCTCAGGCAGGCACAGTAGGTAGAGGACAGCATAAAAACCAACAAGCATGATGCCAACCTTCCAGTGGGAGGCAGGCTCCAGCAGTTTGCAAAAATATGGGAGCAGACCTCCTTAGTGAAGTGGATACTGAATGCCATCAATCAAGACTAGAAGATCAAGTCCACCCAGGTGCCCCTGGACACCTTCACCCAGATCTGTGAAGCCTGTCAATCATCAGCTTCCCCTGGAGGCCATAGACTACCTAGCCCAGGTAAGGACAATAGAGGAAGTACCACATTTGCAGTACTTCAAGGGATGCTACTCCATTATTTTTTTCTGGCTCCCACAAAAAATGGCTTATGGTATGCAATCCTGAATCGTGAGAAGAGCAAACAGATCCTTCAAGAAGTGGCAGTTCATAATGGAGACTTTAAAGAGCATTCTGCAGGCGATCCAACCAGGAGACTTCCTGGCCTCCCTCTAATTGATGGATGCCTATTTGCAAATCCTGATTTCATCCAGACTATTGCAGGTTTCTCTGCTATGTCTTATGCTGGGAGGCTTTTTCAGTACAGAGCCCTTCCCTCAGCTTAACCTCATTACCAAGGGTATTCACCAAAGTCTTGGTGGGACTAGTGTTGACACAGGGAAGGGCCTACTTCTACATCCATCTTATCTAGATGATTTGTTAGGAGAGCTGTTCCTTGCTATGTGCAGAGGATCTGCAGATAGCAAAAAATATGGGACCTTAAGCCTATTGAAAAAGCCAGGTCTTGCCTTCCACAGAACCTCAAACTGCAGATGGCAAGCCTGCGGTTAGCACAGACACACTGTACACAACCTCATTCCACCGGGGCAGGAGGATATCAGAAGAGAACTCAGCTCTTTAGATCACCATGGTTTTCTAGTACATCATGGATAGAGCCAGGTGGCTCTCTTTCAGAATATCAAGTATTTGGGAGCCTTAATCTACACAGTTTCAGGCATTGTGAGTCTCCCACCAGAAAAGATTCATAGTATCAGGAAAGCCATCTCCTGAATCAAGAGATCTAACCAAGTGGACCTGAACCTACTGGTGCACCTGCAGGTCTGATAATTGCCATCGTAAAGTTACCTCCCATCGGCAATGGCAGACCCCTCTAATGGCTTCTATTACATCTTCAGACCACCATCTCAGACAGAAATCACCTCAAGATCCAGGTTCCACCTTGAGTCCAGCAGTATAGTGGACACTACTAACAGTGACTAGGGGGAGGCAGTTCTGGAGTTGGGAAGCTTCATCATAAACATAGCAGAGAAACCTGCAATGGTTACACCACCTCCTGAATACCTGAAAGGTATACTGACATGCCCTGTTGGTGAACAGCCTTCTAGAAGCCATGATCATCTCAATATCCATGGCTCTGCAACATGCATTTCTCAACAGCTATGTGTGAAGCTGGTGGTCTGGGTGGAATAGGTGGGAAAGCAGGATGGGTCTCTCCAGAAGTGGGAAACAGTCCCCTGCCAGCCTGACTATCTCAGAATACCAGGGGTATCTTGCCCAGACCGAGGCCACTAGAATAAGGGTGGTGTTTTCAGTTCTTACCTTCTGAGTCTTGGAAAGACATGCCATTAGAGGGAGGCATAAAGCAGTCCCATGGGCCATTGTAATAAGGCATTTAGTCCCTCTGCACCTTCTGTGCAATATCTTGACAGGAATCTGGGGACCTTGTGGTTGTGTGATGACACAAACAAGTCCATTTCTGGACTCTCCAAGCAGTTCACTACCTACCTCTGGGTGAAGGCTTCACTTGGTCCAGGTTGAGTCTGCTGAGCCAATCTGCTTTGATGCTGAGAATGCCTTGGAAGTGCTCCACTTCAATAGACAGAAGGTGATCTTCTACCAAGTCAGAGAGGAGATTTCTCTCCTCCCTTAGTTGCGAGATTTAATGGCCCTTTGTGGTATAGGTGGACCTGGTATAGGTGGACCTTGGTCATGAATGAGTCTGTTATAAGAACAGCTTTTCTTCTCAGCACATCTTCAAATGCTAATAAAACCAACCCGACTTCTCTGAGCTCCAACCAGTTGAGGTTGTGCTTGCTTTCTTGATTCTCCTTCTCCCAAGTTCCCAGTGCTGTGAGATGCTTCCCAGGATCTGACCACTATCTCAACAGAATTTACAGACCATGTAAGAAATAGATTTGTACTATTAAGCATAATTGCCTGGGAATCAGAAGAACTATGGTCATAAGCCAAGGACATAGTCAAGGAAGAGTGCACAAAGACATTAGCAGTCTTTTCAAGCAATAAAAAAGAGAAGCAAAAGAAAAAGGAGATAAGAACAAAACCAGAACCATGGAAAATGCAGGCCTAAGACTAACGCCTTCAATTTTTTTTCTCCTGTTTGCCTGATGAAGAAGCCAGTGTGACTTCAAAAGCTTGCAACACGTAATTGTGCATTTTGGTTGGCCCAGTGAGGGTATCATTGTT
The DNA here is from genome assembly GCA_026167975.1 of Phrynosoma blainvillii. NCBI lineage: Eukaryota > Metazoa > Chordata > Lepidosauria > Squamata > Phrynosomatidae > Phrynosoma > Phrynosoma blainvillii. The sequence continues at coordinate 15,998,337 of JANUYF010000011.1, read as the reverse complement.
TGGATGTCATGAACACAATTTTCAACGACTAGTGTGCAGGGATAAAGAGAACTACTATAATCATCAATGCAGAGAAATAGAAGACAACAACAAAAAAGGAAGAACAAGATTAGAAGCCCTGGTGGCACAGTGGTTAAATGCCTGTACTGCAGCTACTCCTTCACAAACCACAAGGTTGTGGTTTAGTACCAGCCAGGGGCTCAGGATCAGCTCAGCCTGGCATCCTTCCGAGGTCACTAAAATGAGTACCCAGCTTGTTGGGGGCAATTAGCTTACACATTATAAACCACTTAGGGAGTCCTTAAGTGCACTGATAAGTGGTATAGACATGTACTTGCTATTGCTAAGATCCAGGAACTTAGGCAAGTTCAAATCAAGAGCAGGGATGCTCTACGGTCAGAAGAGGAGCATATTACAAGATCAAGAAGAAGTAAATAATATTAATATAATAATAATTTTTTTATTTATAAGCCGACCCTTCCAACATCTTTTTGTTTTTCCAACAAAAAGATGTTGGAAGCAATACACAGAGGAGCTATTTAAAAGAGATGAAAAAAATGAATGATACATGGAATGAAGAATCTTATGAAGATGAACCCCAAATTCTAGAAAGCAAGGTGGAAGCTGCAATAAGAGAAATTGGGAAATATAAATCACCAGGGACAGATGATATTCCAATTAAACTGCTACAGTCTACACAGACAAAATCAACTCTAATGTTAACTGAAATAAGCCAACATATATGGAAAACAAAATGGTGACCAACAGATTGGAAACAATGTACATCTCCATCCACATAAAAGGAGGCATAAAAGACTTCAGCAGCTATAGTACCATAGCATTAATTTCCCACACAAGCAAAATTATGTTCAAATTTATACAACATAGATACCAATTCTATATGGAGAGAGAAATTCCAGAGATGCAAGTGGGGTTCAGGAAAGGGGAAGAGGCACTGGGGATCACATTGCAAGCAAATTATGATTAATGGAGCACACGAAGGACTTCCGGGGGGGGGGGATCAGCATTTATAGACTGTACCAAAGCTTTTGACTGTATAGATTATGAAAAGCTATGGATTGCTCTTTAAGACATGGGAGTACCACTAATTTGATAGTCCTGATGAGAAATCTCTACTTAGGACAAGAAACTACTGTTAGAACAGAATATGGAGAAGCAAAATGGTTCCCAGTTGACAAAGGGGTCAGCCAAGGCTTCATTCTTCACCCTACTTGTTCAATTTGTATACAGAAAATATATGAAGAGCAGGTTTAGACTCAGAAGAAGGAGGAGTGAAGATCGATATGCAGATGACACCATACTACTAGCAGAAAACATCATAGAGTTGGAACAATTACTAAGGAAGATCAAAGAAAAAAGTACAAAGACAGGCTTACTGCTGAACATAAAGCAAACAAAAATAATGACCAGAGGGGATCTACATAAGTTCAACTTAGGCAATGAGGAAATTAAAATAGTTGAAGATTAACTATACCTTGGATCAAACATTGATCAGAATGTAGACTGCACTCAAGAAATCAGAAAAAAACAAGGAATAGGAAGGGCATCCATGAAAGAATTAGACAAGATCCTAAAGTATAAAGATATACAATTTTATTCCCCATTGAATGGATGTGATAGCTGGACAGTGAAGAAAGCGAATAAGATCAACTCATTTGAGATAGGTACTGAAGAAGACTGCTGGATGGCCAAAAATACAAACAAATGGATCCTAGAACAAATCAAGGCTGAACTCTATGGAAGCCAAGATTACAAAACTGATGCTTTCGTATTTTGGCCACATCATGAGAAGGCATGACTCATTAGAAAAGAAAATCATGCTAGGGAGGGTAGAAGAAAGAGAGAGAAAAAGAAAGAAAGAAAGAAAGAAAGAAAGAAAGAAAGAAAGAAAGAAAAAGACTGCACTCCAGATATCTAGACTCAGTCATGGAGGTCACAGGCCTGAATCTACAGAAAAGCAGTAGAGGATAGCAGGGCTGGTGATGTCTTATCCACTGGCTCACCATGAGTTGTGGTTGATTTGAAGGTAGTTAACGACATCAAAAACAACAATAATAACATACGTCCTTGGGGGCACCGCTGCCAGGATCAATCCTGGCAAACTCTACAAGGAATGGCATGACATCTACTGCCTTCTCAACCAGCCCACCACTGTCAGAGCTATCTGGAAATCACCATCTACCTCAACGGCACGCAAACATTTTATCCTTGGGATCCCCCCTTACTTCTACATGCAGATGTTGCACAACCCCACTCAACATAGTATATGAATAAAAATATTTTGTTTATTTAGTGTGTGTATTTTCATTCACACATTCATGTATATTCATATTTTAACATTTTATAAGGAAATAACATTGTTCAAATTAGAACAGTTTTATTTAAGTAAATTCAATATTTAACTCAACACATATGTACATTTTACACAAAAAAAGTTTGGGAAGAGAAGAAGGGGGGATCAGAGCCTCTAAGCCTTGCGCTCCACTTGAGCGATTCTCATGCCCTATCGTTTTAGAACCACTGGTATACCTTCATTAGATATTGCAAGTTGGACAACTTTGCCTTGAGAAGGACCCCTTTGGCAGATGGGTGCTTCAACAAACAGTGGAACAGTAGTCCATCCAGGGTGCCAGCCTTCCCAGATATGAAAAATCCAACTGTTGCCAGTCTCACCTTTCCCATGAGAACTAAAATAACTGCCTCGTGTTGAAAGGAGGACAGTGGGCAATCTGGGTTTTCCTCCCTAACATTCTGAGAAACTTTATCCTTTTAGTGAGATCACAAGTAAAGAAGACTCTTCTTGATAAGGGCACTGTGAACAGCTTATTTATTTAGTAAGCTGCAAGGCTAGAGAACAGTTTTAACCTAGATGCAGCTAGTTAGAAATAGTTTGTGTTTTGCAAATATGCTTCAGATGAAGGTTAGACCTGCATCCTGGCCAAACCTGAACTATGGTTAAGGGATTCATACGTGGATCAGACATATTTGTCTCAGTTCAGTAAAATGTAGTTTATTAATTATTAATTTTGGTTAATAAGCCATGATTTATCAGTCCAAGAGTAAATGTCAGAACCATCCTCTCACTTTGGCCTCAAGCCTGAGCTCGGAAATGGTGGTTTAATTTCTCAGGACAAAGCTCAGCATGAAAACAGTACCTGATCTTGGCTGCTGTTACTTTATTTATGTAAAGTAAATACATAAAATCATGGTTCCATATCTTAATGAAAGGTTTCCCTTTGACATGAATGTCTAAGGACTATAGGAGGCGGTGCTCCTCTCTGTTACTAAGCCAAAGAGCCAGCATTGTCCAAAGACAACTGTGTTCATGTGGCCATCATGACTGCATGGAATGCTGTTACCTTCGCACCGAAGTGGTACCTATTTATCTACTTGCATTTGCATGCTTTCGAGCTGCTAGGTTGGCAGAAGCTGAGACTAGTGACAGAGCTCACCCCATCATGGGGCACTTGGGCCTCAAACTTCCAACCTTCTGACCTATCTAATATCTTAATTAGATAGGCCATAATTATATCTGAACTGGCCTGTAATGTTAATGTTAAGTAATGTCAAGAAAAACAAATAATGTCAAAGCTTCTGGGGCTCTCAGAAGTACGCAAATGGATGGAGATCATGTTGGCAGAGGTTTGATATGAGTTTTAATTACTCCTTTGAGATTACTTTGAATCCTAATGTACAAAAAAAGTTAAAGATGGTCTTAGCCAGTTAAGAATATTTAACCTGACTTCGGGCCTTTACAGACTGCCAGAAAGAATGCAGCTTGAGGCCACTTTAACTGTCCTGGCTCAGTGCTAAGGAATCATGGGAACTGTAGTTTATTGAGTCACCAGAGCTCTCTGACAGAGAAGGCTCAATGTCTCAGAAAAAAATACAATTCCCATGATTCCCTAGCACTGAGCCAGGACAGTTAAAAGTGGCCTCAAGCTGTATTATTTCTGGCAGTCTGTAAAGGCCCTTCATTTCCTAAAGTGGATTTGCAAAGCAGAGAAATTCAGAAAAATGCTAAAGGAAGCTGATATTTCTGATTTCTTATGGCTTGCTTATTGATATATAATTGTTTAGTTTGCATGCAGACTCCTGTTTTTTCTTGTTTTCTCCTTTCTCAGTCCTCCTCCTGCATTGCCACCTAAGAAACGTCAGTCAGCTCCATCCCCTACTAGAGTGGCTGTTGTGGCACCCATGAGCCGAACCACAAGTGGGTCCAGTTTACCCATTGGAATCAACAGACAGGTAACCAGCTACATGGCCTCTCCAGTCAAGAGAGGGTGGCCAGGGAGAGCGGTGTTTTCCTCTATTTCCTTAGCTATGTGTCTTAGCAGGAAGGAGACGAATAATAGAACAGTGAATCTTGGTGAATCCCAGTCAGACCTCACCTAGAATCCTGTATCCAGTTCTGGGCACCATCGTTCAAAAATTATATTGGCAAACTGGAAAATGTCTAGAGGAGGGCAAACAAGATAGCAAAAGGTCTGGAAATCTCCAAGCCCTCTGAGGAATAGCTTAGGGAACTGGGTATGTTTAGAATGGAGGTGAAAAGTTTAAGAGGTGACATGATGGCTATCTTACATTTTAAATCTCAGAAGGGTTGCAATGTGGAAGATGGAGGAAGCTTGTTTTCTGTTGCTCCAGAGACTAGGACAACAACCAATGAATTCAAATTACAAGAAAAGAGATTCCACCTAAACAGTAGGAAAAATTTCTTTATGGTAAGAGCAGTGGAATAGACTAACTTAAGGGTAGTGGACTCTCTTTCCTTGGAATTCTTTAAACAGAGGGTGAGCGACCATCTTTCAGGGGTCCTTTAGATGAGTATTCCTGCATGGCAACAAGTTGGAACAGATGCCCCTTGTGGTCCTTTTCAGCTCTACGATTCTATTCTGTTAAGTACAAGGACGACAATAAAACAAAGAGAGCATGTAAGAGAATAAATGTAGAAGAAAATACAAATGAGATAGTGAAGAAGGTCTGCCCTCAAAAGCTCAAATTGGAACAGAGTGGAGAAAGGGTTGCCAGTGAGGTGAACAAAGTGAAGCAGGGAAACAAACTGCAGACTGCTAGAAATAGTGCAAATTGAGTCCACTTTAACTTCCTGGCTCAGTGCTAGGGAATCATGGGAATTGTATTTTTTTCTGAAACATTGAGCCTTCTCTGTCAGAGAGCTCTGGTGCCACAATAAACTACAGTTCCCATAATTCCTTAGCACTGAGTCAGGGCAGTTAAAGTGGACTCAATTTGCACTATTTCTGGCAATCTGCAAAGGCCCAAAGTGAACTGAGTCTGAGCTAGGTTAGGCTCCATTCACAAATAGAAATGATTTGCCATTTAGTTTGGACATCTGCCCATATTCTCTCCCAAAGCTGCTTGTAGGACAAACATAAAGGCCTCCCCATCAGTTTTGAAGTGGGCTGTGGGGAAGGGATAAAATGTGAGCCACCTTGGATCCCTTTTTAGGAGAAAGGTGGCATAAAAAGAAAGAAGGAAGGAAAAGAAAGAAAGAAAGTGTTGCTTTCTTTCAAACAGATTTTATTTTTATTATCTTAATTTTTGAGTGTTTATATCTAGCCAATTAAATTTTTAAACAACAGCAAATAGATTTATTAAGAGGCCATCTGTCCAAAGTCCAAAAATAATCTCTTGTTTTGGTGAGGTTGGCAGGCAGTGGTGTGACACACATCCCTTCTGTGTCTCCAGGAGTTTGACTCAGATTGCTATGCTCAGCGGAGACTATCAGGCGGCAGCCAGTCCTATGGAGGGGAGTCCCCACGCCTGTCCCCATTCAACAGCATGGGCAAGCTCAGCAAATCGGACGAGCAGCTCTCCTCGCTGGATTGCGACAGTGGACAGTGCTCCCGCAACACAAGCTGTGAAACATTGGGTAGGGACTGTAGGCCTTCTCATCTGGTAGGTGGGGTGTTGAGGGATATGGCACAGACAGGGGCAAAGGAAGGTGTCCTTTGTGCAATGAAAAGTGCTCGTGTTCAGATTTGGAGCCTCAAAGAAGTTTCTCAGGAACTTTTTTGCATATTCCTCAAGGCAAGAGGTTGGACTAGTTAGCTCTTGTGGTCGCTTCCAAATCTAAGATTCTGTGATTCTAACTGTGGGCTAGAATAAGGTACCCTGTGAACAAAGTGACAGTTTCCTATCCCCATCCTGTCACCATTGGGGGGTAGTAGAGAAGTAAGCTATGTGGGATTTTATCTGGGATACAAAATGCTACTGACTAGAGTCTTTGTAATATAAGAAGATCCCAGAGAACCAGTACTAGTCTGCCATAGATCCAGGTGGTATTTTGCACATGCGCACACACAAACACACATACACACACACCCTTCTCCTTTTGCTGTGCTTCATAGAATTTGTGGCTTTTTACTTCTCTTAGTGTAGCTTTCTACATCTCTCAATCTCTCTACATCTCTTTCTACATCTCCCTGTTTCTAACAGCACATTCTTGTATCTCTGACATCTTTCCTCTAGCCCTAGGTGCAGAGCACTTTACTACTACTCCTCACAGTATACTGAATTATTTCTGTTTTACTTGACTTATCAGGAGAACATAGTAAATGCTTTCAAGTTCAGAGCAAAGGGCTTTTAGTTGTTTTATAATTTTTGTTTTTCTGCCGATACCTGCTGTCTAGAGGAGGGCCATCAAAATGGTGAAGGGTCTGGAAACCATGCCTTATGAGGAAAGACTTAGGAAGCTGGGTATGTTTAGCCAGGAGAAGAGATGCTTGAGAGGTAATAGCCCTCCTTAAGTATTTGAAGGGGTGTCACATTGAAGGATGGAGCAACTTGTTTTCTGCTGCTCCAGAGACTAGAACACGGAACAATGGATGCAAGCTACAGGAAAAGAGATTCCACCTCAACATTAGGAGGAACTTCCTGACAGTAAGAGTTGCTTGACAGTGAAACACAGTCCCTCGGAGTGTGGTGGAGTCTCCTTCTTTGGAGGTCTTTAAACAGAGGTTGGATGGCCATCTCTTTGGGGTGCTTTGATTGTAAGTTCCTGCATGGCAGAATGGATTGGACTGGTGGCCCTTGTGGTCTCTTCCAACTCTACAATTCTGTGATTCTATTTTCTGAGATCTTCTGATATAAGGCAAGATATACACTTCTAAATGAATAAATAGTTTATCCCGAGTGGTCAGCTTTCTTCACCATGCAGTCAGAAGCATCTGGGTCCATGATCATGGTCATTTCCTAATATTTATCTCCAGCACCAGGCCATCACATGCTCTTGCCACTGCTCATAGAGGTTCTGTTCTTAACTTCTATGCCAAATAGGCTTGTAGAGACCTGTATTTCCTGTGGAAATGCCCATGTCTCCCATAAATCCATCAGAATATCTCCTCCATCTTACTTTGGGGTACAACATGCCTGAAGTTAATGAGGCACCCAGGGAGCAATAACACATATGAGTGGTTCCCAAATGCTTGTGCCGTGTTCTCCAGCTCCCTAAAAAAAGTCCCCACCCCTTATCTAGGCAGGATTCCAAAGCACTGTGTAACAGGAGGAGTTAGCAGTGCAGATGTTTAAAAACAGTTCTAGAAACGCTGAATAATCCAGATTATAAAACATAGTTGTGTTGTGAGACTTGAAATAAATACTATGTTACTCACCCACCAAATTCTACTTTAATCAAGCATCATAGATGTTCACAAGAATATGTATTATTGTTGAGCTCCTAGAAAGTGGTTGAAATTTTCTGAGAACTGTACCTATGCAAACCAAAAGTCAGTCCTAGTGCCCTGCTACTACAGGATTCTGGGAGTTGAAGTCCAGGACTATTCCAAGCTCTGTAGAATCCCCACCCATAAATTCATAACTTGATTGACACAGTAGAAAAGATGAAGGAAATGCAGAAGTACTAGCACAGATTAATGTATGGGTACAATTCAGATATCATCAATTATGCTTCCTGTCTTTCAGCTCCCTAGTCACCTGACATTTCTAATCTCTTTCCTTCTCCCTAGATCATTATGATCCCGACTATGAGTTCCTGCAACAGGACCTCTCCAACACAGATCAGATACCTCAGCAAGCACCTGGTGTCCTCAGTCCTCTGCCAGAGTCTCTGGGGGAGTCCGGATCCCCGTTTCTTGGACGTGCTTTCCAGCTGCCAGAGCACTGCAGCCCCACAGTAACCACACAGGCACCTGAGACTCCTCCAGCTCTGCCAGAGAAGAAGAGGAGGGGGACAGCCGGCCCCTCATTTGATGTCCCTGGCTGCAGGGTCTTGCTGGAAAGGCACCCCTCACAGTATGATAACATTTCAGAGGAAGACTTGCCCAACCCTGCCCTGCTACAGGCGTTGCCCTTCACCCCTTTTGCTGCAGTGCTGCCCTTCCAGCCAGGGAACTCGCCAGCCCCTGTCGAATTCCTGGCAGACTTTGTCATTCCAATCCCCACTGGTGATTCTGAGAAGCCACCGCCTCTTCCAGAGAAGAAGAACAAACACAGTAAGTGCAATGCTGGCTTTTGACCTTCTTTCATTGTTCCATGTTTGACAAGGAGAGAGCCACATGGTTAGCAGTAGAGGATCTGTTGGCATGCAGGAAGCCCAAGGAGGGTCTCCAGTTATCCCTCTGGCACTGGCATAATAACATGTCTATTGTAGGGATTGGGAGGAACTTCCTGACTCTAGTGAGAATTCTTTTGTGTTGTAGGCTGCAGAAATGTCCCACTTTGATAGAGTGACTATAGGTGCACAACCAACTATATTTCACCAAAAAAAAACAAGGTGGAATACAAATAAAATAAAAACAGATTTAAAAAATAAAACCAAGATTAAAGCATGCATATTGTGGGGTATTCTCTGACACCAGTGATAGTTCCACAGTTCCACAAAGGAAGAAATTTTGGTTTATCCTAAATGAGACCAACCTAGTGACATCCAGGATATGTCACATCTGCTTTGCTATGTCTTGCTTTCCTGAAAAATGTTGTGGCTCTGGTCATTATTATTATTATTGTAATGATGTTACATTGGCTGGCAAAAAAGTATCACACTGGCAAAAAACAAGAGATCTGTTGAGACATTGTTTGCAGAGGTACAGGTGAGAACACTGTGAAATGCCTACATAGCAGCTCTACTTCTGTGTGGATCCTGCAGCTTGATGTGATTTGGAGGGATTAAAATGTCCTATTGCAAGAGGATGCTGTGAAAAGGATCTTTTGCAGCCTAGGAGAGCAGCTGCCAGTCAGCGTAGCCATAACTGGGCTGGGGAATCAATTGCCTGATTCAGTCAGTTTTCAGTAGCTTCCCCTGCTGAGGTTCTCAGGATCTATGCAGCACCCACAGTGAGTAAGGCACTGTGCAGAACAGACTCCCTCCTCTAGCTGTTCTCAGGCTTCTGATGGTTCAGGCTTCTGATGGTCCAGAGGTGATACTGGAGAATTAACACATGGATCTGGGTTTATTTCTTTTATTATTATTGCTGTTGTTGAGCTAAAGGACTGCACAGGAACCCAGATCAGATATCAGAATGCAAATTAGTAAGATGATTGTTAAGATTCCTGAACCTGGACTGTTTCCAGAAGGAGCACAGGCTCAGTTTTGTTGGTTCCCCTGGGAGAGAAGGTGATGGAGATCTGCCCAAGAAAGTAATTTGGCCTGTGCTGGGTAACCCGGTCCACTGAAGAGACAGTTCTAGGTCATGCTGGATCATTGTGCTATAGGAAATGTCCTGAGGGTATTGCCTTTAAATTGCAAATTATTTTTTTATTAAATTCTTATTTGGCCTTTCTACCAAAAATGGTGTTCAAGACAGTTAATGCTAATAATAAACAGATGAAAACTAGAAGGGGGAAGCTGCATATGTGAAGCAGCATGCAACCAGTTTCCTTTACTTTTCCCCTGCTCCCTGAATGTGTAAAGGGGCTCTTGAAAGCATTTGAATGTCTTTGTTCTGCTCCTTCCTGCCTAAGCCTTTGTTTATATATTAGTGGGTGGGGGAGTGGGACAGTGCCATAATACATAGGTGGAGAAATGAGAGAAATCTTACCCACCCCACAGGTAGCTTCCACTGTGTTTGCTGCAGACATCTGTGGGATTCAAATCCTGATGGCTGAATGACATTTGACAGGAAGCTGTTTGCAAAGAGAATGAAAGGATCCTATCCATTTTTAGAGTAGTGTCAATCTATACACAGATGAGTTCTGCTGGATTCCACAGCTGCACCAAGGAGTCCCACCTTAGAAGTATGCAGGCAGGACTCATCCATTTAAAACTCATGTAAGGGGGAAGGAATGAAGACCTGGACAATACGTCTACTAGTGGCTTTCCATTAACCATTGTTTCCATTCCACATCTGTCAATCAAATGCATATTGCTTCTGGACATGGATATTTCATTTCACTCTTGTGAATTATCTGCCATGTTTATAACTTTCTAAATTGCATTTCACCCTCTTTCTTTTACCCTGATAATAGCAGCTTCTCTGCAGGGTAACTCATGCTGACAGACTGCCATGATCCCCTTCTCTCCTTTAATGGCTGAGCCAGTGTTTAAATCCTTGTACATCCATCAGCTGCACCACTCTGGCCTGCTTGGCTCTCTTGCAGCCTCTGCCTTTCCAGGAGGCTCCTTCTGTAGGCGTCACACCTTTTTGTCAAAGGAACTCCATCCTCCCATTTCCCTTAAAGGTGTGTATGTGCTGAGCCAGTGGTGCAATTATCCAACAGTTTTGTTGGCTTTTCCATTTCTTCATCTCTTCTTGGAAAGCTGATGCGTAGTAGAGCTAAGCATGGAGGGCCTGGCATGACTACAATCCCAGGAATGTCCCCATTTTCTCTCAGATTTTACTCTCCATGTTTGGAAGGGTGAGAAGAGGCCTTTAAACTTAGCCCCCCTTCCCTTTTCCAAATTCATCAGTAGGACCCTTTCAAAATGATTTAAGGTTGAGGCACTCCATGTAGTCTGGGCTGAGATGGAGGAGGATTGTTTCTGGTGCTAGAGCATGTAGGGCCTTTACAGACTGCCAGAAATAGTGCAGCTTGAGGCCACTTTAATTGTCCTGGCTCATTGCTAAGGAATCATGGGAACTGTAGTTTATTGTGTCACCAGAGCTCTCTGACAGAGAAGGCTCAATGTCCCAGAAAAAAATACAGTTCCCATGATTCCTTAGCAATGAGCCAGGACAGTTAAAGTGGCCTCAAGCTGCATTATTTCTGGCAGTCTGTAAAGACCCTTACTCAATTTTTCTCCTTCAGAAAATCTGAAAATGTCATATATATCTCTTCCATTACAAATTTGTAAACTTTTTTTTTCCTTCACGGACTAGTGCAACAAGTATAAATATCTTACTATTCAAGTTCTAAAAGTAAACTAAACAGTTCACAAAAATGTGACTATCCTTCTTGCACTTCAAAGAAGAACAATCATATTTTCTAAGAGCTGTTCAGCTTATTTTAGGAGTCTGAATAGTACATTACTTAGTCTTGGAATTATTGTAGTTCCAGATAATGTGTGTACATGTGTAAAAAAAACCCAAGGACACCTAAGTGCTTAAGCAGGTAAAACATTTGTCTAGCGGTTTAAGTAATATTATGTAGATCTTTGTTTATGTAATGGATTTAATATTTTGTAGTTCTTGTACTTTTTGTAGTTTCAGCATAGTGTAGTAGTTTGATCATCAGACTACAACTCTGGAGACCAGGGTTCGTATCCCTGCTTGGCTATGGAAACCTACTGGGTGACTTTGGACAAATCATGCTCTTTCAGCCTCAAAGGAGGGCAAGGGCAATCCCCCTCTGAACAAATCTTTCCAAGAAAACCCCATGATAAGTTTGCTTTACTGTTGCTGTTAAGTCAGAAATGACTTGAAGGCATACAACAACAACAACTACTACTACTACTACTACTATTACAAAGGTCTTATTTAGTGTGCTTGTTTAATCACTACATTTATCTTTCCTTTCTTAACTTTCTTCCAATGAGCAAAAGGCCACTTATGTCACTTTCCACCTTCCCAGTTAGCATCACAGCAACCCTACAAGGTAGGTTAGGCTGAGAAATAAACTGGTCCAAGGTTACCTGGTGAATTTCATGACTGACTGGGTATTGAAGCCCAGTCTAACCACCACACCACACCAGAAGGATCTTATTGGCCCATAGTGTCTTGGGCTGCAGTAAAATCTCACTATTAGCATTTTAGATTAATGTGTTTCTCCTTTCCCATTCTTTCTCAGCCTAACCTGTCTCTTAAGTTTGTGGTAAGAATGGAAAAGGTTGTGTGCTACCTTGCTCTCCTTGAAGCAGGAACAGGTGACTATGTGTGATGTTAAATTAGGTCTATAAGGGTCTCGATCAATGTATTCAGCACTCACTCAAAACTACAAATCCCAGGGTGGAGTGCAGTTCTCCCCTCTTGTAGTTTATACAGAATAAACAAAAGTACAGGCATCGTAATGGTAATCAAGCTGGTTGAAATGACCAGGCAGAGTTTGTTTTTAGTTCTCTGCCTACCTAGATCCAGCAACATTGGTTGTGGCATCTCCATGGCGAGGGTGTGGGGAACTGCCTCCCAAGAGGTGACCTCAGTGCACTTTTTGTGTTCCAGTGATGGCCTATATGCAGTTTGTAGAAGATTATTCCGAGCCACAGCCATCTATGTTCTACCAGACACCACAGAATGAACACATCTACCAGCAAAAGAACAAGCACCTGATGGAGGTGTATGGCTTCAACGACTCCTTCAGCAGCACCGACTCTGGCCAGGATCTGGCCCCACCTCCTGCCCTTCCGCCAAAACAGAGGCAACTGGTGAGTGTCCCCACCCCATAAATCCAGCCTATTTTCCTGGCTTTATGCATTTAGATTATTTTCTCCATTTTACAAAGACAAAGTGCGTGGTCCTTGATTTTGCTTCCAGTTGCCATATATATTTTGGATGGCTATATATTTTTTATTTATTTAGATAATTGTTGGGACATAGTGAAAACAGTGAAGCATTTAAAGAGCACAAACCACCACCAAATGTGAAACACATCAGAGATTTATTATGAGTTTAGAACAGTCACATGGTTATAGTGAAGTAGAAGCAATGAGATTTTCAGCTCTAAATTTTAAGCAGGAGTATCAAAGGAACTGGCAGTCTTCATTCTGTCACTTTGTAATAGGATTCTTCTTAGGAAAGCCTGCTCACTAGGTCAGATCCAAAAGTATTTCATTGTCCATGGTACTTATCTACCTTTCATGGTTTTTCAGTTCTTATTGGCTACCTTCTGTTTCCTTTCACTTTTTCAGGGAGAGTATTTTCTGATTAGAGTTACGTCCGGCTTTTTCCCCATTGCATGGCAAACAAACATGCTGGCAAACCAAACACTGGCTCAGCCTTTGGTTTTGCCCCTCCCCTAGGCTTGAAACAAGCAAACATTTAAAAAAAAAATAGTGGCTCGTGTACCAGCTTCAGCAAGGCAGAAAGGAGCAAACACTTAACCACAGTGCTGTTGCAAACATTTGCTTGTTTCGGATCATTTGATCTCTTCTCAGTAAGGGTAGGTAGATTTCAGGCTTGGGGATCTATTTTGTTTTCTTGCTAAAACGCTTAGTTTTAACTTGCTAAAACGCTTAGTAGATCCACCAACCAGAGGTTGGTGAAAAAAACACCCAGTTACAATTAAATCATTCTGGGGTCATAAATGTCTGCTTTGAGAACTAGAGCTCAGAGTCCCTGTACACAAAAATTAACTCCTGGTTACCCCAAAGCTTTCTTCATTTCAGTATTATAATTCAGGGGAGGGGGTCATTTTGCATTGTTAAATGATTGAAAATCAGAACTCCTTTTCAGAGCAGTGCAGATCATTCAGTGGCTAACAATAGATCCAGTTCTCTCTTTTTGCCACCTTTGCTTCCTGGTGTGGAAAGGGAAAGAAGCAAAATAGGAGGAAGGATCCTGTCTCCACCAGCCTGTAATCTGAAAGCTTGCTGGCATGTGTTGCCTTTCTCTTCCTTTCTCTTCCTTTCTCTTCCTCTCTCTTTCTCCCCTTCTTTCTCTTTTTTCCCTCCAGCAGGCCTCTTTTGCTGCCTCCTCCTTCTCTTCTGTCTCCTACTGTGTCCAGCCACCTAAAGTGCCCTTCGCCCCTGAGGACATCGGTACAGCTCAGGGCCTCAGTATGTCCATCTCTAATTCCTTCCTCCACCAGCACAGTTCCTTCCCTGTGCACTCGGTGAGTTACTAACTGTGGGCTTTTTCTTCCTTGCCCTGATCTTGTCTGTTTCATTGTGGGGTGGGTAGAGGGTGAGGTTTTTTTGTTTGCTTGTTTGTTTGTTTTTTGAGGGAGCCTGCAAGGCACTGTGTACCTCATTTGATAGTTTTGGAATGCATGTTGGAATCAGGTGTACTTAAGCCCCACTGGTTTACAGGGCCCAGCATCCTTTGGGAGACACTGTGGGTGCTAACTACTAGGCAAGGCTGCCGTACCTCATCTGTTAATCTTTACTTGGCACCCTAACCAGTTCCAGGCATATGGGTTTAGCGACCATTTTCAATTTGCCACAGTTTGTCAGAGCTCAGGAACCTTTGGCAGTGCAGATGTTTTTAGGCTCCAGCTCCCAGAAGCCCCAGCTAAAATGATCATAAGGAGGTGCTGAGGGTTGTAAAAACATCTGAAGGATCAGAGGTTTTCCGTCCACTGCCCTTGTATCTGTGGGGCTCTGTGAGAACTTCAAAAAGGAGAGCTGGGTCTGGAAGCTCAATTGTTCTTCAAAGCGCTTCCCTTTGTACCCTGGAGCCATCCCTCTTCGAGACTGAACAAGCCTGGAAACTTTACTTCTCCAAAGGGGATGGGGGGAGACAAGGTGGAAAAACAGTAGATTTTCAACAGAAGTGGCCAAGACTCTTTGGAGGAAGCCATGCTACTTATATAACAAGTGAAAAATCAACAGAAGTCCTTGGTTTGTGGAAGTTTTCAGAGAAAGAGCTGTGTTAGTCTGTTCCTGCAGAAAAATGACTTCTGTGGCACCTATACAGCCTACACAGGTCACTTCAGCATAAGCTTTTGGGAGCTCCAGCCCACTTCCTCAGGTACACCACTCAGGAGACAGACATTTATACAAACTTGCACCAGGATGGGTGGGGTGGGAGGGAGGGAGGGAATGGCGAGTGCGGTGAACAAGTTGGCATGGTGATGCCGTCACAAGTACAGTCTGTATGGTGGTTTTAAAAGAGAAGCACAGACCTTCTTTTATTCATGCATGTTGATTTGACTCCAGGTGTCTATCATCTGAATAGGTTTAGCCCTTGATTCTCAGATTGCTCCTTTTTTCCCTACTATGTTTAAAATGCTTTCTTATCTTTATAGTGTTCTGTATAATTCAGGGGTAGGCAACCTTTCCCCTTTAAGGGCCGAGGGACTTCAGCTCCCAGAATCCCAGGAGCTAGTGGCCAACATGGGACTATTGGCCAACATGGCTGAGGCTTCTGGGACCCTCTGAGTCCTGGAACTGGCCCTACATTGCAGCCACTGGTGCTCTGTGGAACAGCAGAGGAGAAGAGGAGGTCCTTCTGTGAAGCTGAATAGTGTGGGATGAAGAAAAAGAAGTATGCTTTGCAGGATAGGGTACTTAGGGAAATTGCTACCCAAAGGTATGGTGATGGTTGCCAGCTTAAATGGCTTTAAAGGAGGATTTCAGTACATATATCCTCAAAGGATGGGGCTACCAGTGGCTAATAGTCCCACTGCATGTTTGCTTAGAATCAGAGGTCACATGCCTTGGAAAACAAGTTGATCCAAACAGAGGGAGGGAGGGGAGAAATGGCTGTGGCCCTCCTGTCCTTCTTGTGGTCTTCCCAGAAGGTATCTGGTCTGCACTTTGTGGAAACAGGCTGCTGGACTAGGTAGGGCCTTGCTATGATTCATCAGGGCTGTCCCTGTGTACTTCCGAAGAAAGAAATTTGAAAACTGTACAGTTTCTTCTTTTCCAATATATATTATCGGGGGGAGGGGGGATTTAAATTTAGAGAAGGGTTATTTCATCCCATTTTTTTATTTTTTATTTTTTTTTAAAGAGAGGAGGGATGAAACTCCACCTACATTCCTTGGTCTCCAGCAAGAATCCTATCTGACTCTTGTCTTTTTTGTTCTCCCTCTCAGTAATCCCAGCAAGTCCACTTAAAACAGCCACAGGAAGAGAGTTAACCCTATTAAAAGATTAAATAATCATGAGAATTTTATGGCGGAATTTCAGCCCTCCTTGCTAGAAAAGCTTGCCCTCCTTTGCACCCAGCAATCAGTGCTGATTATCAAATCCCCTTAAAACAATACATCCTCCTGGATAAATATCTTCTCTCAAGGCTCAGAGGTCTTTTATATTGATAGGAGAAGATAAATAACACATACCAGCTGAGCTTTTAGTACACACAATGAGATTCATCTCCAAGGGAACACATTCCCTCAAACCTTCGTTGGAGGTTTTTAAACGGAGGTTGGATGGCCATCTATTGGGGTGCTTTGATTGTGTATTCCTGCATGGCAGAATGGGGTGGACTGAATGGCCATTGGAGTCTCTTCCAACTCTATGATTCTATCCTTTTGCAAATCTTACCATTGTAGAGTAACTTGGTTTCCACAATTGTGAAGAATGACAGCATACCCACAAGTATTCATCCTGGGTTGAAAAGGGAAGGAGAGAGTCAGCAGCTCCTGGTCTGACCAGGGAAATGATACTCTTCCATCCCACTACTATCCTGCCCCCTGAGACATGTAATCACATCCAAGATTCTGGGGCTGTTATGCTTGGATCACTGGATTGCAGGACCCCAGAGATTTGGTAGGATTTCACTTTACTTAGCTTTGCAAGCTTAGCTTCTCTCAGTAGCTTTGTTCTGCCCTCTTGTTTCGTTCATTTGCTGTCAGGACTAAATTCCACTTTCTAACTGTAATTGACTTTGTAGGAGTCTTATCACTATGAGTCTCAAATCCTGAAGGTTCCACACAATATTTCTGTAAAAATTGCTGTGAAGGGCTGCTGCTGCTGCAATTGCACAGTTGCAATTGCTCTCTCTCCCTGAATATCCCCCCTCCCTCCCTCCCTCTCTCTGCAAAAGTTGAGAACCAGTTTCCAGCAAGGGAGAGATGGCACATTGAATTTACCTTGGGAGGAAGAATTATAGAAGTATTTGTTTGAAGGATTCCTTTCAGGGCCCAGTTACTGTCACAAGCCAGTCTACAAAGATTAAAACATATGAATTCATAAGCAAGAATAACAAAAATATGGGGTTTTTTAGTGAATTATGGTTTTTTTAAAAAATCATTTTTATTGATTTTCAAATCTTTATAAGGTAGTCAAACATTACAGTGCAACATAAGAACAAATAGAACAATAACCATAGGATGTGATGTTACTCAGTGATCATTAGTTTGCAGGATTCCATGGATGTGATTCATCTGCAGTCAGTTCAGTCTTTGTGTTGAGTTGTAAAGTGTCCTTCCAGAGGTTGTTGTGAGAGGCTGGAGGCTGGAGATGGTGTGAAGGTTGGTTTACAAATTCAATAAAGAGCCTCCAGTCCTCATAAAACGTGTCCTGTTTTGAATGTCCATTACAAAGTCTCATTGTAGAGGGAAGTTTTCCCATTAACCACAGGTTCCATACCCTTTCCCACCAACCTTCAATAGACAAATTCCCATGTTTCCAGCATTTGGCCACTTCAAGTCTCACAGCTGTGATTAAAAAGACCAATCAGCTTTCTATACTTAAGGGTGGTATTTCTATCAATAAACACTGAGAGTAAAATCAGGGCTGCACAGAAGTACATGGTTTGGCTTGTAATAAATGAGATTTGGTGTAGAACTAGGTGCCAGAACTCCTGTATCTTGGGGCATTCAACCCACATATGGATATAGGAGCCAGTGTTCTTGCACCCTCTCCAGCAGCTCATTGGGAGACTGTGTACCATTTTTGATAGCAGGATGGGAGTAAGGTACCACCTATATATAGTTTTGAGGAAGTCTTCCCTTGTGGCTGCTGACCTAGACTTAAATGGGGGTGAGGACCATATACGTGTCAATGTGAATTCCAGTATTGATAGCTTTAATTCCGATTGCCAGAAAGAATGGACAGAGTGGCCCCTTCCATATGTGTGTTCCAGCAAATGCCTATATGTATATCCCACGATTCCTTTAGACTGTAGTTTGTTTGTTTTTTACAAAAAGTCTCGTATTGGGTGAATGGCCATGAGGGTTCCCCAATAGAGCCTATTCTCGACATAAAGAAGGTGAGTTGGTGCATTTGGAACCAAGATGGGTCCTTACCTGGGAAGGACATTTTTTAAAACATCAGGAGATTTCGCTTTTCCATCTACAAACAGATCAGCAATGTAATAAATGACTTCCTGTTTCCAGGTTCTATCTAGGATAAACTGACCAGCTCTTGGGAAGTTTGGGTGTAAGAAGAAGGGTTTCAAGGGAGAAGGGTCGGGAGCAAAGACATGCCTCCATTTATTCCAGATTGTGAGAGAATTGTGAAGAAAGGAATTGACAATTATCTTAAGTTTGTGTTTTGTGGTCTGATTATGAAGGAAAAAGCTCCCATTGAATTTATTTTGCCAATTTCCAAGTTAATCCATTTTAAGGAATCATCATCCTTGATCAGTTGTACAATTTGGTTTAACTGAAAGACATGAAAGTAAAGTTCAATATCTGGGATCACCAGTCCACCATAGGTGGAGGCAGTGTGTCTGATGTGTTTGGAAAACCTAAGTCTTTTTTTATTAAAAAATAAATAGGTTAATTGCTAACTGCCATTTTGCAAACCTGGAAGTGGAGGGGGGGGTCAATGGAATATTTTGGAACAAGATGGGGGAGCAAGAACATTTTGACTAGAGCAATTCGGTCCAGGATGGAAAGTTTTAGTGTTTCCCGTACTTTCAATTTTTGTGACATCCACTTGATAAATGGATTGTAATTCCTGAGTATAATTTGTTGAGTGTCCTTAGTTATGGTTATTCCTAGATAGCTAAAACCTGATGGATGGATCTGTAAGTTTGTGAGAGATTGCCAGTGTAGCTGCTGTTGGTGAGATGTATTAGAGATGTACATGGTAGATTTATCAAAGTTAATTTGGAAACCTGAGAAATTGCCAGACATTTCAAATACCTCTGTCAGTGAGTGAAATGATAGGTTGGTCAAAAAAATCAGCATGTCATCCATGTAAAGATCAGTCTTATGATGTTGGCCATTAATGCTGAGACCAATTATGCTGGTTTTGAATCTGATGAGGTTTGCTAGGGGTTCAGTCATTAGGGCAAATAAAAGCGGTAACAGTGCGCACCCTTGTCTAGTTCCCCTAGTAAGGTCAAAGGTGTAGATAGACTCGTACCCATTAACTAAAATTGTTACCTCCAAGTTGTCATAAACACAGTGCAATGCTTCAATAAATCTGTGGCCAAAATTAATTTCTTTTAATATACCAAAAAGGTACAGCCATTCCATTTGGTTGAAGGCTTTTAAGGCATCAAGCGATAGAAGGGCCAGAGGCGTTTTAAATTGTTGGTGTAATGCAGAAGTGGCCATAATTGAAGTACAGCCATCCCTCCATTTTTGCAGGGCATATGTTCCCCCACCACCACCACCACCACCACCACCACAGAAATGGAAATTGCAAATATTCACGCCCCATTGGAGCACACATGCCATTTTAACCCTCTCCGCTTGCCGGTCTGCGAAGGACTAAGACCGCAGACTCGAAGTCCACGAAAATGGAGGGACGCCTATAAATAATTTGGCATCCTGGTTAAGGAGAGCTATAGGGTGGAAGGATTTAGTTTCGGGGCTGTCCTCTTTTGTTTTAGGGAGTGGGATTATTCGAGTTATAAAAATATGCTTTTTTAAAGCACAGCATAATAAATCTAAACCAGAATGGAATAAACATGTCTTCAAGGCCATGTTAAAGACCAGCACTGATGGGCCATGTGTATCACTTTATGAAAACAGTTTCACAGCTGGGGGGCACCACCAAAGGAGCTCTGTCCCTGCATAATAAATCTGACCATAGTCACTGGCAAGCCAGAGGGCAATGTTCTTCAGACACTGACCCCCAGCCATATATCAGATATCAATATAAGGTGGATTCCTATGTTCCTAAACTCAATTTATGCAAACTCAGGGCACTCTCCAAGTAGAACTGGAAAAGACACACACACACCACTGCCTGATACCTTGGGAGATACCATGGCTGCCTCTCTTCAGTGGAGAAGAGTATCACCCAGCCTGGGAATGTATTTAATGCCTCCTTAGGGCAGTTTCAGCTTGAAGCTGTATTGGGTGCAGACTTTGCATTCCTAACACTGACAGAAGCACTGAACTTACTTGAGCCTTGCATCTTTATCTAAATTTTTCATGAATTGGTGTGAAATGAAACATTTTCCACATGTTCAGGTGATTTCATGTCCTCCCTCACTATAGATTGGTTTTACTATATTGGACATTTCATCCTGCCTGATCTCCATGTGTGTCTGACATAAAATATGAGATACAGTTTACTTGCAGACTGTCTATTCCCTGTCATGCATACCATTCTCTTTTTCATCTTGTGTAGTTTATCCTCTCCCAAAATCTTGGAAAAATTATATTCTGGACACGCTGGCTGGTGGGTTCTGGGATTTGTAATCCAGGGAAGTAACTGTAACAGGCTGTGCCTCCCTGACAAAACCCCATTCTTTTTAGATTGTGGGAGCTGTTTCTGTGACTTCTATCCCACTGCATGGCTTTGATTGCTCGCAATTCTATGGTCCATTGCTTGGCTCTCACCTCTTTCTTTGTGCCCCAAAGAGCAGGGAGCAGTTCCAGGTGAGCTGCTCAGTGGTTGCCCTTTGATGGCCTGTCCAGCTGGTTAAAGGTAAAGGTAAAGGTAGTCCCTTTACATGAATGTCTAGTTGTAACTGACTGTAGGGGGTGGTACTCATCTCCATTACTAAGCCGAAAAGCCAGCGTTATCCCAGGATAACGTTATCCCAGGTGGTCATGTGGCCAGCATGACTGCACCGAATTCTGTTATCTTCTCACCAAAGTGGTACCTATTGATCTACTTGCATTTGCAAGCTTTCTAACTCCTAGGTTGGCAGTAGCTGGGGCTACTGACAGGAGCTCACCCCATCATGTAGCACTCGGGCCTTGAACTACCAACCTTCCAATTGTCAGAACTGGCATCTTAACCACTAAGCCACTGCAACCCAGTTAGGTGGACAATAATTCTCAGCCCTCAGGAGGGCTGATCTTTTTGTTGCCAGAGGGGTTCACATTCCCCACCAGCCCGGTGTACTTGGCGAGTAGTCTTGTCTCCCTGTTGTAAATGCCACCATTGTATTTTTAAAATATTTTTATTAAAAGTTTTAAAATACATTTTAAAATCGCAGCAATTAAAAGAAATGAAAGAAAAGGAAAAAACGAGAAGAAAAAAGAGACTTCTAATCTTCCTTTTGACATTACATGTAGTTATTCCTCTCCCTGCGTGCGTAATAGATTACAGCATATTCTCTTCTTTCAATGTCTTACTCTTTCTAATCATCAAAACCAAAAGTTACCAAGTCATTTACCAAGCAAACACCAACATTGTAGATCGAAAAACTGCAACGTGGAAGAGAAGTTGCAAGGGATCTTCAACATATGGAGTGTGGAATTAAAAAGGTTCCCCTGCTAGACAGCTCCTTCTATGTGTGTGTCTATGTGTATGTGTGTAGGGTATATGTAGCAACTGTGCATGAAATTACATAACTCAGTCAAGGAGATACAAGAATGCTGACACAAGACTCATCTATCTAGTCAGGTTTTGGCTTCTCTACCTAGCTATTTCTTTCCAAAATCTGCATGGACTCCCGAAGTGGAGATTCTGAAGACTGCGAATCTAAGACCTTCTACATGCAAAAGGCATTCACTGGGCTAGGCTCCCCTGCTGTATAATCTCTCAAGTCTGTGCATGATACCTTTGCATAAACTCTTGTTCCAGCTAGCCCTGTGCTCCCCATTCTGAATGGCACCATCTTGCCAGGGACTGAACACCAGCCAGCCTGAAGGCCATATGTCTTGCCCCTGAGCCATGTCTCTCTGTTTGAAAGACAGCCACATAGTTAATGAGAAGCTACAAGACTGAGGCAGAATCTTCTATTTGCATACTTTTGTGCCTTTCTGTTACCTTTTATGATTATGGTGTTCTGTGATTTTTAAAAATATTTTTATCATGTACAGGAGTGACAATAGGAAGGTGAGTGGAAAGATTTCATACATTCTTCTTCTTTTGGGACTAGAAACTTACTTTTTATAAAAATCAATGGCAACAATAGAATTCAGCTACTAGAAATGACTCTTCTTAATACACATACCAAGCAAGCAAGCTATCAGTTTGTATCCCTGCCTTTTCCCAAAGACTGGCACTCATCTGTTTGCATAAACAGGAAAGGATGTCTTTTTTGGATTTCAGGAACAAGATACACTTCCAGGAACTGCAAACTGAATGTTAGAAAAGAATTTTAGAATTTCCTTTAGGGGGCAAAGGGCTCACAAAGTGGAGATGATCCTTCCCTTGGTGGTTTCCTAGTGAAGAAACGGTTCCACTTTTAGAGTTGAGTCTGCAAGTCTTAATTGTGCTTATGAAAGCAAAGAAGGAACAATTCATGCTCCTTAGGTGGGGGAAGGCAAACTGCTTGCAAAAATGGGCTGAGAAGGCACAGCCTTTGGGGGTGTTTAATTTTAAAAATCACCCTTGAACCAGAAGGACCCTCAGAACAGCTTACATACCAGTTGAAGCAGAGTCACTGTCTAAAAAGGTGTAGCGCTAAAAGGCAAAGGGGTGATGTGGGAGAAGGATAAAAGCAGTCTGAGAAGGGGTCCTGCCTGTGAGTAGGAGTGGTCACCTTTGGGTCCCTAGCCAAATTTGGATTTGAGCCTTTGTCTGGGTTGAACCTGTACCTGAGATGAGAGAAGGAAACAAACCTGCTCCCCTTGAAAATCTGTTTCTCTCTGTGTGTGATTTCTCTCGCTGTCTCTGATGGTTCCTCCTCTTGCACTAATGGTGCTCTCTGCTGTAGGGAGGTCTTTCTTTCCAGCCAACTAGTACTTCTAATCTTTTCCTTCTGACCAGAGCATGGTTTTTGCAGGCTGTTTTTCTTTCCCTCTGTCATTTTAATCCTTTCCTTCCAAAGCCTCCCTTGCTGGGCTGTCTCCTCCTGTCCTGGACTTCTACTGAGGAGGCAGCACTCACTTGACAGACAAACAGCTGGTAGAGATTTACAAGTGACATCAGCTACCAGCTTAACCCATCTAACCTTGCAAGAGTGGGGCAAAAGTGGGAATTGCAGGCACCGGCCAGCTTCCAAGTTTAAATCCTCAGCTGCAGTTATTGAGCTTGAA
The DNA here is from genome assembly GCA_026167975.1 of Phrynosoma blainvillii. Taxonomy (NCBI): domain Eukaryota; kingdom Metazoa; phylum Chordata; class Lepidosauria; order Squamata; family Phrynosomatidae; genus Phrynosoma; species Phrynosoma blainvillii. The sequence continues at coordinate 15,974,958 of JANUYF010000011.1, read as the reverse complement.
GCAGTTCCGTGGAATGGATTGTCCCTTTTCCTGGCTGTTCCTTTTCCTTCTCCCTAGAGAAATGACCCGTCAGGAGCTGAGGGTGAAGCTGAGGGTCTGCAGTGTTTGTCCAAGAGGTTTTCTTGGCCTCCATCTCTATGCTTGCCCAGGTGGGCAGGCTCACAGGGAGTGGATGAATTTTCAGGAAGACAAACAAGTGGCATTTTTAAATGTTTGCTTCATAATTGGCTCTGGTCCCAGCATGACAGCATAACTAAGGACTTTTACAGACTGCAAGAAATAGTGCAAATTGAGGCCACTTTATCTGTCCTGGCTCAGTGCTAGGGAATCATGGGAATTGTATTTTTTTTTCTGGGACATTGAGCCTTCTCTGCCAGAGAGCTCTGGTGCCACAATAAGGCTACAGTTCCCATGATTCCTTAGCACTGAGCCAGGACAGTTAAAGTGGCCTCAATTTGCACTATTTCTGGCAGTCTGTAAAGGCCCTAAGATTCTTTTTCCAGTTCCAGACATGCCAAGCTGCAGGGGAAAGGGGGGTTCCTTAATACAAGACAGTCCAAAATCATGAGAGCAACCTATCCCAGGATGGAGCTTGGACTCTCTCTCTCTCTCTCTCTCTCCCTCTCTCTGCCTTCAAGTCACCAGTCAACCTATGGCGACCCCATTAATTTCATAGGGTTTTCTTGAGCAAGAAATACACAGAGGTGGTTTGCCATCGGCTTCCTCTGAAATATAGCTCACAGCACCTGGTATTCATTGTCAGTTTCCCATCCAAGTACAGTCAGCCCTCCATTTTTGCAGGGGTTCTGTTCCAGACCCCTCCGCAAAAACGGAGACTCACCAATATTCAAACCCCATAGACTGTCTTTCAACTGCCTCTTGTCCTTCCCAAGTATTGGTTATTGGGAAATTAGCAACACCTTTGTCCTGACTGTCCTAATTTTATGGACCACATTTGTGGAAGCTCCCAGTGGCCCAAATGGTGAGGAATTCTCACTTTGTAACCCCTGAAAGAGCTCACGAAAATAGTCTGGCTGCCTGAGAGGGGTAGACCTCTGTGGGCTTTCTGTATGTGCACTTTAAACCCAGGTCTCTCTGAGCCCAGGACCTGCATTTTACCCATGAAGCCATCCAAAATCTCTAGTACAGGACTTGCTTTGCAGCTCGTCCAGTGGAGGAGGGGGTTCCCTAGACCCCCTGGATATGAGAAATTATAGGCCTGTGTCGTTGCTGCCATTTTTGAGCAAGGTAATCGAGAGGGCAGTTGCTCTTCAGCTCCAAGCTGTCTTGGATGAAACCGATTATCTAGACCCATTTCAAACCGGCTTCAGGACAGGCTTTGGGGTCGAGACTGCCATGGTTGCCTTGACTGACGATCTGCGTCTGAGCATCGACAGTGGTAGTGTGACCCTGCTGGTGCTCTTAGACCTCTCAGCGGCTTTTGATACAATAGATCACGGCATCCTCTTGGACTGCCTGAAGGGGTTAGGTATCGGGGGCACTGCTTTGCAGTGGTTCCGGTCCTTCCTCTCGGGTAGGTCCCAGAGGGTGCTGCTCGGGGACAGTAGCTCCAGTAAGAGGGAACTCACTTGTGGGGTCCCTCAGGGGGCTATTTTGTCCCCAATGTTATTTAACATCTATATGAAGCCGCTGGGTGAGATCATACGGAGTTATGGTGCTGGGTGTTATCAGTACGCTGATGACACCCAAATCTATTTTTCCGTGTCTCGTTCGTCGGCCTCGAATTCTAATGGCATCTCCTCTCTCAATGAATGTCTTCGAGCAGTAATGGGCTGGATGAGGAAAAACAGATTGAAACTGAATCCAGACAAGACGGAGGTGCTCACGGTAGTGGCCCCGAAACCAAGAATTGGGTTGCAACCTCCAGTCCTGGATGGGGTCGCACTCTCCTCCAGTGACTGTGTTCGCAGTCTGGGGGTGCTTCTTGACTCGTCGCTCCTGATGACAAATCAGGTAAATGCGACAGTCAGGAGCGCCTGTTATCAGCTTCGGCTGATACGCCAGCTGCGCCCTTTTCTGGAAGTAAGGGATCTCGAGACCATTGTGCATGCACTGGTAACCTCACGCCTCGACTTCTGTAATGCGCTCTACATGGGGCTACCCATGTGCTTGGTTCGGAAGCTTCAGTTGGTTCAAAACATGGCAGCCAGGCTTATTTCTGGAACATCTAGGAGGGACCACATCACCCCAGTTTTGAGGTCCCTCCACTGGTTGCCTATTAGCTTCCGGGCCCAGTACAAGGTGTTGGTTAATACCTTTAAAGCCCTAAATGGCGTGGGTCCAAGCTATCTCAGGGATCGCCTCCTTCCATACAATCCTCCCTGCGCTCTCCGGTCCTCTGGGAGGAATTTGCTGCAGCCTCAAAAATCTAGGCTTGCAGTGACCTCCCAGAGGGCTTTTTCTGTTGTCGCCCCCAAACTCTGGAATGGCCTGCCGGACGAGATCCGTCAGTTGACATCACTGGACAGCTTTAAAAAAGCTGTCAAGACGGATCTCTTTCGGCAGGCCTTCCCAGACTGATCACCCCGGCCTTGGGTTCCTTGACTCCTGCGTTCCTCTCGTGGCCCCATCAGTTGTTGATGGATGAGGAACGCAGTGGAGGTTGATTAGGGGGTGGGTTGGTTTTTCTTTGGAGATATTATTATTGTAAGCCGCTTGGATTGTCTGGCAATTATTATTATTATTATTATTATTATTATTATTATTGAGTCCAGGAGATGCTGTCTGTTCTTCTCTCCTTCTGAGACCTGGGCAGTGGGCAGTTGGGATGGAAGGACGACCCTTCATCTGCTTGTAGCCTGGGCAAGATGGAGTCGTGCCTGACTCCTGATCTCTCCCTCTAAGTAAGGCAAGGGCAGTGGCAGCTGTGGTGGGGGGAGAGCCTTTCATCTGCTTCTGGGCCTAGGCAGGATGAAGCCAAGCCTGTCTTCTTCTCTCCCTCTGATGCCAGGCAGTTGGGATGGGGGGGGGACTTTTATCTGCTTCTGAGCCTAATCAGGATAGAGCTGTGTCTGCTTCTTATCTCCTTCTATGACCAGGGCAGTGGCAGTTGAGATGAAAGGAGACAGTTGAGTGGAGGGTTTCATCTCCCCCACCCCAACATCTGTCTGTTCTTTTTCCCTGCATTTCTGCTCAGCTTCTCTGCCCAGCCTCACCTTGCTTGGGCTCTGATCCAGGACATGCTGCTCATACTTAAGTGGTACCCTGACCTTCCATCATTGCATGACTACTCTTTTGCAAGGTTACTCACAGGTCATGCTGAATGCATGACTGCAGGCTGTCAACCAGGGTGAGCAGAATGGATTTGCTGAGCTGGGTGAATGTCATGAGCCAGGAGTCTTAACTGGGGATTTAACATTTTGGACTAGACAAGCTCCAGAGCCTCCTGGGGATCTGTAGGGAGATTAATGCTGTCGGGGTTACTGCGGTAGTAGTGGCACTCTCCACCCCCATCCCATGCTGTCCCTCCTTGTCTGGGGCAGAGGGGGACAGCGTTGGTGGGCCTCCACACTTCATCCATGTGGTCTTTTAGAAATATTCTCCCACCCCACCCAGAGCCCATAGTCCTGTTACCAAAGATTACCCCTTCTCCTCAAACCTTTTTTCCATGGAACATCCATTTGGGTCCCAAAGCCCAGAAGAGGGACCCAGGCAGGCTGCCCTCAGGGGGAGCAGAGGGGCAGGTGCCCCCGCAGTGGAATGCCAGGAGGTAATGTACATCTGAGCAGCCTGCTTCTCTCTGTGGGAGCGTGCATGTTGTGTGTGTGAGAGAGAGAGATTGAGATCTTTTATCCTTTCAGTCACTGGCAGCATCAAGGCTTTTGCATTACATCTGTTGTCAACAGGTAGGATAAAGGGACAAGGATTGGTGTTTGAAGGAGGGAATAGCAAGGGAGGCATTCCAAAATGGCTGCCAACCAAAAAGGCTATTATTCTTACTGTTATTGTTTGGAAACTTTCAAGATAGTAGGCAGAGGGAGGCAACTGGGGCTGAGATAGGGTTTGGAGCCTTCAGTCATGTCACCAGCAGCCTGTTCCTTGCCTTAGGACACTATAGGAAAGAAGAGCCTGGAGAACAAACTCACATGTGGGGCTCAACAGCTGACCTGGTGATATGAGATTTACACCCAGGCTGCTCACTGAAGGACTGTGGACTGGAGTGGAGTGAGGTAGCAAGGCAGGATCATGTTAAAAAAAAAATGGGAAGCTCCTCCCACCATAAGAGGTAATGAGGGAGAACAAGATGCAAAAGAATAAATTGTTTGTTTTAACTCATCCCTAAGAGAACCAGCATTAAGTACTGGTTTGAGCACTGAACTAGGATTCTGGAGACCAGGTTCGAATCCTGACTTGACCATGGGTGACCTTGGGCAAGTCTCACAGTCTCAGTCTGAGAGGATGGTAATGGCAAAGCCACTTTGAAGAAACATACCAAGAAAACCCCAAGATAGGGTGACCCTAGGGTTGCCATAAATTGGAAATGGCTTGAAGGCACTACAACAACAGTATAGCAAGACTTGCAAGGTGTTGGCTCTGTCACTTAAGATGCTTGATTGATAGTTTTTTTGTGGGTTTTTCGGGCTGTGTGGCCATGTTCTAGAAGAGTTTCTTTCTGACGTTTCGCTAGCATCTGTGGCTGGCATCTTCAGAAAATGCTTGTGTGTGTGTGTGTGTGTGTGTGTGTAGTCAACAGTGTGTCCACTAACTGTAGCAGCAGTGTGGCTTCTTGCTGCATAAAAATGGCATGCACAAGGTGCAAATCCCTTACTATTGGCTTTGTGCCCAGTATGATGTGAACAGTGGCAAGGGAGCTGTTCACAGTCTGATCCTTCTCCCCAGTGTTTCTACATCTCTGTTTTTGAAAAGCCAGGTTGTGATGCCATTGAGGCATCATTGATGCCATTTTGTCTTTTCTGAAACTCTAGCTCATGTAAGGTCTTGAAAAGTTTATGCTGCTGTTAAAAAACCTCCTCACCAAGTTTCCTATATACACATTTGCAGAGCTTGTTCAAAAGAGCGTTTTAAAAAAAACTACTGCTCATGGAATTGCTCCACAAATAGACTGGGAAACTCTGAGAGTCGTGATCTAAAATTCTGCACAATTCTGTGTAGAACAAAAGGTGGAATTTGTAATGGAGAGTGAAAGGCAAAGACACAACTCTTTCTCCAGCGTGAAGCAGATTGTCACAATTCCCCCTGTTCTGTCAGCTGCCCTGCATTTTAAAGAAGCACAATTTTGCAGAGGCTGGATGGCCATCTGTTGGGAGTGCATTGATTGTATGACAGGGGGTTGGACTAGATGGCGCTTTTGGTCTCTTTCAACTCTATGATTCCATGAAATTGTGGTATAAAATTAAATATTGTGAAACAAATGGCTGAAAAATAAAAAGCAAAGCCATCTTTAAGCATCTGAAAGAAATTCATGTAGAAGAAGCCAGCTTATTTTCTGCTACTCCAGAGGTTAGAAGACTAACCAACAGATGAAAATAGCAAGCAAGATTTTGCACAAACATACAACATTTTTTACAGGAATTTTTTTCCGCTTTGGAGGCTGGTGGACTCTCCATATTTTGAAGTCTTTAAACAGGGGTTGGATGGGCATCTTTCAGATGAAGGGATGGTCCTTGAGGTCCGTTCCAACTCTGTGGTTCTATGTTAGCCTACATGAACCAACCCATCTCTTCAGGTTCAGTATTTGTAGCTCTCTCACATGTAAGAGCTACAAATGGCCTGCTGAGGCAGGAGAGATGTCTGATCTAACTCTGCTTGTAGGATTTCTGTCCTTAGCAGTGTCTTTATGGGCTAGGCACAGTGTAATAGTTTTGCATTTCAGTGCCATTCACACTTCAAACTCCTTCTGTAATTATTGTATTGTCTTACAGGCTGCAACTTCTTTCTGTCTCATATATATATTTCATATGTATGAAAGTATGTATGTTTGTACAATAAATGCTATGCATCGTTTCTACAGAAGTAAGTCTCACTCAGTAGAGTGTACCTTACTTGAAGATAAACATGCATAGGATTGTAACTTTAAACCAGTGTGCATGCAATTAAAGTGGAGTTAGATGGGAGCCAGCATGGTGTAGTGGTTTGGGTGTTGGACTAGAGCTCTGGCATCCAGGGTTCACATCCCTACTGGGCCATGAAAAGTCACTGGGTGACCTTGATCAAGTCATACTCTCTCAGCCTCAGAGGAAGGAAAGGACAAATCTGAACAAATCTTGGCAGGAAGATATGTAATAGGTTCGCCTTAGGATCACCATAAGTCAGAAACGACTTAAAGGCATGCTACAACAACAAGGTGGGTGTATGTTCCCTTAATTGCTCAATCAGTGGAGTGGTGTTGGATCTCTAATCCAAGATGCCACTAAGGCACCCTGACATTCCACCCTCTAATTGCAGTCTTCTAATGTGGTCCACACAGCAGCCCTGTGAAGTAGGCTAGTCTCTGTGAGAGCAATGGATGGGCAGCTGCTTGGAGTGGTTTGTAGTTTTATGAGGGTTGCAATGCTGGGTCTACACCCAGAAACTCCTCATGGATCCTCCTCACCTGCTTTATCTGAAAACCAGTTGGTTGCTGCTGTTGTGACCTCACAACCTTTGCCACTTGTGCTCATTGGTTCACTCTGCCTAATTGTAGGACTAGACCTCGGAAAAGCACTCACTATGGGCCTGTACAGACTGCCAGAAATAATCCAGCTTGAGACCACTTTAACTGTCCTGGCTCAATGCTAGGGAATCATGGGAACTGTATTTTTTCTGAGGCATTGAGTCTTCTCTGTCAGGGAGCTCTGGTGCCACAATAAACTACAGTTCCCATGATACCCTAGCATAGAACCAAGGCAGTTAAAGTATTCCAGCTCTTTTGTTGCTAAGCTGCTATTTATTTGTATTGTATTGTTTTCCTTTATTTTGTATTTTAATCTTGTTATAGTTTAATATGTTTTTAAGGGGTGGGTGGGTTAGTGAAGGGGTTGTTTGACTGTTTTAACTTGTAATGTTGTTTTAATTTCCTGTACGCCGCCTCGATTGCGCTGCAGAGAGGTGGCATAAAAATTATTATTATTATTATTATTATTATTATTATTAAAGTGGCCTCAAGATGGATTATTTCTGGCAGTCTGTACAGGCCCTATGATTCTGGCTGCAGAACCTAGTTTCCTGAAAATGCTAGCCTTTTGGTACTTATTTATTTAAGCCTTTGCTACAGAGATGGGTTTACAAAAAATATGTGGGGCAACACCTGGTGACATGTCAGGATCCTACTGGTCAGAAGGTTGACTGGGTAGGATTATCTAGGACAGGAGAGAATAAGACCCTCCAGAGTCCAGCCTAACTCAGCAGCTTGTGGAACAAGTAAGAAAAGAGCATCATAGCTTATTTTTTAAAAACTGCAGGAGAGATTGTGCGGAGCAGTGGTAAAACAAGCAAAGTGTTTTTAATGTGTGTAATTAATCAGTGCTGCAGAAGCCCACCTTCCTTAGCACAGTATTTTCACAGAATTTGTTTTTAGCCCTGGCCCTGGCTTCTGACGTGGTGTCAGCACAGTCACAGTTGCTGTGTTATCAAGGAGAGAATGTAGGATTTCCTGGGCTGACCTTGTGCTGCCATGAGCTGCTATTGATCTAATTTTTTTCTTTTTTCTATCTCTTTCTCTCCTTCCCTCCCTCCTTCATCCCTTCCACTGCTTCACAACCATTGGCTTGGTTCACAATGTCTCCCCTACCTCCACCCCCCCACACACAGTACAAATCAGTGTTCAGGTCTTACTCACAAGACTTTGTGCCTCGCAACCAAATGTCCATTCCTCCTTTTCTCTCATCTACCTCCACCTCTTCCTCCTCCTCCCCACCTTTGCCTTTTCTGCCTGTCAGCCACCAGTCTCCGGACTCTGACCTGGCGACAGTGCCAGCCGTGGCCAGCCAGCCTCCCGGCACAGTGGACGGGCCTACCCCTTCTTCTCAGGAGAGCAGCTTTAATGGGACAGCTTCTGTCTGCCTTCCTTCTGAATCCTCTTTCATTGATTCTCTCCAAACATCTTCGGTGAGAACTCTTGACCATGCTGAGGCACTCTTGCTTTGTTTGCTCTGTGTTCTGTGTGCAGCTGGGGCAGAGTGTGAGTGAGTTTTTCAGTCTCTGTGGAGCCCATAGTTGGGGATGTAGCTCAGACTGTGAGTGCTGGAGAGGGTGTCTCCCACAGGGAGACTGAGGAGGCAGTAGCTACCAAACCCCCAGAACCTTTGACCCAGTCCCTGTTGAATCATGAAATGTCCCTACAGGTGTAATTCCAGAAAGAGAAACTACCACATATTACCACATCAGATTCCTTGCTGGTCAGACCTCGAGCAAGGATTCCTGGTTGCAGTGAACCTGGCAGTGCACTCTGAATATGTTTAGCAGAGCTTGGGGAAACCAGTTTTTGGACTATCACGCCTAGAATCCCCCAGCCAGCATGGCTGATGTCCAGCTGTAGTCTCCAAAAGAAAACATCTCCTGGCTCTGATGGCTTGTTGCAAGCCTTTATGTCATTTCCAACATATTGTTGCAAACCTTCAGGTCATTTCCAACTAAGGGGTTTTCTTGGCAGGATTTCTTCAGAGGAGGTTTTACCATGGCCTTCCTCTGAGGCTGAAAAAGTATGACCTGCTGAAGGTCTCCCAGTGGGTTTCCATGGCTGAGTGGGGATTCAAACCCTGGTCTCCTGGAGTTCTAGTCCAACACTCACTGTCTCTTGCCATTGCCTTCCTTTAAGGCTGATGGAATATGACTTGCCCAAAGTCACCCAGTTGGTCCCCATGGCCAAGCAAGGGCTTGAACCTTTGTCTCACAGATTCCTGATCTACCACTCACACCATAATACTGTGCTGGCTCAGTTGTTTGGCAAGATTTATTCAGAAGAGTTTTACCTCCTCCTTCCTACTAGGTGATCATGATGTGCCCAAAGCCACCCAATAGGTTTCCACTACTAAGAGGGAATTCAAACCCTGGTCTTCCAGAGTTCTAGTCTAAAACTCAACCCATTATGCCATACAACTTTCCCCGGCAGACTACTATTAGTGGCTTGAAAGAATGAGGGAGAAATGCATGGTGTTGGAGCAGCAGAGAGAGGCATGAAGGCAGGTCTCCTCATGGTGGGGATCTCAGCTGGAGAATTCAGCCTCCTTTTTCTGTGCTCAGCCCATGATGAAAAAGCAACATCCTGCCACCCATTTCCTCTCCTCCTGTCTCCTGTAGAGTGAAACCGCCGGTGAGGAGGCTGGGGAGGGGGAGTACGTCAATCTTTATTCCTCTGGCCAAAGCAACGGGGAACTCCCTCACTCTGAAGGAGTAAGTAAAACTATTGAGGGGGCTGTTCTGGGGGCGGGGGGAGCTGCATGCTGAGAAGAGCTTCTGGGCTGAGTTTCGGGGGTGGGAGGTTTTGCACTTCTGAAAAGTATGTCTCAGACCTGTGGTGCTCATTGGGGAGTACCTCAGAAGTGGCTCAGGACATCTCTGCTGTTTAGTGTGTGCCTCTTGGAGGACTGGAGATTTTCAAAGGAGGGCTGGTTGTTTTTTTAAAAAACAGCATGCTTTGACTCAGGGTATGCTTTTAAGTAGTGCTTCTGCTCTCTGCGTAGACATAAGTGTGTTGGTTAACGCTGTCAGCTTTTGTTTATATTATTACTAAATCATTGAATTCCTGTAGATAAAAAGAAGGGCCTCCAATAGGAGCTTTTTTAAAATTTGACATCCTCAGCAAAAGTCCTGTTGCATTTTCCAACTCCTTGGCCCTTATCACATGGGGTCTGAAGCAGAGCTAATCCAAAGGGCATCCACAGCTAATACATATTATTCCCCCGTGTTTACACATGACGCTGCCCCAGAACACGGAGCTAATCCGTATTGTTCCCCCCGTGTCTACACACGACGCTGCCCCAGAACACGGAGCTAATCCGTATTGTTCCCCGTGTCTACACACGACGCTGCCCCAGAACTTGGCAGAATACGGAGCTAATCCGTCAGGAGCAGGGAGATTTTGACATTCGGTTTGTAGAGGATGTACCTAGGGAGCCTTCGCATTCATTGCGAATTGGTGGGCAAGGCGAAAATCCCAGCGAGGGGAAGGGATTGCCTTGGCAAAAGGCAAACCGGATTGGAAAGAAGAGGAGGAGAGGAAGAGGGAAGAGGGAGGCGATCTCTCTCTCTCCATGGGCTGCCTTCCCTTCTCCAGTCCTCCAGCCCTCCTCCTCCTCCCTGGTTCCCATGGCTGCCTTTCCTCCCGGCTTTTTGTGACGGGAGAGAAGGGAGCCTTGGTATTAATTGCGAAATGGCCAAAAGGGCGATATTCCCTCCGTTTCGCTATGGAACCGAATTTATTCCTACTTCTGTTTTTCTTCGCTTTTTCTTTGCTTCGTGGCCAGCGTTTGATAAGGTCCCTTGTGAGGATAAGTTGTTGTGTACACAAGGTAGGACTTTTTCTTTGTCAGCACCCTGACTGTAGAACTCCCTGAAAAGGAAAGTAGGCTGGCTAAAATAGCATTTGCCTTCTTTGCTTTGGCATCACACTGCTGGCTCATGTTCAGTTTACAATAAACAATAATCTCAAGGTGCTTCTCACATGTGATATTGCTGATCCAGGTATCCCCCACCTGTGCACTTGGTTTTTGTGGTCCAAATGTAGAATTTTTCATCCTAGTGTTCTAGTTTATCATAGCCCTTTTGAATTTTGTTCCTATCTTCCTATATGTTAGCTACTCCATTCCAGTTTTGTATCATCCATAAATTTTATAAGGATTCCTTCCACCATCATCTAAATCATTGATAAAAATATTGAAGTATGTCAGCTCCAGGACAAAACCCTGTGGCACTCGAGACCTTCTTCCAGTTTGAAGCGCATCCTGTGATGACAACTCTAAGCATGGTTTTCTAGCCAATTATGGATCCGTCTGATGGTGTTTCCATCTATTCAGTTTGCTTATCAAAATATTAAAGAGGACCTTATCAAATACTTTGCTGAAATCCAGATAAATTACATCCACAACATATCCACCATCTACTAAACCAATGATCCACTCAAAAAAGGATATAAGGTTAGTTGGGCAGGATTTGTTCTTGACAAGCCCAGGCTAGCTTTTAATAATCACTGTATTGTCTTCAAAATTGTTGCAAACAAATTCCTGTATAATCCATGGTATTGAGGCCAGACTGACTGGCCTATGGTTTCCTGGATCTTCTTTTTTGGCATTTTTTGAAGCGAGACAATGTTTGTTCGTCTCCAGTCCTCTGTAACCTCACCTGTTCTCCAAGATTTCTCAAAACTGATGGCAAATGGTTTTACAAGTATGTCAACACATTCCTTCAATACTCTGGGATACAGTTCATCTGGCCCTGCAGTTTGAACCCCTTTAGATTAACTAGGTGATTCCTAACTAACTCTTTATCAATCTTGATTTGCAACCTGGATTCTTTGCCAAGACCTCTGCTGATGCATGGAAGCATGCAGTCCTCTTTTTGGGGAAAACATGAACAGCAGTCCCACCATGTCATTCATAAACCTCTTTCTCTTGCTCCTTGCTTGCCTAGCCAGCCTTGGTTCATTTTGAGCATTAGCTTTCCTTACACTATTCCCACAAGCTTGGGCTACACATCTGTATTCTTCCTAGATGATTCATCATTCACATATTTATGAATGTTTTTTCCCCCATTTCATCCTCAAGTTTACAGTAAAGCCACATTGGCTTTTTCAGATGTTTCCCATTTTTTTCTTCCATGGAATTGTTTGTGATTGGCCCCCCATGATATTCTTGCAAACAAGATAGTAAAGTGTAGGTTAGACAATACAACTGTTAGGTGGATTAGTAATTGGTTGATTGACCGAACCCAAAGGGTGCTCAGCAATGGCTCCTCTTCATCCTGGAGAGAAGTGACCAGTGGGGTTCCACAGGGTTCTGTCCTGGGCCCAGTGCTACTCAACATCTTTATCAGTGACTTGGATGAAAGAACAGAGGACATGCGTATCAGATTTGCAAATGACACCAAATTAGGAAGAATAGCTAATACCCTAGAAGACAGGATGAAAATTCAAAATGACCTTAATAGATTAGAAAGCTGGGCCAAAGCTAACAAAATGAATTTCAACATGGCGAAATGTAACGTACTGCACTTAGGTAGAAAAAAGAACATGCATAGATATAAGATGGGGGACAACTGGCTTAACGAGACTATGTGTGAAAGGGATCTAGGAGTCCTAGTAGACTACAAGTTGAACATGAGTCACCAGTGTGATCCAGCAGCTGAAAAGGCCAATGTGATTTTAGGCTACATCAGTAGAAGTATAGTATCTTGATCAATGGAAGTAATTATGCCACTCTATTCTGCTTTGGTCAGGCCCCACCTGGAATACTGTGTCCAGTTCTGGGCACCACAATTCAAAAAAGATGTTGAAAAACTGGAGCGTGTCTAGAGAAGGGCGACTGAAATGGTGAAGGGTCTGGAAACCATACCCTGTAAGGAACGACTTAGCGAACTGGCTATGTTTAGCCTACAGAAGAGACGGTTAAGAGGGGATATAATAGCCTCCTTTAAATATTTGAAAGGAGTCATATTGAGGAGAGAGGAAGCTTATTTTCTGCTGCTCCAGAGAACAGGACCTGGAACAATGGATGCATGCTACAGGAAAAGAGATTCCACCTCAACATTAGGAGGAACTTCCTGACAGTGAAAGCTGTTCGACAGTGGAACACACTCCCTCAGAGTGTGGTGGAGTCTCCTTTGGAGGTCGTTAAACAGAGGCTGGGTGGCCATCTGTCAAGGATGGTTTGATTTTGAGTTCCTGCATGGCAGGGGGTTGGACTGGATGGCCCTTATGGTCTCTTCCAACTCTATGATTGTATCAGATTCTGCTCAGTATTTCCCAGAGCCTGATAAAATCAGCTTTCCTGAAATCCAAGCTTTGTGTTTGACTATAGTCTTCTTTGGCTTGTCGTACAATCACAAATTCTATCATTACATTGCCACCCACCTTCATATACCAACTACATTGATTCCAGTGACTAGCTTCTTCCCATTGGTTAGGATCAAATCCAGGAGATCGCTTTGTTTCTTCCTCCACCTTTTGAAAGAGAAAATTATCTGCAAGGCATATCAGGAATTTTTTTGACAGCCTATGCTTAGCAGAGCTAGTCTCCCAGCAGATAATTTAAGTCCCCCATAAGTACCAGTTCTTGGAGATTACTGAGTTTTGTTTCAGAAAAGCATCATCCACCACTTTGCCTTAGTTTTGTGCCCTGTAATAAACTCCTACTACTGTGTTGTTTTTATTTCTCCATTTATTTTTATCCAAATTGTTTCCTCTGGTCCAGTTTGATAACTGATGTGGTTTTTTGTACAAGTAAACATGTCTTTGATCTACTTCCATCTTTTTCTCCCATCTATTCTTTTTGAACAGATTCTATCCTTCAGTTGTTATATTCTAATAATGGAAGTTATTCCACCAAGTCCTTGTTATACCTATAAGTCATATTTATCTTCCTGAAGTAGGACTTCAAGATCATCTTGTTCATTTCTCAAATTCTGCATTGATGTGTAGACATCTAAAGTGTTTCATTTCACCTTTTATTGTGCTGCGAGTTTTACTGTGGCTCCCATTCTCTCCTCAGCTTCTCTAGAATTCACATCTTTTTGTTTAGCAGTAGCTTTTGGACAGATGTTTAAGCTATCATCTACAGCTTGCTATGGATTTAGTTCAAAGCCTCGATCAGATTCACCATACTTTTGACAAATACAGTTGGCCCTCCACATTTGCGGTTTTGATTTTTGCAGATTTGATTATTCACAGATTTGATTAATATGTACTCTCTAGAAATCTCTAGTCTTCCAGCATAACTCTATGGCCAACTTTCACCAAATGTTGCATGGGAGGATCTAGAGATTTCTAGAGAGCACTTCTCTAGGCATTGCACAATTCTATGGTCAGCTTCTAGTGGATGTTGCCCATAAAGTTGAACTAGAGGACCAAGATTCCTAGAGAAGTGTTACAATAGTGTGTTTTTTTAATTTGCATTTTTTTTCACTTTCATGGGGCTCCTGCATCCCTAACTCCAGCAAATGTGGAGAGCCCACTGTACATTCTTCTGTCTTCATGAGATGCAGTCCATCTGTAACTTGTAATCCTTTATCTAAAAAATGAAGTTGATGATCCCAGAAGCCAAACCTCTCCTATTAACACCATCTGCACAGGCAGTCATTCACCTGCAATATCTTCCTGTCTCTGTGTGACTCTCTTCTTTTACTAGTAGAATTGGCAAGAATATCACCTGTGCCTATAAACTCTTCACTTTCCTGCCCAGGGATTCATAAGATCCCATCACTGCCACCCCATTAACCAGGTCATCATTGTTGGTTAGAATCAGATCTAAAATAGCTGGTCCCTTTGTTGCCTCTTCCACTTTCTGGACAAAGGCAAGTGAGGGATTTATTGGACTTTATATTCTTAGAATCATAGAATCATGGAGTTGGAAGAGACTACAAGGGCCATCTAATCCAACCCCCTGCCATGCAAGAACTCAAAATCAAACCATCTCCGACAGATGGCCATCCAGCCTCTGTTTAAAGACCTCCAAAGAAGGGGACTCCACCACACTCTGAGGGAGTGTGTTCCACTCTCGAAAAGCTCTCACTGTCAGGAAGTGCCTCCTAATGTTGAGGTGGAATCTCTTTTCCTGTAGCTTGCATCCGTTATTCCAAGTCTCCTATTTTCTGGACATTGCTATGCAGAGGGGTGGGGTATAAATAAATTATTATTATTATTATTATTATTATTATTATTATTATTACAATTACTATTCTGTCAAACTCTAGTAACTGCAGTTCTCTTTGTCTTCCATTGAATATTATTATAGTAGTATTTATCTAGAATTCAAAGATATAGCCATGTTGGTCTGTAGAATCAGTATGTAGAGATGTTGCAGCATCTTTGAGACTAACTGAAAGAAAGAAATTGGCAGCATGAGCTTTCATAGACTTCAGTCTACTTCCTCAGATCTTCCTTTTAGTTTGTCCCAAAGGTGCTACAACATCTCTCTACATAGTATTTATCAAGTTATTAATCCAAAATATTGCTTGATCATTAAGTGGTTTAAATTCACTGTTGCTTTGACACATAAAACTAACAAAGGGTTGCCATATAATATCAAATAGGTCTTCTTTTATTTCCCTTTTCCTACTCTCAATGTATAAATTAACTTCTCTGATAGGGCTATAGCCCATATCTTATTGAACAAATTTTCCACTGATAAATTCTCTAATTTTTATCAAATTCTGACTATTTGTAGCTTTGCTGCACATAATGTAACTGATATGTGAACTTTATTTGACAAAGCCTTATTCTCATTTTCAAATAGTGAAATCATTAGAAGTGCTCCTCTGAAATAAACTCTCCCCCGCCCCTGTCTTTATCCAAGATAGAACTTCATCCATTTTCATACCTTTGGGCATATTAGCCATATGCATACAGCAGTCTTGCTGCTGTGGTCATATACTGAAGTAATCTTCCATTACTCTTTTCCAAATGTATATCCATCAGTCCCAACAGAAAAAGTTTTAAATAAGTAGTTAAACTATTTTAACTAAATAGAAATCTTTAAAATCCTCCACATCAGTGTTTATATCTGAATCTTTTTTTTTTTTTTTTACACTTCATGTTGCTCACATTTCTGTCATACGTTAGAAACACCTTTATACACTCTAGACAATTTCTCTGGTATCATATACCAATGATACATCATTTTATAGAAATTCTCTTTAAGATCATAATGTAAAGTAAATGTCAATCCCCTTGACCATATATTTTCTCATCAATCCATTTGTTTATTATAACCAAAATTCTTAGACCATTTTATCATATATTCTTTAACTTGTTCTTCCATTTTGAATTTCAACAAAAGTTTATACAGTCAGCCTCCATATCCATAGATTCTGCATACATGGATTCAACCATTTACTGCTTGAAATTTTTTTTTAAAAAATCCAAAAAGCAAACCTTGATTTTGCCATTTTATATAAGAGACACCATTTTACTGTGTCATTGTATATAATGGAAATTAAGCATCCATGGATTTTGGTATCCATAGAGGGTCCTGGAAGCAAACTACACTGGATACCAAAGGCCCACTGTACATTTAACCAATTACATGTCCATTGTCTGTACACAATTGCATTTCAATTATCTTTTATTTTGTTCAGAACCATACATCTTTTTGTCTGTTTTAAATCTTTCTGATAGTTGTTAATTGTTAATAATTGTAAATAAGAGTGCACTTGAAAACTATATCCCTCTAGTTCTAACTGCTCTCTTGAGTTAATTCTGTATCCCACTTGATACTTCTCCAGGGAGTCTTGATACATTAGCCATCTTTCTTTACCTATTTCTTTGGGCCTATCGAGAGGCAATACGTGCAGCGCAGAGGGCCTTCCCCTCTGCACATATTGCGTCTGCAGAGTCTCATCCAGTGGAGCTGTTTAGGGTGGTAAGGGAACTGATGCAGGTTCCACCTGCGCAGAACCCATTGCTTAACCCAACAATAGCCTGTTGTGACGCATTTAACAACTTCTTTGCAGATAAAATCTCTCGGATAAGATCTGACTTAGACGCCAGTATTTTGACAGAAACAATTGACAAGGTGTCCAGCAATTCCGTTGATTTAAATTTACTGGATCGATTTCAATCTGTGAGTACCAAAGACGTGGACAACCTACTGGGTAGTGTGAGGGAAACAACCTGCCCTCTTGATCCTTGCCCATCATGGCTGGCCATCCAGGGGGGGCATACATTGAGGGTGTTTCTTGAGGACATTGTCAATGCGTCCCTCAGGGAAGGTCATGTTCCATCATGCTTAAAGGAGGTGGCAGCTAGGCTGCTTCTGAAAAAACCTCTGGACCTCCCAGACATGAACAAATATAGGCCGGTCTCTACGTTACCATTCATAAGCAAACTGATCGAGAGGGCGGTTGCTCTTCAACTCCAAGTAGTCTTGGATGAAACCAATTATCTAGACCCATTTCAAACTGGCTTTAGGACGGGATTTGGGGTTGAGACTGCCATGGTTGCCTTGACCGACGACCTGCGTCTGAGCATCGACAGGGGTAGTGTGACCCTGTTGGTGTTTTAGACCTCTCAGCGGCTTTTTATACGATAGATCAGGGGCAGGCAACCTTTCCCCTTTAAGGGCCGAGGGACTTCAGCTCCCAGAAGCCTCGGCCATGTTGGCCAATAGCTCCTGGGATTCTGGGAGCTGAAGTCCCTCGGCCCTTAAAGGGGAAAGGTTGCCTACCCCTGCGATAGATCATAGCATCCTCTTGGACCGCCTGAGGGGGTTAGGTATCGGAGCCACTGCATTGTAGTGGTTATGGTCCTTCCTCTTGGGCAGGTCCCAGAGGGTGCTGCTCAGGGACAGTTGCTCCAGCAAGAAGGAGCTTACTTGTGGTGTTCAACATTTATATGAAGGGTGAGATTATCTGGAGTTATGGGGCTGGGTGTTATCAGTACGCTGATGACACCCAGATCTATTTTGCCTTATCTCGATCGTTGGCCTCAAATTCCAATGGCATCTCTCCTCTCAATGACTGTCTTAGTAATGGGCTGGATGAGGAAAAACAGATTGAGACTGAATCCAGACAAAATGGAAGTGCTCACGGTGGCGGCCCCGAAACCAAGGTTTGGGTTGCAACCTCCAGTCCTGGATGGGGTCACACTCTCCACGAAGGACTGTGTTCGCAGTCTGGGGGTGCTCCTTGATCCGCCGCTTCAGATGGCTAGTCAGGTAAATACGACGGTTAGGAGTGCCTGTTATCAGCTTCGGCTGATACGCCAGCTGCGCCCTTTCCTGGAAGTAAGGGATCTTGAGACCATGGTGCACGCGGTGGTAACCTCCCGTCTAGATTTCTGTAATGCGCTTTACATGGGGCTATCCTCATGCTTGGTCCAGAAACTTCAGTTAGTACAAAATATGGCAGCCAGAGTGGTCTCATGTACATTGCAGAGAGATCACATAACTCCTGTATTAAAATCTCTTCACTGGCTGCCTGTCAGTTTCTGGGCCCAGTATAAAGTGTTGGTTTTGACCTTTAAAGCCCTAAATGGCTTGGGTCCAATTTATCTTCGGGACCGCCTCTTCCCATATAATCCTCCCCGCACACTCCGGTCCTCTGGGAGGAATTTGCTACAGCCAATGAAAACCAGGCTCTCAACAACCTCCCAGAGGGCTTTTTCCATCATCGCCCCCAAATTATGGAATGGCCTGCCGGATGAGATCCGTCAGTTGACAACTTTAAACAGTTTTTAAAAAGCTGTTAAGACAGATCTCTTCCGGCAAGCCTTCCCTGATTAGTTTCCCGGCCTCAGGAGTCCTTTTATTCCCTCCTACATTTGGTTTAAATGCTGCCCCGCCTATTATTGTTTGTTTGATTATGGTTTGTTTTAATTATGTGGTTGAATCATTGTTTTAATGTAAAAATTGTTTAATTCTTTTTAAGGGGTGGGGGGGCTGTGGGATTTGGATGGTATTTTAATATTGTATGATGTTTTTAAATTGTTGTAAGCCGCCTCAATTGCGTGACAGAGGGGCGGGATATAAATTAAATTTATTATTATTATTATTTCTCTCCTTTTTATAGCTGATGCCCATTCAGGCATTTTTGGACAGAATCAAAAAGGTTTATAGATATTACTATTACTTGTTCTCAGTAAGGCACTTCTCACAAAATGATTTTTAAAATCTACATTAACTCTGACTTTGTCATACCATAAATTTCCATGCAACCCAAACCTCAAGAATTTAAATTCTGATTTGATGGTAACTCTGATGCTGAAGTACTGATCTTGGGAAATTTGATGGAATCCTGTGACCAACCTGTTTCATATCCTGCCATAGGTGTTCATTAGATTCTCCAGTTGATGACCATGACATGCCCCCATGTAACAGCAGTAGGAGGGTACAGTGGTCAAAAGCATGGGTAGGATTAGGAGCCTGAGGTAGGAGAAGCATTCCCCACCACCATCAGTCAAGACCTAAATGGAATAGAAATGCCCCCTCCAGCATATAAGTAACATACAGCTTCACCTTCCTCTTTTTCTCTGTGCCTTACACAATTTGGTTTGTACAGAGCCTAACATCCATGGAAGATTCTAGAGCTGGTAGCTTTGGTGGGAACCTTCCAGTGTATATCCTAATCCTTGCACAAAAGGTACTCCATCTCTAGTTCCTTTTTGTCCATTGTCAAGTACACATCTTATTTTTTATGTCTCTTGTTTCTCTATTTCTCTTTCTTATAGCTATATATCTTTTTAAAAAAAATAGTGGAGAGTATTCTGTTCCCCTTCTTTTTCTCCTCTTCTCTCATTTCTCACTTTCCTTGACCTCTCACAAATCAGAAGCTGCCTAATTTTTGAAGGGCCTCAAAGGTTCTCTTTTAAAATTCATCTCCTTTCATGGAAGATCTCACCCTCCAACAGTCCCTCCCAGTGTCTTTTCTGTCTGGGAGAAGATCATTGACATGCTTGTACTCTATTTACAGAGGCTTTATGGTACAAGAGCTCCAGAGACTCTCCCATTAGTCCTGGAAAATGAAAATCCTGGATTAAAAGGAATAAAAAAATGTCCCAGCTGATTTATTCACCACATATTATTAGTCCTCTGCCTCAATTTGCTCCAATTGCTCTCGGATTTCTCCTTCCTGCAATAGTGTATGTGTATTTAGAACTGCAAGTGTGCAGAACAATCCTAGAAATGTTGGCTCAGTATGTCTATATTTTTTTTCACGTTGTAATGCCCTCCCCATTACAGATTGCACAGTGACTAAAACAACAAGGAGAAACCTCTGGTACCTGCCATAATGCTGGGTTCTATGTTTGGAGTGTGCTTCTCTCCTCCCCTTTCACCTGTCGTTTCCCCCCCCCCCCCATGCTGCACATAGCAACAATCCTTCTGGGCTGCTAATGCTTTTTTTCCCTGGAGTGAGCAGGCTGCATAGGAACAACAGTTCCAATAGTAAAAGCCACCAGGTTACTTAACCAGATCAAGATGGGGCGGGTGAGTTGGTGAGCTAGCAGCACAAGATAGATTACTAACCTAGTAGGTATTTTTAAACCCTTTTCTGGGCTGGGATGCAAACTCCTACTCCAGGAAAACAAAATTATTGTTACTGGTTTAAAAGTAGAACCTCGTTTGCCAATGGCATTCCTGTTCTTTAGAGTACTTCCAACTTTTTTCTTGGAGAAGGCAGAAGGTCTTGTCAGTAAATGTGAATGGATTGCTTTGTTTTCCTGTTTTTCATAAATGAATATGAATATGGGCAAGGGCTTGCAGGATCTGGCAAGGCAGTAGAAGATAGGGATTGTTGCAGATGTCTCATCCACAGGGTCGCCATGAGTCGGAGTCATCTCGAGGGCAGTTAACAACAACAGCAAGGTCCAGATATTGTTAAGTTCCAGTGTTGTTAATTGATAGAAACCAATGAGACTTGTAGGTGTTTCAAGTTTCACTTGAAATTTGTTTCAGAGCAGGATCCACCACAAGTACTGGGTCGCTGGGTTCCATTGCTGGGTTCCATTGATTTCAGTAGGAAATTAGTGGCAAACTCATAGGTACTTGGCACTGGATGTGCTTAAGCTGGTGTGTTTTGTTGCATGAAGGAATGAAATTATATTGCTCTCAGTAGTAATTTATTTTCTCCTCATCAAATCTTCAGAAAAAAACTCAGAAGGGGTGTAATGTAAGCAAAGTTTGGTATTATTGCATCCTCTAAAAATTATCCTGGGGCCTGCCATGCCCTCTGAAATGTTAGGATGTCAAATCCACCTAAAACTTTTAGATGGATTTCTGCTGGTGTTTTGTTCCTCAATATGTTTTATGGCTTTACAGTTTTTATTGTAAACTTCAACTGTCTTTGAGTAATTTTAATTGGTAAAGTAGTAGAAAAATGTGGCAGATAAATGCTGTCAGTCAGGGTGGGCAACTGCAGTTGATCCAGGGCCCAATTATCTCTAGGGCTGCCAAAAAGAACTGCCCCACAGAAGTGGCTGGAAGGCCTTCTTGTTTTGAAAAACAGGTTTATTTTGGGGTTTTTTTATGTTAGGCACCTATTGAAAAGATGCTACTCCTGTAAGTTGAAGGAAGATAAGGAAGAGAGATAGAAAAAACATAAGAGAGAAACAAACAAGTTAGTAAAGGACTCAACAGAGGGAGAATAGGGAAAAGATAGAGATTGATAGGAGCACGTAGGAAAGTTATAGAAAGAAATAGTAAGGTCAAATTAGAGAGAAGGAGATAGGGAAGAAGCAAGATTAAAGGAAGGAAGAAATTGGGAGAGATCCGAAGGCCAGCTTGATCTTAAACAAGCTAGGTTAAAATAAATTTTAAATTAATATAGAAAATTTTAGTACTACCATAGAAAATGAAAGAGATAAGAAATATGAAGTCGTAGGCTTTCATGGCTGGCATCCATAGTTTTTTGTGGGGGTTTTTTAGCTGTGTGGCCATGTTCTATAAGATTTTCTTTCTGATGTTTCACCAGAACACATCATAAACCAGGGGTAGGCAACCTAAGGCCCAGGGGCCTGATATGGCCCCCCGAGGCCTTTGGACCGGCCCCAGGCCGGTCCTGCCGCCGCCGCCGCCCACCATGATAATATTGATTATTGTTGTTATTACTTGATCTTGGAGTTTTCTTGGCAAAATCTCCACAGGGGTTTTGCCATGGCTTTTCTGGGGCTGAGAGTGTGTGCATGCATTTATTTTTTATTTATTTTTTTAAAAAATTATGTTTGTTTGTTTGTTTATGGTGCTTCAGCCCCCCCCAATTGTCTGAGGGACAGTAACCCGGCCCCCGGCTCAAAAAGGTTGCCTACCCCCATCATAAACCATCTTAGGCATAAAATGCTGTTTGAAAACACTGAAATTCTGGACCATGCCAACAACTATCAGGTCAGAATGCACAGGGAAGCCATCGAAATCCACAAACACTTGGACAACTTCAACAGGAAAGAAGAAACCCTTAAAGTAAACAAGGTTTGGCTACCAGTGCTACAAAATAGGAAAATCAACACGCAGCAAATGCAAATGGGAAACCAACCAGGGTCAGGGGCTTCCCCAGCAGGCAATAGCAGACAATATCCTTGTTTGCATATCCTCTCACCCTGAAGCCATGCCATCAACAACAGAACAATGCCTATTCAACACAGAATAATACACAGTTTACACGGGAATCACTCCTCCCTACCCAAGGTCTCACAGTATATATAGACCCACTCTCTTCCATTCCTGCATACTCTGAAGCTGCCAGCCACAGATGCTGGTGAAACATCAGAAAGAAACTCTTCTAGAACATGGCCACACAGGCTAAAAAAAAACCACAAAAAACTATAGATAAGAAATAGAAAGTAAATGAACTATTGCTAGTGTTTTAGATGTTAGTGTTTTAAGTTTATTGTTTATGGTTACCGTATATGTGAAATGTGTTATGTGAAAATACTAATATTATATATAAAAAAGAAAAAGCATTACTTCTGTAAGGAGATTTTTCAGCGTGGGTAGGTGGAAAAAGGTTTGCCCAGGGAATCCAGAAATGTTGAAGGCCATAAAACAGCCTTGTGGGCCACCTGTTACCGCAGGGCCCCGCTTTGTCCAGCATTTCTATAGAGAGTACAGCAGTCATAGTGTGCTGGATTTGGTTCAGTTGGATATCTTATTTAGACCAGAGGTCAGTAAGAATTTCTTATCAGCATTTGGATCAGGGGTAGGCAACCTTTCCCCTTTAAGGGCTGAGGGACTTCAGCTCCCAGAAGCCTCAGCCATGTTGGCCAATAGTCCCATGTTGGCCAATAGCTCCTGGGATTCTGGGAGCTGAAGTCCCTCGGCCCTTAACGGGGAAAGGTTGCCTACCCCTGATTTGGATAGTGACATCAGTGTATACCAGAGGTAGGCAACCTTTCCCCGTTAAGGGCCGGGGACTTCAGCTCCCAGAATCCCAGGAGCTATTGGCCAACATGGCTGAGGCTTCTGGGAGCTGAAATCCCTCGGCCCTTAAAGGGGAAAGGTTGCCTACCCCTGATTTGGATAGTGACATCAGTGTATATACCATGTCAACAGAGTCTAACAACTTACTCCAGAGTAACAAAATTAAATTCATTGTTAAGGTCTATTTTGCTGGAGAATCAAGGAAGTATCTGGTACCCAAGTCAAGGGACTTTTGATCATGGATGCATAATTGTTTCCATTGCTAATGAAACTCAGTGCAAGTAGAGGCTGAGAATGAGTAAGAGTTGATCTTTCCATTGCATGCGATAAACCTTAATTTTCAGGAAATGTGCTGGAGAAAAAGACCTATGTCATCTTTTTTATATATAATAGATAAAGGGGGAAAACAAACCAGCACAATACGTCGGCTTGGGGGCAGCTTGGGGGGCCAAGCTGGCATATTGTGCCAGTCTGTTTTGCCCCTTAATTTATTATATATAAATCAGATGACATGAGTCTTTTTCTCCAACATATTTCCTGAAAATTAAGGTTTATCCCATGTAATGGAAAGATCAACTCTTACTCATTTATATGCCGCACGCCACAGGAGCCCCAAAAAGCACCTTTTTCCGGCGCAAAAAAGAGCGGCATTTTGTTGTTTCTTTTTGCACCAGAGTGGGGCTGGTGCAAAAAGTGGGGCTGCAGCGTCTGGTTGCTTCAGCACGCATCCAGGTTTCTTAGGGGTGGCATCACACTGCCACTTCCAGATGGTCTGTTTTGCCCCTAACTCTATTATAGTCATTATACTCTGTCATAGCAAGGCCTCGCCTTAGGGCAGGGGTAGGCAACCTTTCCCCTTTAAGCTCTCAGAAGCCTTAGCCATGTTGGCCAATAGTCCCATGTTGGCCAATAGCTCCTGGGATTCTGGGAGCTGAAGTCCCTCGGCCCTTAAAGGGGAAAGGTTGCCTACCCCTGCCTTATGGTGACCAGAGGGAAAAGAGAAGCATAGAAAAGAGCAGTGTAGAGAAGGAATTTCAGCCACAGCAGCTTCTCTCACTGCCCTTCCCAAATTCCTCCTCCTTACCCAGTTGAGACAGTGATACAAGCAATTTTCTCTTTCTTTTGCATCTGACTAATGTAAAAATTCAGTCACTTGACTTTGTGCCATGGTATATTTTTAGAGTCATGAAAATGGCTGCAGTTCAGTGGTTGCAGTCCCTCTGTAGTCCATATGGGTTCATTAGAGGGGGTCTCAGGGTTGGGGCTGGGGCTGGAGCCTGATTGGGGGCAGAAGCTGGATGAGTCCGTCCCATGCATTTTGTCAGGGAGGGGACATAATCCTGGGAAGCTGAAGTGAAATGCTCCAGACTGTTTACAACTATGGTCTTGTTGTGGGGAGGGGACACATTGGAACTGGGCCGTAGCACAAGATTCATTTGGTGTTTTTTGGCTCTGTGCTGGGTAAGAAACACACTTTTTTCCTGCAAACACAAAGAGTCCATTTTTAACCTGCTAAAATTAGAGGTAGGGGCATATTCTATGATACCTATAGCATATAATTTTTGATGTCATAGAGAAAGTTCGGCTGTTGCTGTTCTCACAAGTCTGTTCTGGGACTGGTCAATGGACTGGCATTCAGTCCTGCGAAGTAAGGATTTCATGGTAAATGATAATGCCATTTAAAAGCTGGGGGAGTTTCTGCTTCTTGAAATCTAACTTGATTATATTCTACTGCACCACTTTGTGTTTGCTTGCTCCAAATATGTTGTGGGGGGAGGTCTTCAGAAGCTGTTAATGCTGTTTGGCATCTGCTAAGTTGTATCTTGGCAAGCTCTCGCACCTTAGTGATGCAAGGTGTGTTCCTCTCTTCCAGGAGTTGCCAGCAATCAAAGATGGTCCAGCAAAGGATTCTGCCTCTCTGAGCAGTGCCCTCAGAAAGGAAAGCCAAGACGAGAGTGACAGGTGGGACTCCTGCTGGTTTATTCTGAGCTCTTTCTTAGCCTGGGGTAGGAGTTGGGATCCGGTGTCTACTCCAGGAAGGCTTGAAGGTGGACTGGGCTGCCCAAACCCTTAACAGGGTTGTAGTAATTTGGAAGGCAAGTATAGTGGATCCTTGTTATCCACTGGGGTTTGGTTCCAGGACCCACCCACCTCCCCGGTGGATAACAAAATCTGTGGATGCTCAAGTTCCATTCAACACAATGGCATAGCAAAATAGAAAATCAAGGCTTGCTATTTGCAATTTATACTTTTTAAAAAAATATTTTCAAGCCATGGATGCTTTAATCCGTAGATAAAAAAAATATTTGGGTAAGGAGGGCCTACTGTAGTAGATTATAGTGAGGATGAGGCAAGGGAGCTACAAGAAGGGAGAGAAATCCTGTAGAACAGTTCAGCGGCTGTTTTGGTGCAGAGTTTTAAAGAAATAGGTTAAACCAAAGTGAAGTTCTCTTGGCCTTTTATGTCATCTGACCTACTGTTGTCAGTATGGACAAGCAATAGAACAAGCTACTGTGCCTTCTTCCTAATGGGCAGCAGATAACCAGTTAGAGTGGCTACAGTGCCACACTTTGAGCAAACTGTCATGGTGACCACGCACTGGCCAGCACTCTTCTTTTTTGTCTTTGTCCAAACAGCCTAAGATTTACTATCTCTTGTGTTTCATCCAGGCAGCAGAAAACACCAGACTCTTTGGAGTCCTCCCAGCTGGAAGAAGAGGTAGACGAGCTCTCTCTGATAGACCACAATGAAATCATGGCAAGGCTGACGCTAAAGCAAGAGGTAAGGGGCGTGCCTCCCTCTTCCCTCCCTCCCTCTCCTGTCCCAGTCCCACCTTCTTCCTGTCAAGCTTTGCATCAAACATCAGTGCCTGAGTCCCTGAGTAGCAGTGCTTGGGTACAAGTGAACTCCCTTTTCCTTTAAAGAAAACATTTCCAAGCCATGAGCTGCAACATGTGTGGGCAAGGCCAAAGGAGGTCTCAGAAACCGCAGTGGAGTGGAAGCTCTACATCCAAGGTCTGGGGATTGAAGGAGGTTGTATCTGCCTCATCACACTGCTTCAGCCACTGCTGGTGGTGTGAATTTTCTTTTCTTCTAAGCCCTCTTGGGGAATCTGTTTTCAGGCTGAAGAGTGAGGGAGAAAATGAAAATTTGAAAATATCATCGAGTATCCTGAACACACTTTCAAGTCAGTCTCTCTCTCTCTCCCCCCTCCCCCCAAACTTGCTTTCTTTACAAATGAAAGCCACTCACATTTTTGATTGTACAACTTGGCCATTTGGGAATACACATAGCAGCTTCGAGTTTCTCATTTAGGTTTGTTAGCTCTCCCAGGCAAGGGAGCCCTTCTCCTCCTGCCTTCATCAAACTCAGTAGGGCTTCCACTCCAGCAAGGGACAACTATGCTTGCTCAGTTGTTATCTCCTATCAAGGAATGTGTAAGACTTTGAAGCTTTCAGACTATCAAGAGGTCCTGTCTAGAGGCCAGTGACAATCTGTCACTAGCTGACACTTGTACTGGGAGGGAGGGTACTGCACTAGTCAGACAAGATTCAGCAAGGCCATTACTCACAGCTTAAAGGGAATTCTAGGAACCTTGCCAGAGGGATGCCTCTGGTCTTGTGTTCCTGTTGTAAATTTCTCTGAGGCCTGCATGCTGGTCGCCCCTTCAGTGCAGTGCTACATAGACATCGTTTTGACACCTTCTACATTTATATTGTTATAGACTGGGGTGTGGTGGGGTAGGTTTGCACATGTATGTGCTATTTCCTCTGCTTCCTTTTGGAATCCTCATGTATCATGATGGCCTCAGATATACGGTGTACTGCCCATTGCTTTATTTTTCTGATATCATAGGTTTCTGCCTAGGTCAGGTCTGATCAGGTTTCTGTATTCTCAAGGCTGGCCTACGCTCCTAGCCAGAGGTTGCAGAAGTTACCTTTTTGGACCAAAGCTCCTAGAAGACATCTGCTAGCACAGGTGTTGTTGGCAAAAAACAAAAATTTTCTGAGCTCTACTCCTTTTTTTCCACTTACATGTGCACGTCAGTATCTTGGCATTTTTTCATATTTATCATTTATTAATATTTGAATACCATTCACAACAGCACAGTCCACATTCAGAAGAGAGGAAAAGGGGAAAAAAAAGAGGGGAAAGAAGAAAGAAAAAACAAAGAAATACGATACATATATAACAATAACTATATATGGCGACGATTGCAAGATCAGCAGGTTGGCAGTTTGAGACCCAGGTGTTGTGTGATGGAGTGAGCTCCCATGACTAGTCCCACCTTCTGCCAACCTAGCAGTTCGAAAGCATGTAAAAGTGCAAGTAGATAAATAGGTACCACTTTGGTGGGAAGCTAACAGCATTCTGTTTAGTCACGCTGGCCACATGACTGCAGAGTAGTCTTTGACAACCCTGGCTCTTCAGCTTAGTGAGGGAGATGAGCATCACCCCCTGCACTTGGACACTAATAGACAACCTTGTCAAATGGAAACCTTTACCTTTACATTTATATATGTACAGTTGCCTCTCCATTTTTGCGGACTTCTTGATCATTCACAGACTAGCAAGCCCCATTGGCTGAAATGGCATACACGCGCCTGCGGTGCACATACAGATCCGTGTGCAGGAGTGTGCAGGCATTCAAGCCAATGGGGCTTGAATATCTGCGATCTTTCGTTTTTGTGGGGGAAGGGGTCCAGAACGGATCCCCAAGAAAATGGAGGGGCAACTGTATAAATAAAACTAAATTAAGCTGGACTAATCTAAGGGATACAGTAGCTCAAGTGGTTAGGACACTGACTCTGTTGATTGCAAGATCGGCAGGTTGGTAGTTTGAGGCCCGGGTGCTGCATGATGGGTTGAGCTCCTGTCACTACTCCCAGCTTCTGCCAACCTAGCAGTTCAAAAGCATGCAAATGTAAGTAGATAAATAGGTGCCATTTTGGTGGGAAGGTAAACAGTGTTCTGTGCAATCATGCTGGCCACATGATCACAGAGTAGTCTCTGACAACGCTGGATCTTCGGCTTAGTAATGGAGATGAGCACTGCCCCCTATGGTCGAACGTGACTTGACAACCTTGTCAACAGGGAATACCTTTATACCTTTAATCTAAGACTAAAACACAGTACTAAAATATAATCTATAACAATAAACACAACCTAACTTAACACTAACTAACTAAAACATAGAAGAACTCTGACCCCCACCCCCATACAAACAGTAATGAAAAGAAAAATATATTATGATAATTTATGGTCTCACACATATCCTGCGTAGAACACTGTTTGGAACCTTTTAGAATCTAGTAGAAACATTTTGTCAGTAACCTCACACATCTTCAGCAACTCTATATAAGGGGCTTTCTGCTGAAACTACTAGTTCGTTTTCATTCGCCGCTGCAATAACATCACAAGGAACCATACTTCATTGCTCGTCATTTTCAATTTCACTTCAGCCTTTGGCCACTTAGATACTGGTTTTGCCATGTTGAATTTCTCCTACCATCTTGTGTTTTGTGGTCAAAGACACCCTTGCTCTCAGGGCTCAGACTTCTCCCTGGAGTCGTTTAAGAAATGTGCTTCTGGCACATTTGTCCAGCCTCTTGCAGTCAGTCCATTTGGGATGGGTATTTGAAGTGCCTAAGTGAGACACGTGGTTTCTGCTTTCAGCCACTAATCTGCCTTCACACCATAGGCACGGAGGAATAGGGAGTTAAGTTTAAGGGTGCTTCTTTACAAGCAGGCCCTTCAGCCTCCAACTCCAATACAGTTGTCCACCAGCAACTGCAAAACTTGATATAAATGTCTTTTGGCGTCAACACTGAATGATTCCTGAAACCCACTTCTGTCCTGTTTACTTCTACTTCTGCTCAATGCAGAGATAAACTGTTACTGGCTCATATCACCAATGTGGTGCCCAAGGTTGTTCATATGAGTTCCAATACTCATGTGACTTGTACTTGTCCTCTGACTCTGGACAAATCTTTTGAGCTGGAGTTGATGAAGAAACACCAAAAAAGAAGCATTTGAAAGACAGAGTGTATTCAGTCTCGGTCTCTATCTCCGAGGTGAACTGTCCGTTCTGACACTACTTGAACCAAAGTGTCTTCCTATTCCATTGAGGCATCTCCACCTAAGAAGACTCCCAGAAAACTTCACCAGCTCGAGTTGTAGTGGATTTGGTAGTACTCATCCATTCTAAATACACAGTCTCTAAAGACAAGAGTCTAGAATCCTCACTGGTAATAAGAGCAACGGTCTCACCTGTCCCTCCAAGACAAGAACAAGATAACTGTAGGCCCAGTTGATTGAGCTCACTAACAGAGCTTGGGGACAAAGGCCAAGCCAACAGGGGTCCTTTACATTGGTGTTTAACAGGGGACTTTTTGAGGGAGAAGCCCACAGTCTTGTTTCAGTGCTTCCTTAAGACTTCTTAGTATGGACACTGAGTGACCTGCTGCAGTCACCTGCAACACTTGTGGGATGTTTATCTTTTTGCCTATGGATGTAAGGAACTTCACCTGCACCAAGTGAAAGTTGATAGCCCTGTTGGAAGAGAAGGTCCAGCAGCTGGAGGCCCAGGTATCTGCACTTCAGCATCTCAGGGAGCAAGAGGTTTTCCTGGACAGAACAGACAGAACGTTCTTTGACGGGAAACACCCAGAGAAAGTTGCTGGGGAGGAGGTCACTGCACATACATACGAGTTAGATGGTTGGAGGAATGTCACATATAGAAGTAGGGAGACCATGGATCATTCTGGGAGCTTGCAGCTACAGAATTGATTTGAAGCTCTCTCCCTTATCAGGGATAATGAGGAAGAGCAGCAAAGACAGACTTCAGGGACAGCGCAGGAGACCCTGAGAGTACCATGAAAAGGAACAGCCACTGCTAAGCCTTGGAAGAGGAATGTGGTGGGGGGGGGAACTCCTTGCTGAGGGATACCGAAGCAGTAGTTTGTGGGCCTGACAAGATGTCTCAGGAGGTAAGTTGTCTCCCGGGGCAAAAATCTGTGATGTGACAGTCAGGCTGACAAGACTTGTCAAGCCTACTGACCATTACCCCTTCGTTTTGGTCCATGTGGGAACCAATGATACTGCAAGGCAATAGCTTCAGAATATCAGAGGGAGGGGGAGGAGCCATGAGTGATGGTGTGAGGAGCTGGGATCATATTCTCCTGAAAGTCAAAGCTTAATAAGCCAAAGAATTTCTTCTAAATGGAAAAAACACTGTGAGTAATTACAAATAAACAAATTGGAATGTGAGGAAAATAGAATGGAATTGCCTAATAAAAGATTTAATGAGAAAATAAATAAGTGGTATTTTTGTTTTTCTCAATTGCCAGGCAGTTGTCTGCTAAGCTGACTGGAAGTTAAGATTTATAAAACAAAAACAAAGTAAAACAGTTAAAAATAAATGTATTGGATTGTATGGGATTTGAAGAATTGAAATATTGAAATATTAATTAAAGAACAAACTGAGAGAGATAAATATAATTAACTGTATGTAGGCAATTTGAGACATAGCATTGATTAGAAGTTGGCAGATGTCCAAAAGTCAAAAAAGGAAACTGAAACAAACAGTTTTAAGTTGGAAGAGACAATTTGTACATCCATCAGACAAAGCGTATGCACGTTTAAGAAGAGAAAACTCACAAGAGAATTTTGAGGCTCATAAAGAAATGCAAAAAAATAAATTTGGTTCTGCTGATACAATGCAAAAAGCCAGAGCTAAGCCTAAAGTTCCAGACACCCAGCCAGACACTGAAGACAGCAAAGGGGACAAAATGAAAACATAGTTCTTGCAGGTGTTAACAGAAAATCAAGTCAAAAGCAATGAGGCTTTTAAAGAGACAATCATTAAAAATAATGGAACACTATCAGAGACATAACTAATAAAAATTATGGATGAAATGTGTGAAATTAAGGTAAAAAATGGAATATTGAAGAAGAATGACTGAAGCAATATGGAAGATATTTGTACAAACTGTAAAAGAGAAAGGTGGTTTACCTCCACAGGAGAGTTACAATTTTGGAGGGTAGAATAACATGAAGATATTAGGTTCTGGTGATGGAGGGCACTTGATTATAAAGATAAACTAAGTAGTGATAAATTAATAGTATTACACTTTAGTGGAATTATAAATAGTATATGTCGAAAAGAAGATAGAAATAAGAATGAAGATATCAATAATTTCATGTGTCTTCTAATTATTGGTTTAGTTAATATTAAATGGTTTAATGTGAAGATTATTATTATTATTATTATTATTATTATTATTATTATTATTATTCCCCGCCCCTCTGCATAGCAATCGGGGCGGCTTCCAACACAAAAATACAATACAGTAAAATCAACCCTAAACCCCAACCCTCCCAACCCTTAAAAAAAGATAAGGCAATTAAGAATGGATAATTAATGTGATTTATTACATATTTTATGTAGAATACTATATATAAGATATTTTTAAATATTTTAAAGTATGTTATATTATTAAAAATAAAAATATTATTTAAAAATAAAAAAACAGAATATCAGAAGGGATTATGAGGCTTTGGGTAGGAAGCTGAAAGAGCTGGATAGACAGGTTGTCATCTCTCTTCTCCCAGTTGAAGTGTATGGTTCAGGAAGGGAGAGTAAAATAGCAGGTTTGAATAACTGGCACCACAGATGGTGCTGCCAATAATGTTTGGATTCTTGGATCCTGAGCTGTGTGTGGTTCCATGAGGGTGGGCTTCTGGCAAGAAATGGGTTGCACCTCACACCATTTGGCAGAAACATTTTTGCCAATAGTCTCAAAAATTTGATCTGGAGGGCTTTAAACTGAGTTATGTGGGGCAGCGATACAGTATTCTGGAAGGCAAAAGGACTGGAGAAAATAGTCAAACTGTCAAAGAGGGAACAAGGCAAACAGTGCAAGGAGACAAGGAGATACTGGGAGACAAAAAAAATTACAGAGGCAGCAAGTACAAGCTAGTAAAATGTGGGCTAGACAAGGTAACTGTTACATGGATTTGTAATTGGTGGACCGGCCAAACTCAAAGGGTGCTCAACAGTGGGTCCTTTTCATCCTGATGATATGTCCTGGGCTCAGTGCTATTCATCATAGAATCAAAGAGTTGGAGGAGACCACAAGGGCCATCCAGTCAACCCCCTGCCATGCAGGAACTCAAAATCAAAGCATCAATGACAGATGGTCATCCAGACTCTTTTTAAAGACACCCCCCCCCAAAGAAGGAGAAAGAAGGAGTGTGTTCCACTGTCAAACAGCTCTCACTGTCAGGAAGTTCCTCCTAGTGTTGAGGTGGAATCTCTTTTCCTGTCCTGTTCTCTGGAGCAGCAGAAAACAAGCTAGCGCCCTCCTCACTATGTCATCCCTTCAAATATTTAAACAGGGCTATCATATCACCTCTTAACTGTCTCTTCTCCAGGCTAAACATACCCAGTTCCCTAAGTCATTCCTCATAGGGCATGGTTTCCAGACCCTTCACCATTTTAGTCACCCTCCCCTGGACACACTCCAGTTTTTCAACGTCCTTTTTGAATTGTGGTGCCCAGAACTGGACACAGTATTCCAGCTGGGGCCTGACCAAAGTAAAATACAGTGGCACTATTACTTCCCTTGATCTAGATACTATACTTCTATTGATGCAGCCTAAAATTGCATTGGCCTTTTTAGCTGCGGCATCACACTGTTGACTCATGCTCAACTTGTGGTCTACTAGGAGTCCTAGATCCCTTTCACGCGTAGTCCTGTTAAGCCAGGTGTCCCTCATCTTATATCTGTGCATTTCATTTTTTTTTTCCATAAGTGCAGTACCTTACATTTTTCCTTGTTGAAATTCATTTTGTTCGTTTTGGCCCAGCTTTCTAATCTATTAAGATCATTTTGAATTTTCATCCTGTCCTCTGGGGTATTAGCTATTCCTCCTAATTTGGTGTCATCTGCAAATTTGAGAAGCATGTCCCCAATTCTTTCATCCAAGTCATTGATAAAGATGTTGAATAGCACTGGGCCCAGGACAGAACCCTATGGCACCCCACTGGTCACTTCTCTCCAGGATGAAGAGGAGCCATTGCTGAGCACCCTTTGAGTTTGGCCAGTCAACCAGTTACTAATCCACCTAACAGTTGTATTGTCTAGCCCACATTTTACTATCTTGTTTGCAAGAATATCATGGAAGATCTTGTCAAACCACATTCCCTTCATCTATCAAGCTGGCAATTTTATCAAAAAAAGAGATCAGATTTGTCTGCCATAACTTGTTTCTCTGAACCCATGTTGACTTTTTATGATTATGGCATTCCCTTCTAAATGTTCACAGACTCTATTTAATGATCTGTTCTAGAATCTTTCCTGGTATTGATGTCAGACTAACTAGATGATAATTGTTGGATCGTCTTTTTTCCCTTTTTGAAGATGAGGTCATTTATCAATGACTTCGATGAAAGAATAAGGGGCATACTTGCCAAATTTGAGTAGCTAATACCCTAGAGGACAGGATGAAAATTCAAAATGACCTTGTTATTGTTGTTTTATTAAATTTAACATTAACAATCTAATTTACAATCAAAGTCATATACATTCAGAAAATTTTAAAAAAGAAAGAAGAGAGAAAAAAAGGAAAAAGGAAAAAAACCCAAATAACTAATACATAATAGGGCTCTGATTTCCCCTCCCCCAATCCTGACTATAATGTGGGGGCAGGGGTAGAAAAGAAAAAATATATATTATTCTACCTTTACAGATCCAGCTAAATAATTCTACTAAAACTATAGCCAAAAATTATTAAATTGTTAGAATTTTTTTTATTGCTCAAAAATCCAGTCTGTCAGAAAGTCTTCAGCTGTTTTTTCCTTTAGACCTCATGTTAATTTGGCCATTTGAACTAACTCAGCGACTTTAAAAATCCATTTTCCATCATGAGTGCTTCAGTCTGTTTCCAGGTTTGAGCCAATAGTATTCTTGTTGCTATTGTCATATATTGAAGAATAATCTAAATTTACTCTCCAGTTCTTTTCTTTCAAGTCTTCACATATGAAAAAAAGAAGCCAGGGAGGGCTGTTGGTCAGATACCACAGAGTCATGTTTAGGCTTGTCAAGAACTGCTACTCCTCACAGTCTGTTAAACCATTTTCTGTAGTCAAACAGTAAAACTTTTAATTCAGTAGCTAGAGAAGTTGACAGTCAGGCTTATGCAGGTAGAACTACCATCATCCACAATCAGAGGCATAAAATTAACTATATCTCACCCTGTGATTTCACAGGCTTTACTTTAATTTGTCTATTAATTGAAACATACCTGCCCCTCATCATTATTTATCTAGCTTCCCTCCTATACTTTCAGTTCTGACCGGGCTGGAGGCAAAGCAAGCCTTAGCCATTCCCCAGAGCTACTGCTGCTTTTGTTTCTTCTTCTTCTTCTTCTTCTTCTTCTTCTTCTTCTTCTTCTTCTTCTTCTTGTTATATCCCACTTTCCCCTCAAAATTGGGGCTCAAAGTGGCTCACAATTTAAAAGGACTTTTAAAAGAGCTTGCACTCAGATAGTGGATGATGAAGGAATATGTGTGACATTTGAGTTTGTTCATGTTCCAAGGATTTAGGGTGCTCCCAAAAGAAGCTGCCAAGCACATAAAATCTCCCTGTCCCCTTTCCATTGCAGGGTGATGATGGACCAGATGTACGTGGAGGATCGGGGGACATTCTCTTGGTCCATGCCACCGAGACTGACAGGAAAGGTACTTTGGGGGTGTGGAGTGTGGTTTGTCACTAACATGGGTGACAAAACTCCTGATTGCTGATGGTTACATGTTGGAGATCAGGCAGGATTAAGGGATTTGGATGTGGGAACCAGGCAAAGGAAGATTCTGCTTAGCTTCACTCAAACAAGAGATAAGCTGGATAAGCTCCTTCTGACATTCACTGCTGCAGTTATGGAGTGAGGACGGGGATAATTCTTGCATCATTATTCTCAAACTTCACTGTGTTACATTTTGGTTTTTTGCAGATTGTCCTTCACTTGCATCAGTGGCTTTGATTGTTTATTAAGAACTTAAAATTTTACTCTGTTCTTTTCAAAATTCTTTTTAAAAAACCAAAAAAGTGACATGGCACAAAAGAAAGAGCAGGAGGAAAATGTGCAAGATTTCATAGAGGTATCTCACCAACAAGTCATAAACGTAGAAAGGCAACAGCAAAACATTTTGGTCAATGAAGCCCTGCTGGAGTCAGCTTA
Organism: Phrynosoma blainvillii; assembly: GCA_026167975.1. Lineage (NCBI taxonomy): Eukaryota > Metazoa > Chordata > Lepidosauria > Squamata > Phrynosomatidae > Phrynosoma > Phrynosoma blainvillii. The sequence continues at coordinate 15,939,703 of JANUYF010000011.1, read as the reverse complement.
GCGTGAGCAATATGGTCTTGATCCAGATAAGCCTCCCCTTAATCTTCAAAAGTATTATTTCAAGGTAGGCTAAGCCAAGAGAGTTCCTCTTGGCCTTTCTACCTATGCTTTGACTGGTCATTTCAAATCAAAGTGGGAACTTCAGATTCTTTCCCCCCCCCCCCCACTACCACCATCACCACCACCACACACACACACACACACACACCAGTTTTTCTTCTCAAGGCCTTCCCTAGCTTTTCCTTCAGTCTTCTACACTAGGGATGAGGAGCCTCAGCCCAGGGGCTCCATCCAACCTGACTAGGTGCCCTCAGTGCTTTCAATAGTACAGTTGTTTGAAGGCTTCTCCACTTTCATGCCTCTGAAGAATGTCACTCATTAATATAAAGGCCAAAACATGTTGGGCTTTTTACAAAACTGGATAATCACAAACGTTTTTAAAGAATAAAATATAACCATCAATAAGCATGTGAAGACTTCGTTTTTGTGAGTTTTTCGGGCTGTGTGACCATGTTCTAGAAGAATTTCTTTCTGACGTTTCGCCAGTATCTGTGGCTGGCATCTTCAGAGAATACTGGAATGGAAGAGAGTGGGTGTATATATATATATATATATATATATATATATATATATATACTGTGAGACCCTGGGTAGGGAGGAGTGATTCCCATGTAAACTGTGTATTGTTCTGTTGTTGATGGCAGGGCCTCAGGGTGAGAGGATATGCAAAAGAGGATTAGTGAGAAATGAGAAACCACCCAGGGTCAGGGGCTTTCTCACCAGACAGTGATCACCAATCAGCAGACACTAATCCTCTTTTGCATATCTGCCCCGCACCCTCAGGTCCTCTGGGACGAATAGCCACAATAAAAATGGCAGTTTTGCCTAAAATGATGTTTTATTTTCAAAATATACCAATTATTAAAAACAACGCACCCTTCCAAAGATGGATATTGTTGATTTTATTGGGGGGGGGGGGGAAGAAACCAAAAATTGGAATAAAAATACTTCAAGATACCATTGATAGAGGCAGCCTTGCACTTCCCAACTTAAAATGGTATTATGAGGCCAGTGTTCTTGAATGGCTACAGGATTGGTTTAAATTAAGGAATACTAGAGTATTAACTCTTAAAGGGCAGGATTTAAAGTTTGGTTTTCATGCTTACTTGTATTACAATAAGGTAAAGGTCGATGGAAGTTTTAAAGATCATTTTCTCCATAATGCCCTTCTTAGAGTTTGGTTGAAATATAAAAGTAAGTGGTGTCTGAAAATTCCCCTCTGGGCATCTCCAGTAGAAGCTTTGCTAAAAAGGGAGATTTACAGTAAAGAAATGTGGATTTGTTATAAGGATATGATAAATAGTGAACAAGACCGGACTTTAAAATCGCAGGAGGAACTTTCCATGAACGGTTACAATTTTAATTGGTTTACATACAGGCAATTGATAGAAAGAGTTAAAATTGACAAGGGAAACTGTGGAATTGGCTTGGCCAATGAGGGCTTTGAGGAAATTTTGAGGGGAGAGGCAACTAAATTAATAGCTAAATTTTATAAATTAATTAGGAAATGGGAGTTAGAGGAAGAGACGATTAAAGAATATATGATAAAATGGGCAGTAGACCTAAAACAGAATATCCAATTACATCAACGGGAAAAAATTTGGAGGGTAAAGATTAAATATGCAACTAGTGTTGAATTAAAGGAAAATGTATACAAATCATTGTTTATGTGGTACTTGACTCCATAGAAATTGTCTAAAATGTTGAAGGGAGTCAAACCCACTTGTTGGAAGTGTGGAAATGAACCTGGAACATATCTCCATATGTGGTGGAATTGCTGTGTGGCAGTAAGTTATTGGAAGAAAATACATGTGGAAATGAGGAAAATATTTAACTTAAATAAAGAGTCCGGACCCTAAATTATATCTTTTGAATATAGTTGAAGACTCGAATCTGGAAAAGGAGGGAGGGAAACTTCTGTTCTTGGTTATAATAGCGGCTAGGATGGTCTACGCTAAATATTGGAAACGGAAAGACATTCCCACAATTGAGGAGTGGAAATTAAAAGTTTATAATCTTTATGAAATGAACAAAATATCATATTTAACTAAAAACAGGATGTTATCCGGTTTTTATAAAGAATGGGAATTGTAGGTCTCCTATATACAAGAAAGTAGTAATGAATATAGATATATGGTATTTGTGGAGTAAATATGTTAGAAGAACGACCTGGTATCTCCAAACTTAAAATGATGGTATTTGACACAAGGACAATATGAGTTGGATAGGGACGTATTTAATAGATAAATATTTAAATGTGTTCCTTGTATTTTATCATTTATATACTGCACTGTAGTAGTTAATGAGCATTATAAGGTAATAATTTTATAAAACGGATTTAAAATTATTTGATACTTTACAGAAATGTTGATACCATAAGAAGAAAAATTATCATTAGATCCATACTTTTTTTATATAAGATTTTGGGTGTATTTTGAACAGGTAAGAAAGGAGTTAGAATGGGTAAAGAGGAAATTGGACACTTCTCATGTACAGTTTAGAAAGTTCTTTTTATTTTTGTTTGTTTGTTGATTTGTCTGTGTGTTTCTGTGTTTGTATTGTGTTGTTTGTATTGTCTGTTTAAAATTTAATTAAAAAAGGGGAAAAAAGCCATCAAAACGAATCCCTTCCAGCAGGCCTTCCCTGAATAAAATCAGACCATATCTAATGTATGTCTCTCTCCCTCTATTATGTTTTTATGTTTCTATGTCTAGATTTTTATGTTTAAGTTTGTCATATTTTATAATCACTTGTGTGAGTACGCCAGCTATTTTAATTTTTTTAGTATCATGTAATTTTAAGGGGGGGTAACTTGTTTTTATGTTACTGTTGTTTGTTGTGGGGGTGTTTTATACATGCATTTGTTGTGAGCCACCTTGATTGCCTTCAGGCAAAAGGTGGGGTATAAAAATAGCGTTTATTATTATGATTATTATTTATCCTCCCACCCTGTGGCCCTGACATCAACAACAGAACAATACACAGTTTACATGGGAATCACTCCTCCCTACTCAGGGTCTCACAGTATATTTATACCCACTCTCTTCCATTCCAGTATTCTCTGAAGATGCCAGCCACAGATTCTGGCGAAATGTCAGAAAGAAACTCTTCTAGAACATGGCCACACAGCCCAAAAAACCCACAAAAACTATGGATGCCGGCCATGAAAGCCTTTGACTTCACATGTGAAGACTTGTTTGTTCCTTTGCTTGTGGATCCTACACATGCTTTCCAGTACTTGTTTTTGATTCTGTCTTCCCTGTCAACATGAGCGCTGGCATGGTATATTTGCTGGGGAACCTGCATGAGGGGACCTCATCACCTCGCCACTGCATTGCTTGTGGGGTTAAGGAATAAGTGAACAAAGATTCTGTGGAGAAAAATGCTAATCCTGGCCCAGATATTCACCGGCCAAGAGTTGTTCAGAGGCTTTCCTCCTCTTTAGGCACATTTCTTGGCAGGTTTACCGACCAGAGGAAAGGCAGCTGTGCTAACTTCCACTGGTATTCTGGGGGCAGATGGGAATCCAGATTGCAACCAGAGCTTGTACCCAGTGCCTTGGGGCACCTACTCATGTGTAGTGTGGAGGGAGGGACAAAAAATTTACAGAGTTAATGTGCACAGAATTCTTGTGAGCATGCTTATGGAAGGTGCAGCAGATAGCAGTTCTGCTTAAGAACAGCTACGGTGAAAATAAATAGACACAATATGTGTAATACTTCCAGACATCCAAAGTACTTCCATTAGTCAGTTGTAATCCGTACCTCAGTGTTATTATCATGGGCTGATGGATGTTTTCAATGTCTGCCTTTCTTCTTACTCCTTCCTAGATTTGGTGTTGTATTGTGAAGCCTTCTTGACAACCTACCGAACTTTCATCACCCCTGAAGAACTCATCAAAAAGCTACAATACAGATATCCTTTGGAATGTCTGTCCACCCCCTCCCTTGCAACTGTGATCAGGAAGCTTAGGAAGAATGTCCTCAGGGCTGGCTGCCTTCTCCCTGCTTCACACCCAGCTGCTGAGTCACATCTTTTTGGCTCCCAGGCAGGAATTCCTCAGATGCAGGCAAGGCAGATCTGCTAGAGCACAAAATGCAGGGAGACACGAGGAGAGCAGCCAGCCCATGGCCTTCCTACACTGGTGGTCTTCAGCTCAAGTTTGAGGGATGGCCCAAGAGTGTCTATAGCAGACTGTGTAGTGCTGAGAGAGGGATTGATTCCCCCACCCCTGCCAGCATGGTCACTTGCCTTTGTGTTCTGTAGAGAAGCTCCTTCTCCTCCTTTGGGGAAGAAAAAGCCCATGGATGGTTCAGTCCTAGCCTCATGTTGGTCTGAGGTGTTGGCCAGGTTATTTCCTTCTTGAATTACTCAACCAGCCCTCATTCTGGTGAAAGGCAAAGTTCAGAATTTGGTTTTGGCTCATAATTGTTCTTTAGGAAATTTTAGAGCTTGTTTGAGTTGAAGAGGAGGCTGTTGTATATGCTCTCCGGACAACATGGGGCCAACGCAATTCCTCTGTTTAGTTGTCCTTGGTGTTTAATTGGCAATTGTATCCTTGCTTGGGGCTGGGAAACAGTGACTTGCCTTTGGCCATTGCAGTAAGCTTCATTTTGTTACATCACCTCCTGATGTTATTAATATTAACTCTGAATACACTCCAGGTTCTGGGATGCAAGTGGGACAAAACATTGCAGGGGGAGAAGCAAGGGAAGGAGAAAAGAACATTTTTTTGCCTCTCTTTGCCCTTTCCTGTACTCCTCTCCTCTGCATCTCTGTGCCCTTCCTCCCTGTTCCAATATCTGCAAGCCAAAGAGGAGAGCAGAAAGCAGCAGCTTCTTTCCTTGGAGCAGAGGAGATCAAAGTGCCTCCCATGGGATACATGCAGCCCTTGGGGCCCCAAAAATCAATCAGAGCCCATACTCACCCCACCTCCAAATGTTCATTTGGGGGCAGTTTTTTGTCCCCAGACCCCAATCTCCACAAACCACCTAAAATGCAGTGGTTTGCTTCCTCAGCCATCTACAAAGCTCCCTAAACCTTGGAAAAACACATAAAGGAGGGAAAATGGGCTTAAAGTCAGCCAAAATAGTGGCTGAAAACAGTGCCACGTCACTTTGGTCACAACAAAACAGTCTAGTGAAGCCCGCCAGGGGTTGCAGGGAAGGGAAATGGCTCCTGCCCCTGTGCAGATGCCTACCCCTGGTGCCTCAGAGGCAGATGTCTTGCCACTGGGGCTTCTGTTTGGCTTGCAGAAGGGAGCGGGCAAGTGGGCTCTCTCCAGGAGGCAGGCAGGAAAGATGCTGGGAGAGGAGGCATTTGACAGCATATGCTTAGTCTCTGCCACCAGTTTCCCTGCCCTGATCAGGTGACCTTCAGCATCCTATGACTTGCTTGCCCCTTCTAGTTGAAGTGGTCTGTCCCTAGGTGATGGCTAGGACCTTCACATTGCCTTAGGCTGGTGGGCATCATCCACAGCTTAGGGGTCGTTTCAGTGCACACTGTCCTTTCTCTGCAGTTTCAAAGGAGCAGCAGGGACTCTCTGGAAGAGGAGGATGGGCTCACTTCTACCTCCTCCCCCTAGCTTTGAAGCCTCCATGATATCTGAATGGGGACAGCCTTCCTTTGGAAACAAATAAGAAAGGGATTGCAGAACTCCACCCCAGCTGCTGTTGCCCCAAGGCAATGTATTTTCTAACCACCCACAGTCTCCACATGCCTTGTGGTTTGCCATTCATGTGCTGGCATGCTCTGGAGGTGCACAGCCCTACTGCCTCATCATTGCCACCTGCTGCCAAGACAGGGCTCCTGCTACTGTTGATTAATAGGGCACTGGGTCTTAGCACTCCCTTCCCAGCTGGCAGCAGACAGATTTTGCTTTCATTTAGAGGCTGTAAATCCCTACTCTGTCTGCCCAAAAAGCCAAGCCAGCAGCAACATTCTCTTCATCTCACACAGAAGACAGGAACTACTCAAAAAAGTGAGGAGGAATGGCCCAGACCTCTTCTTTTTTTCTTTTTCTTTTTTTAACATTTCCTTATAGAATGGCTGCCCAGCTCACAAATCCTGAGCATGTTGTTCATTAAGTGTCAGAAATAGGGTGAACTTGTTTTGGTACATCAAAGTGGTAAGTGGTGGTAACAGGCAAACGTCTGTAGGATGGGGCTTCAGAAAGGAGGGATGCCACCAAAGAAAGCTCCCTGTTGATCTGCAGTGCTAGGCAGATCCAGCTGGGCCAAGATGCCCTTGAAGTAGTTAAGGGTAACAGGAAGGGTGGACTAGCTGCTGTAAGGTTTGCTCAACCCTCCACTTTGGCCATTTTAAGAACAGCCCAGTTTGGTTTGGGCCCCACCAAAGGCCACTAGTGGCCCTGTGCATGCTACCAGTTGCCCATTGTAGGGCTTTCACCAAATGCAGAAAGCAGGTGTCAAGAAGAGAGAAAGAGACCTCACCACATTTGGGAATGTCAGCCTGTCCTGAGGTTTCTTTCAATATTTTTCCATGTATCTGTCAGTCCGGGTTCAGAACTGAGAGATGATGCCTGTGGGAGGTGTGCTGCTTTAGTTTGATGTTTGCAACACAGCTACATCACATGAATCCTTTAACTCACCCTCAACATATGAGAAGTTTTGCCACTGCCCAGACACCTTCAAGAAACGGGTCAGCAAGAATACTTTCTTTGTCCTGGTCAGAGTGGTGGATGAGCTTTGGTGAGTGAGCTTTCTTGCCTGGCTTGGCTTAGTTTAGTCAGGGGTCTCTGCAAGAGATCTGATTAAAAAGTACCCATGGTTATACTGGATTAACCTGGAAAGCAGGTCCCCTACCAGAAGAAACCCTGTCCTGTTCCTCTTGTGCATACAAATCACAGCCAGATGGGGCAAGATTGCATAAGTAAGAGAGGCTTTCTCCCCTTGTAGATACAGTAGGGAGTATGATCTTTTCTTTATTTATAAAAAGATATACCCTGCTTTTCTATTTTGAAAAAGTCTGCAAGGGAAGCATATGAAAAAAAAATATAGAAATGAACAGTACAGCAATAAAACAGAAGTCAAGACCAAAACTTGAAAACAATAAGAAGACAAAATTCATGCCATTAATTAAAGGCTCAAGAAACAGTGTTGTCTTAATGTGGAACATAAAATGGCAATAAACAATGGTGATAGAAAAATACCCTTAGGATGGCAGATCCAAAAGGAAATGTAAACTGCTTTAAAATCTTACTGTTATATTGTTTTGTGCCTTCAGTTTGCTTCCAAATGGTAGTGCCCCAAAGGCAAACCTATCATGGGGTTTTCTTCACAGGATTTGTTCAGAGGGGGTTGCCATTGCCTTCCCCTGAGGCTAAGAGGATGTGATTTGCCCAAGGTTAGCCATTGGATTTCCATGGTCAAGAAAGCATTTGAGCTGTGTTCTCCAGAATCCTAGTCCAACACCCAGACTACTATACACTGCTATTATATTAGCAGTACATAAATATGATAAAAAGGCGCACTTTGACTAGTCAGCTCTGTCATAGTCACTAGAGCTCAGAAATACTAGTTTTTTTCAGCGTTCAGCACCCAGATTCCCCTTGTCAGCATAGCCAGAGGAGAGTGAGCTGACCTCAAGAGAGTGTGTGCTGAGTTGATGGTTTGTCCTGGGGTGTATTTCTCCAGCTTGTTGGTAGAGACCAGCCAGTGAGCCACCTATTGCTAAACAAACCAGGAAGCAATGGTTTAACCAGCTTGCACTAGCTAGGGAATCCTGGCTTGATGTGAAGTCTTAACCCACCAGCCCTAGTTGCTGACTGGAATACTCTGAGATTGAATTTCTGACTCATGGTTGTGGGCTTCATCTGGATTTTTCCTGCCTTCTTTTTCAGTTTGGTAGAGTTGACCGAAGAGATCCTTAGGCTCCTCATGGACCTCGTGTTCCGTTTAGTTTGCAATGGAGAGCTCAGCCTTGCCCGAGTCTTGCGCAAAAATATTCTCGACAAGGTGGACCAGAAGAGGATTCTGCGATATGCCAACTCCATCAAACCTCTTGCAGCCCGCTGGGTAGCTGCCAGGTGAGGGGAATGGAAGGGGGGGAAATTCTAGCCTTCAACCAAGGACCCCCAATATATTTAGCCTTTGCAAAATGTATGATTCTTTCTGGGCGATTCAGAGTTTCTAAGCATGGCTGGAGAATGAGAGGGGATTGGCAAATATGCCATAGGCCAGTGATGGCGAACCTTTTAAGGGCTGAGTACCCAAATTAAAAGGCCTTCCGGAACTGGGTGTTATCCGAGGTCGGGGTGGGACTTCTGCCCTTCTGGGGCAGGACTTCTTCCCCTGCCCTCCCAGGCCTTCAGCTGCCTCTCCAGGGACAGCTAAAGGCCGGGGAAGGGGCAAAAGGGAAAGAAGAGGAATAGGTGTGTGCCTGTTCCTCCTCCTCCCCTGCACCCTCCCAGGCCTTCAGCTGCCTCTTCCCTACTGTCCTGGACCTTCAGCTGTCTTCGGAGAGGCAGCTGAAGGCACGAGAGAGAGGCAGTTGAAGGCACGGGAGGGCAGGGGAAGAGGAGGAGCCTGTTCCTTTTCCTCACCCTCCCATGCCTTTAACTGTCTCTAGAGAGGCAAGTTGAAGCAACGGGAGGGCGGGAGAAGAGGAGGAGCAGGTGTGTGTTTGTTCCTCCTCTTCCCTCACCCTCCCGTCTCTCTGCGTGCCCTCCAAAATGGCTTCATGTGCCAGAGGTTCGCCAACATGGCCATAGGCAGATTGGAATTCATGGCTGCAGTGCATTGCAGTTAATTGAAGTACACTGATGTATATTGAAATGTATATCTAAATAATTTATAACTTTATCTTTCTAGACCACTGAGCTCTAGGGAATATTTTGTTTCAATGGAAAGCACTCAGCTGCATGAAGTGTAGTGATAAAATGTTAAAGAAATTTGGGATGCAACCCTGTGCTCTGCCTTTAATGTAGAAACTCTTTTGACATGTTGTTGAAGTCAGACTGGTCTTTCTCTGTTTATTTTCCCTCTTTAGCAGGAATCTTTCATACCCCCTCTTTTGCACCCTTTGAGAACCAGAGAGCAGGTTGCAATCTCCAATTGTAGTAGTCATTAAAGGAGGTTGTGCCCAGATAATTCAAGCCTCTCTTTTTGTGATTTAGAAATATTAATGGAGGACAAGGCTGTCAGAAACTGCTGGCAGGAATGGATGAACCTATCATTTTTGGTTTTGCTAGTTTTCTCAGAATCTTGAATTTTTTTCCTCCTTTTCCTATCTTAGATTGCTATTTTAAAAAAAAAAAAGCTTTGTATTAAAATGTGACATGCATCTGTGCTTATTTCTCCTAGTCATATGCAGTTTTTATGTAGTTTTGCATACAACATGTTTTTAACCAATTCTCTAATACAGGGGTAGGCAACCTTTCCCCTTTAAGGGCCGAGGGACTTCAGCTCCCAGAAGCCTCAGCCATGTTGGCCAATAGTCCCATGTTGGCCAATAGCTCCTGGGATTCTGGGAGCTAAAGTTCCCTCAGCCCTTAAAGGGGAAAGGTTGCCTACCCCTGCTCTAATGTCAACCATTTGAATGTTATTTGCATTAATATGCCCATTTTTGTACATACTTTCCCAAAATGCACATTTTTACATCTTTACAAAGTTATGGCAAATCGGAATATCACAACATAACCTTTGGCCTGAGGGCCATATTTGGGTGTGAAAATTACAGATTCATAGAAATTGTGTGATGTCCCTCCACTGCCTTGTATACTCACCTGTCTCCTTGTTAGTGGAGTTGCTGACAGCAGGCAGTTAGCTCAGGGCTTGCAGACAAACCTGCTTGTGGGTTGCTTGTTTTCTGCCTCCCATGCTGAGTGTATTTTTTGTACCAGGCCCTGCGTTGGAGTGCTCCGAAGAAACTAGACAGGGGTAGGCAACCTTTCCCCTTTAAGGGCCGAGGGACTTCAACTCCCAGAATCCCAGGAGCTATTGGCCAACATGAGACTACCCCTGAACTAGAGCAACAAGGGACTTATTTTGATATGATGTTAAGGGCCAGTGCCCCAGTCTGCCCACACCAGAACTGGGGTTAGGGCCATGTGTCATCCAGTCTCCCTGCTGTGGGGATCAGGGGATACAGATGTATTTGGCCTGAGCGGATGTGCTTTATGTGGGCTTCCCTATCCTGGCAATAAAAGGCATTAGAAACTTGAAGAGGAAGTTAACAGAAGAAGTAAGCCAAGATATTCTGGATGTTGAATGTCCAGAGGAGGGCAACCAAAATGGTTAAGGATCTGGAAACCATGCCCTATGAGGAGAGACCTAGGGCCTTTTCAGACTGCCAGACATAAGCAGCTTGAGGCCACTTTAACTGTCCTGGCTCAGTACTAAGGAATCATGGGAACTGTAGTTTGAGCTCTCTGACAGAGAGGCTCAATGTCCTAGAAAAAAAATACAATTCCCATGCTTCCCTAGCACTGAGCCAGGACAGTTAAAGTGGCCTCAAGCTGCATTATTTCTGGCAGTCTGTAAAGGCCCTTAAGGAGCTGGGTATGTTTAGCCCAGAGAAAAATGTGATATGATAGCACTATATAAGTATTTGAAGGGGTGTCATATTGAGGATGGAGCAAGTTTGTTTTCTGCTGCTCCAGAGATTAGGACCCGGAACAATGGATGCAAGCTACAGGAAAAGAGATTCCACCTCAACATTAGGAGGAACTTCCTGACAGTAAGAGCACTTTGATAGTGGAACACACTCCCTAAGAGTGTGGTGGAGTCTTCTTCTTTGGTGGTTTTTAAACAGAGGCTGGATAGCCAACTGTCAGGGATGCTTTGATTGTGTATTCCTGCGTGGCAGGGGGTTGGACTGGATGGCCCTTGTGGTCTCATCCAACTCCATGATTCTATGATTTTTTGTTTTGTCTGCTTCCACAGTAAGAGGCAACATCTTTCTTTCTTTCTTTCTTTCTTTCTTTCTTTCTTTCTTTCATTCATTCTCTTTTTCCAGGCCAGGTACTCTCCATGATTTCCATAGCCATGAGATAGCTGAGCAGCTGACCCTCCTGGATGCAGAGTTGTTTTATAAAATTGAGGTATGCATGGCAAAGATGTGTCCCTTTTGACCAAACATTTCAAGGCCACAAATTCCTAAACCATATGCCACAGGAGAACGGTTTGTGTACACATGGGGAATAGGGATTTTTGTTGATTTATGTATCTATTTTTGCATGAGGCTACCTAACAAATTCAGAGCAGAAATTAATTTCAAACTGGGGCTTTGATGGGACTGCTGCACCAGTTTAATTAATTGATTTGGAAAAACATGTACTCCCACAATGTTAATAGAAGCCTGTGAAATTTGCAAGTTAATGTGCGATGATACAAAATTTAATATGCAAAAATTGTTAGAATATGGGGTAATAATTTTTCTACATTAATTTCCACTGTCAAAATAGCCAGAGAAGTGAACAAGGATACCTTTAACCTGCATCCTCACCATTTAAAACTGGCCTCTTCCTCAATGAATCAACAAAAGCTTTAACAATAATTTCAGACCACCCTTCTGTTATGGTACCAGGCCTCTTTGTACTTTGTACTTGTCTCTAGATGGCGAACATACAGCCCACCTCTTGGGCAGTGCTCAGATCCTAGTAGAGTCTGGTAGAACCAGTCAGAACTCTTGAGCTCTGTTTGCACAGCCTTTGAGACCCATTTTAACCTCTGTGCCATGATGAATTGACAGGATTCGGGAGGGGTCTCATTGCATCTTCTGTTTTCTTCTTTGCTTCAAATGAAGTTATAAAATAGCAAGTTAACGTGTGGAACACTACACTATACTGAAGTCCAAATCTTTTGCCCACACATTAACTGTACAGCTAGGATAGCTCTAGCCTTAAATGCAAGTGTGCAGGTTCATCTTCATTACTGTGTTTTAGGGCCTTTGCAGACTGCTTAAAATAGTGCAAATTGAGTCCACTTTAAGGGTTAGGGTTAGGGTTAGGGAATCATGGGAACTGTATTTTATTGTGGCACCAGAGCTCTCTGACAGAGAAGGCTCAATGTCTCAGAGGGGAAAAAAACAATTCCCATGATTTCCTAGCACTAACCCTAACCCTTAAGGTGGACTCAATTTGAACTATTTCTGGCAGTCTGCAAAGGCCATTTGTGGCCAACACGTCTCTTTATCTTGTCTTTCTCCCTTTCAGATCCCTGAAGTCTTACTGTGGGCAAAAGAACAGAATGAAGAAAAAAGCCCCAATTTGACCCAGTTCACCGAGCACTTTAATAACATGTCCTACTGGTAAGAGAAAGTGAGAGGTCTTATTCCAGCAGAGCACTAGGCCATGTTGGCCTAAATCCAATTGTTAGCCCAACAAGAGTAAATCGATGGAAACTTACATAAGTGTCAGTTTGCCAAGTTCTGTTTGATTCTAGTTCAGAGTAGCAACTGGATTTGGACCACCGCCTTAACAGTTTTGCTTTGGAATATTACATTGCGGGGTTATGGGTGGGACACAGTGGGCTTTTTGCTTGACAAGAGAGTGCAAGTATTTGTTCAGTGAGTCACAGTTATGGGTGTCATTACAATGGAGCACAGGAAAAGTACAATAAGAAATGCGTGGTCATAGCCCCATCTCTTTGCCGGACACAAACTTTGGCTGCCTGAGAAAGAGATTAATTCTTGTTCAGAGTTGTGTGTAAAAGATTGCACACCAAGAGGTGGCTGCTTGTGAACATGAGCTTTGCATCATGGTGTCTCTCCAGCCTCCCACAACATCTTCAGAATGTCTATTTATATATCTATTTTCTTATTTGTTTATTTAGGTTTATTTATACAGTGGACCCTTGGTATCTGCTGAGGTTTAGTCCCAAGACCCCCTGTGGATACCAACATCCATGAATGTTCAAGTTCTATTATATCCAATGGCATAATAAAATGGTGTCCCTTATATGAAATGGTAAAATCAAGCTTTGGTTTTTGGAATTTATATTTTTAAAAAACATTTTCAAGCCATAGATGGTTGAATCTATGGGTACGGAATCCATGGATAGAGAGAGCCAACTGCATTTTTATTTATTTTTGTATTTCTGCTTGGCAAGAGGCTGGACTAAATGGCCCTTGTGGTTCCTTCCAGCTCTATGTTTCTATAAATAAAGCATTTTTATTCTTCACTTCTGCTGATAAGGCACCTAAAGCAGTTTAATTTACAAGATACTCCCAGTCTGTAAGGTTGCAATCTAGCAGACACTGCACAAAAACACTGCTTCAGGGAAGAGCTGCTGCTCAGGGGCCCTGCAAAAGGTCCAGGTTTGGTTTGCAGTGTCTCCTGGGTATCTTGCACAAGCCCCAAGAGCTGGTCAATATAAACAAAATTGAGATGGTCTAAGGATCTGACTTGGCAGAAGTCAGCTTCTGTTGACTGTTACTGTGAGCAAGTAGTGAGCACAAAACCCTGTCCTGTTAAAGGATTGGAAATGCTTTGCAAGATAGAATGGTGCTGGATGTTTTGGGGCAGCTGCTGCCTTCCAATGGATAAAATAATCCATTACAGTGAAGTTGCTGCAAATTATACACCACTTGGAGGATTTCAGTACAAATAAAAATGATGAATAAATATGGATAAATAAATAATGTTGGATACCCTTAGATAAAATTACTGTAATGTTTATATTCTCTGTATAATGAATTTGTAGTCATGAGCCTTCTCTTGGGTAACTTTTTTTTTTAAGTCTACCCAGTCCACTAGACCTCAACAAAGGAACAGCTGTTAATTTTAGTGAAGGCAGTCAGAGCAGGCATGTCCACAGCTGCAGCTTCTCAGCACTGCTGATCATTGGTCATCCATTCCACGTGGACAGCCATCTTGGAAACTCTCTGGGACATTTGATCCTGACTTCTGCACTTTGTTTTCCCTCCCAACTGGCAGGGTTCGCTCCATCATTATGCAGCAGGAGAAAGCACAAGACAGAGAGAGGTTACTCCTCAAGTTTATCAAGATCATGAAGGTAAGTGCTGCGAACGTTGGCAGTTACCAAGCGACACTGAAGGGAACTCTGAGCACTGGGGACTCTGAGACTGGCCAGCCTGCTACAGCAGGGCCTTCTCTGCCTCCCACAACTGTGGTCCAAGCAACAGAATATGGGGGCCCTGCTTCAGAAGTTCACCAACAGGGCTATCTTGGCCAAGGTGTTACTTTCCTTTCTGGGGTACCATCAGGAGAATCTTCCTCGTCTTATCTCTGCAGCACTTACGGAAGCTCAACAACTTCAACTCGTACTTGGCCATTCTCTCCGCACTGGACTCGGCACCTATCCGTCGCCTCGAGTGGCAGAAGCAAACCTCAGAGGTGAGCTTTCTGAATTGGCCTGCTGTATGACATTTTTACTGTGTCTTTCCAAATGTTCAACCCCAGTGTAAAGAACAAGCCAAAGTCACAGCCTATCCCCAGAGCAGGATATCCACAGAACTGTGCAGAAAGCCATTCTCAGCTTACTCCCCTGCATAAAATAGAGTTGGAAAAGTTCCAACATAGAGTTGGAAGAGACCTCAAGGGCCATCAAGTTCAACCTCATTCTGCCATGCAGCAATACACAATCAGATCATCCCCAAAGGATGGCCATCCAGCCTCTGCTTAAAAATCTCCAAAGGCCACTCTCCGAGAATAGCTCTTACTGTCAGGAAAGTCTTCCTGATGTTGAGTTCCAACTCAGCCTCAACGTTAGGAAGATTCATGTTTACTAGACAGGATTTGTAGTGGGGACTTTGGCAAGACACCTTTTTGCGATCCCCTTCTCCACTCTGCCACCTCCCGTTCTCCTCAAATACTGTTTATTATCCTTGCCACTGCTGCCTGCTCACTTCTCAAACAGACTCCTGGCATTCAAACCAGAGGCTTGCAGGTGCCACTTTGCTCATTTCTCAGCAGTTGCAGTTTTTTCAGCTTGGGATGGAATAAGCAAGTATACCTTACTTGTGAGAAGCATTGACTCTTGGTTGTAGACCTTCTTTAGAGACGTGGACCTCACCAGGTGCCACCCTCCCCCTTCTCCAAGCAGACTAAATGTGTAACCTGCTGTTTGGAAAATGCCAGAGTTTCAGTCTTCCAAAGAACAGGTAGGAGAAATGCATGATGAAAGTTCTTGCGGTGGTTGTGAGGGTTGTGTCAATACCTCTGGGGCTTCTAATAAAAAGGTCTTGCTCTTCTATACACATAGAGCTGCCTTATGTAAGGTCAGACCACTGGTCTATCTGGCTTCTACTCTGGCTTCTACTTCCACAGGCAGCTTTTCCCCTGCCTTTTTTGAGAAGGTCCTTTTCATAGACAGGATGAAGTCTGGGATGATGTGCAAGATGTGTGCCTTTTGTGCACATGTAAAGCAGGTACAATTCAGCTAGAGCCCAGTCTTAGTTGTAGGTAACCCACACTGTTCTTGTAAAAAAAAAAAACAGAGGGGAGGACTCTTGAGGGGTAGAAGGGAATACAGTGTATCATCATTTGTTCATTTTCATGTTTCTAACCCTTATGGCTGCAAAAATATAACTGGAAGTAGTATTTGTAGTGCAGGAGTCTCAGAAGATGAACAAGGTTTGCAGCATTTTAGGAAACAAGTTTCTCCTCAGATTCTGGGTGTCCTTCACCATGACTTATGAAACCCGAATAAACTGTGCAAAATAAGTAAAATCTATGTATTTGTAAATGTAGATTTCCAAATCTATATATATTTGGATGCGGTGGCTTAGTGGTTAAGACGCCAATTCTGACAATTGGAAGATCTGAAGGTTGGCAGTTCGAGGCTCAAGTGTCGCATGATGGGGGGGTGCGCATACGCAGCGAAACAGATTAGACGCCTTCGTGTACTCTCCCTTCTAAGAGATATAAAATAGATTTATTATTGCTCCGTTCAAAACTCAAGTTGGATAAAAAAGTGCAAGGCACTTAATTTGGACATTAGCAGTACGATCCTGGACAAGCAAGACTTCTGAACAAAAAGGAATCTAGTGGGAGAGGAAAAAGCCGGCTGCAGTGTGATTAAGAACATTATGGAGACAGCTACGGTGAGTCCTCCCACAGGGGTTAGATTAGAAGTCCTCGATCGTAAATTAGACAAACTGTTTGAAGCTTCCCAAAACATGCAAGCTACAATTACAACCCTTACAGAACAGATAAGTGGAATAAAAAAAATAGCCGAAGAGGCAAAGGGGAAAGCTGAAAAAAATGAACAAAAATTGGAAACGTTAAATGACCAAGTTACAATGCTTCAAAACAGACTCATAGATGCTGAGAACAGACAAAGAAGGAGAAATTTAAGAATAAGAAACTTTCCAGAACAAGCCAAATCTAATGATTTAATTACTATATTGACAACATGGTGGAAAAGTTATGATTTAAAAATCTCTCCAAATGATTTAGAGAGAGCCCACTGGAGTTTGGGGACACAAGGAAGGAGCAGGAGGAAGGATATAATTATTGCATTTGGAAGAGAAAATATGAAAGACATGGTTTTTAAAAAACTGAGATCAATACAAAATTTGGAATATAATGGACAGAAAATTCAGATTTATCAAGACCTGGCATCAGAGACTATTAAACAAAGAAATTTGCTCCGAGATATAACAAGATGTCTTAGAGAAGCACAAATTAAGTATACTTGGGGTTTCCCTACAGTTCTTTTAGTTTTCAAGGACGGAACATTGTTGAAAGCCTCTAACGTGGAGGAGGGTCAGCGACTGCTGCAACAGCTGGGACTTGGACAAGGTCAAGGAGGAACTGTGAGCGAGGAGGATGATAAGGAAGAAGAAGACCGAATTAAACTGGCAAGACAGGCGAAAGATATTAGAAGGAAAGAGAAATGTGACAGACAACTGAGAAGCAGGAAAGATCGAGGAAGCACAATGTGATGGACTATATAATGTGGTAGATGTAATAATGGAATAGGAAAGTTACAATAGATTGAGTAACATTAAATATGGAGTAATAAAGGTTATAATAATAAGGAGGGAGGGGGATAAGTGAAGAACGCATCTCCAAAGGGAAGAGATCTGACATGGGTAACAAGCTGCGGAAAGCTTGTGCCCCTTCCAATGGAGGGGAGAACCTGAGTTCAGATGAGGGAGGGGGAGGGAAAGGGCAAGAGGGGAGGGGAAGGGAAGGGAAGAAACAGCAGATCAGAGAGCAAGAAAAGGAGAGTGGAACAACAATAAGGGAAAAGGGAATAGAGTGATGGTTGATATGAATATTATGTCACTAAATGTTAATGGATTGCATACCCCAGTGAAAAGGTATAGGTTGAATAAGATGCTTAAAGAACAACAAATTCAGATAGCCATGTTTCAGGAAACACATATTTCAAGAAGAAACAGAGCTAAACTCTTTAATTATGGTGGATGGGATTTACAGTTTGAGTCAAGGGGAACAAATAAAGCAAGAGGAGTGGCAATATTAATGAAAGATGGAATAAATTTTCAAGTAGATAAGATTAAAAAAGATAATGAGGGGAGATATATTTTTGTTAAAGGAAATATAAAGAAGATAAAAATTACATTTGCTTGTATTTATGCCCCAAATGAAAAACAAGTGGAATTTATAAATAAGGTGTTAACTCTATTGGAGAACTTTTATGAGGGGGATCTATTTCTGGGAGGAGATTTCAACCTTGACATATTAAGATGTGATACAAAGGGTAATATAAGGGGAAGAATAAGTAAGAAAAAGAATAGAAAAGAAAATTCTAAAATTAATTTGGAGAAATGGAATATTATTGACGGTTATGAAAGCACGGGAAATAATAATTATGAAAATACATATTATTCAGCTAGACATAAAAAATTTAGTCGAATTGATTACTTCCTTGTCAAAAAAGACAATAGTTTGAAGATAAAAGAAATTCATGCTGGAGGAATTTGGCTCGCAGATCATGCAGCACTATATATAAAGATTGAAGGAAGCATTATTAAACGATCTAAAAAATGGATTTTTGATCCTGTGGTTATTCTGAAGGAAGAAAATAAACAACAAATTAGGGAAGAAATTAAAAATTATTTTGATTTGAATGATAGGGGAAACATTTCAAAACACATACTATGGGATGCATTTAAAGCAGTGGTAAGGGGGAAATGTTTAAGTATAGAAATAGGAATTAAAAAGAAGAAAAATTTATATAGAAAGAAATTGATAGAAGAAGTGGAATTGTTACAGAAAGAATATAATAAACATACGAATGCAACTATAAAAGAACTATGGGATAAAAAAAGAGAAGAAATTAAAGAATTAGATCAAACAACTATATTAAGAAATCAAATGTATATTAGGAATGAATTTAAGGCATGGGATACTAGAAGTATGAAAAGTTGGGCTAAATCCCTTAAAAAGAAAAAAGAGAAAAAGAGGATTAGTAAAATTAGAGGGGACAAAGGAGAAATAATAACTGATGAGGAGAGAATAAGAGAAGTTTTAGTTAAATTTTATGAAAGTCTGTATGAAGAGAAGAAAGTGGAGGATCAGAAAACAAATATAAATATAAAATTAACTGAATTACAGAGTAATCATATTAACTCCCCAATAACCAAACAAGAGATAGAAAGAGTAATACAAGATTTAAAAGGATTTAAATCTCCTGGCCCAGATGGATTCACATCTATATTTTATAAAACCTTTAAAAATGAATTGATTGAGCATATGGCTACAATTTACAATGAAATTTTGGATAATAAAATAATCCCAGAATCATGGAAACTATCTGAAATCATATTAATACTTAAACCCAATAAAGACCCAGCCAATCCCGAATCTTATCGTCCCATCACATTAAGCAATCAAGATTACAAATTTTTTATGAAAATCTTAGCCAATAGATTAAAAGAATATTTACCAACTTTAATTAAAGAAGAACAATATGGATTTGTGGAAGGCAGATATATTTATGAACCGATAAGGAATCTATTCAATATACTACATCATGCCAAACAATATAAAAATAAATTAGCCTTATTAAAATTAGATGTCTACAAAGCATTCGATTCAATAAATCATGAATATCTATATAAAATCTGTAGGAACTTTGGATTAGGGGAAAGGTTTAGTGAAACCATCAAAGAAATATACAATGATACAGAAGCACAAATCATGATAAATGGAGAAAAATCAAGAAAATTTAAAATAAAAAGTGGAGTAAGGCAAGGTTGCCCACTTTCCCCTTTATTATTTATATTAGCAATGGAACCGTTTGCAAATATGATTAGGAATGCAGAAGAGATAAAGGGATATAAAATAAATAAAGAAGAAATTAAGTTGAATTTATTTGCAGATGATGCCCTGATAGTGACACAGAAACCGGATCAAGCAGTAACCAAGTTATTGGAAATATTTCAGAAATTTAAAAATATGTCTGGGCTTAAATTTAATATGGATAAATCCGAGATAATGTTTTTTAATACAAATTGGCGAGAACAAAAAGAAATACAAACTATGTCAGGATTGAAATTGGGGATAAAAAATATGAGATATTTAGGTGTAAATTTACCAAATAAGTTGGACAATATTGTACAAGGTAATTATAATCAATTATGGAAAAAAATTAATAATCAAATTTCTAAATGGGCAAGTAAAAATTGGAAAATGCTAACAAAAATTAGAATGTTCAAAATGATGATACTACCAAAGTTTTTATATCTATTTCAAACTATCCCAGAAATGATTCCTAGTAAAGTTTTAAAGAAATGGGATAGGTCAATATTAAAATGGATATCAGGGAATAAAAAAACCAGACTATCTAAGGCATTATTATATGAGCATCAAAGTAAAGGAGGATGGGGAGTTCCATCACTCGAACTATATTTTGAGGCGGTTCAATTGCTAAGAATGATAGAGGTAGAATATAATTATAATACAAAGTGGGTTAAATTAGAAAGACAGAGCAATCAAATGGAGTTTGTATCTATCTTTCAGGGGGGAAAAGAAAAAAATGAGAAAAGAATAGGTCCAATGAGGGTGAATTATAAAATATGGGAGAAGTGGAGTAAAAACCTGGGTATAAGAAATAGGAAATGGCTACCAATTGAATATTTAAATAAAAGTAACAATGAAGAACTTGGAAAGATAATTAAAAAAATTAAGAATAAGGGGTTTAAAATAATTGGAGATTTGTATGATTTAACAGGGGCACGAATACAGGAAGAAAAATTAACTAATTTAATAGGTAAGCAATATTGGATTCAAATAAAAGGGATAATAAAATTGCTAGATGAAACACAATTAATTATTGATGAGCAAAATGAATTATTAGAAGAAATTATTTAAAAAAAATAGAAGGGGGTAAAGGAATAATAGGAAATATTTATAAGAGTATGTTAATAACCCAATTTAGAATGATAGAGGGATTGACAATGAATTGGGAAAAAGATTTATTGATTGATATAGATAAAATTAAAATTTGGCTACAAGAAATTATAACAATCAAAAATACAAATGTAAAAGAACAACAAATGAAAATAATCGGAAAATGGTATAGGACACCTCACCAATTAGCATTTATAAATGATAAATTTCAATCTAAATGTTGGCATGGATGTGGAGTTAAAGGAATATATATTCATATGTGGTGGGAATGTCCATATGTACAAAAATTTTGGATAGAGGTTAAGCAACAGATAAATACAATTATAGGGATAGAAGTACAATTAAGTAAAGAAAATTGCTTGACTCTCAATTTAGGGGAATTAGGATTGAATAATAATCAAAAATATGTAATAAAACAATTTCTTAAAGCTGCTCATGCAGTGATTGCTTATGGATGGAAGGAAAAATCAAATTGGAATAAGGATTACTTATTTAAATACATAAAAGAATATATATTATTCGACTTCCTTAGGGAAAGAAGATTAAAATATATTGGAGAATATATTAAAGAACCATGGGAAGTCAAATGGGGATCAGTAATTAAGAATGTGAAAGGTAAAATGGGGTATGAGGAAGTTAATAAGATAATCAATAATATTTTCCATATCTCTGAAATCGATTGTTAATTAGATTTGATTGTAAATTTCTCTATGCTGTTTTCTTATGGGGGGGGGTGAGGGGAAAAATTACTATATGAAACATGATGGTATAATGTGTATTATATATGGTGTAATAAAAAAATTTAAAATTTAAAAAAAAAATAAGTGTCGCATGATGGGCTGAGCTCCTGTCACTAGTCCCAGCTTCTGCCAACGTAGCAGTTCGAAAGCTTGCAATTGCAAGTAGATAAATAGGTATCACTTTGTTGGGAAGGTATCTGCATTTGGTGCAGTCATGCTGGCCATATGACCACCAGAGCAGTCCTTGGACAATGCTTTGGCTTAGTAACAGAGATGAGCACCACCCCCTTTGGTCGGTTACAACTAGACATTCATGTCAAGGGACTACCTTTACCTCTATAAGTCTATATATTTGCACAGTCAGGATAAAGTGCAGTGTTCAGGGGTTTTTTTTATTACAGAATATGGGTTGGCCACATTAAAAATAGTAATGTAAAAGTGTATGGTTTTCTCTCTATGGGCACATGTGCATCAACTCAGTAAGTAGGGAGGTTCATACACAGCACCCCCATGTCCAATCTGGTGCCCTCCAGATGTGTTGGACTATAATTGCCATCATCTCCAGCCAGTATGGCCATTGTGCTGGCTGGGATTGATGGTAGCTATAATCCAAACACATTGGAAGGCACCAATATTTCTGAGCTGAAGGCAGCTTTAGAGTGGCCAAAGTCTTGCTGGCTTTGGTCCCCTCTGTCTGGGTCAGGCTTCCAAGCTCTGCAACGCAAAGCAAAGCAACTTCATTTATATACCGCTTCATACCACGCTATGCCGTGTCTAAGCCGGGGGTAGGCAACCTGTCCCCTTTAAGGGCCGAGGGACTTCAGCTCCCAGAAGCCTCAGCCATGTTGGCCAATAATCCCATGTTGGCCAATAGCTCCTAGGATTCTGGGAGCTGAAGTCCCTTGGCCCTTAAAGGGGACAGGTTGCCTACCCCTGGTCTAAGCGGTTTAAGCTCATTGCCCCCCAACAGCTTGGTACTCATTTTAGCGACTTCAGAAGGATGCAGGCCTGAGTCAAGCCTGAGCCCTGGCTAGTATTGAACTCGCAACCTTGTGGTTTATGAGTTAGTGGCTGCAGTACAGGCATTTAACCACTGCGCCACCAGGGCTAACTTAAATAACATTCATTCCATTCACCCAGGGCTGAGGTGCAGGGGAGGGAGCACATTGAAGTGGAGGAGTCCAAATCACTCCTTAAACATATATTTTATTAAAAACAGGAGGTATACAGTCACCTCAACTGCAGTGCTTTTCAAAAGAGCTGCTTCCTGCTTTTTTCAACAGTATGGCATCACACTTTGTAGGGAAGCAATGGCTAGGGCATGAACCACCCTCACATTTTCCCTTTTCTGGTGATTGAGTCAAAGTGAAATTTTCAGATGGTATGTTCTGTGTTAAGTGGAATCTCACCTCTCCTCTTCTTGGACCCAGGAATCTCTGAGAACTTAATAGATTTGGTGAGGATCCCAGACAACTCACACCATGTGCTACTTCTTGTGTCCCTCCAGGGCCTAGCCGAGTACTGCACTCTGATTGACAGCTCTTCCTCCTTCCGGGCCTACCGAGCCGCTCTTGCTGAGGTGGACCCACCTTGTATACCTTACTTGTGAGTAACTTCCCACTTTCTGGGATTTCACAGAGCTTTACAGTCACAAAGCTGTAATCTCTCAGCCGTGTAGTGCAAGCCCCCTACTCAATGCTGGTCATCGGAGACAAACATCCCCAGCAGATAGCTGACCAAGCTCACTGGAAGGCCTTAGTTAAGAAAGTATGCAAGTGTGTGCACATTCGCACGCATGCACGTAAACACACACACACACACACACACACACTGATAATTCATTATCAAACTGCTCTTGCTGTTAAGACATTTATCCTAATATTCAACCCAAACTAGTCCTGTCATCTTGGGGGCAACAGAGAATGAGACTTTGCTCTTGGTCAGAGCACAGAATCATCAGATTAGGGGGCAGAGAGCATGTTGAATGGCCAGGAAGCATTAGCTGACTATTGTGTGAGGAGACAGAAAACGCTATGGGAGAAGAAATAGAGAATATTGTGGAGGCCTACTGACTATTCCAGAATACCGAAGCATTTCAGGCTGCAACATTTTGTTGCAGATCTCACTGGTAGAATTTGTATGTCCTGGCTACTCTTTGTTGCTGAGCTCATTCAATTAAATATAAGGCTCAGAACGGCACAATTTTCCAGGTGAAGTTTTGTTAGTGCCAAATGAAACAGAGCTCCTGTTTCTCATGCAATCTAAAATCACATTTGCCTTTTTTTGCAGCTGCATCACGTGACTTACTCACATCCAGCCTTGTGATCAACTACCTTCCTACCTGGCTGCCATTTCAAGACATAACAGTTTTTTCCTGTCTCTTTCTTTCTCTCCAGAGGCCTTATATTACAAGATCTGACCTTCGTCCACTTGGGAAATCCAGATTACATTGATGGCAAAGTCAACTTTTCCAAGCGCTGGCAACAGTTCAACATTCTGGACAGTATGAGGTGTTTCCAGCAAGTGTAAGTAGGACCAACTGCCATACAACAAAGAATCATGGAAACACAGAATTGGGAGCGACCACAAGGGCCAACTAGTCCAGCCCCTAATGTCATTTAGGACAATACAACTAATTACTCCTGAGAGATGGCCCAAGAAGCTGCTTGTGGTTTTTAGGAAATGCTGTAGTTCAATGGCAGAGCACATGTTTTCCATGCAGAAGGTAGTAGGTTCACTCCTTGGGAAGGACTTTTACCTAAAACCTGGAGGACTGCTTCCCCTGTCTAAACCAAGGGTAGGCAACCTAAGACCCGGGGGCCGGATGCAGCCCCCTGAGGCCTTTGGACCGGCCCCAGGCCGGTCCTGCCACCACTGCCGCCGCCCCCTGCTGCCACCGCCGCCCACCATAATGATATTGATTATTGTTGTTATTACTTGTTCTTGGGGTTTTCTTGGCAAAATCTCCACAGGGGTTTTGCCATGGCTTTTCTGGGGCTGAGAGAGTGTGCATGCATATTTTTAAATTATTTTTAAATTATTTTTATTTTTATTTATTTATTTATTTATTTATTTTGGTGCTTCAGCCCCCCAATTGTCTGAGGGACAGCAACCCGGGCCCCGGCTCAAAAAGGTTGCCTACCCCTGGTCTAAACCATAGTGGGTGAGATGTGCCAGTGGTCTGGTTCAGTATGGGTGAGCTTTCTCTGCCCTCAGAATTTGGGATTATGCTGTATTTAGTTACTGTGTTCATAAGCCACCTTGTAAAAACATAAACCCTGAAAGGTGAGATTTTAAAATCTATTCAATAAATGAAACAAATGAGCAACATAGAGCAGCAAAATAGGTTGGGCCTAGCATATGCCGTATTTCTAGTGGGGCAGCAAATGTGGAATTAGGAACAGGAAAAAGTTGCATTTTTTTTCACAAAGCTTCTTTTGTAGAAGAGGGTATCCAGTGCAATGGTTCTCCTCTGCTGTGTTCATGAGGATGAACACAGGACAGAGCTGAAAAGCATGCTTTGTGAGGTCTGGCTGCACCTGCTGAGGAGTCAAGCTGTTACCTGCATTAGCTCCGTGCACAGTCTTGTGAGAATTGTTGCAAGCGTAGGCTGCAATCTTATCACCACCTACATGGGTGTATGCACAGGAGTTGATGTAGGATCAGGGAGGCCTGGCGGGAGATGCAAGGCCAAGCAGTTTTAATTTTGATAAGAGGCTATGCATGCTCTGTGCCAAATAGAGGTTATAGCACCATTAAAGCAAGTCATGTCATATTTTCATTTTTAATTTATTTATTGTATAATTTTAATAAATTTAATATTAAAAAACTATGTCATGGGATTTTCCAGTTTTTCTTAGCACATAATTTTGATAGTCTGGTTGCAGAATTTTTCTTCTTTTGTGCTTTTTTTGTTTTGTTTTGTTTTTAGCACAGAGCTCTGCCTGTGGCTTTAGTGAGTCAGGTTTCCCAGTACAGCCTCCATGATTCTCAGTGTCCCCCTCCTCAGTTCTCATCACCAATAGAGGGGGGTTTCTCTTAATAAAGGTGCTACCTATTGTCAACTGTGCTCTCTGTTTACTCTCTCTGACTATTGCAGGCATTATGACATCAAGCGGAACGACGACATCATCTCCTTCTTCAATGATTTCAGTGACCATCTGGCCGAGGAGGCATTATGGGAACTCTCGCTTAAAATCAAACCTCGAAACATAACAAGACGAAAGACAGACAGAGAAGAGAAAACCTAGGGGGAGGAGCCTGAGGGCTGTGGGCGTAGAAAGGATTGCTGGGCACTTGCACGGACAGCAGTTACCAGACTCGGACCTGTGACTGGGCCATGCCCCCCTCCCCTCCCCAGCCAGCTCCAGATTGTGGGTTGTCTTGGCGGTGAGGCTGTGGCCATTGGCATGTGCTGCCCTTCCCATCAAGCTGTGGGAGAGAGCTGCCAAAGCGTTCTGCTCTCCTTCTGCTGCAACTCAGTGCCATAGATTAGCTTTTCAGTCCTGAACGAGTGAGCACTGGAAATTGCGGGATCAGTGCCAGCATGTTTCCACTTTGCCAAATTTGAGTTTTTACATGCGTGAAAAAGAAAGAGAGAGAGAGAGGTCCTTTGCTTCTGTTTCCGCACACTACATGAGGAGGAGAGAAGAGCAAAGAGGCTGTATCTCGCATCAAGCTGCGTGTGCTTCTGTGTAAAAGGCGGATATGGGGTGGTTGTCAGGGATGTTTCTCTGTTACACCCCCCAGGAGAGTCATCTTAAATTATTTCTCCAAATGAGAACACTGGAGGAAGGGGAGAGCAGAAGGAGGTTATGTTCTTCCTCACAGAGTTTGTGTTTACAGGGATGTATGATTCCACATCTCCAGGATGGAAAAGGAATAATCCTCCTGACACCATAGGGGTCCCCCTCCACTCAGATCTCCTCCTTTAACTCAACTGGGGGTCTCTCTCCTCATGAACTTAGGAATCTGGAATCACTGGAGGTTCTGTGCCATCCCTTCTCACTTGCTGTGGGGTGGGGGCCTTATAATTTAGTCATGGTACTAGCTGTAACACAGTAAATATGTAGAAAACAAGACCATCTGTAAATACAAATCTCTAGGTGCCGTCAGTTTCTTTTTGTTTTGATGCATGTCTGAATTGCCAATGGGTTTTTAAGAGGAAACTTTAAAATGCAAAGCAATCTGTATAGGGGGACAAAGATTACTCTACCCTGTGAAGACGTTGCCCATGGTATCACAATGTCAGAGCCAAATTTGAGTTAGGACATCAGTTGCAGGTCAAACAGCTATATTTTCAGCCTAAGGTGGAAAGATAATCTAAGCCCCCTCCCCATTTCTCATGAACAATCCCCTCTGTAAGCCTTACTGCAACGAGTCATGATCAGCTCCCCCATTTGTTCTCTTGCAGAGTATGTAAGACAATGTCTTAGTGAGTTGTGCCTCACCTCCAGCCTCCCATCCACTGGCAGGTCAGCTCTGTCCATTTCCCATTCCCCCACCATTCATGGCACTGGAAATCTGCCCCCTGAGGCTAGCTGCCTCTCTGGCAAAAGTACTTCCAAACTGGAATGTTTGGGATTTGCAGTGCAGAGGAAAAGGAGAAAGGGGGGGGGGGGGTTTCATCTGTGTGCCATCTTCTTCTCCCACACCATTTGGGAGTTAGTGTAAAAACCTTTTTCCAGAATGTCCCTGGTGGTAAACATTGCCACAACATCTCCTGCTGGAAACTTTCTTCATAAAAATGCCCTTTTCATATAGCTGATTGTGAAAGCTTGGCAGCTTTCTCACCTCAGCATGCCATCATGCTGGGAATATAAGATGCCATAGGTCTTGAACTGCAGGTTGCCTGTAGGATTAGAGGTGAGAATATAAGGGAGATGTAAGTGTGGCCAAGTGCAATACTAATTATGCTGCCCAAGTTTTCCTGACCTGAACCTGCAGTGCTAAGCTGCATGCCTAGACAGTGTCTTGGTGGCAAGTTGGGTTGGCCACATCTATCCCAGTTGTTGTTTTTTGGCATCAGGGGAGCCTGCTGGTACTTTCTTTTTTTTTTCTTCAAAATTTTATGTTGCTATGCTGCCACTGCTTGAATTTCTTCTTAATTCATGATTTTCTTTCCACCCCCTCCTTTCCCCTCTGTCCTCTGATAGTCATCTCCAAAAAGGAGACCATGTTTCCCTCCCATGTTTGAATTCCCCAGTTATGAAACCAATTGTCCATAGTCCCAGAAGTTTGTCTTCTTCAAGCCATGAGATTTGAAGAAGAGGTCACAGTTGGCAGTCAGAAATCTTCCCAGAGTCCCTGTGTTTCCAGAATTATCCCAGCACAGCTGTGCTGTTTATTTTTCTGTGCTATTTATTGTTGTTGTTTTCTTGGTTAGTCCTTTCGAAGAGGTGGGCATGAACTGGGAGTTGCAGAATCAGAGGTGGAGATGGGAATAAGTGAGAAAGAAGAAATTTGAATTAAGTTTGGTACTGAAGATCTGTGAGATGAGTGTAACAGTCCTTTTTTAAATGACCCTAAAGTCTCTTGGCTTTGCTATTGTGCCAACTTGTAGCCTCCTCAAGCCTGCCACCATAGATTTATGGCTACCATGATCCTGATAGCAGCCCCTGTTCACAACAACAAGAGGAACAACAATATCGGAGCGTGTTACTTTTTCTATTAAAGGGGGGAACAACGGTGTGATTAAAGAACCTACCCTTTAATGGTCATCCTGTTTACGGTGCATGTGTTGGTCGCCAAGATTAAAGTGACAATCGAACCCGATTTCTCCAAGTGTTGTGTGGTTTCCTATTTGTCTTATGACAGTATTTTGCTGGTTCCCATTGCTTAGTTTGCCTCGTTGGAACACAGGGTCAGTAGGTTGGGCAGAAAAGACAAGACAGGATTCACCTACCAGGGGGCCAGGAAAGCATTGTGATCTGCCTGCTGCCCTGCCACCATCCCTGCTCTGTGGCCTTCGCTCTTGTTTTGGACTTACCAACATGTGCTTCCAAAGTTCAGATTTCCATCTCCCAAGGTGATAAAGGTGTTTGTTCTAGCTGTGAGTTCTTGACTTTCTTCTCAGCAGAGCTTGGAACTAACTAGTCATAAATAACTAATTGCTTGAAATGCAGTCCATTTTCTAGTAACAACGTAATAACCACACTACAGTTGTGACTTAAAGGATAACTGCTCAAAGGGTAACTATAAATTTTAAGTTGTCATTGTAATCATTATCACCATCATCTTTATATGTATCTCACTTTTTTTTTTCAATAACTGGGACTAAGAGAGGTTTGCGGTTTTAAAAAAGTACATTACATCCAAAAACATGTAAAACATTAACATTAAAATAGAATTAAACTATTCACAGTATTAAAACAATTTAAGACATGCACTTAAAATACCGATAAATTGAAAGTAGTTGAAAACTTCACTTACTGGGTGGAGGAAGAGGAGGTTCAAGGGCTGCCTTGCATGCTCTCCTGTCCCTGTTGAGGCTGTAATAAACTGGATGGGAATTGTGCCTGTCTGCAAGCTTAATAGCATTCAAGAATTTTAAAATAATAATAATTGAAAACCAGTTATTTTATATACCTTTGAAAAAAGGCAAAATAACAGGTTCTTTTTCAGGCTGTGCACCTGAGCTGGAGACCCTTTTCTCCTTCCACCCACCCACTTGTTTAGCTGTTGTAGAGGGAGAGAAGAAAGGAAGGAGGCAGACAAAAAGTTGCTCAAAGCCAGTTTTGTTAACTACAGATCCCAAAATTTGGACTCCTCTCCCAACCTGTGCTAAAGTTTTGCAATTGTTCTACAACCTTTTCTAGCAATACACACACACACACCTTTTTTTCAGTGAGGTTCTTAGGCTGCATCTACGCTGCAGAAATAATCCAGTTTGACCTCACTGTAACTGCCATGGCTCTGTGCTATGGAATTCTGGGAGCTGCAGTTTTACAACCAACTGCAATTCCCAGAATTCCATAGCACAGAGGAATGGAAGTTAAAGTGGGGTCAAACGGGATTATTTCTGCAGTGTGGATGCAACCTAAGTTAACAAAATTCTCAGACACTTGTATAAAAGCCTGGTAGCACCAGGCTGCTGGTTGTTTTTCAAATTAAAAATTTGCCCCCTGCTGACCACCTGAAATGCATCCAAACTAATGTATAGTGGGCCCTTGGTATCTGCTGGGCCCAGGACCCAGCATGGATACCAAAATCCATAGATGCTCAAGTCCTGTTATATACAGTGGTGTCCATTATATAAAATGGCAAAATCAAGGTTTGCTTTTTGGATTTTTTTTTAACATTTTCAACCTGTAGATAGTTGAATCCGTAGATAAAAAATCTGTGGATATAGAGGGTTGACTATTCCTGCAGTCTTAATGCTTGTAGGGAAGGGGAGTGGTGTATTTGTGCATTCACTCCATTGCCAAAACCATATTAAACTTTCAGCCTTTTCCAAATCCCTACACACACACCTTTTTGAAGTAAGGTTCATAGTTAACAAAGCTCTCAAAGTCTTCTATAAAAATCTGGAAGCACCTGTATTATTTGCTTATATTAGTTTAACTAATGAGAGCAAGTGTGGTGCAGTGGTTTGAGTGTAGGACTAGGACTCTGGGAACCAGGGTTTGAATCCCAGCTTGGCCATCGAAACCCACTGGGTGACCTTGGGCAAGTCACACACTCTCAGCCTCAGGGGAAGGCAGTGGCAAACCTCTGAACAAATCTTGCTAAGAAAACCCCATGATAGGGTCTCCATAAATCAAAAACAACTCGAAGGCACACAACAACAACAAATTAATTTAACTAATAATATAGCAATTAGCTATCCATTTGACCTAGTACCCATAGCCAGCAGTTTATTTTTCAAAAGATGCAATTTCAAAAGGAACAGTTGCCATCTTTTCAGTTAACCCCTGTAGCTGTGCCTTTTGACAGCCAGCAACTTTCTTAGCAGCCAATTATGAGTGGAAGGATTCTTCTGCTGAGATCTGACAGAAGGAGATTTTCTGTCCAGTGCCTTGGCTCAGTAGAATGTCAAATTAAATCCACATCCATATTATTTTCTGCTTCTGGTACCAAATTTTCTGTTTTAAAAAAAAGTCCAGGAACAAATTTACTGTGTTACCTGGGCATCTCCACTCCTCACTCCCAGTGCCTTGTTCCACTGGTACAATTGGCTTGACAAGACAGCCGAAGGGAAGTGCAGCAGGACAATTCTAACGTGTGATCTTTTAAACATATTTTTCTGTCCTACATACAGTATCAAGAAATGTGTGGATCTTGGTGAGGTCTTATCAAAAACAAAGCAAAAATTCTCCAAGCCATCTGCACTGGCCCAGTCCAACAAGAAGAGTCATACCTGGTATGAACAGGACCGGAAAAGGCAACTCTAATTCACCACCACAGATGTGACTGGGTGCAATAAGGAGCCAGCCGTAAACTGAAGAGCCAAGTATTTGAAGCTGTCCTCCAATGGGTGAATCTACCAGCTTTGTTTTCTCTCATAGTGGATTTCTTTAAATCACAAGTTCTTTTCATCCTCTTCATGAAGAAGTGTGTGAATTTCAGCAGAGATTCCAGCATGCCTCCTAAAGGGCAAGCAAGCAATGAAAGCTCCCGAAGGAGGTGTCCAAGTGATGTTGGGTTGCTCTGCTTCTGCAGGGAGCTGTTGCAATCTGTCTGATAGTTATGTAGACTCCTGAGATGGTATGAGTCACTGAACAGCCAAAGTAGCTCCTGACCCACTTGGTCACAGGTAGAGGGTCACTACAACATAGATCACCCAGCTGACTGAAAGAAAGACTCCAAAGAAGAGGCTGACCAAAACAAGCGAACGAGCTTTTTGGGAGGCTGCCTTGGCCTGGACCAGGTCCCCTCGCTTCAGAGTTGCACGCGTCTGTGGTTGGGGAGAAAATGTGAAATGGAGAGGGAATCAGAATTAGTTTCTCCAGTATCCACTTAGGTGCTTGGTCTGCTAAAGGGCACCATGTGAGCAGGTGGCAGACTTGGCTATCTCCTTCTGCCTCTTCTAATAATGAGCGGCAGCTGCTGTTGGTGCCCAGAGGCTACATCAACCCTGCCCAAGACCCTAATTAAAAGGAAAAAAGGATCCAAAAAGATTTGATGATAATGAAAAGGAAATTAATCCTGCCAAATAAATCAGATCAAGAAAAAGGAGGAGGTCTGGGAGACAATTTATAGACCAAGAAGAGATAATACATGAAGATCAAAATGGTTTCCTACCTAGGAGATACATGAGAAACTACATAAGAACATGGTTGAACATAATAGATCACTATCAAATAAACAATGAAAGAAAGATGGAAGTTTATATGGTGCAAAGACTCATTTGATTTCTATATGTACAGCATGTTGCATTTTAATTTTACTGCATGAATAAAAATTATAATGGAAAGTAAAAAAAGATGATGCTGAATTGTGGTCCATTTTGGCCTCGGAGTACCTACCTCATGGGAATAGACAAGGGCCATCACTCCAGTGAGCAAGCAACAGAAGATCATCACCAGCACTGATTCCACCAGGTAGTCTTTGGGTGGGCTTCTTCTCCTATCTGTTTCAATGGGAATCTCACCAAACAGGGCCTGGTTGTACTGCAAGAGAAAAGCCACAAGTTCTACTGCCTGCCTGCCAGTTGTGGTCCTCCTCTTTAGAGAAATCAAACACTACCTTGCTCACAAAGAATTACAAACTGTGGGAAGAACACTTCCCATTTTCTTTTTCTAATAAGCCTTTCTTCATCCCTTTTGCTAACACCATCCTCAGGTCTCCAACTGGGGGCCCTTGGGTAGCCAAGAAGAGGAGCAGGAGGAAGAGGAGGAAGAAAAAGAAGTATCAGCCAAGTTGGGGGGAACTTCCAGGTATAGATGTAATTTTTTGCTAATTTTGTTCTCAAAAGAAGCAAGTGCTTTTAGCATTTTCTTCCAGCTTCAAGAAAGTCTTTGAAAACTTCAGTCTTTGAAGACTATTCGCAGTTCAGACATATTATGTACAAAACTGGAGCCAAAGTGGCACACTGGTTTGAGTTTTGGACCATGGTTCTGGAGATCAGAGTTTGAATCCCTGCTCAATCTTGGAAACAAAAATAGCTTTGGGCAAGTCATACTTTCTCATCCTCAGAGGAAGGAATGGCCAATCTTCTCTGAAGAAATCTTGCCAAGAAAACCCAGCGATCGGTTTGCCTTAGAGTAATCATAAGTCAGAAATTACTTGAAGGCACACAACGACATAACAACCACAATTTTAAAGCAGAAAACAGCATTTTCTGTACAGATGACAGTATTTCTGCAGATAAATTTTGTTTTCTGCATAGAAAATGCTCTATCTTACACAGAAAATGCAGGGTTTTGTGCAAAAATATTCTGTGCACATTTTTAAAAATACTGAATTTTATTTTTATTAAAAATAAAGAACAAGCAAATAAATTAACATAACAATAATGAGATAATATAACAAAATGATATGAGAAGTGGGATTTGTCAAATGGGTATTCCAAATCATTTGGGGGACTATAACAGTGTTCTAGGCATTTGCTGGAAGTTTGCCATTAGAAGGAATGTCATTATGTATCTTCCCACGTCTGTTTGAGCCATTGGAAGTTGTAAGTGTTGCCAAGTGATTTTTGATGTATTCAATAAATGTTGACCAATCTTCATAAAATAATATCTCTTGTGTCTGTTGCAAGCTCGTATCATGTATGAAAGCTTCTCTGTTAACCAGGAGTCCCATATTCTTTTCCACCAGTTGTCCATTGTGAGTTCTCTCTTTCCACATCTGGCCACTTCAAGATGCACTGACATAAGGAAGAATGTGATTAGAGTTCTGTGTTTTAAACAACTGTTGGCATTGACATAAAAGGGTAACAGGAAGAGAGCAGGCCAAAATGAATAGTCTGACCTGTAATGTGAGAGATATGACTGTGTTCCAAAAAGATTTCACATTAGGGCAGTTAAGCCACATATCTTGAGGCTCCACAACCTCTCCAGCAAAATGGTGGGGCTTTTTTAGTCATTATGGACAGTTGGGTTGGTGTTAAATACCATTTTCAGATAATCTTCAGGAATTCTTTTTTTATTATTTACATAGGGCAGAAGATCATATGCGAGACCCAGCTGCAACTGATATCTCTATTGTTTTTTGTGGGTTTTTCGGGCTGTGTGGCCATGTTCTAGAAGAGTTTCTTTCTGACGTTTCGCCAGCATCTGTGGCTAGCATCTTCAGAGAAAATTATATTTCTCTCTCTTTTTTCTCTGAAGATACTAGCCACAGATGCTGGCGAAACGTCAGAAAGAAACTCTTCTAGAACATGGCCACACAGCCTGAAAAACCCACAAAAAACTATGGATGCCGGCCATGAAAGCCTACGGCTTCACATTGATATCTCTATTGTTGAGTCAGATTGCCAGGACATTTGGTCAAATCTGTTCTGTCCCTATCTGTGTTCAATTAAGTCAACAGTGGGGTGGCACTACTGGGGAGGGCATGAGACTTGGAGGCTCTGATCCCTCCTACTCTTCCCAAACTTTGTAAAATTTGAGTTAAATATTGAATTTACTTAAATAAAACTATTCTAATTTGAACAATGTTATGTCCTTATAAAATATTTAAATATGAACATACATGAATGTGCAAATGAAAATGCACACACTAAATAAACAAAATATTTTTATTCATATACCATGTCGAGCGGAGGTGGTGTGGCATCGACATATAGATGTAAACGGGGGGGGGGGGGGGGGTCCCAAGGCTAAAAAGTTTTAGTACTATTGAATTAAGCAATCGTAGATGGTTACAGTGATGCCCTTTTCTCAAAGAGTCTTTCCTGTATGAAGAAGCTCATAAAAGGATAATGGTTTGGGAGCCTCTCCCAACAAGTTTAGAGATTACATGAAATAAACAATTTCATAGAATCATAGAGTTGAAAGAGACCTCAAGGGCCATCCAGTCCAACCAATTTGGTTTAATTGAAACTAGTTTGTCTTGAGTAGTTGCAATTGGATATTGATAGAGTCTATTGGATATTGATAGAGTCTATAGGTTTAGGGTTCCCTTAATAAATAGGTCTAAAGTGCAGTAAAGCCCATAAGTTTTCCATGATTTGAATTGTAAATATTTGTTCATCACTTGAAAGCAGGGGTGTAGAAGAAAGGGATCTAGTGTGAGAACATGTAGTCATTTATTCCAAATAGCTAGTGAGTTACATAGAAAGGGATTAGATATTTGCCCGTTTCTATCTTGTGGTTCTTGAGTATAGGTAAGTAAATTCTGCTGAGGAGATATCATTAATCTCTGATTTGACCCATCTGGTGTCATGTCTTTTTGGAGATTAATGAGTTGACCTAAGTAGAAAGCTTGAAAGTAAAGTATGATATCAGGAATTGCCAATCCACTGTATCTGACACTTGTGTGTCCAATTGATTTAGTAAATCTGAATCTCTTGTTAAAAATAAAGTAGTTAATCAATTGCCACTTTTTAAATTTGGTTATGGGTGTAGCCAAAGGGATATTGTGAAAAATGAAAAACAAGCGAGCAATCAGAAACACTTTAAATAGGGTAATACATCCCAGTAGAGAAACTTTCAAGGACTGCTATGAACTTATTTTGTTTGTCATCCAGGAAGTGATTGGGTTGTAGTTACATGAGATGAGTTGTATACGTCTTTTGTAAATTTTACTGCAGAAATTGGTATTGAGGGGGGAATCTGGCAACGCCTGAACAGTTGGTCCAGTTTCTACATAATTCATTATTATTCCCCACCAAGACTGGGAGAAATACAATAAATTATGGCAGGTTGCAACTATATATGATAGGCAACAGGTATATAAATTATAATAGGTTGCAGGTAGCAGGTATAGAGAGACAGTGTGGTGTAATGGTTTGAGCATTGGACTATGACTCTGGGGACCAGGGTTTGAATCCCAGCTAAGCCATGTAAACCCACTGGGTAACTTTGAGCAACTCAAACACTCTCAGCCTCAGAGGATGGCAACAGAAGAAACTTGCTAAGAAACCCCTTGATAGGTTTGCCTTAGGGCAGGGATAGGCAACCTTTCCCCTTTAAGGGCCGAGGGACTTCAGCTCCCCGAATCCCAAGAGCTATTGGCCAACATGGGACTATTGGCCAACGTGGCTGAGGCTTCTGGGAGCTGAAGTCCCTCGGCCCTTAAAGGGGAAAGGTTGCCTACCCGTGCCTTAGGGTCACTGTAAGTCGGAAATGACTTGAAGGCAAACAACAACAACAACAACAACAACAGAAATATATACACAGAGCTAGCACAGTGTAGTGGTTTGAACATTGGACTAGGACTCTAGAGATCATGGTTTGAATCCATGCTTGGCCATCGAAATCTACTGGGTGACCTTGGGTGAGTCACACAGTCTCAGCCTCAGAAAACCCCATGCTAGGTTTACCTTATGGTTGCCATAAGTCAGAAATGTCTTCAAGGCACATAACAAATGTATACAATTTTGCATAGGCAGCTTGACTTATAATTCACTTTCTACAAAATTAGCCCAGCTAATGCATTGGCATACTGGGGCTTATTTTAGGCTTTGGATTTTTGTTGAAAGGGGATTGCTGTCAAACAGACAATTTAAGCCTTGGAACCACCAGTGCCAAATGCCAAACAACAAAACAAATCAGGCTGATTCAGACTGATTTTGAGTAGTTTAGGAGCATATTAGATTGGCCAAACTCTGTTCCAGAATAGACCAGGATAGGCCAAAGCACTTTGGATTGATCTAGAGATCCAAATGTCAAATGTAAACAGTAAAAAGCTAGACAGAGAATCTCTAGTTTGGCAATACAGGGAAGATGCTAGAGTGGTATGATGCAGAGTAGGAGGGAGTCTAGCTGGCTATGCTCACTGGCAGCTCTGATGCTCAATCTGGTGTATGAATCTCACCAGTTCTCTCAAATCATAGACTTTGTGAGGAGGATTATGTGAAGCAATTGAAGTTATATTATTCTTTCCAGGCTTTTCTTCATTCTGTGTTAATACCAGTTTGTGAAAGAGCTGTGGTAAGGGATGGATCTTGCAGAGGTTTTCTTGTTGAATATATTTGAATATAACATTTCTATTTCTCTTCCTTGGCAGTTTATCTGTTTAATGAGTCATTGTGTGCTTTTGTTAAGAAAATCTATTTCCCCCCCTCCCCTCCATTAAGCACCCCTGAAGGAGCCCTGGTGGTGCAGTGGTTAAATGCCTGCAGCCACTCACTCATAGACCACAAGGCTGCGAGTTCAATACTAGCCAGGGCTCAGGCTAGACTCAGGCCTGCATCCTTCTGAGGTCACTAAAATGAGTACCCAACTGTTGGGGGGCAATGAGCTTACAGTTGTAAACCGCTTAGACATCCTATAGCGTGATATGAAGCGGTATATAAATGAATCTGCTTTGCTAGCTGCTTTGTATACCCCATAATGTATTTTGGGGTCCTCATATTTTTACACAGTTCCCCCTCCCAATTTGTGGGGGATCCGTTCTGGACCCTCCAGTGAATTGGGAAAAATCACCAATATTGAAGCTCCATTGAGCTCCACTGCATGGTGCATGTGCCTTGGGTGCGTGCACCATTTTGTCCCTCACAACTTGCCATCCATGAAGTAGCGAGGAATGCAAACAGCAAGACCGCGAACAGCGAGGGACAAGTGTATCTCATATCTCATAAAAACTCATATCATGTTTTTGAGAGAACAATGTCCTTTCAGGAACACAAGGAAAAAAGGATTGTTTCCCCTGAGGCATGTCTACACCAAGGTAAACAAAATCATAAAATCTAAAGTGCTCCTTCCTTCCCCCAAGTAATCTGCATTTCCTCTCAAAACTTGACACAAAGGATCTCTTTCCCCCAAAGCAGCAAACCAGTCTCTTTCTGTCCACCCCCTGTTGTGTCCGCAGCCAAACTTCTCCATCCATCCTTCTTCTTCGTGGTCTCTGCGAATCACACAAATGGGTTTTGTCTGCGCATGCGCAGCCAGCTCGGAACCTTCTGTAATCACTAGGCAGAAGTTGGATTGCAACTTTTTGGCGGTAGCTCCGCCCACCTCTATATAGGCCCTCGCGTTCCTGCTCAATCTTAAGTTCCTTTCGTCCGCCGCTTTGCAGCTTGCAAGGAACCTCGTCACTTGTGCAGTTACTCGACTAATGGTTTTTGACCCTTTTTCGGCTTGACTATTCTTCAGATTGCAACTTATTGATCTAATAATTTGACCTCGGACCGTCTATCGACTTTGCCTTTGACTACTCCTTCAAATTGGTGTTTCTGATTATAATCCGACACGGACTGCTTCTTGACTCTGCCTTCACCTCATCCTCAACTCGACGACATGGCCTCCTTCAAAAATTGTGTTTCTTGCAACTCTAAGTTGCCAACTTCGGATCAGCATGATGAGTGCATTTTCTGCCTTGGGGAGACCCATAATCCTACGACCTGCGAAATGTGCAGGAAAATGACCCCGCAAGCTTTGAAGAATCGCATGGTCAAGTTAAAGGCAGCACTTTGGGAAAAGGCCTTGCAGGCCGAGTCCCCAGCCTCGGCTCTTGCTTCCGTACCCATCAGAAAGCCTTCCTTGGATCCCCCTCAACAAAGGGGAAGATCCAGGGAGAGATCCAAGAGGTCTTCCAGGAATACGGAGACCATGAGTCCTAAGGGCTTGGAAAGGGGTGGAAAGAGGTCCTCCAAATGTAAGCACTTGGAGACTATCAATGAAGCCCCCTCGTCTTCCAAGAAAGCCCGTTCGCTATCTCCCCATCATTCCACCGACGGGGAACAACCGATGCCCTCTAGGAGCAAGTCTTGATCCGGGGATACCCTCAGGACCCCATTGTTATCACGCTCGATGCCTCCACTAACGGCGTTGCCCGTACCGACTTCTAAGGGCCAGTCGCGTTCGAAACCGACCTCTCCGATCGTGTGCCTCGACACCGAATCCGAGGCGGAAATCCAGCCTCCAGCCACGACGCCACGTGTGGTTATGCCTCCCACCGTCTCTCCATCTTCAGCTCGTAATATCGGGTCCGAAGAGAACCCATCACCTACGTCTGTTCCGGGCCAAATACAGCAAAAGGCTTCAACTCACCCAGCTTCAGACCCATGGATCACCAGGTTTCCACATCTGATTAATAACAAGGCTTCCAACAGCTACATGCTCCCAGTTCAACCCGAGCAGTTGCTCCTCATGGAAGAGCAGAGACGCCAGTTCCAATCCTTTCCTGCTATCCAGCAGCCCCTTCCGGTTTCAACTCAGAAGCCATACTCCATTCCTGCTACACAGCAGCCCCCTCCTTCTCCGGTACCATCATCTCACCGCCTTCCTGCAGTGCAGCAGCCTCCTTCCTCTCCGATTCCGATGCATTGTTCCTCCCCATATCCATCCCCGGGACCGTCCCGGCGTTGCCATCATTCCAGTGATTCCCATCAGCAGTCAACTCCTCCACACCAATCGTCTGTTTCTCGCTGTCCTTCTTCCGCTCGCCATCATTCCTCCCAGTCTAAACATTGTTCCTCGTTTTTTAGTTCTTCGTCTCCAGCTAGAAGCCAACGTCGAAGAGGTGAGATTAAAAATCCACGCCACCCTTCATCTCCCGACTCTACCCCGTCGTACCGCTCTATTTCACCGGCCCATCAACCGAATCCGACGACGACCTGGATTGGTCTCCCACCCAAACTAGACCACCTTTGAATACACAATCGTCTTCCCCTTCCGATGATGTTCGCACCTTCGTGGACCAAATCCTTCGAATGGCTCGCACCCTTGATCTTCCAGTTACTGAACCTGAAGATGATGAGCCCTCCGACCAACTCGAAAAAAGGGCTCAGAGTAGAGTGATTGAAAGGCCAGCCATCCCCTACATGCCCTCCCTGGCCAAGATATTGAAAAGGTCTTGGGAGATACCAACATCTGCCTCTCATATCTCCAAACGAATGGACAATTTATATTGGATAGCTGATCCGAAACCTGTATGGATGACAGATCATCCACACCAAAACTCAGACATAGTGGAGGGTGCACAATATGTCTCCACATCAAAATCATCCACCTCACCGGCAGATAAGGAAGGAAAGAAGATCGATTTCTTGGCAAAGAAATCCTATTCTCATTCTGTCCTAAGCCTTAAAGTGGCAAACTATGTAGGATGTTTGGGCGCCTATACTCACCACCTCATGGAGAAGCTTGCACCAATCCTTGAGTACTTACCTGATGAACATAAACCTTCTTCTTCGTGGTCTCTGCGAATCACACAAATGAGTTTTATCTGCGCATGCGCAGCTAGTTCGGAACCTTCTAGAATCACTAGGCAGAAGTTGGATTGCAACTTTTTGGCGGTAGCTCCGCCCACCTCTATATAAGCCCCGTGTTCCCGCTCGCTCCTCAGTTCCTTTCATCCGACGCTTTTGCAGCTAGCAAGGGACCTCGCTACTAGTGCAGTTAATCGACCTAACAGCTTTGACCACGTTTTGACTTGACTATTCTTCTGATTGCAACTATTGATTTAACAAATTTTACTCGGACCATCTATCAACTTTGCCTTCATCTCATCCTTCAATTTGGACTTTTTCTTGTTCTGGTGATCTGACTAGGACTGTTCCTCGACTTGGCCTTTGCCTTGCCCCTTTGACTCGGCGTTATGGCTTCTTTTAAACAATGCATTTCATGCAACTCTAAGTTTCCGACCTCTGACCAGCATGATGAATGCATCTTCTGCCTTGGAGATACTCATAATCCCATGACTCCACAGGAGTTGAAGAACAGGAAAATGACTCCACAGGCGTTGAAGAACAGAATGGTCAAATTGAAAGCAGCACTGTGGGAGATGGCCTTGCAGGCCGAGTCACCGGCCACAGCCCTGGCTACCGTAGCCATTTCCAAGCCTTCTTCGGATCCCCCTCGCCAAAGGGGAAGATCCAGGGAGAGATCTAAGAGGTCGTTCAAGCATAAGGAGAGCATGAGTCCTAAGGACGTGGAAAGGGGTGGAAAGAGGTCCTCCAAGCGTAAACACTTGGAGGCCATCAAGGAGGCTCCTTTATCCAGCAAGAAAGCCCATTCGGCATCCCCCCACTGCTCCACCGACGGAGAACAGGAGCAAATCTAGATCCAGGGAACGTCTTAGAACCCCGGTGTTAACACGCTTTGCGCCTCCACCAACTGTATCGGTACCGACCTCCATGGGCCCGTCTATGTCGAAACCGACCACCCCGATGGTGTGTGTCGACACAGAGTCCGAGGTGGAGATACAATAGCCTCCAACTATAACACCGCGTATGGCCATGCCTCCCACCATCTCCCCATCTCCAGCCCATAATATCGGGTCTGAGGGTGATCCATCTCCTACATCGGCTTTGGGACAGATGCAGCAACAGCCTGCAGTCGAACCGGCTTCGAACCCGTGGCTTTCCCAGTTCCCACAACTAGTCTATGATGAATCTTCCAATAGCTACTTGCTCCCTGTCCAGCCCGAGCAGTTGCGCCTCATGGAAGAACAGAGGCGTCAGTTTCAATACCTTCCTGCTATACAGCAGACCCTTCCCGCGTCAGCTCAGAGGCTTTACCCTCTTCCTGCTACACAGCAGCCCCTTCCTTCTCCGGTACCGTCCTCTCACCATCTTCCTGCAGCACAGTAGCCCCCTGCCTCTCCGGTTCCGACGCGTCGTTCCGTCTCGCCTTCTCCATCTCAATCACCTGGTCTGTCCTGACGCCGTCATCATTCCAGTGATTCCCATCAACAGGTTATACCCTCATCGCCTTCAACTTCTCAGAGACATCGATCTTCGGTATCCCATCACCGTTCTTCCATATCCAAACGTCAATCCCCATCTCCCAGTCCATCGCCTCCAACTAGAAGCCAATGCCTGTCACGTCCAATGCCCATCGCCTCCAACTAGAAGCCAATGTCTGTCACGCCAACGTTCAAGAGATTAGCATAAAAATCCACGCCGCCCCTCGTTTCCTGACTCCACCCGCCGTACCTTTCCATCTCACCAGACCCAGTGGTTGAGTCTCATGAGGACCTGGACTGGTCTCCCACTCAAACCAGGCCACCCCTCAATACCCAATCTTCTTCTCCTTCGGATGATGCTCGGGCCTTCACAGACCAAATCCTTCGCATGGCTCGCGCTCTTGACTTGAAGGTCACTGAACCTGAAGAGGAAGAGGCTTCTGACCAACTCGAGAAACAGGTCCAAAGTAGAGTCATTGACAGGCCGGCTATCCCCTACATGCCATCTCTGGCTAAAATCTTGAAAAGATCTTGGGAGGTACCAACATCTACTTCACACACTTCGAGGAGAATGGACAATATGTACTGAATCGCCGACCCTAAACCTATATGGATGACAGACCATCCTCATCAAAACTCGGACATCGTAGAAGGAGCACAGTATGTCTCCACATAAAAGTCCTCCACCTCTCCAGCAGATAAGGAGGGAAAAAAGATAGATTTCTTGGCTAAGAAGTCCTATTCCACTTCTGTCTTAGGACTCAAAGTGGCCAATTATGTGGGTTGCTTGGGTGCTTACACCCAACACCTTATGGAAAAACTTGGACCAATCCTGGAACATCTTCCGGACGAACATAAGCCTTATGCCCTTGCCCTTCAGCAAGAGGCACATGCAGTTGGCGCTCAGCACATCGTCACTTCCCGGAATCTTACAGACTGCTCCTCAAAGACGCTGCTTAATGCGATCTCCCTCTGTCGGCATGCATGGTTGCGAGCAGCCGATTTAACAACCCAGGCCAAAGAAACCATTGAGGACTTGCCCTTTGACCAATCCGGTCTCTTCCACAAGGACACGGACGAGAAACTTAATCTTAAGTATAAAATGAAAACTGCTGCTTGCAAGCATGGCATTCAACCGTCCCAGTCCTCCAGGAGGAGATTTGGATACTACCAGCCAAGATCCTGGTACCCTTCGACCCAGTGTCCCTTTCAGCAAGACGCTTCCCAAGCTCACAACCAGTCACGGAGGAGGCAAACTGCACGTTCATCCTCATCTTCTGGCAGCCGGCAACAACAACAGAGGCAGGTGTTCCAAAGGAAGCCCTTTGAAACCAGAAGAAAACAATGATGTGTTGCCACGTACTCCGTCGACACCTTTGATGACAGACTAAGGCCCTTTCTTAACACCTGGGCCAACGTCACTTCCGATTCTTGGGTACTTGACATCATCAAGAGGGGCTATGCCCTTGAATTCGAAGAGCTCCCACCAACCAGGGCTATTGTCATCACAACCCCCTCTGACACCTTACTCGACGAAGTATGTGCCTTGAGAGAGAAAGGAGCGATTGAACCCGTCCCCACTTCTCGGGCTCGACACTGCTTCTTTTCCCGCTACTTTATTGTACCCAAAAAAGACTCGGGCCTGAGGCCCATCTTGCACTTGAGAGCACTGAACTCCTTCATTGAGTACAGACGCTTCCGCATGACGACTCTTTCTTCTATTTTGCCTCTTTTGCAGAAAGCCCATTGGTTCACCACCAACGATCTCAAGGACGCTTATTTTCATATCAGCATCCAAGAAGATCATCGCAGATTCCTGGCTTTCGCAGTGGACACCAACTACTATCAGTACAAAGTCCTTCCATTCGGATTGTCCTCGGCACTGAGAGTCTTCACCAAATGCATGGCCCCAGTCACCGCCTTTCTGCACCGCAAGGGAATAACGGTCTTCCCACACCTCGATGACTGGCTCTTCATGGCACCATCCCGAGAGAAATTGCTGGACGATATCCAGTTTGCTCTCAGTCTGCTCCACTCATTGGGACTCAAAGTCAACAAAGAGAAGTCCAGTCTCACACCTACCAAGAGAGTCAGGTTCATCGGAGCAATTTTGGACTCAGAGCTGGAAAAAGCCTTCCTTCCGGAAGACAGATTCGCAGCCCTTACCGCTTCCATCAGAGCTTGCCTCAAACACAACAGGATCCAGGCTCACTTTGTACAGATAGCGATGGGACATCTGGCCTCAACAACTTTTGTGACACCATGGGCGAGGCTGCGCCTCAGACCCGTTCAATCCTGGTTCCTATCCTCGTCCGATGCCACTTCCGACTCCCCCTCAAAGTGGCTCACCATCCCGCCTCACATCGCCACATCCCTCCGTTGGTGGCTCCATCCCGACAATGTTTGCGCAGGGATGCCATTTCTACCTCCTCAGCCAGAAGTCATGCTGACCACGGATGCATCAATGGAAGGATGGGGAGCTCACTCCCGAGGAGTAACTGTAAGGGGAGTCTGGTCCCCGGACCAGAAGACTCTGCATATCAATGCCCTGGAGATGCTTGCCATGGAGAAAGCGCTCAGAGCTTTCCAAATGGACTTGTCGGACAAAGTAGTCCTGCTCATGATGGACAACACCACCGTCATGTATTACCTGAACAAGCAAGGCGGAATCAAATCCTCAACCTTACTCAGCATCACACTTCGCATCTGGGATTGGTGCATCGACCACAACATCCTCCTCCAGTCCATTCATCTCCCTGGACAGGAGAACGAACTTGCCGACAGCCTCAGCAGATCCTCCAATCCATGTCACGAGTGGCGTCTCCACCCTGAGACTGTTTCCCATCTTTTCTCCCTCTGGGGAACCAGGGACATCGACCTGTTTGCCACACAGGACAACACTCATTGCACAGAGTTTTGTTTGAGGATGCCAACCCGAGCTTCTCGAGGCGATGCCTTCCAATTCGTGTGGTGCGGGAGGAAATTCTACGTGTTTCCTCTGTTTCCGTTCATAACCAGGGTGCTCACCAGGATGCGAATGGACAGGTCAGATGCCGTCTTGATCACTCCGTGGTGGCCGAGACAACCATGGTTTGCTCCACTTCTGCATCTTTCTCAAGAAACCTACTGTCACCTGGAGACCTCTTCATGTTGCACAAGGGCAGAGTGCTTCATCCAGACCTGGACTTGCTACCTCTGGTAGCGTGGAGAATTAGACCTTAAGCTCACTTCCAGCCCATCTACAGACGGTAATTGAAGCAGCCCAGAAACCTTCTACCACAAGGTCCTACTCTTACAAGTGGAAGAAGTTCAGGGACTTCCTTTCATCCAGAGGGATTCCTCCGTCCCGTGTCTCGGTACCGATGGTACTTGAGTTTCTTCTTTCCCTCTCTGAATCAGGACTTTGCCTTGCTTCTATTAAATGCTACCTCTCTGCTATTTGCTGTCATTACCAGCTGGAGGGCAAACTGTCTTTCTTCTCTGACCCCCCAGTCAAGAGATTACTTAAAGGACTCAACAACCTACATCCACCAGCCTCGGTAGCGACGCTGGCTTGGACCCTAGACTTGGTACTGTCCTACCTTTCTACGAAACCCTTTGAGCCTATGGCTACTACTGACATTAGACTCTTAACGTGGAAAACAGCATTCCTTGTAGCTTTGACTTCAGCTCGCT
This sequence comes from Phrynosoma blainvillii, assembly GCA_026167975.1. Lineage (NCBI taxonomy): Eukaryota > Metazoa > Chordata > Lepidosauria > Squamata > Phrynosomatidae > Phrynosoma > Phrynosoma blainvillii. The sequence goes on along the minus strand of JANUYF010000011.1, from coordinate 15,895,186 downwards.
GGGCCGGTGAGCTATGTGCCTTGCAGATGGACCAACCCTATCTCCAGTTCCATAAAGACAAGGTGGTCCTCCGTACTGACATCACCTTTTTACCGAAGGTGGTGTCTGCCTTCCATATCAACCAGGACATTGTGCTACCCACCCTGGCCCCGAACCCGACCACTGAGGTTGGGCAAAGACTGCATACATTGGACGTTCGTAGAGCTTTGTTTTTTTATTTGGAGCGTACCTCGGACTTGAGACACTCGGAGAAACTTTTTGTGTGTTATTCTGAACACAAGAAAGGACTGCCTGTCACTCCACAAAGACTGTCCAAGTGGGTGACTTCCACTATCCACTTGTGCTACGAACTAGCAGGCAAGACTCCACCGGGCCGGGTGCATGTACACTCCACAAGGGCGGTAGCTTCATCATCTGCTTTCTTGTTTGGAATTCCTTTAGAAGATGTATGTAGGGCAGCTGTCTGGTCCCAACCGATGACTTTTATTAAACACGATAGGTTGGACACACGGGCTAGGCAAGAGGCTGCCTTTGGGAAAGCAGTATTATTATCTGGCCTTCATTGAATGTTCTTGTGTATGTTTGCACTAACTTTGTTATGCTTTCACTAGATGAATATATATTGAATACTGGATTTGTAGTACAAATGTACATACAGTGATGTTTGAATTGAAAATTTATTTATTGTTCATGAATTACCAATACGGGTTCTTCTTGAATTCTGACTTGAGTTTATGCAATTGTTTACTATTATTCCACTTGCACTTGAAACTCACTGACTGTTGGGTTACAATCAATTCCTGATGTACTTGAATTTGATGCCTATGAAGGTTCAGGTGCCTATTACCTTGGCTAATTTTGTGCCAATAAACTTTCTTCTTGTACCTCTAAGCTTTGTGTCAGGACACTCCCTCCTCCAGGGACTTTAGCTTGCTAGTCTGAATAACCCATTTGTGTGATTCACAGAGACCACGAAGAAGAAGGACAGGTTGCACACCTGTAACAGTATTTCTTCGAGTGACCATCTGCGAATTCACACAAATCCCGCCCAACCTCCCCTCAGTCATGTCTTGCTCTAAGTTGATAACCTTGCTGTTGCTTTGTAAGCAGCGTACTTGGAACTGAGGATCGAGCTCGAATGTGAGGGCCTATATAGAGGTGGGCGGAGCTACCACCATAAAGTTGCAATCCAACTTCTGCCTAGTGATTCCAGAAGGTTCCAAGCTGGCTGCGCATGCGCAGACAAAACCCATTTGTGTGAATTCGCAGATGACCACTCGAAGAAATACTGTTACAGGTGTGCAACCTGTCAATCTCAGGGATATCCCGATCCAATCACTGTTTTTGTTACAATATCATCCCTTCAAATATTTAGACAAGGCTCTCATATCACCTCTTAACCTTCTCTTCTCTGGGCTAAAGATACTCAGCTCCCTACATTTTCTTGCGCCATCTCAGATTGCCAAATGCTTTGGGGAAGCAGGGGGACCACCAGGGAGATCTGACAACTTGGACTGCTGCTAATAATAAAGCAGCCTTACTTCCTTATTCTGCATTGTTGAATCTCACCAGTTGGTTTGATGATATACTGAAGCAAAAAATTATATACTGAAGCACTGTTGTTATTATAATTATCATATATGTTAGTTCACACTGCTTTGGTCCTGGCACTTCCCCCTCACCCACATTACTCAGTCTTTTAATGGTGGTGGTGGGGACTGCCAGGAAGCAGCATGAAAGACATTGCCAAGATTGGGGACTCAACAACTTTTTAGAACTATTTTTTGCAGAACAATACATATTTCCAGGTGCTTAGCACAAAAGGCATTACCTGCCTGAAATTGTTATAAATGAAGCCACTCCCTAATGTCTCCAAATCTCAAAATCTCCAAATCTATGTGGATTTTTTTTTAAAGTTATAGCAATTTTTGTTTTTGTAGTGCATGTTAGTGAGGGAGGTATGGGTTGTTTCAGGTCTGGATCAGAAGCAATTGGGTTGGATTCTAGCTAGTCTGAAATGAAGCAAGATTTCACCTGCAAAAATTAGTCTCTGAACTGAATGGATGCAGCCCTAATATAATTCCTGTCCTAATTGTGATACAGTCCAAGAAGAGCTATGCCACATAGTATGGCATATAGTATCTCCCAACATTGCCATTCAAGCTGTTTACCAACTACATCTGGCTGGAGGCTTCGGAACTGCAGCTTGGCTGTTCCCTTACAGCAGCCTTAACTTTCCAAAGGAGCTAGTCCATTGTACTCACCCCATTTCCACCACAGAGAGCATGCGTCTCTGGCCATACCCTTGGCTTTCGCACAAGCAAGAAGGCAACAAGATGAAATGAATCAAGGTATTTAGGGTGGGAGGCCATTAAAAAATGAAGTTACGTACAATGATGAAAGGAGAGGCCCCTGGAAGTGTGTTTGGCGGTGGATTCAGGACGTGCTGCAGAGGTGCTGGCTGGTAAAAGACAGGAATGTTGGTCTGGAATGGTGGGTAGATCAGGTGGATGCTCTTCAGGTCTGGGGGAGAATAAGGTGGTGGTTCTTCAACACATTCAGCACTGGCAACTCCAATGACAGGCATGGGTTCAACATCCAACCTCACTTGTGTTTGTGCTTCTGAACTGGGGAGTTCAGGGGGTGCTACACTCTCAGTGGCAAGCTGGACCTCCAATGCTCCTTCATCTCTGTGGCCTAGAGGAGAACCCAATGCTCTCTCTGCTTCTCCCATGGTGGCCACACCAAAAAGGGCACAAGCGTTCCCACTTCTCTTTCAGGAGACCAAAAGCTGCTTACAGCCACCTATCCTGTAGTGAAACAGAAGCCCAAGGGTCAGGCAGTGAAGCCACCTTGAAAACAAGCCCTTACAAGCCATTCACACAAGACAATATTCCTGCCAGGAAACATAGGTAGAAATTCACAGGAAACCCTTCTCTTAAATGTTCTTAAATGTGAGTCACTTTTTGGCTGTGGCTTTAAAAAGTGCATACTTTGTTGCATATCCACAGTTTGTGTCAGCCACAAACACAGATAGATGATGGACACACACTCTTACACACAAGCAATTATAGTCTCACCCTTCCTTCCTTCCTTCCTTCCTTCCTTCCTTCCTTCCTTCCTTCCTTCCTTCCTTCCCTCCCTCTCTCTCTCTTTCTCAAACACATACACACATATACACACACAACTTTTAATCCCTTTTTCCCTCAGACATACAAACACATTCGCTCTCATATTCTCCCTCACATACATAAACACAGACCCAACAATACCCACAAAACGTTTTATCTCAAAATTCCCCCAACTGCCCAATTTGACAGGGACAGTCCCAATTAATCCTCTGTTGTCCCACTTTTTAAGCTGCATTTGAAATGTCCCAGCTTCTCTCTGCTCCTACTTTCCCCTTTTGTCCTTAGCTTGCTTGAATCACTGCAAACTGAGTACAAAGTCCAAAAGAAGTTTGCACTCCATCGACTCAGTGGAGGGAGAAGAGATAGGCAGAAGAGAAGAGTGAGAAGAGTTCACTTTAGGTTTGGAGAAAAAGGAAACTGTTGTGGCCTCTCCTAGCTTGTTTGTCCACATTAACAACATTTGCCATCTTGACCTCACTCTGTATTGCTTGGCCACATATGTACCACTTTTCACTAATGAAATGGGGATATGCTGTATTCATTTAAGGTCTGATACAATAACATTCTAGCAGCTTATTTTGACATATTATAGACTGTTCAAAGGAAAATGGCAGCTGGCTGTTTGGTGCAGTGGCACATGTCATAACTGTGGGCCAAGTCACAGTCTGTACAGCTGAAGCTGTGAATCCTCTCTTCCGAGAGGAGACCAAAGTTCCCTCCAGGGCACAGTCTTCCCTTCCCCACAGTAGCAAAGCAGCCGCTCCTGGGAAGCTCAGAAGGAGAGCTTGGAAGTTCTTCTCCATTGCTCAGAGGTTCACTCAGGAGTGCAATGATGGGGGTCGGGAAGGGAATAGGGACATGGCCTCCTCCATAAGAATTCCCTCTCCCCCCTGAAATTTTCCTTCAGCTCCCAGATTTCTAGCATTTTGTGTAAGCTTTAACATAGATCCTAATTAAAACTGGGGTTATTTTACCTATGAAAGCAGTTTTCCCCCCATAGAAAGACTTTTTATAGTGGCCAATGACCCAAACTTTCTGCTCCCCACAGTTCTCTCTCTCTCTCTCCCCCCCCCCTCCCATGAAAATTGTCTCGCTACATCCGTGGGTATGTTGGAAGTCCACTTTAGATATCCCAGTTAGTAATGATCATATATGCATGTGCCACCAGAAGGTGTTGGGATGCCTGGCACATATCCCCTACATTTCCTTACAGCTCCTTGGAGATGCCCAGCTCTCTGTGTGGGGTTCTGTGCCTTGCCTCTACCTGCCTGTGGAGACAGGGCTGTGGCTCCCATACCCCCTATATCCCTTCACTCCCAGCAAAAGAACAAACCCTGGGCCCTGAATCTGCCTTTAAGGGAAAAGGTGAGCCCTTTGTACCTACTGGCTCTCCCCTCTGAGGTCCCTTCAGCAGCAGATGCTTCAGAGCCAGACAGGTGGGTCTTCCTCCAGCTGGCTGGCCATTTCGACACTCTTTTCCTGGAGCTCTGGGGGTGGGGTGGCTTGGCGGCTGAGTTTGCACGTCCTCAGAGGAGAGTGACTCGTCCCATCCACTGGGATTTGGTTTCCTGCACCTTATTAATAATTGACTGGAGTGTTTGTAGATAACCAGTGGGAGCAGTGGTGGAGTTTCTGGCCCGGCAAGGCTGTACCAGGGTCTCCTTGCCCTGCCATGGGGGAGCTGCAGAAGAGGCCAGGCAGGGTGGGGCCAGGACGAGGGCCAGAGAGGGGCTCCTACCGAACTCTCCTGAGCACTAGAGAGCACACTCGTCCTTGCATGCCTGTCAAAACCACTTTCCGTATATGGAGACACACTCAGTAGCAAAAACCCCACCCCTCAAGGGAAGAACACAGAGGCCTTTGATCTGTCAATACTAGCTGAGCCAGTCGATTGCCTTGGGAAGGCTTCATTGCAGCAAAGAAACAAGGGCTGAGGAGGATATCCCACATTGATTATTAATACCATAGTGTGAGTTGGCTTTACTGACCTGATCTTAGAATCATAGAATCATAGGGCTGGAAGAGACCACAAGGGCCATTCAGTCCAACCCCCTGCCATGCAGGAACTCTCAATTAAAGCATACCCGACAGATGACCAGCCTGTGTTTAAAGACCTCCAAAGAAGGAGACTCCACCACACTCTGAGGGAGTGTGTTCCACTGTCAAACAGCCCTTACTGTCAGGCAGTGCCTCCTAATGTTGAGGTGGAATCTCTTTTCCTGTAGCTTGCATCCACTGTTCCAGGTCCTATTCTCTGGAGCAGCAGAAAACAAGCTAGCACCTTCCTCAATATGACATCCCTTCAAATATTTAAACAGGGCTATCATGTCACTTCTTAACCATCTCTTCTCCAGACTAAACATACCCAGTTCCCCAAGTCATTCCTTATGGTTTCCAGACCCTTCACCATTTTAGTCGCCCTCCTCTGGACACGCTCCAGTTTTTCAACATCCTTTTTGATTTGTGGTGCTCAGAACTGGACACAGTATTCCATCTTCCCTGGGTGCTCACTTACAGGCCTAGTTTTTGAAGGGATTTGTTTATTTAGAAGGATTTATTATCTCCTTCCACCTGCCCTCCCACAGTAGGGAATGCCCAATGAAACTGAAAGCCCACCAAATAGACCAGCAGAGAGTGCAGGCTGAAAGTTTCAGAGTGCTGAGATTTTTCAAATAGCAGAGCAAAAGATGTCCTTTGCTTGTTACCCACATACAGCAGCGATCCTCAGGCTGTTCTGTTCCCTCTGAGCTTAGCTGCTACTTTCATCTTAGTTGGACAGTGGGTGAATGGAGTAGAATAGATTTTCCTGGAAATAATGTATTGCCATGTGTGATATCCCTGCAATGCAAAGTAATGACTCAGTCTTCCATGGACTAATAAAATCTATTTGCATTACAAAAGATCTGTTCCTGGTGGAAATAATTTGAATTGATTTTAGAACAGACCTGAGACTGATAGCCAAAATTATCTGGACTGCTGGAGAATATTACAGTCATCCCTCCACATTTGCGGCTTTGACTCTTGCAGATTTGATTATTCATAGATTTTATTAATATGTTGTCTCTAGGAATATCTAGGTCCTCTACGATCAACTTTGACCAAAAGTCGCACTGAAGGACCTAGAGATTCCTAAAGAGGTGTTCTCTCCGGTAAAAACATGGCATTTTTGTTATTTGTGGTTTTTCCACATTCACGGTGGTCCTGTGCTCCTAACTCCAGCAAATGAGGAGGGACCACTGTACTGTCAAAGTGATTTGGCCACCCATTTTATTGAGTTTGCCCATTTTGGAGAAGGGCTGGAGGGTGGGACTGAGCCCTTTCTAACCATGCCCCCTATGCTAATTACTGCTGGGTTGGCAGTTCTGAAGAGCAAAGGGAGAGAAGTTATGCTTTAATTAGATTTTGCAACTGATCCACAAATTTCCAATCTTTATTTTATAGCTTTCCATTCAATCCATGATTATTCTACATTGTTCATATTTTGAGAGTTCTCTTTACACAATAGATTGCTATTGTTATCAGACATGTGAACTTCTAAAAGATTATTTACTTGATCAATCATCTACTTTATAATCAATTGGCTTTTAAAATTTAACAGAGAGTTTGGAAAGTTCCTTTATAAAAGTAACTCATTCATTGTTATTCACAATAATGTTTGGGAAAGGTTAAAAAGTAACACCATGTGTTACTTGTGTCACTTGTTTGTTTTTAAAAGTTATTTACTTTTAAGAAATATTTTTTTCATTTTACTAAAGTAACCTTTTAAAAAGTAGCTAAGTAACTGTAAGTAACTTTTTTGAGAGAATGGCAGAATATCCCTGTTAAAACACATCTTAACATATCATTTTAAAGTAACTTTTGAGAATAAGTGAAAACTGTTATTTGCAGCAAGGAAGACAAAATGCTGTTCCAACCCAAAACAGACTGGGTGGGAGGTCTTTAAAAAGGTATTTTCTGATCTCATCCCACCCTAAACAGCATCAAAAAGTGGCCAGAACTGACTCATATTAATAAAGTTGCATCTTTCTTACTACCCATCTGTGTTGCTTTTGAAATGTAACTCTGTTATACTCTAATTATTCCTGCAAAAGTAGCTAGAGGTAACCAGGTTCCTTGAAATTTGTTACTTTCAAATTTCCTTTCTTGTTAGCCAAAACATCAACATAACAAGTGGGTTTTTAAAAATTATTATTTTTTATTAATTTCCATTACAAAAAGTTTTGTACATATTCAATAAGAAGTAAAGAAATAAAAAATCAGTCGGTATACATCTGTTTGTTTCTTATCTTACACAAATAAGAAAGAAAAAAGAGGTAGAAGTTTATAATTATATCAAAACTAATATCTCTGAATCTTCCTTATTTATTTGTTTTCATTCTTCTGTTTCTTCTTCTGTCTCTTCATCTTCTTCTTCTGTTTTCATTCTTCTCCTCTTCTCATTTTTCTGTCTACGTAACTCTACTATTCATTAGTATTAAACTTAAAGTATGACTTCCCTACCAGGTTTTCCCACTTTTAATGGCTCCTCTTATCTACTTCTCTATGCATCAATATCTAAGTCTTTCCTTTTCTTAACTACATTCTTTCATTAATGGTTTGACATATCCAAGAAACTTTTTTTAGATATATTTTTTATTTCAAATTATAACAGATACACATAAACATATACACAAACATACACTTACATATACATCTGTCATTATATATATTCCTTAAGTAAGTTCAAAGATCTCATTAAGCCAATAGCTATCAATATTCTTACTACAAACCGTCTATTACTACAACCGTCTTACTACAAACCGTCTAAATAGTCAAAGTGTCATAGAGGAAACAAGGCAAACAGTACAGGTGTTACCCAGAATCCCCTTCATATCCAAAAATATTAATAACTCCATATGCCACCCTTGGATCCCTTGCTAAATTCCCAAATGACCTCCAGATGAACCCTGGCAGTAGAGTCAAGAGGCCAAAAGCCCTCTGCACCCATGGCATGGGCAGCCCACCCTTAATTCTTAAGGAATGCATTTCCTCCAGATAGTCAGGAGAGTTGCAAATGGGATTTTCCATGATGAGATCATCCAAACCATCAAGAGGTGTATTGTGTCATCCTTCCACAAACACCCTCAGCCATCCAAGGTGTAATGTTTGTATTGTGCTACCCAGTCTAACACCCTCCCACCCATAGGAAGGTGCATTGTGTCACCCACCCACACATTTCCCCAGGATATTGACCCCTCGGATTAAGACCACCACATACAATGGAACCCTATACAGCAGGGTGCCATCATCGCAATTATCGCCTTCCGCCCCCAGGGCCCATTTGGCCCTATATCTACCCCAGATTCTGGGCAGTCAGTGTGCTAGATTCACGGTCTAAACGACTCCACGTCACTCTGACCTCTGAAACTAGTTACCGGCAAGTCAGCTCAAAATCCAGGCTGCGGAGCCTGACTTGTCTCCCTATCATTCCACATTTTCCATTCGCTTCCCGGGAGGAAGGCTACGTCTCGGTAAGTATCGCCATTAGTAACGCCTGCATTTCTGTTCCAAACTCCAACCTTGATCTTCCTGAGCCTTGTGTGTGTGTGTGAGTGCATGTTCTGTGAGTGAGTTTTCCCCTATTTTAATAAATTAGACATCTAGTGGTTAACCAATATGTGTCTCAGCTCCATTTCTTGGGATTCTCTGGTCTCTTGGTATAAACACCGGGAGAGCGGTCTCATTGGGCTGTTGTAGCAAGCCTACTCTCGCATATTTGAGCTAATAATAAAATTCCCCTAAGGATTCGGTGCTACAATTTGGTGGAGAATGCGGGCATTTTGGACTCTCCCCCGAAACCTAGACTTTCCAAACTGATCACTTGGGCTGTCTAGATCTCGGTACGTAGAGAGAACAGGGATTCCAAAGAGGTTGCTGCAGACAGGAATAAATAGGGAGCTGTATGTGTGTGTTCTTGTGTGTTTGGCCATAAGGGCAAAGGGCTATCTTGGGTTGGCTGACCCCGTTTCATCTCTTTGGTTAAGTGTCTGGCTCATTGGCTCTGGTACGCCATCCAGTGGTTAGCCTTAATCGCCCCTGGGCGTGTTGTCGGAGTAGGCATCCCGACGCCCTATTTTTATTTTCACTATCGTGGGTGGGAAAGCAGAGGAGAGGTCCTCCCCATCCCTGACCTTCACTAGCCATAAGAAAATTAGGATCACCCCAACAGTTTAACTCCCTTGAACGGGCAGGGTAGGCAAAGGAAGGAGACGTCCTGGTCCTGAAGCTTACACCCGGGGTCAAGAGGAAGGGAAGGCAGCTCCAAGGAGTGCCATTTGGTGGGAGCCTCAAGGAGGTCCCAAAAAGGGAAAACTCAGGCAGAAGTCTAGCTGGGGACCAAGTTGGGGTTGTTAGCCGGGCCACGCCGGAGTGGAGCTACAGCACCCAAACTCCCCAGTGAACGTGAGGGGGGGCCGAACTGACTTCTGACCGGGTCTAAACGGAGGATCACCCCTAAGTCGCTAGCTGCAGCAGCGCAGGGCCCTCGCGTGAATTGGGCGGCGTCCCTGACCCAGAGTTTTGGTTTTAGGAAGTTCTGAGGAAGATCTCAGGGAGGTCCCCAGAACCGCACTTCTCTTGGACAGAGAGGGGCATTAAAATTGGCTAGGAGAGGACTCAGGCACTGTAATCTCTCCCGCCACAGTAGGAGGTACCACAAACCCACATACTAGGAACAACAAACTGGTTAAGAGGCGAAGAACTACGGCTACAGCAGTCCATAGTCTCCACTATAAGCCCTCAAAACCTAGAGGCAGTGGAGTGGGGTGAAGAGGAAATTCGCCCCCTTCCTTTCGAGGCCAGATAGGAAAGGCAGGGAAGGTCTATGCTAGGAATCTCAGAGGCAGAGGTTCCATAGAGGCCAGTAGGCTGTAAGCCAAGGAACCCTTTTAAGGTCTTGGCATTGTAAGCCAGTGAGTGTTAACTCCTAGCTTCCTTCTTGGGTGTACTTTTGAAAGTCACAGCCCATTCAGCTCAGTGGGTCTAAACCCCAAGCTCTCTATCGCTGGTGTGCTCATTAAGAGACCCCAGTCTGGCTGCCTAGGTCTTAACCTTCAGCCTGCATAGCTGTAACTAAGAAGAGAGAACCCTGAACAGGAAAAGAAATGGACCTAGTCAAGCCAACCCCGAACAGACTGCAGAAATGGATTCTTGAAAAGGGGCCCAATCCATGGAGGTCTGGGGCATTCCTTACTGAGGATCCCTTGGCAACTCTTTTGGAGGCATACAACCTAAAAACAGCAAAGAAGGGAATAAAAGGTGTTTCCAAGGCAGAAAAAGATAGGTGGGCATCATGGGGTATTTGGGTACTGGCCCACGATGCCATAGAAGAGTATAAGAAATTCAAATTGGAAGTAGAGATGTCTAGGAAGCAGATCGATGATCTGGCCACCCAGATTAGGTACAAGGTAGCCGAGAAGACCCTGTTGGCACGCACCACCAATGAAGCCAACCAAAAGGTAGAAAGAATAGAGAAGGAAAATTTCAGATTGAGGGAACAGGTAAAAGAATTAGAGACAAAGTTGAACCACGCTCAGCAAGCCGCAGACTTCCTGCTGGCCAGACAAACAGAACAGGCAGTATTGGCTGACCACACTGCCTGCAAAACCCACATAAAAGAATTAGAGGCTAAATTAAATTTAAGGCATGCAGTAGTGGCAACTGTACGCCCAGAAATCTTGGAGTCTGCCACTCGAGCAAATGTCCTCCAGGACCATCCCACGCCTGGAGAGGCCAGAGACTCCCCTCCCCTCAATAAAATGGAGACTGGAGACTCAACAAACCAAGTCAATCCGCCTAAGACAAAAGGTTCCCCTTTTACAGCCACCCTAATAGAAGCAAAACCCACACTTTCTATTAATGAGGCTTCCTGCATAGCACAGCTATTGGGACCTTTAAACTCACAAACCTTGTTGCCATGGCTGATGCAAGTATCAAACTGTTGCCCCAGTGCAAAAGGTCCAGATCTCACCCAAATTGCCAGAATGTGTATGAGCCCAGAGGATAGACAAATTTTGGAGTCAGCTGTAATAGTTCGCAACCTCCTACATAAAGATAGTCATTCCTGGATGAGAGAAATTGCCTCCCTTTTAAAGCCAGGAGAAACTGTCAGGGAGATGTACTATAAGGAAAGGCAAGCCAAGAATGAAATCCCAGAGAAGTATGTTTCCAGAAAAATGTTCCTGGCCATTTTGTCTGGTGAAGTAATACCTGATGCCCAGGGACAGATTGTGTGGGACGATGAGGCATTTTTGGCACAATTATACTCAGGATCCTACCCCCAGACCCAAAAGTGCTTACAGCATGAGGGAGTGTCATGCTTCCCAGACTCCTGGAAATCCTTTTTCCAACCCCTGAAGAAGATCTCTGATAAGTTCCGCGAGGTCTTAGTATGGAGACAAGAAAAGAGTCTACAACGCAAAAGACAAGCCAGAAAAAGCCCACTAAGTAAAAACCCCACTGAGCCTTCCCCCACTCCCCAAAGGGAAAAGGAAGCATCAGAAAAATCCAATTTTCAGAGGGAAACCTTTAGGAGACCTCACTCCTCCCTTTCCCAGGAGCCACAAAGAAGTTCTCCCCACCGCAGAAGGGCTGAAAGTCTCCCCCTCTCTTCTGTTACAGTCCCCAACAGGGCATGGGCACAATCCAAAGACCCTAAGTCTCGGAAGCCCTCTCATTCGGCCATGAGAGGAACAGAGACCCCACAATCCCAACCCCAGACCACATGGCAAAGTAGACCCAGGACCACAGAAATAGGCACTCACCCACGTGGAAAGAACTGGAATGGAACTGGGAGATGTAGGAGACCAAGCCCTTCCCCCTCAGAAGAGATAGTGGAGTTAGGCAACACTGTCTCAGCCTCTTTTTCCCCTGCCCCAGAGATAGGCAGCACTGTCTTAACCCCAGCTTCCCCAGTGTTCACCAGAACTAAGAGCCCTCGAAAGGCACTCCTAGAAACTGCGCTTTAAGACTTCTAAACTGCTTGGCTTCATTGCCAGAGAAAGGTTGCAAATCCCATCATCCTGCAGGCTGTCCTTGTTTTATTTGGAAAGTAAAAGAAATGGATTTCCCTTGCCATAAGTTTGTGACCCCCTTTGCTTTAAAAGGAGAGTAAAAAGCTGTGCCCTAGATTCCTTGGAAACCCTCCCTCTCCTTGGATTGAGAAATGGCTGTTAAGGTTGCCTTTTTCTCACCACGGTTGTGTTTGTACTGGTCTCTTGTCTTTGTGCCCATAAGGCAAGTAGATAAGGGCATTCAGTAGAATTTCCACATGGAATACAGTGATTTGAGAAGTTAAGAAGTAATTTGATCCCAGGAAGAATTAGGAAGGAAAAATAGCTTAGAAAAACTTGGGAGGGATAGCCCCCCCTTCTCTAGCCACTTTGCAAAAGGACTCACTATTTTCTGTTGTTGGCACTCTGCATGTGCTCAGATGCCATGGATTGTTAGGTTCAGAGCTGCAATCTCAGGATTGGTTGCAGTGCCCCCTAGGTTTTTCCAACCCTTTCAACTACTTTAACGTTCACTATGGGTAGTTGTCTCAAGCCCATTCCCCCTTGTGTGTTCGTTTATTTTATTTTATCCTTGAGGCATAGTTCTGTGTAGTTAAGCATGTTTTAAGATACCTTGTGTTCCTCTAACTTTGGCAGAAACTCATGGTCTGTACTCTGCTTATGTTCAGAGGCTACTCTATTCTTTCCCATTAACGAGTACAAGTCCTCTAGATCAGAACCAGTTGTTTGTATTTCCTTTCCTATCTCTAGTATGTGCTGCTAGGAATCTGTCTTTTTCAAACTGAGTGAAGGCATATAGGTTATTGCTGTGTATTCTGCCCCTCCAGTTCTTGGGGAGCGCATGGCTTGGATCCAGAGTTTTCTCTGGATCCATGTGCTTGGGGCTGCATGAGTTTTCAGCTGTTGTTTTCTTGTTTGCTCTCTTTACATGCTCAGAAGCCGATCCACCAGCCATCCAGCACACCTCTGTCTTTTCTAGGAATAATACCAGCTTTCCAGTCTTTCATTTGGAGTTTTGGGAGCAGTTTTGGCTTTTGCTCTGCATTGTTCAAGTCTAATGGCTAGAGAATAGACCTCTTGTGTTGTCCCCATCAATTTGTGGTATAGGATTGCGCAATGTGTAAGGTTTAGTTGTGTGTCTATAAGTTTGTGATTCACTTGGTCTGTGTTTTGAGACTTTTTGTGTAGAAATTCAGGTTCAAGTCTCCTTCTGGTTCAGTGGTCATTTTCCTGTCTCATGAGTGTACAAAACCTATAGGGAAGAAAGCCTAGCATTTGGTAAAGTTAAAGACCTGTACTTAGTGGTACTTGGGAAACTAGATGTTCCAAGTTGCCAGCCGCATGGAGAACTCTGGCATTGTCTGCCGGAGTCACCTTAGCAAAAAAAAAAAAAAAAAAAAAAAAAAAAAGGCAGATTTAGTTCTCTTGAGAGGCTGATTTACATAAGCCCCCAGGAATCAGACCAAGCCATTAAATCCCATTTTCCTGTTAATTGTTTGCTTAAGTGATTTGGAAACACCCAAAGATTGTGTGTTAGTCTGTTAATGTATCTTGGATCTGTGACTTGTTTTATATATGTTTATACTGTTTTCACTACTGCCTTGTCCCTTGAAGGAGAACAAGCATAGTCTATCTGTTTTTTTTCCCAGGTTCCTTTATTCCCTTCTCACTTGCTGCGAGTGATACCAGTTCACCTCACAGCACCCCCTGTATTTTCTAAGCTGCGACTGCTTCTGCTTCCTACACTCTCTTTACATGCCCAGAGACTATTTGTTCAGAACACCCTATCTCTCCTTTGGATGTTACAACAGGTTTTGCATTGCTGAGTGAGCCAAGTTCTTTCTGCTCTAAAGTTGAAAGGCACAGTCTCTCAGCCTAGTCAGTTGGCAACCGATAATCATCACAACCCTCATCACTTTTCCTGCTTTTCCTTTCTTGTCCTCCATAGAAGGGGAAGACACGTGAGCCCTTTAAACTTCTTTGGTCTTCCCTTGCTTTGCCATAATGCCACTTGGCGCCCCCTCTCAGTTTGTATGGCTTTCTGTACATGTTCAGAGGAAATAGGATCAAATCTGTTTTCTTGTTTGTCTGTTTCCAAATGTCTCTATTTTCTTTTGTTACCAGATAGTGTGACTAGTCACATACTCTCAGCCCAAAGTCAGATTCAGCTTTGCTCTTTTCCAGATTGCTTCCTGACATCCTCCTCATATTGTTGTTATTGTTTTATGGTTGTTGTTTGTAAGAAGCCAGTGCTTCAGTACTGATTTGTTTTATTTGTGCTTCATGAGTTTTAGGTATTTTTGTTGTTGTTGTTGTTTTTCTTTCTGCTGATCAGCAAAGACCAAGTAGTTAAAGGCTCTTCTAGCCTGCATTTTGGCATGGATCTATTTTCTATAGTTTCTTTGAGCCGCTCCAGCTCTGTGTTTTTGATTAGATAACGGTTTTTGTTTTTGCATATGAGTTAAGTGAGCGAGTTAAGAGAAAGGAAGGCTTTCCTTCCTGCCTTGCCATTTTCTTTTAAGGTTTTTGCTAGGTTTTTGTATTTTCTTTGATAGCAGGGGGGGGGGGGTGCCCCCATGCTCTGATTATATTTGCTCCAAACCTGACAAGAGCCCCCATGTATCTCTAAATGGTTGCACCTGCTTACTAATTTAAGCGAGGCCGCCTAACAAATAAAACAGACTGAGGACCACATCAAATTAACAGTAGACCTCCGGGCCCAACAAATTCTAAAGGTCACTCAGGAAATACAGCAAGCCACTACTAAATCTTGGTGGGATTCACCAACTCCCTAACAGTAATAATTATAGTTCAGGTCATTATTTTAATCAGGTCCACTAGCTTAGTATGCTGGGTGCGAAGGCAAATGGCAGAGTTTAGGGCCATCCGCAGAGAACTGGACCTCCCGCCACCGCCAGCTAAGTGCAGCCTGCGCTCCGACTACTAGGCTTCATGATCAAACCAACTATCTTTTACAGTCTTGGGCGGGCAGAGGGGATCACCCCTCTGCCCTGGTGAGGTAGGGATTGCTATCCGTGGCAAAAGCCGCGACAGGTTTGTCCGCCCAGCCAAGGGCAGCAGTCACTGACTCCCACCTAGGATTGAAATCATAACTGGAAAACCGCTACCACTCCACTCCGCAGGGCCACCTTTCAGGTCATGGCAAGTCCCCAAAATCATAGAAAAACAGAGCACAGGGCTGACTGACACTCTCAGGCACGCCCACCTACCTCCCCAGAACTAATTCGGCCTGGCTTGCTGTCTAATTTGGTTGCACATCAAAAACAAAGGGACAATTTGGAACTTTCAGTGGCCATTTACATATTAAATAGCAGGCATCCAATCCAAAAGGGCTAGTCGCCTGCGGCCCACTCTCTCTTGGAATATAGTCACTGAGGGAATCAAGGGGGGGGAGGACTCCTTTTTCCTCTTTTCTATCTTTTACATCATTGGGCGGGGCACGGGATAGTTCCCCCGCCCCTATTAGCAGGCTGAGCTAGATTGGCATCCTTGGTGGGCTCACGGCAGGGAAACTGTGAGCTCCCGGTGGGTAGTCTCATGAGACAACTCACCAGGGAGCACTACCACCGCTACGACCTCAGAGGGTCATTCCCTGGTGCGGCTCCACCAAGGATGCTCATCTACACCAGCATGTCGGGTTTCCTTCACGGGAGCCCCGACTAGGACAATTGGCAACTCCAAATTTCAGGCACCTCACCCACTCACACTACCTTCAAGGTAAGGGTGACCAACCCCCTTTTTAAACGTCCCCACTCCAGCTGACCATCCGCACTCGGACTAGTCAAAGCTGGGGTCCCCAAAGTAAACACAAGGCTAATCGAGCTGTAAACAGCACCAATAGCCCAAATCGGAACACAATTTGCATATTTTCCCAGCATGATCAACCCCTGCCTTTTCATGGCCCCGCTGGCTTCATTGCCCAAATTGGGCTAGCCAATCACCGCTCCTTCCCCATCCACATGACCCTCACTAACCGTTCCCAAAATTAACCCTTCCTTGCCTGGCTCCCGATCCTTCATCAAGGGGAAGGTAAGCCCCCGACGCCTCAACCTGGACCGGACTCCACAGGCACTCCCGATGACACCTTAACGTCTGGAAATAGACGTCCTCCAGAAACACCACCCCAAGTCCCACCGATGCCTCCGTCCTCCACGATTCCACTCGCATCCAGATGAGCCTCCTCACTGCCGCTACAGCACCCGCATGCCCGCGACGGCCCCCTTCTTGGCGCGATTTTCTCGGAGGAAGACAGCCAGGGATCCTCCAAGGGGACTACTTGCCACTGGACTGCCTCAAATCATGGCTACCGATACTTCAGTATCCGCATTCTCAGACACACATAGACTTTAATAAAAATGAAACACAGACTCTATCCCATGCACCCTTGGGAATTTGCCCGCATTTTTACAAACTGCAGATTTCTCATTCATGTATGTTTCTTCTTCTCAATCATTGCTGTGCCATTGTTATGTGTGTATGAGTGTGTGTGCGTGTGTCCCAAGATAAGGCAGGCCTTACAGTGGAGATGCTTCCCTTGATAGGACTTCCTCCCTAAAATTCACACCCCTAAATTTATTTTGGCGAAGGCTAATTCGGAAAACACTCATCCACACCACTGTGCGGCCTCGTGGTTTCCGAGGGGGGGGAATGTTACCCAGAATCCCCTTCATATCCAAAAATATTAATAACTCCATATGCCACCCTTGGATCCCTTGCTAAATTCCCAAATGACCTCCAGATGAACCCTGGCAGTAGAGTCAAGAGGCCAAAAGCCCTCTGCACCCATGGCATGGGCAGCCCACCCTTAATTCTTAAGGAATGCATTTCCTCCAGATAGTCAGGAGAGTTGCAAATGGGATTTTCCATGATGAGATCATCCAAACCATCAAGAGGTGTATTGTGTCATCCTTCCACAAACACCCTCAGCCATCCAAGGTGTAATGTTTGTATTGTGCTACCCAGTCTAACACCCTCCCACCCATAGGAAGGTGCATTGTGTCACCCACCCACACATTTCCCCAGGATATTGACCCCTCGGATTAAGACCACCACATACAATGGAACCCTATACAGCAGGGTGCCATCATCGCAATTATCGCCTTCCGCCCCCAGGGCCCATTTGGCCCTATATCTACCCCAGATTCTGGGCAGTCAGTGTGCTAGATTCACGGTCTAAACGACTCCACGTCACTCTGACCTCTGAAACTAGTTACCGGCAAGTCAGCTCAAAATCCAGGCTGCGGAGCCTGACTTGTCTCCCTATCATTCCACATTTTCCATTCGCTTCCCGGGAGGAAGGCTACGTCTCGGTAAGTATCGCCATTAGTAACGCCTGCATTTCTGTTCCAAACTCCAACCTTGATCTTCCTGAGCCTTGTGTGTGTGTGTGAGTGCATGTTCTGTGAGTGAGTTTTCCCCTATTTTAATAAATTAGACATCTAGTGGTTAACCAATATGTGTCTCAGCTCCATTTCTTGGGATTCTCTGGTCTCTTGGTATAAACACCGGGAGAGCGGTCTCATTGGGCTGTTGTAGCAAGCCTACTCTCGCATATTTGAGCTAATAATAAAATTCCCCTAAGGATTCGGTGCTACACAGGGACCCAACAGTGGGAGGCAAAAAAACGGGCACAGACAGCAAGTAAAGGGGACACGTGGTCTTAGATGTCTCTACACTAATGCACAGAGCATGGGAAATAAGCAAGATGAACTTGAACTCCTAGCACAACAAAGCAAATATGATATAATAGGCATCACTGAAACCTGGTGGATGATTCTCATGACTGGAATGTAGAAATAAAGGGGTATAACCTTTTCAAGAGAAACAGGACAAACAGGAAAGGAGGAGGAATAGCATTATATGTCAGGGATATTTACACCAGTGAAGAAATCCAGGACATCAATCCTGGAAGCCAAGTGGAGAGCATCTGGATAAAAATTAAAGGGGAAGGAAACAACAGGGATGTTAGTGTGGGAATCTACTACAGACCCCCAACTCAAGCAGAAGAATTGGATGAAGCCTTTCTAGAACAGATGACCACACACTCAGAAAGGAGAAATATAGTAGTGATGGGTGACTTCAACTATCCGGATATTTGCTGGAAGTCAAACTCGGCAAAATCCTCAAGGTCTAGCAAATTCCTCACTTGCCTCGAAGACTATTTCATTGTTCAAAAGGTGGAAGAGGCAACGAGGGAGTCAGCTATTTTGGATCTGATACTAACCAACAGGGAAGACCTAGTTAATGGGGTGCAAGTGGTTGGATCCTTAGGCGGGAGTGATCATGTCCTCCTGGAGTTTATTATACAGTGGAAAGGAGAAGCCAGGCATAGTCAGACATGCATTCTAGACTTTAGGAAAGCTGATTTTACTAAACTTAGAGAAATACTGGGGGTGATCCCATGGACAGGAATACTAAAAGAGAAGGGAGTTCAAGACAGATGGGAGTTTCTCAAAAGGGAGATACTGAAGGCACAATTTCAAACCGTGCCAATGAGGAGGAAGAATGGGAGGTGTCTCAAGAAACCAGGATGGATGACTAAGGAACTTGCAACTGAACTATGTTTTAAACGGAACATGTATAAGAAATGGAAAAATGGGGAAATCACCAAAGAGGAATTTAAACAAATAGCTAGCACGTGTAGGGGTAAAGTCAGAAAAGCTAAAGCGCAGAATGAACTCAGGCTTGCTAGAGAGGTTAAGAACAATAAAAAGGGCTTTTGGGGGTATGTCAGCAGCAAAAGGAAAAAGAAAGAAATGGTAGGGCCACTGTGTGGAGAAGATGGCAAAAAGTTAACAGGGGACAGAGAAAAGGCAGAATTACTCAACACCTTCTTTGCTTCAGTCTTCTCAGAAAAGGCAAAGGGTGCTCAGTATAATGGAGCAGAGGACAGAATAGGAGAATTTCAGCACAGAATAAGTAAAGAGATAGTACAGAAACATCTGGTTAATCTAAATGAATATAAGTCTCCAGGACCAGATGAATTACATCCAAGGGTATTAAAAGAACTGGCAAATGTAATATCGGAACCATTGGCAATAATCTTTGAGAATTCCTGGAAAACAGGAGAGGTCCCAGCGGACTGGAGGAGGGCAAATGTTGTCCCCCATCTTCAAAAAGAGGAAAAAAGAGGATCCCAACAATTATCGTCCAGTTAGTCTGACATCAATACCTGGAAAGATTCTGGAGCAGATCATTAAACAGAGAGTCTGTGAACATCTGGAAGATAATTTCAGAATCACAAAAAGTCAACATGGGTTTCAGAGAAACAGGTCATGCCAGACAAATCTGATCTCTTTTTTTGATAAAATTACCAGCTTGGTAGATGAAGGGAATGCTGTGGATATAGTATATCTTGATTTCAGTAAGGCCTTTGACAAGGTTCCCCATGACATTCTTGCAAGCAAGTTGGCAAAATGTGGGCTAGACAAAGTAACTGTTACATGGATTTGTAATTGGTTGACTGGTCGAACCCAATTACAAATCCATGAGACTAGGACCCGAAACAATGGATGCAAGCTCCAGGAAAAGAGATTCCACCTCAACATTAGGAGGAACTTCCTGACAGTGAGGGCTGTTCAACAGTGGAACACACTCCCTCGGAGAGTAGTGGAGTCTCCTTCCTTGGAGGTCTTTAAGCAGAGGCTGGATGGCCATCTGTCAGGGATGCTTTGATTGGGAGTTCTTGCATGGCAGGGGGTTGGACTGGATGGCCCTTGTGGTCTCTTCCAACTCTATGATTCTATGATTCTATGATTCTATTATTCTATTATCTTGTTCATACATTCTTTACTTTAACCATTAGTTTCCATATATCTGAGCATCTCTTTTTTGTCATGCCAGTTCATATCTGATCTTTTTCTAAATATCAATCATGGCACACCTTTATATTTGAGTCTTTTTCAAAGATTCAATTATTTGTTCTAGTTGTCTCTATTCTTACAATATTCCAGTAAGCACTGCCAATCCTCCTCCCAACCCTCATCGTGTCTGTTGTTCAAACACAGTGTTAGTTTGTCAAGACTCATCATATCCATGCATTTTTCAAGCCATTCATCTAATGTCGGTGCAGTTTCCATTTTCCACTTCCTTGCATATGCTATCCTGGCTGCTGTTATCGCACAAGAAACTTTTTTTCATTAACCTCATTTTTGTTTCTTTTTATTATTTAGCTGATTTTGTGTATATGTGTAAATAATCATTGCTAACTTTAGCTTGTTTTTCAATTTTCTAACAAAATTATTGCTCTTATTCCCCATTTATTTTCCCAAAGTGGTGTTAATCTTTTCCAATCTTCCCGCCTTTCAGTAATCGATTTTCCATTTACCAGATAGGCCAGAATGTCCATTTCGTAAAGCTCATAAAGTTTCAGTAGCCAATCTTCTACTTGTAAATCCCCAGTTGATTTCCAATTTTTGGCTACCACTAGTCTCACAGCCGTTATCATATTTAATAATATTTTTCAATTTTTTGCCTCATTTGCTTTCCCTATATTACTAAGAATATTTAGTAGATACATTTCAGGTTTCATAGAATAATTAATGCCTAATGTTTCTGTTATCAATTGGTGTATTTTTTCCAAAAGTTCTTAATTGGTTTGCAGTGCCACCACATGTGAAATAAAAATCCTTTATTTTGCTTACATCTCCAACAATTTCCAGATGTCTTTTTGGAAATTTTGGCGATTTTTTCTGGTGTCATATACCACCTTAAATATATCTTGCAGTAATTTTCTTCTAAAATATTACTATTTGAGAATTTTAAGTATTTAGTCCATGCTTTTTCCCAGTCGTCAAATTGAACTGTATTTCCTATATTTCCTGAAACCACTACACCATGCTGGCTCTGTGGTACTTCTTTTACTATCTCAAAAATCCACTTGTTAAAATATAGGAAATAACAAGTGGGTTTTTGAGATAGTAAAAGAAGTACCACAGAGCCAGCATGGTGTAGTGGTTTCAGTGTTGGACTAGGACACTGGGAGACAAGGGTTCAAATCCTTGCTTGGCCATGGAAACCCCCTGGGCAAGTCATAGGACTTTATCACATGAGGAAAATCCCATACAGAAATAGGATTTAAAAGGTGGGGACACCCCACAAAAGCGGGTAGATTTTCACACACATCGATGTTAAAGTGTGCTTAACATGAATGGAAAGTAGTCAAAAGCCGCTTCTTTCTACTTTCGGGATTGACCATCCAGCCTGTTCAAAAACCTCCAAAGGTGAGTCCACCAAACTCCAAGGCAGCACATTCCACTGTCCAACAGCTCTTACTGTCAGGAAGTTCTTCTTAATGTTGAGGTGAAATCTCTTTTCCTGTAGGTTGAACCCATTGCTCAGAACTGGACACAATATTCTCTGGAGCAGCAGAAATCAAGCTTTCTCCTTCCTCAATATGACACCCCTTTAAATATTTAAACATGGCTATCATGTCACCTCTTAACTTTCTCTTCTCCAGGCTAAACATACCCAGCTCCCTAAGTCACATAAGGCCTGGTTTCCAGATCTTTCACCATTTTGGTCATCCTCCTCTGGACACATTCTAGTTTATCCACATCCTTCTTGAATTGTGGTGACACCATATTCTAGGTGAGGTCTTAACAAAAAAAGAATAGAATAACACTATTACTTCACCCCAGCTAGACACTATGCTTCTGGGAGCAGGAACTGAGAAGCCTTTTGCCTATGCATTGCAGCAAATGCTGCCGTAAGTGAGAGGCTTCTCAGTTGCTCAGCCAGCTGCTTAGTTGCTGCTCCCAAACTGATTGGGGTGCAAAGGGAGAAGCTCCCCACAGTCAGGAAGAACTCTCAACCTAAGATAGGTGAGAAAGGAGAACTCTTTTAGAAAATTTGCCCCACATACTCCTGCCCTTTCTTGCCCAGAGATTTGTTTTCCCCCACAGTGAAGCCACTGATCTGCCACAGGCTGGGGTGACAGCAGTGAAGCCACTGATCTGTCCAACAAGGCTGGGGCGACAGCAGGGAATCCCTGAGGATGAAAGCCCCTTGTGACAAAGAAGGGAATCTGATGGGTCAAAGCATAGACCAAGTTGTTGTAGGCAAACTCGGCCAGCAGAAGCAGGTTGGCCCAGTTCTCCTGGCGGTAACTGGAATAGCACTGCAGGTACTGTTCCAGGGTCCCATTGGTGCACTCTGTCTGCCTGTCTAACTGTGAGTGGTGAGCCAAGGATAGGTAAGATGCATGTCCAGGAGGCCCAACAGACTGGTCCAGAAACTGGTGGTGCATGCCACGATCTGAGACCATGCCATCGGAAAGGCCATGGAGCCAGAAGACATGCTGGATGAACATCCAGGCCATCTCCTTCACCGTAGGGAGGCCAGCACAGGGCAAGAAATGGGCCAACTTTGAGAAGAGGTCCACCACAACCCAAACAGTGGTATATCCAGCAGAGAGGGGCAGGTCTGTAATAAAGTCCATGGACACTACCTTCCAGGACTTGGAAGGCATCAGCAGGGGCAGCAGCAAACCCATGGGCTGTCCCAGATGGTCCTAAGCACAGTGACACACCGGACAAGTGTCAACGTACTTGACCACCTCTGTCCAGACACAAGGCCACCAAAACTCCCGGGTGATGAGGTGCAGAGTCTTGCAGAAGCCGAAATGTCCTGCTGGCTTGCTTTTATGGCACAATCTCAAGACTTCCTCCCCACAAGGACCAGCCAGCACATAGAGGCAGCCTCGATGGTAGAGAAGGCCATCCTGAAGTGTAAAGGGAGAAACGTCCCCTCTGCAGCATGCTGGGCTAACAGCAGGTCCCAGCTCTGGTAAAAGTTTGCAAACCCTAGAAACCACTGGATGCCCTTCCTGCTGCGAGGGGACTGCCAAGACAGCACTGCCTCCACCTTGAAAGTGTCTGTGGCCATGCCCTGGGCCGAAGTGCAGTAGCCCAAGAAGTCCACCTCTCTGAGGTCAAAGGCACACTTCTAGAGTTTAGCATACAGCCGGTGTTCCCAGAGCCTCTGGAGCATGGTGCGGACACAGGCATCATGGGCTAGGAGAGTAAATCAAAAAATAGCAAAATGGTCTAACTCTTTCATTACCTCATCCATACAACTGGGGTTGGTTACCATTAGGACCAGATCATCTGCATAAGCCTGCAGCTTCATCTGCCTTCCTTTTATCCTAATACCCTCAATACATGAGTTTCTCCTGATATTATTATTTAATGTCTCCAAGACCAACAGAAACAAAAGGGGCAAAAGCAGACAGCCGTGCCTAGTCCCTTTCTGTACTTGAAAAGGTTTAGTTTTCTCTGTGTTGACAATGACTCTGGCTAATTGCTTTTTATAAATAATCTCAATCCATTTTATAAAGTTGCCACCCGCATTAACTTTACTTAGACATTTCATCATAAACTCCCACCTGACATTGTTAAAGGCCTTTTCAAAATCAATAAATATCATAAGAAGCTTTCGATTAATATCCTTCTTGTGATACTCTATCACGTTTAGTGTATGCCTGACATTTTGCTACAGTGACAGGTTTAAGGATAAATAAAAATAAGACTGCGATGTTGACAATGAACCTCTCAGAAGGGGAAAAGATAGAAATTATGGAGAAGACGGGGTTTAAAATCAAAAAAGAAATAAAATACTTGGGAATAATTATTACAACCAAATGTGGACTTATTTAAGAATAATTATGAGGAAAAGTGGCAGGAGATAAAAAAAAAAAAAGGAATTGGATAGGTGGGAAAAAATAAAACTATCTTGGCTAGGAAAAATCTCAGCTATTAATACGAATATCCTTCCAAAGATTCTCTTTTTATTTCAAAACTTGCCCATTATTAGAAATGATGTTCCATTCAAAACTTGGCATCAGGATCTCTCCCAATTTTTATGGAGTGGTAAGAAACCTAGAGTAAGGTTGAAGACAATTCAGGATAAAGTTAAGAGATGGGGACTGGCTATGCCTAACTTGAAACTTTATTTTGAAGCTTGCTGTTTTGTTTGGCTAATGGATTGGTTTTTCTTAAAAAATAAGGAAGTATTATCTTTGGAGGCGGCGGGTTTAAGATTCAGGTTTCATGCTTACTTATTTCATGACAAAGTCTATGTCCATAAGGATTTTGAAAATCATTTCATCCGTAAAGTTCTACTATGTATCTGGAATAAGTATAAAGAGATTCTATGTAGAAATATCCTGTTATGCACCTCCACAAACGAAGCTTATTTCAGATGGGAAAGATTAGATAAAAACAGGTGGATAACATATGGCGAGCTAATCAAAACTGCAAAGGATACAGGTAATATTGAATTTAAGACGAGGGAGGAATTAATGATGGAAGGTTATGAATATGGATGGTTCCTTTACAGACAACTTTAAAAAAGGTTCATAAAAGACAGAAGTAGTAAAGGCATCGGACAGTCTTTACTGGGAAAGATCTTAGGAGAGAACCAACCAAAGATATCTCAATTTTATGATCTATTGTTAAAATTTCACCAGGAGGATGAGGCCATTAAAGTGAACATGGTAAAGTGGGCCATTGATTTAAAGCAAACCATACCACTGGAGCAGTGGGAGAAAGCCTGGTCCTACCGTATTAAATATTCCCTCAGTTGTGATTTAAGAGAAAACTTCCAGAAGATGCAACACTGCTGGTATCTGACACCTGTGAAACTAGCAAAGATGCAGAAAAGTATTAGTAAAAAATGTTGGAAGTGCCATAAAAAGGATGGCACCTTCATTCATATGTGGTGGCATTGTAAATTTGCTAAAAAAAAATTGGAATAACATACATAAGTTGGTCACCCAAATAGTACCACTTAATGAACGTATGGACCCCAAATTCTAGCTGTTAGGCATCGTGGACAATAGAAAAGCAGAAAAAAGGTACAGTAAGATCTTTTATTACATAACAACAACTGCAAGAATAGTTTATGCAGTAAAATGGAAAAGCAGTATTTGTCCTGATATGAAGGACTGGTAGTATAAGTTGCATGGTAGCAGACAAACTAACTTTACTTCTAAGAGGAAAGTCTTGGGATAAACAGAAAATAGTCTGGGAGCCTTTGATAAACTTTTTGCAGAAAAGTGAATATAGTGATCTATCTGTGAGGTTACTGGAATAATTTTGGATTTTTTTCTTCTTCTTTTGTAGTAAGATGATAATAGCCTCGGAAGAGGATAGATCCTTAGTTAGGAATATTTGAATAATGTAGCTCATGGCCTCTCCTTCATTAAGAAGGGCAGTAGAAGTAGTAATAAGATGAGCATGATAAATAAGTCTGTTTGGGTACAGCTTTGAGGTTGATATTGGAGCTTGTAATATAATACCTAGTTGAAGCTCTGGAAGTCACTATTATTTGTTTGTTTAATATTGTAATGTTGGGGAGGTATATGTAATGGGGGGGTGAGAATAATGAGGGGAGGGTTTTATTTGTAGTCTATGTCATATATGTTTTCCCATGTCTTGTATTTTTTTGTAAATTTTGTATTTTCTATTTAATAATTTTTTTAAAAAAATCATCTAAATAAATGATGACAAAGCAGTCCACATAGTCTCTGAACATGTCATTGATGAAATGTTGAAAGACGGTTGGGGCATTAAACAATCCAAAGGGCATGACAGTATACTCGTAATGCCCATACTGCGTCTGGAATGCCATCTTCCACTCATCCCTGGCCCAGATCCTCATCAAGTTGTAAGCCCCCCAGAGGTCCAGTTTGGTGAACACCTTGGCGTGGCAGAGCTGCTCCAGCAGCTTTGGGATAATAATAATAATAATAATAATAATAATAATAATTTTTATTTATATTTCCTGCCTCTCCCTACGGATCAAGGCAGGATTACAGGATAAAAATAATAATAATAATAAATTTTATTTGTATCCTGCCCCTCTGACAAGCAATCGGGGTGGCTAACAAAGATTAAAATTCCATACAGTATGTTAAAACAACCCCAAAACCAGAGAACCCATCCACCCCTTTAAAAAGTATTAAACCCATTCACAATTAAAACATACAACAATTAAACTAATTAGCTAATAAGCTAGTAAAGCAAGTAAAGCAGCGACAGCAGACACGAATGAGGGAGGGCAAGATGGGGGACTCCTAAGGCCAGGAAGTCTAGTCAGAAAAGGCCTGCCAGAAGAGATCCGTCTTGACAGCCTTTTTAAAGCTTAAGGTTGTAATCTGACGGATCTTGTCCAGCAGGCCATTCCATGATCTAGGAGAGGTTGCTGGGAAGGTCCTCTGCCAACAGCCTAGTTTTTATCAGCTGCAGCAAATTCCTCCCAGAGGACCAGAGTGTGCGGGGAGGATTGTATGGAAGGAGGTGGTCCTGGAGATAGATTGGGCCCAAGCCATTTAGGGCTTTAAAGGTAATAACCAACACTTATACTGGGCCCGGAAACTGATAGGCAGCCAGTGGAGAGACTTTAATACAGGTGTTATGTGGTCTCTCCTAGATGTTCCTGAAACCAATCTGGCTGCCATGTAACTGAGGTTTCTGAAGCACAAGGGTAGCCCCATGTAGAGCACACTGCAGAAATCAAGACGAGAGGTTACCAGCACATGCACCACACTCAAGATCCCTTACTTCCACGAAAAGGCGCAGCTGGCGTATCAGCCAAAGCTGAAAGCAGGCACTCCTGACCATCGCATTTACCTGGTTGGTCATCTGGAGTGACAGATCTAGGAGCACCCCCAGACTGTGAACACAGTCCTTCATGGAGAGCGTGACCCCATCCAGGACTGGAAGTTGTATCCCTATTCCTGGTTTCGGGGCTGCTACTGTGAGCACCTCTGTTTTTTCTGGATTCAATCTCAATCTGTTTTTCCTCATCCAGTCCATTACTGCTTTAAGACAATCACTGAGAGGAGAGACGCCATCGGGAGCCGAGGCTGATGACCGGGACATGGAGAAAATGAATACAGTGTATAATATACAAACAATAAAATAGTAAAGTCAAAACAACAATAATAAATTATAAGAAAATATAATATAATATAATAAATAAGAATAAAATAAAAATAAAATAAAATAAAATAAAATAGTCAATCGTCATCAGAGTCTAGAAATCCAGAAGATCAGATGGATAGGTCCACCAGAAGAGCTCCATCTTAAGTGCCTTCTTAAAAGCATCTAGCATAGTGATAAAATGGATCTCCTCCAGCAGGCTGTTCCATAATCTGGGGGCTGTGGCCATGAACAATCTATGGGAAGTAGAGTTCAATCTGGTTTTGTAGTGATCTAATAAATACTTCCCAGATGTTCTGAGAGTGTGGGGTGGATTATGTGGGGAGAGGCATTCCTTCAAGTAACTCAGGCCCAAACCATGTAGGGCTTTAAAGGTAATAACCAACACTTTGTACTGCAGCCAGAAGCTAATTGGCAGCCAGTGAAGAGATTTCAAAACAAATGTGATATGGTCCGACCTACATGTTCCGGTGACTAATCTGGCTGCCGCATTTTGAACCAACTGAAGCTTCCGAACTTGGTACAGAGTTTTTTGTGGGTTTTTCGGGCTGTGTGGCCATGTTCTAGAAGAATTTCTTTCTGACGTTTCGCCAGCATCTGACAAATGTCAGAAAGAAACTCTTCTAGAACATGGCCACACAGTCCGAAAAACCCACAAAAAACTATGGATGCTGGCCATGAAAGCCTACGACTTCACATTGGTACAGAGTTGCCCCATGTAGAGTGCATTACAGAAATCCAAACAAGAGATTACCAGGGCAAGTACTACTGCTTCAAGGTCCCTTTGGTCTAGGTAGGGATGCAGTTGGCGGATCAACTGAAGTTGATACCAAGCACTCCTGGCCATCGTATCCACTTGAGATGACAACTGTAAAGATGAATCCAGGAGTACTCCCAAACTGCGTACTTTGTCTTTTAGGGGAAGTGTGATCCCGTCGAGTACTGGTTGGCAAAACCAAGGGTACCTATCGAGAGTACCTCTGTTTTCTCTGGATTCAGCTGAGTTTGTTTTCCCTCATCCAACCCATTACCAACGCAATACAGTTATCAAGAGGAGCGATGCCATCCTTAGTCACTGCAGCAGCAGTTGGAGACATAGAGAAGTAGAGTTGGGTGTCATCAGTGTATTGATAACACTGCACCCCATGTCTCCAGATGATCTCACCCAGCAGCTTCATGTAAATGTTAAACAGCATGGGGGATAGAATGGCACCCTAAGGGACGCCAGATGTCAGCTCTCTTTTTGAAGAGTTACTATTGTCAGGTACAGCATGCCCACCAGTCTTCTTTCAGACATAAAGACAACTCCCAGACATAAAGTCAAAAAGGACAGCTTTATTGCAGAAAAGAAAACAGCGCAGACAGGTCGTGACTTCTTTGACGAATCTAAAGGCACAGTACATTAACACACTTTTATAGAATAGAACAAAGTCCCTTCCCATGGTCAAGTGGCAAACTGTGATTGGTCCAAGTTTCCCATGCCTTAAATAATAATAAATAATAAATAATAAATTTTATTTTTAGCCCGCCTCTCTGCAAAGCAATCGAGGCGGGTTACAACAATTAAAATAGTACAGCTAAAAACACATTCCCTCCCTCCAAATCTGCCCACCCACCCCTTAAAACAAGATTAAACCAAGATTGAGTTAAAACAAACAAACCATTAAAACCATTATGCTAAGGCCAACTGAACGATTGTGCCCATCAGACAAGATGAGAAACCCATCTCCTTATGACAGCTGTTATTCCGGGAAGGCCTGCCAAAAGAGATCCGTCTTTACTGCTTTCTTGAAAGCAGCAAGAGTGGTGATAAGACAGATCTCATCCAGCAGGCCGTTCCAGAGTCTGGGAGCGGTTCCGGAGAAGGCCCTCTGGGAGGTCTGAGACAGCCTGGTCTTTATTGGCTGTAACAGATTCCTCCCAGAGGACCGCAAGGCCCTTCACATGATGTAATGTCCTACTGTCCGGAAAATCCAACAAATGGCCAGGTGCATGTGAATCTACAGCTTCCCATCGGCCTTAGACAAAACAACTGTGAATCCCACATCTGCTTTTTGTTTGTGCACTTTGTTTATGTACTATGAAGCCTGGGACTAAGAACCCATGGCTATCAAAGCCAGCACAGATATGAGGCTAACTTAGGCACCATCTAACATATTAGATCTAAACCCATTAATCATTTAATGTCAAACAAATCCGTATATGTTTCAAACACTATACAATTAAACACTTCACCCACTTAATTATGAGGGTTTGAATCCAAGCAGCCGAGACTAGAAACTCCCCCACATTCCAGCTCCAAAGCCTTTCACTTTCCAGCTAGCCCATTTCTAGCTTTACAGTCATTAACCCCTTCAGCACATTTTCACAACCCATCTCTCTTATAAATTTTATCAACACCATTCTGGCAGGAAAGCATTAACCTAATGCGTTCCTGACAACTATCCCCCAGCATTACCATCTGGAATCTGCCCGAGAGGTAGGATCAGAACCACTGAAGAGCAGTGCCCCCAATACCTAACTCCCTCAGGTGTTCCAGATGGATACCACTGTTGTACTGCATTTTTACTGGAAGCCACCCCGATTGATCTCAAAGGGGTGGCTTACAGTTATTATTATTATTATTATTATTATTATTATTATTATTATTTGCCGCTGAGATGTCCAAGAGCACCAACAGGGTCACTCTTCCCCTGTCTATGCCCAGACGGAAGTCATCAACTAAGGCGACCATGGCAGTCTCAACTCCATATCCCACCCTGAAGCTGGTTTGAAATGGGTCCAGATAGTCAGCTTCTTCCAACACAGCCTGGAGTTGAAAGGCAACTGCCCTCTCAATCACCTTGCCCAAGAATGGTAAAAGAGAGACCGGTCTGTAATTATTTTTCACCAGGGGATCAAGGGAGAGTTTTTTCAAGAACGGTTTAACCACTGCTGGTTTCAAACTAGATGGAAATTCCCCCTCTCTAAGGGATGCATTATTGAAGAGTTGTAATAATATTTTTACTGCATCGCCTCCCTGGACTGTCAGCCATGATGGGCAAGGATCAAGAGGGCATGTTATCCTCCTTACACTTCCAAGAAGCTTGTCCACTTCATCAGTATTAACAAACTCAAAATGATCCAGTGTAACACAGTCCACAAAGTCTCTGGACATCTCTCTTATTGGTTCTGTTATAATGCCCGCATCCAGATCAGCCCTTATCTAAGAGATTTTATCTACAAAAAAAGTCATTAAAAGTGTCACAGCAGGCTTTAGTTGGTTCCAATAACGGGTTCAGGGTGGGAGGTAATTGAGTTAATTCCTTAACCACCATGAACAGTTCTGCTGGATGAGACTTTGCAGATGCAATACGTGTAGCATAGAAAGAATTCTTTGCTGCATCTATTGCCACTTGATAGGAATCCAACATGTTCCTATGACATGTCTTGTCAGATAAACGTCGATGTTTCCACCAGCAGCGCTCTAGTCGTTGTACAGCCCGCTTCATTTGGAAAGATTTTCCATGTACCAAGGTTTTTTGTTTGAAGCGGGATGAAAAAGATGCTCGGGAGCAATAATGTCTATAGCCCTGGTAAGTTCATTATTACAAGTATCAACCAAGACTTCGACAGAATCACCATCGTTCCCAACCATAAAACCCTCCAAGGCTCCCTGGAACCTTTTGGGTTCCATCAGCCTTCAAGGGTAGACCATTTTAATGGGTCCTCCACCCTCGAAAGGAATATGGGTAGTAGCCTTTAGTCCAACTTGACTAGGAAATGATCCGTTCATGACAGGGCGGAAGTCTGGATTATCTCAGCCCACAGATATTTCTAATCCGTACTAAAGACCACATCAAGTGTATTACCAGCACAATATGTTGGACCCATGACTAATTGAGACAGGCCCATGGCTGTCATGGAAGTCATGAAATCATGGATCAAAGGCAATGGATACCATTTCCGATGGTGATCCAGTTGAGTCCTCAGTAGTCATTGCAGAGGCGCAGCTCCCCACACTTCTTGTGCCCAAACAAGATGGGTGCACCAGCAGGAGACTTATAGGGACGGATGAACCCCTTCTGGAGGTTCTTCTCCAGAAAGTCCCTCAGAGCCACCAGCTCAGCCTCCAAGAATTAGTAGAGGCGCCCCGCCGGAATAGGGGCCCCTGGCACCAGGTCAATGGCAAAGTCATACGATCAGTGTGGTGGGAGCTGGTCCACCTCCTTCTTATCAAACACGTCAGCAAAGTCCTGGTATTTTGCCAGCAATGTGACCAAACAGTCCTGGGCCTCTGCTGCTACTGCCACTGGGATCCGCTCCAGCCAACAGTGTTCTTGGCAGTACTCTGAAGTGAACATGACTTCTCGACAGGCCCAAGAGATGTGTGGGTCATGCCTCTAGAGCCAGGGCATTCCTAAGACTAAAGGGAAATGAGGTATGGCGGTCAGCAGAAACTGGATCTCCTCCACATGGCCCTGAATCTCGAGGTGAAGTGCGGGCGTCTGGTGTGTCACAGGGCCAGACCAGAGGAGCTGTCCATCAATGGTCTCCACTGGTCTGGGCTCAGCTAGGGCCTCCAGAGGGATCCGGTGGCACTTCGCAAAGCCCAATTCCATAAAATTGTTCAAGGCCTGTTATGGCTTCTATGGGGAGGAGCTCCGCAGTAGACAACCTGAGGTTGGCAGTCACCAGCAATGGGTCCTTTCGGGGAGCAGAGCTAGAGGAAATGGGTCCAAGAGACTCTCCCAGGTGGTGATCTTGCTCTACACCTGGGAGGGCCCATTTCCCTGCATGTTCCTTGGTGGGACATTCTCGGGCAAAATGTCCCTGGAGGCCACAGTATAGGCAGAGACCCTCTCTCCTCCTGCATTCCTCTCGGTGGTGGTGAGTCGAGCCCGAGCCCCTCCCAGCTGCATGGGTTCCTCAGCCAACCTGGGGGGCACCTCAGGGGGCACGGCTGGAGTCAGGTTCGCAGGACTAGAGAGTGGTAGGAGGACACTCCATTGAGCCTGCCTGTGAGCTGAGAGATGGCAGTCTATCTGGGTGGCCTGCTGGGTCAGCAAGGCCAAAGTAGCGGTGGGGGGCAGAGCGAGCCAGCTCATCCAACACCAGATCCGAAAGCTCGAAACGGAATTGAGCTTGCAAAGCCAAATCATTTCTCGACAGGTCCTGGGCCATCAGGCAGAAGCCCATGGCATACTCTGCTACTGTCCCCTTGCCTTGCTGGAGAGTCCTGATGTGGTGCTTCGCAGTCTTAGGCTTCACAGGATCCCCCCAAATAGCTTGCATTTCCTCAATAAATTCCTGCAAGCTATGAGGAGAGGGCTCTCTTGCAGGAGGTAAGGAGTAGCCCAGAGAGCAAACTGATAATAAAGGCTACCTTATGAGAGTCCGTGGGGAAGTCTTCCCCTCTGATTTTGAAATGCAGTTTGCAGCTAGCCAGAAAACTATCCAGCATTGTCATTTCTCCAGAAAACTTTTCAGACAGAGCTACCAGGCATTTACTTTGTTGAGCCAAAGGGTTAATTTGGCCCTGGAGGGCAGCCAAATTCTGAGTAAGCTACTCCACCTGGGTGGAGAGTTGCAGATTCCTCTCTACAAGTCCCTCCATACTGGCCTGCTATCAGCGTAATTAGTGGCCAGAGGTTATTCTGTTCTGGAAAGCGAACAGGAGGGCTGATAGCAGAGGCAAAGGGCAGTCCAAAGCAAGGTCCGAGTTACCAATCGGGGGGGGGGGGGGTGTTAGCCAGCGACAGGCTCAAGCAGTCCAAAGGTCTAGGATTCCAGAGAAGCAGAGTGGCAAGATAGTCTGAAGGTTGAGGGTTCCAGTAGTCCAAGATAAGTCAGCAGTCTGAAGGTCAAGGGTTCAGGACAAGAAACAAGGAGAACCAGAGACTGAGGCTTTCGCTAGGAAGCTCAGATAACCTCTGGCATCAAGGCAGCGCTTCCGCACCTGCTTAAATTCCTGAGCTGCAGAAGCTCGGCTGGGGCTGATTACCTTGGTGTTTTTCATAAAGTCTCCTTGTGCGCCGAAGGCCTGCCTTTTCTGCTTGATGCTGGCTGAAGGTAGGCACAGTCCCTTGATCCTCCTCCATGTCCAAAGATCTTGCTGCTGGGAGGCTTGGCTACAGAGCCTCTTGGGATGCCAAGAGACTCTGCTGGAGCTGGCAAAGAAGAGCTAGGGCCCAACCACTGCAGGCTCAGGACCCCAAGGGGGTTCTGGCTCATCCTCTTCATCCTCATCCAGGCAGGGCATGACATCAGCAAGTCCCAATACAGCTCATAAAGCTAAAGCAGGACGCCAAATGTGAAAGCTCCTTTTTGCTGTGGCTTCTCATTAACTTCTGAACTCCTCTTCCCACCAGATTCTAAAGGCTGCTGATTCCCCTTGTCTTTCCTGCATGCCAGTACTTTGACTGAAAGCCCCCCTGCTGCCTCCTTTTCCCTCACCTCTCTCAGGCAGGGCATACTGCCTACTTTGGGAATCATTGATCTAGAAAAATTGTGGCATACACTGGACATCCATCAAGCTCTGAAAAAATATTTTGAACATACCCATCATTTCTGGGTATCTGATCCTAAGTTTATATATTTTCAACCCTCCAAGATGGGTAAGGTGTTGTCTTCCACCCTGGCAAGATGGATAAGGGCCATATTACCATATGCTATTTCTCATCTAGGTCACCAGCATTAGAGGCAGTTGTTACTCATTCCACACGTGATGCTGATACTTTTGCTGCCTTCTCTACTAATGCTCCTTTTTTAGACATTTGTAGAGCAACTACAAAGACTTCCCTTTCCACATTTGTAAGTCACTACTGTTTGGATACCTTCACATCAGCAGAGGCCTCCATCAGAAGACATATATTGCAGCCTGTGCCTAAACAATCACCCTTAGTTCACCTGGCATTGTTTTGGGAACTTGAACAGAAGCCCTAATATGACACCTGAAATGTCTGCCTTTGAATGCAGTTCATCTGACACTTGCACTTAAGAGTATCTAGGCCAGGGGTAGGCAACCTTTCCCCTTTAAGGGCCGAGGGACTTCAGCTCCCAGAATCCCATGAGCTATTGGCCAACATGGGACTATTGGCCAACATGGCTGAGGCTTCTGGGAGCTGAAGTCCTTCGGCCCTTAAAGGGGAAAGTTTGCCTACCCCTGATCTAGGCGCTTGTCTACACAATTAAAATACTCCTCATTCTTTTGGAATAGAATTTGATCCCTTCACATGTGATCCAGAGGAATTCTTGTTTTGTGGTGGTGGTGGTGATTTTCCCCTTTTGTTTTTGGTGCATCTTCCTCTGAAAGCTCAGTCACAGAACTTCCACAATATATCACTGCTGCTCCCCCTTTGATTTTTGGCCAAAGGATGAAGGCCTCTCTTCCATGCTCTCCCCATAGGTCTACACGCTATAGCCATTCTATGTCCCAGTATTGGGGAAAGGGTGGGAAATTGATTGATTGATTCATTGATTGATTAATTAATTAATTAATTATATCATCCTCCTTCTTCCCTCTTCAGTCTACCTTCCACATTTGGAGCTTTGACTTTTGCAGATCTGATTATTTGCAGATAAGGTTTGATTAATTATGTTCTCTCTAGGAATCTCTAGGTCTTCCAGTGGAACAGTAAGTTCAATTAAGAACATGTTTTATTCATCACACTGGGGTTGCATGTAAAGGTGATTAATTTATTTAAACAAATTTTGGTTTTTGCATTTTATTATCTTGCAGTTTATTATAACACAATTTATTACTATCAGTTTACATTGATGTATATGTTATCTTACTTTGTCTAATTTACCTTATCCCATTACGATTTATGC
This sequence comes from Phrynosoma blainvillii, assembly GCA_026167975.1. Lineage (NCBI taxonomy): Eukaryota > Metazoa > Chordata > Lepidosauria > Squamata > Phrynosomatidae > Phrynosoma > Phrynosoma blainvillii. The sequence goes on along the minus strand of JANUYF010000011.1, from coordinate 15,860,230 downwards.
ATTGTATTTTCTTGCATTTTACCATGTTTGCTGTTAACTGTTTGATATGGGCAATTGACTAGTCAACAAACTTTTAAACTAACTTTCAGGGGTAGCTGTGTTGGCCATTTAGCAAATTCGAACAAAAATCCATCAGTGATACCTTTATTGGCCAACTGTTACCTCTACGTCCAGCAAAATATTCCTGATGCAAAAACATGGGAGACTTCTTGAGGAATCCACTGTTCTCTGCTACAAAGAGGCCTGTGGCCTCACTGGAATGGAGACAGATTGGATTTCAAAAGAGGGGTCCCTGCTCAGATGCAAATAGATTTTAAATTTCCTTAAATTTGCAAATCTCCCTATAGCCACAGGGCCAGGAAGAGGAGGAGCTTGCCTACAAAAGATATCCTCCCCACCACATACCATCTTAACTAAAGACTACACAACATGTAGGCATTTAACTAACATCTCCAATTGTTTTTTCTCCTATTTGGTTTGTAACATCTTGCCTGATGAAGAAGCCCATGGAGCTTTGAAAGCTTGCAACAAGTATATTGTACATTTTGGTTGATCAATAAAGGTATCACTGGTAGATTTTTGTTTGAATTTTTTAAGAGGCAAGGGGACTGGGAAAGGCACCATCTGAACCCAGATTCTGCCTCCTTAGCTGAGCCGAATAACAGTGGAGAACCAGGCAGGCAAGTGGAGAAAGGAAGAAGGTAACCATCCATCTCTGCCCTCCCCCAACCACGGAGGAAGAAGTGAAGGAACTAAAGGAGGGATGGGGATGGGGATGGACTAAAGGAGAGAGGACACAAGGGAAGGGAAGGAGAGAAACTCAGGGAGGCATAAGGGGATGAGTAGAAAAGCAAACAAACAACAACAGGAAGAATAATATAGGGAGAGAAACAGCAACTGGGCAGCAGCAGTAGTGGTGGGTGTCACTGACAGGAGTGAATTGTGCCACCATAACTAACATTGGTTGGCACTGCACATCGGGAGGAGTAAGTGGCCCTCCTTGTGTAACCCCATCACCTAGTAACCCCTATGATGAGACACCACAAGTGAGACACAGGCAGGATCAGAGCATTAACAGAAAGGGAAGGAGGGAGAGATAAAGGGATATCACATTTGCAAGATTAGCCAAGGGCATAAGAGAGATGACAAGACAAATAGCAGACAACCTTAGAAAGGCAAATAGCATCCAAAGCAGCATTACACATAAGATAGGGATGTGGAATGTGAGGAGCATGAGCCAAGGGAAGCTAGACATATAAAAATGGAAATGCAATGCATGAACATAGCATACTGAGGGTGAGTGAGTTAAAATAGACAGGAATGGGCCACTTCGAATCAGACAACTACACAGTGCTCTACTCAGGGAATGAAAAGACAAGAAGTAATGGGGTGACTTTTATACTAAGAAAAGATGTGGCAAAAGCAGTCGGTGGATACAATGCAAAATCAGACCGAATCATTTCAGTAAGGCTCCATGGTAAACCCATGAATATCATCATAATACAATTATATGCACCAACCACAGAGGCAGAACAGGAAAAAATTGATAGATTTTATGAAGAAATTAACAGCACACCAACACAGGATGTCAAGCTGATCATTGGAGATTGGAACACAAAATTTGGAAGCAAAGAAGAATCAAAAACACTAGGCAGATTTGGATTAGGCAGAAGAAATGAAGCAGGTGAGCATCTGATAGATTTTTGTGAAGCCAATAACCTATTAATTGCAAACACATTCTTCATACAACCAGAAAGAAGGCTATACACATGGACATCACCAGATGGTCAACAGAAAAATCAAATAGACTATATAATTGGAAGCAAAAGTTGGCGAAACTCTATACTGTTGGCCAAGACTAGACCAGGCACCAACTGTGGCACAGATCACGAACTACTCATATCAAAAATAAGAGTAAGACTCAAGAAGAAAACAAAACCAGTGATTATACCAAAATATGATCTAAATAATATTTCAACAGAATTTACTGACAACATAAGAAACGGATTTGCATTACTAAGCATAATAGACAGAGAATCAGAGGAACTAAAAAAGAGAAAAAAAACATGGATGACAGGAAAAAAAAACCCACAAGCATTTGCTATGCTATGGGTGGCACGCCTATCCTGGGTACGAAAAGGAAAAAAATAACAAAGAGTTAAATAATCATTGTATTAGGACAGGGGTAGGCAACCTAAGGCCCAGGGGCTGGATGCAGCCCCCCAAGGCCTTTGGACTGGCCCCAGGCTGATCCTGCTGCTGCCGCCGCCCCCTGCTGCCTGCCATGATGATATTGATTATTGTTGTTATTACTTGTTCTTGGGGTTTTCTTGGCAAAATCTCCACAGGGGTTTTGCCATGGCTTTTCTGGGGCTGAGAGAGAGTGCATGCATATTTTAAAATTTATTTATTTATTTATTTATGGTGCTTCGGACCCCCGATTGTCTGAGGGACAGCAACCCGGCCCCCGGCTCAAAAAGGTTGCCTACCCCTGTATTAGGAGGTCCTTGATAACCGTATGAAAAAGATATAAACACAGTATAATTAAGAAAATACCTAATTGAATTTCACCACAGTAGATATTCCAAAGAAAAGAAATGATTCACAGAGGGAATTGGCTTACTTACAAAAATTTGTTAATAAAACAGAATGGGGAACTAAAATTGAAATCTCATGAAGAATTACTAAAAGAAGGCTACGAATTAAATTGGTTCCCATACAGGCAAATTCTAGAATGATATATTGGATAAAAAACTTTTTAGGTTTACAGACAAAGATGAAGAATCAGAAATTAGCAAAACTATTATTCAAGAACTAAAAGGGTTAATTGGGAAAATATACAGTAGTTTGGTGAAAATGAAACTGGAGGATGACGTAGTCAAGGAGGTCACAGTAAAATGGGCAACAAATGTTGGACATACATTGGAAATGGCCAGATGGGAAAAAGTGTGGAGAAAAATAAATAAATATGCAGCATCACAGAGATTAAGGGAAAATTATTATAAAATTTATTTCCTTTGGTATCTAACTCCAGAAAAAAAATGAAGAATAGACAAAAATAAGGATAATTTGTGCTGAAATACAAAGAGCAACCAGGTACTTTTTATCACTGTTGGTGGTCATGTAATGTCAGGGATGATGGGAGTTGTAGCTCTTCACCTCTGGCTCTAACTCACCACCTTGTTACGCAGCAGAGCTGACCAGCTTTGATCAGTGTTTGATGCTTCTTTCCCAAGCAGCAGAGTTTCAGAGAATAGGCTGAAGACCCTGACAAACTCTCCAAGCCTTCTCACTCTTCTTCCTGAGATGTCTTCAAACTTCTCCAGGATTCCTCTGGCTCTTGTATCTTCCCTCAAGACACCAGACAACTCAGTAGTCTTATATAAAAGATCTACTTTATTCTACTATATACATAAATACTATATGCCCTACAAATCACAATCTCTACACTTCACAATATCTCCAAACCTACTCCACAATGTACATTAGCAAACATTGCAATTTATAGCCATTGTTAGACACCACCCACCAGTCAGTTTCCACCCAGTGGGTGTGTACATACATCTTGATTGGTCCACATAGATCATCCCATACCTAAGACCAACCCAAGTGTTTCATCACTTTACCTTGACCACTTAATGAGTCTCAGGTGTTTGCAATCTATCACAGGTGTTCTCAATGTACCTTCTATAACTTTGTCCTTGGCTCTCAAGGCTTCTTAATTATATTATCTTTTTCACCTGTGTATCTTCCTGATTGCTCCTGCTTAGTCACTTTGACATTCACATACATATTTTTATTTCTATTACTGTATATCCCATGTTGCTTTTTCCTTAACATGTAAAAGGGTAAGAAAATATTGGAACATGGTCAATGATACAATATGTGAAATATTAAATATTAGGATACAAAGTCGACCTGAAATGTACTTGCTAAATATGGTTAAGGATGAGCTAGAGAAAGACTATGGGAAATTCTCTTTTACGCAACCACAATGGCGAGGATAACTTTGGTGTAAAAATAGAAATCTGGAGATATCCCTAACAAAAAAGAATGGTTGGAGAAATTGTATGATGCTAAGGAAATGGATAAGTTGACATTATTATTAAGAGAAGAAACAGCAAATAAGGTGGACAAGGATTGGTTGAAAGTAACAAGTTATTTAAAAAAGGTGTGGGGGGATAAATCATAAGGGGATATGTAATAGGCAATATCTCTCTCCATGGGAAAATTTTACGATTTTGATAGAATCATAGAATCATAGAGTTGGAAGAGACCACATGGGCCATCCAGTCCAACCCCCTGCCATGCAGGAACTCACAAATCATCCCCGCCAGATGGCCATTCAGGCTCTGTTTAAAGACCTCCAAAGAAGGAGACTCCATCACACTCCGAGGGTGTGTGTTCTATTGTCAAACAGCTCTCACTGTCAGGGAGTTCCTCCTAATGTTGAGGTGGAATCTCTTTTCCTGTAGCTTGCATCCATTGCTCCAGGTCCTATTCTCTGGAGCAGCAGAAAACAAACTTGCTCCATACTCAGTATGACATCCCTTCAAATATTTAAAGAAGGCTATCAAATCTCCTCTTAACCGTGTCTTCTCCAGGCTAAACATACCCAGTTCTCTAAGTCATTCCTCATAGGGCATGGTTTCCAGAAACTTCACCATTTTAGTCGCCCTCCTCTGGACATGCTCGTTTTTCAACATCCTTTTTGAATTGTGGTGCCCAGAACTGGGCACAGTATACCAGGTGGGGTCTGACCAAAGCAGAATACAGTGGTACTGTACTATTACTTCCCTTGATCTAGATACCATACTTCTATTGATGCAGCCTAAAATTGCATTGGCTTTTTTAGCTGCAGCATCACACTGTTGACTCATGTTCAACTTGTGGTCTACTAGGACTCCTAGATCCCTTTCACACATAGTCTTGTTAAGCCAGGTGTCCTCCATCTTATATCTATGCATTTCATTTTTTTTAATTTTTTATTTATTTTTGTGGTTTTTTTGCCCTAAGTGTAGTATCTTACATTTCTTTGTGTTGAATTTCATTTTGTTAGCTTTGGCCCAGTTTTCTAATCTATTAAGGTCATTTTGAATTTTCATCCTGTCTTCTGGGGTATTAGCTATTCCTCCTAATTTGGTGTCATCTGCAAATTTGAGAAGCATGCCCCCTATTCCTTCATCTATTCTAAATCATTGATAAAGATGTTGAATAGCACTGGGCCCAGGACAAAACTCTGTGGCACCCCACTGGTCACTTCTCTCCAGGATAAAGAGGAGCCATTGCTGAGCAACATTTGGGTTGGTCAGTCAACCAATCCACCTAACAGTTGTATTGTCTGACCCACACTTTGCAAGAATATCATGGAGGGCCTTGTCAAAAGCCTTACTGAAATCAAGATATGTTATGTCTACTGCATTCTCTTCATCTAGCAAGCTGATAATTTTATCAAAAAAAGAGATCAGATTAGTCTGGCATGACTTGTTTTTGAGAAACCCATGTTGACTTTTAGTGATTATGGCATTCCCTTGTTCACAGACTCTCTGTTTAATGAACTGTTCTAGAATCTTTCCCAGTATTGATGTCAGACTAACTGAGTGATAATTGTTGGGATCCTCTTTTTTCCCCTTTTTGAAGATGGGGGACAATGTATGCCCTCCTCCAGTCTGCTGGGACTTCTCCTGTTCTCCAGGATTTCTCAAAGATTATTGCCAGGGGCTCTGAGATTACATTTGCCAGTTCTTTTAATATCCTTGGATGTAATTCATCTGGTCCTGGAGACTTAAATTCATTTAGGTTAACCAGGTATTTCCCCTCTTGTGTCCTCTGCTCCATTTTCCTCAGGTTGAACACCCTTTCCTTTTGTGAGAAGACTGAGGCAAAGAAGGTGTTGAATAGTTCTGCCTTTTCTCTGTCCCGTTAGAATTTCTCCATCTTCTCTGCACAGTGGCCCTACCATTTTGTTCTTCTTTCTTTTGCTATGACTATACCCAAAAAAGCCTTTTTTATTGTCCTTAACCCTTCTAGCAAGCCTGAGCTCATTCTGCGCTTTGGCTTTCCTGATTTTACCCCTACATGTGCTAGCTATTTGTCTGAATTCCTCTTTAGTGATTTCACCCCTTTTCCATTTCTTATACATCTCCCATTTAAAACTTAATTCAGTTGAAAGTTATTTTGTCATCCAACCGGTTTCTTGAGACATCTCCTATTTTTCCTTCTCATTTGAACAATTTGAGATTGTGCCTTCAGTATCTCCCTTTTGAGAAACTCTCATCCATCCTGAACTCCCTTCTTTAGTACTCCTGCCCACAGGATCACACCCAGTGTTTCCCTAAGTTTGTTGAAATCAGCTCTCCTGAAGTCTAGAATGAGTGTTTGACTATGCCTAGCTTTTCCTTTCCACTGTATAAGAAACTCCAGGAGAACGTGATCACTCCCACCTAAGGATCCCACCACTTGCACCCCATTGACCAGGTCACCCCTGTTGGTTAGGATCAGATCTAAAATAGCTGATCCTCTTGTTGCCTCTTCCACCTTTTGGACAAAGAAATTGTCTTCGAGGCAAGTGAGGAATTTGCTAGACCTTGAAGTACTGGCTGAGTTTGACTTCCAGCAAATGTCAAGATAGTTGAAGTCACCCATCACTACTACATCTCTCCTTTCTGAGTATGTGGTCATCTGTTCTAGAAAGGCATCATCCAATTCCTCAGTCTGACTTGGGGGTCTGTAGTAGCCTCCCACTATAACATCCCTGTTGTTTCCTTACCCTTCAATTTTTGTCCAGATGCTCTCTACCTGATTTCCAGGATTTTAGACCTGTCTCTCTTCACAGGTGTAAACATCCCTGACATATAATGCTATTCTGCCTCCTTTCCTGTTTGGCCTATTTCTCTGAAAAAAGGTTATACCCCTCTATTCCTACATTCCAATCATGAGACTCATCCCACCAGGTTTCAGTGATGCATATTATATCATCTTTGTTTTGTTGTGCTAGGAGTTCAAGCTCATCTTGTTTATTTCCCATGCTCTGTGCATTAGTGTAGAGACATCTAAGAGCATGGGTCCTCCCCATTTGCTGCCTGTGTGAGGTTTTTTGTTGTTGGGCCTTTGCATCATTTGCCTTGTTCCCTCTATAACACTTTGACTATTACCTCCAGCCTATGATGTACCTCTGCCTTCCAAGATACCTTCCAAGATACTGTCTCCCTCCCCCATATGACTCAGTTTAAAGCTCTTCTGATCAAATGAGATTATTGGCAAAAATGCTTCTGCCAACTGGTGTGAGATGAAGCCCATCTCTTGCTATAAGTCCACCCTCATGGAACCGCAGCCCAAGAATCCAAATAGTTCTTGGCGGCACCATCTACAGAGCCAGTTATTCACGTCTGCTATCTTTCTCTCCTTTCCTGGACCATGCCCTTCAACTGGGAGAAGAGATAACAACCAGTGCATCCAGCTCTTTCAAGTTCCTACACAAAGCCTCATAATCCCTTTTGATATTTTGAAGACTATGCCCTGCAGTATCATTGGTTCCCACATGGACCAAGAGGAAAGGTAATGGTCAGTAGGCTTGACAAGTCTTGTCAGTCTCACTATCACATCACAGATTTTTGCCCCAGGGAGACAACACACCTCCTGGGACATCTTGTCAGGCCCACAAACCACTGCTTCTGTACCCCTCAACAAGAGGCATCTTATTTCATTATACACATATACGTTTGTTGACAAATTTATGTTAGTCTAAGCAGACAATTATAGAAGGTTAAAATACTAAATGAAAATATTCCAATATATAGGACAAATGAAACAAGTTTTTTTTTCTTTTTCAATATCTACTAGTTAGCATACTAAAACATATATAGCTATATGTATTAAGATACATACATGGAATAGCAGGTATAGATGTAAGTATATTTGTTTTTCTCTATTATTTTCAACTAATTTGTCACAAATGCATCTACCAAAATTGTCTTTGTTTATTCTTACGTTATGTATAGTGTCCTATATTTCATGTTTTATTATGAAATTGTTTTTAATCAATAAAATTTCGAAATAAAAAAAAAGAAAGATTGAGAAGGAGGAAGAATGTGAAGGTTAGAGGATGTGAGAAGGTATGAGGATGTTTGGAAAGTAACAGAGTGAGAGAAGTAGCAGGAGGATTAAATGTAGAAGGAAAGGAGTTTAAAGAAAGAACTTAAGGAAAGGGGAAAAGAAATTACAGAGAAGAGAGGAGAGGAAAAAGACAACAGTGGAGTATGGATAGAAGTAGAGCTTAGGTGGGAAGAAGAACTAAAGAATGGAGACATGGTTAAGAGAAAGATGAAGAATATGAATGAAGAAGGATCAGAAGAGAAAGGCGAATGACTGAAATAGATTGTAGGATTGCATAGTTATAATCACAGAATCATAGAGTTGGAAGAGCCCACAAGGGCCATCCAGACCAATCCCTTTCTGCCATGCAGGAACTCTCAATCAAAGCATCCCCGACAGATGGCCATCCAGCCTCTGTTTAAATAGAACAAGTAAAGAATTAGAGGATGCACATCAGTACAAATGTACGTATATATGTATGTGATGTTATTTTTGTTAGGTTTAAATGGGATATAGAGTCAATGTTAAAATGTTGAAATGTAAAAGATGTGTGTCTGTATTTTTTTATGTTGTGAAAAGTTGTTTTTTTGAGAGCTAGATTTACAGTTTATCAGTCTCAGGTGTGATTTAGCCAAAACAGGAGGCTAACAGGACTCCATTTTATGGGAAAGAAAGTTTGTTTATATTATGGTTTATGTAAACACATTTTTGTTATGGGAAATGTAGTCACATGATTTGTTATTGTAATTAAGGGTTGGACTAGTACACGTCACGTAATATCACCCAATCAGCTTGTAAAGGTTACACCCAGAAAGGTGGAGTCTTGTGGGACTGAGGGCTGAGAATCAGAAAGCTATTCACTTGTTTTTTGGCTCTTGAACTATAATGAACTAATAAAACCATTCTTTTGGTAATGCTACTAACACATCTTGAATCATGTAGCAGATAGATTTTATTCCTGCTTAGCCAGCTTTGGCTAAAGTAGAAATGTTATTATTATTATTATTTGTTTTTTGTTTTTGTTCTTTTACAATAAAGAAGCTTTGCTGAAAGTTCCAGGTTTGGATGTTTGGTTTTAAAGGACTGTTTTCAACACTCCTACAACATTATTTTTAACATGTGGTAGCAGAGGATGGTTCTGATCCACGACACCTTGCTGCAGAACCTGGAGTTTAAAAAGCAACTTTTTTTTTCCTGTCCTGGCCAGCGGGGACCCGCGGAAGGCTAGGAGGAGGCAGCAAACAGACGGGCTGGAATTCCAGGCTTGATTTATGGCAGCAGCTCTACAGCCGGGAGCCGCGGAGGCAGGAGCCTGGATTTTTTCACGTCTGATTTATGGCATAAGCTCCACAGAGGACTGTAAGTAGAAAACCTCCCTTATCTCAAGGCAATTAGTTTAAATGGACTGTTTCAAAGCTGTCTCAAAGCTGTAAAGCAGCAAGAAAAGCAGCAAATTAGCCGGAGGCTGTGAAAAGCTGCAGTTTAAAGAGGCAGAGTCCTGGAGGAAGGCACCCGGGAGGGGCCGTCAATTTTAAGACTTGTGCTGGACTATTTTAAAATTAATTAATGATGGAACAAGCCCGGTTTCCAAAGCTAAACACGGAAAATTATGCATCTTGGAATGTTTATGCGAGATCTCTTTTGATAAGGGAGGGTTTGTGGCAATCTGTGCAGGCTGGGTTGGGGGCTGCTCCGTCTGCAGCTGACCAAGACCGAAATTCTCGAGCTGTAGCCACCCTCCTACTCCTCTTATCTGAGGGGCAATTAAATCTTGTAAAAGATTTTACTTCAGCAAAAAAAATATGGGACACTTTGGCTAGAATTCATCAGTCCTCTTCTGATCTAGCAAAGATGATTTGGGCAAAGCGATTGTTTTCATATAAAATGGGAGACAAAGATTCTACAGAGACTCATGTTCATAAAATGAGAGATTTGTTTGCCCAGGTTCAAACAAGGGACATTGCCCTAGATGAAACCCTCAGAATTTACATTCTCCTGGGTTCCCTCAATGAATCATATGATAATATACTGTTAGGATTGCAAGCATTGCCTGCTGCTCAATTAACTATGGAATTGGTCTGTGAGAGAATTTTACAAGAAGCTGAAAGGAGGAGGTTTGAGGCAGAGCAACGAAAACAGGGGTCTGCAACTACAAAGCCTCACAATGTCCCAGAGGGAACTCCGAAAGAGATGCAAACTGAAAAAGCTGCAATTTCAAAGGGAAAAATGTGCTTCTATTGTAAAAAATTTGGACATTTAAGAAAAGACTACAGAAAATTAATTGCAGATACCAGAAGGGGGCAGCACCAACAACAGCAGCAGTCACAGCAGCAGCAGCAGCCACGTCCCCCTGGTGGACAAAAGAAACACAGTGCTAACCAGGGATTTGTTGCCACAATTCAAAGCCGAGATGGTGTGCCCCAAATTCAGCCACACACAGTATGGCTTTTGGACAGTGGAGCTTCCACCCACATGGCAAACAAAATTAAACTGTTCCAGAATAGAAAACCAGGTAATGTTTTTTCTGTTGCTTTGGCAGATGGACAAGGGCCAAAAATTGAAGAAATGGGAACTGTTTGCATTCCAAGTTTTGATACCAATTTTGATGATGTCTTATATGTACCTACATTGCAAAATTGTTTAGTTAGTGTGTCAGCTTTGACCTCAGATGGGTACAAAGTGAATTTTGAGGGGGATGAATGTTTAATCTTTAAAGATGGTAAATTTTGTGCTAAAGCCATTAAGAAAGACAAGCTGTACCACATGATAGACAGAGAAAGCTGTGCAGTCGCACAAAATAAGCCTTTGCATGAAAATTGCATTCATTATTTTCACAGAGTGATGGGTCATGCTGGTTTTCCAAATCTTTTGAAATTAAAGCAGGTTTGTCCTGAGTTTAAAATGTCACCATGCTCAAACCACTTGGAGTGTTCAGTTTACAGCAGGATTAAGCTGAAGGCTTATCCTGTGGCAAAAAGAACAAAACTTAGAGCCCAGAGGCCATTTCAATTTCTGCACTGTGATCTTGCTGGGCCAATTGACCCCCCCTCTCAGGGAGGGTGTAAATATTTCATGGTGATTGTGGATCGCTTCACAAGGTTTTCTTATGTGATTCTTTTGAAAGAAAAGGGTGAAGCAGGGGAAAAGTTCAAAGAATGGGTGAACATGATAGAGAGACAGTTTAACTACAAAGTGGGAACTTTGGTCACAGATAGAGGAGGAGAATTCTTGGCTACTCATTTGACTAATTGGCTAAGAAAAATGGGAATTAGACATTTTACTACTAACCCATCTTGTGCGGCTGAAGATGGTCTGGCCGAACAAAAAATAGCCATTCTGAGGCAAATAAAAGATTGTATGATGCTTGATGCCAATGCTCCAGAACATCTTTGGGGGGAGGCTATTCTCACAGCTAATTACCTGACAAACCGCACTTAGAATTCAGCTGTGCAGAATACTCCTTACCACATGCTTTTCAAGAGACCACCCAATTTGAAATATCTTAGAGTGTTTGGACAGTATGCAAATGTGTACATACCTGCAGCTTTCAGAAAGAAAGGTCAGCCCAAATAGAGACGTTTGATGTTTGTGGGTTACACAGGAAACAGTTACAGGTTTTACCTGGGTGAAAATCAGATTCTTTTTTCCAGGAGCGCAAACTTTGAAAAACATTCTGGGTGGGAAAACATTCATTCAAACAAAGAGGTGTTTTTCAGACTAGGTCAGTTAGAAACACAGACACCACCACCTGCCAGAAATGGAGGGACAGTGAAACAAGAAACAGATTCTTCAGATGGTGAGGCTAACACATCAGACAAGTTGTCACACACACGTCCACCTGCACCTAGAATGACAGAAACAAAGAGACACACAGACAGAGAAGCTTCAAGTACAGACACTGAGGATGATGAAGGAAAAACAAGGACCATAGTTTTGAGGAGGACTACTAGAGTTAGGAAACCTCCAGATCGTTTTAAAGTGCAGGAAGCTAAGGCTTGTGTTGTTATGGTAGAAGAGCCTAAAAGTTACAAGGAAATACAGGAGTGTTGTGATGAAGAGAAACAGAAATGGGAGTCTGCAATGGAACAGGAATTCAAGTCTTTGGTAGACAAAAAGGTGTTTGAAATTGTTGACAGGCCTACAAATCACAAGGTGATAGGTTGTAAATGGGTTTACAAAAAAAAGCTGATGCCGGATGGTAGTCAGAGATACAAGGCCAGATTGATAGCTAAAGGATTTACACAACAGAGGTTTAAAAATTATGACAAAACTTTTTCTCCAACAGCAAAGCCTGAGAGTTTGAGATTAGTGTTGGCTTTGGCTGCAAGGAGGGGCCAGTTAGTGCATCATTTTGATTTTGAGACTGCATACTTGAATGCAAGTCTTGATAAAACTGTTTTCATGAAACAACCTTTGGGTTTTCAACAGAATGGTGATAACAAGGTGTACAAGTTGAAAAAAGCATTGTATGGTTTGAAACAGAGTGCCAAAAGCTGGAATCTTTGCATTCATGAAGAGTTGATAAAGCTAGGTTACAGACGCAGTGTAGCTGATGCATGTGTTTACACAAAAGGAGATGTGGTCTTGGTGATTTATGTAGATGACTTGTGTGTAGCAGCAAATTCAAAACAAGAAATTCAGGCAGTTAGGAAAAAATTGTCACAGAAATTTAGTGTCAAAGATCTTAGAGTTTTGAGGTCTTATCTAAGAATAGATGTTAAATGGTGTAAAGATGGGAGTTGTTTGTTGAGTCAACAAAAAAAAATTCAAAGTTTGATTGAAAAGTGTGGATTACAGGATACAAAAACAGTAAAAAGTCCAATGTCTGTTGGTTATATAAATAGTGAAGGGACTAAAGAGTTTGAAAATTCAGAAATGTATAGGAGCTTTGTGGAAAGTTTGATGTTTATTGCTAATAACACGAGGCCTGACATTTGTTTTGCCGTGGGCATGCTTAGAAAAAAGGCAAATTGTCCTACAGTAGAAGATTGGACAACAGTGAAGCATTTGTTGAGATATTTGAAGGGTAGCATAGACAGGAAATTGAAGTTGCAAAACAGTCGAGCTGGTCTTAAATGTTTTGTTGACAGTTCGTTTGCTTCTGAGCTACAGAATAAAAAGTCAGTGACAAGATTGTTGATTAAGTTTAAAAAAAGTGCAATTGTTTGAAAAAGTAGAAAACAGAGATATATAGCACAAAATACAGGAGAAACAGAATTCGGGGCCTTATCTGAGTTAGTTAATGAGATTGAATGGATTAGACAGTTGTTGAAAGATCTAAATAAAAAATGTGCTGATCCAGTGATGATAAATGAGGATTCTCAGACATGCATTGCTATGGCTGAAGCTGAAAACATGAAGTGCAGAACAAAATACATTGGTATGAGGTATCAGAATGTCAGAAAAATGATACAAAAGGGAATTGTGAGTCTGCAATACATTGAGTCAATTCATAATCAAACAGACATCTTGACAAAGGCATTGACCATTGATAGACACGAACAGATGTCACGTCTACTTGGCATGTCTTAAGTTTAGGCCTAGCCATTGAGCTAAATTAGTTTTATAACAGGGTTAGTTTAGTATACAACATACACACATCTTACATTTCAAGAGGGGATTGTTAGGTTTAAATGGGATATAGAGTCAATGTTAAAATGTTGAAATGTAAAAGATGTGTGTCTGTATTTTTCCATGCTGTGAAAAGTTGTTTTTCTGAGAGCTAGATTCACAGTTTATCAGTCCCAGGTGTGATTTAGCCAAAACAGGAGGCTAACAGGACTCCATTCTATGGGAAAGAAAGTTTGTTTATATTATGGTTTATGTAAACACATTTTTGTTATGGGAAATGTAGTCACATGATTTGTTATTGTAATTAAGGGTTGGACTAGTACACGTCACGTAATATCACCCAATCAGCTTGTAAAGGTTACACCCAGAAAGGTGGAGTCTTGTGGGACTGAGGGCTGAGAATCAGAAAGCTATTCACTTGTTTTTTGGCTCTTGAACTATAATGAACTAATAAAACCATTCTTTTGGTAATGCTACTAACACATCTTGAATCATGTAGCAGATAGATTTTATTCCTGCTTAGCCAGCTTTGGCTAAAGTAGAAATGTTATTATTATTATTATTTGTTTTTTGCTTTTGTTCTTTTACAATAAAGAAGCTTTGCTGAAAGTTCCAGGTTTGGATGTTTGGTTTTAAAGGACTGTTTTCAACACTCCTACAACATTATTTTTAACATAACATAATTTTAACATAACAAAAAGGAGAGGAAAAAGACAACAGTGGAGTATGGATAGAAGTAGAGCTTAGGTGGGAAGAAGAACTAAAGAATGGAGACATGGTTAAGAGAAAGATGAAGAATATGAATGAAGAAGGATCAGAAGAGAAAGGCGAATGACTGAAATAGATTGTAGGATTGCATAGTTATAATCACAGAATCATAGAGTTGGAAGAGCCCACAAGGGCCATCCAGACCAATCCCTTTCTGCCATGCAGGAACTCTCAATCAAAGCATCCCCGACAGATGGCCATCCAGCCTCTGTTTAAATAGAACAAGTAAAGAATTAGAGGATGCACATCAGTACAAATGTACGTATATATGTATGTGATGTTATTTTAGTGTACTGAATGGGTAATGAGTATGGTTTTTTTTTAAAAAATCAATAAAAAAAAGAAAAAAAAACTACAAGCAACAGAGAAAAGAAGAAAAACAAAAGAGAGACAGGAACAAACTAAGAAGAATGAATGCAACAGTACAACGGCTTATGTGGAAAGATGACCTCCGAGAGATTCCTAGAGAGGCGTTCTCTCTGGTAAAATGGTTCTTTAAATGCTTTCATGGAGGGGGGGAGGGAGACTGCGGAGGGCCCGGGGCTTTCCTTCCGGAGAGGCTGCTCCAAAGGCTCGCCTCACCGAGACCCTCTCCAGCCTCCCCCTGCCTCAGCCCCGGAGGCGAAGGCGGTCTCTCTGACTGGGGAAGGCCGAAGGGAGGAGCGGGGTCGCTGCTTCTTCTCCTTCTCTCCCGGGCGGCTCCTCCTTTTTCTCCTCATAGGCCTTTGCCTAGGAGCGAGGAGGACTCCATTTCCCGCCACGCACCGCGGCCCCCCGCGCAAGGACTGCCGGGAGTCGTAGTTCCTCTGCCGTGGGGCGGTGCTACGGCGGTGGCGACGGTTGGAGCAGAGGGTGGCCTTCCCTGCCAGGCCCGGCCATGGCGGCGGCGGCGGGTTCCTCGGGCGCCGGGGAAGCGGAGCGTCCCCGCCCGCGGCCCTTCCTCATCGGGGTGAGCGGAGGCACCGCCAGCGGCAAGGTACGCCGGGGCTCCGACCCACAGGCAGGCAGGCAGGCAGGCCCTTTGGCGCGGGAGGCCGGGGAGGCCCAGCGGGAAACCGGCCCCTTCCCGCCCTGGTCCCGGCCCCGGCCCGCCTTCCCTCCCTCCGTCCTATTGGGGCGGCGGAGGCCTCCGGTGGGCCGCTCCCGGCGTCCCCTCAGGAGGAGGAGGAAGGGACCGGCGGCTCCTGAGGTTTAGAGGTAGCCCTCAGAGCTCCGCAGGTCCCCCCTCCTCCCTTCTTCCCTTCCCTTTTGAAGAAAAGAAGTGTCTGGTTTCCAGAAGAAGCGGCAGCCGGAGTTTTCTTCCTTGAAAGCGACCTCAGGCGGAAATCCCTCTCCCTCGGACCCCCAAAAGACAGACAGACAGACACACGGTTAATCTGTGGGAGAGCAGCCTCAGAATCGTAGGACCATAGAGCTGGAAGAGCCCCCAAGGGCCATCCAGTCCAACCCCATTCTGCCATGCAGGAACTCAAAATCAAAGCACCAATGACAGATAGCCATCCAGCCTCTGTTTAAAGACCTCCAAAGAAGGAGACTCCACTAACTCGGACGAAGTGTGTTCCACTGTTGAACAGTTCTTACTGTCAGAAGTGTCTCCTGTTCTGGGTCCTATTCTCTGGAGCAGCAGAAAACAAGCTTGTTCCCTCCTCAATATGACGTCCCTTCAAATATTTAAACAAGGCCATCATATCACCTCTTAACCGTCTCTTCTCCAGGCTAAACATACCCAGTTCCCTAAGGACCTTTACAGACTGCCAGAAATAATCCAGTTTGGGACCACTTTAACTGTCCTGGCTCAGTGCTAGAGAATCATGGGAACTGTAGTTTATTGTGGCACCAGAGCTCTCTGATAGAGAAGGCTCAATGTCTCTAGCATTGAGCCAGGACAGTTAAAGTGGTCTCAAGCTGGATTATTTCTGGCAGTCTGTAAAGGCCTTGAGTCTCTCTTTGTAGGGCATAGTTTTCGAACCTTCCACCATTTTGGTCTCCCTCCTCTGGACACGCTCCAGCTTCTCAATATCCTGAATTGAATTGGGGTGCCCAAAACTGTGTTCCAGGTGAGGCCTGATCTTAAATGCCCCCTCAAAAAAACACCCCCAACACCTGTCTGATCTTGGAAGTTAAGCAGGGACAGCCCTGGTTAGTTCTTGGATGGGAAACTGCCAAGGAACTCTGGGGACTGTTAGGCTCTGTTTCAAGGGAAGGAAAAGGCGAAACCACCTCTGAGGAGCCCTTGCCTCGGAAAACCCTCTGAAATCCATGGGGTGGCCCTAAGCAGACAGGCGGCTCCAAGGGACACACTCTCAGCCTCAAGTAAATCACCAAGTAAACCCACCCAGTCTCTGTCAAAGCCTAAATTCAGATTTTAGGCTAGTTTCTATCTTTCACTTAAGCCTACCCTGCAGAGTTGTTTTGTAGCCCCGAGTTTCCAGAAAAAATTAACACGGTGCCATAGGATGTAAGGCAGTGTGGGTTTGGGGCAGGTGCTCCTTGGACATTTCGGTCTGCGGTAGTTTGACATAGCTTTTCTAGCTCATTGCTAGGCAATCCTGGGAATTGTAGTTTCTTGTGACACCAGAGCTCTCTGGCAGAGAAGGCTACACGTCTCACAAAACTAAAATTCCCAGAATTCTGTAACATTGAGTCAGGGCAGTAAAAGCGGTCTCAAACTGGCTTATTTCTGCAGCGTGTTTTGAACCAAAGCTTTGATCCCACTGATGGAGCTGCTGAAGCTTAGAGGCTCATTTTTCCTATTATTCCTGTTGACTGTCACTGTGCTTATTTGGCATTGGCTTTATATGCCTTCAAATTGTTTCTGACTTTTAGAAACAATTTGAAGGTGAACCTTAGATATGTAGGTCGATATGTAGGCATTAATACATTAAAATTAAAATCCTTGTCATAGGGATTTCATTTCCTGCTCAGTAGGGGTGTCTTCCATGTATGGTTCTATGACCCCATTGCTTTCAGTGCCTCCCATGAAAATGAAAGCATGTAAGTCCACAAAAGCATAAAACAACGATCGAGGTCCTGTAGCACAGAGGAATTAGCTTCCTTATGTCCTCCTGTTGCTGTTTGGAGGTGAGATGCTGTTTAAAGTCCAGGAAGCTGTTACATGGTTTTGCTTTTCAGTCTTGGAAGTGGTTGTCAGCCTCTGAGCTATGCTTTACAACCAGGAAACTGTTGCACTGGGACTTATTTTTAAGTAGAAAGGTATTATGCTTGAGGGGGAAATGTCCAAACTAGTAAATAATGCCTGCTTTGCTTTGGCCCCCATCCTTTGCTGAAATGCATACTACCCAGTCCTTCCCCAGTTTCAAATTTGGCCCCCAGGGCCTCAAAAGCTTCCTCACCCCGAATTATACCATCTCGACCTGGCCTGGTCTTCTGGTCCCATAGCTTTTTGTTGTTGGCTTCTGCTTGGAAGCAGCCAGCAAGATCTACATTCTCGTTATCTCTTTTGTGTTTCCATGGAAGATCACTTGTTCACATATAATGCTTTTTAGAAAAATCTATGATCTGTTGCCATGACACACACACCCTGGACCTCTTTGCTTGTACTCAGCCTGTGGAATAAATCACTCCTTTCTGTATTGCTGTCTCTCTCTCTGCATTTTCACATCTGTCACAAAGAAGATTCAGAGTCTGATAGCCTGTTGTCTTGACCTAGCCCAACTCATGCTTACCTATCTAATTTATTTATTCCCTCCTCCTGCTCCGTCCCACCAAGTCAACAGTATGTGAGAAAATCATGGAGCTGCTCGGTCAGAATGAAGTGGACCATCGCCAGCGGAAAGTGGTTATTCTCAGCCAAGACCGTTTCTATAAAGTGCTCACAGCTGAGCAGAAGGCCAAAGCCCTGAAAGGACAGTACAACTTTGATCATCCAGGTACTTGCCTGCACACACACATTGCAATCGACAGGTGGGGAATGCATTGGGGGAAGCCCAAGGAGGGTGGGGGTTTTGTTCCCAAAACATTGTAGTGGGTGCTGATCTGGGGACAGTGGTTTCAAAGCTGTGTTCAAGCAAAATCCAGGGGGTCCTTGAAAACTGTAACTGGGTGTTCCCTGAGGAGAGCATTGGAGCCCCCCACTCCCACTTGGTTGAATCGGAGGAAGAGTGTGTACTCTCATCCTGTTAGCCAAGCAGGTACCTCTGGGAAATAGAACAGGAGGGATGGAGCAGCCCTTTCCAACTCACATTCCTTGGTGACTGGTGCTCATTGTGGATACACTGCCAAAAAAATGTAGGATGGGAGCTTGGGGGGCTCAGATGCATAAGGTATTGCATGTAGCTAATGGGCTGCACTTTTCTCTGCCCTGTTCTGAGGTGAACTCAAGACAATGGTGAGGCCCAGGCAGATTTAGTGCAGGGGCTGGAACTCCAGAATCCTCTCCAGTACACAGCCGTGCATCAGCATCCAAAATCAAGTCTAACTGAAAGCACATTTGCACCATCGAAGCTGGTGGTGTCAGATGTGGTACATTTATTACGTCCTGTTTAGATAGTTGTAATGAGCTGTATGTGGGGATGCCTTTGAAGAGCATTCAGGATCTCCATTTGTAGCAAGACTGTGGTCCAGGGCTGATTATAAGGCACCTGTAGTCCAGTGGTCCATTTCAAGTGCTGGTTATGATCTATGGAGCCTAGTATGAGTCAGGTCCATGTCTGTTGGAGAAGCAGTATTCCCCCCCACCCCCCATTGAGCCTGCTCAGATCTTCTTTTGAGGGGGCTGCAGACGGGTAGCACAGAGCCACCCCGGGAAGCGGTGGATTGGGGCTGCATCTACCCCACGCCATGGTCCCGATCCTCCCTTCTGCTGCCCCGAAAAGAGCAGCAAAAGGGTACCCAAAGAGTCGGCATGCAGCTCTTCGTCACCCCTTCCAGCGTGGGGTTGGGGCAGCTAGCGTGTGGCTGCCCTGCCCCATCTCTGCCTCCAGGAGAGGCCCTTGGTCTCAACGCCACCACTGGTGAAACATTGACAAGGGCACATAAGACAGGGCCTTCTCAGTAGCTGTTCTCAAACTACAGATCTCCTTTCCAAGAAACCCTCACTTCAGTGTCATCTTTTCACTAGCAGATCAAGAACTTTTTATTCAAGTTGGCTTTTGATAGATAATTAGCTGCTGAAGAAGGACATGTTAATGAGGATTTTTTTCTTCCTCTCTCCATGAGCCTTTTAATAATTTTTAGTTTACTGGTAGTTAAAAAAAACCACCAATGTTATAATGTGTAAACACACTTAAATAGTATTTCAACATCATAAATTTGTGTTTCAGTAGTACCTGTTTTTTTTAAAAAAATCATATAGTAAGTCACTGGGTCCCAGGCCTAGAAGAAAGGCAGAATGTACTTTTTAAAAATAATAAGTGAGTGTGGAAGTGCTTCCAAAACCACACTTCTCTAGGCATGTTTTTTATATGTTGCCATAATGAATATTTCATATTCTCTTGAAATGGACCCCAAACCTTTTGCCATGTGTATGTGGGAGGAGATACTTCCTAGATAAGACAGTATTTCTAGGGCAGCTCAAAGAAGGGAGCCTATGTGGCGAAGAAAGGACAGGTTGCATACCTGTAACAGTATTTCTTTGAGTGGTCATCTACGAATTCACACAAATGGGTTTTATCTGTGCATGCGCAGCCAGCTCGGAACCTTCTGGAATGACTAGGCAGAAGTTGGATTGCAACTTTTTGGCGGCAGCTCCGCCCACCTCTATATAGGCTCCGCATTCCTGCTCGCTCCTCAGTGCCAAGTACGCCGCTGAAAAGCGACAGCAAGGTTATCAAATAGAGCAGGACATGACTGAGGGGAGGTTGGGCGGGATTTGTGTGAATTTGCAGATGACCACTCAAAGAAATACTGTTACAGGTAAGTAACCTGTCCTCCTTCTTTGTGGTCTCTGCGATCACACAAATGGGTTACTCAGACTAGCAAGCTAAAGTCATGGAAGAGGGAGTGTCCTTTCTTTATAAAAAAAATCAAAATGGTGCATGTAAACTTCTTCATGATCTCTGTGCCTCCCACAACTGGGTTATTGCACATACACAGAGACTCCTTCAGAAAGTTCCAGAGCTGAGTAGCTTGGCAGGAAGCCTCACCCCTTCCCATAGGCATTCCCATCCACCAAGGTACTAACCCTCAGTTTCTCTTATCCACCAAGAGTAGAACCTTAGAACCCCTAGCTGAACTCCTCATGCTTTTTCCCTTCTTTCCTACCTCTCTTCATCTCTTTTCCCCTTACATTTTCCTTCCTAACAAACAACAAAAACATACATACCTTCCCCCCCACTCCCCCGTATTCCCTCTCCTTCTGGGGCCTATGGCCTCTACCACCTCCTTCAAAAACTGTGCTTCATGCAGCTGCAAAATCTCATTCTCAGTCATTCTGTCTGTCTGTTCTGTTTGGGGGAAGAACATGTGGTGGAAAAGTGCAAGGTATACAGAGACTTCAAGTCCCAGGTTCTTAAGAACAGGGTGTCCAGGCTCAAGTCCCCTCTCTGGGAGTTACTGCAGGTTGCCGAAAATGCTGCAATCAACCACCACTCCCTCGACCACCACCAAGCCGAAAAATCTGAAGCCCTTAGCCTCTGCAAAGAGAACACCTTCAATACCAACCACCAAGCTGATCTTGCTGTTGATGGATGCTCCCTCTGATACTGCCTCACAGCTGTACCCACAGCAAGGGCATCGGTCATGACCTCATCATTGCAACTTAGTCACTCTGGTCACTTGAAGAAACCACCGTCACCAGATGCCACCAAGAGCACAAAAGACTCAAGACTTAAGACCAAGAAGGACAAATACTTGAAAAACAAGTTGCTTTCCCTCCAGACCAGGCCTTCAACCAGATGCCAACATCCGCCATGTCTGTGCCTCCTCCCTCACAAGCACCAACAACCTCAGTACAGATGGATACCTCGCCGACACCATCTACAATACTTGACCCACCAATCTCAATGTGCTGCAAGATAGGCTCTCCCCACCCCCACCATCTGCCTCCATCTCCAAGGTGAGAGCAGTCTCCTAAATTGGATAGATCACCCTTCCAAAGAGGAGAGACCTACACCAGCTTGAGACTCTTTCATAAAGACCACCGGTATGGGTAGGATTTCCCCCTCTCAGCTGCCTCCTACACTGACTATTATCGGTCAATATACTCATGGAGGGAACCTCACAGCCTCTACTATGTCTACTTTCACAGAGACTGGTACTACACGACCACCATCAATACCACTACTCTCCCAATTATCAGTACTGAAGCCACTCAAGATCTCTGTATGACTACCCTGGGGATACATCTCAACACCAGGATTGACCCTGACACTGGCTAGATTCTGCCACTTGTAGACAGTGATCTGAGACCACCCTTGCTTTCCACCACCAAGGATTAGTTCCATGGTATTGACAGTAAAACCTTAGAGCTTCTCATGCTTTTTTCCTTTCTTTCCTACCTCTCTTTTTTCCCCTTACATTTCCCTTCTCCCCAGTACCGATGAGATCAGTCACAGCTCCCTCAACAGCCACATCTGTGGTCTGTACAGCACCTGTACCACCACTCCACTGACTTCTCTACCAACGCTCTTCCCATCAATATTGACTTCAGCAGCCCTACTGACCCCAATGGTCCCAACCAAATCTGTTGCTCTTCTAGCCCCACAAAGGGAAACCCGAGTGATTAGAAGGGGAATATGAGTTAGATTCTTCCTCTCCAGACTCCCTGTCCCCTCTGGTGTCATCTCAATTGAACTACATTGAGGTCATAACACCAACGTCATCTCCAAAGGACATCAAGCAATTTGTGGCCTGGAAATCATGTCCCTTCCACTGCCACTCTTAGACCTCATGTTTCAGCTGATCAGCACCCTTCACAGCAGCAGTGCACTGTGGCATTCCCCTGCTGGAACTCTGCAGAGCGCTACCTGGTCACAGCCCTCCACCTTCATTCAACACTACACACTGGACTGCAGAGCCAGGGACAACACCAAGTTTGGCTGCGAATACTATTTTCTGTCTTCCAGTGACCTGACCCTCCAATCTCAGGTAAGCTTCGCAGTTACCCAGTTGTGTGAGGCACAGAGACCATGAAGAAGGACAGGTTGCTTACCTATAACTTTGGTTCTTCTGTGTCCTCACACAAACCCTCCTGTCCTCCTCTCTCCAGGTTTCTGGCTAGTATCTGGCAGACTCCAAAACTGTGGGGAAGTAGCTTGGCAGGTGGGAATAGCTAGCATAGGCAAGAGGAGACAGATTCCTGCCAAGCTATTCAGCTCTGGAACTTTCCAAAACGCAATAACCCATCTGTATGAGTGCACAGATGATTATTTGAAGAACCACAATTGCAGGAATGCAATTTGTCCTTTTATACAATATAAGAAATACAGCAGGTAAAAACAAAGGCAGTGACTGTATCTTTACTGTAAAGGTAAAGGTATTCCTCGTTGACAAGGTGGTCAAGTCATATCTGACCATAGGGGGTGGTACTCATTTCCGTTACTAAGCCAAAGAGCCAGTGTTGTCAGAGACTACTCTGTCATCATGTGGCCAGCATGATTGCACAGAATGCTGTTTACCTTCCCACCGAAGTGGTACCTATTTATCTACTTGCATTTGCACGCTTTCAAACTGCTAGGTTGGCAGAAGCTGGGACTAGTGCCAGGAGCTCACTCCATCATGCAGCACCCGGGCCTCGAACTGCCAACCTTCAGATCTTGCAATCAACAAGAGTTAGCGTCTTAACCACTTGAGCCACTGCATCCCTTTACTATAGCATGCAGTGAAACTCAGAGCGAAAAAGAAACTAAGCCAAAGAGTTGGCAGTGTCCAGTTCTTGCTTTCAGACCATATTTTGTTCTGCCTTTGCCATCTTGCAACTTCTTTTTGCGCTGACATTCCCACTGATAAAATATCAAACAATGGCCACTTTATAGTTAACTGTGTTTACAATTTATTTATTTATTTATTTGGAGTATTTATACCCTGCTCTTGAGCTACAAAGGCTCTCAAAACAGCTTACAAATGGTTAATTAGATGGTTCCCTGCCCTCAGGCTTACAATCTAAAAAGACATGACACAGAAGTAGAAGGGAATGGTAGCGGGGAAGCTGATCAGGTCCAGTGGTTTTTCTCTCCCTCTGAGGCCTGGACCATGGCAGATGGACTGGAGGGAGGGCTGTCCTTAATCTAGGCTAGGCCCGATGGAGCTGGCCTGGCAACGATGACTCTTCTCTCCCTCGGAGGCCATAGCAGTGGCAGCTGGAATGGAGGGAGGATGCCTCACCAGCTGCTTCAATTTTACAATGTGTCCTATGTGCTTCCATCACCATGTACCTCACATACATCCTGCAGTGAATGGTGCCATATGGAAGCAGGGCCTGTGAGAGCATCACTCAGAATGCAGTTGGGGCACCTAGATCATGATTCTTGGCTGAACAGTCCTGCTTGGGCTGCTGTGTTTATGATGCTGGGCCTTTTCTTTTTCTTTTTGGAAACATTTTGCAGATGCTTTTGACAACGAGTTGATGCAAACGACCTTGAAGAATATTGTGGATGGCCAAACAGTAGAGGTCCCAACCTATGATTTTGTGACCCATTCCAGGTTGGTGTACATTTCATAATGGGGGACACAGTAACACACTGTGGGTTTTTTACCACCATAGTATGATTGTTGACCAAGCTGGTTGGGAATGAAAGGAACCTTTAGTCCCAACCCTTTGGGAGATTGCCTTGTTGGTGAATTTGTTGACTAGTCTGTTTTTTAAAGTAACAAACTCCTCATAGCAGGCACATAGCATTCAAGAAGAGGAGAGCTTTTCTGAGAGTATGATGCCCCTTCCCATTTCCCTCTTCTGCAGCGGGGGGCGGGGGGATGGGGACTGAATTGCTCTTATTACATGGTAGTCTAGTTATTTATTCAGTCTGAGTATTAGTATCTCACCTACTAAACAAGAGCAGAATGGACTGCCTCCTAGGATTGTAGACTCTCCATCTTTGGTGGCCTTTAAAAACAGATTGGATGGGCATCTTTCAAGACTGCTGTAGCTGTGTATTCCTGCCTGGTAGGGTGTTGGATCAGATGGCCCTTGCAGCCCCTTCCAACTTTTAAGTTTCTGTGATTCTAAGTTGTCTTCAGAACCCTCACAATATGCTAAGTCTTGGTTTCCAGACCTTTTATTATCTTGGTTGCCTTTCTCTAGACATTTTTCAGCATGCCAATATTCTCCTTGAACTGGATTCCAAGTGAGGTCTGACCAAAGAAGAATAGAATGGTACTACTGTACTACTTGCCTTGATCTGGACACTATAACTCAACATTTTTTAAAAAATAGGACAAAAAAAGCAAATTTCTAATGAGAAGTAAAGGTGTATATAAATCTGTTCCTCCATCCAGCTGCCTCAGATATTTCAGCCACCACTTCAGTTCTGAATCTCTTAGCCACATTCAGATGATGAGGACTACTGGATGCCTTTTATTCTGCTTCCAGTGTGGGTTGATGAGAATTGCAGTGCTCTGGTCTCTGTTACAGGTTTTCCTTTCCCTGATCTCAATCCTCTCAATTGTCAGAACCATGCCTGCGTGCATGGATTCTGTCAGGTTTATTCTTGGGTTTTAATATTTTAATAGTTATAGTTGATAGAGGATTGTGGGTATGTTAGTAGTTGTAGCAAATATGTTAGTTGGGATGGGGGGGTTGGAACTATTGTTACTGGGCTAGAATAGTTATGAGAACATTAGGCTTCTGGAATGTGTAGACCATGGGATGCAGAGAGTTAGTGCGTGGATGTAACTGGAAGGAGGGGGGTTGGTTGGAATGCTTGGGCTGGAGAAAGAGAGCGCTGGTGAGAACCTTTGGAAAGGGGCTGGCTTGATGGGGGGAAAGTGCTATGGGAATTGGAGGTAGGTGCTGGTTTTGGCGCCAAGGGGGTTGGGTGGAGTTTGATGGTTTGGGGGTTTTAAGGAATTGATTGGCTTGGAGGGGGCAGTTCAGGCTTAAATGGTGACTGGTAAATTTCAGACTATGTGTTCTCAGTAAACTTCTTATTAATTCAATTTGCTGGACTTATTGATACATAGAGTTTCTGAATTTGCTGAAGTCTGACATCAATAATCCTTCTTGACTACTGTCTGATATATCTGCATCACCTCCTGCAGGCTGCCTGAGACAACTGTGGTCTATTCTGCAGATGTGGTCCTTTTTGAAGGCATTTTGGTGTTCTACAATCAAGATATCCGGGACATGTTTCACCTCCGTCTCTTTGTTGATACAGACTCAGATGTCAGGCTCTCCCGGAGAGGTGATGTCCAATTCCTTCTGTGTCTTCCTGCACTCTGCCCAAACAGTCTTCCAAAGGGAAGGATTGGCCCATTTTGGTGTCTTGGTCACTGTTCTCTCTTCATCAGGGGAAGCTCTGAATGTACTGAAGTCTCCCTTTGGCCATAAAGGAATGTGTTGACCTTGTAAATATTTTTCTTCAGCTGCATCCCATTGTTGGAATGAGTAACTTCCTATATCCTGGAGGACCTTTGGACTATTCTTAGATTTTAGGTACTTTATGAAGGAATGTTCATGCAGAATGCATAAGTTGACCCAAGAGGCATGCTTCCAGGCAGGATGTTATGGTGTCTTTGGTCAACAGTGTTAAAGAAACTGCATCCAAAATATATTAGATAGGCAGGGAGGGGGAGGGTTACTTTGCCAAGTAACAGTTCCATTTGCTAGATAAGAATTTGACTCCTGAACTCAGTTGTTCCCACAGTAGCCAAAGCTTATTGGCTACTGACATCCAGTTGCATTGTCTGAAAAGAGCCTATTAGGAAGTCGACCACTGAGGAGGTGCTGTCTTTGCTTCTTGAGATCAGGCTCCTCCCTAACTCATTCCATGCACTAGAGAACACTTTGAACTAATTCCCAACTGAGGAATCAGATTTCCCTGCCCTTTAAGTAGTAGGAGTCCAACTAGCTTCTACTGGGTTTCACTATTTGATGGATTCTTTAGTTTTGATCCAGTATATTGTTCATTGCAGACCTTAGATACCATAACACTGAACCGGCTTTTTGGCTTATTCTGTCATAGTTCTCCGAGATATGAAGAGGGGAAGAGATCTGGAGCAGATTTTAACTCAGTATACAACTTTTGTCAAGCCTGCCTTCGAAGAGTTCTGTTTGCCGGTACTGAAAGGTTCTTTTTCCCTCCCACCCGTCCATCCACCCCAGCTGCTTGCCAGATTGAAAGTGGGGAGGTTTGGTGAAGGGTGCAGCTTCATATATCACCTGGGAATTTCAGGACAGCCCCAGTCCATCTCCTTGC
Source organism: Phrynosoma blainvillii (assembly GCA_026167975.1). NCBI lineage: Eukaryota > Metazoa > Chordata > Lepidosauria > Squamata > Phrynosomatidae > Phrynosoma > Phrynosoma blainvillii. Next base: position 15,833,486 of record JANUYF010000011.1, on the reverse strand, counting down.
CCAGCTTAGTGCATTTTCTACAATGATGTCTTCTAATTATATTTCTCATCTACAGACCAAGAAATATGCGGATGTGATTATCCCCCGGGGAGTAGACAATATGGGTAAGAGATTTGCACCTTTTAGTTTTCTTAATAGCCATTGATGGAAGCCAGCATCTAAACAATGAAACCTGTAATTCTCTCCAGCCCATTTTCAGATTTAAAAACAATAGGTCAAACAAAGAAAAAAATCAGCATGTTTGTGGCTTCTGGGATCAGTGCCATAAGGCACAGTTGTTCTTGGAGGTTGGGGAGGGGCCCCGTATTACTCAGGGAATGTCTCCTTGCACTTAGGGCCTTTACTGACTGCCAGAAATAATGCATATTGAGGTCACTTTAATGTCCTGGCTCAGTGCTAGGGAATCATGGGAATTGTATTTTTTCTGAAACATGGAGCTTTCTCTGTCAGAGAGCTCTGGTGCCACAAATAAACTACAGTTCCTATGATTCCTTCACACTGAGCCAAGGCAGTTAAAGTGGCCTCAATCTGCATTATTTCTGGCAGTCTATAAAGCCCCCTAGTTTCTTTGCCTTCTGCAAGGGGATAAGGAGGTTCAACTGCACATTCCGTCTGCTGCATCCATAATGGAGATCCATTTGGCCACTTCCTCCCCCAGCTTGGTCCTCTAGTGACAAATTTTCTCTAGTTTGTCATTTGAGAAATGCTGAGGACGAATTATCTTTGGGGAAGGGGTTCGGTGCTTAGGACAGTAATTATTTTATTGATTTTATTTATCGATTGTATTTTATACCCCGCTCTTCAGAAATGCTCTCAGAGCGGCTTATAAATTGTTAATTAGACAGTTCCCTGCTCTCAAGCTTACAATCTAAAGACAAGAAACACAAGGAAAAGGAAAGGCTTTGGGTAAGGGGATTAAGTAAAGCAGAAACTGCCTCTTATTCTCTTCCTCAAAGGCCATCAATTGAAAGTACTGAAAATAAGTGCTAATCTTAGAAGAGGCATATCTTCATCTGACAGATGCTGCTGCAATTCTTTATATCTATCATACAGTGTCTAACTGGGCAACAATCATTATCAGTATTCTAGATTAGTTACATACTGTAACTGAGTTACATATATGTTACTCATATGTGTAACTAACATCTCCTGGCCTGACTCCCCTCCCCAGCTCAGCTTAACAGCCAGAAGTCAGATCTGGCAAAGGACAGGCCTGTTCACCTCACAATCAGCATACAAAGAGGAGGATATTTCCAATCCACTCCAGCAAACAAGTAAGGCTAGGACAATTAGAAGGATCCCTGTCACAATGCTTGTTGCAGCCTTGCTTGTTGGTGGGAGGGGCTGGAAATCTCCTTCTTCTTGTCAGGCAATCCAGCTGCTGGCTGTTAAAGTGGATGGTGGGACAGTTACATAGTTTCACAATAAGACTGCATAGTCTTGCTGAATATAGATCAGTTACTGATCTGTATAACTCAAAGTTACAAATTTGCAACTGCAGTACTGAATGCCAGGGTATATTTTTAATTGTTCTGCTGTAACATAGTTATTTTACATTATTATCATTCTTAGTAATGCCATATAAATTGATTTAACATCACAAATGTATAATGTTTTTAACTGTGCATACTTTACCCACTGAACGTGACCTAAGAAATACTTCTGTAAATACCGTATTTTTCGGCATATAAGACGCACTTTTTCTTCCCCAAAACGAGGGTGGGGAAGTTGCTGCGCCTAATGAACCGAATATAAAAGCTGAGGGCAAACTGCCGAGGCCTAGGCTAAAAGTAGGCCTCATTTCAGCCTGAGCCTTGGTGCTCCAGTGGGCTCCTCCCATCCCAGGAAGAGCCCATTGGAGCAGCCAGGACGGGGGTGGAAAGAGTCCTCTTTTCCTGGCTAGTTGAATGTGCTCCTCCTCTTTCCACCCCCATCCTGGGTGCTTCAATGGACTCTTCCTGGGGTCAGAGGACATCCTCCCATCCCAGGAAGAGTCCATTGGAGCACCCAGGATGGGGGTGGAAAGAGTCCCCCCCTTGAAGAAATCTGCCAGGAAAACGCTCATGGTAGGATCCAAATGATCCAGAAATTACTCCAAGGCACTGGATTAGTACCCTGGCCAAGTTACACTGTCTCAGCCTCAGAGGGTGGAAATGGCAAACTCCCTCCTCTGAAGAAATCTGCCAGGAAAACCTCATGGTAGGATCCAAATGATCCAGAAATTACTCCAAGGCACTGGATTACTCTGGCCAAGTTACACTGTCTCAGCCTCAGAGGGTGGAAATGGCAAACTCACTCCTGTGAAGAAATCTGCCAGGAAAACCTCATGGTAGGATCCAAATGATCCAGAAATTACTCCAAGGCACTGGATTATTACCCTGGCCAAGTTACACTGTCTCAGCCTCAGAGGGTGGAAATGGCAAACTCCCTCCTCTGAAGAAATCTGCCAGGAAAACGCTCATGGTAGGATCCAAATGATCCAGAAATTACTCCAAGGCACTGGATTAGTACCCTGGCCAAGTTACACTGTCTCAGCCTCAGAGGGTGGAAATGGCAAACTCCCTCCTCTGAAGAAATCTGCCAGGAAAACGTCATGGTAGGATCCAAATGATCCAGAAATTACTCCAAGGCACTGGATTATTACCCTGGCCAAGTTACACTGTCTCAGCCTCAGAGGGTGGAAATGGCAAACTCCCTCCTCTGAAGAAATCTGCCAGGAAAACCTCATGGTAGGATCCAAATGATCCAGAAATTACTCCAAGGCACTGGATTAGTACCCTGGCCAAGTTACACTGTCTCAGCCTCAGAGGGTGGAAATGGCAAACTGCCTCCTCTGAAGAAATCTGCCAGGAAAACCTCATGGTAGGATCCAAATGATCCAGAAATTACTCCAAGGCACTGGATTATTACCCTGGCCAAGTTACACTGTCTCAGCCTCAGAGGGTGGAAATGGCAAACTCCCTCCTCTGAAGAAATCTGCCAGGAAAACCTCACGGTAGGATCCAAATGATCCAGAAATTACTCCAAGGCACTGGATTATTACCCTGGCCAAGTTACACTGTCTCAGCCTCAGAGGGTGGAAATGGCAAACTCCCTCCTCTGAAGAAATCTGCCAGGAAAACGCTCATGGTAGGATCCAAATGATCCAGAAATTACTCCAAGGCACTGGATTAGTACCCTGGCCAAGTTACACTGTCTCAGCCTCAGAGGGTGGAAATGGCAAACTCCCTCCTCTGAAGAAATCTGCCAGGAAAACCTCATGGTAGGATCCAAATGATCCAGAAATTACTCCAAGGCACTGGATTATTACCCTGGCCAAGTTACACTGTCTCAGCCTCAGAGGGTGGAAATGGCAAACTCCCTCCTCTGAAGAAATCTGCCAGGAAAACGCTCATGGTAGGATCCAAATGATCCAGAAATTACTCCAAGGCACTGGATTACTCTGGCCAAGTTACACTGTCTCAGCCTCAGAGGGTGGAAATGGCAAACTCCCTCCTCTGTAGAAATCTGCCAGGAAAACCTCATGGTAGGATCCAAATGATCCAGAAATTACTCCAAGGCACTGGATTATTACCCTGGCCAAGTTACACTGTCTCAGCCTCAGAGGGTGGAAATGGCAAACTCCCTCCTCTGAAGAAATCTGCCAGGAAAACGCTCATGGTAGGATCCAAATGATCCAGAAATTACTCCAAGGCACTGGATTAGTACCCTGGCCAAGTTACACTGTCTCAGCCTCAGAGGGTGGAAATGGCAAACTCCCTCCTCTGAAGAAATCTGCCAGGAAAACCTCATGGTAGGATCCAAATGATCCAGAAATTACTCCAAGGCACTGGATTATTACCCTGGCCAAGTTACACTGTCTCAGCCTCAGAGGGTGGAAATGGCAAACTCCCTCCTCTGAAGAAATCTGCCAGGAAAACCTCATGGTAGGATCCAAATGATCCAGAAATTACTCCAAGGCACTGGATTATTACCCTGGCCAAGTTACACTGTCTCAGCCTCAGAGGGTGGAAATTGCAAACTCCCTCCTCTGAAGAAATCTTCCAGGAAAACCCTCATGGTAGGATCCAAATGATCCAGAAATTACTCCAAGGCACTGGATTAGTACCCTGGCCAAGTTACACTGTCTCAGCCTCAGAGGGTGGAAATGGCAAACTCCCTCCTCTGAAGAAATCTGCCAGGAAAACCTCATGGTAGGATCCAAATGAGCCAGAAATTACTCCAAGGCACTGGATTAGTACCCTGGCCAAGTTACACTGTCTCAGCCTCAGAGGGTGGAAATTGCAAACTCCCTCCTCTGAGGAAATCTGCCAGGAAAACCCTCATGGTAGGATCAAAATGAGCCAGAAATTACTCCAAGGTACTGGATTATTACCCTGGCCAAGTTACACTGTCTCAGCCTCAGAGGGTGGAAATGGCAAACTCCCTCCTCTGAAGAAATCTGCCAGGAAAACGCTCATGGTAGGATCAAAATGAGCCAGAAATTACTCCATGGCACTGGATTAGTACCCTGGCCAAGTTACACTGTCTCAGCCTCAGAGGGTGGAAATGGCAAACTCCCTCCTGTGAAGAAATCTGCCAGGAAAACCCTCATGGTAGGATCAAAATGAGCCAGAAATTACTCCAAGGCACTGGATTAGTACCCTGGCCAAGTTACACTGTCTCAGCCTCAGAGGGTGGAAATGGCAAACTCCCTCCTCTGAAGAAATCTGCCAGGAAAACCCTCATGGTAGGATCAAAATGAGCCAGAAATTACTCCAAGGCACTGGATTAGTACCCTGGCCAAGTTGCACTGTCTCAGCCTCAGAGGGTGGAAATGGCAAACTCCCTCCTCTGAAGAAATCTGCCAAGAAAACCCTCATGGTAGTGTCAAAATGAGCCAGAAATTACTCCAAGGCACTGGATTACTCTGGCCAAATCACACTCTCTCAGCCTCAGAGGATGGAAATGGCAAACCCCCCCCTTGAAGAAATCTGCCAAGAAAACCCTCATGGTAGGGTCAAAATAAGCCATAAATTACTCCATAAGACAATGGCCTAAAAACTCCAAAGGTACCAGTCCATCTGATCTTGGAAGCTAAGCAGGGTCAGCCCTGGATAGTCCTTGGATGAGAGACCGCCAAAGAATCCCAGGTGCTGCAGGCTGTATTTCAGAGGAAGGAACTGGCAAAACCACTTCTCGAGTCTTCCTTGCCTAAGAAATCCCTAAGAAATTCATGGAGTCACCATAAGGCGACAGGAGACTTGCAAGAAAGTTGGGCAGGGAATTTGTGCAATACCTGGCCCTGCTGCTGGCTTAAACTTACATTTACAACTTAAAATTGTTCTTAAACTGCTGTTAACTTTATAAAGTTGATATAAAATATTTTACTACAGTATTTGGTTAAGAATCTTTTTTTTCTAGATTTTCCTCCTTTAAAATTGGGTGCGTCTTATATGCCGGAGCGTCTTATATGCCGAAAAATACGGTATATAAATAGCATAAATTCACTGACTGAATCTTCTGGGCATAGAATAAGGGGCAGAAGCTGGCAGGGCTGGTGAGGGGACAGGAAGTACAGTATGATGCTCACCTGACCAGCTCACAGGGCCCATCTCTGTTGGCACAAAACATGAGTGAAATCGTTTGCCAAGTTTAGGCACAGGTGAACAGAGATCAGTAGGCCTATTATATGTATAGCATATAATATTTATAGTGTTGCTAAAAATAAAGGAATTGAGTTGTTATTATATCCAGGGGTAGTCATGTTGGCTGTGTAGCAAAGTACAAAGCATCCAAAATGCACAAATTACATGCTGAAGTAGTGAATCTTTCGAAGCTCCATTGGCTTCTTCATCAGGCAAAGATGTTTAAAATCAGACAAGAAAAAAAGATAAGACGATGTCAATCATAAGCCTGCATGTTGAAAGTGTTGCTGTTCTCAGTTCAGGTGTTGCTGGAGGGACATTTATAAAGGGCGGCCCCTTCTCCTTCTGGCCAGTAAGTTCCATTAGCAAGACAAAAAGAGATGATTCTGCTGAGATCCAAGACTGAGGCAACTTGGATCTCAAGAGAAAGATCTCTTTTTGTCTTGCTAACAGACCCCCCCCCCATGATAGGAGGTTCATGCAAGTCAAGCCTCTAAGGGGAGTTGGCCTCATGGAATCCTCATTGACTGATTGAATCTACTCACTCATTTTGAGGCATGCGGTCTGGAAATTACCAGCCCTAATCAGGGTTGTTTTTATTTCAAGAGGAGGGGCAAAGAAGATTGAGTTTGAGTTCTCCTTTTTCCTAGAGAAGTGTTTGGTGCTGCCTTAGCCTTTGGCAGGCATCAATCAGGGTCACTGCCTCCAGTCCCTGTTTTGAGAATTGAGGGGCCAGTGATCTGACCCAGCAAGGCAGATTAGGAGCAGAGGTCTGACTCATTGTTAGTAGTCCCAATTAGAGTGGTCCCATTGCATCAGTGAGATTTACGTAAGTGTTGACCAGTTGATTCAGTGGGCCTGCTGTAGTTGGGACTTAATTTCAAATCTGTACAGTCAACCAGATGATTTAGCCCTCTGGCAGTCATTCTCTCCAGCTGCTCAAGCAGAATTCAGTCTTTTTTTATCTTCCAGCAGGCCCTATTCAGGGACCACATCTTCCTTCTGCTAACCGATACCTCCCTGTCTCCCATTTGCAGTTGCGATAAACCTCATTGTGCAGCACATCCAGGACATTCTCAGCGGTGACCTCTGCAAATGGCAGCGGGGAGCCATGAACGGCCACGGCCGCTCCTCCAAGAGACCTTTCCCAGAACAAGCAGACAGCAGTCCACTCCTGGCCCCTGGCAAGCGGTCCCATCTTGAGTCCAGCAGCCGCCCCCACTGACCTGGCCAGATGATTGGTCTGCTGCCTCTAGGCCAAATGGACTTTGGGATGGTCTCTAGTACTCTGGCAATCCCCCTTATGTGGCAGGGGCTTGGCTGAGAGGTGAAGCATCTTTCTGTGAATACCTTGGACTGTTGTGCTTCAGTAGTTTCTTTTAAAATACTACTTTGTGTTCACATCCCTCATTTCAGGGAGGCCAGTACCTAAACAAGCCTAAGACTGCCCTTTGGGGAAGGAAAGTCCCTTTAAGGTGGTCTATCTTTAAAAGCCTTTGATTTTTATGGGTTTTATATTCTAGGAAAGCAACAGGTCTTGGGCATTTCAACTGCTGCAAACAAAGTGGATTTGTTCCTCTGCCCTTTTCTGAGTCAGTGTGAGCACAGGGGACAGTGGGTTGGGTTTTTAATGAGTCCAGTATAATGTGCTCATAGTAAGAAGCTTTGGGCCTGCTTTCTGGAGCCCTTTCTTACAAAAGAAAGACCTAACTTCTTCACTAACCTCAAATCCCTTAAATTTCTGCCTGTTCATCTGAGGGAATATGGAAATATGTTTACCCTCCTCTCCCAAAGCTTTACATCTCCTTGAATCCCCTCTGCCCAAGAGATACTCCCTAGGGAAAAAAGGATAGGGAAATTTGCCGAAAGATGAAAGGCAAAAGTTTATAGAGCTCTTTTGCCTCCTTGTCTTGAACCATCAGTTGGCTGATGCTCTCCATTTTGCCTATTTGCTCCATTTTGCCTGTTTTGTTGTTTATGCCCTCCACTAAGGGCAGTCTGGAAGTGGAGACAGAAATGTTCTTTTTAATCTTCAACACAACTAAGACTTGGACAGAAGTTTGTTTTAGCAAGTCATGTTTGTGTGCAGATTTTGCCTCTAGCAGACTTTTGGCTCACATCAAGGAGCAGCCTTCACTTGGTGCAACTTGACAAAGAGTTCCAGGAGAAGGTTGGGGTGGCAATGGAGGCAGGCATCCTGAGCACAGCCTAACTGTGTGTCTTGGTCAAGAGAAGAAGCTCAGTTCTGTCAGTACAGTGGAATCTGCTGGCTTCTGAGCAACAAGAAGTGTAATAATGTGTGTACGCTGACTTCAGGATAACAAGGGTTTACATTTGTGTAAACATATAGTAGACTTGTGACAGAAATCAGTGAAACAATCTAGTCAAATCATCTGGTGTCCTCTTGCTGTCAATTGGCAATTGGCATCAAAAAGTGTTGCTGCTGCTACTATACGTCTTTTTAAACAGATATATGTGGTTTGGACTTTGGAAATACACTGTCAAGCTGCATACTTTTTTCTTTACAGAAAGTCCTAAACTTGGGCAAGCTGTAAAAATGAGTCCTTTCCTAGGCTAGGCCTAATCTTGTTTTGTTTAAATAAATAAATAAGTGGTATGGACAGGTTGCACACCTGTAACAGTATTTCTTCGAGTGGTCATCTGCGAATTCACACAAATGGGTTTTGTCTGCGCATGCGCAGCTAGCTCGGAACCTTCTGGAATCATTAGGCAGAAGTTGGATTGCAACTTTATGGCGGTAGCTTCGCCCACCTCTATATAGGCCCTCGCGTTCCCACTCGATCCTCAGTTCCAAGTACGCCGCTTACAAAGCGACAACCTGGTTATCAACTTAGAGCAGGACACGACTGAGGGGAGGTTGGGCGGGATTTGTGTGAATTCGCAGATGACCAGTCAAAGAAATACTGTTACAGGTGTGCAACCTGTCCTTCTTCTTCGTGGTCTCTGCGAATCACACAAATGGGTTATTCAGACTAGCAAGCTAAAGTCAATGGAGGAGGGAGTGTCCTGACACAAGGCTTAGAGGTGCAAACAAGAAGTTTATTGGCACAAAATTAGCCAAGGTAATAGGCACCTGAACCTTCATAGGCATCAAATTCAAGTACATCAGGAATTGATTGTAACCCAACAGTCAGTGAGTTTCAAGTGCAAATGGAATAATAGTAAACAATTGCATAAACTCAAGTCAGAATTCAAGAAGAACCCGTATTGGTAATTCATGAACAATAAATAAACTTTCAATTTAAACATCACTGTATGTACATTTGTACTATAAACCCAGTATTCAATATATTCATCTAAGTGAGTTCATAACGAAGTTAGTGCAAACATATACAAGAATATTCAATGAAGTCCAGATAATAATACTGCTTTCCCAAAGGCAGCCTCTTGTCTGGCCCGTGTGTCCAACCTATAGTGTTTAATAAAAGTCATTGGTTGGGACCAAACAGCTGCCCTACATACATCTTCTAAAGGAATTCCAAACAGGAAAGCAGATGATGAAGCTACTGCCCTTGTGGAGTGCGCACGCACCCGGCCCGGTGGAGTCTTGCCTGATAGTTCGTAACACAAGTGGATAGTGAAAGTCACCCACTTGGACAGTCTTTGTGGAGTGACAGGCAGTCCTTTCTTGTGTTCAGAATAACACACAAAGAGTATCTCCGAGCACTTCGAGCCCGAGGTACGCTCCAGATAAAAGGACAAAGCCCTACGAACGTCCAGTGTATGTAGTCTTTGTTCGACCTCAGTGGTCGGGTTCGGGGCCAGGGTGGGTAGCACAATGTCCTGGTTGATATGGAAGGCAGACACCACTTTAGGCAAGAAGGTAATGTTGGTACAGAGGACCACCTTGTCTTTATGAAACCGGAGATATGGCTGGTCCATCCTTAGAGCACATAGTTCACCAGCCCGGCGAGCCGAAGTCAAAGCTACAAGGAACACTGTTTTCCATGTTAAGAGTCTAATGTCAGTAGTGGTCATAGGCTCAAAAGGTTTCGTAGAGAGGTAAGACAGTACCAAGTCCAGGCTCCAAGGTGGATGGTGGGTGTAGGTCAGGGGTAGGCAACCTTTCCCCTTTAAGGGCTGAGGGACTTCAGCTCCCAGAAGCCTCAGCCATGTTGGCCAATAGTCCCATGTTGGCCAATAGCTCCTGGGATTTTGGGAGCTGAAGTCCCTCGGCCCTTAAAGGGGAAAGGTTGCCTACCCCTGGTGTAGGTTGTTGAGTCCTTTAAGAAATCTCTTGATCAAGGGGTCAGAGAAGAAGGAAGGTCTGCCCTCCAGCTGGTAATGAGAGTAAATAGCGGAGAGGTAGCATTTAATAGAAGCAAGGCAAAGTCCTGATTCGGAGAGGGAAAGAAGAAACTCAAGTACTGTCGGTACTGAGACACGGGATGGAGGAATCCCTCTGGATGAGAGGAAGTCCCTGAACTACTTCCACTTGTAAGAGTAGGACCTTCTGGTAGAAGGCTTCTGGGCTGCTTTAATTACTGTCTGTAGATGATCTGGGAGTGAGCTTAAGGTCGAATTCTCCATGCTACCAGAGGTAGCGAGTCCAGGTCTGGGTGGTGGACTCTGCCCCCGTACATCGTGAGGAGATCTGGATGGTACTCCAGTCGGCAGTAGGTTTCTTGAGACAGATGAAGAAGTGGAGCGAACCAAGGTTGTCTCGGCCACCACGGAATGATCAAGATGGCATCTTACTTGTCAGTTCACATCTTGGTGAGTACTCTGGTTATGAGTGGAAATAGAGGAAACGCATAAAATTTCCTCCCACATCACACGAACTGGAAGGCATCGCCTTGAGAAGTCCGGGTCAGTATCCTCAAACAAAACTCTTCGCAATGAGTGTTGTCCTCTGTGGCAAACAGGTCAATGTCTCTGGTCCCCCAGAGGGAGAAAAGATGGGAAACTGTCTTGGGGCGGAGACGCCACTCGTGACACGGATTGGAGGACCTGCTGAGGCTGTCGGCAAGTTCGTTCTCCTGACTGGGGAGATGAATGGACTGGAGGAGAATGTTGTGGTTGATGCACCAGTCCCAGATGCGAAGTATGATGTTGAGCAAGGTTGAAGATCTGGTTCCGCCATGCTTGTCCAGGTAGTACATGACAGTGGTGTTGTCCGTCATGAGCAGAACTACTTTGTCCAACAAGTCCATTTGGAAAGCCTTCTCCACAGCAAGCATCTCCAAAGCGTTGATATGTAGAGTCTTTTCGTTTTGGGACCACACTCCTTTCACTGTTAGTCCTCTGGAGTGGGCTCCCCAACCTTCCATTGATGCGTCTGTGGTGAGAGTGACTTCCGGCTGAGGAGGTAGAAATGGTATCCCTGAACAAACGTTGTCGGGATGGAGCCACCAATGAAGAGACATCGCAACTCGAGGCAGGATAGTGAGGGGGAGTCGGAAGTGGCATCAAACGAGGACAGGAACCAGGATTGAACGGGTCTGAGGCGAAGCCTCGCCCATGGCGTCACAAAGGTCGTTGAGGCTAAATGCCCCATTACTGTCTGTACCAAATGGGCCTGAACCTTGATGCGGTTGAGGCAAGTCCTGATGGAAGCGGTCAAGGCTGCAAACCTGTCTTCCGGGAGGAAGGCTTTCTCCAGCTCTGAGTCCAAGATTGCTCCGATGAATCTGACTCTCTTGGCGGGTGTGAGATTGGACTTCTCCTCGTTGACTTTGAGTCCCAGCGAATTGAGCAGATCGAGGGTAAACTGGATGTCGTTCAGAAGTTTCTCTCGGGACAGAGCTGTAAGAAACCAGTCGTCGAGATATGGGAAGACTGTTATCCCCTTGCGATGCAGGAAGGCGGCAACTGGGGCCATGCATTTGGTGAAGACTCTCGGTGCCGAAGACAGTCCAAATGGAAGGACTTTGTATTGATAGCAGTTGGTGCCCACTGTGAAGGCCAGGAATCTGCGATGTTCCTCTCGGATACTGATGTGAAAATAAGCATCCTTGAGATCGATGGTGGCGAACCAATGGTCTTTCTGCAAGAGAGGCAAAATAGAAGAAAGGGTTGTCATGCGAAACCGTCTGTATTAAATGAAGGAATTCAGTGCTCTCAAGTCCAAAATGGCCCTAAGGCCCGAGTCTTTTTTGGGTACAATGAAGTAACGGGAAAAGAAACAGTATCGAGCCCAAGAAGTGGGAATGGGTTCGATCGCTCCTTTGTCTTTCATCGAGTAAGGTGTCAGAGGGGTTTGTGATGACAATAGCTCCAGTTGCCAGGGAGGGCATGTAGGGGATGGCTGGCCTTTCAATAACTCTACTATGAGCCCGTTTTTCAAGTTGGTCAGAGGGCTCTTCATCTTCAGGTTCGGTGACTGCAAGATCAAGGGTGCGAGCCATTTGAAGGATTTGGTCCACGAAGGTGCGAACATCATCAGAAGGGGAGGATGATTGGGTATTCAAAGGTGGTCTAGCTTGGGTGGGAGACCAGTCCAAGTCCTCATCGGATTCGGTCAACGGGCCCGGTGAAATGGAACGGTACGACGGGGTAGAGTCGGGAGATGAAGGGTGGCGTGGATTTTTAAGCTCACCTCTTCGCCGTTGGCTTCTAGCTGGAGACAAAGAACTAAAAGACGAGGAACGGTGTTTAGGCTGGGAGGAACGACGGTGAGAAACAGACAGGGAACGGTGTCTGGACTGGGAAGAACGATGGCGAGAAACAGACGATCGGTGTGGAGGAGTCGAAGGCTGATGGGAATCAGTGGAATAATAACGGCGCCGGGATGGTCCCGGGGATGGAGATGGAGAGGAACGGTGTGTTGGAACCGAAGGAGGCTGCTGCGCTGCAGGAAGGCAGTGAGACGACGGTACTGGAGAAGGAGAGGGCTGCTGTGTAGCAGGAATGGAGTATGACCTCTGATTTGAAACAGGGAGGGGCTGCTGAATAGCAGGAAAGGACTGGAACTGACGTCTCTGCTCTTCCATAAGGAGCAACTGCTCGGGTTGAACTGGTAGCATATAGCTGTTGGAAGCCTAGTTGAAAACCAGCTGTGGAAACCTGGTGATCCATGGGTCCAAAGCTGGGTTAATTGGAGTCTGCTGCTGCATTTGGCCCGAAACAGATGCAGGCGATGGGTTATCCCTGGACCCGATATTACGGGCTGAAGATGGGGAAATGGTGGGAGGCATAACCACACATGGAGTCGCAGCTGAAGGCTGAATTTCCGCCTCAGATTCGATGTCGAGGCACACCATCGGAGAGGTCGGTTTCGAACCTGACGGGCTCGTAGGAGTTGGTATAGACAGCACCACTGGCGGAGGCACCGAGCGTGATAAGAACGGGGTCTTGAGTGTATCCCCAGATTGAGACTTGCTCCTAGAGGGCATCGGTGGATTGATGGGGAGACAACAAACGGGCTTTTTTAGAGGACAAGGGGGGTTCATTGATAGTCTCCAAGTGCTTACATTTGGAGGACTTCTTACCACCCCTTTCCAAGCCCTCAGGACTCACGCTCCTTTTAGTTTTGGAAGACCTCTTGGATCTCTCACTGGATCTTCCCCTTTGCAGAGGGGGGTCCGAGGAAGGCTTACTGATGGCTACAGTAGCCAAGGCCGAGGCTGGGGAATCGGCTTGCAAGGCCTTCTCCCAAAGTGCTGCCTTTAGCTTGACCATGCGGTTTTTCAAAGCTTGCGGGGTCATTTTCCTGCACATTTTGCAGGTTGTAGGATTATGCGTATCCCCGAGGCAGAAAATCTGCTCATCGTGCCGAGCAGAGGTCGGCAACTTAGAGTTGCAAGAAACACAGTGTTTAAATGAAGCCATATCGTCGTGAAGCGAAGGCAGAGTCGAGAGGCAGTCCGAGTCAGAACACAATCAGTAGCAGCAAGTTTGAAGGAGTAAGCGAAGACAAAGTCGATAGACGGTCCGAGGTCAAATTATTAGATCAGTAAGTCACAATCCGAAGAGTAGTTAAGTCAAAAAAATGGTCAAAAGCCTTTAGACGAGTAACTGCACTAGTGACGAGGTTCCTTGCAAGCTGCAAAAGCGGCGGACGAAAGGAACTGAGGATCGAGCGGGAACGCGAGGGCCTATATAGAGGTGGGCGGAGCTACCGCCAAAAAGTTGCAAACCAACTTCTGCCTAGTGATTCCAGAAGGTTCTGAGCTAGCTGCACATGCACAGACAAAACCCATTTGTGTGATTCGCAGAGACCACAAAGAAGAAACAAAATTACACATGGCTGAGTGGGAAATTTTTGCCCTCCAGGGTGGTATGTATTTTTTAAAAGCATTTATTCTTCGTGGTCTGTGCGAATCACACAAATGGATTATTCTGCGCATGCGCTGTAAAGCTCCGAAACTTCTGGTATCACTAGGCAAAACTCTGCACGTTTTTGGCAGTAGCTCCGCCCCCTCCATATAAGCCTGGCACCTTCCCGCTCTTTCCCAGTTTCTTTCATTGCCACATTAGCTGCTAGGAAGGAACTTCACTGCTCAGTATCACTCATTTCTCTCCACTTGCTGTTTTTGATTTGACTTCTGGCTTGACTTTGACTACTCTTTAGAATTTGGACTGGACTCTGCAAATTGCTCGACCTTTTGACCTCATTTTCAATTTTGATTTGGCTTCAACTACTGTTGAAAATGTCTTCACACTCCTTCAAGCAGTGTGAAAAGTGCGGTGGTAAGATCCCCGGTTCTGATCTGCACTCCTCTAGTCTCCTCTGTCTGGGTGAAGGGCACATTGTTCAATCCTGTGTCCTTTACAGGTCCATGACCTCCCAAGCCCTTAGATACAAGAGACTTAAGGCTACTCTTTATGAGCACACCTTGAGGTCTCAATACACCTGTGGGCTCACATAGAAAGATACCAACTCCTCCAGCCCTGGGATTCCTGGAAAAGATTGCTAAGCGGTCGTGGGAGACCCCAGACACCATCGCTTCGACTTCCAGGAAGATTGAGAACTTGTACAGGATCACTCCATCTCCTACTTCCTGGGCACCTACACCTAAACTCAGCCATAGTCAAGGGTGCACAGCTGACTCCCACCCCAAAGACTACCTTGTCTCTGGTGGAGATAGAAGGCCAAAATGTTCTGTGTGTCGGCAGTGTTGGACTTAAATGTGGCCAATTACACTGCATGCATGGGAGCATACCAGCAGCATATCATGGAATGGATGCTCCCTTTGTTAGACAACCTTCCTGACAAGAAGAGACCTTGGCCCTAGCTCTTCAGGCTGAGGCCACTCCATTGGGGGCCAGCAGATCCTCTCCACCAGATACTCAGCAGACTGTGCCTCCAAAGCGCTGTCAGGCTCGATAGCTCTTCGACGCCATGCTTAGTTGCACTCTTTGGACCTCATGCCTCAGGCCTGGCCGTTGATCAAGGACATGTCCTTTGACGACTCCAGACTGTTCAACAAAGAGACAGATGAGAAGTTGAATTGCTAGTCCAGAATGAAGACAGCGGCTTGCAAACCTTGTTGTTTTGGAGGCCAGCACCCGTGGTACCCATCGTACCAACAAAGGTCTTACCCAGCCCAGGACTGTCAATATCAACCACAGGACAAGCCTAGACATCGCCACCCCTCTCAATTCCCTTTTTCTTCAGGTTGCAGACAGACCACTCAGCCCTGCTACCGCTAGGGATATCAAAAGAAAGATTCTGAGCAGGGCAGGAAGAGGGCATGAGATGGGATGGCACACTTTGTTAAGACTCTCTTTGGAGACAGACTGAGGCCCTTTTACACTGCTTGGGCCTCCATAACATCTGACTTGTAGGTCTTAGACATTGTTTGTAGGGGCTATGCCCTCGAGTTCAAAGAGCTCCCTGCCGCCGAAGCCATAGTCTCCACCACCCCTTCAAACACCTTACTTGATGAAGTGCCCGTAGACCCCGCTCAAGCCCGCTACTGTTTTTTCTCCCGTTACTTCATTGTATCGAAAAGTGACTTGGGTCTCCATCCCATCTTGGATTTAGCCATTTAAATGACTCTATCTTATAACACCGTTTCCATATGGTAACTCTCACCTCTATCATGCCACTTTTACAGAAGGACTTGTGGTTCACAACCCTCAACCTGAAGGATGCCTACTTCCACATCGGGATCTGAGAGGGCCACAGGAGATTCTTAGCCTTTGCCATCAGCTCTGACGTGTACCAATACAGGGTGCTCCCCTTTGGACTCCACGGAACTGAGGGTCTTCACCAAGTGCATGGCCCCTGTTGTGACTTATCTTCACCAGAGAGGCATCATGCTCTTCCCATATCTGGACGACTGGCTCTTCACCGCCCAGTCCCAGCAGGATCTTCAGGAACACAGACTTTACACTCTCCCTCCCGAACTCCCTCTGGCTCCTGGTCAACAAGTTCATATTGGTGCTGACACCCTCAAGTTGGATCAGGTTCGTAGGAACCATCCTTGACTCTGATCCCTGTACTGCATACCTGCCGGCAGACAGGTTTCATGCACTTTCCAAAGCTATCCAGGTCTGCATGTCCCACAGATGGATCAGAGCTCGCATGATCCAGAGGGCCCTCGAATACATGGCAGTGACAACTTTCATCACCCCGTAGGCAAGACTTCATCTCAGACCACTGCAGTCCTGGTTCCTATTGGTCTTCGATCCCACAGTTCATTCACCAAGGTGGCTTTCCATCCCGACATCTGTGTCAGGGACCCTTCACTGGTGGCTTGACCCCGACAATGTTCGGGCAGGGATGCCCTTCCTGCCTCCGCAGCCTCAAGCCTCCTTGACCACATAGGCTGGGGCACCTACACCTCCAGCCTGACTGTCAGAGACAAATGGCTCACCTCGAAGCAAACCCTCCACATAAACACCCTTGAGATGCTAGCGGTGGAAAAGGCCCTCCGCGCCTTTGAGACCCTCCTTCAAGAGAAGGTAGCACTGCTCCAGTTAGAGAACACCACAGTGATGTTCTACATCAGGGGTAGGCAACCTTTCCCCTTTAAGGGCCAAGGGACTTCAGCACTCAGAAGCCTCAGCCATGTTGGCCAATAGTCCCATGTTGGCCAATAGCTACTGGGATTCTGGGAGCTGAAGTCCCTCGGCCCTTAAAGGGGAAAGGTTGCCTACCCCTGTTCTACATCAACAAACAGGGAGGCACGAAGTCCCAGACCCTCCTCAAAATCACCTTACAGATCTGGGACTGGTGCATCCTGAGAAGAATCACCCTACAGGCCATCCAACTCCTGGGTGACAACAATGAGTTGGTGGACGAACTCAGCCAAACTTTGGGCTCATGCCACAAATGGCATGTTCACCCCAAGGTAGCCTCCACTCTGTTCCAGACTTGGGGAGTACTATCCGTCAACCTATTCATTGACCAGCACAACAGTCACTATACACAGTTCTGTCCCTGAACCCAAGCACCAGGCTCTCGAGGAGATGCCTTCCTGTTTGAGTGATCTGGAGAGATGGTGTATGCATTTTCCCACTTTTCCCTCATCACGCAAGTGGTTGCCAAGAGGAGGACCGACTGCTCTGCTCCGTGGTGGCCAAGGCAGCCCTGTTTCGCGCTGCTTCTCCACCTGTCTGAGATCAATTTCTCCAGCTCAAGCCCCGTCTGGATCTCCTAACCCTCCACAAGGGCCAAGTCTGTTATCCAGACATGGACAACCTTCCACTAGTGGCTTGAAGGATTCTTTGTTAGGAAATCTTCTGGAGTCTGTACGGATGGTCTTTCTTGCTGCCTAGAAGCCATCCACAAGAAAGTCCTATGCCCTCAAGTGGAACAGATTAACCTCGAGGGACATTCCTTCATCCCGTATCTCGGTACTGATCATCCTGTAATTCTTTATGGAACTCTCTGACTCAGGACTATGCCTCTCCTTGCTGAAGTGCTACCTAATGGCCATATGCTCTCACTACTAGTTTGAGGGCTGCCCATCTTTCTTCAAGGACCCTTTGGTAAAGAAGTTCTTGAAGGGGATTAACAGCCTCCACACTTCATCCTCGATACCGACTCCGGCTTGGAGCCTGGACTTAGTGCTCTCATGTCTCTCAACGAGGCCCTTTGAGCGCTTGGCCACCGCAGATTTGAGATTGCTGACCTGGAAGACTTAGTGGTCATTACTTCAGTTTGCTGTGCAAGCGAAC
Organism: Phrynosoma blainvillii; assembly: GCA_026167975.1. Lineage (NCBI taxonomy): Eukaryota > Metazoa > Chordata > Lepidosauria > Squamata > Phrynosomatidae > Phrynosoma > Phrynosoma blainvillii. Next base: position 15,815,769 of record JANUYF010000011.1, on the reverse strand, counting down.
TCTGTGCCTTGCAGGTGGACCTGCCTTACCTCCGATTTCACAGGGACAAGGTGGTCCTCCATCCCCACATCACTTTCCTACCAAAGGTGGTGTCAGTTTTTCACTTGAGCCAGGACATTGTGTTGCCGACTTGCTGACTTTGGTCCCAAACCCGACAACTGATACAGAGTGCCTCCTCCATAGCCTGGATGTGAGGAGGGCACTGGCCTTCTACCTGGACGGAACCTTCAAGATACTCTTTGTTTGCTACTCAGGAGGCGTGTGATGAACTTTCAGGTAGAGTTCTTCCAGCTGGTAGCTACATCTTCTGCTTTTTTGACTGGAGTACCTTTGGAGGATGTCTGCAGGGCTGCTGTCTGGTCCCGGTCACTGACATTCATTAAACACTACAGGCTGGACACCAGGGCCAGATGGGACACAGCCTTTGGGAGGGCAGTGTTGCTTTCAGGTTTGCACTGCCATGGTTTGCACTAGGAAAGTTTTTGCATTACCAATTTGCACTGAAAAGTTATTTTGTTGATTGTTGTGTCTAAAGCCAAAAAGATAGCACTGACAAAGGCACTTCAAGTTCAAAAGTTTATTGTTAATAAATACAACTTGTTTAAATTTCAAATTGGTGTCATGACACCCCCTCCTTTACTGACTGAAGCTTGTCAGTCTAACCCATTTGTGTGATTCGCAGAGAGCACGAAGGAGGGCAGGTTGCTTACCTGTTACTGTAGTTCTTCGAATGGGCATCTGTGAATTCACAGAAATCCCGCCCATCCTCCCCTCAGTCATGTCCTGCTCACTTTAATTAAGTTCCTGCTATTGCTGCTATGCGGCGGACGGTTATGGAACTGGGGAAAGAGTGGGAAGGTGCCAGGCTTATATGGAGGGGACGGAATTACTGCAAAAAAGTTGCAAACAGGGTTTTGCCTGGTGATACCAGAGGTTTCCGAGCTTTACTGCGCATGCGCAGAATAACCCATTTGTGTGAATTCACAGATGATCACTCAAAGAACCACAGTTACAGGTAAGCAATCTGTCCTTATGCAACATGGTAAGTGCTGTACTGGCTTCAGGGATCCAAATGAGATAAGTAGTGCACAGAATTTGTCGAAGAAAAACTTCAGTTTTACACAGACCTTTGTACAGAACTGCCCTGGTTAGAAAGTGTGTGAGTCATTTCTGGCTAGCCAACTGTTTTTGTTGACTTTCCTCCCTTTTAAACTTGTAGAAACTTGCCCATCAACAGCCGCCAAGAAATATAAGACTCCCAAAGATAGCATAATCTACAACAGGCTGGACATAAGCCTCCCTTATCTTTTCTAATGGAAGCTTGTGAATGGGCACAATACACACAGCAGCTGGAGAAAATGCCCAACAGATTCCATAATGCTGAGCTCATCTTGTCTTTATGAAACTGGCTATCAGATCTTTGATGTACCCCCCAGAACTTGAGGATTGGACCAAGAGAGAACAATTGTCAGCTTTCACCTTGAAGTGCGGGTTGTAGTGAATAGGAACTGCCTGCACACAATTCAACCCAGAATGTTGTCACAAAAAACAACGCTCAAGACTAGTTAGACCATTGTGTAGGCAAAGTGTGCCTTCCAGGACCATTTTGTGGCCTCCAGCTCCTTCCAAGGACCAAAAGATTTGTTTTGTAAAAAATGGTTTGCTGCAAAATGCCTCTTGGAACATGTGGGGACATAAATCTAAATTTTTGCCCCCCCCTTGTAGATCCAGGAAAGGCTTTAAAAAAAAAAAAAGGAAATAAAAGCTTCGTGTCCCTTCCTCTTGTGGCTTAGACCTAAAACATGATGAAAATGCCCTCTGGAGGATATTTGGAGGCATTCTGGGGCAAAAATATTTTAATTTTTTTGAAGGAATATAGCAAAGCAAAGCAGCTTCATTTATATACCGCTTCATACCACGCTATGCAGTGTCTCATTGCCCCCAACAGCTGGGTACTCATTTTAGCAACCTTGGAAGCATATAGGCCTGAGTCAAGCTTGAGCCCTAGCTAGTACTGAACTCGCAACCTTGTGGTTTATGAGTGAGTGGCTGCAGTACAGGCATTTGATCACTGAGCCACCAGGGCTCCATATACTGGGGAGGTACAGCCCTTCAGAGTCTGGGAAGTGTCAATGTGGGCCCCCAAGTACCCCACCTTGTCTTAGATCCTCAGTTACTCTGTCATTCAAGGAGATTCTTCCTACTCCCAAATTCCTGACTACTTTTTGAGTACCTTCCCTGAGACATAAGGCTGAAGTTGGTTAGTTATTCCCATCCCTTATTTGCATGAAAATTCAAAACAGCAAAGTCATTCAGATGAATCAAAACATAGGTTTGAATGCCACTGAAATGCATTTTTTTAAAAACAAACAAACACCATATTGCCATAATCAGGGAAGATGATCAAGATAAAAAATATTCTTGCCACTCTAGAAAGCCTTTCTTTGAAAATAAGAAATAAATGAATATTAAAAAAAATGACAAATATTTAAATACAGAAGAAACAGTCTGCACCCTTAAAGCAGCTCTGTGTGTCTGTGTGCACACGTGTGTGCATGTGTGCCATATCTGTCAACATATGGCAACTCCATACATTTTATAGGGATTTATTATGCAAGGAATAGTTAGAAATGTTTTGCCAGTTCCTTCCTGTGAAATATGGGCTACAGCATTCCTCATCCAAGTACTAACCAGGGTTGACCCTGCTTAACTTCCAAGATCAGATGGGATCAAGTGCTTTTAGGGTATTTGGAGAAAAGAAGCTGTGGGTCACTCCACAATGATACACCTTCACATTCAGGGGAGTCTTTTTGATAAATTGACACTCATTTTGGCCTGACCCCAAACCATCTCTATGTGCATGGCACACTAAAATGAGCCAATGCACGCCAGTTACTACAAACAGCAGCCAAACAAATAAGGAACTGGACCTGGGCACCCCATCTAAGAGTTTATAAACCTTCACATCTGGGAAAGGCTCCTTGGTGACATGATACTTAGTCCCATCTAACCTGAAGCCATTTGAATATACCTATCTTTTCCACTTAGGAAAAAATAAACAGCAAATAAATAAGGAACTGGTCTTGAGCACTCCCAAACTAACATGATGTCACCTCAAGTCTTATAGAGGAAGCTTTCCTTTATGAGATGACACATATTTCATTCCATACCAAGCCATTTATATGCACAGGACACATTGAAATGTGCTTGCCTGTGACAGTTGCCACAAAAATTATTGTAGACAATTACTGCAAGACAGGAAGATGGAAGAGACAGCCACAGGATCTAGCCCAACCTCCTTCCTTGCAGCCACAGGATCTAGCCCAACCTAAGGCACTCCTGAGAGAACCCATCCAACTTGTTTCAAGACCTCCAAAGAAGGAGAGTCCATCAACCTCTGAGGCAGTCTATTTCTCAGTCAAACAATTTTTACAGTCAAGGTCTTCTAATATTCTCTTCTTATTTGAATCCATTATTCTAGACTCTACAGCAGCAGCAAACAAGCTTGATCAATCTTCTACATAACTTCCCTTCAGCTATTTAAGGATGGCTATCATATCACCTTATCAGTCTTCTTCTCCAAGCTAAGTATACCCAAGCTCCCTAAGTCATTCTTCATAAGGCTAGATTTCCAGGATTGTCCTATTCTGGACAAATAGCAGCCTATCAAAATTCTTCTTGATATTGCACATAAAAACAGCTTTAGGATAGAACTAAATCGGTTCCACCTGAGACAAGATTTCCCCAAATGTGAAGCTGGATGATTTCTGTTGACAAAGGCTACTTTGGGGGTACACAGGTCAAGTTCCTTATTTTGTTGGTTAATTTTAGTCTGCAAAAATTGCATATAGAAACCAAAAACAGTTCCAGCTGAGAAAGGAATTCCCCCAAATGTGAGGGTGCATGATTTGGTTAACTGAGGCTTGTTTTAGGGTGCAGGCCATGTTCCTTATTCTTTAGCCAATTTTTGTGTTAACTGGCAAAGACTGGAATATTTGAATGTGTTCCATGCATAGAAACAGAACAAAATTTGGACTCAGAATGAAAATAGCTCCAGCTGCGAGAGGAGGCTCCCCAGATGTGAAGGTGCATGATTTGGGGTGACCCAATATTCACTACAGTCGCCCCTCCATTTTCGCAGGGATCTGTTCCAGACCCCCTACAAAAATGGATAATCACCAATATTCAAGGCCTGCAAACGAGTGAGGGACGCAGACTCCAAGTCTGTGAAAACAGAGGGGTGAATGTATTTACAGTTTGTTTGACCAATTTATGTCTTCATGGTTCAGGTTGGCATATTTGAATGTGCAATGAAGAAATAGCTTCCATGCAGATCAAAATGATTTAGGTTGCACTGGGGCTAATTTGGGATAATATACAGCATTTGTTGATCTGAAAGCTGCTATTGACACTATTGATTGTGAGCTTTTTTGGCTCAAGTTATCTAATAGCAACAACTTGGATGGCATGCAAAATAGAATTTTCCTCCTCCTTTTCCCATTGTTATGTGCACTGTAGACTATGATTAACCAGAGATTTTTTCCTTGACACCAAAAACTGCTGCTTGTTAGTTTGTTTTTTCTATTAAATTACTTTATTATTATGAAAATTTTCTCAATAAATGTAATTTGGGAGGGGAGGAAAAACTGAAATGGGTTTCATCTGAGAGAGGAGACTCCCTTAGATGTGAAGGAGATTGATTTAGGTCAGGGGTAGGCAACCTGTCCCCTTTAAGGGCCGAGGGACTTCAGCTCCCAGAAGCCTCAGCCATGTTGGCCAATAGCTCCTGGGATTCTGGCAGATGAAATCCCTTGGCCCTTAAAGGGGAAAGGTTGCCTACCCCTGTGCTAGTGTATCATTTTGGGTAATCCTTGTTACATGGTGCAGAATTTTTTTTCTTTATGTAGAATTGCCATTTTCTGATATTAATTTATTTGCTATTTTCAGGGACTGCTTTACAGAGTGGCAAGGATTTTTTCTTTCCAAAAGGACAGTCTCCTGATTATGGCAATATCCAACATATTTAGAACATTTTTGGTGTTTAGAACATTTTTGGGCTTGTTCAGAGGGATTCAAATCTCATGTTTTTATTCATCTGAATGATTTAATAATAATAATAAATAATAAAATTTATTTTTATCCCACCCTTTGGGAACCTAATCAGGGTGGCTTACAACAATTAAAAATACATAATATCCAAAACCATCCCTCCCCCCCCTTAAAACAGCATTAAATAAAAAAAAAGATTAAAACAATAAATCCAACAATATAAAATTTAAAACACATTTAAAAGAAAAAAATATATAGCAAGGCACAGCTTAACCAGTGGCAATGATCTTCATCCATCGAGATGGGGCCACGTGAAGATCACCGTGGTGGGGGAACCTGAGGCCGGGACAATTAGTCTGGAAAGGCCTGCCGGAAGAGATCCGTCTTTTTTTTTTTTTAATTTTTAAAAACTTTTATTGAGGTAAAATAAACATAAACACAAAACATACCAGACATACAAATCACATACAAACAAACAATTCACTAAAACGACTAAACATACTAAACATACTATCTTCCTAAGCAGGTCGGAAGGATAAAAAATAAAATAAAATTCAATAACTACATTATACCCCATCTGTGAAACATCTCAGACGTTACTTACAATAGCCAGTAAGGTTTAACCTTAACCAAGTCTGATTATTAAACAAATGAAACATTATCTATCTAGGCCTCTAAAAAAATTACCAATACCAATAAAATAATCACAGCGTACTATCCTTTTTCTCTTTTTTCCCTTTCCTCCCCTTTTACATATCACAAAAAACTCAATATAGTTAATCCACAAACATTATACTTCGTATCTTATTGTTAACTGCAATTTTTTCCACATATTGATACCAAGGTTTCCACGTCTTGTGGAAATCCGTTAATGTATTGAACCTTAATGAATGTGTTAATTTTTCCATTTCATAAATTTCATATACCTTATTTCTCCATTCCTCCAAATGGGGGATATCTTTTTTTCTCCAATGCTTTGCATAGATCATTCTCGCTGCGGTTGTTAAAAAAAAAGTAATTTCCCGTATTCCTCATCCAATTAACCTTCGATGCTACTTAACAGGTATATCTTTGGGTCGAGATAAACCTTTATAGACATAACATCCCTTATTTCGGTATTAATTATTCTCCAGAATTCCTTAGCCAATCTACATTTCCACCACATGTGCAGGTACAACCCAGTTTCGTTCTCACATTTCCAGCAGCTCGAGTTACATTTATTAAACATTTTAGATAAACGTAGTGGAGTTAAGTACCAACGCTGCATTGACTTATATAAATTTTCTTTTAAATCCACATTGAGTGAATATTTAAATCTTTTCTTCCAAATTTTTTTCCCACTCTTCTAATTTAATTGATTTAAATCTTGGGCCCATTTAATCATATAATCCTTTATACTATTTTCCTCAAGTTCCCAGTCTCTAATTACCGTATAAAATTTAGATATCAATTTTATAGGATCTCCACTAATAATCTTCTCAAAATTTTTATTTGCGGGACCAATTTGATCTAATCGGGAATCCAATTTAAAACTCTCCAATAACTGTCTATACGTGAACCAATTTACCTTATGTCCTTCTTGTGTCAATTTTTCCTGTGTTTTAAATACTAATTTTCCGCCTTCCAATGTTGTCAGGTCCATATATTTAACCCAATTCCCGTCACTATGTAAACCCTTTAACAAAATGGCTTCCGCTGGGGAGGCCCATAGAGGGATTTTGGGACACCATTTTTTACTATACTTTACCCATACCCTCCAGCAAGCTTTAGGAATATAATGATTCTTGAAATTTCGGTCTGAGGTAATTTTTCCATAAAATAGATAAGCATGGTATCCAAATTGTAGATCCTCTCCTTCTAAATCCAATACCCTTTTATCACTTAATCTAAGCCAATCATAAATCCACTCCATTGTACAGGCATCATAATACCACACTAAATTAGGTATTGCTAACCCACCTCTTTCCACTGTATCTTGCAAATTACTAATTTTAATCCTCGATTTTTTCTTTGCCCAAATAAAATTTAAAATATCTCTATTCCATAGCTTCAATGAGGCGTTGTTCTCAATAATGGGGATATTTTGAAAATAATATATTAATTTAGGAATAACGGACATTTTAACAACCGCAATTCTGCCAAACCACGATAATTTCAAGTTATTCCATTTTCTGAAGTCCTCTTTAATTTCCTTCCAAATCCTTTGATAATTATTTTTAAAGAGATCGGAATTCTTTGCAGTCAGCCAAACCCCTAAATATTTGACTTTATTAACATTTTGAAAGCCTGATGTTACTACAATCTTCTCTACTTCTTTTTTAGGGATATTTATAAGTAACATAGCAGTTTTGGTTTTATTAATTCTGTATCCAGACACTTCGCCATATTGCTTAAGTGTATACATAAGGGTTTCAATACATTCAGACGGGTTAGATAATGTTAAGACAACATCATTGGCATAAGCCCTCAATTTGTAAATTTGCTTTTGAATTTGCGCCCCTGTGACTGCGATATCATTCCTTATTTTAATTAATAAAATCTCTAAAGTAAGAATAAATAGAAGAGGGGCAAGGGGACATCCCTGTCTAACTCCCTTATAAATACTAAATTTGGCAGTCTTATCTCTGTTGATCAAAATGTGTGCGTCTTGTTTCGAATATATTTTTTTAATCCAATTAACAAAAACTTCGCCAACCTCAATTTTTTCAAGAACTTGAAACATGAAGCTCCAATTAATATTGTCAAAGGCCTTCTCTGCGTCCAGAAAAACCAATGCCAATTTCTTATGTAATTTTTTTTGATGAATGTCAATTAAATTTAATAAATTCCTAAAATTTTCCTTAGTTTTTCTGCCGGAGAAAAAGCCATTTTGATCACTATGTATCCAATCGTCTAATACACTTTTAAGTCTTTTAGCAAGTATTGCCGCAAATATTTTATAATCCGAATTCAGCAATGATATTGGGCGATAATTATTAGGGTCTAATCTGTCTTCATCCTGTTTAGGAATCAACGTGATGTTTGCGGAGCTCCATGTTTGGGGCAATTCACCTATAAATATGTTATTCAACGTTTGCAACAATGGCGAAGATATCTGAGGCGCGAATATCTTATAATATTCGTTACCAAACCCATCTGGGCCAGGGGATTTAGAAGTTTTTAACCTTTTTATCACATCCTCTAATTCTTTTTGTGTAATTGGTCCATTAAGAGACGTCCTCTGTGTTTGTGTCAGTTTAGTTATACTAATAGTTTCTAAGTATTTTTCAATTTCAGAAATATGCTTGGGAGAATCCCTGTAAATGTCCTAGAAATGTCTAAAAAAATCTTTTGAATTTGATTTGGTTTCAAAACAATCTCTGAACCCTGTCTGATTTTAGTAATAGTCCGATTTGATTTTTCTTTTCTCACAATATATGACAATAATCATCCAGGCTTATTAGCCCCGACACAATATTTTTGTTTAACAAATCTAATCTTTCTTTCAATTTGATCCAAAGTCAAAATTGAAATTTGTTTTTGAATATGTCCGATTTCCTTAAGAATCATTATTTCATTATATCATTATTTACAGAAACTTAAATAGGATATTTGTTGTCTTCAGGAGACCAGGATTAAAAAGAATGACATTAAGTACCTAAGATGTCTGAAATTGGGCATCGAATTTGTGTCCGCCTCTCAATTTAAAAAGAGGGGGGTCGTGCTGTATATTAATGCCAATTTAGAACCTCAAATTGTTTTAAACAACCCCGAGGGTCATTTCTTAGTTGTGGAAATTCAAATCGACAGGGCGATATATATGTTAATTGGTATTTATGGTCCCTTAGTAAATAAAAACAAGTTATATGAAAAATTGAGAATGCAACTTTTGGATTTGGATTATGAAAATGTAATTTTGTTGGGAGACTTGAATGGTGTTGTTGAACCAGAATTAGATCGAGCATCACGTAGACCCATAATAAAGAAACAAGGTAAGTTGCCTAAGGAGTTCTTTGTAAGAGAAACTTTGAATCTTCATGATGCTCATAGATTTAAGAATGAGTCTGCTAAAGACTTTACGTTTTATTCTAACAGGCATCATTCGTTCTCCCGTATTGACATGATCTGGATATCAGATCATCTTACCTCCAAAATCATAAATGTGAAGACATTACCTAGAATTTGGTCTGATCATAACCCTGTGCAGATGGAATTAAAATTCGGAACTAGATCATATAATTGGAAATTAAATCTTAATATATTAAAGGACCAGATAATTTGTGATGAGGTTAAAAAACAAATAAAAAACTATTTTGACGAGAATTTGAATCAAGATACTCTCATACACATTGTATGGGATGCACATAAAGCTGTAATTAGAAGTCTCCTGATTCAGAAAAATATAGACTGGAATAAGAAAAGAAGAGAAAAAGAAAGTATTCTTAACAAGGAATTGAAAAGTTTGGAGGTAAAATTAAGAGAAAGACTGGGTAGTAAAAAGATTCTTAAGGAAGAGATCCGTCTTGACAGCTATTTTAAAGCCGTCTAATGCTGTTAACTGACGGATCTCATCCGGCAGGTCGTTCCAGAGCTTGGGAGTGACAACTGAAAAAGCCCTCTGGGAGGTAGCTGCAAGCCTCGATTTTTGAGGCTGCAGCAGATTCCTCCCAGAGGACCAAAGAGTGCGGGGAGGATTGTATGGGAGGAGGCGATCCCTAAGATAGCTTGGACCCAAGCCATTTAGGGCTTCAAAGGTGATAACTAACACCTTGTACTGGGCCTGGAAGATGATAGGCAGCCAGTGGAGGGACCTCAAAACCGGAGGAATGTGGTCCCTCCTAGATGTTCCCGAGACAAGCCTGGCTGCCATATTTTGAATCAGCTGTAATTTCCGAACTAAGCACAAGGGTAGCCCCATGTAGAGCACATTGCAGAAGTCAAGGCGTGAGGTTACCAGCGCGTGCACAACAGTCTCGAGATCCCTTACTTCCAGAAAAGGGTGCAGCTGGCGTATCAGCCGAAGCTGATAACAGGTGCTCCTGACTGTCGCATTCACCTGATTTGTCATCAGGAGCGATGAGTCAAGGAGCACCCCCAGACTGCGAACACAGTCACTGGAGGAGAGTGTGACCCCATCCAGGACTGGAGGTTGCAACCCAATTCTTGGTTTCGGGGCCGCTACCGTGAGCACCTCTGTCCCGTCTGGATTCAACTTCAATCTGTTTTTCCTCATCCAGCCCATTACCGCTCGAAGACATTCATTGAGAGAGGAGATGCCATTAGAATTCGAGGCCGACGAATGAGACATGGAGAAATAGATTTGGGTGTCGTCAGCGTAACTTTAGCTGTGTATTGAATTTTTGCACAAATAAGTAACTGGGAACTGGGAACAAATAACCAACTTGGGGCTTCAGAAACATTATCAAAAGTGTTCCAAACATTACTGTACATTTGTGCCCACAGGATTTGGCAATTAAAGGCAATCTTTTGGTGGCAGTTAAAACTCTGGCCAGGAGAATAGGCCTCTTCTCCTCCTATGAGCTGGTTATGGTTGTAATGAAAATCAGGTAGCTTTCCACATGTTATTTGAATACATCTCCCAGCATTCCACACCACTGGCCAGGGCTGCTGGGAGTTGTAGTCCAACATCATCTGGAAAGTCACATGGTTCCTATCCTTATAGCAAAGGGAATACTAGTTACTGCACTATCTCTACAACTAAGCACTTGTGGACCTGATCTTAAATCTAGCCAACTTCTGAAAGAGTATGACACAATGAGCATGTATATTCATTTCTCTTTCTTCGTCAAATGATGTTAAGGTCTGTGTATGGGCTGTGCTTTTAGCACGTTTTCTCTCCATGTTTATTCATAAACATGCTCCTGAATGAAGGATCAATATTAAAGAAAGTTATTTACAGTCTTAAGCTATGACAAAATCCCAAAATAGATCTTACCCAGCAATGTCTTTATATGCTTTTTCTATGCTCTGGAGTTACAATTTTTCCCTTGGAAAAATGAGTCTTTGCCATACCTCAGAACAGCAGCAATCATTTCCATGAGTGATAATCCTTCATCATAGATACAACCATGTTCCAATTGCATCTGCTTGGCCTAGGTAGTGGCTGTATTGTGTTTGACCACAGCCGTACCCTTTCTCCTTCCCTTTTCCAGTTAACCTCAAGAGAGTAAGAAAGATCTGCTTGCTGACATGACCTGTTCGTCCTCAGTCATGGCTCTTGTCCACCAGTTAACCACTTCCCTCATGGCTGCTGTCTCTTGATCAAAATATCCCAGCTGTCCTTCCAGCGTAAGTTCTGGAGCTCTGCTGTAGAGAGTGGAGGCTCCCCATAAGTCAGCGGCCGGAATGTGTGGTAGGTGAAGTAAACAGAAGAGAACCAGGCTACCACAAATGCACTGTGCATGTTCTTGGAGAGCTGGGATCTGCAAATGCAGGGAAAAATAGACTTACAAAGTGAGAGCAAAGCCACAACCAGGCATTTCAATGCATAATGAGGAAAGATAACTGTTAACTTTTGCTTTGCCATTTTCCTACTTGAGGCAAAATGTGATTTGAATTTATGTAGGAGACAAAAGGAAAAGAGAAAGACCACATTACAGGTGGACTGATCCCATCAAGGAATCCATGGACCTTAACTGGAAAGACCTGAGCAGGACTGTTGATAACAGGGAGACTTGGAGATCTCTTGCTCATAGGTCAAACAACTGACTCAACAGCAAATAACAACAAACAACAAGATATAGTGTTGCTCTAATAAGAATATATCTTCCTCAACTTGCAAGTAAAGCAGTAAGTAAGCTCAGTTTACAATGACCAGCAGCAATTCTCTGGGCTTTCAATCCAACTTTGCAATGCTAAAGTTTGAACCCAGGACTTTTTGAATACCAGATAGGTGCTCTACCACTGAGCTATTCCACACCTTCTGGCTCAGTGTTTCCCTTCAATCCAGCAGGCATTAACCTGCTCCCCCACCCCACCTACACACAATAAAGTTCCCAAGTGGAAAGCACATTTAGGGTAACAGTTATACCTGCAAAGATAGTCACTTATGTGCTGGAAGACGATGGGGATCAAGAGAATTTGGAAAGTGATAGCCGGAAGATAGTGGTAGAGGAACAGTGTCTTCTCCATCAGGAAGAAAGGGAGATAATTCACAGCCCAACCGCCCACACAGAGGCTGCCAGCCAAGACCCACTGCCACCAGACCTCTGCAAAGAGAAAAAGGAGGTAAGGCACCATCATTCCCATTACTGCAGTACTGGATAGGCAGAGATAGACAGTTACAGTGAAACATGTATCTGTGGCATTTAATATGTACACAAGATGGCCACTCTGGATCAGAGCTTGAAACAGTCAGTGAGTACTTCACTTAGCATGGCTGCTAGTTATGCTGGGTACAGGATTTGGGGATTTATTGTCCAAAACATTACTCTTTCTGGTGGGAATGGCTTATTAGTAGACCTGACTTGCAGAACACCACTATGCAACATACAGAAGGCTACCAGGCTTTGTGTAGTGGGAGGGATTGCGGTTGCCAAAACTGACACTGGAGGTCACTGCAGGCTGGGAACTTGTGGACCTCTACATGTTGCTGGACTATAGCTCCCATCATCCCTGATGATGTCCTAAGCTGGCTGGGGCTAGAGTTGAAAACATCTGGATGTAAAGCCTACTATCAACCCTCAAGCAAAGTAGACCAGCTGGGTAGCTGGATATGATTAGCTTGGAGAAGGGATATGAGAGGTGAGATTATTCAGCTGTCTTTAAGTATTGGAACAGATGTCATGTAGAAGATGGAATAAATTTGTCTTCTGCTACTTCAGAAACTAGAGTGAGAATCAGTGGATTCACATTACAAGAGATTCCACCTGAATGTTAGGAAGAACTTCTTGACTGTAAAAGCTGTTTTGACAGTGTAATAGACTACCTCTATTTGAAGGGTAGTAAAAGGGCCTAAATATCCAAAAGGCACTGGATCCCATCTGAACTTGGAAGTCAAACGGAGTCAGCCCAGGTTAGTACTTGGATGGGACACCATCAATAAATACGAGATGCTTAGGGTCTATTTCAGATGAAGGAACTGGCAAAACCACCTCTGAATAGTCCTTCCTTAGAAAGCCATATGAAATTCAACAGGAGATTTGAAGGCACCTACACACATAAACACTTGGAAGGGCAGTGGACTCTCTATCTTTGAAGGTCTTAAACAGAGATTTACACAATCAATGCAATGGGTCTGCTGTACTTCAGACTAGTTAATTGGACTTAGAACCTTAGATAGAACTTTTTTTTGGTGGTGGTGGGGGGAGTACACACACCAATAACCATTATAATCAGTAGCCAGACTGGCTGGAGGGTTTGGGAACTTATAATCCAAACTGTTAATTTTTCCAACTGACTCAAGATGAAAAACCTTACTAGAATGGGATGGGGGAGGATGGCAGGGAAGAGGGAGTCATGACATGTAGGAAATGACATGTAGGAAATCAGACCTTTGGGGATGTCACAGATATTCCGTCTCCGTCGCAGGAGGTACCACAGGAACAGAGCCAGGTACACAACCGTTGCCACACTGGCTGAGGTCCAGGTGACCATGTTTCCAAGAAGATGGATCTGGGCCTGTTGGGCCAGAAATCAGGAAGCACCTCAATGATGAGAATAGAAAGAACCGGCAATGCTGCCAAAGTTGTCTGGGACAGGACAGTAAAATGGTCTCAGGTGGGCTGTTTGTAAGTACATCTTCCTGACAGAAGTGACTTTCACCCAGCCTGAAGAATAAGAGCTTCATGTTCAAGTCTGGGAATATGGATGACGAAACTCAATGAAGCAACATCTGATTCTGAATCATGTAAGCCACTCTTTATGCCACAACCACTACTTTTGCCCTTTATCTGGTCCCCAAAAGAATATATCCTCAGTGGGTGCTGTTACTGCAGAGACCTTTATTAGGGGTCTTCTGATATTTTATTGTGAAAATTCTCACCTATTACCTTCTTCTTCGTATGTATATCTTTTGGCTTGGACACCTAACTGCATACACCACAATATCCTGCTACATGTTAAAAATACAGAATACTGCAGCCCAAAATCTCTGATACCAGAGAACTTTTGTCATTGGGTGACATATAAACATATATGGTTTACATTATCAAGTAAATTAATAAATTACCCCTGAGGTAGTGTGGAACCAATAGGCGATGTTAGTATCCATGGTGATCCAGTCCAAAGGAGAAGAACTGTATTTATGCTCTGTATCGTCATTTTTCAGAGTCAGGATCTTCCACTAGAACACCACAGACAAGAGCATTCAGAGCTATAATTTACAGTGCTTTCCATGCTTGAGAGTGATATATCAGTGCAAAAAATTGTAATTGTAACCTAGCTCACAGGGCTGTTGTGAGGACAAAATGGGGAGAAGGTTGGGGGTGTGGATCAATGTATTTTCTTTTTGCAGATAAAACCACAATGTTTTAAAATACAGCTGAGGCTCTAGTGGCTCCATGAAGGTGCAACACCAAGACCTAAATGTTATGAGGTTCCTACAGAACAGGCTGTAAATTCTTAGAGAGAATGATGTTAATGCTGATTGCAGAAGATGAATGGGTCATTCCTCAATGGGCCTCATTGGGCAACATAGTCTCATGCTTAAGCCTGGCACCCTCTGCCCTTTCCTTTTACCTGTAATTCCATAAATTTGGCCATGAAACTGAGGTTCTGGCTGATGCTGATTTGCGTGGGGGAATGAAGCTCCACCTCTCTCTCCTTCGGCTCTTGGCCTGGAAAAGTTTGAGGAAAATGAATGTAAGGGTCAATATGATTAACTGGGATAGAAGAAAGATCCTGTAAATTTCTCTGCACTACTGTTTTGTGGGTTTTGTTTGTTTATTTGTTTTGGTAGAGTATGCATGTCTCTGATGCAACTCAAGAGCCAGGATTCCTATAATACTCTTGGAACCACATGAACCACATTCATGCACCTTCTCTGCACAATGTTTTGTTAATGTACTCCAAGTACTGCCTCAGACTAATAGTATTAAATAGCTTATCTGGAAGAAATGCAGGCTCAAAAGCACTTGTTTCTCAGAAAAACACACATTGCCAGTCAGAAAACCTAAGCTGTTTCCCTTTCCTACTGAGGCATTGTTCAGTGGGATCACACAATTGCCTAATAATTCTGAAGGACAAAACTGGCCTCTCCAAACACAAATATTCTTTCCTTGGTGCTGGAAGGAAAAAAGTCTCAGAATACCGTGCTGGCTCACGGTGTTCTGCTGCCAAATGGAATTCACCCCACTTTCAATTCTTCCTGCTCCATTCAGACACTTGTTCCTACCTCTGTCTCATATTACTCCACTGAACTCCATGATAACTGTATGCTGAGGCAATCTTGCACAATGCCCAGCTCCTCTTGCCCAGCAGAAGTCCTAACAGTTTCTGGAAACATATCCTGTCCTCCCTTACTACTTCTAGTCTTAAAAGTAGAGCAACAAAGACTTAGGAGCTGTTTTAAACTGACTTTTCCCATATCGGTGCTCTTCCACATTCCACAACATGCTCTGGTGGTAGCCTTTGGAAATCTTTTCCCCAACAACCTCCAGCTGCCGGTAGCCCCACTCAGGTAAAGATGCACCACTGAGCTGGAAAAGAGACAGAAAAGTATAGTGGGGAAGAAGGATGGCTAAAATGCTGGTGCTAAAAGCACAGAGACTGATGGGTAACCAGCCACAGTGCAAGATAATGAGAGAACAATAATGCCCAGACTGTGTGTAGCAAAAGAGCTGTTAGGATGAAGCAAAATATCAAAAAGGTTCTTGTGACTCTGGGATAACCATCTACAGAAGTTTTTGCTTACATCCATTCTCTGCATGCTCTCTTGGCCTGACCCAGAATGACAAATAACCTCCAAAGTCCACCTACCTTTAGCACTGTTGAGGTATTCACGTGGACAAGCCTTACTTCAGACAGGATTGTTTTCCAGACATCTGTGTCCGAGTCCCGGTTAACAATTTCCTGCAATGGGAATTTGGATGATGTTTATAATGTGCATGAAAATCTATTTCTATTTAACCTTATTTATAAACACAATTCTGAGTTCAGGGAATGAGGGGTAATTTTAATTATAAGCTGACATAGAGCTACTTCCAAAGTTCTCCTAAAGAATAGAGATGGGGAACATGTTGCCCTTCAGATGTTGCTGGACTGTGACTTCTCATTGTCTCTCACCAGGAAATGCTGAGAGCACAGACAGTAACTGTATGAGATGGCTTAACTGTGCCAGCTCTTAGGTGTTTGTCCCAGACCCAAAGAAGAATGGAAGATAGCCACATCCTTCTTTCTCTTCTAACAACTACTTGGCACTCACCACTCGCCAGAGATTCTGAGCTGGCATGGAAATGTTGTAATCAATGTAGCAGGAAATCTCTTGGGCATGAGGGCTGAGAGGGGCAGCAACATCATGCCTGTAAAGAGACAGTAACCAAATCGATTACCACAAGTCCCCTAAATCTTCCTTCCATAGCTTTCTTATATTTCTGCAAACTCTGGGGTTCCCCCAAGCCTATCTCTCTCTTTTGTGTGGAAGGTGCTGCTTTAGCTATATTAGAATCCATACTCAGAGGTCCCTGACTATTGGTATGTAGGATTTCTGTTTTCCGGGGTCTTTTTACTTTTAATCTTGTTAGCTGTTTTTTCTGTTTGCAGACAGAAAGACTGAGTAAAATTCAATAAAAAATTATTCAAAGAAATAGCCATGTTAGTCTATATCTGTATACAAAGTAATCTTGTAGCACTTACAATTTTATATTATTATATGCTACTTAAAAAATTTCATGGTATTTCTCAGGTGTATGTGTGGCTCTCAGGCAGTCTCCCATCCAAGCACTGACCAGATCCCAGGCCAGCAACATGGTCATGCCCTACTCTTTTGGTGTAAGTTACCTGCATGCAATTTGCCCCATCCCAGTCAAATGATGGAACGGAGATGTACAAACCACATGGCAGTCCACAGACCTTCCAGAGGCTACAGCCCAAACTATATTCAGAGAAAGTGTATTTGAAACTACCAGGGGACAGGTAGGCACAAGAAGTCCAACTTTCACATATACACAAACTGGGTATGAGCTAACACTGACTAACCAGGAAACGGATCGTGTGATGACCTAGCATTCAACCTAGCATACTGTTGCTGCAAAAAATGGTGAATCCCATTATAGGGGATTAAAAGACAGGCAACTAGAAAAAAATGGGAAGATAGCTGCTTACGTGTTGAGGTAGCGAGTTGTGATCCCGTGGACCAACTGTATGATGCTGCCATGCTGTACAGGACGTGGGGGATTGCTCACCACCAGCTGCTGTCTGTTTGAAAGAGTCAAAAAGACAGGAGATGAAGGCAGCAAAATCAAGCAGGTCAAGGAAAGTGCAAGCACAAAAATAAAGGAGACTGCTAAGGTGGAAGGTCTGGTGAGAAGCATATCAGGGAGAACTTGGGAGGCAAACAGTGCTGTCAGTGGCTACAAAGAATCATAGAATCATAGAATTGGAAGAGACCACAAGGGCCATCCAGTCCAACCCCCTGCCATGCAGGAACTCCCAATCAAAGCATCCCTGACAGATGGCCATCCAGCCTCTGCTTAAAGACCTCCAAGGAAGGAGACTCCACCACACTCCGAGGGAGTGTGTTCCACTGTCGAACAGCCCTTACTGTCAGGAAGTTCCTCCTAATGTTGAGGTGGAATCTCTTTTCCTGGAGCTTGCACCCATTGTTCCGGGTCCTAGTTTCTGGGGCAGCAGAAAACAAGCTTGTTCCCTCCTCAATATGACATCCCTTTAAATATTTAAACAAGGCTATCATATCACCTCTTAACCTTCTCTTCTCCAGGCTAAACATCCCCAGCTCCCTAAGTCATTCCTCATAGGGTTTGGTTTCTAGACCCTTCACCATTTTAGTCACCCTTCGCTGGACACGCTCGTTTCTCCACATCCTTTTTAAATTGTGGTGCCCAGAACTGCACACAGTATTCCAGGTGAGGCCTGACCAAAGATGAACAGAGTGGCACTATTACTTCTCTTGATCTAGACACTATACTTCTATTGATGCAGCCTAAAATTGGATTGGCCTTTTTAGCTGCTGCATCACACTGTTGACTCATGTTCAACTTGTGGTCTCTGGACTCCTAGATCCCTTTCACACGTAGTCTCATTCAGCCAGGTGTCCCCCATTGTATATCTGTGCTTTTCGTTTTTCCGCCCTAAGTGCAGTACTTTACATTTCTCCGTGTTGAATTTCATTTTGTTAGCTTTGGCCCAGCTTTCTAGTCTGTTCAAGTCATTTTGAATTTTGATCTTGTCTTCTGGGGTATTAGCTACTCCTCCCAATTTGGTGTCGTCTGCAAGTTTGATAACTATACCCCCAATACTGTCATCCAAGTCATTGATAAAGATGTTGAATAGCACTGGGGCCAGGACAGAGCCCTGTGGCACCCCACTGGTCACTTCTTTCCAGGTTGAAAAGAAGTCTGGAAGAAGGAGGAATGCTGAGAAAGGGATGACTGGCTTAGAAACTCCCCTCCCCTTTCAATAACACACGCACAGAGAGAGAGAGAGAGAGAGAGAGAGAGAGAGAGAGAGAGAGAGCTGATGCTGAGTCAAACAACTGGTTCATTAGCCAACTAGCACTGTCAACTATGGATGGCATAGGTGGTTCTCCAGGGTGTCAGGCAGGGTCTCATCTAGAGATCCCTAGTACCTTTTGGTTCTCTCCCAGCCAAATACAAACATGCTTAGATTGTTAAATCAGAAGGCCTCAGGTGTGTTCTGGGAGGTATGGTGGTAAGGGGAAAGAGACTCTGATGTGGAGGCAAAGATAATAATAATAATAATAATAATAATAATAATAATAATAATATAATTTAATTTATTTATATGAGTACAAAGATAAAATGTACAACATGTACAGTAGTACAATCAATAATAAAAAAAAAGATGGGCCAGAATTACACCAGAAACTGCTCTAGAGTTTTGCTTTCATGAGTTGCTTTTGATCCTCAAGTCCAAATTAAGGGGGGAAGCAGACGGCTAAAAGCGCCGTTTTGGGGGCAGGGAAGGGGAGGGGCAGCCGCACAGAGGGCGCCCCAACCCCTTCCCCAAGTCGTCCTCGGAGCAGCCGGCCCTCCGTACGGCGCACCTTCAGCGACTTGTGGAAGGAGCGCTAATACCTCAGCCCCGCGATGCAGCTTCCCGGGGTGGCCCATGGCCGCCCGTCTGCTTTGTCTCAAGGTCTCTTCTCCAATTCTTCTTCCTACTTTCCTCTGTGACTGACAAAAAACAAATCACTTCTGAAATCAATGTTCAATGTTAATGTTGGAAAACGGAGAAGGAAAGCAGGACCCTGTGAGCTCTCCAGCAGAGGCAGCGTCCCCTGGCTTTGCTTCTCCACAGCTGCCACCCAGCAGCTGCTCTACCAGGCTCAAGTACCTAATTTTTTTTAAATCACCATCATTACCACAACAACCATCTTTGTCCTCAGAACTGATGGGGCTTGTAATGCTAAGGACTATATGTCTGAGTTCTTATTTTTCACTCCTCACTGTCTTTTCCTTTTGCATTGCATCGTTTTAGACCAGGGTGAGCAAGCCCTGGGCATCTAGAGAATGATCTCTCTCCAGCTGTCCCCTGCCAGGGGCCACATCAGATCCAAACATTTTTTAAAAGAAAAAGTACTGAAACTGGAGGTGGTGAGAAGTTCACTTCTGTTTTCAAAAAATTGGGTATTTTCCAATTTTAAAGGAAACAAGGGAGTTTTAACTTCTTTACAAGGAGAATGGATCTTCCTAGACGCTGCCATGAGTGTCAATTCTCTCTCTCTCTCTCTCTTTTGCCAAAAACCATAAGCACGCACCAAGACACAAATAGTCTTCAGAAAGAGGCCATAATCAGCAAAAATTACCCTAAGTGTCACCCCGATACATAAACAGTTCTAAGAGCTCTTCCAGTGGTAGAAAATGTTACAGAACAAAGACATCCTGTACTCACATCCCAGGGTCCTTTACAATCCACCAGTTATTCACATCTTTGAAAGGGTAGCAAGTCACCTGCTGCTGATGGGAGCTTCCACGGCCATTTTCATACCTGTCAAGAAAGGAAGAGGAAGAGAATATGGTGCACTCTTGAGGAACTGCATAAATCAACCAAGAAGGAATTAACACAGGAGTTAAGTTCTGTGACTGTGTCATACTTGGCAGCAACAGGAAGATGAACTCTTGGAATAAAAAGGCTGATATGAACTGGCAACAGAAACCATACACCCATGTGGTGCAAAATCTCCTGTGTCCAAGGGCCACACAGAACCAGCACAGACTTTGCTATCAATTTTATGCATTGCAAGGTAGCATGAAATGTGTGAATAAAAATGATTAAAAGTGCATGTAAATCTAATATAATAAAAACACCAAATAAGCACCATGGAAGCACAGCATTACAATTAAGTAGAATTAAATAAAGAAGGAAATTAACATCCATAAAGGCAAACATTTCACCTAGAATGCCTGGACAAAGACAAAGATCTTAAGTGGGCACTGAGATGGCTGTAGTGCCAGTGCCAGTCCAGGGCATTCTAGTATTAGGGTTATCACTGTGCAAAGGAAGCCCATAGCGGTGACAGAGGCAATCAGGAATGCAGAGGTCCATAATGTCTTCAATTTGAAAGCCATTTTGGAAACACTGGGGTTCCGGGAGCAAGATCTCTTGGAGATTTTGCTCCAGACATGAAACCAGTTCTGGGAGACCACAATCATTTTCCTAGATGCACAAAAGTGTGTGCAAAAGGTCTCCTTCCACCTGTTAATGTTTGCACAAATCAAAGCCACTACTCCCTCACCTGATGGGGTATGTGTTCTTGTGGGAATGCAGCCAGCAAGGCATGGGCTTGCCCAAGATGTTCCGCAAGGTTATCTGGGAGCCATAGGCCACCTCCAGTGGCTGGCCTTGAGTGATCCGAGCAAGTCCACCCTGAAAAAAACTGAAAAACTTAAAGCTCAAAAGTAATGTGCTTGCACTACAATTCCCAGAATACCACAGTAACCATGAATAGCAGCTTTCTAAAACAACACTCACTCCCAGTTCTCCCTTCCTCACCTCCAAACTTGCTTGGAAAGTGCTGCTCATGATCTGATCATGTGGCCCAGAACGGTACAGCAAAGCCAAGTGGATGTAGAAGAAAGATAGGTAAGTGGCTACTGGGATGACCACAAGAGCCAGACCTCTGGCTAGCAAGTGACACAGCAGAGAAACCTAAAAGGAATGAGATCCCCCCCACATCCCAAAAGTTAGTTCTTGCACCCAAATACAGGAATGGTCAACTTAGGCTCCCCCAAAGGATGGATGTAATAGCCAGAGTGACTTGAACAGTCGTTCAGTGACCCTAAAAACCCAAGTGAATGTATGGGCTTCTTCACTTAGTGCCTGCTTTTGGCCATTGCAGGAGTTCCCTCCTGGTAACTGATTGAAAACAACGAGTTGAGTAGTTATCATAAAAGGAGTGTGATTTCTTTTGCCCATTACAAGGGTTGATGGTGTAGGAAAAATTTCTCAAGTACAGTGAGACTTCACTATCTGCAGGGGATCTATTCCAGACACACAGACCCCACAGATACCAAAAATCATGGGACATCAAGTCCTGTTGTTCCCAATGGCAGCACATGCACACAGCCACACTGCCATTAGGGACAATGAAACTTCAGGTAAGCCCTCATTGAGAGGCTTACCTGAAGTCCCGTTGTCCCTACTGGTGGTGCAGCCACGTGCACTTGCTGCCATTGGGAACAATGAGGACTGTTCCTTTCTCTTTCAGGCTAACACACAGAATTATGGTCACTTGTGGTCACTTCTACTCTTACGATTCTACTGTTCTATAAAGGAGTCTCCTGTATCAATAGGGTGTGCCTATCTGCAGTTTAGGCAACTATCTCACAAACCTATCAAAATAGGTTCTGGCAAAGAAAATTGGTGATAACAACATCAACAATTTTCTTCTTTCTGTTGCAAGAGACTGACATGGATACACCAGATGCCAGTTTATTTGAAGTTCTTTGGGGTTCAATATCTGGTCCCCGGGCTTACTCTTGCTGAGATTGATCTGAAGTATGCTCAAAGGAGAAAAGCTGCCCCCCTCCCCGCTCCAAACTGTATATATCAGGGGTCGGCAACCTACGGCCCGCGGGCCATTTCCGGCCCAGGCGGACCCCTGCCGCTGTCGCCGCCGCCCGGTTCGGCCGCGGCCCGGCCGCACACAACACAACCGCCATTTTGGTCCCCAAAATGGTGGCCACAATGTGTTTGCGCATGCGCCATCCCCCCCCCACCTTGGCCCAGCCGAGACCTGGGCTACGGGAGACCGGCCCAGGTCTCAAAAAGGTTGCCTGTCCCTGGTATATATTAATCAGAAACGCATGCCATAGATACCATAAGACAATGAGCTACTTACATTGGACAAGGTCTGATCACCAATCAGTTGCCAGGAGTGAACTCCTGCAATGGCCAAAAGCAGGCAGTAAGTGAAGAAGCCCATATATTTCACCCTGTGAATGAAGCATTCAGTAAGTACAAAGTGCTAATGCCATCTGAACCTAGGCTAAGGAATAGAGGAATTGTCTCCATTTACATGCAATGTTTAGTAATAGTTCATTATGCTATGTTTATTGTTATGGAGACTGACTATACTGCCTGAAGCTTGCAATCTGCTCTTTTTCTCTTCTGGTAGATACAAGGAGTTTAGAAACCTACTTCTGCCTAAATGCAGCTTGTAGTCACATTCAAAACTGGATAAACTACATTTTGAAAACAAGCCAACTTCAAACCACAGTTTACAAATCCATTTAGTTTTATACATCATATTTAAGAGTACTCAAAATTTAGAGCAATGCTTAGCTGAGGCTAATCTAAAGCAGAAACCTCTGAATGTCTCCTTTTATCAATGCCAGATAAAGACAACACATTTTTGGATGAGTCAAAATGGCAGCTGGGTGTCTGTAATTTTGCGTAGCCATGACACGGACAACTTTCAGCAATTACCGGCCAGCCACTTCTCTCCTGGTAAGGGTGTAACATAGTATCGGCCAAAAAAAAAACCTCCAGACAACCTTGGCTAGTCAGGAGGAGACTATTAGGATAGGCACTGTCCTCACAAGGGAAGCAAGGCAGGGCAATCAACTTTGGCCAACGGTTGAGAAGCAAAACATTCTTCTAAAATGGACTCTAAGCTTGCAATTTGTCTTCTTAACCTTTTTGAGTGCTGCTGACTTTGGACTACAAAAGAAGCTATTGACTCTGTAGTGATAGATAACAGCCTTTAGTAAATCTGACTCTAAGGACTAAGGGGAAACAAAGGAAAGGGGGAGAGAGAAAAAGTGCATTTTACTAAGCAGAAGTACTAACTCAAAATGTTTTAAAAGAAATTGCTTTGGGAAGTTAAAGTGATATTAAATGTGTTTTGGAAAAATATATAAATTAACATCAAGAAATAAGAGAAACAAGAACCTTTCTTACTGAGAGAATTATATGTTGCTTTTTCCTAGATCAGATAAGGAACAGCAGGCACATTTCTTGTTGCTGGGCAAGTATGAATTGAACTGAATTGAGAGTAACACTGACTATGTCCTTTGCACCTCCAGTTGCAAGAGGATCTTAACCACTTTTTGAAAATGTTGAAGACCTTCCTCAATTTGCTGGATTGAGTTGTTGAGTGTGCCTAAAGTGGCCGAGATAAGTAGTCACTGATAAGGAATTTGTTTTTAGCATATTAGTATATTATTTTAGTATTTTAGCATTTTATAATGTTGTGTTTTATCATGCATTTTTTATTATATATGTTTGATGTTCCACCCTTTGGTGGAAAGGGTGTTATAAATAAACATTATTATTGTGATTATTACTATTATTAATATGCTACAATCTAGTGGAGACTAGCAGAAAATCAGGCAAGTTGGAATTGAATTAAAAGTTACACTGAAATCTGCTACCAACTAGTGATGACTAGGAAAAAGTGAGACAAAAATACTGCATAGTGAAATACTGCTATTCAGTGGTCAGATAAGGATTACATTTTTAAAGAACTCTTTATAAAGTCAATGAAACCCAGAACTGAAGTAAGGAAAGGGGCAGAGGAAGACCATCTATTGATACAACTGAAAAAACAACATAATCAGAAATGGTACACCTAATGGAAGAAATGTATTTTTTATTTTAATTTTTTATTGAATCTTTTTAAAAAAAATATACAAAGACATAAAAACAAGCAAACCTAACTTTTCATACAAAATAGCTTATCTATTTAGACATACACTCCTATATAATTTCCCACACTCATTCCCTTTCATAACTTCCCAAGCTAGAAGAACTTTATATTTCATTTCTTTTTTTTTCCTCCCAGCTGTTTCTTACCTCATCAACTATAATACCTAATTTAATTCTAATAGATCCGAGGACTATCATAATAAATCTAAATTGTATATAAAATTCGAATTTAAAATTATACAATAATCGATAATCTTAAGTGTCACCATTTCTTATTCTATTAATCAACCTTGTTTTTGCCTTCTTTCTCAATAAATATGCCAACCACCTCCCCAGTTTGTTAGCTTGTTCGAATTATATTTGTTTGGTTGCTAACAATTTCTTCTTAATTTTTACAATTAACTCTAATTCTAATTGTTTTTGCGATAATTTAATTTCTCTTTTTGTTTTTTTGTTTTCCCCTCCTTTTTCTAATTCCTTTTCTTTTCTACTAATTTCATTGTTTATTTCTTTAATTCTCTCATTTATTTTTTCTTTAATTCTATATTTTTATGAACAAAACCCCACATTACAACTTTACTCGCTTCCCAAAAAATTCCCACATTTGTTTCTCCATTCATGTTCTCCCAGAAATATAATTGTAGATTTTCTTTAGCTTCCTCAAATACCTGATCATTCTGTAATAATTCTTCATTAAGTCTCCACTGGTACTCCCATATCATGTTCTTCAAATTTAATACAATGGGAATATGGTCTGTTAAACTTTTAGGTAATACTTCCATACTGATAATATTTTTAGTCAAATTTGCTGAGCTAAAGAACATGTCTAAATGTGAAAAAAAGGAGTGGGAGTGTCTGTCCGAATAAAATGTAAATTCTTTGGTTAGTCCATATTTCTGTCTCCAAATATCCAATAACGTAAATTGATCTAGTAGTGCAATAAAGAATTTTGGGAGTTTCCCTTGTTGCTTTTTGATCCTTTTTTATTTTCTATCAATTGATGTGTCTAGGACACCATTAAAGTCCCCCATCATAATTATTCTTTCATAATTGCAATTCAATAATTCATCCTTAATTTTTTTGTAAAATTTATCTTTATTTTCCAAAGCCCCATAGATACCCACAATCAGTAATTTTTGGTTCCATAGCTCAATTTCAATACCTTTGTAATACCCATTTTTGTCTTTAAATATTTCCTTAGCTTGAATTTTTTTACATATATTACTACTCCCTTCTTTTTTGTGGTACTGACATAAATTCTTTCCCCAATTTCCTATTTTTTAATAGTGTTTCTTTTTTTTATTTTTGTCTCCTGAAGGCATATTATATCATAGTTAAATTTTTCTAGATAATGGTAAATTTTACTTCTGTTTTGGCCCGAGTTTAAACCTTTTACATTCCAGGAGATAAATTTCATTATTTGTCCAATTTATATATATCAAATCCTCAATAAATAAATAAATAAATAAATAAATAATTCCTCCCTTTAATTTCCCCAAAAGTCTTAATTATCCTAATTTACTGGTTATGTTTTCTAATTTTCTCTTATTTTTCCTAGTCTCCTTCCAATTCTTTGTCTTTAATGTCTTTGTTAGCTTTTCTTCTTGTATTCTTGTATTTTCTTCTGGTAGATCTTCTAATTCTTCCTCCTCTTCTTCCTGTTCTCTTTCAAGAACTAGGTTTAACTTTTCTTCAGGACTTTCAGTATATCTATATCTTGTTTCTCTATTTCTTTGCTCTATATCCCTTTTGTTTTACTCCAGAATTCTTTGGCTTTCTGAATAGAGTCGATCTTGAGCCATCTTCTATTCCATCTTAAAGAAATGCTTTCTAATTTTTCCCACTGATAAGATATCCCATTTTTAGTCAGTTGATTTGTTAAAAAATGTATAATCTCTTTTTTTTCTTAAGGATTCTCAAGGGTATATCTGTAGATTTTCACTCTATTTTCTCCAATTTTCAATTCCTTTTCAAAATCTCTTCGTAGAACCGTATCTCGCACTTTCCTTCTTCCAAATTGAATTATCACATGTCTTGGGAATTTATTTTCTGTTGCCCATGTTAAATTAACTCTAAAGATCCAGTCAGTCTCCCATTCTATCAAGTCTCTGCTTAAACCTGTGATTTCTGTCAGCAGGGGAATTATTTTTCCATATAGATCTTCATTATTTTTTTCTTGAGACCTCTCAGCTCCAAGGAATTCTGCCTCATCTTTAGATCAAACAAATCTCTCTGTGCTCTTTCTTGTTCTGTTGCCATTCTTTCTGTTTTTCCTTCAATCTCATTAACCTTGTCTTCCAGCTTTTCTACTTTAACATCTGTTTTTTTCATGTCATTTGAAATTTGTTCCATTGTCATTTTAACATCTTTAAGGTTTGCTTTCATGTCTGCTTTTAAATCTTTCATTTCTTTTTGCCATATCAATGTCATATTTAATTCTTCCATTAGGAAAGATTGATCTGTTCCTTTATTTGGCACTTCTATAGATGGCCTTCTTTGTGTTTGTGTCTGTGTTTGCAGCCTTGATCTTAATCATTGCTGACATTTTATTATTTCTTTCTTATCCCTTTGCTTTTCCTTCTCAACTATTTTATATTTATTTTATTTTATTTTAAATTATGTCCTTCTTCTTTTTTCCCTTTTTTTCCTCTCCATGATTTGTTTTTCTAAATTTCTTCCCCTCTTTATTTATCCTCTGCTATCCTCACAGTATTACAGTATTATTCTAATAATAATAATTCCCTCTGTCTTCCCCTTTTATTCCCAATTTAGTTTCAATATCCCCTCCTATTTGTGCTGTGTTTCTCTTAAATTCAATATTACTTATAGCCGCAAGAAGATTAGAATTTCAGTTCCAATGAGTTCAAGTATCAATCTTTTCAGTCTTTTGAAAATTATAATAATTAGGTTTTTAACATCCCCTGAATTACAATTTCAGTTTGTGTCAGTATAAAGGACAGTTAACCAAATGTTCTCCTGGTATTTCTTTTTGATTTAACCAAAACAGTAATTTTAACACAAATATATATAGCCAAGGTTAGACTTCTATCACTATTTCTATTTCCCTAAGATTCTAAGCAAAGGCGGTGAAGTTCAATTAATTCAAAATTCAACAATCTTCATAATCAGTTTACTTTCCTCTCTTTCCCCCCTCTTTTTCTTCTCTCTTCCTCTTCCTCTCCCCCTCCCCTTCTCCCTTTTCCTTTAAGCCAATCAACTTATTCAAACAATATATAAACTAGCAAAAGAAACAGAGAGAGAAGAGAGACAAATCCTTAAAGGTTGATTAATTCAATATACTGTTAAGGAGAAAAAAGACAACAACAACCAGGAAATGAGAGAAGAAAATATATACAATGTTAATGTTAATGTTTCATTCATTTTCCACTGCAGATTTGAACTTCAGCCTTCAGCCTTCCAAGGTTACTGCTGTCTGTCTCCTCCTCCGCTTGTCTCTTTAGTGTCCTTGGGCCAAGTGATCAACATGCACAGTTCTTTTGTCCTCTAATCTATAGTCCTTTAGCAATGCTAACAGTAATTTCAGGTCCTTTAATAATGTCTACAGGATTTATTTAACCAAGATCACCAACCAAGGCACAAACTCGTGGAGAAAAATGTGTCCTTAGTTTAATAATTCACCTTCATAGTTTATTCTAAACAGGGTGGTATCTTATAAAGTTCCCCAGTCTTTTTAATTGATATAGTTTATCCAATATAAGATCTCTCAGTCCCAATCTTTATTTATTTGTTTCCACCCTCTTCCAAAAGGGAAAGGACAGAAAATAAAGTCACACACCAGTCATACAAAGGGAGAGGAAAAAAACAACCACAAAAGTGTCCACGTTTTTAGTCCTTTTCTAGTCCATAAAGTCCCCAATGTTGAGAAAAGTATTAACAATAGAGTTAGCAAAGATAGTCCAAATATATCCCGTTTCTACAGCTTCTGAGTTTTAAAACTCTTCAGAACAGACAGATACTGTTTTTTCCCCTTTTTTAATTGAGAAGTGTTTCACTCTATTCTGCTGCAATATTCATTATTCCCTAAGTAGAATTTGTCTATATAACAACAGATTTATCAAGCTCCAACTAGCGTCTTTTGAATAAAAGTAGTGCTGGCAGCAGTGTTTACACCAGAAAGCCATTTACTTGCTTCTGGTGGTAGCTGCTCCTGATCTCTTCTACTTCCATCCGTTCTCCAATCTCAGATCTCTTTTTGTTTCTTGCGATTGGTGAACTGGAGGCAGGTACCTGATCTTTGTGGAGCCTCTTTGGTCCTCTTTTACCAAAGGAGAAGCCTCTGAGTAGCTAGATCTCCAGCCACTCTCTGCCAGAAGTTAGTGAGATTCTTGTGGAGCCCGCAAAAGTCTCCCTCACACCACCATTGCCAGCACTGGAAGTTTCTGAAAAAACATGCTTCTAATGGAAGAAATGTAGACGTTTTAATTTGTAAGCCGCCCTGATTGGATTACCATTGGGCGGGGTATAAATAATAATAATAATAATAATAATTATTATTATTATTATTATGAGACCATTTGAGAAGCGAGAGGCAAAACAAGAAAAAATGCATCAAGAGTTAAAACAAGAGCTCAAGCAGGAGATACAACAAGAAATCAGAAGACAAGTTAATGAAATTAAGGAATCAATTGGGCAACTGCACAGAAGGTGCAGCAGATAAATGAGAAAATTGAACAATTGGAAATAAAGACTGATAGAAATAAGGAGCAACATCTGGACCGTATGGTGTTACTGGCGTTTAGAGAAAAAGAGTATTTTTTGAGATTTAATTCCAGAGGATCTATAAGAGAATATTAGGGAGAAAATGTTTCAAGCACTGAGAAAAATTTTGATTAAAGGAAGAGATAAATTTTGAGATGGATAAAGGTACATAATTAAAAAGATCAAATTCTTCAGAAACACTTCATAGCAAATTAAAGGTGGAAGAGATAATGTTCATAGTTCTAAAGGAGAAACCTAAGAGAATTCTGCATAAGAGGAAGGATGACAATGCCTTGTATATAAATTTTAATGGAAAAGGATCCTATTTAGATCGGGAAACCTTGAAGGACTGAGTTTTATGTTTAAAGACCAAAGATTTCAACTGGACTTGATTTAAAAAGCAAGGAAATTTTTGAAAAAAATGTAGGAGAAGTCAAACAATCTTAATAAGAAGAGAAGAAGGAGGTCATATCTAAGGAACAAGGAGAACAATGACATGATCAAATTTCAAGGGGTGAAGATTCAAAGTCAAGGCCACAATCTTGCTCAGAGAGTGGAGAAGAGTTGGTGAGTGAGTGGAATCGGAGGGTAATTTATATTATTAATTTATATTTATATTAGCATATTTAGCTTTTATTTTGTAATGTGCTACACTTTTATTTAATGTCCTACATTTCTGGAGTGTTGTCTTCTTTTGTAGTTATGACATCTGGTCACCCAAGATGGAGGGAATCTAATGGTAGGAAGGCAGGAAAAACATTAATGCTTACCCAACTGCACAGGAACAGCAAAATCCTGTTAGCAAAAGCCAGAGCCACCATCTTCCAGAAAAAGGGCTTTAAAAATAAAATAAAATTAGATATGAATATATTATGTGCAAACACGTAAAACCCATCCAAAGATGCATTCAGTGAAATCCAAAAATTTGCTGTTACAATTCATTATCCTAGTAGCACCTTTCTGAGTCCTACCCAGTCTAGTTTGCACTCTGAGCATGAATGACCCTGCTTATACAATCACTCAATTAACACATCATTATATATACAAACAGCAATTTATATTGTACAAATGCTAGCCATTAGCTAGCCAAAGCAGAAGCATTCATGGGGAGGAGGAAGATATCAGCACATTCAGAGAACCTAAAAGTTTTCAAACTGCAAAACCCTAACTGAGGATGACCACAAATGTCTCAGCTCCATGGGTTGGGGTAGAATGAAAACGTAGAAAAGAATGGAGTATCCCAGACAGGATTGTGGTACACTCCTTTTTTTTTCTTTTTTCTTTTTTTTGCCAACTGGCTTTTGGAAGGCAAAACACTTCTAATAACAGCAATACAAGTAAATATTTATTTAAAGTTGTTGTTGTATATCTTCAAGTAATTTTCAATTTATAGCGATCCTAAGGTGAACCAATCATGAGGTTTTCTTTTTGGTTGTTTTACTTGTAAAACACCATGTATATCAACCCCAACTAACGTAAAAAAAAAAAATCCAAGATACACATTATAAATCTCACTGTCAAACAGTTTTGAAAATGGTGCCTTTTACCTTTGTGAGTTGTAGAACTTCAGGTAGGATAAAACAGCCAACAGGATGAAAAAGATCAAGACTGATTCCAACAACATCAATCTAGACTGAGTGATTAAAGAATTCTCTGTTAGGGAAAAAAGGGAACAGAGATAATTATTCTGATTATATGTGGTCTACACTCACACAATCAGTAAAATAATTAAGCCAAGATCACCAAACTAAGGCTTCAGTCTTACTTCACATCATGAAAAGGTACAACTCACTGGAAAAGATAATTATGCTAGGAAAGGTGGAGGGAAATAGAAGAGCGGAAGACTGCAAGCTAGATGAATAGACTCAATTAAGGAGATCAAGTATGAATTTGCAAGACCTAAGCAAAGGAGTGGAGGATAGGAGGTTTTGGAGATGTCTCAGCCACAGGGTCGCTATGAGTCAGGGTTGACTCAAGGCCAGTTAACAACAGCAATACAATGTATAGCATTGTGCTGTTAAAATCAAAGTGAGGTAGCTTAAGAAAGCAAATGAAGGTGCTGAACCATAATAGACATACAAAGGTGCAGAAGAGACGGGCAGGGAAAAGTGGCTCGAACCTGCTTTTTTCGAAAGCAGTTCAAAACCCTGCTGTCTGCACTGGCCGGTCCCAAAGCAGCTTGAATGTGTATGGCCTGACTGCACGGTACGGTGTTAAGACACACCACTGGGTTGTTGTTGTTTTTGGCTGCCTCCCCAACATACATGTGCACCGTTGCACAAACACATCACTGGTAACTGCCTGCTGCCTAGATGCCATCCCATTGAATGGTCACCTCTTTGAATGGCCACACAGTCGCACCTGTGATCCTCCATTAGTACAGGGCATCAGAGCATTGGTGTGCTCAGTAAAACACAGGCAAAGCATAATCCTGGAACCTCCCTACACGCCTCCTTCAACCCCCTTCACCCCATGTCCCTCTTGGACCTTCTGGTTTGTGTATGTTGTACTTGTATCTTTCACTTTTTTGCATTCCCACCCCGACCACTTGGTATGCCAGCTCAATCCTTTCTTAATGTGCCTCTGCACCAGTGCATTTATATGCAGCTTTAGGGTTAAGATGGATTGCTCCTTCAGAACCATTCTTGCGTTGGGGCATTTATATGCAGGGTCAAAGATGTGCATTTTCTGGGCTGAGTTGGAATATCCCTTGTTCTTTTTGATCTGTTTTTTAGCCCTGGAGTACGGCTCTGGTGCAATTTCCACCTGATTTGGAGGAGTGTGTCATCTAAACGCCCTGCCTCTCAAGCCATTAGAAACCGTTTTATTTGGCCCATGTGTTTCATCCCTAGGACACTTGCAAAGAGATGAGACTGAGCATAAACTTCTGTACTTACTAAGAATAGCCATCTGCAGTAGGCAGTGGGATGGGAAAATAGAGGCCACTTCCTAAGATATACTGAGAAACCATGTCACTTCTCCTGTCCTTCAACTGTTTCCATTCAAACTCTTCACTATAAAAATTCTACAGCTTAACTGGTGCCTGGGTCTATTTGTTTTCTTCTTCCTTCCTCATTTGCTTTTCTTTTTTGTGTTGTGACTCTTACATTGTAAGTACATATTGTAGAATCAGAAGTACAGCAACCATCAAAATATCTACTGATCAGCAAGTTCCATCATTCTGCACCACTGGCACTACCAGTTAGGTCCATCATCTAGAGGGCTACAGGTTTTGACACCCGTTATAAAAGCTGCATTTAGAGACTTTTCAGCTGAAAAGGTTTTTGGGGTTTTTTTGGTGGGGGGAGTGCTTAAAAGAGCTGAAGAAAAATAAGAATAATAAAGATTTTTCACAGCACATCAATTAGCTTTAGAAAGAAAATATAAAATACAAAAGTTGACTTTAGAAGGTCATAACTGTAATTGGTTTCTACAAAAAAAAAATTTCTTTTGACCAGCAGGCTAGCCAGTAGCCTTGGTCCAAAATCCCTTAACTACAATTCTGTGTGGGTCAGACATACAAATTAATCTATCTTCCAAAATGTTCACTGCAAGAATGTAAGACATTCAGTCTCTACAGATGGATAGAAGGAATGATTCCTTACCCAACAAAATTAGAAAAGCAGCTCCAAGAGCAATGGTATGTGAGAAATGCAACTCCACCAATATCTGGTACGCTAGTGGCACACACAGGGCACCAGCTATGGCTGGCAGCAGACGTAGGGCCCAAACTGGCACATTGGAACTGTATTCTGAAACAGGGCACAACATAAGAAAGAGTTAAGAGCCCAACCCAGGAATGGATTGAACAATTCATGCAAAGCGGGGCATTAAGGCAACTACATTCTATGTCTTGTGTTCCCTGGCCACTGATATACCGCTCTGAGACTGGAGGTGAGATATCACCAGTCTGAATACCTGCCATTGTTGGCATTAAAACTCCATGAATTTATCCTGTCCCCTTTAAACGTTCCAGTTTGCTCTCAGTACAAAATTTTGTGACAGTAAGTTATATTAACTGCATGTCAACTTTTTAAAATATATATATATTATTTAAACCTACAAATAAAACATAGCTAATTGTATTATTTACATACTAGACATTTCTAGTAATTAGTTATATTTGCGAGAATGAAAACCTTCTACCTACATAATAGTTGAGAACCAAATACTTCCTTTTAACTCTTAACTGTTATTTTCTTTTTACCTTATATTGTATTTAAATCACAGTATCAACAGCAATCTTTACTTTTTCAAGAAGTTTTTTGTGGATCTGCTTCTTATAAAGTTTCTATAAAGTCACTCAAAGTTACTCTTACAGAGTTACTAAGATTTCAAAATAAAAGTATAACAATCAAAGAGAAGGTCATTAAAAAACCAAACCATATGCTTATATCAAGTTTACAGTCTTCTTGTAAATGTTCATTCCCCATTCATTCCCCATATATAACCAAGCCATGTCAATCTTTTCTCCAGTATTTTATCACTGGTATACAATCTTTTTCTATTTCTTTTAATGACTTATTATTTAGTCTGCATGTAGGTTTATCTAGTCCAATCATATCCAGTAGTTTTATTAGCCACTCTTCAATTGATGGTATTGTTATCCCTTTCCGATATTTAGCTAAGAGAATGCGTGCAGATGTCACCATATATAAAATTAATTTCCAATGTTCTTTTTGAATTGCTTTATCTAATACAGATGTCATGTTAAGCAAAAATAATTCAGGTCTCATAGGAATAGATTTCCCTATAATTTGTGACAATTTAGATTGTATTGATTTCCAGTATTTTTTGATAATAGGACAGCTCCACCATAAGTGAAAAAAGGATCCTTGTGTTGCTTTGCATTTCCAACATGCTGGGTCAACTTCTTTATATATTTTATTTAATTTATCTGGGGTAAGATACCATCTATGGAATATCTTGATATAATTTTCTTTACAGTCTTGAGATTTAGTAAATCTTTGTGTTTTTCTGTGATGGAGATACAGAACAATACCATCAGGAATAACCCATCAATTAAAGGTCCAAGAATTAAAGGACACTCATACAGAGTACTGGACTATCTTGCAGTACTTCTCCAACTTCTTCTCCTTCTCCTTCTCCTTCTTGCTCATCCTCTGTTCCTCCCTCCTTCTCCTCTTTTTCTGGTGTATCCTCTCCCAATTTTGGTTTTCCTTTCTTTTGTAGCATTAAACATTCTGTTTCTTCAGTTAACGTGTTCATCTCTTCTCTCTTTTTTCCTTTGTTTCTTATATTGTGTCTCCTCGGCAATGTCCTCTTTCTCTGGTTCCTCCATTGTTTCCTGTTCAAGTCTTCTACAGAACTCTTTTGCTTTGTCTGGGGAGTTTATTCTGTATCTTCTCTGTTTATATATAAATGAAAACACTTCAAATCTATCCCAGCTGTATTTTATGTTTCTTAGACTCAATAGTTGTGTCAAAGTTTTGAATTCTTGATGCCATTTTAAAATTTCTTTTGGGATATCTTTATAAATCCTCACAACTTTATCATCAATAATGAGCTTCTCCACATAGCTTTATTGGAGCACCAGGTCTCTCATCTGCATTCTTGTCTAACATATTATCACTTCTCTAGGTAGATTCCGTTCTTTCACAATCCTTGAGTTCAAGCAGAAAACCCGGTCTATCTCTCTTTCCACCTCCTCCACAGGCATCTGTAAGTAATTTGCTATGTAAATTGCGACCCTATCAGCTAGATTTTCATTTGGTATTTCAGGAATTCCGCAAAGTTTAAGGCAGTGTTCTCTGTAACGTATCTCTGCAGTCAGAATCGAGATCTCATCTTTTTCTTGTTTAGACTTCAAAACCTCTAGTGCCTTTTCAGATTCTCTCGCTTTTTTCTGAAGCTGAACAATGTCTGTTTTTATTGAGGTTATATCTTCTACTAATTTATCAAATTTCTTGTCAAGTTTATCAAAGTCCTGTTTTGCTTCCACTCTGGAATTTTTCATATCTTGATGAAATTCCTGTCTCATCAATTTCAATTCTTTCACAAGTGCTGCAATGGAGTCCATTAATTTAGATGGCATTTCCATTGAAGGTCTTCTCTGTTGTGAACAAGCTTGTTGATGGTTGTATTTTTTTCATGGCGATAGTTGTAGTTGTTTTTGTTTTTTTTGTACTCTCTTATACTCTTTTTATATTCAGTACAAGCAATATATAAAAAGGATGTATAAACAGCAGAAATAAATTCTTTTTACCTCATTTGACCACTTGATGGCAATCTATGCCTGGTTATAAGGAATAATATTATTTTAAACTTTCTATCCTGTCCTTTGATATTTCTACCAGTAGATGGCAGTGTTGTTTACATTTGTGTAATGTACCTTCTGGGCTTCTTACCAAAGACTTCTTTACTTCCCTGCCTTGAGACTGCTAGACAAAACAAGAACACTACACATCCAAACAATAACAATTTTGAAGGTTAATACTTTTTGGTTTAAGTGAATACCAAGTCTAACAATTTTGAGATTGGTCCATGTATGCACTAATAAGAGGAAAAGAAAAGAAACAAGGAGAATATCTATTTCTTAACCAAGTCCTAATACCAAATGATTATAATAAATTTAAATACCTAATTTCCTTAATATTAAAATACAACAGAATATTAGAGTGCAGTATTGATAGTCCAGCAATAATATTGAATGATTGTTGTCTTTCAGTTTTTTTTATAACTGTCAGCAAAGTTTTAATAACTTTTCTCCAGATGAATTAAAATGTGTATTTTTTCTTGCCCACCCTGGTATGCCTATATTCAAACCTTCAACTGAAGTCAGATAAGGTCACGTATCCTGTATCCTTTTATTTTATTCAGTGTCCTTTTATTTTGTAATCCAACAAAGATTCCTAAATGAATTGTAATTGTAATCCAGTAGAAACCAGTTTATAATATCCTAGTCCCAGTCAGTTTGTAGTATCCAAAGGTTAAAGGTTTTAGATTAATAAATTGTAATGTCAAAATTGTAATCCAAAAAATGCCAGTAGGAACAAATTGGTGATAACCAGGTCCCAAGTCCCGATCAGATTGTTGTATCCAAGGCTAAAATTTTTAAATTCCTAAATTATAATGCCAAAATTGTAATCCAAAAAATGGCAGGATTGTAATCCAAAGAAAGAAAAGGGAAGGGGGGGGGGGGGAAGACAAATTCTCAGTAAAAATCTTCCAGTGTTCAATTTTGAAAAAAAAAAAAAAAAGGGGGGGGAACCACTTTATCTATCCCAAACCAAAAGTTATGACCTTAAAAAAAAAGAAAAAAAGAAAAAAGAATAAAAGAATAAAAGAAAATACTTCCCAACAGAAATGTCTATTTACTGATATCCAAAAAATTCCAAGTCACAGTCAACTTAAAAATAAATGAGGTCATATAGTTCTTTTATTTTGTAATCCAATAAGAATTCCTAACAGTTATATTCCATTGTAAATAAATGTATGATATCCAGGTCCAAGATCCCAGTCAATTTCTAATGTCCACGGCTTTGGTTTTAGAATCAAAAATTAATGTGAAGGTTGTAATCTGATTTCTCAGAGAAAAGAAGAGGTAGAAGAGAAAGAAAAAGAAAAATCCCAGGTCCCAGTCCATTTGTAGTGTTCAAAACCAGTTTATAATGTAGAGAAAGGAAGTAATAATTAATTATTTTAACAAGTCGGTTTAAAAATAATAATAGCTAAATTTAAGAAATAGCTTTTTTCCCCTTCCTTTTTTTTTTAAATAGCTGTCTTTTGAGAAGTAGCTCTCTGCAATATTATGTTGCCTTTAACTCTTATGCCTTGATATTTTTTCTTTTACTTTAACTTCTGGGAAACACATCACCCTGACAAAGTTCCAAGGCTAAAAGTTAGCAGAGCCCATCCAATTAGTGTGATTAAAAGAATAAAAAGTTAAAGTTCAGGTCAAAACTCTTCAAGCTAATTGCTTCTTTCTGCTTCCGTTTGTTCCAATCTTACCTGCATTTTAGCTTTAAAATGGGTTATCAGCTCCTCTTCGCTGCTGGCCAAAGCCGCAGCTGCCCAGCTGCTATGGTGGTCCTTCGATCCCCTCAGCCTCCGTCTGCAAAGGGCAAAGCTGTGTTTGCTCCCCTCGCTGGGACTGGAATCGGATCCCTGACAAACCCATTGACCCCCTTTCACAGGGAGGTCTTTAGATCTATGTAGAACAGAAGTTCTCAGTTTCACAGCAAGTGACGACTGCTTGATCCAGCTCTTCCCCGATCAAGCAGCCAGCGAGGAGCCATGTTAACCGGAAGTTCTGCATGATAACTTTTTTTAAAAAAAATCTGTCCTGAGTCTTTCACCCTTGAGTTTCAGTACATTACCCCAGGTTATTCTCTTATTATAGGATCTAGCATTAATATTAGATTCTAGTTAGAAATTGCTGCAAGGTTACCTGTATAAAGAGTGAATGCCATTTTATTGTATCTGACAGCTGTCTTTTGCCCACAATTTAGGTAAGACATTTGAGTTCCTATAATCATACAGCTAGAAAAAACACAAGGGCCATCCAGTCCAACCTCAGAACTGGACACAATATTCCAGGTCTAACCAAAGCAGAATAGAGTGGTACTATTACTTCCTTCCATCCAGACACTATACACTCGTCCTTCACTGACTTGGGACCACAGACTTGGGAGTCTGTGGTCTTGCTCCTTCCCGGACAACCAGCAGGGAGGGACAAAATAGCACTTGTGCCTGAGGCACATGCACAGCGCCACACCCAGGAGCACATGCCCATTTTAACCAATGAGCTTTGAATCCCTTTTACGTGCAGTCTTATTAAGACAGGTGTCCCCCATCCTATATCTGCATTTCATTTTTCCACCCTAAGCGCAGTACCTTACATTTCTTCATGTTGAAATTCATTTTGTTAGTTTTGGCCCAGGTTTCTAATCTATTAAGGTCCTTTTGAATTTTCATCCTGTCCTCTAGGGTATTAACTCCTCCTCCTAATTTGGTGTCATCTGCAGATTTGATAAGCATGCACTCTATTCTTTTGTCCAAGTCATTGATAAAGATGTTGTTGAATAGCACTGGGCCCAGGACAAAACCCTGTGGCACCCCACTGGTCACTTCTCTCCAGGATGAAGAGGAGCCATTGCTGAGCACCCTTCGGGTTCGGCTGGTCAACCAACTGCAAATCACCTAACAGTGGCATTGTCTAGTCCACATTTTACTACCAATTTGCCAGAATATCATGGAGATGTCAGATTAAATAATGATAAACTGACATATTTATTAACAGGTGAACTGTGAGAGAATTTCAAATTAGAATGGGATCTATTCATAAATTATTTACAAAATGGGGTGAGAAAGCTATTATTGGTTTTGTATATGAAGAAGTACCAAGGTAGCAGATTAAAAGACAAAAAGAATCCAGGGAGTCATGATTTTGTTTTTTCACTTTTTGATTACTGTTATTTTTTGTGTTTAGTATTTTTTGTATAATATTGGGCCTCTGCAGACCAACCCAGCCTGGAGGCAGAGATGGAGTGCTACAGCCGCACGCCGGCCGCCCCAACCCCACGCCGACACCATTCTGACACCGCGTGCCATTACAGCGTCAGGACGCCCTTCCGGTACTTCAAACATGTAAAGGGCAGCTCTTAGAGCAGCCTTTTGCCGCCCCTGAAAGGGAGAATTGGGGCCACGGCATGTGATAGCCGCGGCCCGATCTGCAGCTAGCAGGGGCGGCCCAGAACCGCCTGTCTGCATAGCCTCATTGTTTATTTTTCAATTTATTTTAATAAATATATAGGATGGATATACATGTAACAGATAAATCCATAAAGAGTGGATAAATATGCCAGATATTTATGGGGGTAAAGTTAGTCAGCCCTCTAAAGCACAGTGGGGAGGCAGGTGTACCTTTAAGATGAAGGAGGTATTTGAGGTAATTGAGTGAAGGCGGGAGGAAACTCTGTTCCCCGTAAGCTGAAATAGGTGGTTCCTGCTCCTTTCTGCAGGTAGGCTCTAGTTTACAAACCAAACTGAGGAATCTTCTAAATGTAACCATTTTGCTGGGTATCTTCTTAAAAACAAATATTGCAGGGAATACACATAATAGTTGGGAAATAATTAACATAAAAGGCTGTAATGTAGTAAAAATCAGGACAATCACCTTTTGCCATTGAGTGTGTTGCTTGTTGCCTTCAACAAGGAGCTACTGCAGTGCAGTGCCTATGATATGGGCCAGCGAAACACAGGCTTTATTTATTTATTTCTCCTGACAGTCAATTCAAGCCAAAGTTTGGGTACTGAGGGTCACTTACAACAAATTTCAAACATAATATAGCTTTAAAAAAACCTTAATGCTAAAAAAGTTTTAGAAACCAAGAAGTTACTGTATAAAAATATCACTATAGATCAGTCAAGAACATGGGAAGGATGAAAGCACAGCACATACACCCCATTAAAAGAGCCTTCTGCACCACCAATTAATTATCAAATGCCTAACTAAATAAAAAAATATTTACCTGCAGGTGGAATGAGCACAGATAGAAGGCCAGCCTAGCCTCTAATGGGAGGGCATTCCAGAGCTTGGGAGCTATCACATGGGCTTGTGTTAGTGGTGGAGTGTAATCTGAGTTGTCTCTGTCACAAACCCACTTAAACGGTCTTAAGCTAGCCACTGCACTTATGACTTCAGCGCCTCCCCCCATGCATGTATGAGAATAATATTGGTACACTTTACATGGCTGCTGCTGAGAGCAACTGAGGTTACAGGTATGCAGAAAGCACTCTGAACACTTTATGCTAGTGTAGCATAGTGCTGGATTAAGATCCAAGAAACCAACGATTTGGTCCCCAGTCAACCACAAAAAGACATTGCCAGTCTCTTTCTGACCCCTCCTCATCTCAAAAAATTACTGTTGTGAGGATAAAATGGGGAGAAGAGGATCCAGGCATTCCACTTTAAGTACCATCACTTGTAAAAATGAGAAAGGTGGAATGTAAATGTAATCAACAAATACACTTTAATAGAATCATAGAATCATAGAGCTGGAAGAGACCATAAGGGCCATCCAGTCCAACCCCCTGCCATGCAGGAATACACAATCAAACCACCCCATCCAGCCTCTGTTTAAAAGACCTCCAAAGAAGGAGACTCCACCACACTTCAAGGGAGTGTGATCCACTGTCAA
This sequence comes from Phrynosoma blainvillii, assembly GCA_026167975.1. Classification (NCBI taxonomy): domain Eukaryota; kingdom Metazoa; phylum Chordata; class Lepidosauria; order Squamata; family Phrynosomatidae; genus Phrynosoma; species Phrynosoma blainvillii. The sequence continues at coordinate 15,775,552 of JANUYF010000011.1, read as the reverse complement.
ACAGCTCTTACTGTCAGGAAGTGCCTCCTAATGTTGAGGTGGAATCTCTTTTCCTGTAACTTACATCCATTGTTTCATTTTCTAGTCTCTGTAACAGCAGAAAACAAGTTTGCTCCATCTTCAATATGACACCCCTTCAAATACTTAAACAGGGCCTAACATATCACCTCTTAACCATCTCTACTCCAGGCTAAACATACCCAGCTCCCTAAGTCTCTCCTCATAGGGTATGGCTTCCAGGCCCTTCACCATTTTAGTGGCCCTCCTCTGGACATATTCCAACTTGTCAACATCCTTTTTGAACTGTGGTGCCCAGAACTGAACACAGTATTCCAGTTGAGGCCTGACCAAAGCAGAACAGAGTGGCACTATTACTTCCCTTGATCTATACTTCTATTGATGAAGCCTTCTATTGATGTTTATAACAGATGAAGAAAGAGCCCTGGATTTTGAAAATTCAAGCTACATGACAGCTGACAAGGAACAGATATTAAGTCAGTTCAAGTCAAAGTTTTTGTTTCCTGTTTTTAACTTTTTATCCCCAGCCTTCAGGATATATAAAACATTCAGGGGTAGCAATGCTGGCCATTTAGCAAACTGAAACAAAAATCCATCAGTGATACCTTTATTGGCCAACCAATAAAGGTATATTGTGCATTTTGGTTGGCCAACAAAGGTATCACTGATGGATTTTCCTCAGGATACATGAAAGAGAAAATGAAGCCCTGTTTTCATTTGAGCAATGGAATTCTCTACTAGAGGATTAATTCCTAGCTACTGCAGGTATGCCACTTTGTAGGATCAATCAGAAAGTCCTCTTACCTGCTCCAATCCTATTCCACAAGAAATTACCATCAAATCCACCTAAATAACCTAAAGAAAGAGAGAGGTAATCAGCCACAAGCAGAACTTAGCTAAACATTCTAAAATTATCTTAAATAACTAGACAATAAACCTCAGCAGTAGTATGTTAGCAGTAGTAAAGAAAAAAACTGTAAGTTATAAAAATAAATTATAAAATATAAAAATTATAAAAATATAATACAGTATATATGCTTTAAAGTGTATTATATTATTCAATGAATACAAAGTATGTGAGCCATGTCTTTCTTTAAGACTGAAAAGATCTTCAATATACTTCTTAAAAAACATTGAAAAAATGTTCTGACCACTCCATCATTATATATTTGTATGCTACAGCACTTGTTATTGTTGCTTACTTTCAAATTGTTTGCACCTTATGGAGATGCTAGGGCAAATCTATAACAGGGTTTTTTTGGCAAGATTTGTAGAGAGGCTATTTGACTTTGCCTTCCTCTGAGGCTGAGAGCGTGACTTGCCCAAGGTAAGCCAGTGGGCTTCCATGGATGTGGGGATTAAAATCTTGGTCTCCAGTGCTCAAACCACTACACCACACTGACTGCAGCACTAGAACACACACACACAAAAGAAAGAAAGAAAGAAAGAAAGAAAGAAAGATGGATACTCAGGATTAACATTATAATAAATGTTACTCCTGCACACTAGTACCTCCTTTTTAGTCTTGTACCATCCATTTTCCAATATCACAGTATGTCAGCAACACTGACTGCTCATGAAATTAAACTGGATTTTAGACTGTTAGCTTTCATCAGAGGGAAGAAAAAGAACTTTGGACTCCTGCCTTAGAATGCTGACATGAGGAATAACCTATTTGCTAGTCAGTGGATTGCTCCTTTGCACTAGCTGGATCAGGGGTCGGCAATCTTTGTTGCCGGGGGGCCGGGGTGGTGGTGGAAATGGTGCGGGGGCGTGGGGGCGTACGTCATGCGCATGCATGTAGGGGGTGCCATTTTGGAAGGCCCAAAGGGCCAGGGGGGAAATGGTGTGGGGGCTGGGGGCATGCATGCGCGCATGCCTGCGCCGTTGGGTGTTCCAAAATGGCACCCCGCGTCGCGTGCGCATGACGCGGGCACCATTTTGGAAGGTCCCACGGTGGCTGCACATTTTGGAAGGCCCAATGGCAGCTTGGGAAGGCCCCACCACGGCCGCGCCATGCGAATTTGCATTGCGCAGGTGCGGTGGGGCCTTCCCAAGGCCCGACGGCGACTGCGCAGGCGCGGTGGGGCCTTCCCAAGGCCCGACGGCGGCTGCGCAGCCACCATTGGACCTTGGGATGGCCCCACTGCGCCTGTGCAACCGCCGTGGGGCCTTCCAAAATGGCACCCGCCGCCATGCGCATGCACGAGTGAGCGTGGGTGCCATTTTGGACTGCAAAATGGCACCTGCGCTCGCATGCGGCGCAAGTGCGGGGTGGCAGTGGCGAGACTGGCCATGGGCCAGTTCCAAGGCCTCGGCGGGCCGGATCCAGCCCGTGGGCCGTAGGTTGCCGACCCCTGAGCTGGAAAATGTGTCAATGTTTACATCTATGCTACCATTACCTGTGCAACAAACACAGGGCTGTTGCAAATGAGATGTGACAAACACAGGATTTTCATAAGAAACAGAAATGAAGAGCATTCAATGAGACTCCTTCCTTACCTCCCAACGCCAGAACCATGTGGCCAAATGGTGGACCGCTGTCATCCACAAAAAAGATCCGCTTCATATACAGAGAGAGGAATTGGCCATAGTAAACTTCATCAAAACTAAACATGCAACAGAATCAGAAAAGTGCATACATTTTTCAATAAGCACTCAAGGTAACGGGCTGTTTGAATTATTACTGAGTTCAATATGTTCAATTTCAGAAAAGGATAAAAGATAAGAGCCTTCCCCAAGCTCTTCTTCCTCAAAGTCTTGGGTTATACTCCCCCTCCCTGCCTTCATTCCCAGACAGCACTGAAACAGATAATAATCATTGGGAACACCAGGCCAAAAAAAATCTTGAGGGCCCCCAGTTTAATGGCTGAGGACAAACTGGCATACAAAAAGGCCTCCAGTTATCTGGAGTCCCCAAGTAAGGGCTGGGAAAGACCACTACCTGATGCCCCAGACAGCTGCTGCCAGTGGGTGTACTGGGCAGAGGGACCAGTGAACCAATATAAGGGAGGACCCTTGAGTCCTTTAGCTGCTGTTTTCATGGTAGAGCACCAAGATCCCAGATTTGGTCTACAGCATCTCTAGACAGAGCTAGGAAAGAGTTCTGTCTAAAGATTACCTGCTGCCAGTAAGTGAACTAAGCCAAATGGTAAAATAAGTCTACACAGAGTCCAAGTGATTTTTGCTGAAATAATGTCTTTGTCACCACCAAGAGCCCAGCAGTGATGACGCCTATATGTGCCTCTTCTGGAGGTGATAAACTAGTGGTCTTCCAAATGCTGCTAAACTATAGCTCCCAAGATCCCTCACCATTGTCTGTACTGACTAGGACTGCTGAGAGCTGCAGCACAACAAATTGTGGAGGGCAACAAGTTGTTGATACGGCATTCTGCAATTCAGATGCCATGATGAAAAAGGCCTTGAGTCTGTTGTCCATCTGTTGCAAAAAAGCACAGAGGAGGAACTCTAGTACTGATCTAAGTGCCTGGGCAGGTACCAGCTCCTGCACTTGAATGTATGGATGTACGATTTAAAGGTCAGAATCAATATCCCAAGTCAGGCCAGGAAATGAACAGGCAAACTATGAGGATAGAAGAATACTGGAATTATACTATCTGGTTACTGCCTTTAGAAACAATTCCTTTTAACATGATTTATCTAATATGAAGAGAAACTACATAATTTCTATACATGTTCTAGGCCATGCTTAGAGCTTATTACAATATTCTAATCTAGAAAGCACTAAAACATTACTGAGGCTACTTACAATAGCATTGTTATTTTTTTATTGTCTTAGTCAGAAAGCTTGGGAAAGTTACTGTTTTGGACTACAGTTGGAGGATGGTCGCTTTCACGAGCTCTGGCCATTGTGGATTTCATTTGAATATTCTAATATAAGCAATAAAATTCTATGTCCTAGTGACAAAATTGTCTCTCACTGGTTAAGAAAGCTCTTCTCCCAGAATGTTTCAAACAACCTCCATGTGTCAATGTTTTTAGAAGCACCAACACTAGAAGCTGACTCACTAGCTCTACATTCTGTGTAACTATCATAGTAACAGCCACCTAAGTAGCTCCAGGGATGAGGTATGGACACACACAAAAAGCAAGACATTTTGCTTTTCAAAAGTGAGGGGAAAGAAAAAGAAAGAGACTGGTGTACTTATGAACTATATGCTGCAATTTTTAAAATTAACATCCAAATAATTTACTTACACTACAGCTCGGGGATAGGAGAGTGTCCACAGTCGACTTATTAATCCCAGGACAGCCAAAACCACCAGGCTCACATTGATTTTCACAGAAAGTATAACAGGTTGCTTCAGAAATCCCAGCATCTTGGTCTGGCAATTTGGGAAGGAAAAAAGAAAAGAAAAGAAGAAGGAATACTTATCACTCAGGAAATTACGTTTTGCATATTTTGGTCTCTACTTTATGTGTTTCGATACAATATACATTAACTCAAACTTCAAGGGTGGGGGCAGCCATGTTAGGTTCCTTGCAGCAAAAACTAACCATTCCTAAGGGCCTTTACAGACTGCCAGAAATAATGCAGCTTGAGGCCATTTTAACTGTCCTGGCTCAGTGCTAGGGAATCATGGGAATTGTATTTTTTTCTGAGACATTGAGCCTTCTCTGTCAGAGAGCTCTGGTGACACAATAAACTACAGTTCCCATGATTCCTTAGCACTGAACCAAGGCAGTTAAAGTGGCCTCAAGCTGCATTATTTCTGGCAGTCTGTAAAGGCCCAAAGTCAGTTTTTTACTTGTTGATGCATAAGGTGTTTTTATTGGGGTGTGTTGTGTTTGCATGGTGTTTTTGTTTCACATATGTGCTTTTAAAACACATGTTTTTAAACAGAATTGCTATTGATACTGAGTTTTAAAGCTGCAACAAGCAAGTAACACTCTCTTCACCTTGAACCTTATTCTGGGGGAAAGGCAGGATATTAATTAAATTAATGCTCTCTGGAAGCAGGGCTGCCAGGTGTCTCTTACTATCAGAAATGTCTTATATGAGGGACCCACTGTGGTGTAGTTGTTTGAGCAATGGACCTTGACTCTGGAGACTAGGGTTCGAATCCCCACTTGTGTGTGGAAACCCGCTGAGTGACTTTGGGCAAGTGATACTCTCTCCGTCTCAGAGGAATGCAAAGGCAAACTTCCTCTCAACAAATCTTGCCAAAAAAGAAAACTATAAGTTCACCTTGGGGTCATCATAAGTAGGAAACAACTTCAAGTCTCACAACAACTTATTTGAGGACCAGCAAGCTTGTCCCTTATGGGGGGGGGGGGGCATTTCATAGAATCATAGAGATGGAAGAGACTTCAAGGGCCATCAAGTCCAGCCTCCTTCAGCCATGCAGAAATACACAATCAAAGCACCCGCAACAGATGTTCATCCATCCTTTGTTTAAAAACCTCCAAAGAAGGCGTTTGTTTCTTATTACATGTCATGCTCCTTATCTGAGGGTTAGGAAGGGTTTCCTTTATTATAGACTGAGTAAGAGGGTTGGGGGGAAAAGCCTTTGGGAGTATAGGCCCTTCATAAAGAGAAATGTGTGCATCGTGTAATTTATAAATGTAGACAGTATGTTAATTTTATAGAGAAATACATGACTAGGGAGGTTATCACACCTCCTCCCAGACCTGGCTTACCTCTTTCGAATTAAGAGCCCAATTCGGGCTGGAGCCGGGTCTTATCGCACGGCTCCTCCCCCTCACCCCCACCCCAAAAAAAGCCATCTGGGTGCATTCCCTCTCCAATGCAAATTGGGAAACACACTCCGGCGGCCATTTTTTCAAGTCAGAAGGTTCTAACTTCGAAAAATGGCCCCTTGAGCACATTTTCGGATGCGCATTGGAGTGGGGATCTAGTCTAAAGTTGGATTCCTCTGCAAAACACGGCTGCAGCACGAATTTGAATTAAATTCGGGAGTGGTAAGTAGTATTATTTACGCCATGCAATAACCTCCTAGGTTAACATTTGGCAGTTAGATAAGTAGACAAAGGCTGCATCCACACTGGAGAAATAACCCGGTTTGGCACCGCTTTAACTGCCTTGCTCAAGGCTATGGAATTCTGGGAACTGGAGTTTGTTGTGGGCCCAGAGTGGAGCAGAGCTGTGCTTTGGGCCCCAGAACAAACTCCAATTCCCAGAATTCCATAGCCTTGAGCCAGAAAGAGTAAAGCGGTGCCAAACCAATTTATTTCTCTAGTGTGGATGCAGCCTTTGTCTACTATATAACTGTCAAATGAAAGCACCAATGTCAGTACCTGCCAGCAGCACTTCTACCTGGACGCCCTCACAGCAGGACCCAGTGCAGGAGGGCAAAGGCCACCTCCTGAAAACTCTCCAGCCTTTCACAGTTGAAAAGTGGTCCAGGTGTGGAGAAGGAGCAGCAGGCGGCAGGAGTTATGAACGAGGGAGGGCACAGGAGCCAGGAGGGGCTGCAGCAGTTTGCTTTTGCCTGAGCCGACTGGAAACAGGATGACTAGATGTCCTCGCCGCAAAGGAGAACAGGGCAATGCAAAATGCAGGGCATTCAAGGTAAATGTAGGATGTTTACCACATAAAAGCTGAAGCACTCATAGAAATGACTCTATGGTGAACTTTAAGCAAAAGTCGCACTGGAGGACCTAGAGATTCCTAGAGAGAACACTCCACTAGGAATCTGGAGCAACTCTGGCGCAATTCTATGGTCAATGTCTGGCAGATGTGGACCACAGAGTTTTACTGGAGGACCTAGAGATTCCTAGAGAGGTGTTCTCTGAGGTAAAAACATAGTGGTTTTGTTATTTGCGGATTTTCCACATCCACGGGCGTCCTGTGCCTCTAACCCCAGTGAATGTGGAGGGATGAGTGTAGTAGACAAAGGCTGCATCCACACTGGAGAAATAACCCGGTTTCGCACCGCCTGCTGCTTAGTCATGCCCTTAATGGAGGACGTTGTACAACTCCTCCTGGACAGAAAGTTAGGATGTAGGACATGTCCTGGAAAAGGAGGACGTCTGGTCTGCAGACAGAGGAAGAGGAGGAGGAGGAGGGCGGTGACCCGGCCCCGTTTAAAGGCGGGTGGAAGAGCGAGCGGGTCGGAAAAGGCTCCCTTCCGCTAGCCCTCCCGCCCTGGGTTCAAACGGCTCGGCTGCGCCTTCGGAAAGCGTCCTGACAGAATGGGCGCCCTCCCCCTCCCCCAGACGCTCGTTTCTACCGCATCTCCCCCCTCCTCCCTCAATGCGCCAGTCCAGGGGCCTCCACCGTCACACAGCAGAGATGGGCCATACCAATTTCAACGGAGGGGGGACGACGACGACAAAACAACCACGTGACCCCTCCGTAGCCGCTCGCCTCTCTTCCGAGCGCTATCGCGAACTACAGCAGCCCGGAGGTGACGTCACCGCCCCGGCGCCGGGGAAATGACGGCCTTTGCCGGTTGCCGTGGTAACCGTGGAGGCCTGTGTGGGCAGGGATCCCAAAGCGGGACGGCTGCCGAGTCGCCAGCCGCGTGACCAGCAAAGAGACAGGGAGGCAGAGAGAGAGGCTGGCGGACGCCTGCCGGGGCCCCAAGGGAAGGTCAGGGGTCCTCGCCTTCTACAGGCCCCTCGAGGAGCAAAAGGCTCCCTTTTGGTGCTCCGCAGAGGCAGAAACGCGGTTTGTGAATGCGGACAATGCACTGCTCTCACGGAAAAGGCGGCGGCGGCGGCGGCAGCGGCAGCGGCGGCAGCTTCTCCCCGGAACGGCGCTTCGTCCAGCGCTGAAGGAGCGCAAAGGGGTTCCTAGGGTTGGGGCCACCCTCAAAGCACCCCCAAGAGATGGCCATCCAGCCTCTGTTTTAAAAACCTCCAAAGGAGACTCCACCGCAGGCAAAGGCAGCATATTCCACTGTCAAACAGCTCTGACTCTCAGGAGGTTCCTCCTAATATTGAGGTAGAATCTCTTTTCCTGTAGCTTGTATCCATTGCTCCATATCTTATTTTCTGGAGCTGCAGAAAACAAGTTTACTCCAGCCTCAATATGACACTCTTAACAGCTCTTACTGCCAGGAAGTTCTTCCTAAAGTTTAGGTAAAATCTCTTTTCCTAGTTTGTATCCATTGCTCTGGGCGACATACCTTCTAATATTTAAACAGGGCTATTGTAACACCTCTTAACCGTCTCATTTCCAGGCTAAACATACTCAGCTCCCTGCATCTCTCCTCATAGGGCATGGTTTCCAGACCTTTCACCATTTTGGTCACCCTCCTCTGGATACACTCCAGCTTTTTAACATCCTTTTTGAATTGTGGTGCCCAGAACTGGACACAACATTATTCCAGGTGAGGTCTGACCAAAGGAGAATACAGTGGCACTATTACTTCCCTTTCTCTAGATGCTATACATAGAATTCATAGAATCATAGAGTTGGAAGAGACCACAAGGACCATCCAGTGCAACCCCATTCCGCCATGCAGGAACTCAAAATCACAGCATCCCCAACAGCCTGCTTAAAGACCTCCAAAGAAGGAGACTCCACCACACACCAAGGGAGTGTATTCCATTGTCAAACAGCTCTCACTGTCAGGAGGTTTCTCCTAATGTTGAGGTGGAATCTCTTTTCCTGTAGCTTGCATCCATTGTTCCAGGTCCTATTCTCTGGAGCAGCAGAAAACAAGCTAGCACCCCCCTCAATATGACATCCCTTCAAATATTTAAAGAGGGCTATCATATCCTCTCTTAACCGTCTCTTCTCCAGGCTAAGCAAACACAGCTCCCTAAGTCTCTCCTTGTAGGGCTGTAGGTATCTAGACCCTTCATCATTTTGTTTGCCATCCTCTGGATATGCTCAAGCTTATCAACATCCTTTTTTAATGTGAAGTCATAGGCTTTCATGCCCAGCATCCGTAGTTTTTCGTGGGTTTTTCGGGCTGTATGGTCATGTTCTAGAAGAGTTTCTTTCTGACGTTTCACCAGCATCTGTCCAAATTATTGATAAAGATGTTGAATAGCACTGGGCCCAGGACAAAACCCTGTGGCACCCCACTGGTCACTTCTCTCCAAGATGAAGAGGAGCCATTGCTGAGCACCCTTCGAGTTTAGCCGGTCAACCAATTACAAATCCACCTAACAGTTACATTGTCTAGCTTACATTTTACTAGATTGTTTGGAAGAAAATCATGGGGGAGCTTGTCAAAGGCCTTACTGAAATCAAGATATGCTACACCCACAGCATTCCCTTCATCTATCTAGATGGCAATTTTATCCAAAAAAGAGATCAGATTAGTCTGGCATGACTTGTTTTTGAGAAACCCATGTTGACTTTTTATGATTATGGCATTCCCTTCTAAATGTTCACAGACTCTCTGTTTAATTATCTTCTCTAGAATCTTTCCTGGCATTGATGTCAGACTAATTGGGTGGTAATTGTTGGGATCCTCTTTTTGAAGATATGGAGAACATTTGCAGTCTTCCAGTCTGCTGGGACTACTCCTATTCTCCAGGATTTCTCAAAGATTATTGCCAATGGCTCTGATATTACATTTGCCAGTTCTTTTAATATCCAGGAATGTAGTTCATCTGGTCCCAGAAATTTAAAGACATTTAGATTAACCAGATATTCCTGTACTACCTCTTTACTTATTTGGTGCTGCATTGCCCCTATTGTGTCCTTTGCTCTATTTTCTTCAGGTTGAGCATCCTTTTCCTTTTGTGAGAAGTCTGAGGCAAAGAAGGCGTTGAGTAGGTCTGCCTTTTCTCTGTCCCCCGTTAGCATTTTGCCATCTTCTCTGTGCACTGGCCTTATCATTTCCTTCTTCTTCCTTTTGCTATGGACATACTCCAGAAAGCCCTTCTTGTTGTTTTTAAGCTCTCTAGCAAGCCTGAGCTCATTCTGTGCTTTAGCTTTTCTGACTTTACCCCTACATGTGCTCGCTATTTGAATGTTGGGATTTGTAACCTGAATTTAAATGTCCAGATGTGGGAAAGTGACAAAGGGTACTGGTCACTTTACAGCTTGCTAGCTGAGAAAGTTGTTTTCAGCTGGGACTCAAAACTTAGCAGTGTCCAAGGTCAGGATGTGCCAGAGAACACGTAGACCAAGTGTAAACACATTATGTCATCATGTTTGGGGGACAATAATTCAAGTGACACAGGAAGAAGTCACAGGAAGAGGCTGGACTTAGAGGCCGCATGGCAAGCGTCTATAAAAAACTGAGACCACAGCATGTGGGTTTTTGGTGTGGGTTGTCGGTGGTGAGTGTATATAATTTTGTACATATTTCAACTAAAGAATAAAAGTGCCTCTTTGGAGTTTAAACCTTGGCTTCAGTCTGTTTCATCAGAAGCAGGGAGGGTACATTCCAAAGCAGTCAGACAGCTCCAAGGTGGCCTGTTTTTCTTTGCAAAGTGAAGAAAGCTTCCAAAGATTTTGTCTGTGCACTCAATTGCTTCCTCTTTGGTGATTTCCCCCTTTTTCCATTTCTTATACATCCCCCATTTAAAACTTTGCTCAGTTGAAAGTTTTTTTGTCATCCATCCTGGTTTCATGAGACACCTCCAATTTTTCCTCCTCATTGGAACAGTTTGAAATTGTGCCTTCAGTATTTCCTGTTTGAAAAACTCCTATGCCTCCTGAACTCCTTTCTCTTTTAGTATTCCTGACCATGGATCACCCTCAGTATTTCCCCAAGTTTACTGAAATCAATTCTCATAAAGTCTAGAATGCGTGTCTGACTATGCCTGGCTTCTCCTTTCCACTGTATAACAAAATCCAGGAGAACATGATCACTCCCACCTAAGGATCCCACCACTTGCATCTCCCATCTCTTCACAGGTGTAAATATCCCTGAGATATAATGTTATTCCCCCTCCTTTTCTGTTTGGGCTATTTCTCTTTAAAAGGTAATATCCCTCTATCACTACATTCAAATCATGAGACTGATCCTACCAGGTTCTCCTTGGCAAGGATAAGCCCCTTCCTCGTCCAGCCTGTTCAAAAGGGAAAGGGTGGTTGGGCGATGCTGGGAGCCCTGAGGCAGCCATGCTGGTGCTTCCGCTGAGGGGAAAAAGAGAGTGAGGGAGCCACAGACGGAGATGTTTCGGCCCTACAATGCTGCAGCTGCTTAGACAACCTAATCCATGGGTAAGTTGGAAAGATGTGGAACAGCTTTAAATACAGGTGCCAGAATCTCTGTCCCTAATGGCGGCGCAGCTGCATCCATGCACCATTAGAGGCAACACAGGCTTGATGTCTGCGGATACTCAAATCCACAAGTAGCAAGTCTGCAGATACCGAGGGCCGACTGTACCCCTCTATTACTACATTCCAGTCATAAGACTCACCCCACCAAATTTTAGTGATGCCTATTATGTCATATTTGCTCTGCTCTGTTAGGAGTTCAAGTTTCTCTTGTTTATTTCCCATACTCTGTGCATTAGTGTAGAGACATCTGACTGTGGGCCATTTCCTCAAACTGCCTATTTAAGTCCCCCCCCCCTCACTGCTGGGGTCTTGTACTATTTGCCTGGTTCTTTCTAGAACAATTGGGCTATTATTTCCAGGACTTGATGAATTCCTGCCCTCAAGAAGACTGTCTTCCTCCCCCACATATCTCAATTTAAAATCCTCACTTGCCTTGGAGATCAGATTTTGGAAAAAAACGTTCCTGACAACTGGTCTGAGGAGCAACCCATCCTTTGCCAGAAGTCCATTCACCTGAAAGCACAGGCCATGGCCTCATAATTCTTGGTGGAACCATTTGCGAAGCCAGTTCGCCTCTGCTTTCTTTCCCTTCCTGGACTGTGCCCTTCAAGTGAAGAGTGGGTGAAAAGATGAAATACAACCTGTGCATCCAGGTCTCTCAACTTCCTACCCAGAGCCTAATAATCTCTTACGCTAGTCAGAAGGCTATGCAGTGCTATTGGTACTGACATGGACCAAAAGGGAGTGTAATTGTCAGTGGGCTTGATGAGCCTTGTTAATCTCATTTCTTTAGCATCACTACAAACCTCTTCTGAGGGCTGGCAGGGCAATTCCACATGCCGAATCTACCAAAGTGTCCTACATGTTCCCCGAGGACTGGCACTGCTGCTCTTTCTTGTCATCCTTGATAAGGGAGAAAGCTTCAAATAGATTCTGTAGCTTCAAGCTCGCAGAATGTACCCTGATCCATCTACACCTATGTGTCACATTCCTCCAAGTGTCTATCTCCTATGCATGGGAAATGACCTCCTCCTCAGAAACTTCCCATGTTCCCCATCCAGGACAGTCTGCTCTGCTGTCCAAGCAAACCTCTCACTGTGTAATAGACAGAAGAATAGACATCCTGTCCACAAGTTTCTGGACCAACAGATAGGTATGGCAAGTGTTTTGTAACTTATAACTATTTGGGGAAATGCTGGAAAGATCTTAGTTTCAGCAGGACTTAGATGGAGGGAAGTCAATGTCTGTGTGGCATATGTATTTTTATAATGAGATGTCAGTCTTTGTATTTCAGTTAATACATTTTTTTTAATTGGATGAGATGAATAAAAAATATATATCTGGAAAATACATATATCCATATATATCTATATCTAGATATATATATAACCACACTGTCTCTTTTCCTCTGTTTTATTAGCCTAGCATAGTGGTTTGGGTCTCAGACATAGGAGACCCGAGTTTGAATTCCTGCTTGGCCATGGAAATCTACCAGGTGGCCTTAGGCAAGTCACACTCTCTCAGCCTCAGAGGAAGACATAGGCAACCCCTCCTTGGAACCAATTCTGCAAACCTATGATAGGTTTGCCCAGGGGTCCTCAAACTATTCAGAAGAAACTGTTCAGAAGGGATTTGCCTTTGCCATCTTCTAAGGCTGAGAGAGTGTGACTTGTCCAGGGTCAGGCAGTGGGTTTCCCTGGTTGAGCAGGGATTCATTGACCATCTCATTAGCCAGAAGCAGGCCCATAGTTCCCACTGAAATACCGGTAAGTTTGTTGATTTAACTTTACTTGTTTTTCATTTTAAATATTGCATTTGTTCCCGTTTTGTTTTTTTACTTCAAAATATGATATTTGCAGTGTATGTAGGATTTATTTATTTATTTAACCCCGGCCCTCCAATGGTCTGCGGGACAATGAACCGGCCCCTGACTCAAAAAGTTTGAGGACCCCTGCCCTAAAGGCACCAGGTCTTATCTGATCTTGGAAGCTAAGCAGAATCACACATGGTTAGTATGTGGAAGGAAGACAGCCAAGGAAACCAGACTCTGTAGGCTCAGTTTCAGAGGAAGAAACTGGCAAAACCACCTCTGCGGATTCCTTGCATAAGAAAACCCCATGAAATTCATGGGATCACCACGTGCAACTTAAAGGCACATACACATAGTAAGCAATTAAAAGCTTCTTCTAAATCCTTTTAGAAGCCACTGAGAATAACTAAAGGTGATGTCAATATTGTGGAAGAAAAAACAACAACTGCGAGTTTTGTCCCAAGGGCATGTTCACAGAACCTTAAAATATTTACATTTATACATAAATTCCATTATATTGTTAAATGCAACCTCCTGGCTGCTGAGATTGTATTTTAAAAATCTAAGCATAATGTAAAGGAGCACTGACACACACACACAACGAATAATATTTGGGAACTTTTTTGGGGGGAGGGGAACCATAACCATGTATGGGAAGTCAACTGTTTCACTGAAGATTGAAATTAGGTGAATTGTGTGTGCTTGTGTCAGAGATGTAAAATAAAAAAATCACTTCAAATCGAAATGACAAATTTTATTGGAACTTCTAGGAAAGTGTGCGTGTGTTCTTCCAATGAGGAGTTCTGGGTGGACAAGTCAAAAATTTTGCTGGTCCAGGACTGGGATGAATCGATGGAATAGCCACAGCAGCTAAGCAGAAAGCCCACACACACAGCAGCAGTATATGCCTCTGAATAACAGGGGCCCTTCCATACTATACAATCCTAGAGTTATAATTCCAGTTTAATTGCCATGGTTTCATCCTCTAGGAAAAAAAATCCTGGGATATGTAGTTTGTTGAGGCATTTAAAATTCTCAGCCAGAAAGCGCAACATGACTGCCTGACCAAACACCAACTCCCAGGATTTCGCAGGAAGCAGCCACAGCAGTTAAAAGTGGAATGATAGTGTAGTGTGAAAGGGCCCCTGAAGCAGTTGCCTTTGTGTCCTACTTGTGGGCTTCCCAAAGGCCACCATGGTGAAAAGGATGCTGGACTAGGTAGGCTAGATTGGCTTGATCCAACAGGGCTCCTGTTCTCTGAACTTTTCTGAGAGAATGTGCCAATTCTGGTAAAAGTAGCCTGCTTTTTAATTTATTTATTTAAATAAGGAGAATTCTTCCATATGGAAAGAGCTAATACAATCACATATTTGAAAGGAGAAACCATAGGAACTGAAAACAACCGAAGGGCAAGAGAGAGTGCGTTGTTGTCGCCGCCAGCTGAGCAATTCTGTCATCAAGCGTCCAGTCCATGTTGAAGTGGGGTTTCCCCCTCAGAAACATTTAAAACATGTAGGTTAATGTATTTAGTTGCCGTTTGCCCTTTCAAATATCTGCTCTACAGGAAAAGACAAACATGAGGAAAGGCCAAAAAGGAGGAAGAAAGGGAAGTTGGTTTACTGTACAGTCTGTAAAGTTAAAATGGGTACAATATCCTCCTTCAAAAACAACAAATCAAATTTATACAGAACAAAAGGGTCAGGGTAGGGGAGGAACTTGCAGCCAATAATGCTTTGACATGCCAAAGTGAGTGCCACTGCTAATGCAATTCCCATCAAACTAATTCAATGTTTACATCTTGTAGAAGTCACTGACAATCTATATCTAGTATCGACATATGGTGACCCCTAAAAAATCAAAACAGGAGCTAGACTAGCTCCCCCTAATCCCCACTAGCAGTCCCACTGCTTCAAACTGCTTCTTCTGCTCAGCTGACTTGATGTTTGCTACCACATGAAGACTCTACTCATTTATTCTAAGCTCTTCAGCAAATTCTATTATTCTAAGCTCTGGCAAATATTACAGTGACCTGGAAAGGAAGTCACCATATTTGTATTAAATCAAGAGGCTGAAACCCCCAAACCCAAACAATTCAGAACTCAAATGTGACAGAATACACAGGGGTCCCTGCTTGAAGCAAGAAGGCATTGAGGAGAATGAAGAATCTGTTCTTTGAAGTCTATTGAAAAGAATGAAAAAGAAAGGATTACAGAGCACAGTTTGGAGCATTCCAAACTGAAGGGTGGCCCTGGGGGAAATCTGTTTCAGTACTGTACCATGGTCAGGTACCCAAAGGTGGATGTAAAAGGCAGCAAAGCCACAATGACCAAAAGGCAGGAGCGAGCTGACCAAGATAAACAAAACCCCTCCATCAGCACTGAGGCTGTTCTGCTGTTAATTTTAAAAGCTCATACAGGAGCCTTCCCCCTGCTCTGCACCCAACTACTCAAATGCACCATTCAGAAACTCAGAAAGCATTAAGAGATTTTACAAGTAAAATAAACCCTGAATGCAATGGAAGCAGCTGCTAGGGCAGTCCCAAAGCAGAATGCTATTTTCAAGTGAGAACAGCCTAAAAACCTGTAGCTAAAAAAAACACCCTACTTCACTGGCCAATTTAAAGAGGACTGCCCCACTTAGCCTATTGGGGAGCTGTGGTGGACGGATCTGCTTCTGTTTCCTTCTGTCACAAGAACCAGAAACTTGGAAATCCTGTTTGAATAAGCCTCCTCTCAGTTGTAGAGAACTTGAGCACAATTCTGACAACAAAGCTGAGAGATACCATGGAAACTTTCCAGCTTATGGGAGAGAAGGGCAAGCCATGATTTTGTATGGCTCCTATAAAGACTGCATATGTAAACAGGCACAGTCTTTGCTGTTTCTCATCACATAGGATTGCCAGTGAAAACCAAGGAAGACTCCTGTAACACTATAGAAGGCAAGGTTCACCAGGAGACCTTGGAGAGATGCACCCCCACTGTACCTCCTCCACAAAAGGAAATCAAATTTGTTCCCCTGCATCACATCCATTAGGAAGCATAGGGGCATTTTCATCATCTTTTGGGCCTTCACCAAATGTTTTATTTCTGAAGGCTACAGGCCTTCAAACATGTTGGAAAATTCATCCACATCAATGGAGTCATTTTGGAGATAGAGTGAAAAAAACCCTCACTGAATCCCCAATCTGAATAATAATTGGCCAGTTTTTAACCTCCATGCTGGAGTAAGGTTCTCGAATGTGTGGTGGCTGCCCATCTCCAGGTGTTTCTTGAACACCAGATCTGGCTACGGTGACACATGCCTTATTACATCCTGTTTGGACTATTGTAACACACTAGGAATGGGATGAACAACCACAAAACAACTGGACAAGATCCTAAAGTGCAAAAATATACAACTGAGCACTAAAGTCAGAATTGTCCAAGCCACTGTATTCCCCATCACCATGTATGGATGTGAGAGCTGGACAGAAAGCTGATAGAAAGAAAATAAACTCATTTGAGTTGTGGTGCTGGAGAAGAGTGCTGAGGATACCGTGGACAGCCAAAAAGACAAGCAAAGGGGTCTTTAAACAGATCAGGCCTGAACTCTCCCTGGAAACCAAGATAACAAAACTGAGGCTGTCATACTTGGCTACATCATGAGAAGGCATGACATCAGAAAAGGCAATACTGCTAGTGAAGACAGAAGGCAGTAGAAAGCAAGGAAGACCACATGCCTGATGTATAGAATTAATTAGGGAGGCCATGGGCTTGAATCTACAGGACCTAAGGAGAGAAGTGGACAAAGGGGTGGGGGGTTGCAGATCTCTCATTCAGAGGATCGACATGAATTGGGCCTGACTCAGGGGCTGTTAACAATTCTACATGGGGCTGCCTTTGGAAACTGTTTAGAAACTTCAGTGGATCAAAAATGTTGTAGCCAGAATGCTGACTGGGGCCAGATGTATGGAGCATATAGCTCCCTTACTGGTTCATTTCCAGGCACAATTCAAAGTGCTGGCAATGAGTTATAAAGCCCGCAACAGCCTGAGTCCAGACAATCTGAAAGAAAAAGAGAAAGGTAGTCCCTTGACATGTATGTCTAGTTGTAATCGACTGTAGGGGACAGTGCTTATCTCCATTACTAAGCTGAAGAGCCAGTGTTGTCTGTAGACGACTTCAGTGGTCATGTAGCCAGCATGACTACACTGAACACTGTTACCTCCCCACCAAAGTAGTACCTATTTATCTACTTGCATTTGCATGCTTTCAAACTGCTAGGTTGGCAGAAGCTGAGACTGTCATGTGGCACTTGGGCCTCAAACTGCCAATCTTCCGATCTTCCAATCGTTAGAATTGGCGTCTTAACCACTAACCCACAGCATCCCTCTGAAATATGAAAGACTGGATCTCTAAAATCTAAAACCTTAAGGGGAGGGCTTTTTTTTGTCTCACCATAATCACAGGTTTGTTTGGTGGGGACATGGGGGTAGGTTGGGGGCCTCAGTAGCTGCTCCCCCCTG
The DNA here is from genome assembly GCA_026167975.1 of Phrynosoma blainvillii. Classification (NCBI taxonomy): domain Eukaryota; kingdom Metazoa; phylum Chordata; class Lepidosauria; order Squamata; family Phrynosomatidae; genus Phrynosoma; species Phrynosoma blainvillii. The sequence continues at coordinate 15,758,041 of JANUYF010000011.1, read as the reverse complement.
GAGCTCCTTTCCATGGGAGACTAGGGGCCTAAGCAGACTGCCAGAAATAGTGCACATTAAATTGAGGCACTGCCCTGGCTCAGTGCTAGGGAATCATGGGAACTGTAATTTATTGTGGCACCAGAGCTCCCTGACAGAGAAGGCTCAATGTCCCAGAAAAAAATACAGTTCCCATGATTCCCTAGCACTGAGCCAGGGCAGTGCCTCAATTTAATGTGCACTATTTCTGGCAGTCTGCTTAGGCCCTAGGCTGGCCCCCTCTGTGCCCTCCTTTTGCTAGCAGGCAAAGACATTTTTATTCAAGCAGGCTGTTAATATATAAAACAGAGAGGCTTTGGGGGTGTTATTTATCTTTTAAAATTTTTATAGTGTATATAGTGTATTTTATGAGGTGATTTTATTTATTTTTCAATTTTATTGTCAATGTTTTTAATTTACTATTTTGGGTCCACTTTGGAAGAAGGACAGGTTGCTTACCTATAACAGTATTTGAGTGGTCATCTGCGAATTCGCACAAATGGGTTTTAATCTGAGCATGCGCAGCAACTTTGGAAACTTCTAGAATTGCTAAGCAGAACTTCAGCTGTTAGTTTTTGGCAGTAGCTCCGCCCATCCCTATAAAGTCCCCTAGCGGTCCCGCTCTTTCCCAGTTCCGGAACATTGGCCGCAAGCTGCGACAGCAGGAGTTAATAATGAGCAGGACACGACTGAGGGGAGGATGGGCGGGATTTGTGTGAATTCGCAGATGACCACTAGAAGAAATACTGTTAAAGGTAAGCAACCTGTCCTCCTTCTTTGTGGTCTCTGCGAATCACACAAATGGGTAAGACTAGCAAGCTTGGGTCAGTGGTGGAGGGAGTGTCCTGTACCAAAATGAACACAACCATATAAGAACAAAAACCAATGTATTATGTGCAATAAAGTTAACACACAAACATATTATCACCTTAATGTAAACCGGACAATAGAACCGCCCTCCCAAAGGCTGCGTCACGTCTGGCCCTCGAGTCCATGCGATAATGTTTAATGAAAGTCAAAGGTTGCGACCAAACCGCAGCTTTACAAATGTCCTCTAATGGAATTCCAGAAAGGAAAAGCTGAGGATGCAACCATCGCTCTTGTTGAGTGGGCCTGTATCCTGGTAGGTGGGTCCTTTCCCAGGAGTTCATAACAGAGGTGGATGGTGTTAGACACCCACTTCGAAAATCTCTGAGCAGAAACAGGAAGTCCTTTCTTAGACTCAGAATAACAAACAAATAAGCGATCAGTCTGTCTCGAGCTCGACATCCTGTCCACATAAAAGGCCAGGGCTCGACGGGCATCGAGGAGATGAAGGCGATGCTCCTCGTCAGTGGTAGGTTTCTGGGCCAGGGTGGGTAGGACAATGTCTTGTTTAAGGTGAAAAGCCGAGATTATCTTTGGCAAAAAGGTGATGTCTGGGCGGAGTACCACTCTATCCCTATGAAAACAAAGAAAAGGTTGGTCCACGCAAAGGGCACAGAGTTCACTAGCCCGGCGGGCAGAGGTGATAGCAATCAGAAACGCGGTTTTCCAGGACACCAGGCGTAGGTCTGTGGTAGCCATTGGTTCAAATGGCTTAGAAGAGAGACCGGCTAAGACAGTTTCCAGACTCCAGGCAGGAATAGGCAGCGATACAGGAGGACGGAGATTGCATAGTCCCTTTACAAGAGGGTCCTTGAAAAGAGATGATCTCCCCTGAAACTGCAAGTATGAAGAAATTGAGGATAGGTAGCATTTGATCGATTGTAGTCCCAGTCCTGCGTCCGCTAGGGACACGAGAAATTGCAGGATGGATGGTACCGTCGCCTGAGAAGGGGTAATGGCGCGAGAGGTCAAAAAGTCCTGGAACCTAGCCCACTTCAGGGCATAAGATTTTTGAGTAGAAGGTTTCAAGGAAGCTTGAATAACGGCCAATATAGCAGGTGGAAGACTATTTAAGGCAGAATTCTCCACGCCACCAAAGGTAAACTGTCTATGTCCGGGTGGTGCACTTGCCCGTTGTGGATGGACAACAGGTCGGGTCGGGGCGAGGCTTGAGGTGGAGAAAGGTCCTCGGAGACAAGTTTAGGATCGGCGTGAACCAAGGTTGTCTCGGCCACCACGGGATTATTAGGATCGCATTGGAATGGTCTGTCCTGATCTTGGCGATCACCCTCGTAATGAGGGGGAACAGAGGGAACATGTACAGAAGCTTCCCTGACCAGTGGAAGATGAAGGCATCTCCTCGAGAACCCGGAGTCCGGAATCTGGAACAGAATTGATGGCAGTGGGCATTCAGGTGAGAGGTGAAGAGGTCGATCTCGGGTTCTCCCCATCTGTGGAACAGGTTGGCAAGTCTCAGGGTGAAGCCGCCATTCGTGACAAGAACCCGCGGACCTGCAGAGCTGATCTGCTAGCTCGTTGTCCTCTCCAGGCAGATGGATTGCCTGTAGAACGATGTTCCTCTCGATGCACCAGTTCCAGATCCAGAGCGTGATCTCAAGAAGTGGAGGAGACCTTGTTCCCCCTTGCTTGTTGATATAGTACATGACCGTGGTGTTGTCCATTGACAGAAGGACCACCTTGGCCATGAGCAAGGGTTCGAAGGCTTGTAGCGCTTTCTCCACAGCCAGTGATTCCAGCTCGTTGATGTGTAAGCTGCGTTCATCCGGAAGCCAATGACCTTTGATGGTGAGATCGAGGACATGGGCTCCCCATCCCTCCAATGAAGCATCCGTTGTTAACAATACCTGTGGCTGAGGAGGCAGGAACGGCATACTGGAGCACACATTGGTAGGCTCGAGCCACCAGGGTAGGGCTCGAGAAACCGACCTCGGTACCGTCAGCCAGCGGGATGGAGGGTCTACGGCAGGATCGAACACTGACAGGTACCACGACTGCACGGGTCTGAGATGTAGTCGGGCCCAGGATGTGACATACGTTGTGGATGCCATGTAGCCCAGAGTGACTTGGACAGAGTGAGCGGGAACTCGTCTGCGTGCTAGGCAACCCCTTATAGCTAGCTTCAAGGCCCGGAAGTGATCCTCTGGTAAGTAAGCCATACAAGTCTCTGAGTCTAGGATGGACCCAATGAATTTGATCCTTCTCGAAGGAATGTTTGATTTCCAAGATTGATCATCAGGCCGAGGGACTGCAGAAGGTCCAAAGTGAAGGCGATGTCCTCTTGAAGACGCTCTCGGGATGGAGCCACCAGTAGCCAATCGTTGAGATAGGGGAAGACAGAGATCGCCTGTTGGTGGAGGTAGGCGATGACAGGTTCCATGTACTTCGTGAACACCCTCGGTGCAGTGGAGAGACCAAAGGGAAGCACTCTGTACTGGAACACCTGTTGGCCGATCACGAAGGCCAAGAATCTTCAATGTGTCCAATGTGAAAATAAGCATCCCTGAGGTCAAGAGTTGCCATCCACTGGCCCTCCTGCAACAACTGCAAAATAGATGCAAGGGTTACCATCCTAAAACGTCTATAAGACATACATTTGTTCAAATGACGAAGGTCTAAAATTGGCCAGAGTCCATCATCTTTCTTAGGGACTGTAAAATAATGTGAGAAAAAACAGTAACTATAGTTGAGGGGGTCCACAGGCTCAATAGCGCCTTTATCCAACAAGGTGTGCACTTCGCCGAGGAGGGTGGTTGAGGGGGTGGTGGAGATGAAAATCCCTGTAACAGAGTTCTGAGAACTTGAGGGCGTAGCCATAAGAGATAATGGAAAGCACCCACGAGTCCGATGTTATGCGAGACCAGATGTCAAAGAAGTGTCTCAACCTATCTCCAAAGGGCGGGGAGTTGACGGAGTGCGCAGCAACACATCCCAAATTTTTCTTGGGCCGATCAGTGCCTTTTTTGTTATAGGCCTGACGGAATCGTGACTGGGGTGGAGGCCGGTGACTCAAGGAAGATGAAGAATGAGATGGATATCTTTGTCTAGGGGGGTTGGGTTGGAAGTGTCTATCCTGCTGGTAGTAAGGTTTCTGATGTTGCTGGGGGTACCATGGGCGCTGAGCCCCAAAGCGATGGCGTTGATGGTAGAGGGACAAAGACATACCGTGCTTCTTTGCTATGGATTTCATTCTGTAGCTGACGTTCAGGCGTTCGTCGGTGTTCTTGTTGAAAAGGCCTGAATCGTTGAATGGCATATCTTTGATGAGGCTTTTGGCATGGGAAGTTAGGTCAGATATCTGAGCCAAGCGAACCTTCTAAGTGCAATGGAACCGGAGATCAATTCCACCGCACAGTCTACAGAGTGACGCGCGGAAACAATCTGCTGGCCGCCAATTGAGTGGGCTTCTGAACGAGGTGCCAAAGCCAGTGGTTTCTTATCGCTGGGGAGGTCTTCAAGGAGTGGTAGCAGTCGCTCTCTCAGGTGTTGTTGATACACCCCCATACATGCGGTGTAATTGGCAATTTTCATGTCAAGTACAGCAGAAGCGTAACACTTTTTTGCCAGGCCATCAACTTTTTTGCCGTCCCTGTCCACAGGTGATGAAAGGGACTTGGAAGCAAAGGGAGTTTGAGCGTCTTCCATAATGTCAGAATTTGGCTTTGGGTGCCGGAAAAGCCACATAGCCTGAGATGGAGCTATTCTATAAAGATTTTCGATTTTCCTTGAAGTAGAAAGAACTGAGGCCAGAGCGACCCATGAGCGCTCAGCAATATTTTGTAGAGACAGGAGAAAGCCCAATGCAGGTGGAGTAGGGACCTTCCCGTGCACACGCCTCTCAACAGCATCTGCTTATTGGTCTTGACGACTTCAATCTCGAGTGCGTTGCTCATACAGAGTATCTGTTCTGTAAAAGATCTAACATCATCTGTGGGCGAAGCAGGTAAGTGGTCAGTCAGAGCGCCAGAGTCCTGAACTGAAGCCAGAGACACCGAGCGTGAAGAAGAATAGCGTAGAGATTGGTGAGATGGAGGAGTGTGAGATCGGGAGCGTGATGTCCTCGAGTGAAACCATGATGTTCGCCGGCGGGATGGTGGAGAAGTAGGACGGGACCTTGGAGAAGTAGGACGGGACCTTTCTTGAAGAGACCTAAAGCGATGGGGCTGGAGTTGAGTTCGAGCCCGATGTGATGGTTCCTCGTATGGAGGAAGAGTGTCTGGATCGATCAGCAGTAGGAAGTGGCGCGTCATGGTATTGTTTACCAGGTCCGGATGCACCTTTAACATGCGATCTGCCTCGGCCTCCATCTCAGAATCGTCGGCCTCAGTACCGAGGACGCCACGGTCTTGATAGGTAACAGACGGTCCCTGGGGCACTAATGCAGGGATGTCCTCCCTGATCTCTCCTTCCGATTCCGAGTCCAGCACCACCCAGTGCTCTTGAAGGTGTGGTAGGGACCTCTCGGTAAAGGCTTCTCAGTCCCGAGACCTCGGTATTGAGGAAGATGGGCCCAGAGCTGGTGAAACAGGAGGTTCCGAGACCGGTGTAGATCTGGACATAGACACAGGACGTGAGTCCATTGACTTGAGGCCTTCCGAAGTATGTGACTTCTTCAGGGCTGGCTCCTTGGATCTATCTCGATCCTCAATATGGTGTCACTTAGAGGTCTACACAGTGAGCAGGATTGAGTATTGTGAGCCTCTCCCAAACAAAGCAAACAAAGGAAGTGAGGATCAGAACTAGGGATCTTATTGATGCAACGCTCACATTGCTTGAAAGATTGAGCAGACATGATGAATCCGAAAATGTGATCCGAGACGAAGTCAAACAATCCGAGTTGAGTAACCACTACCGAACAACCAAGAGGATTAGACGAAGGATCGTCAATGAACAAGCCGAAGTCAGAAAAACCGATAAATCTTAGAGTAAGCGATTGCTAATAGCCAGAAGCTCCTTTGAAGCTGCTAACGCGGCGGACGAAAGGAACTGGGAAAGAGCAGGACCGCTAGGGAACTTTATAGGGATGGGTGAAGCTACCGCCCAAAAGTAACAACTAAAGTTCTGCCTAGCGATTCCAGAAGTTTCCGAAGTTGCTGCGCATGCGCAGATTAAAACCCATTTGTGTGATTCGCAGAGACCACGAAGAAGAAAGGTGGCATATAAATGAAATAAATAAATTAAAAGTTAGATGTGTATTGTTTATGTAAGTGCTATGTTGTTTTGTTTGTGTCAAGTTTGTTGTAATATATATGTGGTATGTGTTGTGTTGTGTTTTTTATAAAATAAAATTCTTTATAAAAAAATAAAAATAAAGGAAAAATAAAAGAGGGAAATATTTTTTTTGGCCAAATAAATTGATGCAAGGGCCATAAAAATGGGCTGCAATTTGCTCAAATGTGCTGCAATTTGCCCAACCCTGATTTAAAGTTTGTGAGGAAGAGGGAATTTTAGCAAGTGTTGCTTGCTACTTGGTTGTATGACAAGCAATACCTGTTGAAATTCCCTGTTCTGCACAATTCTCTCTCCAGTCTTTACTCTCACAAAAAGCTCTCTCCAGTCTTGAAATCTTGAAATCCTAACTGTCAGATCCTAATCCAGAGTCCCAACAGCTGACTATGGAAAAAAGGCAGGAAGTCTTTGCATCAGTTCCATTCCATCACCACACTAATCTTATTCCCCTCCCATGTCTGCCACCGCTGGACAATTTTGCACTTCTGCATTGAAGGAAAAAGGCAGCTTCCAACTTAACTGGATTCTCAACAGGTAGTACTAAAAATGTGTATTCTATCTTTTGCCAAAGCTGGAAATACAACTCAACAGATAAGCAAGGAAGGACACTGCACTCTTAAAAATAGTAAGAAAAGCTACTTTGGTGTTTGAATAATAAATCAACCATGTGAACTGCATTTAGCAGTCATGCAAATTAAAACCAATCAGACAACCAAAACAGAGACAATTAAAATTATAGGTTATTTCTTGGCCTTTCCTGCACAGATTAAATTCAGACATAATGAATAAATAGAGCAGTGAAACATTTACTTTTTCACCTAAACCTACAACATCAAATACATATAAATAAATCTAGTGTCTTCTTTTATCGGGGGGGGGGGGCAGATGGGGGTGGGTAAAAAGAGTAATAGGTTAAAGAGAATGATTCCTGCCCCTCTCCTTCAATTGTTATTTCTGATTAAACGTACACCAGAAGGACTTTGTGGTAGTTTAGCAATAAAACCCAGCTCTTCCTAATTAAAACAGGACCGCCTGCAAGACATATACAAAAGAAAAAAAGAGGGATTCTGTGTATTTTAAAAATGCATTAGGAGAGCACTGCAGCTGCAAACCAAAATGCCACTAAAAACAGGATTCCAATTTCTTAAAAGTTCACAGAGACAGTTGGGAAAAAATCTTCTAAGAAAATGTTTTTGTGGCAAATTCAATTCCTTTACATTTCAGAGTAGAGTTATAAAGGAGCAAAAACTCCAAAAAATAAAAGAGTATCCTGAATAAACTCTGAATAAGCCTCTGAAAGGTCTGTGGGGACAGGGATGAGACCTTGATATGAGGGGAGGGGGAGTGTCATTCTGAATGCCGAATGTATTAAGTCTCAAATCCACTACCAGATGTCAGAAGAGAAAGCAGCTTTGTCACAAAGGTTAACAACAAATAATCCTTTCTCCTAATGACAAGTTATTATTTATTCAATTTAAAAGCACCATCTACCTCAAAAATCCCTTGAAGATTTTCTACAAAGAGATGGACACACACACAACACACACACACACAGATGAGGAGGAAACATTGCTGCGATTTAAGTCAAAAGAGCTTAGATATCGACCAGGGATAGGCAAACTGTCCCCTTTAAGAGCCGAGGGACCTCAGCTCCCAGAATCCCAGACTATTGGCCAACATCCCAGACTATTGGCCAACATGGCTGAGGCTTCTAGGAGCTGAAGTCCTTCGGCCCTTAAAGGGGAAAGGTTGCCTACCCCTGATAGACTAAGATGTCTGATGTATATACAGCTGAAAAGATCTTTGTTTAAAAAAGGATTTCTTTAAAAAAAAATCCATTAGGATGTGCTCATCTTCTGAGCCAAATCTTGCATACTCCTACCTCGCACTCTTAAAATACATTCTTTGTTCAAAACATCATCTTTGGAACAACCAGCAAAACGACTGGTTTGACACTAAAAGGATAAGCAACCGACAGAGCTATTAATTGACCGTTGACAAGAAGAAAAAATAGCATCCTACTTTCTTATGTTGAAAGCAGTGCACCCTGTCTTTCAGGGTGTTTGGTCTGTAGTTGCCAGAAAGAAGGAATTATTTTCTAGCTGGGGAGTGGAGGAGAGAGAAGACAAAATCAATACTCGTCTGCACACTGTCACTTTTTTCTTTAAGAATAAAGTATTTTATCTGCCACCAGCTCTAATGAAGAACTCCTACTTTGCTTCAGGGTCTTTAAGGAGAAAACGAAAGCAGGGGGTAAGATGCGGAGCACCGGTGGGCAACTGTCCAAAGTGGCGGAGACCAATTTTTTGCTCTTGTATGCACCCTGATGCTATTTTGGCAAATGGATATCACTTCCAGAGTGTGGTGGAGTCTCCTTCTTTGGAGGTCTTTAAGCAGAGGCTGGATGGCCATCTGTTGGGGATGCTTTGATTGGGAGTTCCTGCATGGCAGGGGGTTGGACTGGATGACCCTTGTGGTATCTTCCAACTCTATGATTCTATGATTCCCTTATTTGTTTTCTGTGCTTTTTGGCCATATTTTGGGCTTTCCTGCTCTCTATGTTTGGGGTTATGAGATTGTGGGCTCACAGGATAGGCAAACTGCTATGTTTGGGAACCTCTGAAATGCTTTGGTGGGGATTTTCCAACCTCCTCTGAAGTTTTTAAAATTAAGGAATTAAGGGAGAGTTTGAAGTCTGGAAAAAGTTTTTCCACTCGTAATATAAAGAATCCAAAAACAAAGACACATGAAGAGAAACATGAAAACAGAATTGATAATCTCAAACATAGCAGACCCACTGAAAGTTTCCACAGATCCTCTGGTTCCCCTCCAGTTGTCATTAAATGTAGAATTTAACTCTAAACATGCATCTTAAGAACGAAAGATCAACCACATGAATGCTCTGGGGCTCTTGCCAACTCTGTTGATCAACCCAAGGCAAGTAGCTTCTGTAACAGACATTACATTGTGTAAATCCTGAGAAACTTAAATCCCTTCCCCACCATAAATCTAATCAATTCCAAAATATTACAAAATATAATAGTAATAATACTAAAAACAAACATCGCTACAAAACAACAACAACAAAAAACCTCCACATCGTTGGCCAAGGAAGCAATTGAATGGCTTTCCTAAAATGAGGAAAAAACCATCAGTGTTCTTCGTCTTTGCTATGAAGGGAAGGAGGAGAAGGATCCCAGAACTGTCAGCTGAAGAGCAGGACAGGCATTGAGATTCACTGCATTTGACCTACTCTAAACACTTTTCCTAAACATTTTACCTCTAAAGCAAGCTCTGCTTCTAGTGTTGAGAGAAGGGGAGGGAAATGCCCAGAGCAGTTGCTGAAATGCCTATGCTGCATTTAGTTGCAAGAAAATTAGAGTCAAGGACCAAAAGCCTGTGCAATCCACTTAAGAGTGTAAGAAATCTCAGTGTAGCATACCAAAACACAGATACACACACACACACATATATACACACACACACCCTGCAGCAATGAAAGAGGATCCAGCCAAGTACATGATTTTTGTTGAGGAGGGGGCAGTTTTGTTTCCAGAAGGTAAAGAGGTGCAGAGAGGGAGAAAAGGAAGGGAAATACGAGAAAATACAGAAAAACTTTCAGCTGTAAAACAAAACAGTGTCCTGTTTGTTTGTTTCTTTTAAAAAAAAATCTCAGTGGCCTTTAAAAATAAAAGTAGGTTCCAGCATGCTTCCACCCTCTGCTGATAGGAGGGATAGAGGAGGAAGGGAAGAGAGCTTTACTGAAAGAGCAGCTGCTGCAATTTGCACATGGAAGGGACAAGGAAAAGGCAGAAAAATTAATGGCCAGAGCCATTCAATAGTCCTGGGGGCAGCCAGGGGTGTTTGCCTTGTTTGTTTGTTTTGAAGCAAGCAGACCAACACCAAAATCCACTGCTCAAGAACTGCTTCATGGGGAGAAGGACAACATTGTTACAGGTGGTGAGGAGTCTCAGCACATCCAGTTGCTGGAGGCAGGGAAGGAATGTGGAATGAGCTGCAGAGCCTTCTTTCTCTGTGTGTCACCTTTTCTGTGTTGAACAGAACAAGCTAGCAGGCATGGGGCAGGAGGGCACAGGTGCTCAGGCCTTGCTCTCCTCCACTTTGACAGCCTGAGGCTTGATCGCTCCGGTTCGTGCCGGCTTCATCTGACCGGTAGAGGGAGGTTCTTGCAGTTTCATGGCTCCAAGGTTGTCTTTGCTTTCATCCACCCGCTGCTTTGCCTGTTGGTCAGTGATAGTGAGAGAAAAATAAAAATAAAGAAACACAGAAGTTAAGCATGGCTAGAACAGCAGATTCCAGCAATCATACGAACAAAAGTTACCATCACAAGGATGTTTACTCAGCATGATGGCCCTTGAAACTTGACAACCAAAAATCTCAGCCCAGAATAAAAACCATGTAGGATCAAGCCAATCTGCACATGACACATTAATGCTCCAAAACACACACACACACACACACACACACACACACACAACCCCTAAAGCAAAAAACCAAAAACAACCCCTCCACAAAAACAAAACAACCACAAAACGCACACACACACACACAACTCACTGTAAAATGTCTATAACGGCCCTATAATAGTCCTATAATGGCCCTTGTGAGTCCCAGAGCCATCATCTGCACATAGGAAGTGTTTGTTGGGCCTTTGCAAGTATCTCTGCTAGTCTTTTTGAAAGATGGAATTAAATTTTAACACACAGTAATCCAAATTATAATATTTGGATTTTTAATCTTGCACTATCAATAACATTTATTTATTTATATTTATATTCCACCTTTCTTCAATGAGTCCCTCCACCATCAAGATTTCCTCAAAACTAATACCTGAGGTAGGCCAGGCTGATAGAACCTAAGGGCGGTTCCTCAATTGGTGTGGACTTAATCCTGACTCTCCCAAACCCAGCCCAACCCATTAACCACTTTATCACACACATGTTCACCTGGAGTGCTCATAACCTCCGCAATCAATTCTGTTTGGAATGTCTGTGGGGATGAGGGGAAGAGCTCCAGAAATCTCTGAGGACCATGACATCACCAACATCTTTCCAAGCCTCTCTGCAATATCTACTAGGCCAGGATCTACTCATCCTTTAACTTAAAGGATCACTTCCAAGATCATACAGAAGGCCCAGACATTTGTCATCAAAATTTAGCTTCCTTGTTCTCTTTTAGGTTATACAATCTTCTGAAGGCCCAGAATCAGTATTTGTAGCAGCAGCAAATTTGATTGTAAAAAGATTCTGATTAGGAGCCCTGTAGAACTGGTCTTTGGTTCCTGGCATCATCTGGACAAGGAACCGTGGGCATTTCTCTGACTCTGTCTGATGATAACAGAGGACAAATCCCACGTCACCAGGCCCGACAGCCACTTTTCTTGGTTTTGCCCACCTTTATGCCTTCTCCCTACCTGTCCTCCCCAAGACATTTGCTATCTTGTAACCTGACATGAAAGTGGCTCCCAGTTCCATGTACACACACACATACTGCTGCAGCATTCTGGGCAAGCTAGCCTTCAACTCTGGCAGCTAAGAGTTGTGGGAAGACTCTTTTTTTCCTGCACAGAAATGTTTACCTGCTGGATGTAATGCCCCTGCACAGAGTTCATGCTGATGGCTGATCCCGAGGACTTCCCACTGGGGCTGGCAGAACTAGGCCTGAGAAGGGGGAGACAAACACAAATCGTTAATTAAGACAATAGAAATCAAGGGTGAAGAGAACCACAACCTCCAAATCAAGAACAAGCTCAGCATGCCTAGAGCAAACTATAGGGAACCTAGAAATTCAGCAGTCCTGTTTTTATACACAGTCAGAAATGGCCAAGAATTCTGGCCAAGACAGTTTTCTCCTACAGTCCTGATTTTACCACCTTCCCACACTCCTGCCTACCTGATAGATCCACAAAACTGCTCACCAACAATCCTCTCTCTGTTGAAATGTTAAATTCCACCACACAAAATCAACCAACCAACCAACCAACCAACCAAATAAATGCCAGCTTTCAGAAGTCTGCTAACTGAGCTGTGATGGAGAGTGACAGCTCTTGATATTGACATCTTTGCCCATGTTGGTTGTTCTTTATGTTAGCTTCTTATTGTATGCACTGCACATTCATATAGATAAATAAAATGTTGCAGTCAGTGACATGTTCTGGAAATTTTAGCAGGAGGAAACTGGTTACAGACATTTCTATAAACTAGACTAAACAGAGGCCAGCAAAACAGTATTTTGGTACTCTGTGAATAATAACATGAAGCTGTTAAAAGAAGATACTTGGTTCCCACAATGGTCACTCTTTGTTGAGGATTCTTTGCTCTGTAGTCACACCTGTAACCTAAGTTTAGAATGCAAAGGCAGAGAATGTGTGGCTCTCCAGATGTTCTTGGACTGCACCGTCATTATCCATGGACAGTGTTGCAATGGTGTGTGATGGAAGTTGCAGTCCAACAACATCTAGAGTGCCAGAAATTCGCCATTCCTTTGGTCAAGTTGTAACTTTTGTTTTTTACTATTTTAAGAGGTGGGTGGGTTTTGGGACTGTATATTTTGGTGTTTTATTGTTGTAAGCCACCCCGATTGTATTTGCAGAGGGGTGGGATATAAATAAATTTTATCATCATCATCATCATCATCATCATCATCATGATGTTTCCTCAGTTCACGTGTGCACTCACTAGTACTGCTCCTGCTCACAACTTCCCAATAATTGCAACAGAAATCTTTTATATCTGCTCAAGAATATTGAATTTCCAAATAACCAAAATACTGTGTAAGGATAAATATAGAATCATAGAACTGGAAGGGGCCCCAGAGTCCTTGAGTCCACCCCTGCTCAATGCAGGATCTCCAGCTAGAGCATCCCCAGCAGGGAGCTGTCCACTCTCTTTTTTTAAAAAAACATATTGAATATTTGCAGGAAAAACACTTTAAGTCTTGCGCCATTGAACAAGAATTAAAAAAAAAAACCACCATAAAAAACAATCAACATGGGTAAAGATGTCAATATCAAGAGCCGCCATTCTCCATCATGTTCAGAGAGCTTTCTGCAGGAGTCATTTAAGGATTAGGGTTAGTGCTAGGGAATCATGGGAATTTTTTTTTTCTGAGACATTGAGCCTTCTCTGTTAGAGAGCTCTGGTGCCACAATAAAATACAATTCCCATGATTCCTTAACCCTAATCCTAACCCTTAAAGTGGACTCAATTTGCACTATTTCTAGCAGTCTGCAAAGGCCCTGAGTCTATTATGTCTAATTGTGGGGTATCATTCCATAAAACTAATTGTTCTTGTGGGCCTGAAGCTGATCTAGATGTTCACTTATGTAATCAATAAAGATTTCCAGTCTTCTTGAAATGTGTTCTTTTTTTATTTGTCTGTTACAGAACAGTGTCATATAAGAGTTTTTCCAGTAACGCCATATACCAAACCCTATTCCACTAATCGACCACTACAGAGGTCCCAGTTTTCCACATTTGGCCACTTCTGGTCTGGCAGCCATGACAAAGAAGGCAATGAGTTTTCTGTGTTTCAACTTATTGTCATTAGCATACAATTATAATAAGATTAAGACAGGACAAAAACATAGTTTGGCATGTAATATGTAATATCTGATGAGCAGTGATCCCTCCACATTTGTTGGGGTTGGGGGTGAAGGACCCCCATCAATGTGGAAAAACTGTAAATAAAAAAACAACCCAACACTATTCTTTTTACCTAAGAGAACAGTTCTTAAGGGATCTTCAGACCCTCCAGTGCAACTCTGTGGTCAACATCTGCCAGAAGTTGATCAGTTTGAGTGTGAAAGAAAGTGGATTCCTCCCATCTAGAGGAATAATGTTCTTTGACTAGGGCCTTTGCAGACTGCCAGAAATAATGCAAATTGAGTCCACTTTAGGGGTTAGGGTTAGTGCTAGGGAGTCATGGGAATTGGTTTTTTTTGCTAAGACATTGAGCCTTCTCTGTCAGAGAGCTCTGGTGCCACAATAAAATACAGTTCCCATGATTCCCTAACCCTAACCCTAAAAGTGGACTCAATTTGCACTATTTCTGGCAGTCTGCAAAGGCCCTAACTGGATGAGGCAGATTAGTTGGAAAGCTTGGAAGTAAAGTGAAACATTGGCACTATTAAACCTCCATTAATGGAGGTTATGTGACTATTTAGAGAACTTAGGTCTTTTTCGGTTAAAAATGAAATGTTTAACCAGCATTTGCCAATTTTAAAATTTTAAATGCCTTATGAGATAGCAGGATATTTTGAAATAGGAAAAAAAGATGGGGAAGGACAGGTTGCTTACCTGTAACAGTATTTCTTCGAGTGGTCATCTGCGAATTCACACAAATGGGTTTTATCTGTGTATGCGCAGCAACTTTGGAAACTTCTGGAATCGCTAGGCAGAACATAAGTTGCAAATTTTTGGTGGTTGCTCCGCCCATCCCTATAAAGTCTCCTAGCAGTCCCACTCTTTCCCAGTTCCGAAACGTTTGCCGTAAGCTGTGACAGCAGGAGTTAAATAGTGAGCAGAACACAACTGAGGAGAGGATGGGTGAGATTTGTGTGAATTTGCAGGTGATCACTCAAAGAAATACTGTTACAGGTAAGCAACCTGTCCTCCTTCTTCATGGTCTCTGCGAATCACACAAATGGGTTAGACTGACAAGCTTGGGTCAGTGGAGGAGGGAGTGTCCTGAAACCAAATGAAATTCAACAAACTGTATTTATCAAGAACAATAAACATTAACATTAATTAAGTGCATTTGACTTAGTTATTCAAGTATATAAAGGATCACCTTAGTGTAAACCAGCCAGTAACACTGCCCTCCCAAAGGCTGCATCCCGTCTGGCTCTCGAATCCAGCCTGTAATGTCTAATAAATGTCAAGGGCTGGGACCAAACAGCAGCCTTGCATACATCCTCCAACGGGACCCCAGAAAAAAAGGCGGAGGATGCAGCTACCGCCCTAGTTGAATGCGCCCGCATCCTGGAGGGTCCTTCCTTGCAAGTTCGTAACAGAGGTGGATGGTATTAGCCACCCATCTGGAAAACCTCTAAGATGACACGGGTAGGCCTTTCTTGGTTTCCGAGTAACAGACAAACAAGGGCTCGGATTGTCTCGATCCTGTAGTCCTGTCCACATAAAATGGTAGCGCCCAACAAACAGCAAGTAGGTGGAGACGGTGCTCGGTATCAGTAGTCGGGTTTGGGGCCAGGGTGGGGAGCAGATGAAAGGCTGACACCACCTTGGGCAAAAAGATATCAGAGTGGAGTACAACCGTGTCCCTATGAAAACATAGGAAGGGCTGATCCATCCGGAGAGCACACAGTTCACTCGCACGGAGGGCTGAAGTGATGGCTACCAAGAAAGATGTTTTCCAGGACAGCAATCCCAAGTCTGTGGTAGCCATCGTCTCAAATGGTTTGGATGAAAGACCTGACAAGATGATGTCAAGACTCCAGGCCAGTGTCGGTACCAAGGTAGGAGAACCTAGGTGAGCTAGACCCTTGATAAAGCTCTTTACCAAAGGCTCCTTAAAAAGAGAGGGTCTGCCTTGAAACTGATAGTAGGAACAAATGGCTGATAAGTAGCACTTGATAGATTGCAGTCCTAAACCAGAGTCAACCAGAGTTATAAGAAATTCTAAGACGGTCGGTACTGAGACTCGGGACAGATGGAGATTCTTGCTATTTAGGAAGTCCGCGAACTTCGCCCATTTCAGGGCATAAGATTTTTGTGTGGAGGGCTTGAGGGAGGCCCGGATTATCGTTCTGACAGAGTGCGGAAGGTTGGATCCTCCAAGCCACCAGAGGTAAGTTATCCATATCCGGATGGTGTACCCAGCCGTCGTGGAGAAATAGAAGATCGGGGCGAGCTCGAGATGGAGAAACCTCTTCTTGGATAGGTTCAAAAGTGGAGCGAACCACGGTTTGCTCGGCCACCAAGGAATGACGAGGATGGCGTTGGAAAGGTCTGTCTTGATCTTGGCAACCATTCTTGCGATGAGAGGGAATAGCGGGAAAATGTAGACTAGCTTCTCAGACCATTGGAACAGGAACGCATCCCCGCAAGATCCCAGGGCTCTGAACCTGAAGCAGAAGTGGCGGCAGTGGTTGTTCAGGTGGCAAGTGAAGAGGTTGATCTCGGGTTCTCCGCACATCCGGAAAAGGTTGGCGACCACCTTGGGATGGAGGCACCACTCGTGACACGAGCTCGAGGACCTGCTGAGTTGATCCCCTAGCTCGTTCTCCTCCCAGGGAAGATAGATTGCCTGAAAGATGATGCCTCTCGGAATGCACCAGTTCCATATCTCAAGGAGAGATGGAGCATGATCTCAAGGAGAGATGGAGACCTTGTTCCCCCTTGTTTGTTGATGTAATACATGACCATGGTGTTGTCCGTTGATAGAAGGACCACCTTGGCATAAAGCAGGGGTTCGAAAGCTTGCAGTGCCTTCTCCACAACAAGCATCTCGAGCTCGTTGATATGGAGTTGTCATTCCTGCGGAAGTCAATGGTCCTTGATGGTGAGGTTGACGATGTGAGTCCCCCATCCCTCCATCAACACATCTGGACCGGGATGAAAGGGATCTTGGTACCGAAGAAGAAGGTCCCACCCTCAGAGATGATAGAGGCCTTGAGATCGGAGGTGAAGAAGGCTGGGAGCCAGATGGAGCAGGATCCTTGGGCTTTGAACTTTCCGCAACAGAAGGACGGAATTTCCTTGAGGAGGAATCCTTAGATCTCTATCTGAAGAGTATCGGCATTTAGAAGCTTTCTTGCTTCTATGCCCATCCGGAGAGTGACCACATTCGGAGTAAGCCTTTTTGGGCTTCTCCTAGTCTTTGTCCCCATCTCCACCAGACTTGGAAGTCTTTTTCTTGGGGCTAGACTTAGGTTTTTCAGCAGTCTGCCCAGCTGTAGAAAGCCCTGAAGTAGGAGTAGAAGCAGGCCTAAGTGCTTGTTCGTAGAGGGCCGCTTTCAACCTCTTGTCTCTATTCCGGAGAGCCTGCAAGGTCATGGACCTCCATAAGGTGCAAGACTAAGGGTTATGGCCTTCACCAAGGCACAAGAAGCAGGCAGAATGAGGGTCAGACCTGGGGATCTTACCCCCACACTTCACGCACTGCTTGAAAGAGTGGGAAGCCATTGTCAAATCAGAAACGGAATCTAAAGTCGAAGTCAGACGGTCCAAATTTCAATAGATCAGTAAACAGACAGTAGTAGGATGTATCCAAAGATTAGTCAAAAATGAGTGGTGGTCAAATATAGAGTAAACAAGCCAAGCGATCACTAACAGAGAAGCTCCTTCGAAGCTGATAGTGCGGCAGATGAAAGAAACTGGGAAAGAGCGGGAATGCTAGGGGACTTTATAGGGATGGGGGAGCTACCGCCAAAAAGTTGCAACTTAATTTCTGCCTAGCAATTCCAGAAGTTTCCGAAGTTGCTGCACATGCGTAGATAAAACCCATTTATGTGATTTGCAGAGACCATGAAGAAGAAACAGAACATCTTTAGTAGGGCAATGCAAATGACAATAGAGAAGTTCAGGTTTTTCCATGTTTTCAGTTTGTTTAGCATGTGGTTACGAATTGTAATTATGGGAACAAATTGATGGACATCTTTTGCAATTGTTATTCTAAGATAAGAGAATCCAGAAGGGCATGGGGGCTCTGCAGACGATGCAAAGCACCGTCTTGGAGCCAGGGAAGGGGAGGAGCAGCCACACACCGGGCGCACCAAGGCCTTTCTGAGGACGTCATCAGAGCACGCACCGTTGCAGCTCTTTGGGCACCCTTTTCGCCACCTGGGAAAAGAGTGCTATTTTGAAGCTCCTTTCCCAGGTGCCAAAAGGGAGGATTGGGGCCGAGGCATGGGGCAGCCTTGGCCCCAATCCTCCACTTCCCAGGGCGGCCTATGGCCTCCCGTCTGCATCCCCCCATGGTTGCAGTCCCATGAGGATTTGCCACTGCTGTTGACATTGGAATGGTGTATCTAGGTGCATCATTGTAGATTTATTAAAGTTAATTTGGAATCTGGAATATATGCCAATGAATTCAACTATGTTTTAAGGGTGGAAAGTCAACCTCAAATTTATCAAAAAAGTAACATGTTATCCATGTAAAGGGCTATCATGGTAATGGTTATTAATATGAAGACCTGTTATACTGGGGTCAGTTTGGATTAATTTCGCCAATGGTTCTATCAGGGCAAATAAGAGGGGTGACAAGGGGCATCCTTGTCTAGTGCCTCTAACATTTAAATAGGGTTGATTCAATCCCAAGACTGTAGTTTCTGACTGACTGCAGATATGGCGGAATGCTCTGATGAATTTGTGGCCCAAATCCATCCCGTTTGTTATTGTTAACTGTCTTTGAGTTCCGACTCATGCAACCTGTGGATTATACATCTCCAAGACTTCCTGTCCTCCACTGTTCTGCTCAGGTCCTACAAATTCATGCCCTTGACCTCTCTTGAGTCAATCCATCTAGTGTGCAGCCTTCCTATCTTTCTCCTGCCATCTACCTTTCCTAGTATCATTGTCTTTTCTAATGAGTCATGCTTTCTCATGATGTGGCCAAAGTATGACAGCCTCAATTTGGTCATCTTGGCTTCCAGGGAAAGTTCAGCCTTGATCTGTTTTAAGGAACCATTTGTTTGTGGTGTGGGGGGGGATTATCTGGGGGTTTGTATTTGATTTTAATTGTAAGCCGCCTGGATTGGTTTTTCAATAGGCGGGGTATTAAATAAATTTTTTATTATTATTATTATTATTATTATTATTATTATTATTATTATTATTATTATTGGCTATCCACAGTACTCATCATTTTTAGCACCACATCTCAAATGCATTTATTTTCTTCTTATCCGCTTCTTTCATTGCTCTGCTCTCACATCCATACATGGTGATGGGGAATACAATGGCTTGGACGATTCTAGTATATCTTTACTCTTTCATAGCTGCCCTCTCCATTCCTAGTTTTATTATTTCTTGACTGCAGTCTCCATTCTGATCAATGTTTGATCCAAGGCAGGACCCCTAAAATGTATGGCCATTCCATCCTATCAAAGGCTTTCAATGCATCAAGAGACAACATCATGAATAATGTTAAGCTGTCTTGGTTCACCAAACAACAGCTTATAAGTGTCCTTGCCTATGAGAGTTTGTCAAGAGAAAGGCGTGAGTCAAGCAGTCTGAGTCAAGGGAGGCAACAGGAATCAAGGTCAACACGGTCCAAATGTCGAAGAAGCCAGGAAGTCTGAAGTAGGAATGCAGGAGTCTAGAAACAGGTGACAGGAATGCTGGCCAGGATACAGACAAGTTACTTCCAGCACCTCTCTGAAGCAAACTCAGCTTTTAAATAGCTTGACACCAGCTGGTTCTAATAGAGCTTGCTTACTTGCTGCTTAGCCTGCAGCCTGGCTGAGCATCTTAACTCGTTAGGATCCTTTTGTTCTTTCTCTTTGCTTGAGGACTTATGATCCCAGCTGTGCCCTCTGCCTCATCAGCAGGTGAGTCCTGCCCTTGTCCTGCTGGCTGAGGCTGCAATTCCCCAGGATGAGCTGGCTGAAGCTGTTCAGTAGGAAGGGCTGGCTGCTGTGCAACAGGGTAGTTCCCTGTCTGGAAAACTTGGCTGGGCCCCTTCCTCAGCCTTCTCATCGGAACTAGCCTCTTCCTCCAGAACTAGTCAATCCTGCAGCTCTTGGCCCATGACATAAGCACTCTGTGAACAGAGCCTGCCAGATGTCTGATCAGCATGAAGCAGATCTGATCCAGATCAATGTATTCTAGGATGAATTCATTTATTCCTGCGGACAGTATGGAAGTAAATAGTTTTGTGTCCTGATTTGAGAAGCACAGTGAGGTATAAAGAATAGGTTTCGAGGCAATTTTCTGAAGTTTTTGGAATTGGGACTATTCTGGCAATATGCCAGGTTGCTAGGACTGGTCCATTATTAGGCAGAGTTGAGAATGTGTGGTGCTACTTGGCCATAGAGCTGTTTATAAAATTCACACTGTCCGAACCAGGAGTCTTGCCCAATTTCAGTTTTGACACAGGTTTATTATTATTATTTTTAATCTCATTCGGGTAGACAGGTCTACTAGGTTTAGATGATTCTGTAAGGTTCTTTTTAGCTTCAGTACTTTTTAATAGGGGTTGTTTTGATAGTTCCTCTAGAAGTAAGAAATGAGATGTTTTTCACAGTTCTGCATTTAAGAGCCTATGCAATGAAGCAAGAGTTTTTAATGTTAAATTCATAATAGCAGTATTTAGTGTAGTACAAAGATGTGTGAATTTTCCTGCTGTCTAATACTGCTAGTTCTGCTTTTTTCATCTGGAGTTTAGCGAATACAGTTGGACCTTCGTATCTGTGGGGGATCTGTTCCAGCCCCCAGACACGCAGATACAAAAAATGTGGGACATTAAGTCCCATTGTCACTAATGCACGAGTCACCATTAGGGCCAATGGAGCTTGCCATCCGCGGATGCTTAAATCCACAAATGGCAAGTCCGTGTAATCATAGAATCATAGAGATGGGAGAGACCACAAGGGCCATCTAGTCTAACCTGCTACCATGCAGGAGCTCGCAATCAAACCATCCCCAACAGATGGTCATCCAGCTGCTGTTTAAAGACCTCCAAAGAAGGAGACTCCACCATTCTCTGAGGGAGCGTGTTCCACTGTTAAACAGCTCTTACTGTCAGGAAATTCCTCCTAATGCAGGGGTAGGCAACCTTTCCCCTTTAAGGGCTGAAGGACTTCAGCTCCCAGAAGCCTCAGCCATGTTGGCCAATAGTCACATGTTGGCCAACAGCTCCTGGGATTCTGGGAGCTGAAGTCTCTCGGCCCTTAAAGGGGAAAGGTTGCCTACCCCTGTCCTAATGTTTAGGTGGAATCTCTTTTCCTGTAGCTTGCATCCATTGTTCCATTTTCAAGGGCTATCATATCACATGTTTTCTCCAGACCAAACATACCCAGCTCCCCGTCTTTCCTCATAAGGCATGGATTCCAGACCCTTCACCATTTTGGTGACCCTCCTCTGGACATACTCTAATTTGTCAACATCCTTTTTGAACTGCGGTGCCCAGAAGTGGACACAGTATTACAAATGAGGCCTGACCAAAGCAGAATACAATGGCACTATTACCATGTTTCCCTGAATATAAGACATACCCATATAATAAGATGTAGCAGGATTTCTAAGCATTTGCGCAATATAAACCGTACGCCCAAAATAAGACATAGTGATAGGTGTGGCTATGCAGCATACTGGCGCAGAGCAGTAAAGAAGATGGGCAGCCCTTCTCGGATTAAAAATAAAACAATTTGGGATGCCAGAAAGGCTGTAGCTAGAGGATATTTAATTAAATTAAAAGTGAAAGAAAATAAAAAGAGGAAAGAAGAGGAAAATAGGATCATGAAAGAACTTAAGGTGAAAGAACAAGAATGGAGGAGAACTGGGGATAAAAGGCTAAAAATAGAGGTACAAAATTTAGAACTGCAATTGAAAACACTTACTATAAAAGAGATGGCAAAGAAATTGCAATATATCAGGCAGAGACATTTTGAAATGGGAAACAAACCAAGCAAACTAATGGCCAGTATGATAAGAGCAGAGAGAAATAAGAAGATAATAACTGAAATACAGTTGGGATGGCGTCCGTTTGAGAAGTCGCAAGGGATATCTCCTTGGGACGACTCTGGCAGAGCGGCACTATCACTTGAAGACCGCTAAAGAAGTGATTAGAAATTTTCCCCTTGGTATAGGGGATTCGGACGACCTCATTGTGAGTTCAGATCCTGTCTGGTAGCCCTAAAAACCCTGGGATTTTGTTCCAGGAGTAGTTGGGGTAGGGATAGGAGGACTAAGAGAGACGCGTCCGCTCTGCCAGGATATTCGCTTGAGAAGACGGAGACGCTACCAACTTTTTAAATGATTTTCTTCGGAGTAAGCATACTCAGATATAAATTAAAAGAAATTTTTTTGGAATCTGCTGGGTATTGATCTGCTCGATTAACTTCGAAAGTAACGTCTCACGATTGACTATTGGATTTAAAGGTACTAGAAAGGGTTGTAGTTTTTTTTTTGCTACTGCTCAACTATCCCCTAAGTATCGCTAGCATTAAAGAAAGACAATTAACGCAAAAAATATAAGCTCTGGTTTTGGCTTGGAAATCCTTCTCGGTGACTGTCATTATTATTTAGGGAAAGGAAAAGATACTCAGCGTATGTCATCTTTTATGAATATAGACACTTATATGGATTATATGAATTAAAAACTGATCCATATCAATCTCATAATAATCTCCAAGACTTGGAAATCCGGTTTTAAAAAACCTACAAGATCATTTTCGGGCTTTAATAGTGTAAATTGAAAAGGAGAAGGTATTGCGAAAGACATTTTACAGTAAAGACTTTGTAAATCCAGTAAAGAGTTAAATCATCTCATCGTCTGTGTCCCTGGGACGTGGAAGAGACTGACCTTGGTGATATTCTGTGTGAAAGATAAATAAGGCTTCTCCCCCACGGCAGCTAGTGAGCTGATAAGGCATCTGCGAAGGCGAGGATTCAGCTTATAAAGAAGACGGCGCGGTAGTTGACGTCATTGGGCAGCAGCACTAGAGGACTAGAGGCTGCATAGACTTTATAGATTTGAGTAGAGTGATGATTCACTAAGGACTTTAGAGTCTCTAAAGGACTGGGTTAAACTGTGTGTGGTCTACAATTGTTTTGTAAGATATTGCCTGTATTTTAGGATTGAAAGAGACTAAAAGAGAAAAAAAAAAGTTTCCTGAAGCTCAAGACTTGTTTTGTTATAATTAGGCATTTATTTAATTGCATTAGTTTAGCCCACTGATGGTGGACTGTGGGAGGATTTGGACTTGGCAATTTTAAAGTAAAGATAATTCAATTCAATTAATAGTGGGGTGCGGTTTATTTAAAAAAATTAATTTAGTAATATTATAGTAATAGTTACAGTAAAATTAAAATTATAGTAATTAGATTCAAGGGTTTGTTTTTTTTAATAGGCAATAAACTTAGAGGTTCTAATATATATTGAGCAAGGGGGTGGCATGTAAATTATTTTTGTTTGGATTTATTGGAAGAGATAGAGATAGAGAAGAAATTGGAATAAATTGGGATAACTGGTATAAATTGGTATAAATTGGAATACCATAGTTTATAATACAGAAAATAATAACAATAACTCTTATAGTAATATTAATTGGTATTGGTTGAATTGTGAAATAGACAATGTCGTCTAGAAATCAAACTGCCAAAACCCAAACTCAGTCACAACTACCTAGGAGGTCCTCTATTGAACGTCAGAATTGTGGATGTAAATGTGAATATTTTGGAGGAGATTAAGAAATTGAGGTTGGAAATCAGGCAAGAGATGAAAGATTTAAGTCGGAGATACGACACGACATTCGTACGGAGCTCCAGGAAATTAATCAGACAGTAGATAAGATAACCGGGGAATTAACTATTCTTAACCAAAAGATTGAGAATTTAGAATATAGGAATGATAGATTTGGTGAAGAACTAGCGG
This sequence comes from Phrynosoma blainvillii, assembly GCA_026167975.1. Lineage (NCBI taxonomy): Eukaryota > Metazoa > Chordata > Lepidosauria > Squamata > Phrynosomatidae > Phrynosoma > Phrynosoma blainvillii. The sequence continues at coordinate 15,734,332 of JANUYF010000011.1, read as the reverse complement.
AGGTTAGAAAAGACCGGGAACGAGATTTGGATGATAAAGCGGTGTGGGATCTAAAACTTAGGGAAAAATGTGTTAAAATTCGGGGGCTACCAGAAGACAAAAATGAAAACTTGACAGAATTGATGGTATCTCATTTGGCAAAGTTCTTAGGAAAAGACCCCTCTCAATTCCACTTTGAAATTGATAGGACCTTCTGACTTAATTCAACAGTAGCAAAACAAAGGGGATTAGCTAGAGATATTGTAGTGTATTTTGTTAGGAGGCAGACACGGGATCTGCTTCTTAAAGTTCACAATGAATCCCCGTTAGAAATAGACGGTCAACAACTGCAAATTCTAAAAGATGTACCTGCTAGATTGTTAAGAAAACGGAAAGATTATCTCCTCCTAACGGCTTTCTTGAGACAAGAAGGGATCCCTTATAGATGGAGAACCCCTGAAGGTTTAATTTTTTTGGTATAGGAAGAGAAGAATAGTTTTAGGGTCTGTAGAAGAAGCAAGAAAATTTTGGGATCGGGAAGAAAGTAGAAGGAAACCTAGAAAAGACCCAAAAGACTTAAAAGAGAAGGACTTAGAGGAAGAGAAAAGTTCAGTCAATGAGGAGGAGAAATTTCAAAGGAGAGAGAAATTACATAAGAAAAACACTGGAAAAACTAGGAAAGGAGGTAGGTTGCCAGGTGAAGAAGATACAGAAGAGGCAGGGGCAGTTAATTGGAAATATAGAGAGGATTTAATTGGTTCAGAGGAAGATCTTTTAGGTGACTTGGAAGAAGGGCGAAGGGAAAAACAGGGTGATTCCTCAGAAGAAGAGAGGGACTTATATGAAGGTTTATAAATGGTGTTTAGATTTTGATTGTAAAGAATGTATACTGAATGGGAATAGCATAGTTTGTGATATTATAATTTTGACTGTATGGTATAGTTACTCACGACTTGACTTAGAAATTTTAGTTTGTTAAACAGTCACTTATGTTTGATAATGGATAAAATAAAGATAGTTTCTTGGAATGTAAAAGGATTGAATACACCAAATAAAAGGAGAAAGATTAATCACCATTTGCAGAAATTAAGAGCAGATATTTATTGTCTACAAGAAACACATATTAGATTAAAGGATGTCAAATATTTAAAGAATAAAAAATTGGGTGAAGAATTTGTAGCTTCTGCAAGGAACAAAAAGAAAGGTGTGGTAATTTATATAAAACCCAGGTTTCATCCCCGGGAGGTATATGTGGACAATGAAGGAAGATTTGTTGTGGTTGAAATCATGCTGATGGGAGAAAGAATGTTAATAGTAGGATTATATGCACCTTTAACTAATAAAGGAGAATTTTATAAGTTCTTAACTGAGAAGTTAGAAAATTTGAGTGAGGGAAAGTTGATAGTCATGGGTGATTGGAATGGGGTTGTCGACCCAAAAATAGATAGAACATCATCAAAAGAAATAAAAGCTTCACAGGGTAAATTACCTCTAAGTTTTTTTGAAATGCAGGATCATTTAGCATTAAAGGATACTTGGAGAATTCTATATAGTAATGTCAGAGATTATACTTTCTATTCGCATGTACATGACTCTTGGTCGAGAATAGATATGTTCATGGTCTCGACCTCAATTTGTAAGACGGTGCAGAAAGTTGAGACACTCCCATCAGTATGATCAGACCACAATCCGATTATGATGAGTATAAAAACGACCCCTAAAGAATTTCGTTGGCAATTAAATATGGGAAATCTGAATAATCCAAAAATAATTGAGGAAGCAAAGCAAGAATTGCAAATATTTTTTCAGCAGAATTTGAATAGGGAAACAGGTATCAATGTGGTATGGGATACTTCTAAAGCATATATGAGAGGGTTCTTCTTAAAAAAAGGAGCCGAAATTAAAAAGACGAGAGAAAAACAGATTAAAAACTTGGAGAGTAAAATAAAAAAGGCAGAAGATGAATTAAAAATTAAACCTAACTGTAAGAAATTAAAATCTGAATTGGCAATATTAATGGGTCAAATTTCCATTTTGATAACTGAGGAAATACAGAAGAAACTTAGATATATAAAACAAAGAGATTTTGAATTTTCTAACAAGGTGGGAAAATTATTAGCTCATAAGCTGAGAAGAAAACAGGGTGAGAGAACAATTTTGGAATTAAAAAGAGGAGATAAAAGCTTTACATCTCAAGAGCATATTAAAAAAATAATTTTGGAATATTTTTCTAATCTCTATAGGAAAGATGACCAGGATGGGAATAATAAAAAGAAAATAGATGAATATCTGCAACAATTGGAATTGCCGACGCTATCAGAAGAATTTAAAGCAGAATCGGAAAGAAAGATTACAATACAAGAATTGTTGAATACAATAAAAGATGCAAAAAGTGGGAAATCCCCTGGTCCTGATGGGTTCATTATGGAATATTATAAAATATTTTCAGAACAATTAGCTCCACCCTTGTTAGAAGTCATGAATGCAGTATTGGATGATAAAATGCCAGCTTCATGGGCAGAAGCTAACATAACACTGATTCCTAAGGAAGGAAAGGACTGCACCAATCCCAAAAATTATCGACCCATCTCGCTTTTAAATTGCGATTATAAAATTTTCACTAATATAATGGCAAATAGAATGAAAAAATGGTTAAGTAATTGGATAAATACCGATCAGGCAGGTTTTTTACCAGGTAGGAGAATCAAAGATAATACAAGGAATTTATTGAATTTAATTGAGTACTTTAATAAAAATATTGATAAAAAAGGCTTGCTCCTCTTTTATGATATGGAAAAGGCTTTTGATAGCCTTAATTGGTCTTTTCTAAAAGTAACGTTAGAGAAACTAGGGATTGGGACCAATTTGAGAAAATGGATTGACATGATTCATTTCTCCCAAGAGGCCAAAATTATTGTAAACGGTGAAACCACTAAATCTTTTAGAATTGAAAAAGGGGTCCGACAGGGGTGCCCGCTCTCTCCGTTATTATTTATTATTTGTTTTGAAATGCTATTAGGGAAAATTAGAGAAGATAAACAGATACAAGGGGTGAGGATTAAAAATAGTGAATTCAAATATAAGGCCTTTGCAGATGATTTAATGGTATCATGGTATCATTAACAAATCCGATTCAAGGTATTACAAAATTGAATGAAACAATCGATGAATTTGGGCAATTAGCAGGTTTGAAAGTAAATAGAGATAAAACAGCCATGTTAATGATGAATTTGACAAAGGTGGAAAAGGAGAAGATTAAAGAAAATGGTAAAATATTTGGGTATAAACTTTACAGCAAAGAATTCGGAATTATTTAAAATAATTATGAGGCGAAATGGAGAGAAATCAAGGCAGAAATGGTTAGATGGGGTAAACTAAATTTATCACTATTAGGTAAAATAGCAACGGTAAAAATGAATATCCTTCCAAAAATGTTGTATTTATTTCAAAACATTCCGGTGCTGATTAGTGATGCACCGTTTAAAGAATGGCAAATTGACATATCTAAATTTGTATGGGGAGGTAAAAAACCAAGAATTAGGTTGAAATTGCTTCAAGACGCAACAGAAAGAGGAGGCATGAATATGCCCAATTTTAGACTTTATTATTATGCGTGTTGTATATATTGGTTGATGGATTGGATCAAATTGGATAAAGAAAAAAATTTGAAATTAGAAGGTTTTGATAAAGTATACTCATGGCATGGTTATCTAATATATAATAAAATTAAAGTGCACAAAAATTTTAATGATCATTATCTAAGGCGAGCCCTTCTAAGAGTATGGGATAAAGTGAAAGAAAAATGGGAAGACAAAATACCTTTATGGACCGCAGTAGAGGCGGTAGCAACTAGAGAAAATAGATTAAGAAAAGACTCATGGTTGACATACTGAGAGTTGTTAAATAAGGATAAAGGAGGATTAAAAATTAAATCTCAAGAACAATTACATCAGGAAGGGTATAAATGTAATTGGTTTACTTATTGTCAATTAAAAAGAGATTTATAATAGATACAAAGATTAAAACAATTGGCCCTATGAATATAGAATTTGAAGAAATAATTAAAGCCGAAGATAAACATAAAATTTCTAAAATTTATAAATTATTATTAAGTTTTGAAATGGAAGAAGAATTTATTACACCGCAGATGGTAAAGTGGGCACAGGATGTCGGGCATACAATTGAACTACAACAATGGGAAAAAAATTGGAAAACAAGACTCAAATACACAATGAATTCAGATATTAAAGAAAACTATTATAAAATGCAATTTCGGTGGTATCTCATCCCATATAAATTGGCCAAAATGAGAAGTAGTTATACAAATAAATGTTGGAAGTGCGAAAAAAAATTCGGTATTTTTTTTCACTTATGGTGGGAGTGTAAATGTGCAAGGGCTTATTGGAAAATGATCCATAGAGAAATGAAAAAAATATTTTAAATAAAATTGAAATTTAGTCCATTGATATACCTCCTTGGAATGATAGAGGATGAAAAGCTGGAGAAGTTACATGGGAAATTATTATTTTATCTAATATCTGCAGCAAGGATAATATACGCCTCAAAGTGGAAATCTAAGGTGGTACCAGACATCTGTGAATGGGTAAAAAAAATTCTAGATATTATGGAGATTGAAAAATTAACTTCGAGTATGAAAAAAAGAGATATGGCAATGGTCAAAAATGATTGGAAGCCATTGGTTCAATACTGGCATGCTGAGAAAGATTTTTTCTTTTTGGTTGAGATGGATTAAATTAGGGTAATAAGGGGTTAGTTGTGTATTTAAGGTTCAAATATAGAGTAATAGCATAAAATTTCACAAATGTAGTAGCCGAAATTAGGAGGGTCACAATAGAAGTGCGACATTATACTATAATTGTTGTAATAACAGAAGTATTAATTGAAGATGCAATAACAAACAGATTTTTTTCCAGCTAGGAAGTCATTTTATATATGTGTGTAGTGTTGTCAATGTTGTTTGGTGGTGATGTATTGTTTTGTCTGATATAAGAACGATTGTAGTTGTGTGTGTTTTTTGTTATGTTTTATGTTTTAATTTCAATAAAATTTAAGAAAGAAAGAAAAAAAAGAAAACACTTACTATAAAAGAGATGGCAAAGAAATTGCAATATATCAAGCAGAGACATTTTGAAATGGGAAACAAACCAAGCAAACTAATGGCCAGTATGATAAGAGCAGAGAGAAGTAAGAAGATAATAACTGAAATACATTCGGAGGGGAAGATTCTGACCAGACAGGAAGAAATTTAAAAGGCATTTGAAAATTACTATCAAAATTTATATAAAGCTAATGGAGATAGAGAAAAGGATAGAGAGAAAATACAGGAGTATCTGAATAAACAGAAGATACTATATCTAAACGAAGATCAGAAAAAGGAACTGAATAAGGATATAACTGAAAAAGAAATATCAAGGGCGATTGGAAAAATGAAAACAGGGACCAGACGGCTTCTCAAGTTTATATTATAAAAAGATAGAAGAAATTTTGATTAGATCTTTAAAAAATACACTGAATAATTTAAAGAATGAGGGGATTCCAGAATCATGGCAAAATGCATATATTTCCATAATACCAAAAGAGGATAGAGACTGTCGAGAAATTAAAAACTATAGGCCAGGGGCCAGCAACCTACGGCCCCCGGGCCAGTTCCGGCCCAGGTCGCCGGACTTACCGGCCCAGACGGACCCCTTCTACCGCCGGCGCCAGTTTTGGCCTCCATGAGGCTGTATGGAAATTTTAATGTTGTAAGCCGCCCCGATTGCTCTGCAGAGGGGCGGGATATAAATTATTATTATTATTATTATTATTATTATTATTATTATTATTATTAATTTATTTATTTAACATTGATATGAAGCTGCTGGGTGAGATCATCCGGAAGCATGGAGCGTGGTATCTTCAGTACGCTGATGACACCCAGATATACTCCATGACCAGATCATCGGCTCAGACTTCAGATGGCATCTCTCCTCTCAATGACTGCCTCAGAGCGGTAATGGATTGGATGAAGAAAAACAGATTGAAACTAAATCCAGGCAAAACAGAGGTACTGACAGTCACGGGCCCGAAACCAGATCTGGCAATACAGTCTCCAGTTCTGGACGGAGTCACACTCTCTTCTAAGGACTGTGTTCCCAGCTTGGGGGTGCTCCTAGACTCATTGCTTCACATGACTAGTCAGGTGAATGCGGCGATCAAGAGTGCCTGTTATCAGCTTCGGCTGATACGCCAACTGCGCCCTTATCTGGACATGAGGGGTCTGGAAACTGTAATACATGCTCTGGTAACCTCACGTCTGGATTACTGTAATGCACTCTACATGGGGCTACCCTTGTGCCTAACCCGGAAACTTCAATTGGTACAAAACATGACAGCCAGGTTAATTACTGGAACATCTAGGATGGAGCATATAACACCAGTGCTCAAATCCCTCCACTGGCTGTTGATTAGTTTCCGGGCAAAGTACAAGGTGTTGCTTTAACCCTTAAAGCCCTACATGGCTTGGGTCCATCTTATCTCAGGGACCACCTCTCCCCGTATGATCCCCCCCCATGCACTTCGGTCCTCTGGGAGGAATCTGTTGCAGCCCATGAAGACCAGGCTTTCACAGACCTCCCAGAGGGCCTTCTCTGCGACCGCTCCCAGACTGTGGAATGGCCTGCCGGACGAGATCCGTCTTATTACCACCTTTGCTGCCTTTAAAAAAGCTGTAAAGATGGATCTCTTCTGGCAGGCCTTCCCGGAATAACTGCCTAGCAAACTAGAGGTGATCTCATACTACCCCTTGGCTGCCACTGCGTGCTCCTATATTTTATTTGTATCATTCTGTTTTTAATTCTATTGCAGTTTAATTCAGTTTTAAGGGTGGGAGGGTTGGGATGCGGGATAAAGGAATGTTTTATCTGTTGCCTTTTTAATTGTTGTACGCCGCCCTGATTGCTGAGCAGAGGGGCGGGTTATAAATAAAATTTTATTATTATTATAATCAATATCATCATGGCGGCCGGCGGCCAGAGGCCTCAGGGGGCCGCATCCGGCCCCCGGGCCTTAGGTTGCCTACCCCTGGTTTATACGTTTGAAAGAAGAAATGAATATGGACATTCTAACAGCTTTAATTCAAGATAGGTTTGTTGATGAGAGAAAGAAGCAATGGGAATTAGTTAAAAACTACGAGATGAAATATAAAGAAAAATGAGAAATGAGGGTATGAAAAATAAATAATGAAAAGGAAATATAGATGCGGTAAGGTTAAAAACTTGATGGGCTTAACATTTCTCCTTGGTTACTTTATATTTTTCAAAATTTTCAAATTAATTTATTGGATGTGGTAATTATGAAAGATAAGAAGTTAAAAGGAAAATTATAGAAAATTTGTAGAAGGTATATATCTAAGTCCTAAGACAACTTTGTTTTTTTTTTAATAGACTTTTATTGAATTAAAATCCATACAGACACCAATAAACAATGAACACAAAACAAAATCTCAAAAAACAAACTAAAGAAACTTACTAACTAACATCAGACAATCGGACTAACCAAAAAAAAAAACAAACAAAAAACAAAAAACAAAAAAAAACAAAACTAAAAAGACAAAAAAGACAAATAGAACCAATCTCCACAAGACAACTTTGGTTTAGAAATGCTAAACGTAGGATAAACAGAGAAAACGTCATTCGGAAAATGAGAAAATTGAAAAAAGAATGATTAGGATGATCAATGTTTTTATGTGTATATATGTTTTTGTTTGTTGTATTAGATGTTGTTGGTGTATGTGTTTATGTATTTGTTGGATTAGTGGGTGGTTGCATGTAGATAGGTGTGTGAATGTATGGATTTTGTATGTTTTTTAAATTAATAAAATTTATTAAAAAAAAAAAAAAAAAGATGGGCAGCCCTTCTCATCTGCCCCATGGTGACCACTGCTATCTCGGAGCTGCAAGCTGAGGCATATAGGGAGACATAGAAAGTGAAAGTAAAAGTCTCCTCAGTAAAGTGAAGAGCAGGAAGCTCTGCTTTAGGTATTGTGTATCATCAGGGGGAAGAACTAAAGCTGTGGCTGCCATTTTACTCAGCACTATGGGCCTCTCTCCCCCAGTGAAGTAGCCAACTGCCTGAAAATTCTATTTTAAAATGACTGTCCATGATTGTCATCTATGATTCGGGGTCAGACTAGATAATCAACTGGGACACTAGATGAGACTTTGGAATTTTTTCTGTCTATTTGTTTCCTTTAACTCTGTGCTCTGTACTGCTGTCAAGGTTGCATTGATAAGGCCGCAGTTATCTTGTACTGTAAACATTTTCTACATAAGACTCCTATGTTTTTAAAACAATGTCTGCTTAGCAAAAAGTGCTGAAGTATATAAAATCCAAACTAAGAGGGGAGTGGGGGTGATGATGTGTTAAATCTGTATGTAAAATCCTATAAAAGGTTGGTCCTTTGGACATTCTTGGCTCAGCATTTTTGGAAAGCTATTTCCTGTTGAGCCCGCTAGCGTAATTTTGTTTTTTCCAGAATAAACTCTTTCCTTCAATCCGTGGTGTCTCTGTCCCATTTTTCTGCTACACCAGCACCAACCAGCACCAATAAAAATAAGACATCCCCTGAAAATAACCATAGTGTGTCTTCTTGAGGAAAGATAAATAAACAACAGTGTCTTATTTTTGGGGAAACATAGTACTTCCCTTGTTCTAGACCAGGGGTAGGCAACCTTTCCCCTTTAAGGGCCGAGGGACTTCAGCTCCCAGAATCCCAGGAGCTATTGGCCAACATGGGACTATTGGCCAACATGGCTGAGGCTTTTGGGAGATGAAGTCCCTCGGCCCTTAAAGGGGAAAGGTTGCCTACCCCTGTTCTAGACCCTATACATCTATTGATGCAGCCTAAAATTGCATTGGCCTTTTTAGCTGCTGCATCACACTGTTGATGCATGGTCAACTTGTGGTCTACTAGGACTCCTAGATACCTTTTACATGTAGTCTTGTTAAGCCAGGTGTCCCTCATCCTATATTTATTTATGCATTTCATTTTTTCTACCTAAGTGCAGTACCTTACATTTTTCACTGTTGAAATTCATTTTGTTAGTTTTGGTTCAGCTTTCTAATCTACTAAGGTCATTTTTAATTTTGATCCTGTCCTCTGGGGTATTACCTACTTCTCCTAATTTGGTGTCATCTGCAAATTTGATAAGCATGCCCCTATTCTTTCATCCAAGTAATTGATAAAGATGTTGAATAGTACTGGATCTAGGATAGAACCCTGTGGCACCCCACTAGTCACTTCTCTCCAGGATGAAGAGGAGTCATTGTTGATCACCCTTTGGGTTCGGCTGGTCAACCAGTTACTAATCCACCTAACAATTGCATTGTCTAGCCCACATCTGAATAGCTTGGTTGCAAGAATATCATGGGGGACCTTTATCAAAGGCCTTGCTGAAATCAAGATATGCTATATCTACAGCATTCCATTCATCTACCAAGCTGGTAATTTTAAAACAACAACAACAACAACAACAACAACAACAACAACAACCCCAAAAAAGAAAAGAAAAAAAGAAATATGGTACAGATTGTCAATGTGCCTGGAAGTGGTAGAGGTGGAAGCTGGCATCTCCCAGGATCTTTTGAGTATCTTGGCCAGAGAAGGCATATATGGGATGGCAGGTCTGGTGGCAACTCTACCTTGGACTCGCCTCTCGAGCTGATCAGAAACTTCCTCCTCCTTCAAGAGCACGTGCCATCTGGAGGTCTGCAAAAGTGCATGCGTCGTCGATGGGGGAGGAAGCTGTGAGATTCACCATTGGTCGAGTCCGACCAGGAGATTGATCAAAGTCTCCGTCGGATTCATATTCAGGAGTGAAAGAGAGAGAACGATACGAGGAACAGCCGGATTCAGGCAAAGACGGGGAATGATGGGACCTTTTCTTCTCACCTTGAGAAGAACGTTGGCGTCTAGTCGAAGACTGATGTTCAGGCGATGGGGAACGATGACGTTTAGGCGAACGGGAACGTTGGCGTCTAGTTGAAGATTGATGTTTAAGCGATGGGGAACAATGATGTCTAGGCCAAGGGGAACGTTGATGTCTTCCAGCTGAAGAAAGGGATGGTGATGTTTCCACCTGCTTCCGTTGAGTTCAAGAGCGGCTATGGTGTCGAGAGGTTGAGGCAATGGAGAAGGTGATTGGGAGTCAGAACGGTGCGTCAGAAGTGGAGATGGGGAGGACTGCTGTACAGCAGGAAGAACCTGTTGTCTTTGCGATTCCATCCGGTCCAGGTGCTCAGGATGGATGCGGAGAAGATAACTGTTGGAGCGCTCATAAAAAACCAACTGAGGATATTTTTGAATCCACGGGTTGGAGTGATGTTGTCCCTGTTCCATGCCGGAATGGTGCTGTCTCCGTTCTGTGTCGGACTGAAGTAGAGACCGCCTCCCATCGGACCCGGAACTCCTACGGGCCGGAGATGATGGGACGGCAGGAGGGAGTGGTGAATGTGGCGTTAGAGCCGGAGGTTGTCGAGTTTCTGTCTCCGATTCGGAGTCGATACAGACCATCGGTGTCGTAGGTTTCAAGGCTGACGGAATGATAGGAATAGGAACAGTCACTACAGATGGTGGAGGAGCGGAGCATGACGACACGGGGGGGGGGGGTTGTTAGATATCTCCCCAGTTTTTGAATGTCTCTTTGGCGACGTAGACCATTCCCCTTCGAGGGAATGAAGAGGGGATGCAGAACGGGCTCTCTTAGATGAAAAGGAGGTCTCCTCGATAGTCTCCAAATGCTTTCTCTTGGAAGACTTTTTCCCACTCCTTTCTACGCCCTCCGTACTCACGCTCTCTCCATGCCTGAAAGACTTTCTGTGAGACGTCTTCCTGGATCTTCCCCTTTCTGGAGGGGGATCCGAGGAAGGAATAGAAACGGCTGCTGAAGCCAAACAAGGTTTGTTCAGAAAGGGTTTTCCATTGCTTTTCCCTGAAGCTGAGAGAGTGTGACTTTCAAGCCTGTTGTTGTATGCCTTCAAGTCCTTCCTGACTTTTGGCAACTCAAAGATGAAGTTATCCTGGGGTTTCCTTCGCAAGGTTTGTTCAGAAGGGGTTTTCCATTGCTTTTCCTTGAGGCTGAGAAAGTGTGACTTTCAGGACTGTTGTTGTATGCCTTCAAGTCGTTTCTGACTTTTGGCAACTCAAACATGAACCTATCCTGGGGTTTCCTTTGCAAGGTTTGTTCAGAAGGGGGTTTCCATTGCTTTTCCCTGAGGCTGAGAGAGTGTGACTTTCAAGACTGTTGTTGTATGCCTTCAAGTCCTTCCTGACTTTTGGCAACTCAAAGATGAAGTTATCCTGGGGTTTCCTTCACAAGGTTTGTTCAGAAAGGGTTTGCCTTTGCTTTTCCCTGAGGCTGAGAGAGTGTGACTTTCAATACTGTTTTTGTTGTTGTGCATCTTCAAGTTATTTCCAACTGATGATGACACTAAGGCAAACCTATCATGAACCTATCATTTCTTTCCTATGTGTTTTTTCAGACAGGGTTTGCCTTTGCCACTCTCTGGGGCTGAGAGAGTGTGACAACTAAGATTGTTGTTGTTGTTGTTGTATGCCAGGGGTAGGCAACCTTTCCCCTTTAAGGGCCGAGGGACTTCAGCTCCCAGAAGCCTCAGCCATGTTGGCCAATAGTCCCATGTTGGCCAATAGCTCCTGGGATTCTGGGAGCTGAAGTCCTTCGGCCCTTAAAGGGGAAAGGTTGCCTACCCCTGTTGTATGCCTTTGAGTCATTTCCGACTTACAGCAAACCTAACGCTCATAGTGTTTGCTTGGCAAGGTTTCTTCAGAGGGGAGATTGCCATTGCCATCTCCTGAGTCTGAGAGAGTGTGACTTGCCCGAGGTCACCCATGGGGATTCCATGGCTGAGCCAGGATTCAAACCCTGGCTTCTGGAGTCATACTCTGATACTCAGACAGGGTGACCAAATGTCTTCAATGCAAAGGAGGACAAGTCACTACAAAAAATGTAGGACATACAAGAAAAAAAGGTAGAGAAAGCTAAAAACACTAATATAAATGTAAATCCATGCTTCTTAGCCATGCTCAAAATGGAGGACGTTTTAATGGTCAAAATGGTGACTTTTAACCTTATCATGGGGTTTCTTGGCATGTTTCTTCAAATGGGGGTAGCCATTACCATCCTGTGAGGCTGAGAGTGTGTGACATGGCCAGGTTCACTTACTTGGCTGCAAATTGTACATACCCCAGAATGCATCACCTAGTATATTGGCAGTCCTTCCCCAAAAAACTTTCTCATCCCCCCCCCCCCCCCCCAACCATCTCATAGCTGGGAGATGGAAATAATTTTTAAAGCAGCATTTATGGTAAATCAGGACTATTTTTGAAAAAGTAAGATCCAAAATTCACTGCAGAAATAAATGTTAGGGAACACGTGGGAGCTGTAGTTTGTTGTGTTTATAAGTGACAGTTTTTCTGCTAAGTACCTGCATGTCATAAGCATTTGAATTAAATTTACCATATTGAAATCAAATCTGATGTTTTTAAAATTTTTATTTGGTGTGTGTTGGAAGAGTCTTATACGGCAAGTATATCCCAAACTCTATATTTTAACTGGAAAAGTTGGGGGTCATCTTATACGCCCAGTCATCTTATACGCCGGAAAATACGGTATGTATGTGTATATGTACTTTTTCTCTTTCTTTCTTTTTAGTTAATTGTTTTGAATTGTAGGATGGGGTGTTGAGAGTTAAGTAAATAGGAGAAGGTAGGAGGAAGTGATGAGTGGAGATGTGATGGAGGGTTGAGAGAGAAAAGAAAGATAAGTTATAAGGATAGGATAAGGAAAGAATGGACTGATTGTGAGAAAGAAAGAGATAGGTGATTAAAGAATTAAGGTAAGGGAGGGAGTTTTGTTAAGAAGATTGATATTAGTAGGTAAGAAAGAATGTAGAAAGAAAATATATTAGAAATTCTTAGTTATTTTACTATCTATTCTATTCTATTAAGGATATTGTCGGTTTGGTTTGTATTGTATGGCACTATATTGTATTATGTCCTGTTTTTGTTTGTTTATTTTGTTTTTGGCCATTTGTTATGTGTAGAGATGTTATTTTCATTTTTGTTAATAAAACTATTTAAAAAAAAATAATTTGGTTCTGACTATCCAACAGATAGCACAAATAGAAAACACCAGTGTCCCAGAAATTTAGATAAAAGGAGAGTAATCAGCTGGTGGTGATTCTTGGACTGCACCTGGCAATACAAAATTGACAATACAAAAGTACGAGTTGTAGTTTCACAAGGACAGAATGGAATTCAAAGGGAATTTCCATATATTTCTCTTCCAGTATTACTGTTGGAAGAACAATGAATCAAGCTAATGATAAAGCTCTCCTGAATTTAGCTACTTATAACATAATACATGTACGTAACTAGTTTAGAAGCCAGCGTTTGATTGTTTGCATATGTGTAATTTGAAAAGGCTGCAATTTCTGTCTGACCTTCTACATCTAGAATCCTTTGCCTTACAGCTGAATTCATTGATCTAATCCTAAACTTAGAATGGTGTCACTGGAAAATCCATAAAGGCTCAGTTTCTCATAGATAGCTGTTTCCCAAGATTTATAGTTGTCTACAAATATTCACTGGGTCAATCCACCAGAGTTATTAGTTATTAGTAACTTTAACCAGTAAGTAAAGATGTTTAACCACAGATTGGATTTGAGGTTACAGGCTTCCGATTCCCTTTGAAATACAGCATTTGGACCACATCTGGCCATCTGAAATATGTTTCTGCAAAACTTTGTTTGAACTCTTTCAAAAGAGGCCATATTCTTGTATGATTGAGCGTCATATAACAGCTGAGCCTGAGCTTACGCATGAACAGCTTAATTGCAGAAGGAATGAACTGTGCTACTTTGGTGAAAAAATAGTTTTGAATGGCTGTTAACAGTTTTCTGTGCATTAGGAGAGACATAGTCTGAATGAGCGTTTCTGTTCCTGAAGTTTGGAAAACTATCTCCAAATATTTAAAGATTGAATGGCTGTTAACAGTTTTCTGTGCATTAGGAGAGACATAGTCTGAATGAGCGTTTCTGTTTCCTGAAGCTTGGAAAACTATCTCCAAATATTTAAAGATCTTAACCTCCTTAATAGGCTCCCTACCCAAAACAACTTCTCTGTTTAGGGCATTTTGAAAAGGTGAGAATCTTAGTCTTGGATAATTTATCATTAATTCTTCTTCAGCACAACAGTGAGTGAGCAATCTGAAGACTCCCTTAAGACCTATAGGAATCAGTGACAGAATTACTGTGTCATCAGCATATAATAATAAATTAATATGCCTATTAGCTAATTTGGGGAAATGGAAAGTAGAATTACTCAAGTAAGGAATCAATGAGTTTATACAATAACTGAATAAAACTGGAGCTAGTACAGACCCCTAAATCCCTTCTTAACTTGTATTTCCTTGGTGACATGTTCTCGAATATTACCTTACTTCAATCTAGATATGCAAGGATTTTGATAAGCAGCAGTAGTAAATGTTTATCTACTGAGATGTTTTAAAATTTGTTCCACATTCTAGATCTAAATAAGTTCTGGAGTCAAGTTCTACACTCTAAATTAGGTATCTAGATCTAGATATTCTTCCTAATGTTGAAGTGGAATCTGAACACTAGGAAGAACTTCCTGACAGTAAGAGCTGTTTGACAGTGGAACACAGTCCCTCGGAGTGTGGTGGAATCTCCTTCTTTGGAGGTTTTTAAACAGGCTGGATGGTCATCTGTCAGGGGTGCTTTGATTGTGTATTCCTGCATGGCAGGGGGTTGGGCTTGATGGCCCTTTAGGTCTCTTCCAACTATAGGATTCTATGATTCTATAACGTATAACTTGAAGTCAATAAATGCTGCAAAAAGAGATTCACTGTATGATGAGAATACTTCTCTACTAGATGTTGCAAAATTTTGCTTCATCTACTGTTGATCTTTCTGCCCTAATTCTGGCCTGTTCACCCCTCAGAATATTCTCAGATTCCAGCCAGTACACTGGTTTGACCTGTAGATGTTTACTGATTTGACTTAGTAAACTAATTGGGTGAAAATTAGTTGGATCATCTCTTTTACTCTTCTTGTAAATTGGACCCCAGTCTTTTGGTATCATAACTAAGCAAGCTATTGAGAGATACAACTTTAAGTTTGGCTTCTACTGTTTTTAGATAATCCCCATATTTTGGCAAAAATTCATTCTATGTTAGAGGAAAGATAAAGAGCCTTTACAGACTGCCAGAAATAGTGCAGCCTGAGGTCACTTTAACTGTCCTGGCTCAGTGCTAGGGAATCATGGGAACTGTATTTTTTTTTGGGACATTGAGCCTTCACTATCAGGGAGCTCTGGTGCCACAATAAACTACAGTTCCCACAATTCCCTAGCACTGAGCCAGGGCAGTTAAAGTGGCCTCAAGCTACACTATGTCTGGCAGTCTATAAAGGCCCAAACTTAGGAGACCTTAAACCAAATTGTCCCAAATGTCACTGCTCAACCTCAGTATTACTTACTCTTACTGGCAGCAGCAGTTCTGCTAAATTTCCAAGCAGTGGCCTTTTATCACTTGATTTACAGATGCCAGGTAATTCAGAGGTAATTGAACCTTCTCTGTTCAAAGCAGTTCTTGACCACTGAGCTGAGGCTCTCCCCAGAAACACAAAAGGCTGCCCTATACCAAAAGAGCTTTTATCCATCTAGTTCAGTACTGCCCTGCACAGACTGGGAGCAGTATTCCAAGGTTTTAGACAGCGTGCCCTTCACAACCCTGCCTGGAAATGCTGGGTGCTGAACCTGGGCCTTAAGCATATGCTTTGCTGGCCCTCCTCACAGGGAACAAAAGTGGGGAATGCCTCTCTTTGGGTTTTTAAAAGCTCTCCTATTAGAATAAAACAAGAATGCATTTTTAAAGTAATCAGAAACACACACACACCCCTCCACCCTGCAACATAAATAAAACAATTAGAATAGTATTTCACCTGTATGCATGATGTGATGGAACAGATCCTCCAGTGGACACATTGTGTTTAGCATCTGCGAAGTGGA
The DNA here is from genome assembly GCA_026167975.1 of Phrynosoma blainvillii. Lineage (NCBI taxonomy): Eukaryota > Metazoa > Chordata > Lepidosauria > Squamata > Phrynosomatidae > Phrynosoma > Phrynosoma blainvillii. Next base: position 15,718,245 of record JANUYF010000011.1, on the reverse strand, counting down.
ACCCTTTTATTTCCATGTGAGAAGACTACAGAGAAAATGAAGAAGACACAGGATTATTTCTTTTGGGACAATTTAGTTTGCCACCTTGAGCAGAGGTGAGGCATCCAGCTGTCATGCCAGACATTCATGCAAGAAGCTTTTTTTCCATGGGCATAGAGCCTCTGCAACAGGCCCCTAGTAACAGACAACATAACTAAACAGAAGTCGGTATTTGCTTAATTGATTACAGGTACAGTAACTTTCTGGCTGAACAGTGAGGTAAAAAGGCTTCAAATAAATTAATCTTAAAATTTAGAACACCTTTCAAATCCCATGGCAGGAGCTAATAGCTTTCCAGATGTGCTCAAACTGCACCTATCTTCCATCAGTGGCTAAGATGGCTGGCACTAATGAGAACTCTAGTTCAACATTCGGGGAATTTCCAGCTTACTAACAAGAGAAACTTGGCCTTGTTTCTTTCTTCCAACCTTTTGAATGTCCTCTTCTTCTCCTTGGATAGGTCGTCTTGCTTTATTCAAATATTTTGCTTTATTTTTTTAGGACATGAAGGGAGAAATGGGTGAATATTTACAAATATTCACTAGATGGTTGAACTTTTTTTTAATGTTGAAAAGGGCAGATTGCTTACTAGTAACAGTATTTCTTCGAGTGGTCATCTGCAAATTCACGCGAATGGGTTATATCTGCACCTGTGCAGCTAGCTTGGAAAGTTCTAGTATCACTGAGCAAATCTTTGATTGCAACTTTTTGGCGGTAGCTCCACCCACCCCTATAAAGCCCCTGGCGTTCCCGCTCTTTCCTCAGTTCCAAAATGTATGCCACCAAGCAGCGATAGCACGATTTTTAGTAGTGAGCAGGACACGACTGAGGGGAGGAAGGGTGAGATTTGTGTTAATTCGCAGATGACCACTCCAAGAAATACCATTACAGGTAAGCAACCTGTCCTCCTTCTTCGTGGTCTCTGCGAATCACACAAATGGGTTAGACCAGGGGTAGGCAACCTTTCCCCTTTAAGGGCCGAGGGACTTCAGCTCCCAGAAGCCTCAGCCATGTTGGCCAATAGTCCCATGTTGGCCAATAGCTCCTGGGATTCTGGGAGCTGAAGTCTCTCGGCCCTTAAAGGGGAAAAGTTGCCTACCCCTGGGTTAGACTGACAACCTTTGGTCAGTGGAGGAGGGAGTGTCCGGACACCATTCTTGTAAGTTGAAACAAGATGAGATTTATTAACGACAATAAACTGTAACTGTAAACCTCAGATGCATTTTTGTGTCATTTGCACTGAATTCAAGTATGCAATAGAACAGTGCAAAGGAATTAGTACAAACCAGAAAGTAACACTGCCCTCCCAAAAGAGGCTTCTTGCCTGGCCCTTGTGTCCAGTCTGTAGTGCTTAATAAAAGTCAATGACTGGGACCAGACAGCAGCCTTACAGACATCGTCTAAAGGCACCCAGTCAAGAAAGCAGAGGAGTGTGCCCACACCGGGCTTGGATGGACTCTGCCTGCCAGTTCATAACAAAGGTGAATGGTTGAGGATACCCACTTGGAAAATCTCTGGGGTGTAAGGTAGTCCCTTTTTAGCCTCTGAGTAACATACAAATAGCCTCTCAGAGAGCCTTGAACTCGAGGTCTTTTCAAGGTAGAAGGCTAAGGCTTTCCGAACGTCTAGGGTGTGCAGTCGACGTTCAGTGTCGGTGGTTGGGTTAGGGGCCAGGGTGCAAAGTACAATGTCCTGGTTAATATGGAAGGCCGATACCACCTTAGATAAAAATGTAATGTTGGTATGTAGGACCACCTTGTACCTGTGGAAACGGAGGTATGGTTGGTCCACCCATAAGGCACAAAGTTCGCCCACCCAGTGGGCAGAGGTAATGGCCACTAAGAAAGCTATCTTCCAGGTCAGCAATCTTATGTCCTTGGTGGCCAAGGGTTCAAATGGCTTGGTAGACAGATAGGAGAGTATCAAGTCTAGGCTCCATGCCCAAGTCGGTACCGAGGATGGAGGTTATTGAGACCCTTGAAGAATCTCTTTACCAATGGGTCCACAAAGAAGGAAGGTCTGCCTTCGAGCTGATAGTACAAACAGATGGCAGACAAATAGCACTTGACGAAGTTAAGGCATAAGCCGGAGTCTACCAGAAACATCAGGAATTCAAGGACCGTTGGTAACGAAACACAGGACGGAGGTAGGTTCCTTGCCGACAAGAAGTCCAGGACCTTGTTTCATATATTGTGAAGGGCTTCTGCGCAGCCTGAATCACCATCTGTACCAAAGTAGGTAGCGCTGTCAAGGATGGATTCTCCATGCCACTAGGGGGAAGGAATCCATGTCCCGGTGACAAATTTGACCACTGCACATCGAGGTCGGGACGGAACTGGTGGCAGTGATATTGTTTCAGAGCCAGATGAAGCAAAGGGGCAAACTACAGCTGTCTCAGCCACGATGGAGTGATAAGGATGGCATCCGTCCTGTCTGTCCTCATTTTGGCGATGACCTTTGTAATGAGTGGAAACAGGGGGAAGGCATAGAACATCCTCCTGGACCACTCAAACCGGAAGGCATCTCCTCGTGATTCTGGAGCTAGAATCCGAGAGCAGAACTCTGTGTACAGTGCGCATTCTCTCGAGTTGCAAAAAGGTCGACATTCGATCTGCCCCAGACGGAGAAGAGATTGGAAATCGTTTCTGGGTGAAGGCGCCACTCGTGGCAGAGATTGAACGACCTGCTGAGCTCCTCTGCCAGGTCGTTGTCCTCTCCTGGAAGATTGTAAGAGGATCTTGTTGTCGATGCACCAATTCCAGATATTGATGGTAATCTACAGGAGTGTCAGGGATTTTGTGCTTCCTTGCTTGTTTAAATAGAACATGATCTGGTTTTGAAGACACATAATGAAACACCTTTAGTAATTGATGATAAAACGATCCAGATCTTAAAAGACATACCTTCGAGAATTTTGAGGAGGCGCAAGGAATACGGTTTCCTAACAAATTATCTCCGCCAGCAAGATATCCCATATAGGTGGGGTTCACCAGACGGGTTAATCTTCTGGTGGAGAAAAAGGAGAATTGTGCTGAAATCCCTAGAAGAAGCAAGGAAATTTTGGGATAGACTTGAAAGAATAAGAGAAAGAAAGGAGAAAGAAAAAGCGAATAAAGAAAGGAGAGCAGAAACCCCAGATAGAGAGAAAGAGAAGGAAAGGGCTCAAGCAAGGAGGGACAGATTGTCTCCACAACAGGATTTGGAACTTCAGGGAGCAGTTAATTGGAGATATGAAAGGGGAAAAACAACAGGGGAAGAAGAAGAGTCAATAGAGAGGAATATTGAAGATGAAGAAGACCTCCTGAGAGATGATTTAATAGATGAAAACTAGTAAGGTGGGTACTCTGGAGTTCTGGACTAAATATAGTTAACAAAATAATAAATACAATTAAGATATAGTCATTTGGTAAAATAAGACGATTGAAATTAGGATTGGAAATTCAAGGGGAAAGGAAAAAACAACTTTAATAATAATAACAATAAAGAAATAATACAGAAAGGAATAAAGTAAACAAATAAAGGGAAAAATGGAGGAAACTAAATTTTTAACATGGAACATAAAGGGTATGAACACGCCCCAAAAAAGGAAACAAATTTTTCACTATGTTCAGAAAATGAAACCAGATATAGTTTGCCTTCAAGAAACGCACATAAGGGAGAAAGATTCAAAGTATCTTATAATTTAAAAAATGGGCAAGGAATTTATAGCAGCTGCTAAAAGTAAAAAGAAAGGAGTGGTGTTATATATATCAGAGAAATTAGAAGCAAAAAAATTGATATCTGATCCTCTTGGTCACTATGTAATTACAGAGGTTATAAATAGGGGTGAAAAGTGGATTATAGTAGGTTTATATAGTCCTCTAACAAATAAAAAGGATTTTTACATAAAACTGTTAAAAACATTAGAAGATTTAGACAATAATGAGAAAATAATAATGTTAGGAGATTGGAATGGTGTGGTAGATCCAAAAATAGATAGGTTGTCAGGTAAAAAAAGTAAGATATCACAAGGGAAACTGCCCTGTAGTTTTTTTGAACTACAGGACAGATTGTCATTAAAAGATGCTTGGAGAATTAAAAACGGAGATGCTCGGGATTGCACCTTTTTTTCCCATCCCCACCAATCATGGTCGAGAATAGACATGATTTTAACATCGTCAATATTAATAAGTAAAATTTATAAAATTGAAATTCAGCCAGCGACTTGGTCAGATCACAATATGGTCGTAATGATAATGGGAAAGGGAGTAAAACATTATAATTGGAGATTTGATGTAAACTTAGTGAAAAATGAAAAGATCTTAAAAGAAACACAAGAAAATTTAAATTGGTTTTTCAAAGAAAATTCAAGTAAAGATACTTCGGACCATGTGGTGTGGGATGCGGGAAAGGCATACATGAGGGGATACTTTATAAAAAAAAGTACAGAAAGTAAAAGAGCTAGAGAAAGGTTGATTAAAAATTTGGAACATGAGGTGAAGAATGTGGAGGACCAAATGAAAACTAACCCCAATAATAAAAAATTGAAGATAGTATTACAAAAGTTAAAGAAACAAATGTCTATATTCTTAACAGAAGAAATGCAGAAGAAATTGATATTCTTACGACAAAGGAATTTTGAATATGCAAACAAACCGGGGAAGCTATTGGCATATCAATTAAAGAAAGAAAGAGAAAAAAGAACAATTGTTACATTGAGAGAAGGTCAAAAAGAGTTTTCCACCCAAGGGCAAATAAAAAGAATTCTTGCGAATTATTTCTCGAAACTATATAGGGCAGAAAATGATAAAGTAGATGAGATAGACCAATATTTGTTATTACAAGAAATCAAAGAAATTCCAGAAAAATACAATAATATGTTAAATAAGGATTTTCAACTCCAAGAAGTATTGGATACAATATCGGAATTAAAAATAGGAAAATCTCCAGGCCCAGATGGATTTGGTGCGGAATACTATAAAAAATTTAAAGATCAATTAGCAGGTTATCTTTTAAAAGTATTAAATGATATAAAGAAAGGAAAGATTCCCCCAAACTTGGCAGAATGCAAATATTGTGTTAATCCCAAAAGAAAAAAAAGACATTACAGACCCAAAAAACTACCGACCTATTTCACTTTTAAATATTGATTATAAAATATTTGCAAATATGATAGCTAAAAGATTGAAAAAATGGCTAATAGAATGGATTGCAGATGACCAGGCAGGGTTTCTCCCAGGAAGAATGATTAAGGATAACACTAGACACCTATTAAATTTGATTGAATACTATAATAAAAATATCGATAAACAAGCTGCACTATTATTTTTTGACCTAGAAAAGGCATTTGACAATTTAAATTGGAACTTTCTGAAAAAATTGATAAATAAATTAAATATGGGTGCAAACTTTACTAAATGGATAGAATTGACTTATAATAATCAAGAAGGGAAAATCCTGGTGAATGGTGAAGCTACTGAAAACTTTAAAATACAAAAAGGAGTAAGACAAGGTTGCCCACTATCCCCATTGCTTTTCATTATGTGCTTTGAAATCTTACTTAACGATATCCGCAAAAATGAAAAAATTAAAGGTATTAAAATAAAAGGATCAGAATTTAAATTAAAAGCATTTGCGGATGATTTAATGGTTTCACTAGTAGACCCAGAGGAAAATATACAGAACTTGATGGAAACAATGAGAAAATTTAGTAAAGCATCAGGTTTAAAAATTAACAAAGAAAAAACAAAGATGATGCTGTTAAATTTAGGCGAAAAAGAAAAGCAGAAATTAAAGGAAAGAATACAATTTGAAGAAGTTAACACAATTAGATATTTAGGTATAAATTTTACGAAAAAAAATGCTGATTTATATAAAAATAATTATGAAAAAATTTGGGCTGAAATTAAACAAGATTTGGAAAGATGGAAGAAATTGAAACTATCTTGGATGGGGAGAATTGCGGTGATAAAAATGAATGTTTTGCCTAAATTGACTTATCTTTTCGTAAATATCCCAATTATAACGAACGATTCTCCCTTCTTAAAATGGGACAGAGAATTATCAAAATTTATATGGGATAATAAAAAACCAAGAGTTAAACTAAAATAGTTACAGGATACAGTGGAACGGGGAGGACTGGGAGTTCCAAATTTCAGACTGTATTATTATGCATGCGTTTTATATTGGATAATACATTGGATATGTCTTCACAATGAAAAAAATTTGAAACTAGAAGGGTATGACAATGTCTATTCCTGGCACGGTTACTTACTATATAATAAGGTAAAGGTACACAAAGATTTCAATGACCACTATGTGAGAAGGACGTTACTAAAAATTTGGATGAAAGTAAAGAAAAATTGGCCAGATTATGTACCGTATTGGACAGCTATAGGGGAATTAGTTGATAAAAATAATAAATTTGGAGACAAACAGTGGTTGACATATAAAGATTTATTAAAAAGAACAGGTAAAGATATGACAATTAAATCCCAAGAAGAATTAAACCGGGAAGGCTATAATTATAGCTGGTTCACCTACAGACAAATTAGAGAACAATATAAAGTAGACATAAAAACAAGACAAATAGGAATCTTGGACAAACAATTTGAAGAGGCAATAATGGATGAAGGTAAACACAAGATAAGGAAGTTATACCAATTATTACTAAAAAGAGAATTAGAAAGTGAACTAATAAAACCGCAAATGATCAGATGGGCTCAGGATTTTGGCTCTAGTATTGAATTGCAACAATGGGAGAAGTGTTGGACTAAAAGAATAAAATATACATTAAATATAAACTTAAAGGAAAATTTTTATAAATTACAATTCAGATGGCATTTAACACCAAGTAAAGTCACCAAAATGAAAAAATCAAGGAAATGTGAATGTTGGAAATGTGGTAAGAAAGAAGGTTCTCTCATTCATATGTGGTGGAGTTGTGAAAAAGCGCAAAAATTCTGGGGGGAGATAAGATATGCTATAATGGAAATCGTTGGGGCCGCATTAGAAAACAATCCACAAATTTTTCTAATTAGGGATGATTTCTGATGCAGAGCTAGAAAGGAAACATGGAAAATTAATATTTCACCTTTTAACTGCAGCCAGAATCTCCTATGCAGCAAAATGGAAGACTAAGGAGATCCCTACAACTCAAGATTGGTTATTGAAAATGATGGACCTATTCGAAATGGATAGATTAACAGGATTGCTAAGAGGAGAGGATAGTGAACTTTTTGTTATTAACTGGAAACCATTAATAAATTATTGGATTAAACAAGGGTGGAAAATACCAATAAATGCCTGGAGAATGATTTAAAGACATAGAAGATAGTTGACTGTTAGATAAAAATAAGTTGGAGCAAATGTTAGATAGGATATAAGAGACTGAAGACTATATCATGATGGTAATGTACCTTGTATTTAGTATAAAGGGAAATATCAATGTATGGTATGTAGTGTAAAAACTGATGACTAAACAGAGGTTGATATATCGGGCTAAGCACAAGGACAATGGGCTGGAAATATTTTAGTTTAGATGAATAAAAAATAGTTATTAGCTAATATGTGATTTAGAACGTAAGAGATCAATGAAGACTTTTTTGTTAATCTTAGTTAATCTATTTTGTAATCGGGTTTATAGATTTTTTTTATGTGTGTTTGTCTGTGTTATGTATAAGATAGGTTATGTGTTGTCTATAATTATTTGTTATTGTTTGTTATCGTTTAATGGTACTGTTTGTTATTGTTTAATTTGTTATTGTTTAAGTGTATGTTTAATTGTATGTCTTTTTTAATTCAATAAATTCTTTAAAATTAAAAATAAATAAATAAATAAATAGAACATGATGGTGTTGTTGTCCATTAGGAGGAGCACCACTTTGCCAAACAATACAGTCTGGAATGCCTTTAGTGCCTTCTCTACCGCCAACATCTCCAGTGCGCTGATGTGGAGCTTCTTCCCTTCGGAGGACCACTCGCCCTTGACAATCTGTCCTGCATGTGCGCTCCCCATCCTTCCATGGATGCATCCATCGTCAAGTTCATCTCTGGCTGAGAGGCCAGGAAGGGCATTCCAGTGCAAACGGTGGGTTCGAGCCACCAACGTAATGACCTGGCTATGGGTCTTGGTGCCGTCTCCGCTGTCCTTGTCTGGCTTAGAAGTCTTCCGATCCTTGAAGATCTTTCCTTGGACTTTTCCTTGCTTCTTTTCCTTTTCCACTATGGAGATAGAAGGTCTTTCACCTGGAGAAGCTTGGGCGGGTGCAGAAGCGGGTCTAAGGGCCTATTCCCATAAAGCAGCTTTCAATTTCAGGTCTCTATTTTTTAGGGCCTGAATGATCATGCCCTTACAAAGCAGGCAAGGCTTCGGATTATGTGCCTCACCGAGGCAAAGCATACATTGGTCGTGACGGTCCGAGGTGGGGATCTTCGTGCCACACTTGAGGCAGCGCTTGAAAGACACAATTTTTTTCCATTCGACACAAAAGAATCAGAAGACAAAAGTGAGGTCAAAAACAGTCCAAGTCGATCGATTTGCCAACAATCACCAGCATGCGTCCAAAAGAGTAGTCAAAGCCAGAAATTTGGTCAAAAAGCCATTAGGTTAAAATTCCAATAGTGAAACAAGCGACTCTACGAGCGAAGTTCCTTGCTAGCTGCTAGCGCGGCATATGAATGAAACTGAGGAAAGAGCGGGAACACCAGGGGCTTTATAGGGATGGGCGGAGCTACCGCCCAAAAGTTGCAACTGAAGATTTGCCCAGTGATACTAGAACTTTCCGAGCTAGCTGCGCAGGCGCAGATATAACCCATTTGTGTGATTTGCAGAGACCACGAAGAAGAAATCACATTACAGCAGACTGTGTTTGTTATGTTTTCCTAGCTGGTTGTTGGTTCCAAGGTGTTATGTTTCCCTAGCTGGTTGTTGGTTCCACTCACGCTCTATCTAGTACCTATGAAGTTAACAAGGGGTTACATAAGATCCTGTTAACAAGGGGTTACATAAGATCAAGGTAGATATTCTTTGCCAATCAAGCTTTGTGTGGGTTAGAAGTGGTAAAACCTCTGGAACCTTTGAAGGGCAGGGCTATAAATGTTTTACTATCCTTGTTGATTCGGTTCCTTGAAGTTCTCTCCTGATTGACTTGGGGTACCAGTCACTGGCAGGGAGAGGCTGAGCCCTAAAGGCCTACTTCCCTGTAAGTAGTGAGAGACTGTTTCAGTTAGGGGGCCTTGGGGACTTTTTGTTATGTTTCCCTAGCTGGTTGTTGGTTCCAAGGTGTCTTTGAATGAAACTGGATTGTTGGAAATTTGCAACTTCCTAAGCAGTTGCCTCTTCCAAAATATGATAGCTAGATGTCTGGTTCTGTCCTTCTTCCTTTAGAGTAAAACCTTCTTAAACTCTCTCTAAAGTTTTGGGATGCTTTTGGCTATTCAGCAAACAGAGAATGCCATCTTCATGTGGGGGAGGGGGAAAGGAAAGTGGCTTTACTTTGGTTTACTCATACCTGTGCCTCCCACCTGGGAAAGGTGGAGAAGAGGGTACTGGGAGTGTGATGCCAGGGGCAGGAGCTGGAAGCTCCTGGTTGGGCTAACCCTCTCTTCTTTGCCCGAGGGCTAAGTACAGAGGAAAAACTTGTTAAGCTTCAAGAACCAGAATATATAAATAGTAAAGAAACGTGTGTGGAAACAGTGTTATGTTGAAAGACAATGTGTTAAAAATGGAAGACAATGTGTTAAAAATGGCCAACTTGCCATAAAGACTCAAAATATTCACCCTGTGGGTGCTTACCTCCCTGTTTGTAGCAAGAACAGACGGCTGGGAGCCAGGGGAGAGTATCCTGCGGGGAGCTCCAACTGACAGGTTCTGGCCCTGGGGAAGCTGAATGGACTGGGGTAAGATCAGAGGCTGCTGGCTGGAGCCATAGCGGGGCATTGGAAGCTGGGAGCCAGGCATTGACATGGTGAGCTGTGTAGACAGATGAACAGAGAGCTACTTGATGGAGAACTGCAGTCAGTTGGGTATGGTGCTAATTACAGAAACCAAAATAGGTTGCTAATGGGAGAGCAGTTATTTGAAAGCTGGTACAGAAGACTAGGTCACACCTGAATAGACTCAAGCTTGGACATCATTTCCCTCTCATGTAAGGATTGTACCCAACAGACAGTGGATTGCTTCTCTGTATGCTCCAGGGAATGAATGCATGGAACTGGGCCTGGGCCTTGAGTTCCCACAGTCACTTCCTTATGAGAAGACATGCTGTGGTTTCACTCTTCCAAAGCCAAGAAAGCACCACCTTGGGGCAAACCACATCATCCAGCTAACTAATATGAAGTATAAAAATAAGCATACCCTTTTAAAACCTAACTTACATTTTAAAAATCTGGCTTACAACATTTATCTCCAGGCAATATTATTTCCTTCTCTATTAAAAAAACTACAGGTTGAGTCCCTCTTGTCCAGGATTTCAAAATCCAAAATATTCAAAACTGGGTTGCTGAGATAGCGACACCTTTGCTTTCTAATGGTTAATGCACAAAATTATTTATAATACTGTATAAAATTACCCTCTCTTCTTTGCCCAAGGGTTAAGGACAGAGGAAAAACTTTGGCAAGCTGACTTTCAGCCTATGTTTATAAGGTGTATATGAAACATAATAAATGAGAGATTGGACTTACCGTGAAGATTCATTCAGGGATGGCAGGAGGATCAATTCACTATGATTGAGTTTTCCCTGTATGCCAACCAATCTGCAGGAGCCCATGTTGTTTTTCAATTACAATTGTTGAGCCCCAGCCCCTCTGAGCAAGTTTGTTTATCCAGCCCTAATTACTCTAGTATCTTGCTATCATTCCCCCTATATTTGGGCAGGTGTGGACTGATCCTCCTGCCATCCCGAATTAGTCCAATCGCTCATTTATGGGATGTCATGGAGGAACAATCCACTACAAGTGGGATGTACCCAAACCCATATTTTCTGGGTGGGAAAGTTAATTGGTTACCATGGATTGCAGTACAGTCCTTCAAAATGCTGCTTTTGCTGATATTTATCTAGCTTGTAATGCCTTATAAATGTGGACCATTCTTTTCACCCCACCACATCAGAAATGCCTTCTATTGAGCTGGATACTGCATACGCTGATGACACCCAAATATATTTTTCTATGTCTTGGACTGACACAGTAACTAAGGATGGCATCTCTCCTCTGAATGACTGTCTTGGGGTGGTAATGGACTGAATGAGGGAAAACAAACTCAAACTGAATCCAGACAAGACAGAGGTACTTGCTATAGGGACCTCCAACCCAGGAATGGAGATATGTCAGCCAGTTCTGGATGGGGTCACACATCCCTTGAAGGACTCTGTCCGCAGTCTGGGGGTGCGCCTAGATTCACCGCTTCACCTGACCGCTCAAGTGGATGCAACCGTCAGGAGCACCTGTCATCAGCTTCAGCTGATTCGCCAGCTGCGACCCTTCCTGGAGCTGGGCAACCTAGAAGCAGTGGTACACACGCTGGTGACCTCTCGACTTGACTTTTGCAATGCGCTCTACATGGGGCTACCCTTGTGCCAAGTTCGAAAACTTCAATTGGTACAGAGTATGACAGCCACACTGGTCGCAGGGACATCTAGAACTGACCACATAGCACCTGTTTTAAAATCTCAACATTGGCTGCCAATTAGTTTCCAGACGCAATACAAGGTGTTGGTCATAACCTTTAAAACCCTACATGGCTTGGTCTTGACTACCTGCAGGAGCACGTTCTTCCACACAATCTATGCGGCACACTAAGGTCTTCCGGGAAAAATCTTCTGCAGCCTAAAAAATCTAGATTGGCTGCAGTAACCCAGAGGGCCTTCTCGACTGCTGTCCCTAGGTTATGGAATGATCTGCCGGAGGAGATCCATCACATCGCCACCTTAAGAGCCTTTAAAACGGCACTTAAGATGGATCTCTTCCGACAGGCCTTCCCAGAATAGCTCTCTCCCGCTGTGTATTTGCTTTTTTTTTTTTTTTGCAACTTCTATATTATTGTTTCTTACTGTATTCTTTTATTTTTATGCTTGTAACCTGCTTTGATTCCCTTTGGAAATAGGTGGGCTAGAAATAACAACAACAACAACAACAACAACAACAATAATGTGGTATTAGTTGCCGTCACGTGGAAGATCACATGGAATGGGGCCACACTGGTCATCTGCTTGTTACATCCATAGCAAAGGTAAATTCATGCCCATATCCACCTGCCATTTGCAGACTTGGTGGCTTTCTGACCCATTGTTCGTGGGTTACAAGACACAAACAATGATTCTGTTCATCTGATTTGCATCATTCTCCTCACATAAATTTGGACTGCTCTTCCCTTGCACCGTGTAGTTCTGACAATCTAATGTATGCCACCTACATTCTTCTGTATGTTTTGGATGTGGACAAAAATTAGGAAGCTATATTACTTCTGGAATCATCTGCTATGAAAGTCATTTTGGAAAGTAACAATCTGTCATGTTCTATTTTAAAATAATTAGAATTCATTGACAGTAGAACTCCTTCAAAATCCAAGACAACTGACAAAGCCAGTATTTGCCTCTTTAATGTGTTTAGCTGCCTGAAACCCTTCCTTAGGATGTCTTGTAAGAACTGCAGTACATGTTTAACTAACACTTCATTCCTCTGTAATCTTTTATTTGTGCACCATTTACCAAATGTTTTCCAACATTAACCTCGACCATTCGATTTCCAAGCTGCCAAACTGAGCTGCCAAATGAGAATTGGGATGTAGGATTGGACCTTGACTCAGTAGGTCTGGCTGATGTGACAACCTTTGCAGATGATCTACCGCCTTTCCTAGTAGAAGTGGAAACCACGGTCTGCAAAGCCAGTAGGGCACCCCCAAAACCACCGTTGCTCTTTCTATCCGAATCTTTCTTTTCTAACAGTCTGCATTCTTTGAACCGGTGGGAATGTGTAATGACAGCCTTTTCGGCAACGGACTGTCAGAGCCTTGTGCCCCTCTGCATCTCTGTTTCCATCTATGTAAAAATATCCTTTCAACTTTGTATTCTGCCCTATGGCAAAACAGTCCACTTTGAATGGATCCCACGTTTCCACAAGTTCGTGGAACACTTAATCTTTCAGTGTCCATTCTCCTGGATGCGATTAGTGTCAATTTAAGTAATCTGCCCTGACATTCAAAACACCTTTGAGGTATACACTATTATTGACTTTAAGTGTTTCTTAGCCCAATGAAATAGCTTGCCTGATTCCTTCACTAATAAATTCAAATGTAGTCCTCCCTGCTTCGTGGTGTATGACCTGACTGTTATGTTGTCCATCCATACTCAGGCATGGTTCCCCTGAATGTGCCTTGCAAAACCAATCAGGGCTAATCTTACATTTAATTCTAAAACATTGATGCAACTTTTGACAACTAGCGACTACGTGCCTTGCATCATGTAGTTGTGACAATGAACTTCCCATCGAAAAGGCTCCCATTTGTGGTCACCTGTGCATATTATGGGACCGCTAACTGAACTCCCCTGTCCAGGTTTGAGCTGTTTAGCCACCATTTTAACTGCTGAACCAGACAGTACATATTGTTCTTTTCTCCCTATAGTCTGATGGTATGGGACTAGTAGCCTCTTGAACCCGCGGCAATGATATCGTCCCCAAGGTACCAGCTGAGTCATCAGTCTCATAATCTTGGCCAGGTCCATCCTCCTTGCCTACACTAAGTGAGCTGTAGCTTGCTTCAACTTGTCTTTTCTCTCTTCTATTAGGGCCAGAAACCCTGTATTTTTCTGTGCTCCTAGACACTGTGCTTATTGATACTGTTGGCTGTAAATGACTTTTTTCATAATTTATCAAAAATCCATACTGCTCTAACGTCTAGATTGTAACTTTCAGGTCTCTCTGAAACTGTTCTGTTTTTCTTTTCACCAGTATGTTGTCCAGCTAGGGATACAATTGTATCCCCTTCTGTCTCAGAAGGCTATAATTGGAATTAGTACCTTTGTAAATAGGCTTGCTACTGATGCTAGCCCCAATGGGAGGGCCTTAAACTGATAGTGTGCCCCATGATATTGGAACCTGATAATTTTTTGTTGGATAGGGCCATGGTGTCTTTTATTGTTTGTAAGGTCTCCATCTTTAACTTCACATATCTGACGTAACCATTGAGATATATGAGATTAAAGATGAGATGGTAAGTGCCGTTGCTTTTTGGTACTATACAAAACACTAAATATACTCCTGAGTAACACTGATTTCCCGGTACTTCCTCTATTGTCATTATGGAGTTCTTCCTTTTCTGAAATGATCCTCCTCTATTTTGTGGTTTGGGGGAGGATGGGATTCCCCCCCCCCAAAAAAAATATTCTTGTTTCTGAAATTGTTCTCTTGGCCTATTCCATTGTTGCTTTTACCATCTGTAATCGGAAAATCTAGGTAATCCTCTTCCTCCTTGAAAGGAAGACAATCCTCCTTAAAAAGACTTCCTCTCTAATCTTTTATTTTGCATTTTTAGCATGATCTCTTTCTTACGTGTATTTTCCAATAGTGCTTTCTCTAGAGCCTCTTCTCCAAACAGTAATTCATCTTTAAATGGTACAAAGGCCAAATTATTCTGGGATTTCTGATCAGCCTCCCAGTGCAGTAACCACAAGGAACACCAAGCTTTAGCAGTTGCATTCATGCCCCTAGCCATGAATGCTACTGCATCATGTCCAGTATCAGCAATGTTTTTCAAAACTTTCTAATTCTTCCTAATGGCTTTTGCAAAGAACTCCTGTCTGCATTCTCATAGGCCTGCAGTTCCTGAATCCTGAACAGCTTGCAAAAACATGGATGTTGCCACTGATGTTCTCACAGCCAATGAAGAAACCTCATGGGCTTTACGCAAGACATTATCTGCCCGGTGTTCATCCACTTCTCAATACTGTGTCTCCTTCCATAGAACTATTGCCCCTGTGCTGCTATTGGACCATCAACTAAGAGGACTTTAAGGAACACTATTATCTTTCTTTTTCAAAGTAATATAGTTTATTAGAATATCCCTATAAGCATCTGGTATTTAATGGTGTACTCCACTCATTTTGAACCACATCTTTAATTCTGGTAATGGCATCTCAGCACCTTGGGGTACCCTTTTCCTTATTACTGAAGCCACCCTGTTCTGGGTATTTTTTTGTTTTGATCTCTCCATCCTGAGAGCTGTCCACCTTGTCTAAACCTAGTGTTCTCATTACCCTCTTCATCAAATGCTTCAAATCCTCTACATGGAAAAGTCTGTCTGATTCTAACTCTTGCCTATGATCCTGATCGGAGGAGTCATCCATATCCTCCTTTGTACCATATACAACCGCATCTTGCCATATTTCCTCTTCTGCTGCCATATCCACATTATTTAAATGTTTTTCTTCCCTCATACATTTTCTTGGTCTATTATTCTCATCTTTCCTAATCTGCACTTTCTATTTATTTCTACATTCTCGTCTTCCATTTCTTTTTTTTTATTCTGTATTCATCTCGTAATATTTCTCCTGACTTCATTTTCCATACAGACCTCATTCTGTTCCCTACATGTTTTGCAAGGTACTTCTGTCATTTGGTTTACATCTCTTTGTTATTACCTTGTAAATTCCCATCTTGTTCTCAGATCTATGTATCTGGCTCTAATCATGTTTCTAGATCCTGTTACTTTTCCACTGGATTCTCCCATGTCTACATTGCTCTGATATTGCTGGTTCTCATTCAGTATGGTGGGCACATCTTTATACATTTAGTAAGTCGGTACTCACTTCAGCCGTCAGCTAAGTTCAGAGCTGCTGTGTTTGCTGCCCTGTTTCCCTCCCCAACCCACGCTTTTCACAGCACTTTTTGTGGGGACTCTGAGCATGCTTGAAGGAGGAGCTCCATTCTGAGACAGCCCCTCCTCTCTGTTTGGAATCCGTGTTTCCAAACCGTTGGGAGATTTCGTCACCATGGCAATGGTTTTCTCTCATGGTACTCAATTTTTTACCTATTTTTGTCTTAATCTTATATTTTTCCTTATATTTCGCCTCAAGCTCTGTTTTTTTTTTAGCCTTGAGTTTTGCCTTTTTTCCTTTTACTGCAGCATTATCTGGCTTGCTAGCTATTTTAACTCTTTGGTATCACTCTCACTGGAAGAGATAGCCTTAGATTTCTTTTTTTTTCTTCCGTTTACTGCAACAGCTCTCTGGCTCACTTGCAATTTTAACTCTTTTGTATCATTCTCACTGGAAGTGACAAAGATTCTTTTTAAATCATCAATTTTATCCTCCTGAGAGACACGTGGGTTGGCGGCCATCTAAGAGATATTCTTCCCAATCTTGTTATTAGCGGCTCTCTGGCTCACTAGTGATTTTAACTCTCATGCCCAGATGGGTTGGCAGCCATCTGAGGGGCTCTGATTCCCCCCCCCCCCATCCTATTACTGACTGTTCTGACATTCTGGAGACCTTGTCCACGACTTATCCTTTATGTTACCGCCTGTTCCTTTTCCTCTCAACCTCTATCTGCCTTTAAATTTAAATTTTGTCTTTATTTGGCTGACAAGGAGAAACATGACTGGTTGGTAGGGGGACCTGGTGGTGCAGTGGTTAAATGCTGGTACTGCAGCTATTCACAGCCACAAGGTTGTGAATTTGATCCCAGGCAGGGCTCCAGGGTCCACTGAGCCTTGCATCCTTTTGTAGGTTTCTGGGAGGAATTTACTGCAACCTAAAAAAACTAGACTAACGGTAACCTTTCAGAGGACGTTGTTCGCTGCCAGATTATGGAACGCCTTGCTGGAAGAGATCTGTCAATTAACCAGCTTGGACAGCTTTAAAAAAGCTGTCAAGACGGATCTCTTCCGGCAGGCCTTCCCCGAATAGATTACTCCAACCTACTCTGTGCTCTCTCCTTTTTATGCATCCACTGTCGTCACCAGGAATACTGCTATTTTAATATCATGCTGTTATTTTAGCATTGTATTTAATTCTTTTAATGGGGGGGGGGGGGTCAACTATCATTATTGTTATTGTTATTGTTTTAATCCAGGCTTTGTTTTATTCAAATCTAATTTTACTCTATGTAAGCCGCCTTGATTGTCATGGCAGAAAGGCGGGATATAAGAATAAAGTTGTTGTTGTTGTTGTTATTATTATTATTGGTTGCTAAGTGCACTGATAACCAGTATAGAAATCTACTTGCTATTGGTATTGGTACCATAGGATATTTAAAGCTTGCTGATAGGGGCTGGAGCTTGGTTGTTAATTGTAAAAGAACATAGGCTCCTGCAGAACCATTGGCATGCAGGGAAAACCCAATTGCAGTGGATTGTTCCTCCATGCCATCCCGTGAATGTTGTATTTAGCCTTGGGTTCCATTTCCAAGACATCTTATTATGTACATATATGCAAATACAGGCATTCCAAAATCTAAAAAAAACTGAAATCCAAAATACTTCTGGTCCCAAGCACTTCAGATAAGGAAGACTCAACCTGTATTCATCAAATCTATATGTAACTCTCCTACCCAAAAATGGCATTCCAGGGAGGCTCATATTAACGTAACTCATATAAAAACAAATACAATTAAAACACATTTAAAAAAAGACAACATCTGGCCAGTTAAAATTCCTCTTAACACATCCAGTTTAAACACTGAAGGACTGTCCATATAAGGTTTTTGTTGTCAGTGGAAGGACAAAAGAGAGTAACACAGAAGGGAGTTCTAAAGGATGGGAGCAGCCACCAAGAAGGCCCTCCTTTCAGCAAAAAGTTTCCAAGTCTGCTGTTTTATCTGCCTGTTCTGGGTGGTAATATGACAAAACCCACTCTGTGTGGATTCCTCCTTTCACCATCCTGAGAAACTTAACAACAAACATGCACTGTGACATTTTGCATCTGACAATTTAACAGAAAAGAATGCACAGATCATTGTTTTTATGATACTAGGAAGAACACAAGACTTTAGGATTAACAGCAGCTTTACTGGGCACAGCTACAAACTCTTTATCCTCTACCAGCACACTCACTGGCCTTGTGGGTGGGGGATAATAAGGTGTATAGACTCACACATCTGGAGGACACCAGAGGAGGAAAGGCTAATCAACAGTAACTTGCATATTAAATAGTTTTTTGTGGGTTTTTCAGGGTATGAAGACACCAGAGGAGGGAAGGGTAACTTGCATATTAAATAGTTTTTTGTGGTTTTTTTGGGCTATGTGGCCATGTTCTGGAAGAATTTATTCCTGACGTTTCGCCTGAATCTGTGGCTGGTATCTTCACCTCTGATGATGATGATGATGATGACGACAACAACAACAACGACAATAATAGATGAATTCTTCCATAACATGGTCACATAGCCTGAAAAGCCCACAAAAAGCTATGGATACTGGCCACGAAAGCCTTTGACTTCATTATGTATATTAAAGTTTCTTATAATTTATAAAGGCAGGTTGCTTACCTGCAACTGTAGTTCTTTGAGTGGTCTTCTGCGAATTCACACAAATGGGTTATTCTATGCCTGTGCAGTAAACTTCAGAACCTACTGGAATCACTAGGGAAGACTTTTTGGTGGTAGGTCCGCCCACCCGTTATATAAACCCCTAGTGCAGGGGTCGGCAACCTACGGCCCGGGCCCCCGCGCTTACCGGCCCCCACCGCCCCCCGCCACTGCTGCTGCGAGTTTCGGCCGACGTACGGCCGTGACGCATTTGCGCGCGCGCACCGCCATTCCCCCCCCAGCCCACCGGAAGGGAGCTGTTCTGCGGACCGGCCCCTGCCTGAAAAAGGTTGCCTACCCCTGTCCTAGTGTTTCCACTCTTTCCCAGTTCTTTAAAGTACACTGCAAAGCAGCGGTCAAAGGAGTAAATAGAGCAGGACATGACTGAGGGGAGGATGGATGGGATTTGTGTGAATTTGCAGATGACACTCGAAGAACTACAGTTACAGATAAGCAACCTGTCTTTCTTCTTCGTTGTTTCTGCGAATCACACAAATGAGTTAGCCTGACAAGCTTTGGTCAGTGGATGAGAGAGTGTCATGAAATCAATTGTAAAGTTCAAACGATTTGTATTTATTGACAAAAAAACTGTAACTTGAAAGTGCATCTGTTTGTCATTTATCTTGGTTTCAAAAGCATATAAAACATGCAAAGCAATAAACTCTTAATGCAAACCAGAAAGCAACACTGCCCTCCCAAAACCTGTGACCTGTCTGGCCCTGGTGTCCAGCCTGTAATGTTTGATAAAGGTCAATGGCTAGGACCAGACAGCAGCCTTGCAAACATCCTCCAATGCAATGCCACTTAAAAATACTGAAGGTGCTGCTATTGCCCTGGTGGGATGGGTCCAGATTCGGGCTCAGGGTGTCTTTTCACAAAGTTCGTAACCAAGGTGAATAGTGGCTGTTACCTATTTCAAGACTCTCTGAGGGGTAACAGGGAGTCTCAGTTTTGGATCCGAGTAGCAAAGGAATAATCTCTCGGATTGCCTCAAACCCGATGTTCTGTTTATATAAAAGGTGAGCGTGTGTTGGACATCGAGAGAATGGAGGAGGTGCTCAGTATCATTAGTGGGATTCAGGGCCAAAGTAGGTAGCACAATGTCCTGATTGATGTGGAAAGAGGAGACAACTTTAGGCATGAACGAAATGTCCAGTCTCAAGATTACCTTGTCCTTATAAAAGTTCAAGTAAGGTTGGTCCATGTGTTACCATAAATTTCACTTGCCTTCCAGGCCGAGGTGACGGCAACTAGAAATGCTGTCTTCCAAGTCAGCAGTTTTAGTTCCGTAGTTGCTAAAGGTTCAAAGGGTTTAGTACAGAGCCTAGAGAGAACTAGGTCTAGGCTCCAGGCTGTTGGTACAGAAGTGGGAGGATGCAAATTATTGAATCCTTTAAGAATTTTTTTAACCAGGGTCTGTGAGGAAGGAGGGATGTCCTTCAAATTGATAATGGGCACAAATCGCCAAGACATAGCAACGTAGTGAGGAAAGGGACAGTCCTGCCTCGGCAAGAGAGGAAAGGAAGTCCAGGACCGCAGGAATTTCAACTTCAATGGGCAAGAAACTGATCCGGGTTAAAAAGGAAAGAAATTTAGCCCACTTCAGGGAGTAGGATCTTCATGTCGAAGGCTTATGGGCAACCAAAAGACCTTGCAAACTGAATCAGAGAGGTATGCTAGGTGCAGATTCTCCATTCCACCATGTGGAGGGTCTCGACATCTGGGTGTTGGACTCGACTGTTGTGGAGAGTGAGAAGGTTGGGTCGGGATGGAAGCTGAAGAAACTGGTTCCCAGAAGATGGAGCAGGAGGGCAAACCAGGGATGTCTTGGCCATCACAGGGTGATGAGGATAGCATTTGACTGGTCTGATATTAGCTTTGAGATCACTCTGGTGATGAGTGGAAATGAGGGGAAAACATACAATAGTTTCCTGGATCAGTGCAAGAGGAAAGCGTTCCCTTTGGATCCTTGAACAGAACTGGTAGCATTGGTAGTTTTGATGGTAGGTGAAAAGGTTGACCTCAGGGTTGCCCCAGCAGGTGAAAAGGGAGTTCACAACCTGCAGGTGGAGCATCCATTCACGGAAGAGTCTGGCGACTTGCTCAATTTGTCCGCTAGTCATTTGCCTCCCCAGGAAGGTGGATATCCTTCAACTGGATGTTCCCTATGACGCACCAGTCCCAGATTCAAATGGTCAGATTGAGCAGGGTTCGAGAATTGGTACCATCTTGTTTGTTTAAATAGTATATCATGGTGGCATTGTCCATGAGGACAACTCAATCCCAAATCAGCTGCTCGAAGGCCTTCAGGGTTTTGTCTACTGCTAAAATTTCCAGAACACCGATATGGAGGGGCTGTTGTTCTTTTGACCACTTTCCCTTTATGGAAAGGCCCTTGGAGGGGGCACCCCAACCCGTCTGTGGTGAGAATGACGTGTGGTTGAGGCAGAAATGGCATCCTGGTGCAGATGTTGCATGGGTCCAGCCATCAATGTAAACCTTTGGCAATGAGTCTCAAAACTGTAAGCCACTTTCAAGGGTGGTCATGTATGGGGTTGAAGACTGAAAGAAACCACACCTGGAAGTGTCAGAAGCGGAGGCAGGCCCATAGTGTGATGTAGGTCATTGAGGCCAAGTGGCTGAGAGCTATTTGAGCCATTTGGGCCCACATGCGTCTGATGGCAAGGCAGGCAGGGACTGATGATTTGAGGTTGATAAATCTGTCCTCTGGAAGATAAGCCCTTGTAGAGGTTGAGTCCAGGAAAGTGCCTATACGGTGGATGTGATGAGATGGAGACAGAATTGATTTTTCCTGATTGACCACGAGCCCAAGGGAGTTAAGTAGGGAGAGGGTGAAGCCTACTTGTTGTCACAGGGTGTCTAGGGATAGGGTAACAAACAGCCAGTCATCCAGGTATGGAAAGATGGAGATTTTTTTGTTTTCTCATGTAGGCTGTCACTACCACCATGCATTTGGTGAAAACCCTTGGGAGCCGTGGAAAGACCGAAGGTCAATACATGGAATTGAAAACAGTCTGAGCCAACAGAAAAGGCATGGAATCTGCGGAGATCTTCTCGGATTTCTATGTGGAAATAAGTATCCTTGAGATCAATCGTTGCATACCAGTCCCCTTTCTGCAACAGTGGAAGAATGGAGGAAAGGATTACCATTCGGAACCGTTTATTAAGATGACAAAGGTCAAGTATAAGACATAGACCACCACCCTTCTTTGAGCACACCTCGTCAAGTAGGGTGGGGAGGAAAACACCTGTCAGGGGAAGGCTGTCAAGGGAAAAGCCCCACCAGACAATTTTTAGGACCCATGAGTCAGTTGTTTCTACCAGTAACCTGGTAGAAAAGGGCTACTCTATTCCCAAATGGAGTGTGCTGAAAAACTTCAGTCTTTTCTTGGAGTGGTCCGCATCCTTCCTATGGAAGGATTGCTTGTACTTGTTCTGAGGCTTAGAGCACCTACCCAAAGTAGAGGATTAGGACGGATAGTGTGGTTGGTTGTGATCAGAATGTTGGAAAGGCTTATATTAGCCCTGGGAATAGGAAGACCTCTGCCAATTTGATCTGCGCCGCTGGTTGGGGCGGTAGTTGAAGATGGACATACCGTATCTCTTTGCTGTGATCCTCATCTTGTTTTTGAAGTCATGTTTTTCATCTGTCTCTTTGTTGAAAAGACCTGATGCATTGAAGCCACTCTGGTATGATGAGTCAGGTCAGACGCCCAAAGCCAGGCATGTCTTCTAAGGGCAATGGAGCCAGCTAGCATTTTGGCAGCACAATCAACTGAGTGGTGCGCTGAGGTGATTTGTTGTGCACCTAGTGAGTGCGCCTCTGAGTGAAGAGCCACAGCCAGTTGACATTTATCCTAAGGGAGGTCTTCATAAAGGGGGAGTGTATGTTCCCAAAGGTATTTTTGATAGGCTCCCACACATGTAGAGTAGTTTGCAACCTTTAGGTCAAGGATGGCGGCCACACAGATTTTTCTTGCTAGGGTGACAAGTTTCTGCCTCTCTTTGTCCATAGGGGCCATTGAAGTTTTCGGAGTGTAGTTTAGTTTCAAGGCCTCGACTATGGCAGAGTTGGGCCAGAGATGTTCAAATAGTCATGTTTCTTCAGAAGGAGAGATGCGGTACAGGTTTTCTATCTTTTTGGTAGTTTGAGGCATAGAGGCAGGCGAGGTCCACAAATGTCTGGAGATCTCGGTTATGGAAGGGAGAAAGAAAACAGAAGTCAGGGTAGGGTCCCATGGACCCATTCCTCAACTGCATCCAAGGCCTCAGAATCTGTGTGTTGAACTTCAATTTTAAAGGCATTGCCCATTCAGATGACTTGTTCAGCAAAGGATTTTATATCATCTGTCGGCGAGGCTAACTCGTCAATGGTCAAAGCATGAGGAGTGAATGGAAATGGCCCTGGTCAGAGAAATCCAAACCAGACTCTGCTGAAGCATCCAAAGTATCAGTAGGAATCCTTGGCAGAGGCTTGTATTTTGGGTGTGCAGGACAGGCGCCACTTGGATTCCTAGGCAGGTCTTCACAATCCCGAGGAGTATGACGCCCAGGAGTTAAATTGGATGAGCGTTCACAGCCAGTTGGTTGGTCCTAAGGGGCAGGCTGATCTCGGGAGGCTGATCAATCCCGAGAAGCTGGTCAGGTCTGAGATGATGGTGACGTGAAGGAATGGTCTTGGGAGGTTAATTGGTCCCGAAAAGCAGTTTGGTCCTGAGAAATTGGTCAGGACAAAGATGACAGAGTGGTGAAGGCACAATCTGGGAGGGTGGCAGAGTGATAGTCTGTAAGATGGAAACCATACACACATCTCCCATCTTGTACTTCTTGGGGGTCCAAGAGCATATAGTAACCCCTTTGTGTTCATCACAGACTAGATCCCATAACATGAGATTGAAGTAATCAGGGTCCTCCTCATTGTACTGGTCAAGGGCCTCATGAAGTGAAGCAGAGGCGCTCTCGAGACTGGGGCACCTGCAGACCTTCAAAAGGACATGGTATAAACTCCTTGGGAGAGGAGTTGCAGAGCAATCCCTCAGATAAGACAATGGCTTTGGATTGGAGTTGGACCCGAGCACAGGCTGGGGATCAAGGGCCGATGGAGTAAAATCAGTCAGGCGAGAGGAGCACTCAAGGTGGTCCTTACGAGCAGATCCATCTGCTTTAGGATGGCCAGAACAGAGGTTGATCCCTTCTTGATATCATGGGAAGAGGTCAAAGCATGAGCCATTTTATTTTTCTTCCTCAAAGCCTTCCTATTAGAGCCCTTGATGGTGGTGTCATTGTCAGGGCCTTTAGAGGTGGATTTATGCCACTTCCCCTTGGGGGCCTCTGCAGATTTCTTGTGTTTAGAGGACAAAGGATCGTCATCCAGGCCTCTGGAATGATGTTTGTGTTTCTCCGAGCACTTACGTCTGTCCTCAGCCTTAGGGGATTTCCCCCCAGATTTAGATCTATCGTCAGCCCAGGGGGTTTCTTCCCACAATTTAGAGCCTTTATCGGGCTGCTCAGAGGCAGAGGCTGTGGAAGATGGCTTTTTTTGATGTAGAAGCAGGGCCCAATATTTGGGAGTACAGGAGAGGCCTGCAGCGAATCTCCTGATTTTTGTGGGCCTGAGTGTAAAGGTTCTACGGTGTGAGCAGGCTGACACATTATGTCCTTCTCTCAGACATAGGAGGCATTTCGAATGACCGTCTTGACCAGGGATCTTTCTCACGCATCCGCACATTTTTTAAAATAAGTTGCCATTGCGCCGGGGAGCCCAGACTGAAGAGTCTGGGTAGACATGGTCCCAAGGGTATACAAGAGTAAAACAGTCAAATCAGAAAGACAAACAAGGTCCAAGACAAGCTGAGGTCAAGCCGAAAAAGAGAAAAGGAGAATGGAGTGATTCCAAGCGACACGTTCCTTGAAGCTGCTAACGCGGCGGACAAAAGGAACTGAGAAAGAGCGGGAACACTAAGAGGTTTATACACCAGGTTCGTGGAGCTACTGCCCAAAATTCTTCCCTAGCGATTCCAGTAGGTTCTAAAATTTACTGTGCAGATGGATAATAATCCATTTGTGTGATTTGCAGAGACCACAAAAAAGAGCTGAATTTCTTCATGTAGAATTAAAGTTCCTTATATATAAATTACATTTCCTTACATAGGATTAAACAGAAACAAAAAGTGCAAAAGTGGAATCCAGCGTACACAACTGTTCACAAGGTTTCATTTGTTCATAATAAGCTCTGTAACTTATTCATTTTATTTACGCTCTGTAAATAAGTAACTGGTAGTTTTGCTATTTCATATTCCCACATTTTGGTAATCCATTTGTCTAAGATAAGGAGTAGAAACTGTGTGGCCCTCCCTATGTTGAAAGACTGCAATTCCCAGCATTCCTCAATACTCACTATGCTGGCTAAGGATACTGGGAGCAGAAGTTTAACACCACCGCTGGTCTGAACTTAAGATATGTTTTGCTTGCTTCCAACATCTGACATACAATGAACAAGCAGCAGTTACCACTGTTTGCCAGTTCATTATGATCTCTTTTGCATTTTAGTGTTAATGAATGTTAACAGAAATAATGGTAGAACTAGTTTTACCAGATATCCCAAAATACCTGCAATAAGCTTCCTCACTTTATTTCAATTTGGGGGCGTCGGAAGACAGGATGACGTGAGGTAAGAAATTTTACATTCTGACCAATATTAGAACAGGTCTATCTTGTACTGCAATCCTGCTGAACTGTAATGGGAGTTCACAGCTACTCATTCTTCTTTCCCCAACCAGCTGTTGCATTCACTGCATTTACGTCTTTTCATCACAATTATGCTTTGTAATACTCAGAGAATGAGACAGGGATAAAACTTTCCTAACTGCCTTATGATTACTTCTAGCTGTGTTTCTTTGTTCATTAGGGATTCAGCCTCTTTAGGTACAAAAATAAGCCATACATCCCATTCCTACCAAATTATCCTAAGTGGTTAATATCAGGCAACCTTTCTGAGAATGTTCCAGTCCTGTTAAAGATTTTAGTTCTAGGAGGAAATCAATCAGTTAAATGAAACCATGCTTGCTGCCCCAACTCGAACCATTATACCACTTTGAGACAGTGATTGTAAAACACTTTAAGAAATGTTTGTACTAAACTGACATTGGAAAAACCCACACAGGTGAAACTGTGAAGATCAAATAAGTTGAATTGGGTGGGGTGGGAGGACACTTTTATTAAAATGTCAAGCACACAGGTACCTGGGAACACATGAAGCAGTTGTGCACTGAGCAAGACCATTAATCCATTTTCATAGTCTACATCAGTGCTACTCAAAGTGGTGGTCTGTGAACTGGTGCTGGCCTGTGAGCCATCAAGCTGCTGGTCCCTGGCAAGTTTCCAGATAAGAAAGAAAAAACATGGTGCCAGGCTCTGGCACATGGGGTGGGGGCGGGGGGGCATGCTGATTCTCCATACCCTGAGAAGCACAGGTGGGCAAAGTATTTCCCATCTAGATGGTGTTAGACTGGAAATTCCAGTGTCCCTCAGAATTAGCCACAGTGACTAGGGAGGTTTCACAACAACACCATTTGGAAGAGAACACTTGGCCTGCCTCTGCCTCTAGTAACTTGCAAGGAGCCTCTCCCAGACTTACTTGGAAACATAGGGAAATGAACCTGATAACTTCTGCCATGCTGAGCTACACTCCTTCCTTTAAAAACACAACACAGGAAACTATCTTGTAGCAAGAAAGCTCCTGTTGTCCATCTAGTTCATAAGTGGGACTGGCAGACTTTTTCAGGCAGGAAGCTGGAAACTCCTTAGCGAGACAATCATGGGGTGGAGGTGGGGTGAGAAGACATCTTTACAAAGGGAACGTTGATCTCCTGACAAAGTAATGCTTCCTGACCTGGGTGAGCTGTGAGTCCATCATCTGCGAGGCTCCCATGCCGGGCGCTTGGCTGAGCTGGCCTTCATAAACCAGGGCCTGACTTCCATTCACTGGCTGGTAAGGGGATCCAGATTGCGTTTTCACCATCTCCAAAGGCTGCATGCCCGGGAAAGCAGAATAGGGGGGCTTCAGGGTGGTGCCTCCTGTCAGGACTACCGTGTTGGGTTGCGACAGGCTGGGATGCATGTAGACCTGAGATCTGTAAGGGATGGGGAGGGGGGTGGGAAAGGCAACCAATTGGGAACTTAACTTCAATATGGTGGTTTTATTCCAGGGACAAACATCCTTTACAGCAAAAAATGGAAATCAAAACCATAGTATCTCCGGAGTGAAAACTGGTGTGACAGTGGGCTAATCTGACTGACAAAAAAACCAAACAAAAAAACTGCATCTGGCCTGGGCTGTTCAAGATTCTCTTTGGATAGGGAAGTTTCACCTCACACTGGAAGTGGTGGGGGAAGGTGGGATAATCACTTTACAAAGAAAAGTAGATAGTCAAGCTGGTGACCTCCTAGAACAGTAAGTCCCATCATTTCCAGCCAATATGGGGGCCTTCGTGGACCCCATCATTCCCATTTCAGCTCTAGGGCAGACACAGTAGATTAACAAAAACAGGCCAACAACTCAGACTGCCTCTTGTACTCAGGTTGTGTACATTAAACGCACATGCTAAATTCACATGAAGATAACTCTGAATTCTTGATAATCATAGCTTATGGTTCACAAATTACATGTCAGGAACCACATGTTTTCATTGCTTGTTGGTTTCTACTGCCAAGCAAAGCAGCCACGTTAACTTACTAGGTAGCCAGCACTTAGGATCACTGACTTAGAAGGACTATCAAGTCCAACTTCCACAGGTAAGGCTCTCCTAAGAGACAACCATCAGATCTCTGCTTAAATACCTCCAAAGAAAGATTTCACCCTGTTCCTAGGCAATCCATTCCACTGTCAAACATCTCTTATTTTCAATAAATTATTTCTACCTTATAGGTGGGGAGCTCCACCTATAATTTGAATCCATTGGTTCATGGACTAGTTTCTGGAGCAGCAAAGAAGAAGCTTGGTTCATCCTCTACATGACATCCCTTCAAATATTTAAAAATGACTGACATGTTACCTCTCAACATAGACTTTTCAAAGATAAATATGCCAAGTTCCATAAGCCATTCCTATCTTAGTTTCTAAAGGGACTAACATTTCATTCAACCATGGATTTGTTTCATACAGTATGGGCCTGAAATACAACCTAGAATTTATTTTTGTTTAGAATTCCAGGTTTGTTTGGGAGCAGCAAGCCAGAAGTCCCAAGTGAGATGGCATGGAAGCTTCTGACTCCTGGTTACTTTGCTGGTCTCAGTAGCAAGAAAAGCAAAATGGGACGGAATTGATGATGCTGAGGAACTATCAGATGGGATTCTGGTTTATTATTTCACATCTTAAGTTGAACATGGCCCAGCAATGTGATGCCGAAGCAAAGAAGGCAATATTTTAGCCCACAATGACAGAACTGTAGTTTCGAAAACAAGGGAAGTAACAGTCCCACTATATTCTGCACTAGTCAGGCCTCATTTGGAGTACTGTGTTCCATTTTGAGTGACTTATTTTAAGACAAGATGAACTTACCCTTTAAATACCTCAAAGGGCGTCACACAAGAGGAGGGTACATGTTTGTTTTCTGCTGCCTCAGAGTGTAGGATCAGGTCAAAAGTGGACAGATTTCAATTGAACATTAGAAGGAACTTCTTAATTGTGGTTCAGCAATGGAACCAACTGCCTAGAGAAGTGGTAGGCTTTCCTCCTCTGGATGGCTTCAAAAAGAAGCTGGACAGCTGCCTTCTAGGGATGCTCTAGCTGGAGTTCCTGCACTGAGTGGAAGGCTGAACATGATGCCTATGGGTTCCCTTCCAACTCTAGGCTTCTATGTGAGCATATTTTCCTGTCCTGCGTTTATTTTGTTGGGATACAAATGGAAGGTCTATTGCTGGATGACAGAGGGAGGGGGTGGGGATGAACTGAAAAGTTACCTGAAGGGCTGAATGGAACTGTAGATCTCTTGGGATTGTGAGACAGGGAGACCACCCCTCAGCCCAAGCTGGGCTTGAGCTTGCAGTGACGTGTGGAGGGAGAGAGGAATTTGCTGAGCAGCCTGTAGAGAGGGAGAAAAACCCAAGGTGAAATTGATACACCTAGAGAGAGCAGCCACCTCTACCTCTGCTAGAGCATTGTGAGGAAAACCAGAAGACCATCAGTTAGGAAATTCCACAGATGATGTCCTGAAAATTTTGAGTGATATTTTTCAGGTTTTCTTGGAATTATTTGGGATTTGGCTTCTGGATTAAAACAGGAGGTACCATCTAAAAGTAAACTTAGTTGAGTGTTCGAAAAAGAACATGCAGATCTTTTGAAGAGATCACCCATTACATTTCTACATGAGTCACTGACCTTAGGCATTTCCTGTGTAGCAAAAATAAATGAAGCCAATGCAGTGACTTACACAAAGACAGAACAGGAGCCTACTATCACCACCACCACCACCACCACCTTATATCCACCTTTCTCCCAATATAGGGAGACAAGGCGGCTAACAACAAATTTAAAATCATACAATTTAAAAAATAAGAAGCATTTAAAAAGTATAAATCTCTTTAGCCTATTCTAAACACAGGAGAATATAGATCAGGAATGACCAAATGACCCCCATACATCCAGCACATTGACACAACAGACTCCAGAGCAGTGGTTCATGCAGGTTTGCTGTAGGCACACTTTCCTTAGGATTATTACATGATTATTTTTTAAAAATAGCTGTCTGAAAGGCTAAATTTGTGTATTTTCTTCTGATGGCACTAGCATCCTTGCACCACTCCTCTCACCTCCTCCTTTGTGTCCCCCTTCCTCTGCTATTTACTAACAAAGATTCTGGTAGAGGATTTTAGTATTTTCATCATTATCTTCTTTGTAGAACTAGTTTGCAAAACCACTCTAAGTCATCCAAAGTGTAACAACGACAAAAAATAATCACTTCCAACGGATGACTGGATGTTGCAAGGTACAGAGAGTAGCAAAGAACAAATTCCAGGATTCACAGGTAAGCAATGATGATCCCAGATTCATACTCTGCAACTCTGACAATGGGATAATTTATTTTGTCTTTATTTTGTCCACTTTCCCAAATGTACAGCAGGAAAAGTTAAGAGTACAGGATTCTGCCAACATTCACCTGTGGGCATCTGTTGTGAGACAGTCAGGTAACCCACTGATACGAAAGCTGGCATTCAACAGTCATTGCATGGTATCACTCTCTCCAACCTGGTACCCTTTAGGAGTGTCCAACTGTAGTCCCATCAAGCCCAATGGGAGATGATGGACTATGCCAAGCTATCTGGGGGGTACCAGGTTGGTCAAGACTTGAAAAGAAGGGGGGGGCATGGAACCAGTGACTTGCCTGTTGGTAGCTCTGTTGCTGAGGTATCGTCTGGGGAACAAGGCGTGGCTGGCTTGTGAACACATGACCATCTAAATACAGGGGCGGGATGTGATTACCTAGAATCAGATCATTGGAAAGAAAGGGGAAAAGATTCAAGAAATTAATCTCAGATGACAGGTGGGGAGTTATGAAAACTTGCATCTGTGCACCATCACCTTTCTATCAGGTCCAGGGATTTCCCCCACCCCCCACATACACACTGAGCTCAAAAATCCTACTTCTGCACTCCTTTGTCACAACATTCCTAAATGCAAAGGGGAGTGGAAGTGGGTTAAAGGCAAAGGAATGGAGAACTAGGCTTTGGAAAGGGGCACCAAGCATGTATTGCATGCTGCCTTGAGTTTCCTTGAGGAAAAGGGGCAAGATAGGAACCTGCAGCCCACTCAGATTATTGTGGAACTCCCATGAGCCCCAGACAGATCAGAGATGATGGGAGTCATACTAGTTCAGCATTACTATGAAGGGTGCCACTTTCTTGCTCTTATAGCATATAACCCAACCTTCTATAATGTTAGGCCCTCTAGATGTTTTGATTACAACTCCCATTATCTTTGACATTTGCCATGTTGGGAATTGCAATCCACAACAGAGAGGAACCTTGGCTGGAGAAAGATGATATAGCTAATAAGAAAATAAAATAGCACAGAAGTTAGTGACCTGACCTTTAAAAAGTTTAGGTAGTTACTCATACAATTCTTCATTTATTTTACTACTACATTACATTTACATACATTTTAACATAAGGAAAATAATATTTTTTAAAAAACAAAGCACACTTTGTGGGAGCTGTATGCAAAATGAAAGGAAATAAAGAGGAGGTTAAGAAAGATTTCCTAGGACAGTACTTGCTAGCTGAAAAAAGTTACAAATAAGGTTCATGTGTTTCAGTGCAAGTAAACAACCATTCAGAATTTGAGTGAGGATGTCTAGAATAGGGGTGAGGATCATATGGCTCATCAAACACTCCTGGACTCTAACTCCCACCATTCCACCCATCATCCATGTCACCATGAGGGGATAGGAAATGGAGTCCAGAACACACAAAGGGCCACAAGTCCTCTGCCCCTCACCTAGAAAATAATTCAAATCAATAGGTGACCTTTTCAGTTCCTGTGAACATAGAAATCTGAAAGGCAGTATAGAATGGTTGATTTTAGGAAGAAGGAAGGTGCTGACAGAGATGCACCAATTTAAGCTCAGTTCTCCTCTGGAAGATATAGCCCAACACAGGGTTGGGTACCAAGCTGAAACGGCCCAACGACCAGCAAGGCAGCAGAAATGTCTAGCCTGGCAGCAGGCAGTGACCAGGTCTCTCAGCCACAGAATCTCTTCAAACACCCTTCTATGATTGTGCAGCAAAGGGCTCAGTAGGATCCATTGAGGACATCACAGAGACCAAGGGGCAGGTGAGGACAAGGCCCCACCCTGATCTGTCATAGCAGCACCTGAACCCAGCAACTGGCATCAGGGCTAGTTTGTGAGTGGAGGTCCAGCTGGAATCCCCATTTCCTCATTACATTCAGTAAACTGTCAGCCCTGTGGCACAGATGCAACTTCAGAATGCATGGCAAAGCCAGAGCCTAGACAAGTTATATTTTGGAGCCACACTTTCATGTGAATGCACATTAAACAGAGAACAATTTCATATGGTTGTATTTTTGAAATCCAGATGCCTTTCACTAAAGTTTACGCATAGGCCTTTCCCCCTTTGTTGTTGTGTGTATTCAAGTAATTTCCAACTTATGAAACCCAAAGGTGATCCTATCATGGGTTGTTTTTTGTTGTTGTTGTTTTGGCAAGATTTATCCAGAGGGAGTTTGTCATTGCTCTCCTCTGAGACTGAAAGTGTAACCTGCCCAAAGTTGGTTTCCATGGTTGAGCAGGAACTGAAAACCCGGCCTCCCAGAGACTTAGTCCAACGCTCAAACCGCTGCAACCTCTGATTGGGGAAGAGAAGGCAAGAGGTGCCTTGGCCCCTCCGAGACCCTTCACCTCTCCTATCGTCCCCTTTGGGCAGCCCATGGAGAGGATCGGGGAGAAGAAGGGTCTTCGGGGGGGTCATGGCATGTCCTGCCTTCGCCTCCCCGAGCTTTCCAATGAGAGATCAGGCAAGGAAAGGGAGAAGGAATGCCTGCATTAGTGGCCTTGACCATGTGAATAATTGAAACCACGAGTCTCAAGGCTGAGAATTTGAAGGCCAACTGTATAATCTTTCCATAATAAAAAAAAATACCTTTTTAAAGATAACATACTACACCTCCCAGTATCCATGAGCTACCACAATCAGTGCCATAATGGCTGGGATTCTAGGATTTGTAATCCAAACAGTAATCTTTTCCAAATTCTAGAAAACATATGATCTAGCATCCAATAACATGGGCATTTTTATTTTTTGCTTCATCAGGAAAAACTAAGGGCCTGAATAGATTGCTAGAAATAATCCAGCTTGAGACCACTTTAACTGTCTTGGCTCAATGCTAGGGAATCATGGAATCGTAGTTTTTTTCTGAGACATTCAGCCTTCTCTGTCAGAGAACTCTGGTGCCACAATCGACTACAGTTCCCATGATTCCCTAGCACTGAGCCAGAGCAGTTGAAGTGGTCTCAAGCTGGATTATTTCTGGCAGTCTGTTCAGGCCCTAAGTTTCTAGATCTCATGAGTTGCCAAGGGAAGGGAACATAAAGGAATGGTGGCACCTTCTCAAAAGTCAGAGGAGAGCAGATAGACTGGGGGGGGGGGGGGAGAAGAGAGATCAAATTTCAGCACTATCCCCAGCTAAGACTCTGTACCAGGAAACAGAGTCCCTTCAGAATCTTTCAGGAGAGAGCCATCCTCCTCCTAGGACAACAGCACAGGCTTTTCCTTTCCCTTTTCTGCCTTCTTTCCTTCCTACTGCTAAAGAGAAGTAGCAGCCCACCCAGGACAAAAAAGCAATCACCATACCTGGAATTGAAGCCGATGGTGCTACAGAGGCCACAGGCATGGCTGTGACACCACCAAAGGAGCTGTAGTTGACCCCATTTGAAGCCCCAACGCTGGAAGGGGGTTGGATGCCAGAGCCAGCGCCTCCAGGAGAGCTCTGTTCTGGCAGGCTGGGGGAGTTTTCCCAAGCTTTGCGTGCCGACTCCATCTGCAAAGTCAGGAAAGGGCAGGAGTTATGGGCTTCCACAGTTACTGATGGCTAACTAAAAGACAGCTTGCAAATTCCAAGCTATAGCCAGGCAGCTGCAGCCAGACATGATAATGATTGATGATGATATTGTGTTTGTATCCTGCCCTTCCCCAAACTTTTGGATTCAATCAGAATCATAGATTTGCAAGAGACCAAAAGGGACTTCCAGTACAACCCTCTGCCATGCAATATTTACTGTGTAAATCAAACCACTCCTGACAGATGGCCATCCAGCCTCAACTGAAAAATCTCCAAAGAAGTAAACTCCACCATTCTCCAAGGCAACACATTCCACTGTCAAAAAGCCGCAGAGCGGCTTCCTCCCAAAGTGGCAGTTGAAAGAAAATATTAGGCATGTATTGGATTTAATAGAACATTTTGAAGTTCATAATGAGAGGGAGGTCCCTCTGATATTCATCGATCTGGAAAAGGCCTTTGACAATATTCACTGGGATGGAAAAAATGAACATAGGCCAAAAAAATAAAGCAATATATACAACTCAAAAAGCGAGAATAATTATAAATGGAGAAAGATCTAAAACAATAAGCATTCAAAAGGGAATGTGTCAGGGGTGTCCTCTATCTCTGTTATTATTTATAATCATTTTAGAAATACTACTGAGAGACATAAGGCAAAATCAGAATATAAAAGGGATTAAAATAAAAGGAGAGGGATATAAAACACGAGCCTATGCTGATGATGTAGCGATTTCTTTAAGCGACCCACTGAACAATATACCTTATTTATTACTAGACCTAGAAAATTTTGAAAAAATAACCGGTCTGAAAACGAACAGAAAGAAAACAAAAATTCTAATAAAAAATATGAGAACTGAAAAAGGGCAAAAGCTAAGTGAACAGTCAGGGTTCATTCTGAGTTAAAAAGTTAAGTATTTAGGGGTAGTACTAACAAACAAAAATTCTTATCTTTTTGTTAACAATTACAAAAAACATGGTAACAAATAAAAATTTACAGAGGTGGAGAGAATTAAAAAATCTCCTTTTTAAGTAGAATCACCATGATAAAAATGAGTGTACTCCCTAAGATTCTGTTTCTATTTCAATCTCTCCCCATAATTAAGAATAAGGTGGCATTTAAATTAGTGAATTTATCTGGGATAAAAAAAGACCAGGGATCAGGCTGAAATATATGCAGGATAAAAAGACAGGAGGTTTATCTCTACAAAAGCTGAGGATTTACTATGAAGCGTGCTGCTTATTTGGGTTAAGGATTGGATGACTTTACAAAACAAAAGATTGTTAAAGCTGCAAGGGACAAACCTAAGATATGGGTGGCTCGCTTACATGTTCTCCAGTTTGGGCCTCCCCTCATGAGACATTATTTAGATCAGATTCTAGGGGGGGGAAGAACCCTGGATCAAATATAAAGATACTGTAATTAAGCAAGATGACTAACTTAAGATGATTCTTGAAAGATAGGAATAATTAATAATTGGTTTAACTATATGCAATTGAGGGAGAGGTTTACGATTGATAATTTAGAAAGATTGGAAGATATAAATTTGGAATTAGCCAATATTTTATTATCTAACAAAAAGGCACTGTTGTCCAGATTATATAAATACTTGTTGGAATTATACACAGAAAATGAAGCAGTAAAAGAAAATATGGTAAAATGGGCACGAAACATAGGTTATAATTTGGAAATGGAGCAATGGGAAAAAACATGAGGAAAGAGACTTAGGTTCAAAACACACTGGAGAAATAACCCAGCTTCAGACTGCTTTAACTGCCCTGACTCAGTGCTAGGGAAGCCTGGCAATTGTATTGTGCCCCCAGAGTGCTCTGATAGAGAAAGCTAAACTACAGTTCCCAGAATTCCCTAGCACTGAGCTAGGGCAGTTAAAGAGGTCTCGAAGTGGATTATTACTCCAGTGTGTTTTGGACCTAAGTTACACAAGATGTCAGGATTTGCATTATTACAAGGTATTTTACAGATGGTATCTGACGCCAGATAGGATCTGTAAAATCTGGTGGACGTGTCCAAAGGCCAAAAAATATTGGAATCAGATTAGATTAACAATTAACAAATTGTTATCTATAAAAATAAAACTGAAACCTGAAATCTTTCTATTGAATATGGTAGTTAAATCTAAAGAAAATAAATATGGTCGATTGTTATTTCATTTGATTATTGCAGCCAGGATGGTCTCTGTGAAATGGTGGAAAAACAACAACATCCCAGAAAATGAAGATTGGGAACTGAAAATCTATGAGATAATAGAAATTGATAAGATGACTAGAGGGTTACAAAATGCAGAAGTAAACAAATATCTAGATGTTTAGAAAGTAAAAAAAATTTTTGTCTAAAAAGTGGGGAGAAATTGCAATTATGAACTTTAAACAAGAATAAAATTAAAAAGTGATATATTTATAAGTTTTGGAGAAGGAACATGAGGGCATGTTTTTCATCTATTTGTTTAACTGCCTAGGATGGACAGGTTGCTTACCTGTAATGGTATTTCTTTGAACGGTCATCTGAGAATTCACACAAATGAGTTGTTCTGTGCTGTTCGGAACATTCCCAGAGCTATTAGAAGAGTTTTGGCAGCAGCTCTGCCCACTCTCCAACTGCCTTATTGGGCAGTTTCCCGCCTAAACCCTCAGATCCATGGACACCATAGCACCAGACCAGGATCTAAGAAGAGGCAGGGCATCACTCTGAGGGGAGGATGGGTGGGATTTGTGTGAATTCGCAGA
This sequence comes from Phrynosoma blainvillii, assembly GCA_026167975.1. Classification (NCBI taxonomy): domain Eukaryota; kingdom Metazoa; phylum Chordata; class Lepidosauria; order Squamata; family Phrynosomatidae; genus Phrynosoma; species Phrynosoma blainvillii. The sequence continues at coordinate 15,682,369 of JANUYF010000011.1, read as the reverse complement.
TGACCACTCGAAGAAATACTGTTACAGGTAAGCAACCTGTCCTTCTTCTCTGTGGTCTCTGTGAATCACACAAATGGGTTAGACTGACAAGCTTTGGTCAGTGGAGGAGGGAGTGCCATGCCACATAAGACGGCACATTGATCCAAACGTTGTTGTTGTTGTTGAAGTTTATGGCATTGACAGACAAAGCCTAGAAAGCTAAATAGTCTAGGGCTAAGTGCCCCCTTGGACACAGAATGTGAAATAGACCATCTGTGCTCAGCAATGAAAAGGCAGCAGAAAATAAGTGCCTGCACTACAAAGTGGGCAGTAGGACGTCTGAATAGTCCATTCATACAGAGAACCTAATGGCATCAAACTGGAGAAAGCTCCAGTAATAATTTCTGCAATAGTGGTGGACATCAGAGAGGAGGAATAGTACCTCATCTAGTCACAACAAAACACTGACAACAGGGAACAGTGAGAATACCAATTGTTGTGACCCACAAGACATGCTGTGTGTGAACGTAACGTTTCAAGCTATCAGCATGAAACATGCAGTTCTTGGTGAAAATGCCAGGGAAAATAACAGTAGCTGGTGTGATGATTAGAAGACTAGTCATAGCATTATAAAATAAAGGGACTCCACACTGTCAAGTAGAAGGAGATCCCTGCAGGAATGTTATCCTATCCCATGATGTCCTGCAGAGGTTGTATCAAGGATAATATGGCTTGGCAGAACAGTGAGAACTGATGAGCAACAGTATAGCAAGAGTGATATGGTGTCAACTGATCATGAATAGGTCATGAGAAGAATTTTAGAACAAGGGAGCTGGAATAGACCTTAAGAGCCACAAAGTCCAGCTCCTAGCCAGGTGTGAAACTCTTTATCGTATAGATCTGGGGTGCGTGATGAAGCATGAAGTACGCTGTGACAGGGCACAATAATGGGGGGAGCACAGGCTTCCCTGTACGGAGAGAACTCCCAGGACATTTGCAGAGTGCATAGTTAGCCTTGGCAGGATTGCAGGTGGAGGCCTGAAATATCACCACCTCACCAAAATGACACCTTGAGACCAGAGGTTCTGGAGAACCAAGATGTTATGACATCAGTCTGCCTGGAGAGATGGACAAGTATGCATGTCCCAAGATCATGAAGTGTCCACAGAGCACTTCTGTGAAATGGAGGCTCGAACTGGACGGATGTCCCCAGAGGGCGTTCCTGCCCAGAGTGGCAAATGGGAAAGAATTGACGCAGTACCCGTCTGAAATGAGGCCCAATGAGGCATTGAAATCAGGGGTTCGTATATGACAGGGGTAGGCAACCTTTCCCCTTTAAGGGCCGAGGGACTTCAGCTCCCAGAAGCCTCAGCCATGTTGGCCAATAGCCCCATGTTGGCCAATAGCTCCTGGGATTCTGGAGCTGAAGTCCCTCGGCCCTTAAAGGGGAAAGGTTGCCTACCCCTGGTATATGAGATGAGCTCAACCCAGTTGGAGACCAAACAGTTGTTTGCCACATGTTTCATGGATGTGAGCGGTACCACCAAGAACCCCTTGGAAGGGGTGTGTATATGGGGCATAGACCTGTATTCCTCATTACATATAGTGGCCCTTGGAAAGAAGACACCAACTATATTCACTGACACTTGTACAGGGGAAGTGAAAAACATTCCTCTGACACGGAGAGAACAAGTACATCCTGAAAGCCACTAATAGGGAGGAAACAAAAGCATTAAGGTCAATCTGAAAGGGGGGCGGTGACCACCCCAGTAACAGTTGGGGGGAACCTGGAATGGTAGTGGCCCTCAGTATGGGAGCATAATCATGTCTTCAATTTGGCAGTCTAAAGGAAATGATGGCATTGGTCCCAGTACAGGGGGACCAAGCACATCTCAGAATATATCTCCATCGGGCCTAGCTTGAACAAAAAGAAGGGCCCTCCCTCCACCCACCATCATCAAGGAAGAGAAGGCAGGCCATCTCCATCGTGTCTAGCCTGAACAAGAAGAAGGGCCCTCCCTCCATCCACCATCATTGAGGGAGAGAAAGTAGGCCATCTCCATCAGGCCTAGCCTGAACAAGAAGAAGGGCTCTCCCTCCATCCACTATCATCGAGGGAGAGAAGGCAGGCCATCTCCATTGGGCCTAGCCTGAACAAGAAGGGCCCTCCCTCCATCCACCATCATCGAGGGAGAGAAGGCAGGCCAGCTCCATCAGGCCTGGCCACAGTAAGAAGAAGGGCCCTCCCTCCAGTCCATCTGCCTTGGTCCAGGCTTTAGAGAGAGAGATGATCTGCTGGACATATTCCCCTTCCCCACCACCATTCCCTTCTCCTTTTGTGTCTTGTCTTTTTAGATTGTAAGCCTGAGGGCAGGGAAATGTCTAATTAACCATTTGTAAGCCACTCTGATAGCCTTTTGACTGAAGAGCAGGGTATAAATATATCATCATCATCATCATCATCATCATCATCATCATCATCATCATATCTGTATCAAGCGAGTGATAGAAGAATAATGTTTGGTTTTAGAGGATGAGCGATGGTACCAAAGACCCCAATGGGGGGAATAAGACAATTTCAATGATGCTGATACTGAATGCATAATGGTAGTGTCCCTAGGTATAGAGGGAGCAAACCAATAGTTGAATTTGATCCTCCAGTCCTATGGGTCTGGCGATGGTACTGACAGTCGGTATGAACAGAGAGTGATAAGTGGACGATTGTTCATATCAAAAGTGCACTGGTAGCACCTGTAAGGTTATGGGGAACAATTCGGGCATCAGATTTAATGTCTACATTAAGTGAAGTTTAGTTGCCTGCAAGGGTATCTGTAAGCCGTCAAGGGTATCTGTACATATTAGCATGTGAACAGAGACAAAAGCACATCCTCATAAGAATGTAACATGCGAATGGTGGTGTCCTCCTTCAGTATGGAGGGAGCACCACGTCCTCTTAATCAGCTATATAAGGACAGCCATGATATCAGGTCTTGGCATGGAGGCAAATTGGACGCTGCATATCTGGCCAATGACTCTGCCATTCCTCGCTATCGAGGGAGGGAGCCCAGCTCAAATTCAAACAAAATGGGAGGCAATTGCAGACTTCGGCATAGAGACAATAACCACAGCCTCGAATCCAGCTGTGTGTGTGCCAGGGTGACCATTGTTCAAAGCCGAACGAGTGTTTACTGGCAGCATCCCGAGGGACGAATTGCAGGAGCTGCAATGGGCCTCGAAAGGGAGGGACAAACATGGCTCCGAATTTGGCAAAGCGCTCACAAGTAGTGGCCCTCAGTATAGAGGGAAACGCTATGGTCCCGAATCAGGGAGAGTGTGAACCAGTATTGGACCTTAATCTAGAGGGAATAATCATGGTTCCAATCGACAGCTCAGGATAGAGGGAGCAACCACAGCCTCAAATCCAAACCAGCGTCAGCCATAATGGCCTTGAGAGGAGTTAATCGTGGCTTTGAAATCGACCAGGTTTTGTGAATGAGGAGCGTGCAGCAGTACCAATAACGGCCTCAGAAGCTGAAATGTCAGCTGCATCTGAATCCTCCTGTGCAGCTTAAGAATGGTACTGACGCTGGGCCCTTAATATTTATTCTCCCGAAGGAGTATCAGGGCAGATTGTGGCAACACTGTGATGCCAACCTGGCTACCACACAATGCTTGGGGAAGGCACCATATAAAACCACTTGTGGGCCAATCAGTTTGATCCCAGAGAGTCAGGGATTAACGAGCATCGAAGGCTAAAAGCCAATTGGTTTGACCTGGGAGAGTCAGGGACCAACAAGGATCGAAGTTGGCCTGTGAGTCAATCAGTATGACCCCAGAGAGTCAGGGAGTGATGAGGGTTGATATAGGACTGTAAGCCAATTGGTTTGATTCTGGAGAGTCAGGGACCAACAAGGATCGAAGTCGGGCTGCAAGCCAATCGATTTAACCCCAGAGAGTCAGGGATCAATGAGGGTCAATGCAGGACTCCAAGCCAATCGATTTGACCTCAGAAAGTCAGGAACTGACGAGGAGTAATGCAGGGCTCCAAACCAATCGGTTTGACCACAGGGAGTCAGGGACCGACAAGGATCCATGTAGGGTTCCAAGACAATCGGTTTGACCCCGGGGAGTCAGAGACTGATGAGGATTGAAGTTGGGCTGCAAGCCAATCAGTTTGACCCCAGAGAGTCAGGGACCAACGAGGATCGAGGTAGGGCTGGGAATGAGAAGTCAAGTAGATCCTTTCCCAATCGCCCACAAGCCTTAGACTGAGCTCATACAATAGAGCTGTTAACCTCGACTCTTCAGAAGGACGGGCCTTTGCAAAGTGCTACAGTGAGGCAAATGGCCATTCAATCAATTAGACTTGGAAATGTGGTGGGCTTTAGCCATGCGAACTAGAGGTCAGCGACCACATAAAAACATCTCCTCAGAAGCACGCTGGGCCTTAGCTGGGCACGAAAGCAGGGTGAGTGGCCATAAAAGACATTCTCTTCAGCATTAAAAACAGCCTTAGGGTCTTTGCCAAGCACGCCAGTGAGGTGGGTGACGCTTTAAATTTTTCCCCCTAGAAGTACAAGGGGGCTTTCCAAGCATGCCAGAGAGGCAGGCGATCATTTCAGAAAACAAATCGTCCTCAGGGTACAAAGGAGTTTTGCCAAGCACACTAGAGGCGAGCGGCCATTTTAGAATTTTTTTTACCTCAGCAGGCATTGAAATAAATTCACCTCAGATGTTAAATTCACATGTAAAAACACGATTCTTTCAAAAATCGCAGCACTCCTCTTAAAATATGAAAGACGATGTTAAGAAAATACCACCAAAACTCAGATTGATCTTGTCAAATGGAAATTTTAAAGTGTGACAGGAAAATGAATCTCTGAAGAGTTCCTTTAGATGATGCTGCAGTGACAGATAAAAGGAACTAAGGGTTTAGGTGGGAAAGCGGCCAGTAAGGCAGTTGGAGAGTGGGTGGAGCTACTAAGAAGGTTCCGAACAGTTCTGCACAGGCGCAGAATAACCCATTTGTGTGATTAGCAAAGACCATGAAGAAGAAATATTATTAAATATATTAAATTAAATTATTAAGATATTAAATTACAGGGGCTTTAGAAACAATATAAGTGCAAATACGAGCATGTAAATGTAAATAGCAACATAGGGAGGATGCAGACGGGCTGCCCTGGGAAGCAGAGGATGGGGCCGCTGCTACTACACGCAGCGGCCCCGATTCTCCCATTTGCCACCTCTAAAAGAGTGACAAAATGTCGGTCCTATTAGAGGTGGCAAAAGGCCGCCCCAAGACGGCGCATGGCTCTTCTCTGCCTCTTCCGTTGCAGCATGTGAAGATGCTGCGCCGGGAGGACGTCCTGATGCCACGCGCTGTGCACATGGCGTTAGGACGTCTTCGGGGAGGGGTTGGGGCGGCCGGCGTGCTGCTGCCCCTCCCTTTCTCTGCCTCCAACACGCTGCAAAGGTTTCATCTGCAGAGGCCCATAGTAATGTAAGATGAACCATGAATGTTTTTTGTCTTCAAACATGTTGGAAAAAGAGGTGAATAAGAAAATCTTAAGCAGGGACAAATATTCTGATGATGTAAGGGAAGGAAGTTGAGGTATGACAGAGATGTCAGAGAAGTTATATATTGGATATAATAAGTAAGGACTAATTTAAGAATTTGAATATAGATGATAGATGATTTAAAGAAGAGATTGGTAAGCGGATGTGTTTGTATAATTTCTTTTTCCCCTCTTATTCCTTTCTTTTATTTTCTATATTCTGTTTTGTATTGTTACTGTTGTTTGATCAATAATTGTTTGGTTTTGAAGTATGTATTTTACCAATAAAATTTATTTTTTTTAAAAAAAGGCTCTTTTCATCAGGAAGTTCCTCATAATGTTTAGGTGGAATCTCTTCTCCTGTAACTTGAATCCATTGCTCTGTGTCCCCCTCTCTGGAGCAGAAGAATATAAGCTTGGTCCATCCTTGATATGACATTCCTTCAAACATTTAAAGATAGCTATCCTGTCACCCCTTAACTTCTCTTCTCCAGATTAAATTCAAGGACACTTACAATTTAAAACAACTACAGTACAGTTAATAATAATAATAATAATAACAACAACAACAATAACAACAATAATAATAGTAATAATAATTTTTAATCAATTCATCTTAGACCAGTCTCTCTCTTTTCCTACTGCCTCTCATTTTGCCAGGCATTATCATAATTTTATCTCATGCTATCGCCTAAGTACATCATCTTAGTTTGATCATTTTGGCTTCTAGGGAGGCTTTATTTGCTCCAAGACTCATGCATGCATATATATATGCATGTAGGGTATATATAATACCCTACATATATACATGCATATTATATATATATATACATGCATATTATATATGCATGTATATATAATATATATATATATAGGGGAGCGCGCTGGCAGAAGCAAGACCGGGCGTTTGGCTGCAGGCACGCCCAGGAAGACCTTCCCCACTCCTCCCCAGAGCTGGGACTATAAAACTCCCCAGAAGAGCTCCTGTCTCTGGGGGCGCACCGGCAGAAGCAAGACCGGGCGTTTGGCTGCAGGCACGCCCAGGGAGACTTTCCCCACTCCTCCCAAGAGCTGGGACTATAAAACTCTCCAGAAGAGCTCCTGTCTTTGGGAGCGCGCCGGCAGAACAAAGACCAGGCGTTTGGCTGCAGGCACGCCCAGGGAGACCTTCTCTACTCCTCCCAAGAGCTGGGACTATAAAACTCCCCAGAAGACCTCCTGTCTTTGGGAGCGCGCCGGCCGAAGCAAGACCAGGCGTTTGGCTCTAGGCACGCCCAGGGAGACCTTCCCCACTCCTCCCAAGAGCTGGGACTATAAAGCTCCCCAGAAGAATTCCTGTCTTTGGGAGCGTGCCGGCAGAAGCAGGACTGGGCGTTTGGCCGTGGGCACACCCAGGGAGACCTATCTTCTTCCAAAAATTTTATTTTATTGGTAAGAGAGAGCTAGATTGTTAGATGATAATCAACTGATTATTGGGGTTCTGTGATATAGCTTTTAATCAATCCCTCCTCTCTGCTTCTAAATAGAAGGTGTGAACAGGTGTGATTCATAGTCCAATCTTGGGGCTATTTGAATTTTAACTTGTCAAAGTTTTTTTTTTAATATAAAACTTTTTAAAGGGTGTATTGTCAAAGTTTTTTTTAATATAAAACTTTTTAAAGGGTGTATTAGGTATATTAATTTTACTGTCTATATTGCCAAATATCTGATATTAAATCTATATAAATTTAAATCCTAGATAATCCCAAGAAAATCTTGATCATAATCGGGACCCTAATAAATACTGCCACTATTTAGAAATTATAAACATGAATAGAAAAGATAATATAACTTCAGAACATCTCTCACCTCCAGATCTTACTCTTAAAGAAAAAACTGTGCAATCTAAAATACCGTATTTTCCGGCGTATAAGATGACTTTTTGACCCTGGAAAAGGGTCTCAAAAGTCGGGGGTCGGGTAGAGAAGGAGGAGGATGAGAACGGGGAGTGGGGAGAGAAGGAGAAGGAAGCCAGGGACAGAAAGTGGGGTCTGAAAACGGAGAGAGAAGGGAGAACGAGTCCAAGGAAGAAAGAGGAGTCTGGAAACAGAGGGAGAAGGGAGAAAGGGGCCAAGGAAGAAAGAGAGGTCTGGAAACGGAGGGAAAAAGGGGCCAAGGAAGAAAGAGGGGTCTGAAAATGGAGGAAGAAAGGGGCCAAGGAAGAAAGAGGGGTCTGAAAACGGAGAGAGAAGGGAGAAAGAGTCCAAGGAAGAAAGAGGGGTCTGAAAACGAAGAGAGAAGGGAGAAAGAGTCCAAGGAAGAAAAAGGGGTCTGAAAATGAAGAGAGAAGGGAGAAAGAGTCCAAGGAAGAAAGAGGGGTCTGAAAACAGAGAGAGAAGGGAGAAAGAGTCCAAGGAAGAAAGAGGGGTCTGAAAACAGAGAGAGAAGGGAGAAAGAGTCCAAGGAAGAAAGAGGGGTCTGAAAACAGAGGGAAAAAGGGGCCAAGGAAGAAAGAGGGGTCTGAAAACGGAGGGAGAAAGGGGCCAAGGAAAAAAGAGAGGTCTGGAAATGGAGGGAGAAAGGGGCCAAGGAAGAAAGAGGGGTCTGGAAACGGAGGGAGAAAGGGGCCAAGGAAGAAAGAGGGGTCTGAAAATGGAGGGAGAAAGGGGCCAAGGAAGAAAGAGGGGTCTGGAAACGGAGGGAGAAAGGGGCCAAGGAAGAAAGAGGGGTCTGGAAACGGAGGGAGAAAGGGGCCAAGGAAGAAAGAGGGGTCTGAAAATGGAGGGAGAAAGGGGCTAAGGAAGAAAGAGGGGTCTGAAAACGGAGGGAGAAAGGGGCCAAGGAAGAAAGAGAGGTCTGCAAATGAAGAGAGAAGGAAAAAGGGGCCAAGGACAGAAAGAGGGGGATGAGGATGAAGGGAGAAAGAGAAGGAAGCCAGTTCTGTAGTATGGATGCAGCCTGAGTCTGCATTGAAGAAATAATGCAGTTTGACACCGCTCTAACTGCCATGGCTCCATCCTATGGACTTCTAGGATCTGCAGTTTTCTTTGTGGTACCAGAGCACTCTGACAGAAAAGGCTACCATAAGTATCTCACAAAACTGTACATCCCAGAATTCCATAGCCTTGAACCAGGGCATTTAAAGTGGTGTAAAACTGCTTTAATAAATTTCTGCAATGCAGATGCAGCCAAAGTTAATGTGTTGCTTGAGCATAGGTTCTTTAACAAATAATTCTGCACAATGAGAGATAGTACCCTTGAAGATTTATCTAAAGAAGACCCAAGTCCTTAACTTTGAGGTTATATGTGTATGTTGTGTGCCTTCAAATTGTTCCTGACTTATGGTGAACATAGGGTTTTCTTGGCAAGATCCGCTCAGAGGTGGTTTGTCATTGCCTTCCCCTGAGGCTGAGAGTGTGTGACTTGTCCAAGTTCACCCAGTGGGTTTCATGGCAGAGTGGGGAATCAAACCCAGGTCTCCAGAGTGGTAGTCCAACACTCAAACCACTACACCACACTGACTCATTCCCATGTACTACCTATGAAACAATTGCAGACTTTTTTGTTGTTCTTGTGTGCCTTCAAGTCCTTTCCAAGTTATGGTGACCCTAAAGCAACCTTATCATTGGGTTTTCTTGGCATGTTTCTTCAAATGGGGGTTGCCATTACCATTCTCTGAGGCTGAGAGTGTGTGACATGCCCAGAGTCACTTACTTGGCTGCACATTGTACATACCCCAGAAGGCATCACCTAGTAGTATATTGGCAGTCCTTCATGCCCAACACTTCCTCATTTACCCCCAAACATCTCATAGCTAGGAGATGGAAATAATTTTTAAAGCAGCATTTAAATCTGGACTATTTTTTAAAAAGCAAGGTCCAAAACACACTGCAGAAATAAATGCCAGGGAACATGGGAGCTGTAGTTTGTTGTGTTTATAAGTGACAATTTTCCTGCTAAGTACCTGCATGTCATAAGCATTTGAATTTAAATTACCATATTGAAATCAAATCTAATTTTTAAAAAAATTTATTTGGTGTGTGTTGGAAAGAGTCTTATACGGCGGGTATATCCCAAACTCTATATTTTAGCTGGAAAAGTTGGGGGTCGTCTTCTACGCCCAGTAGTCTTATATGCCGGAAAATGCGGTGACTCAGTTTTTTACAGACTGTGGACATAATTCCTCCCATACATTTTCCAAATTTAACACAGAGGTAAATGCCATGGAAGGCAAGGAAGTAAGATTACTATCTCCAGTACCTATTCTGGACTGGTCTTTAGACAAAATAGGCTCCTTAAAGCCTCTAGATAGGCTCTAGAGCAGGGGTAGGCAACCTTTTTGAGCCGGAGGCCGGGTTGCTGTCCCTCAAACAATTGGGGGCCGAAGCACCATAAATAAATAAATAAATATAAAAATATTTTTAAAAAAATAAAAAAAATATGCATGCACTCTCTCTCAGCCCCCCAAAAGCCATGGCAAAACCCCTGTGGAGATTTTGCCAAGAAAACCTCAAGAACAAGTAATAACAACAATAATCAATATCATCATGGCGGGCGGCAGCAGCGGTGGCAGGACCGGCCTGGGGCCGGTCCAAAGGCCTTGGGGGGCCGCATCCGGCCCCCCCAAGGCCTTAGGTTGCCTACCCCTGCTCTAGAGGTTCTAGAAAGCCTCTAGAGACTTTCTATACCAAATCTAGAAACTGAATTGGCTTTTTGCCGAAGGAAAAATAACATCCAAACCTATGGTAAGTGATAAGGTTTTTGAAACTGAAATGGAAATAGATTCAAGAAAGGACGCCTTGAGATCTGATAGTGCCCTTAGAAAAATTTCTGGACTCAACAACTCTAAAGAGGATATGGAAAACCCAAAATGGATTTCCATCCTCTTAGAAGAATTGACATCAGTCAAAAAATTTCTTACTGAATGTAACACTCTTCTTCCTACTTTAGTTGATTTACATCTTCAAACAACTTGTACTAATCAAAGAGAACAAAAGTTGGACAAGGAAAACGATAAAGACAAACACTCTTCGATAATAACTCCTATTTTAAAAACTGATAGGAACATTAGACACAAAACTGTAAAAGTCCAAAGAAGGGTCGTAAAAGAAAAAAACTTAAAGTCAGAATTGCCTACAGTTCCAAAAAAAACTTTGTAAAACAGGGGAAAGTACAATATTAAGAAATGATAGGACATTCGATGATGAAACCAAACCAAAAAAATCCGCTACAGCTCAAACATCTGAATTAATACAAACCTTATCAGACACTGAAAATTTTAATCCCGGAACTAACAGACAAATTGAGAATTTAATTACTTCTCAATCAAGAGAAAATCTCCCCCAAAATACTATTCCAAGTTCTTTAATAGCTCGACCAGCAGAAAGGGATTCAACATCTATAAGGCATCCCATAAGTAAAGTATGCCATGTAACAAAAGATACAAATTTTAAAAAGAAAAAGGGACATCAGTTAACCCTTAGCCAGCACCAACTTGTCTTATCAAATTTTCCTAAACCCTATGGTATATTACCACAGATTTGACGCAAATTCCACCGACTAGCTGTTTTAGAAAAAATCTGCCCAAATCAAATCACTGTAGATCAGGGGTAGGCAACCTTTCCTCTTTAAGGGCTGAGGGACTTCAGTTCCCAGAATCCCAGAAGCTACTGGCCAACATGGGACTATTGGCCAACATGGCTGAGGCTTCTGGGAGCTGAAGTCCCTCGGCCCTTAAAAGGGAAAGGTTGCCTACCCCTGCTGTAGATGGTATCATACAGGTTACTTATTTGTATTACAATACTCGCCGTGCCCGTGCTTTAATTACAAAGCAAAAGCAAAGCAGCTTCATTTATATACCGCTTTATACCACGCTATGGGGTGTCTAAACGGTTTACAACTGTGAATCTAAATTTGTCTCTTTAATTTGCAAATACAAACTTTTACTTCTACAGGAAGACATTTATGTAGCTAGATATTTTATTAATACAGCTTCTCCCCAACCATTAATAGTAAGTATACCATCTATAACTACTACCTCTCCAAGTAAAATACAAAATTTAACAGACAAAATAAATACTGAATCTGGGAATAGTGAACCAAATAAATTCAGCAGTGGAAAGGATTGCATACCCCTAATGCTACCTAATCACTTCACCTCTCTAACATTCCAATCACTAGAGAGGAAGAGGGGCTATTTGACTCTTTTGTGACCTTATCTCAGGGGTAGGCAACCTGTCCCCTTTAAGGGCCGAGGGACTTCAGCTCCCAGAATGCCAGGAGCTATTGGCCAACATGGGACTATTGGCCAACATGGCTGAGGCTTCTGGGAGCTGAAGTCCCTCGGCTCTTAAAGGGGACAGGTTGCCTACCCCTGCCTTTTCTCAACCTGCACAAACTGAAATTTTAAACAGACTAGAAAATTTAAAACAATATCTTTCAAATGTATACTCAGCAAAGGAGCCCTTGTAAAAGTGAGAAAAGATAATAGAAAGAAAATTGCAGCAGAAATAAATTCACCAACTTGGACTGAAATGAGATATCTGGAAAACTATGAGAACGGCCTATTACATCATAACAGGGCTCCCAAAAAAGAAACATCAAAAATAAAAGGTCCGGTAAGGTCAAATGTAAGTTACAACCATCCAACACTTGAAACTATTGAGGAAATTGATCTGGCCATCCCAGATGATCAAATAGTACCATTAGCTGTAAATCAATTAAACAATCACTCTTATACCGTGAGATTAAATACCTGACAACAAAAGGAAACGGAATTAAAAAGCTTAAAACTTCTGTCGTGGAATGTTATGGGTTGGGGAAGACACACTTGTGATCCTTCATTTGTAAACTATATATCCAAGTTTGATATAATATTAATTCAAGAAACATGGTTGAGAGAAAAGAGAACATTGAATGGATTTATAACAAGCACAGTTGATGCCTCTGTATTTCAGAAAGGGGGTCGACCTAGTGGTGGATTATCTATTCTGACCTCTACAAGCATCAAGCAAGTTTCCTTTTCTATCCCACCATTAGCAAACTTGGCTTCTTCTTTACTGGTTAAATTTAATGATACTTGGCTGCTAATAATAAATGTCTACCTCCCATACGCCAAAAACAAAAATTAAAAAATATATGGTCAAAATTAGAAACCTATATTATTAATGCATCAGCTTTACATCCTGAAGTTCTCTTAATATTAGCTGGAGACTTCAATGCGAGAATTGGCTCCAAAGAGGTAGACTTATATAAACATTTTCACCTTATCCAGCCTGAAACAGATTTAGGTCCAATCCTCCCCCATAGACAGTCAAAAGATAAAGGATTTAACTGGGCTGGCCTTTATCTTACAGAGTTATCTGATAAATTAAATTTAGCTATAATGAATGGTTCAACAGAAGGAGATATTGAAGGAGAATATACATTTGTGTCCAATCGTGGAGCTTCCACCATAGATTATTTTTTAATATCATATGAACTGCTCTCTGCAGCACCTAGATGTACAACAGAACACCGAGTTGAAAGTGACCACTTACCCGTTACCCTGACCCTAGAATGTGTTTCACAAGGAGATTTTGCAGAGCAGACTGTACCATCTGAGGGAAATTTGGAATTGAGACCTAGTGGTATCAAATGGTCCCCCAAGGTAGAAAGCAATTTAAAAACCATTCTAAATTCTGAAAAATGTCTTTCCTTACGTAGTTTGATATTGAAAATGGAATCCCCAAATGATATATTTGAACCTTTTCAGCAGTTAAGATCAACTATTAAAAATCTGTTAACCCGACCAACATGTTCCAAGATTCTTAATCAGACTAAAAAATCAAAAGCCTGGTTCGATCAAGATTGCATCAATATGAAGCAGATCTTGGTTGAAAAATATAAAATATATAGACAAGAAACCTACAAAAAATTCCATCTGAATGGTTTGATTTAAAGAAAAAATATAAGAAATTGATAAAAATAAAAAAGCGATAGCCCTTAAAAATTCATGGAATACTCTAATAACAGCAGTAAATAACAATGATACAATTACTTTTTGGAAAATTGTAAATAGTGGCTGGCCAAGGACATTAAACCTGACTTACACTATCCCTCTTAGTTGTTGGGAACAGTTTTATAGCAGGTTATATAATCAATCCAAATATAAACAAAAGTACTCCCCTATTGATATTAAAGAGCTTCCAATATGGTCACCTGTTTCTGAACAGGAAATAAAGAGTCTGATCACTAGAATCACCCCAGGTAAGGCACCAGGTAATGATAATATACCTTCAGAGGTGTTTAAAACTAGCATTGAATGGTGGACTCTTATTCTTGCATCCCTTTTCTCTGCTATAGATTATACTACACATATTCCTGAGGATTGGGGTCTTGCCATTATTGTGCCAATATACAAAAAAGGTGATAAAAGAGACCCCGCAAATTATCGACCCATCAGTCTTCTTAACATCATAAGCATTACACCTATTGGATAAGCTCCAAGAATGGCTTGAGGACAAAAAAATTATTAGGGAAGAACAAGCTGGCTTCAGAAAAAACCGTTCAGCTATTGATCATGCCTTAGTACTCAAACACCTATCTGAAAAATATGTTGTGTCAGCTAAAGGAACATTGCTTACGGCCTTTGTCGACTTTAAATCTGTGTTTGATCTTATATCAAGAGATAGATTGTGGAAAAAACTTGAGCTCACCAATACTGATAAACGGTTGTTAATATTAATTTGTAAACTGCACGAGAATTCCCAAGTGGTAATACGATGTAATAGTCGGGGCAATACAACAAGACCTATTTCCACACCAAATGGAGTTAGACAAGGTTGCATTCTCGCACCCACCCTTTTCAACATCTATATTAACTCCATGATATCAACCTTATCAGAAGTACATGCGCATCCCCCGACTTTGTCAAACAAGCCATTATCAATACTTGTCTATGCAGATGATGTTGTCTTAATGTCCATCACAAAAATAGGCTTAAATAGACTTTTGAGAGCCTTAACAACTTATTGTACAAAAGATGCGTTAAAAATCAACTATAACAAAACTAAAATAATGTTTTTTTCTAGAAGCCGCCTACGATACAATTGGACCCTTGATGGCAATATTATAGAACAGGTGTCCTCCTATAAATACTTGGGAATTATATTTCATTATAAGGGAACTACAAATTTACATCAGAAAAATGCTGTAATAAGCATTCAAAGAAGTATCAAAGCCTTATGCACTTTCTACTATAATAAGGGAGATCAATACACTCCTGCAGTCCTTCAAATTTTGTGAGTAAGATTCTAGCACAATTATTATATGGTTCTGAGATATGTATCTTCAATAAATTTACATCTTTTGAGGCAGTTCAAACAAAATTTCTAAGGACAATTTTAGGAATCCCAAATTGTGTTTCAAATTCTTCTCTTCGTTTGGAAGTAGGATTATTATCTGTTGAGGCGCGTGTATGGATACGCAAACTAAATCTGTGGCTCAAAATATTTTTTGTCCCGACTGGACTGGTACCCCTAATTCTAACAGACTCCTTCTTGTCCCCCTGGAAGAAATCGCTGACTATGAAACTCTCTTCTCTCGGACTTTCATCATCAGAAATAAATGCATTGGGGTACGATAAAGCAAAATCTGTAATTTCCCGATGCATTAAGGATATTGACTTTCAAACTCATATTGATCAGTCAACTTTGTATCCTATTAAGGAAACTAGTAGATCTGGCAAATGTGCTAAATATCTAGAGAATTTGCATGTTCCGAAGTTCAAGGGAGCTTTTATGTTAGCAAGGTTTAACATTTTACCTTCGGCAGTCTTAAAGGGATCCCCTATCAACAAAGATTCTGTCCTTGTGGTTCAGAAGAAGTTGAAAGTATCAATCATGTACTTTTTGGTTGTTCCCTGTATACAGGTATACGTGCCCTATATATAACACCAATTGTACTGCAGTATCCAGGCAGACAAATAGAATTTTATATAAACTACCTATTAGCAGATCAAAAGGAAGGTATAACACAAGCAGTTGCAAAAATTTTTTGCAGCTGCTATCATAAATCGGAAAAAGTATTTAAAACAGAAGTAATAAGTTTATATAAAAATTAAATTTGCATATAAAATTTGGCAAATTGGAATATCTGATAGCGAGGGGGTACGACTGGAGTTCACTATCAAATTACTTGATTAGGGACCAATACAATATAATTTTGGCCAATGTACTCTGTTTATTAAATTGTATTTTTAGTTTGAGCTAATATATTTTAAATATGATTAAATAAATAGTACTATATTACGGAATTACTTAAGATGTAAAAACAATCTACTCATTATGGTATTTGGAAGTCTGTCTAGCTCCATTAAGCATTTCTATTTAAAGCAAGATTTGCTCTACTTATTAATTTATCTTTGGAAAAATCCACTGTAGGCAACTGATGTGTTTTAAAAAATTGTATTTTGCTTTTTTTTAACAGTGCTGGCCAATTGGCTGTAATAAAGTTGTTGTTGTTGTTGTTGTTAAAACATATAGTTGAAAATGAGAAAAAGCAATTAAGAACTGCTCAATTTAAAATCTTATAAATCTGTTTTATAAAAAACGTTTTTTTCTTAAAGCTTGCCAGAATAAAAACGTTTTTGCCTGCTGAAAGAAGAATGGGAAAGAAAGTGCCATTTTGAGACTTTATGACTCTGAAAATATAGAATACAGAAGTGGCCCTCAGAGGGCTGTGGCTGCAGATGACCAGTTTTTTCCCCATGATACAGGAAACTCCATTCCTGTGCCTTTGAGCTTTCACTAAAAATACCATCACTCCATGTACTGCAAAAGCATTCATGCCCATTTCTTATGGGATCCAAGAGAAACCGGGCAACTGCTAAAGAAGGCAACCTGTTCCCATCTCTTGCTGTTCTGCTTGATTCCTTTCTTAACAGATTGATTTTAATGACAAGAGACCCACTTTTTGAACCTCATTGTTCAGATATTATGGCTTTGGCTCAGAGCTGCCATGGAAAAGAGCTAGTAGGTGCTACCTTATGCCTGCCATTCTGCTATCACCAAGCCTCCTCTGAACAAGCTAATACTTCTAAAAATGGCACACATGCAAAAATGGCAGTCTCAGATTTTGCCTGCTTCTCTATATGTCCTCTCTTTGTCTTTCCTCCCCTTTCTCATCCTCCAGCTCTACTCCTGCTAAACACAATGCTTACCTTAAGAGTGAGGTCTGCTGTAGGGTAAGACATGGGATTCAAGCCAATACATCGCTGGAGATGGTGATCCCTTCGGAGAACAGGGAGAGACTGAGCAAGCCCAGCCTGCAGAAACAAATATTTAAACAGTGTTTTACTTCAGGAATTTTTTATCTCAAACAAACAAACAAACAAACATAAGGTGGTGGATTATGCTTTGTAGGAAGCTTTTAAGACAGGTTGGATACTTCCTTGTGGGGTACTTAAGTCATGGATTTCTCTATGGTTTCAAGAAGTAGCCAACAGATTGCCAGGAGATGAATAATGCCAGTCCAACAAAATCCAGAGCTTGAAAAGGTTTTTTTTTTTTTTAATTAAAGCAATCCATTCTGTTACACATCACACAGTTTTAAAAGTAACCCATCGCCATTTCTCATTGCAATACTGAAAAAAATATCTGGTTCCTTATCAATTTTGGCACAGTGGTGTAAAATAGCCTTACTCTTAATTTTTTTATATTAACAGTTCATGGTCTGTACCACAATCTGCTCCTGGTCTTGTTTTTGCAAAGAGAATGGAGCTTCTCCATCTTTTGCTTCCAATTATGTAGTCTACATATATTGGCCACCAGGTGATGTCCATTCAGTCGATTTTCTCCTTTTTTCTTGATTCTAGGCCAAAATTTTCTACAATCTTTGATTCTGCTCCTTTACCTATTTTTGCATTCCACTTGCCTATGATTAACCAGATTTTGGAGTGTGATCAATTTCTTAGTGAACTCTGGCACAGAATCTTCTAATTTCTTCTTCTGCCTCTGTAACTAGAGCTTAAACTTGGATAATGGTTACATTGAAGGGTGTCCCCCTGATGTTTTATTGACAGATCAGGCAGACTTTGCCTTAAATCCTTTGACTGCTTTTGCTATAACTTTTCTCGCTATGCCACCATTTCTTCTTATCTTTTTATTTCTTGAATAAAATACTGTGTAATTATTGAACTCAACTGTCCCATTTTAACTCACTCACCCCAACTATTGCAATGTTTTTATGTTCCATGTCTAGCTTCTTGATTCATGCTTTTAATTTCATGTTCCTATAAGATGTGTTGTGCAGCTTTCAATTCTCCTTTCACATCTACAACTGAATGTCCTTTTCACTTGAGTCCAGTTGTTGTTGTTATAATACTTAGTGTCCTGCTCTTTCCCCAAAACTGGGACCCAGAGCAGCTCACAATATTAAAAGAACAATACAGTTGGCCCTCCTTATCCATGGATTCAAGCATCCACGGCTTGAAAACATTCAAAAAATTTATATAAAGGATACCATTTTGCTAAGCCATTATATTTAATGGGACTTGAGTATCCACGGATTTTGTTATCCGTGGAAGGTCCTGGAAACAAACCCCAGAGGATAACAAGGGCCCACTGTACAATTAAAAACATACAAAGTGATGCATTAAAATAGTATTAAATTATTACAATATTAAAATAGATTGCTCATTAAAAGAATAAAATAGAGTTAAAGAGATAAAAGCATTTAAAACAATATAACATTCCAGCAGGCCATCTAACATAGGCTGTATCCCTATTCCCTGATCTGCCTTCCAGCTGATCAAGAACAATTCTGCCTTCTCTTCCAAGTGTCAATTTGTTTGCCCTCATCCAGTCCATTACTTATGACAGACACAGCCTCCTTGGATTGGGGTGGGAAGGAGTATTAGAGTTGGGTGTCATCTGAATATTGATGGCACCACAATCAAAAAATCCAGACCACCTCTCCCAGCAGTTATATACATATATATATTAAATAGTATAGGGGACAACACAGAACCCTGAGGAACCCCACAGGCCAATGGTTAGTGCAGGGATAGGCAACCTTTCCCCTTTAAGGGCTGAGGGACTTCAGCTCCCAGAAGCCTCAGCCATGTTGTCCAATAGTCCCATGTTGTCCAATAGCTCCTGGGATTCTGGGAGCTGAAGTCCCTCGGCCCTTAAAGGGGAAAGGTTGCCTACCCCTGGGTTAGTGGGTCAAGCAGGAGTCCTCTAGCACCACCTTCTGGGTTCGCCACTCCAGGAAGGAATGAAGCCACTGTAAAACAGTGCCTTCAAGTCCCATCCCAGAGAGGCAGCTCAGAAGGATATCATGGTCAATTGTATTGAAAGCCACTGAGAGGTCCAAAAGAACTAACAGGGACACAATCTCTCTGTCCCGTTTCCTGCGTAGGTCATCTACCAAGGTGGCCAAGGCTGTGTTCCATATCCAGGCCTGAAACCAGATTGAAATGGGTCTAGATAATTCATTTCATCCAGAAATCCCTGGAGTTCGGAAGCCATCATACATTCCAATACCTTGCCCAAAAATAGTAGGTTGGACACTGGCCGATAATTATTCACTATAGTGGGAGATTTAGGGATGGCTTTTTCAACGAAGGCCTCAGAACTGCCTCCTTTTAGGCAAAATGGAACACTGCCTTGTTGTAGGGAAGCACTCACTGACCCTTTCACCCAGTTCCCCTCTTACCTTTTATTTATTTATTTATTTATACCCCGCTCTTCAGCCAAAAGGCTATCAGAGCGGCTTACAAATGGTTAATTAGACATTTCTAATTAACATTAATTAGACATGTTTAATCAGCCAAGAAGGACAAGGGTCTAAGCCACATGTGGTGGCTCTCATCTCTCCAAGGATCCTGTCTACATCATCAGGCTGCACAAAATGAAAAGCATCCATTAACAATGGACAAACAGGTGCCAAGGTTACATTCACTGGCACTGTATCAACTACAGCATCCAAGTTGGAGCGGATCTAAGCAATTTTATCTGCAAAGTGTCATGCAAATTCTTCACAGTGGGCTGCCGTGTGATCTGCATTTTCTATTTCAGAGTGTGTGTGGAAAAGACCCCTACTTGGAATGGCTTGCTGACTCCTTGCAGATGCAATACTGGCAGCAAAAAATAGTTTCTTTGCTGCCCACACTGCCACAGAGTACGCCTCCAAATAAGTTCTAGCCCATGTTTGGTCAGATTCACTTCGAGTTTCTGCCAACATCATTCTAGTCTCCATCTCACTTGCTTCATCACCGCCAACTCCCTGGAGAACCAAGGTGCTGGTTTGGCTCCACTCTGTAAGACAGGACACTCGGGAGGAATTGTGTCCACCACCCTGGCCATTTCCCCATTCCAAAGGTTGGCCAGAGCTTCAACAGAAATGCCTGCCGAGGTGACAGGAAACCCCTCCCCCAAGAGCCATCAGAAATCCATCCCTATCCATCAGCCTCCGGGGGTGGACCATCCTAATCAGTCCTCTACCCTTGCAAAAGTTTCAAGTCCCAGTGAGACTAAACCTGATCAGATAATGATTTGTCCATGAAAACGGAACTGCAGAGAGTTCCTCCACACCAAGATCACCCCACTCAGCACAGAAAACAAGGTCCAGTGTGCCCAGCAGTATGAGTAGGGCCAGATACTATTTTGGACAGATCCATGGTTGTCATGGAGGCCAGGAAGTCCTGAACAACTACTGAGAGGGTAGCCTCAGCATGGATGCTGAAGTCCCCCAACACTTGTAGTTGCTCCAACACCAACTCTGCAGCTACCCCAGCTAGCTCAGGAAGGGAGACTGTGGAGCAGCAGGGTGAACGGTACACCAACAGAAGGACAGGTTGCTTACCTGTAACTGTGTTTCTTAATGTGGTCATCTGTGATCTCATAGATATGGGTTGTAATGCACCTGCGCAGTGCTGGTCAGAATTTCCAAAGAGTACGATTGGTGCTTATTGGTGGTAGCCCTGCCCCTTTCAACCTCCCCATATAAGGCTACCTCACTTCCACGTCCTCAGCAGCAGGACTATGAAAGGAATAAAAGTGACATAAGAGGAGAGGAAGGACGGGGAGTTTGTGAGTTACAGATAAGCAACCTGTCCTTCTTTTTTCATGATCTCTGACTTACACATGTGGGAGATTAGCAAATTGTTACCTTGAGAAGTAGAGTAACAAACTGAAGGTTATTTAGTCAGAAGGGCTCCGTCCAATCTATACAGAAGGCCAGGGCCCTGCACATGTCAAGAGAGTGAAGAGACCTATCAAGGTCAGAAGATGGTTATTGCATGAAGGCAGGAAAATGGCATCTTGATTGAAGTGAAATTGGGAGACAACCTTAGGAAGAAAGGTAATGTCCGGGCGAAGGACTACCTTATATCTGTGGAATCTGATGTGTGGTAGGTCCTAGCAAAGGGCACAGAGTTTGCTGACCCTTCTGGCTGAAGTGATGGCCACCAGGAAGGTTGCTTTCCATGTGAGAAATCTGAGATTGGTGATGGCCAGTGGCTCGAAAGGAGCCTTGGAGATAAGAGCCAAGATGAGCTGCAGATTCCACAAGGGAGCAGGTGGAGTGACCAGTGGACAAAGTTTTGGTGACCTTTAAGGAAGGTCTTGATAATGGGGTGATCAAAACAGGAAGGTTCACCCTATAGTTAAAAATGTCAAAAAATGGCTGAGACGTAACACTTTATTGGGGAAAGTGAAAAGCCTTTCTCAGCCAGAGAAGAAAAAAAGTCCAAAACAAGCGAGATGGCAGTCGTATTTTGAGGTAGGGATTTCTGCTGTAAGAAGGTGGAGAGGGCCCTCCATTTATAGTCATAGGATCGGCCATGGATGGTCTATGGGCACTTGAAGGATTCGACTCACTGGTGACGAGAAGGAGGAAGGATCTTCCAAGCCACTAGGTTCAGTGTGATGAGACCCAGGTATCTCACTGCACCATGGTTGAGAGTGAGGAGATCTGGTCAATGAGGGAGACAAAGGAAGTTGTGTTGGGGCAGAAGCAGGAGTGGGGAGAACCATGCTTGTCTGGGCACAATGGGGTGATGAGAATGTATTGAGCCTTGTCCCAAATTAACATTGCAATTATTTTCGTTGTCAGAGGGAATGGGGTAAGGTTGAATGGACTTTCCAATTGAATAGGAAGGCATCTCCTAGGTTCCCATTCCTGGAGGGAGTCTGGAGTAGAAAAGGTTGCATTGGTGATTCAGTGGAGAAGCGAAGAGATCTATGGGCCTATACAGACTGCCAGAAATAATCCGGCTTGAGACCACTTTAACTGTCCTAGCTCAGTGCTAGGGAATATGGGAATTGCAGTTTTTTCTGAGACATTGAGCTTTCTCTGTCAGAGAGCTCTGGTGCCACAATAAACTACAGTTCCCATGACTCCTTAGCACTGAGCAAGGGTGGTTATAGTGGTCTCAAGCTGGATTATTTCTGGCAGTCTGTATAGGCCCTATATCCGGCAAGGCCCAGTGATGGAATGGGGGATTGAGGACCTTTAGGTGGGTCATCCACTTGTGAGAAGACCGAGGTGTCCTGCTGAGAGAGTGCAATCCAGTTGGATGTGCCTGGAAGGTACACCAGATCCAAAGAGTAAGCAAGTCTGAGAGGTGGAAAAGATCTTGTTCCACCTTGTTTGTTAATGTAATAGACCACTCTCATGTTGACCAATGTGATGAAAATGGAACAGTTTTTAATGACGTATTTGAAGGTTTTGAGGGATTTTATGACAGCCAACATTTGTAAAATGTTGATGTGAAGCTTGGTTTTAATGGGTCGATGAATGTCCTTGGGTTGACAACCCATTTATGTGAGTGAGTGCCCCATCCTATTGTTGAAGTTAGGCAAGGCTGTGGAGGCAAGAAGGGCATGTCCCTGTAGTTTATGGAGGACTGCCAAAGTAGGGATTGGCATACTGAGCACAGTACCGTGAGGAGTTTTGTGGGAGGACTGGTGACGGGATCAAAGAAATGGTAGAACTAGACCTTGAGTAGGTGAAGTTTGGCATGCGGTGTCACCATGGTCATTGAGGTCATGTAACCAAACAAGGTTTGTATGGCTCTGGCTTGTAGCCGTCTGGATCTTAAGAGATTGAGCAGCCAGGTGGGAGATTTTTTTTGAGCCTTGAGAAAAGGGAGGTGGGCAGTTTGTGGAGTCTATTACAACTTCTATAAAGGTGATGGATTGAGTCAGAGCTAGGCAAGACTTTTCGAAGTTGCAGACCAGTCCGAGTGATTGGAGGAGGTTGAGGGAGGGGTGGATGTCATGACACAATTGTGAACTAGAGTGAGCGACTATTAGCCAGTCGTTTATGTACTGGAAGGTGATGACTCCCTGTTGTCTGAAAAAAAGCTGCCATGGCCGACCTGTATTTAGTGAAGACTTGAGGTGTACAGTCCGAAGTGAAGAACTGTGAGTTGAAAAGGAGATGTACCTGCAGTGGGAGATAAATTGATACATGAAAATAAGCATCCCTGTCGAGGGTGGCAAATTAGTCACCCTGTTGAAGCATAGGTAGCACACTGTGAAGGGAGGTTATTCAAAATTGTCTTGGACATATGTGACAATTGAAATCTTGGGAGGCCTAGGATCAGGCAGGAGCCCTGTCCTTTTTATTCATGAGGAGTAATAGGAGTTATACCCAAGATGAGCGAGATGGGAGGGAGCTGTATGTATGGCCCCTTTGGACAAGAGATTTCGGATTATGTAATAGATGCTTTTGATGGAACAGGATGAAAGGAGCCTGCGGGAAGTAGAGACTGGAACTGTATAACATAAGCATGTTGAATGATGCTGAGGACCCAGGAATCGGATGTGATTGTGGTCCATGCGGTATGGTACTAATGAAACCTGTCGAGGAAGTGGGGAATGTAGCTGGAGTTGTGAAAGATAGCATTTGGCTTGATAATGAGTTTTTTTTGTGGAAAGAACTCTGGATTTTTGATTGTAAGAGTAACAGTTTTGGGAAGGTTTGTTAGGGAGCCTTCTGTTGTCTTGGAAATGAAGAAACTGAAGAAGACTGTTGTTGAGGAGGAAAATGTTGGTATCTAGATCTAGTTTGTTGGGGAAATGCCAAACCTGTTTGTTGCACTCCATTTTGGCATCAGTGGTGAAGTGAAAGAGGCCAGAGTCACTGAGAGGTAAAGATTCTATTGTGTTCTTGGCCTGAGGGGAGAGACCAGAGGCTCGAAGTTTTGCATGTCTCCAGAGAGCTATTGCTCCTGATATCATCTTGCCACTGGAATAAGCCAGATGTCGAGCTGTCATAATCTGTTGAAAGCCAGAGTATGTGCCTCACGAAGTATAGTCATAGAGATCCTCTTAACTTCATTGGGAAGAAATCAAGAAAGGGAGACAATTTGTCCCAAAGAAAATGATGCTAACCACCTATGCAGGCTAAATAATTAGCCATGCAAAAAACAAGGGCAGCATTAGAATAAGGATTCTTATCCATAGAGTTGAGTATCTTTTCCCCTTTGTCAGATGGAGTAGATTGAGTGCGTTGGAAGAGGTTGGGTTGAGGCACATCAACAACAACGAGTTTGACTGAGGACGAAGAGTAGAATCATAGAATCATAAGAGTTGAAAGAGACCACAAGGGCCATCCAGTCCAACCCCCCTGCCATGCAGGAACTCCCAATCAAAGCATCTCTGACAGATGGCCATCCAGCCTCTGCTTAAAGACCTCCAAGGAAGGAGACTCCACTACTCTCCGAGGGAGTGTGTTCCACTGTTGAACAGCCCTTACTGTCAGGAAGTTCCTCCTAATGTTGAGGTGGAATCTCTTTTCTTGTAGCTTGCATCCATTGTTTCGGGTCCTAGTCTCTGGAGCAGCAGAAAACAAGCTTGTTCCCTCCTCGATATGACATCCCTTCAAATATTTAAATACGGCTATCATATCACCTCTCAGCCTTCTCTTCTCCAGGCTAAACATCCCCAGCTCCCTAAGTCGTTCCTCATAGGGCTTGGTTTCCAGACCCTTCACCATTTTAGTTGCCCTCCTTTGGACACACTCCAGTTTCTCCACATCCTTTTTGAATTGTGGTGCCCAGAACTGGACACAGTATTCCAGGTGAGGCCTGACCAAAGCAGAATAGAGTGGCACTATTACTTCTCTTGATCTAGACACTATACTTCTACTGATGCAGCCTAAAATTGCATTGGCCTTTTTAGCTGCTGCATCACACTGTTGGCTCATGTTCAACTTGTGGTCCACCTGGATTCCTAGATCCCTTTCACACGTAGTCTCATTCAGCCAGGTGTCCCCCATCATATATCTGTACTTTTCGTTTTTCCGCCCTAAGTGCAGTACCTTACATTTCTCCGTGTTGAATTTCATTTTGTTAGCTTTGGCCCAACTTTCTAGTCTGTTCAAGTCATTTTGAATTTTGATCCTGTCCTCTGGGGTATTAGCTACTCCTCCTAATTTGGTGTCGTCTGCAAATTTGATAACTATGCCCCCAATACCATCATCCAAGTCATTAATAAAGATATTGAATAGCACTGGGCCCAGGACAGAGCCCTGTGGCACCCCACTGGTCACTTCTTTCCAAGTTGAAAAGGAGCCATTGTTGAGCACCCTTTGGGTTCGACCAGTCAACCAATTACAAATCCATGTAACAGTTACTTTGTCTAGCCCTAGTAGTTATTGGCACTGAGTCTGCCCGACGATATAGAGATTCAACCCTCTTGGAAGCAGAGGGTATAGCAGACGGGCTGGACCAGGAGCAGCAGGCCACATAAGGGAGACAAGGCAGCAGTCACATAGAGGTTAGCTGTGGAGAGTCGTCTGAACCTGATTGGTATATAGGGTTGTGAACCTGAGAAGCATCAATATGAGCTTGAAGGTTGAGGGAGTGGCCCATACATGTCATTTGGTCCAAAAGGAATGAAAAATAAAGGGAGAAGGGCTGTGAGGTTATCTGAGGGTGGAGTTAGAATTGCCAGGGAGAGCAATTTGATCTGAGGTGCTATTTAGAATAAGGTGAGCCGACAAGGTCCAGTGTAATGGGTGTAGAGTCGCTTGCTAGACCTGATAAGAGGAGGTAGTGAACGATGTTGGTCCCTGGGGGATCGATCCGGCTTGGGGGAACGATGAACCCAGTAGAGGCGCCCCTGTAGGTCATATAGTTGAATAACTGAGAAAAGTATTTACAAGCTCGAAGAACCTAGATGACAGATCAAGCTGGTGACCTGATCTCCATTCTAGGCTGACTAATGGTGTGGGATTCTGATGTCTGGACCGGTAGACGAGGAAGATCAAGATGCACCACACAATTGTTGGGATCATGGACGATCTCAAATGCGTTTTGTGCAAAGATGGAGACTCTTCCAGGTATTCAGTACCTTGGAAGGTCAGAGGAGATGGAAGAGGTCGTTCATCCATCAGTACCAATGGGGTGGTAGGAACAGGATGAGAGGCAGCCGGTCTTGGGGAGGCTGGAATGGTTTTTGTGGAGGCTCCTGAGGTGTCCGAGACAGGAGCAGGTAGCAAGACCGTCTCGGTATGCAGCAACAGAACTGAGGACAGTATCGACAGTACTGAATTCTAAGCAGGCCTTGTGGAGGCAGAAGGCAAGTCCATTGTCAATTGACAAATGGTGAGCCTGATTGAAGAGCCCAAAGACTGTTGAGTTGTGTGTTAAGTCCGTGGTGGCCATGGGCTCAAAGGGTTTAGGAGAGAGATGAGAGAGCACCAGGTTTAGGCTCCACACTGGTGTCAGTACCGAGGATGGAGGTTGTTGAGTCCTTTCAGGAATCTCTTCACCAAAGGGTCCTTAAAGAAAGAGGGTCTACCTTCGAGCTGGTAATGTGACTATATGGCAGACAAGTAACATTTGATGGAGGTAAGGCACAGTCCCGAGTTGGCTAGAGCCATTCAGAACTCTAAGACGGTCGGGACCAAGGCATGGGATGGAGACAAATCCCTGGCCGATAAAAATTCCAGGAATTTGCTCCACTTAAACAAGTATGACTCCTGGTGGAAGGCCTCTAAGCAGCTCGAATCACTATCTGTATTGAGGTAGGCAAAGTCTCTATGGACAGATTCTCCACGCCACGAGGGGAAGCATCTCCATGTCTGGGTCTCAAACCCAACCATTGTGCAGAGAGAGAAGGTCGGGATGGAACTCAAGGTGGTGGTATTCCTCCTGGGCAAGATGGAGCAGGGGAGCAAACCACAGCTGTCTCAGCCACCACTGAATAATGAGGAAGGGTCTGACCCATCCGTCCTCATCTTTGCTATGACCTTCGTAATGAGTGGGAACGGGGGAAAGGCGAAGTGCATTCTTCCAGACCACTCGAACTGGAAGGCATCTCCTCGAGATCCTGAGGTCTGAACTCTAGAACAGAACTCTGTACAGTGAGAGTTCTGTGGGGTGGCAAACAGGTCAATCTCCGGCTTGCCCTAGATGAAGAAGAGTTCGGAGACTGCTTTGGGATGGAGACACCACTCGTGACAGGGGTTGGACGATCTGCTGAGTTGATCTGCCAGTTCGTTGTCCTCCCCAGGCAGGTGTACCAAATGCTGTAGGATCTTGTAATCAATGCATCAGTTCCAGATGCAAACTATGATCTGGAGAAATGCCCCAGACTTAGTGCCTCACTGTTTGTTTAGATCAGTGGTAGGCAACCTTTCCCCTTTAAGGGCTGAGGGACTTCAGTTCCCAGAAGCCTCAGCCATGTTGGCCAATAGTCCCATGCTGGCCAATAGCTCCTGGGATTCTGGGAGCTGAAGTCCCTCGGCCCTTAAAGGGGAAAGGTTGCCTACCCCAGTTTAGATAGTACATAACGGTGATGTTGTCTGTCAAGAGATGCATCACCTTGCCTGAGAGCAGGGTTTGGAATACTCGGAGGGCCTTTTCTACAGCCAGCATTTCACAGAATCATAGAGTTGGAAGAGACCACAAGGGCCATCCAGTCCAACCCCCTGCCATGCAGGAACAACCAATTAAAGCATCCCCAACAGATGGCCATCCAGCCTCTGCTTAAAGACCTCCAAGGAAGGAGACTCCACCACACTCCGAGGGAGTGTGTTCCACTGTCGAACCGCCCTTACTGTCAGGAAGTTCCTCCTAATGTTAAGGTGGAATCTCTTTTCCTGGAGCTTGCACCCACTGTTCCGGGTCCTAGTCTCTGAAGCAGCAGAAAACAAACTTGTTCCCTCCTCAATATGACATCCCTTCAAATATTTAAACACGGTTATCATATCACCTCTTAACCTTTTCTTCTCCAGGCTAAACATTCCCAGCTCCCTAAGTCGTTCCTCATAGGGCATCCGTGGTGAGGGTGATCTGAGGCTGAGTCGTCAGGAAGTGCATCCTGGTACAGACATTGCTGGGTTCGAGCCAATAGCACAATGACCTGGCTATGGCTATCGGTATCGTGAGCCACTTGGAGGGAAGATCGCACATGAGATTGAAGATAGACAGGAACCAGGATTGAACAGGCCTGAGATGTAGTCTTGCTCACGGGGTAACAAAGGTTGTCAAAGCCATGTGTCCCAGTGCTACCTACACTGCATGGGCTCTGATCCACCTGTGAGCAAGGCAATCTCTGATGGATTTGCAGAGGGCCTGAAATCTGTCCGGTGGTAGGAAAGCCATGGCCCTGTCAGAGTTGAGGACCACTCCGAAGAATTCGATTTGTTTGGATGGGACCAAGCTGGACTTCTCTCTGTTGACCAATAGTCCAAGAGAGTTCAGAAGGGAAAGGGCAAATTGAATGTCCTGTTGAAGTCTCTGTTGAGATGGTGCTACAAAGAGTCAGTCGTTCAGGTAAGGGAAAACCATGATTCCTCGCTGGAGGAAATAAACTGCCACTAGAGCCATACATTTGGTGAAGATTGTCGGTGCCATGGAGAGTCCGAACAGAAGGACCCCGTACTGGTATATCTTGGTCCTGATGGCGAAGGCAAGGAACCTCCTATGATCCTGTAATGCCAATGTGAAAATAAGCATCTTTGATGGTATCTCTCACCTACAAGATTAAACACAATTTATAAAACAACTAATAAGCAATGTTGGAAATGTCATGAATATCAGGGAACACTATACCACATGTGGTGGAAATGTGATGTAGCGACAAGATATTGGAAAGAGATACACAAGAAAATAACAGAAATGTTGCAAAAACACATTCCATTTGAACCAGAACTCTTTCTCTTAAACATGACAGAAAAGATAGATATAAGAGACAGAGAGAAAATATAGATGAATTATGTTATATTTAATCTTTTCGGCCAGAATTGTATATGCTAAGTACTGGAGAAGGACAGAAATACCAGAAATAGAAGGATGGATAGTTAAAGTAACAGAGACGAAGAATATGGACATTCTAACAGCATTGATTCAAAACAAATCAGTAGACAAGGTAGAAGAAGAATGGCCTATGGTAAAGAAATGTATGGAAATGTAAATAATGAATGAAAAAACAAAGAGTAAGATAGAATGAACAGAGGGAAAAATAAAAATAAAAAGAGAAATAAATAATAAATAATCAAAAAGAGAGAAGCAAAAACAGTTCTTATATTCTGGTTAAATATCCAATTCAGTAACAGAAGGGTGGTAAATAGAGGAAACAAAACGAATGAGAAAATAAACCTTGGAAGAAGAAGAAGAAAAGAAGATATAGCAGTTATCAAGAATTGATGGGGTATAAAGAGTAATTGATAAATACAGAAAAGATAAGGTGACTTAACTGGGAAGTTTATTTTAGTTGCAACACTAAATTGATAAGCAAAATGATGGGAGAGAGGAGATGACTGTATGCGATTGTATGTGATTTAATTTGGAAGATAATATGTTAAAAATGTAAGAAACAACAAGCAAGAAAAGTGCTGTGCTACGATTGTAGTATTTGCTAGTTTGTTTGTAATGGTTTGTATTTGGATGATTTTAATTCGAATAAATTTTTTAAAAAAAGAAGGAAAAAAAAGGAAGAGATCAAGGGTGGCGAACCAGTGTCTTCTCTGTAAAAGTGGTAAAACAGAGGCAAGGGTTACCATACGGAAATGTCTGTAACAAATGAACGCGTTCAATTGTCTTAAGTCCAGGATGGATCTAATGCCCGAGTCCTTCTTGGGAACAGTGAGGTATCGAGAAAAAAAGCAGTGACGGGCCCGAGAGGAGTCTACAGGCTCAACAGCACCCTTTTCTAACAAGGCGCGCACTTCATTGAGTAAGGTATCTGAAGGGCTGGTGGACAGAACAGCTCTGGTGGTCGGGAGCTCCTCAAACTTGAGGGCGTAGCCCCTACAGCCAATGTCCAATACCCAAGAGTTGGAGGTGACTGAGGCCCAGGTGTTAAAGTAGACCTCTAATCTGTCCCTAAACAGAGGTACGGATAAGTGCGCTGCCCCATCTCATAACCTCCTCTTGCCTGAGTCAGAGGTCTTCTTCCAGAAGTCCTGCTGGTACCGAGGCCGAGATTGTTAAGGGAGGCCCGAAGAAAAGGACTGAGATGGTTGGCGCTGTCTAGACTGGCCCTGTGGTCAGGGCTGTTATTCTTGTTGTTGGTACGTACGCTGGTGGTAAGGAATGCTGGACCCCGTAGCGGCGTCTGGGGGACTGGAAGGTGGATGAGGATATGCCATGTTTTTTGGCCACCTCCTTCATTCGATACCTAAAATTTAACTTCTCATTCGTCTTTTTGTTGAAGAGCCCGAAATCATCAAAGAGCATGTTCTCGATAGCTGTCCTGGCCTGGGGTGTCAAGTCTGATGCTCGAAGCCACATATGCCTGCGGAGAGTCACCAATCCCGACAGAATCTTCGCGGCGTGATGTGCCGAGATTATTTGCTGACCCCCCACCCCCCTAGGCGTGGGTTTCAGCTTGAATGGCCATCACCAGGGCGCTGTCCTCATCTGGGACTGAAGCTAGAAGAGGCTCCAAACGCTCCATAAGATGCTGGACATAGGCTCCCATGCAGGCCACGTTAATTGGCGACCTTTAGATCCAGCACCCCCGCAGCACAGAGTTTTTTGGCCATGACATCTAGCTTCTTACGCTCCCTATTAGTGGGGGAAGAAGAGGTCCTTGGTGTGAATGACAGCTGGGAGCCCTTGACGCTAGCCGAATTCGGCCAAGGATGCTCGAATAACCATGCTGGGCCCGAGGGAGAGATCTGGTACAGGTTTTCTATCTTTCTTGAGTCTAAGGTACTGTCGCCGGAGTTGCCCAAGATCATTTGACTATTTTCGCCAAAAAAAGGAGGAATGCAATACCTGTTGGGTCGGTACCTTCCCTTGGACCCTCTTCTCTATGGGATCGACCACCTCCTCATCAGTCCAGGTGACCTTGACATCGAGAGTGTTCGCCATTTTCACAATCTGGTCGGAGAAAGACTTGACATCATCCATTGGGGAGGAAGATGCTAAGTTGACTAATTATGCTGGGTTCGACAGCCTGTCTACTTCAGGTGTAGGCAAGCGGGACCTCATGGCAGAGTGGCTCAAGACCGGAGAACCTTCTGGCGACTTTGGGAGTGGTCTGTCTATGAAGAGAGAACTGTGCCAGGGTGGAACCAGAGGGATAGACGGTGTATAAACTGTCAGCCAAAGCAAGGACAGTGGAGCCACAGGGCATTGCCACTCGCGCCTAAGCTGGTCTGGTTCCACTTGCCAGCACCAGCACCACAGTCCTTTTCTGACCTCGAGGTCTTCTTGTCCTTGGAGGAAATCTCCTTGGACCTCCCCTCTCTCTCTCCTTCTCCTTCCCGGAGGTGGATGGTCCTTCGCCCAAGGTGCCCTGAGTGGGCGTGGAGGCCGGTCTTAGGGCCTGCTCCCATAGGGTGGCCTTCAATTTCAGGTCCCGGTTTTTCAATGCCTAGGTCGTCATCCCTTTACAAAGAGGGCAGCCCTTAGGATTATGGGCTTTACCCAAATAAAGCACACACTGATCATGGCGATCAGTGGTGGGGATCTTCGTGCCACATTTTGTACAGCGCTTGAAAGACACCATTTTGCTCATGACGAAGCCAAAGTTGGCAAGCCAAAAACAATGTCAAAAATGGTCGAAAGTCGAATGATTTGCAACAATTACCAGTCCAGAATCCAAAAGAGTAGTCAGAAGTCAGAAAAATGATTAAAAAAAAGTTGTAAAACAATACTGAAAGTGAAACAAGCGACTCATGGGTGAAGTTCCTTGCTAGCTGCTAATGTGGTGGACGAAAGGAACTGGAGAAAGAGTGGGAACACCAGGGGCTTTATAGAAGTGGGCGGAGCTACCACCAAGAAGTTGCAATCGAAGTTTTGCCCAGTGATACTAGAACTTTCCGTACTAGCTGCGCAGGCGCAGATATAACCCATTTGTGTGATTCGCAGAGACCACAAAGAAGAAATGCT
Source organism: Phrynosoma blainvillii (assembly GCA_026167975.1). Classification (NCBI taxonomy): domain Eukaryota; kingdom Metazoa; phylum Chordata; class Lepidosauria; order Squamata; family Phrynosomatidae; genus Phrynosoma; species Phrynosoma blainvillii. The sequence goes on along the minus strand of JANUYF010000011.1, from coordinate 15,650,512 downwards.
TAACCCCCCCAAAACCATATTTTTCAGAAAAAATTGAGAAAAAAGGGAATTATGGCATATTTTCTTTTAGATTAAATATAAGGTGTACTCATATCAATTGACCCAAAATCATTTCTAAAATCTATTTAAGAAGACTTTCATATAAAACTATGTGTAGTGTCAGATCATTATATTTCCTGCTCTGGTTTCTGTCCCAGTTTCTTGCTCTTAGATCTTTTTATGGAAATGAGAACATTAAGTTAGCTCATCACAATGAAGATTTAGTTGAAACAAAATTATTTTATCTGTATTACTAACATTCATATTTTGTTGTTTTTATTGGAGTGGTTCCCTGCACCTGAAACTGGCAAAACTAAAAAGGTCGTTTAGAATTTAGGTGTTCCATATGTTCAGGACTTTTTACCTCCAGGTGTAGCAAAAATTAAACATTTGTAAATTCAATTTGTAATGGAGCCTTAGGGCTCCACATGCACTTCCTAGGTCAGGGGTAGGCAACCTTTCCCCTTTAAGGGCCGAGGGACTTGAGCTCCCAGAAGCCTCAGCTATGTTGGCCAATAGTCCCATGTTGGACAATAGTTCCTGGGATTCTGGGAGCTGAAGTCCCTCAGCTCTTAAAGGGGAAAGGTTGCCTACCCCTGTCCTAGGTGCTCCGTTCCAGGAAAATGAATGAAATAAAAATTGAACAAAATAAAAGAATAAGAATATATTCTTATATATACATCTAAACGCCATTAACTTGTAAGACATAGGGTAGGCCTCTCAGGGGCTCTGACATAGAAATAAGTGCTTGGTGAGACAAAAAGGATGGGAATCCCTGTCCTATAGTAACACGACTTTCAATTTGTAAAAGGGGAGGAGTTAATATTGCATTTTTTCAATTTTTCTTTAAAAATTCCTATTTTTTTCTGGGGAAGATGTGGACATTCCCCCCCTCCCCCCCCGACCTCAAGATTTCTGGTAAATTTACACCTTTAGTGCCAAAGCAGACTGGGGAGGGATATGTTTTACTTACATTGCTGGCCAAGGCATCCTGTAATTTCGTAACAGGGTTGGCTGCTGCACCAGAGGCTGAGCCAGGAGGCAAACTGAAATCCGAGTCCTGCAAAAAGGCCATTCCTTTGTTAACCTGCTATCCTAGTGGCTATCAAATCATGGGTACCTTGCAGCACCCAGACCTGTCTCAGTGGCAATCTAGGTGGGATGCAGGGTTTCTGTAACAATTACTAAGAAATCACTCTGCCTCAACCCTCTCCTGTCCTCTTGCAAGTGGGACATGCAATTATCATGGGGTTTTCTTGGCAAGATTTGTTCAGGGCGGGGGAGAGGATTCCCTCTGCCCTCCTCTGAAACTGAGAGAGTGAGACTTGTCCAAGTTCAACCCAGTGGGTTTCCACAGGTGAGTGGAGATTCAAATCCTGGTCTCCAATGTTGTAGTCCAATGTTCAAACCACTACATCATGCTGACAATCCCATATTTCTACCATGGGAATAGTAATATATCATACTCGGTATTTCTAAGTATATACAATAATATATTATTCTCAGAGAATATATTATACTCAATATTACTTCTCAATTGGTCTTTTTTGTTGTTGCATTTACTCTCAGTAATAAAACTACACTTTTTTAATATTCTGAAAACAACATTTTACGTCCATAAACATATAAACACCTTGAGGGGGAGCAGCAAGAAACAGGCTTTTTGTTTGTCTTGCTGAGTTTTTTGATAAAGTGGGACAAAAAACAAGAAAGTGAGGACAGATGTGCTACACAGCAGCCCATCATACCCAAATGGAACCAAGAAGCCAAACCCAGGATGAGGCCTGAAGAAAGGAAGGGCTACAAGGTGGGCTGCTGACTTAGCACTGAATTGAAGGGATCGCCAGATGCCCTGATCCAATACTGACAGCTTTATTTTCTCCCTTGCTGTTAGGTGCCATGAAAACCTGGCTGATGCAAGGCAGAAGAGGCTTAAAACAATACTCTTGGGGGACCTCTGTTGCTATGAAAGCAAAATGTGACTCCCACCTAAGACACTGTGTAACCCTGTTCCTCCATGACTGGGTTTTTCCAGTGCAGATGCAGGCATGCAAATGTTATCATAGGCTGGAAAGATGCGTGTTGGGGGTTTGAAAGACACAAGGCCTCCCTGCCACACATAATCCCGTAGCAGAGAGTCGTTTGGCTAATTAACTGCTAGACTGCAAAGATTTTACAATATAGGTTCCAGAGCAACCCCTGGCCTCAAGGTGAAGGAAAGAGCTCAGAGAGGAGCTACTGCTCCCATCATCATCACTTTCTTGAGCCCCAGCTGAGGTTGATGCAAGTGACAACCCCAGAACATCTAGAGGATCCATGGCTTCTAGAAAGGCCATTTAAGTTAATCGCTCCATATGGGGCTGCCTCTGAAAACTTTGAAAACTCAAGTGGGTCTAAAATGCTGCCCACATGTTGATAGGGACTAGATGCAGGAGATATGTAACTGAAAGACTGAGGGGGTTGATTTCTCTCAGTTCCTACACTGTTACAGGCCCATCTGGTGAGGACACATGAGAGGCCCTTCTTGGTAGCTGCTTCCAAGTTATGGATTCTCTCCTGGAGCAGATTTAGGTTGGTATTCTCTCTGCTCTCTTGCCAGTAGCAGTCAAAGATCTATTTGGTGACACAGGTCCCTAGTTTGGGGCATATTACAGTTGGCTCTACATTGTCATGGTTTAACATTAGCAGATTTGATTATTTGTGAGTTTGTCTCCAGAAGCAAGCACGCTCCTTCTCCTCCCTCCCAGGCTATTCCTCTCAGGAAAAAGAGCCTGGGAGGGAGGAGCCAGGAAGGACGCATGCATGCATGCCCTCCTTCCCCTGTGCTTTAACCTGCTTGCCTGAGTCCCTTAACCAACTAAAGCACAGGGAGGAGGCGGGGAGCATGCATGTGTAGGGGGAAGAGGCGTGCACGCACATTCTTCCCACCTTCCCCCACTTATTCATGTTTTTTCCACTTTTGTGGGGGCCTTGTACCCCAAGCCCTGCAAATGTGGAGGGCCGATTTGGAGTCCTGTCCAGCCCTGCCGGGAGAAGATCGGAGGCGGCCTTGGACCTGTCCCAGCTGTGCCAAGCCGGGAGGAGCCTTTCCACCTCCCCCCCGGCGTGCACGCAGCGGCGGCGGTGTTTTAGGGGCTGCAAAGGAGGACTGCCTTCAGTCCTGTCCAGCCCTGCCGGGAGAAGATCGGAGGCGGCCTTGGACCTGCCCCAGCTGTGCCACCTTTCCCCCGGAGAGGCGCCTTGCCCGGCAGTAGCAGCACCATCTGGGCCAGTGCGAGGGCCCCAACACTCCGGCTCCCCGAGCGGCGTGGCGTGGCGTGGAGGGGGAGGAAGACGGGACCATCTGGGCCTTGTAAAGGCCCCACTGAGCCTTACCATCCAAACTATTTGGGCCAGCGCCGGACTGCTCATTCAAGGGCTAGTTGTATGGGCAGCGGGTTAGGGAGGCCCAGCTACTGCTTGAGATTATTTTCTCATTAAGGCAGCAGAAGCCTTGGCTTGGAAAGAGAGCTATCTGCTGAAATTAGTAACACCTGTGGCAGTAGCAATTCTGTAGCCTCAAGGACGCTATCAAGGGCAATCTGTCCCGTTCACAGCTGTGTGAGAGGTGGGAGGGTTAGGGCTGGAATAATGCCTGCCTGGGATTCCCCCCCCCCCCCTTCCAGATAAGCAACATTGGCAGTGACAACCTGGGATCTTAGAAGGGCTGGGTGGGATTAATACCATCTTTCAGAGCTGGTCACTGTTTACATCTAAGGCCTCCAGAATGTTATTAAGGGGAAACTATTTGTTCTGGGAGAAAGTTACACAAAAGCTCTTAATAGCCCCATTCTCACTCGGCCATCTACCTTGGACAGTTGCTGCCTCTGATCAGGGACAGAACTGGATTACTTTTCTCCACCTTTACATGATGTAGCTGGACATAGTCTGGGAGCGGCCATCGAAGTGGTGCGGGGACAGGGAAGGTATGGCGGCAACAGAGTCAACAAATGTTACAAAAGAAGAAGGGACAGATGTTTGGTATCTGTCCCTTCTTCAGTTCACTCTGTTGCCCAGGATAACATGGAGAGCATACCAACCATTCCACAATCCCTTAGCCTGCTCCTTTGCAATGCCAGGTCGGTTAAAAATAAGACCCATATTATCCATGATCTTTTGGTGGATGAGAGGGCCGACCTGGCATGTTTTACTGAAACCTGGCTGGGAGATGCCAGCGCGGCGACATGGGCGCAAATTCTCCCAGCTGGTTATTCAGTCAGTGAGCAGACTAGGGAAAGTGGGCGGGGGGGCGGCGTAGCCTTGGTTTATAGAAACACCTTAACCTTGATCAGGAAGCATATCCGGAAAACAACCTACATCGAGTGTATGTACCTTAGCCTGACAACCAGGGATAGCTTAGGGATTCTGTTGGTATACCGGCCACCCCGTTGCTTAACAGACTCCCTAACCGAGCTGACTGCCCTGGTTTTGGTTCTGGGCGACTTCAACATTCCACTCGAAACCAGTTTACAAGATCTAACTGGCGCAGCTCGGGAGTTCATGGATACCATGACTAACATGGGCCTATCCCAATTGGTTGACGGGCCCACACATTGTGCAGGTCATACCCTCGATGCAGTTTTTAGTACGGAACAGGATCTCTCTGCAGCTTTTGACACCATAGATCATGCCATCCTCTTGGATCGCCTGAGAGAGTTGGGAATTGGAGGCACTGCTTTGCAGTGGTTCCGTTCCTTCCTCTCGGGCAGATCTCAGAGGGTGAGGCTCGGGGACAGTTGCTCATCCAAAATAGAGCTTAATTGTGGCGTCCCTCAGGACGCCATCCTGTCCCCGATGTTATTTAATATCTACATGAAACCGCTGGGAGAGATCATTCGGAGGCATGGAGCTCGGTGTCTTCAGTATGCTGATGACACCCAGATATATCTCTCCACGACCAGATCATCGTCTCAGACTTCAGATGGCGTCTCTCCTCTTAATGAATGTCTTGGTGCGGTAATGGATTGGATGAGGAAAAATAGATTGAAGCTAAATCCAGACAAAACGGAGGTACTCACAGTCACAGGCCCGAAACCAGGTTTGGGAATACAGTCTCCAGTCCTGGATGGGGTCACACTCTCCGTAAAGGACTGTGTTCGCAGTTTGGGGGTGCTCCTTGACTCATCGCTTCACATGACTAGTCAGGTGAGTGCGGTGGTCAGGAGTGCCTGTTATCAGCTTCGGCTGATACACCAACTGCGCCCTTATCTGGACATGAGGGATCTGGAAACTGTAGTACACGCCCTGGTAACCTCGCGATTAGATTACTGCAATGCACTCTACATGGGGCTACCCTTGTGTCTAACTCGGAAACTACAATTAGTGCAAAATATGGCAGCCAGGCTAATTACTGGAACATCAAGGAGGAAGCACATAACACCAGTGCTCAAATCCCTCCACTGGCTGCCAATCAGTTTCCGGGCACAGTACAAGGTGTTAGTTTTAACCTTTAAAGCCCTACATGGCTTGGGTCCATCGTATCTTAGGGACCGCCTCTTCCCGTATGACCCTCCCTGCACCCTTCGGTCCTCTGGGAGGAACCTGCTGCAGCCAATAAAAACCAGGCTGTCTCAGACCTCCCAGAGGGCCTTCTCTGCGACCGCTCCCAGATTCTGGAATGGCCTGCCGGAGGAGATCCGTCATATTACCACTCTTACTGCTTTCAAGAAAGCGGTAAAGACGGATCTCTTTCGGCAGGCCTTCCCAGAATAACCTTCCGGCTCTAGGAGACAACTATATTGCCCTTCCCCTGCTGCTCATTTTGCACTTTGTTGTATTGTATTATTATTTATTTTGTTGTATCTTGGAGCATGTTGTTTTAATTAATAATTAGTTTAATATTGTTTTAAGGGGTGGGAGGGTTGGATGGGCACGTGAATAGTTTTAACTTCTGTATTTTAACTGATGTAACCCGCCCCGATTGCTCCGCAGAGGGGCGGGCTATAAATAAAATTTATTATTATTATTATTATTATTCTCATTGTTATATTTTAAATTCTTTTTTCAACTATTTTAAATTAATGTTTTTAATAGAATTGCTGACAACTCTGTTTTGTTTTAGTGTATGCTTTGAACTGCCTTAAGTGCCACACTAGACAAATGAAGGATATAAATAAAGAACAGTGGGCCCTTCATAACCGTGGGGGTTCCATTCTGGATACACACATCCCGTGGCAAAAACTGCAGGACCTCAAGTCTCGTGGTTTTTAATGATGGCACACACATGCACGCAGCTGATTTGTCACAACCGTTTGAATGCATGGCCATTAAAGTCAATGGGGGCTTGCTGTCTGCAGATGCTCAAATCTGCAGAGAGCAAGCTCACAGCTGGGGTGGGTGTAAAACAGAAGTGTAAAAGGTGCTGTCTATACTTCTAATGTTTTGCCAATGGATTCAAATAACAAGAAAATAATACTTCTAAGTATCAAAAAGAAAGTCTGGATGGAAAGTCTTGCAGTTTGGTTAACAGCTGAATTTGCCTTTTGGGGATCCAAAAATAATTTTTGTGGGGTTAGGGAGGGTACAAGAAGTATCAGGAGGGGCCCAGGGCCCATAAAAACAGCATTAGGAGGCCCATATGCAGGATACACAATCCCTTCCCCTCTCTGAGTTCACTTCACTTGACTTGCTTCCAAATGAAACCAGAGTTGTGTGTCAGCAATGACATCTAGAAGCAAAAGCCTGAGCCCTTCTCTCTGTGTAATCCTCCCCCCCCCCACAACGATGTTTTGCATAACCCCAAATCCTCAGGAAAAAGAGACAAGAAGGAGAGAACAAGGGACAGTGGAAGTATAAAAAAGGGCCAAGAATCCTCCTCACTTTAGGATTTACTCCAAATTCAATGGGTGGCACAGGAAGGACCGAGTCAACATGTATCTCCATCCCATTTCCTGGGGGGATACTGCCTTCGTGGCGGTCTTTTCCATCTGAACCTTTCCGGTTTTTCAAGGAGCGCTCATTGCCAATTGGCCCAGGCTTGTGATCCTTGCTCTGGTTCAGGCCTTGCTCTGAATCCTAAACAAGAAAACAGAGAAATTGAGACAAAACACAAACCAAACAAAATCCTACCACCAGTCTGTTTTGGGTTTTTTTAAATTTCTTTTTAAGAAGGCCATGGACACCTACTCTTCTGACTAGGAGTTGCATATACACCTTGCCTGCCATAAAATATTGAGTAGTTAGAGTGATGGGTTATACAGTAGAAAAGGCTATTGCTAAGATACGGTGATCTCAGTCACAGATGCAGAGATTATACCAGGAGGGAGGCAAGCACGAGTCAATTCTATTCAAGGTTGTTTCAGTAAAAGGAATCTGGTGGCAACAACATAGAAGGGGCGGTATGGGAATGAGAGGGAGAAATGTGTTTATTAATTATAATGAATAAGAATTAAACATGCCTTGAGTTTAAATTGTTTGCAGTTTAATTAGGCAATTTTAGCATTTGCTGGTTAGTTCTGATAATGAAAATCATCACTGGACTTTATAGTTTTTTAATAAAGGTTTTCTGAATTTTAACTACTGAAGGCTGAATTCGGTTAAAAACAACAACAACAGAAAATAAAGGGAAATGTTCACAGAGGTCATGAATAGTAATAAGTGGGCAACCATTCCATCCTGTCTGAAGTAATGGTGATTGTTTGTTTAATTTTTAAACAAGGTGCTTTAAAAATTAAAAACAGTCAGACCTACAAAGGCATTCAATCTAAATATATGCATGTGTACATACGCATCTATGTGAGCACACACACACACACACACAAAAGGAGGAACACAAATAAAAAACTATGCAACATAACAATGCAATATAATATAAAGCAAACTAACAAATACACATAACCAATATATGGACAGGTTGCATACCTCTAACGGTATTTCTTCAAGTGGTCATCTGCGAATTCACACAAATGAGTCTTTGGTTATATCTGCGCATGCGTAGAAACTTTGGAAACTTCTGAAATCGCTAGGCAGAACTTTAATTGCAACTTTTTGGCGGCAGCTCCGCCCATTTCTATAAAGCCCCTAGTGTTCCCACTCTTTCTCAATTCCATAAGTTCGCTGCCAAAGCAGCATATGAACAACATGCTAAGCGAGCAGGACACGACGGAGGAGAGGATTTGTGTGAATTCGCAGATGACCACTCCAAGAAATATCGTTACAGATATACAACCTGTCCTCCTCCTTCTTCGTGGTCTCTGCAAATCACACAAATGGGTTAGACTAACATGCTTCGGTCAGTGGAGGAGGGAGTGTTCTGACACCAAATTGAAAGTTGAAACAAGCTGTGATTTATTAACACCAATAAACTCTAAACCTTAGGTGCACTTGTCAGTGTCATTTCTTTGGCTTAAATGCATAAGAAAACATGCAATTCAATAACCTTTAGTGCAAACTAGAAAGCAACACTGCCCTCATAAAGGCTGTGTCCCGTGTGGCCCTTGTATCCACCTTGTAATGTTTAATGAAAGTTAATGGTTGGGACCAAACGGCAGCCTTGCAGACATCCTCAAGAGGCACCCCAGTCAAAAAAGCAGAGGATGCAGCTACCACCCTAGTTGAATGTGCTCACGCCCAGGCTGGAGGATCTCTACCTGACTGTTCATAGCAGAGGTGGATGGTACTAGCCACCTATTTGGAAAACCTCTGAGCAATCATGAGTAGTCCTTTCTTAGCCTCCAAGCAGCAAACAAATGGTCTCTCGGGGCATCTCGAACCCGATGTCCTGACCAAATAAAAGACGAGCACCCTCCGGACATCAAGAGTACGTAGATGGTGCTCAGTGTTGGTGGTTGGGTTTGGGGACAAGGTGGGTAGCACAATGTCCTGGTTGATGTGAAAGGCCGACATCACCTTTGGGAGGAAAGTGATGTCTGGACGGAGGACCACCTTGTCCTTGTGGAAGCAGAGGTAGAGCTGGCCCACTTGCAAAGCACAAAGTTCGCCTGCACGACAGGCAGAGGTGATGGCCACTAAGAATGCCGTTTTCCAGGTCAGCAATCTTAAGTTTATGGTAGCCACAGGTTTGAAGGGCATGAGAGCAGTAAATCCAGATTCCATGCCAACGTCAGTATTGAGGATGGAGGGTCAAGGTTATTTAAACCTTTGAGGAAGTTCTTTACAAGAGGATATTTGAAAAAGGAAGGTCTGCCTTGGAATTGGTAGAGCAGATGGCAGACAGCTAGTACTTGATGGATGTGAGGCAAAGTCCCGAGTCTGAGAGGGTCATTAGGAACTCCAGAACTGTAGGGATTGAAACACGGGATGGAGAGAGATCCCTGTTGTTTGAGGTAATCTAGGAATTTGTTCCACTTAAACAGATATGACCTCTGTGTCGAGGGTTTCTGAGTGGCCTGGATAACCGTCCATATTGAATCCAGAAGGACTTCTAAGGACAGAGTCTCCATGCCACCAGGGGAAGCGTTTCAATGTCCAGGTGGTAGACTCGACCTCCGTGTAGGGATAGAAGGTAGGGACGGAACTCGAGCTGGCAAAACTCTCTCCAAAATAGATTAGGAGTGGAACGAACCATGGTTGTCTCAGCCACCATGGGGTGATGAGGATGGTGTTGGAAAGGTCTGTTCTCATCTTGGTCACCACTTTTTTGATGATTGGAAAGGGGAGGGGGGAAACACGTAGACCATCTTTCCTGACCATTTGAACAGGAAGGCATCTCCTTGGGAGCTTGGATACTGGATCTGAAAACAGAACTGAGTACAGTGACTGTTGAGATGGGTGGCGAAGAGGTTGATCAATGGTTTTCCCCAAGTGTGGAAGAGACAGGAGACCATCTTGGGATGGAAGCGCCACTTGTGACACGGGTTCAAAGACCTGCTGAGTTGGTCTGTGAGCTCGCTTTCCTCCCCAGGAAGATGGCCTGCAGGAGAATCCTTCCCAGGATGCACCAGTCCCAGATACTAAGGGTGATCTCAAGCAGAGTCAGGGATCTTGCTCCCTCTTGTTTGTTGAGGCAGTATATGACTGTGGTATTATCTGTCAATAGAAGTACCACCTTGTCTAGGAGAAAGGATTTGAAGGCACAAAGAACTTTTTCTACTGCCAGCATCTTGAGCGTGTTGATGTGGAAATGTTTCTCTGGTAGAGACCACTTGCCCTTGACTGTGAAGTCCAGAGTGTGGGCGCCACAGCCTTCCATGGATGCATCTGTCATCAGGGTGATTTGAGGCTGAGGAGGCAAGGAGCACAGCATACCGGTGCAAACATTGTTGGAATCGAGCCACCAGGATAGGGACTGAGACACTGATTGGTGAGCCATCGTGAGGGTGGATCCTGCATGGAGTCGAACACAGACAGGAACAAGGATTGAAGTAGTCTGAGGCAAAGCCGTGACCAAGGAGTGACATATGTTGAGACAGTCTCAGATTGCCTTTGAAAGGGGCTGAAATCTGTCGGTGGGAAGGTAAGTCATGGACCATTTGGAATAGAGGATGGTTCCAATGAATCTGACCTGTCTGGTGGGAGACAGGTTGGATTTCTCCCCATTGACCATGAGACCGAGTGACCTTAGCAGAGACAAGGTGAACTCAAGGTCCCTTAGGAGATCCTCTCAGGGTGGAGCGATTAAGAGCCAGTCGTCTAGGTAAGGGAAGACTGTGATTGCGCGTTGATGGAAGTAATCTACCACTGGGTCCATGCACTTGATGAATACCACTGGTGCTGTGGAGAGTCCGAAGGGGAGCATTCTGTAGTGGTACTGGAATGCATAGGGTCCCACGGCAAAAGCAAGGAACCACCTATGATCCTCTTGAATCGCAATGTGAAAATAAACGTCCTTGAGATCGAGGGTCGCAACCAGTGGTCCTTCTGTAAAACCAGTAAAATAGAGGCAGGAGTTTCCATACGAAAGCGACGGTAAACTATAAACTCATTTAACTGGTGTAAATCCAGTATGGGCCGCAGACCAGAGTCCTTCCTCAGGACAGTAAAATAGCCGGAGATAAAACAATAGCAGGTGTCGGAGAGATTCACGGGCTCAACTGCGCCCTTCTCTAGTAACGTGCACACTTTGTCGAGTAAGGTGTCTGAGGGTGGCTGGGTGGAGAGGAGGGCTCCGGTGGTAGGGTCGCTGCCCTTGACTTGGTAATGAGACTATAAGGCAGATTAATAACACTTGATAGAACTCAAGCACAATCCTGTGTCGACCAGTGACATTAAAAACTCCAAGATGGTTGGAATTGACGCACGGGATGGAGAGATGTCTCTAACTCAGGGGTAGGCAACCTAAGGCCCGGGGGCTGGATGTGGCTCCCCGAGGCCTTTGGACCAGTCCAGGCTGCCCGCCATGATATTGATTATTGTTATTACTTGTTCTTGGGGTTTTCTTGGCAAAATCTCCACAGGGGTTTTGCCATGGCTTTTCTGGGGCTGAGAGTGTGCATGCATATATATTTTTAATTTATTTATTTATTTATTTTTGGTGCTTCGGCCCCCCAACTGTCTCAGGGACAGCAACCCGGCCCCCTGCTCAGAAAGGTTGCCTACCCCTGCTCTAACTGATATTAAGTCCAGAAACTTGTTCCACTTGAACAAATAATATTTTATGGTGGAGGGCTTCTGGTTAGCCCTGATCACTGACTGTACAGATGGGTGTACGTTCAGTATGGACAGAGCCTCCATGCCATCAGAGGAAGGCTGTCTATGTCCGGTTGTAGAACCTAACCGCTGTGTAGAGTCAATAGGTCAGAGCGAGGTTTGAGACGATGGTACTCCTCCCATGCCCGCAACAGAAGAGGGACAAACCATGGCTGCCTTGGCCACCATGGCGTAATCAGAATGGCTTCCGTCTTGTCGGATCTCAGTTTGGCGGCCACCACCCTCATGATGAGTGGGAACGGAGGAAACCGTTCTGACCACACAGAACATCTGTCCTGATCACTCTAGCTGGAAGGCATCTCCTAGCGACCGTTGAGCTTGAACCTGAGAATAGAACCTTGCACATTGGGTGTTCTGGGGGGTTGCAAACAGATTGATCTCCGGTGTGCCCCAGACAGAGAAAAGGTTGGAGACCACATCTGGGTGGAGACGCCACTCATGGCATGGGTTGGAGAACCTGCTGAGCTGGTCTGCCAGCTGATTGTCCTCTCTCTGGAGCAGGATTTTGTTGGTAATGCACCAGTCCCAAATGCGAATGGTAATCTGAAGCAGCGTGTGGGATTTCGTGCCTCCCTGCTTGTTGAAATAGAACATGACAGTAGTGTTGTCCATCAGCAGCAAGACCACCTTTCTTGATAGCAAAGTTTGGAAAGCCCTCAGTGCCTTTTCTACAGCCTGCATCTCTAGGGCTGGTTCATTATTATCTGGTTCAAGCCACCAAAGCAATGACTTGGCTATGGCCCTTGGTATCGTGAGCCACTTTGAAGGAGGGTGGCACACGGGATTGAAGACAGACAGGAACCAAAACTGCACAGGCCTCAGACGTAGACGAGCCCATTGCGTCACGAAGGTGGTCAAAGCCATGTGTTGTAGAGCTTACTTGGATCACATGTGCCCTGATTCGTCTGTGAGCGAGGCAATCCCTAATGGCTGTGCAGAAGATCTGGAATCTCTCCTGGGTCAGAGTCTAGAAGGGCACCAATAAATCTGACCTGCTTGGATGGAGACAGGTTTTATTTCTCTTCAATGACCATGAGACCGAGATAGTCCAAGAGTGTTAACGCAAATTGGATGTCCTGCTGGAGTCTTTGCTGCAACGGAGCCGTGAAAAGCCAGTTGTTCTGGTACGGAAAGACAGTGATGCCTTTCTGTCGGAGATAGGCCGCTACCGGCGCCATGCATTTTGTGAACACTCTCAGAGCCGATGAGAGCCTGAAGGGTAGGACCCTGTATTGATAGAGCTCAGTCCCGATGGTGAAGGCGAGGAACCTGTGATCTCTGCGAATGCTGATGTTGAAATAAGCATCTTTGAGATCGAGGGTCGCAAACCAATGTCCTATCTGTAAGAGTGGCAAAATAGAAGTGAGAGTTACTATATGAAAGTCCAGAATGGGCCTAATGCCTGAGTCCTTTTTCAGTACCATAAAGTACCTAGAATAAAAGCAATATTGGACTTGAAAAGGGTCCACGGGCTCAATAGCCCCTTTCTCTAACAGTGAGCACACTTCGTCAAATAGGGTATCTGAGGAGTTGGTGGACAGAACAGCCCTGGTGGTATATAGCCCCTACAAACAATATCTAGCACCCAAGAATCGGAGGTGATTGAGGCCCAAGTGTTAAAATAGGCCTCTAGTCTGTCCCCGAAGGAGGGGGGGTGACAAAGTGGCCCCACATCACAGCCTCCTCTTGCTTGGCTCTATGGTCTTCTTGCGATAGTCCAGCTGGTACTGAGGTGTAGACTGCTGGTGTCGACACAAGGAAGAGGAGGAGGATTGCGATGGCTGTCTTTGTCTATGTTGCTGCTGCTGGCTATGGTGTTCCTGGGGCTGGTACGGCTGGTGCCGATATGGCTGGTACCACGGGCACTGGCCTCCGTAACACCTTCGGGATGATTGGAAGGCGGGAGAGAACATGCCATGCTTTCTAGTCGCTGCCTTCATGTGGTATTGAAAGTTTCTCTGTCTCTTTATTAAAGAGGCCGGAGTCATCGAATAGCATGTCATCGATGACAGTCCGTGCTTGCGGGATCAGATCAAAGCCTGCAACCAAGCTTGTCTGCGAAGAGCTACTGATCCTGATAGCATCTTCGCAGCAGTCAGTGGAATGACGAGCCGACACAATTTGTTGACCGCCCAGGGCATGGGTTTCCATCTGGATAGCCACAGCCAGTGCTTTATCTTCATCCGAGACGGAGGCCAGTAGGGGCTCGAGTCTCTCCATTAAGTGTTGGACCTACACACCCATACAGGCAGTGTAATTCGCTACCTTGAGGTTCAACACTGCTGCCGCATATATCTTTTTGGCCTCTGCATCAAGTTTCTTGCTCTCCTGGTCTATAGGCGAGGGTGAGGTCCGAGGGGTGAAGGCCACCTGAAAACCCTCGATGATGGCAGAATTGGGTCACGGTTGTTCAAAGAGCCAGCTCAGTCCCGAAGACGAGATGCGGTACAAATTCTCAATCTTTCGGGATGTCGATGGTACAGTAGCTGGCATCGCCCACGACCTCTTTGCTATCTTCTCCAGGGATGTGACGTAAGCAATGGCAGGCAGTGTTGGTACCTTACTATGCACCCTCCTCTCCACTGGATCAACAGACTCATCATCCATAAGGGTCACCTCGATTTCGAGGGTGTTAGCCATTTGGTCGGTGAAGGACCTGACATCGTCAGTTGATGAGGACGACACCAGGTTGACCAAAGAAGGGGGAGACGAAGCCCTATCAACATCAAACTCTGGAATTGGAGATCTGGACCACAATGCTGAACGGACTGAAGGAGGAGAGCCTTCGGGACAGCACAACAGAGGACTGTGAGCAAACAGGGAGGCATGGTGAGGTAAAACCGGCAGTGCCAATGGAGTGGGGAGGTGAGTCTAGGATGGAATGCTCATCACCAACCTTTGGTAGTCCTGACGTAGGGACTCAGGATTGGCAGGGAGGTAGCAGCGCCCAATGGCGCGTCGAACCAGAGGTCAGGATACTGCAAGAAGAGAGGGTCCTGTGTCAAAGGCCTCTCTTCTAATGCCCGACTGGCCTCGAGCCCGAGGGAGAGCTGCACCTGATGATGGTACCGACCCACTGACTCTTCTCGAGCCCGAGAAGTGCTAGGGACCACTTGCTCTCTTATATGATGAGTCAACTCCGGTGGCTTGTCACAGAGTTCATCCTCTGATTCGGACTCAACATGAATCAGAGGGGAAAACGGTCTAACAACAGGAGTCGATTGGGCCAACTCAGGACCTGAAAGAGGCAGAAGGGATTTTGGAAGCCTCCAATGCCTTATCATGGTGAGACCATTCAGGAGAGGTGGAATGGAACCTCCTTGGAGAAGCAGAACGGGCTGTCTTAGAATGGGTGCGATCAGAAGACTGCAGCACTGGTCTGAAGATGCTTCTTTTTAGAAGCCTTTTTTCCAGACCCATCACCCTGATCTTTTTCCGCCCTTGTGGTCTTTTTATCCCTCAAAGGTTTCTCCCTGGATCTCCCCCTCTCTCTCATGGTCTCCTTGGAAGTAGAAGGTTGAGGCTCTGGTTAATCAAGGTAGGAGCCGAAGCAGGTCTGAGGGCCTGTTCCCAAAACGCAGCCTTGAGTTTCAAATCCCTGTTTTTCAGGGCTTGCATTGTCATTCCCTTGCATAGGGAACAAGTCTTGGGATTATGGGCTTTGCCCAAACAAAACACACACTGATCATGACGATCAGTTGTTGGAATTTTGGTGTTGCGTTTCAGGCAACGCTTAAAGGAAGCCATCTTGTCAACGAAGTTGGTCTGTGAGGCAAAATTCAAAGTCCAGAAAACAGTCCTTAGGTCAGGCAATTCGCAAACAATCACAAAGCCTCGGTACCGTGAGCCACTTCGATGGTGGATCGGTGCCGGAATCGAACATGGAGAGGAACCAAAATCGGTCTTAAGCGCAGACGAGCCCACTGCGTTACAAACGTTGTGGACACCATATGCCCCAAGGCTACCTGAATGCAGCGAGCTCTGACACACCTGCTGGATAGACAATCTCTGACAGCCCTGGACAGGGTCTGAAACCTGTCTGGTGGTAAGAATGCCATAGCTCTCACAGAGTCGATTAGAGCTCCAATGAACTTTGCTTGTTTTGATGGGGTCAAGGTCGACTTCTCTTCGTTGATGAGTAGACCTAGTGCTTTCAAAAGGGTCAAAGTGAAGTGCAGGTCGTCCCAAAGCTTGTGCTGAGATGGAGCTGTGAACAACCAATCGTCGAAACACCTCGATCCCCTTCCTCCTGAGGTAGGCTGCTATTAGGGCCATACACTTCAATACTGGAAGATGTCAGTCCCGATGGCAAAGGCCAAGAATCTTCTGTGGTCCCTCCGTATGCTTATGTGGAAATAAGCTTCCTTGAGGTCCAAGGTCACGAACCAGTAGTGTCTCTGTAAGAGTGGCAAAATAGAATTAAGGGTCACCATGTGGAACCGCCGATAACACAAATAAGAATTCAGCTTCCTCAAATCCAAAATAGAATAAAGTAAAGTACCTAGAGAAGAAACAATATTGGATTTGAGAAGAGTCCATAGACTCAATAGCGCCTTTCTGCAAAAGCGAGCGCACTTCGTTGAGTAGGGTGTCTGAGGGGTTGGTGGACAGGATAGCTCCGGTGGATGGGAGCTCCTCAAATTCGAGTGCGTAACCTCTACAGACTATGTCTAACACCCACGAATCCAAGGTGATTGAAGCCCAG
This sequence comes from Phrynosoma blainvillii, assembly GCA_026167975.1. Taxonomy (NCBI): domain Eukaryota; kingdom Metazoa; phylum Chordata; class Lepidosauria; order Squamata; family Phrynosomatidae; genus Phrynosoma; species Phrynosoma blainvillii. The sequence continues at coordinate 15,634,122 of JANUYF010000011.1, read as the reverse complement.
GTGTTAAAATAGGCCTCAAGCCTGTCCCCAAAGGGAAGCTGAACGAAATGCGCCACGCCCCATCATTGCCTCCTCTTGGTCAGGTCAGGAAGCTTCTTACGGGTGTCCTGGCGATAGTGAGGTTGCTGCCGGCGTCCCGATGAGGAAGAGGATGAATGCAACAGTTGTCGCTGGCGTGGTAAGGGTTGGTGTTGACCTTCTTGTTGGAAAGGCCTCTGGTGGTAAGGCTGATACCATTGGCGCTGGCCCTCAAACCGTCTGCGAGAAGGGCGGAAGGTGGTGGAGGACATGCCATACTTCTTTGCGGCTGTCTTCATCCGGTACCTGAAATTCAACTGTTCATCAGTGTCTTTGTTGAACAGTCCGGAGTTGTCGAATGGCATGTCCTCGATAGCCATCTTCGCTTGCGGATTGAGGTCTGAAGCATGAAGCCACGCATGCCTGCGGAGTGCAACAGTGCCAGAGAAGATCTTGGCCGCGCAGTCTGTGGAAATCCTGGCCGAGATGATCTGTTGGCCCCCCAAGGCGTGTAGCTCAGAATGGATGGCCATTGCCAGGGGCTTGTCCTCCTCTTGGATAGTAGACAGGAGAGGTCCAAGCCGTTCAACTAGGTACTGCACATAGGCCCCCATGCAGGTTTCATAATTCAAGATCTTGAGTTCCAAAGCAGCGGTGGCATAGAGCTTCTTCGCCATGGCATCTAGCTTCTTGCTTTCCCTGTCGGCAGGAGAGGAAGAGGCACGAGAGGTAAACAATATTTAGGATCCTTCTACTATGGCCAAATTCGGCTTAGGATGTTCGAAAAGCCATGATGGGGCATTAGGTGAAATCCTATACAGGTTTTCCAATTTCCTTGAAGTCGATGGGATAGTTGCTGGGGTAGTCCACAACTTCTTAGCAATATGCTCCAAGGAGGGAAGGAATCCGATGGCTGGTGGAGTCGGGATCTTTCCATGGATCCTTTTCTCCACATCATCTCTGGCCTCATCGTTGATACAGATGACTTCAATGTTAATAGCATTGGCCATACGGATCACCTAGTCCTCAAAGGACCTGACATCATCGGATGGTGAGGAGGATGTCAATGCCGACAATTGTGTCGGGGTCTCTACTCCGCCGTCATCCAATTCCGGTGTGGGGGATCGGGACTGACAACTAAGGTCACTCGAAGCCGACTACGGTATCGGGGACCTAGGCAAGGGCCTGTCTACAAACAGGGAAGCGTGCCAAGGTGGAGGAGGCGGGACTGAAGTTGTGGAACAGAGGTCCTCTTCAGGAAGTTGGTCCTCTATCGGGATCCAGTACGACCGCCATCGATGCGGAGGTCTGGGTACTTCTCGAGAAGAGCATCCCTCTTTTTAGATTGCATATGGCGGCTCTCCCTATCCGCCTCGATGCTCAGTGCCGTGTCTCAAGAGCAAGCCGATCCAGTTAGGGTCTCCCGGTGTCAGGGTACCAGCGGAACTTCAGCTGGATGAGGGGTGAAAGTTGGAGGATCTTCCTCTATGATCTCCCCTTCAGAGTCAGAAGCCATGTGAATCAGAGGCGTTGGTGGCTGAGTCAGGCCCGATGGTCCGGGAAGAACATCGAAGATAGAAGGTGGCGTTCTCTTTGGCCCGAAAGTGGCTGGCGGGGGTCTTAGAAGCCTTAAGAGGCTTTTCCCGCCGGGATCTCTCTGGGGATGCTGACTGGGCTCTTTTAGAAGAAGAGGATCCCTCACCTGCTCCCACGGATGGCTCCAAATGCTTGCGCCTGCAAGACTTCTTACCAGAACCTTCACCTTGATGTCTCTCAGGGGAAGATTTATCTTTCTCCCCGCGATCCTTATGATGTTTTTAGCTTAGAAGACTTATCCTTAGACTTCTCCCGGTGAGACTCCGTGCCCGAAGAAGAAGGTTGAGACTCGTGCGGAGACTGTAATACAGGAGCCGATGAAGGTCTCAGGGCTTGCTCCCAGAGAGCCGTCTTGAGTTTTTGCTCTCTATTTTTGAGTGCCTGGGTGGTCATTCCCTTACATAGCGAACAAGCCTTAGTGTTATGAGCCTCCCCAAGACACAAGACATAGAGCTCGTATTTGTCCAAGGTGGGGATCTTGGAGTTGCACCTCATACAACGTTTGAAGGATGCCATGAGACAAATCCAAATCACAGTAGAAATTCAATGTAAAACAGTCCAATATCAACCGATGAACAAACAATTGCCTAGTCCAAAATCCAAAGAATAGTCAAGCCAGAACCAGAGTCAAAATCCGAAAATATCCAAAGAGGTACTTTGGCTGGATGAGGGGTGAGAGTTGGAGGATCTTCCTCTATGATCTCCCCTTCAGAGAGCTAAGTTCCTTGTTAGCTGCAAAGCGGCAGACGAAAGGAACTGAGAAAGAGCGGGAACGCCAGGGGCCTTTATAGGGGTGGCTGTAGCTACCACCAAAAAGTTGCAATTGAAGTTTTGCCTAGTGATACCAGAACTTTCCAAGCTAGCTGCGCATGCACAGAGATAACTCATTTGTGTGATTTGCAGAGACCACGAAGAAGAAATTGTAGAATATTGCTCAACATTCTCGATTCTACCAGTAGAATGTAGGAGTATAAGCCACCTCATCTGTTGATGTAAGCATGCACAGATATATTATCTGTGACTATCAGTACGCATTTCTGGCAAATGTGGTCCTCGAAACTCAGAAGTGCTTAAACGTACTGCCTTGAGTTCTAGATTATTGATTCTCTGCCTGTCTAAAGGATGCCACACTCCTTGAGTTGTTAGGTGGTTGCAATGAGCTCCCCAAGCTAACTGATTTGTGTCTGTTGTTATTTTTACTTGTTGAGGCTTTATCAGTGGTACCCTCCCTGTTTAAGTTTGTGTTTTTTGTCGACTACTGCATTTCCTGTTTTATTTTCTCTGGGATTAATATTATGTGGTGTTTCGTTCGAGTAATTATTTTCTGGTGAGGATTGAGGAATATTTGTAAGGGTCTGGTGTGGTAATACCCTCATGTTACTAGATGTATTGCCATCAGTAAGCCTAGTAGTTTTGCTAACAACATTACATCTGCTGTTGTTGATTGAATCAATGCTGCCACTGCCTATTTTATTTTTGACTGTCTTTCTACTGACAAGGTTACCTTGTTTTTTGCTGTATCTACCTCTGCTCCCAAATGTTTAATTCTGGTTGAAGGTGTTAGATGGCTTTCTTCGTAGTTTATTATAAATCTGTATTGTTATAATGGCTGTACTGTCTGGTGAATATGTGTTTGCATTTGTTGTTGTGTGTCTCCTGCCAGTAGGAGGTCATCTAAATACAGATGAATTTGAATCCCATTTTTGTAAATGTTTTATTATCAGTACTAATACCTTGGTGAAGACCTGTGGCGTGGATGCGAAACCAAATGGGAGTGTTTTGAACCGGTAGTGATGACCTTGGTACACAAACCTCAGATATTTTCTGCTGTCTGCGAGTGTTGGTATATGCAAGTATGCCTCCTTGAGATCTATTGAAACCATCAGGCTGTTTTTCTGTATAAGTATCTCCATTTTGAATCTGAAGTATGCAACATAATTGTTCAAATACTTCAGATTCAAAACTGGATGGTAAGTTCCGTTTCGTTTGAGTACCACAAACAATATTGAACACACTCCTGTCCACTGCTGATCTTCTGGTACTTTCTCTATTGCATTTATTTCTGTTAGATGCTGTATCTCCTGCAGTATAACTTTTTGTTTTGTGATAGCAATGAAGGAAGGTACTTCTCTTTTGGTGTGATTGTGAAATTTATTTTGTATCCAGACATAACTATTTTTAGCATCCATTTATATGTTGTAATTTCTGATCTTAGATGTCCAAATCTAACCTTATCCTACCAGTTGTGACTGTCTGTCAATATTGTATCCTGCCATGCTTAAGAAGCTGCTATTCCACCTCTGTGATACTGTCTGTAACTTATTATTTTGTGTGGTGCTATTGTTTTTGGACTGGAACCAATGGTTTCTCTGTCCTTATACTGAAACTGTCTTCCCAGTCCTCAGTAACCTCGAAAGGAACTCTATGTTCCTCCATAAGTTTTGAAGGGTTTTTCCCCATCTTTTTTCTTTGTATTGTTGGAATAACATGGTTTTTGTCTTTTGTTTCTACCAATATTTTGTCTAAAGCTGTATCACCAAAAAGTAAACCTCTTTTCAATGGAACATAGGCTGAATTATTTCTCAACTTGTAATCCATCTCCCAAATGCTTCAAGCCATGAGGATCCTCTAGCAATTGTTGTTGCCATTATATTTCTTGCTGAAAATGTGACTGAGTTGTGTCCAGCATTGGCCACATATTGTAGTACTTTACTGATTCTTTCTACCACTCTATGTAATTCTGATACCGTCAGTTCATCTGCATTTGTTATGTCCTGTGTCCACATTATGGCTGCCTGTGAGAACACAGATGCCACAGTTGATGTTCTCATTACAGTGGCAAAGTTCTCATGTGCCGCAGAGTCTGCTCTTTTCTCATCTAAATCCTTCAAGGTAGTGTCCCCTTCACAAAGGTCTAGTGCTCCTAATATAAGAGCTGCAATATTAATTAAGGGAATTCATTTAACCAGTCCATTTCATTTCCCTCAAAGGTATGTAACTTTTGACTGTAGCCTATGTATTTCTACTTTGTAGTGATGAACTCCATTCAGTTGATATTAACCCTTTAAACATTTCTGGCATGGGAATTATTTCACTATGTGGCTCTGGTTTTTGTATAACTTTTGGCAATTACTTATTTGTTGCTGTAATGCCCTTTGTCTGTGAAGTTTTTGCATCATGTAGACCTAAATATTTAAATCTCTTAACAGGTTTTTGTAATGTTCTGGTATAAATACCGTATTTTCCGGCATATAAGACGACTTTTTAACCAGGAAAATCTGGGGTTAAAGTTGGGGGTCGTCTTATACGTTGGGTATAAGGAAGAGGAGGAGGAGGAGGAAGATAGAGGTGCGAGGCGGGAAGGAGCCGGGGACCGGAGGAAGAGGACGAGAAGGAAGAGGACGTCCTCCTTCTTCTCTCCCTGCTTTCCTCCCTCCTCCAAACCTTTCCTCTTTGTCCTCCTTCTTCTCTCCCCACTTTTCTCCCCCCTCCAAACCTTTCTTCTTTGTCCTCCTCAACCTCCTTCTTCTCTCCCCGCTTTCCTCCCCCTCCAAACCTTTGCTCTTTGTCCTCCTCGTCCTCCTTTTTCTCTCCCTGCTTTCCGCTCCTCCAAACCTTTCCTCTTTGTCCTCGTCCTCCTTCTCTCCCCGCTTTCCCCCCAAACCTTTCCTCTTTGTCCAACTTCCTCCTCATCCTCCTGGAACAGGAGGACACGTGTAAGGTGGGGGGGGGGGGAGCCGGGGAGAGAAGGAGGGTTTCCTTGGCAAGGTTTGTTCAGAAAGGGTTTGCCATGAGGCTGAGAGAGTGTGACTTCCAGGACTGTTGCGTGCCTTGAGGCTGAATGTGGGGCTGAGAGAGTGTGACTTCCAAGACTGTTGTTGTTATTGTTTTGTACTTTCAAGTCGTTTCTGACTTTTGGCAACTCAAAGATGAACCTATCCTGGGGTTTCCTTGGCAAGGTTTGTTTAGAAAGGGTTTGCCATTGCTTTCTCCTGAGGCTGAGAGAGTGTGACTTCCAAAACTGCTGTTGTTGTTGCTGTGCGCCTTCAAGTCGTTTCCAACTGATGATGACACTAAGGCAAACCTATCATGAACCTATCATTTCTTGCCTATGTGTTTTTTTTCAGACAGGGTTTGCCTTTGCCACCCTCTGAGGCTGAGAGAGTGTGACTTCTAAGATTGCTGTTGTTGTATGCCTTTGAGTCGTTTCCAACTTACATCAACCCTAAGGCTTGATGTATCATGGTGTTTGCTTAGCAAGGTTTCTTCAGAGGGTAGTTTGCCATTGCCTTCTCCTGAGGCTGAGAGAGTGTGACTTGCCCAATGTCACCCAGAGGGATTCCATGGCTGAGCCAGGATTTGAACCCTGGTTTCCAGTCATACTTCGATACTTGGGTGACCAAATGTCTTCAATGAAAAGGAGGACAAGTCACTACAAAAAATGTAGGACATACAAGAAAAAAATGTAGAGAAAGCTAAAAACACTAATATAAATGTAAATCCATGCTTCTTAGCCATGCTCAAAATGGAGGACGTTTTAGTGGTCAAAATTGTGACTTTTAACCTAATCGTGGTGTTTTCTTGGCATGTTTCTTCAAATGGGGGTTGCCATTACCATCCTCTGAGGCTGAGTGTGTGTGACATGCCCAGGGCCACTTACTCGGCCGCAAATTGTACATACTCCAGAATGCATCACCTAGTATATTGGCAGCCCTTCCCCCCAACACTTTCTCATTTTCCCCCCAACCATCTCAAAGCTGGGAGATGGGAATAATTTTTAAAGCAGCATTTAAATCTGGACTATTTTTTAAAAAATAAGGCCCAAAACACACTGCAGAAATAAATGCTAGGGAACATGGGAGCTGTAGTTTGTTGTGTTTATTAGTGAGTGTTCCGGCTAAGTACTTGCATGACATAAACATTTGAATTAAAATTACCATATTGAAATCAAATCTGATTTTTTAAAAAAAATTATTTGGCTGCGTTGGAAGAGTAAGTATATCCCAAACGGTGAGTATATCTCGAACTCTGTATTTTAACTGGAAAAATTGGGGGTCGTCTTATACGCCGGGAAATACGGTAGTCTGTCTGCTACCATTTCTTCTTCCTCTAAATCTGTGTTCTCCTGTTCTGTGTCCTCTTGCATGATTTCATCTGCTGAATTATTTTCGTCTCAATCTGACTGTTCTGTGTTTTAGTTTCTTTATGCATGTACTTACACATAACTCCTATCAATCTACCACTACCTGTCTTTTTCTATGTATCTTTTCTAATTCCTTTTGTGCTTGTTCAGTTTCTATTTCTTCTCTTTGTCCTCTGATTGTCCTCTGTCTGACCATGTCTGGTTATTACTTAGTACACTTTCATATGTGTTTGGTAAATTTAAAACATTGCTCATGTAGGTTTGCAATTCAGAACTTCCTGTGTCTCTTATCAATGTTATTATGACATTATTTTAGATCTCAGCTGTTGTACCAATTCTGATGTCTTGACATCAGTGGGTTTTGGCTGTGGCTGTTGGAAAGCCAATATTTTATTTGCAATTTAAAACATTTGAAATAGGTTTATCATGAAATCTATCTGCTCCTGGTTAGAAGGAGTTGTTTATCAAATCTCAGAACCATATTCTTTATTTACTGCTTGCATTTGCTTTATTGATTTCTGTTTGCCATTTGATTTTACAGGTTTGGCTGCTGTCTGGCTGCTTACCGGCTCAGCCCTTCTCTGTTGCCTTGTCTCCACCCCATGGCTCAGAGGTGGGTGGTTCAAAATGACAGCTCGGACCTTCCTTCTCCCGAGTCTGAAAACAGCAGCCAGAGTCAGAGCGCAGTGAAATCAACACTTCTGCTGTAAGTTTTAGCATTTTAGTGTATTTCCTTCCTTTATTCCTGTTTGACAGTTCTCTGCCTTTCTTTTAGAAGTTCTCTGCCTTTCTTTTAGAAGTTTTTTTCCCATCTGCTGCTGTTTTTATGGGAATTGAGCCAGGTGTTCACCTGGACTCTATTCCCCTTTGTCTCTCAGTTGAGCTGCCAGTTGAGCCTGGCATCTGCCTGGACTCTTTCCTGGTTTCAGAGACAATATCATCCATTTCACTTTCACTGGATGAGTATTTTCTTTAAATTCTCCCCAGAGCCCCACTTAGATGCGGTCATCTGGAGTGTACTTCTTGCGGCTTGAATTTCTTTCATTAATTTCATCTTTTCTTTGTCTTTTCTGTCCATCTATTTTAATCTGATTTTTATATCTACCTATTTTATTCTTTGTTGGAGAAGAGTTACCCTTGACTGATCAGTAGGGCAGGAAAGAAAAAACTGAGGAGAAGGGGTCAGGGTTCCAACAGATTTAACTGGAAGAATGGGACTCCTGCTTTGCGGTTGCTGTGTATAGGAAGAACCCAGTGGAGGTGGATTGATATACCCTGCCATCCTAGGAATGGGCTTGAACTGCTCCTGCTTGACCTAACCTAGGTTCCAAAACACATTTCACTGTCAGTTTCCATAACACAGATTTCTGGCACTAGCAACCACAGAGATGTTACCTTTTTATCTGGCTGCTTCAGAGATACTTCCTTCTGGCAGTCAGACTTGGGGTCCACGAGGCTGCCTCCACTCATCTCTTCGGGCTTCAGGGTACCATAGGGAGAGCTGCGCTGGGAAGAAGTGGCGGACGACTCTCGTGACTCTGCGCTCAAATCAATTCCGCTGTCCCCCTGGCTGCCTTTAAAGCCCTGCTGTGTGAAGTGTGAGGAGGGAGAAAAGTGAGGGTTGGCAGGGATAAGCTTACTCTGGCAGGACAGATGTGGACAACCCACCCCTCCTCTCAGAGAGGGGCAATTTGGCCTTGGAAGTCCTCCTAGTTTTCCTTGCCTTGGGATGACTTACCAAATCCCTGACCTTAGTTTTAACTCATTGAGTGAGTGAGGCAGGCAGGCAGGTATGCTTCTTACTCCAAACACTGTACACTGGAGGAAAAACTTACTACAAAATAGCAGGTAATTTTTTTATTATTATGTTTGTTTTTAATAAACAAGGGAACTTTGGGCCTCTGCAGATGGTGCAAAGTGCCATCTGCAGAGGCAGGGAAGGGGAGGGGCAACCACATGCCGGGCACCCCAACCCCTTCCCAAGGACGTCATCGGAGCGGGCGCTCTGATGACGTTCTTCCGGCTCAGCGTGGTGGCTCTTCGGGCACCCCTTTTGCAGCTTGTAGAAGGAGCGCTATTTTAGCACTCCTTTCCCAGGCGGCAAAAAGGAGGATTGGGGTCGAGGCATGGGGCAGCCTCAGCCCCGATCCGCCGCTTCCCAGGGCGGTCCATGGCCACCCGTCTGCATCCCCCCCCTATGATCTAGGGCATAATCACAAATCACTTCATGTGGAGCACTATGCCAAACTGGCACAGCATCAAGTCTCCTCAGAAACTAAGCATACACTTTGGAATTTTAAAAACGATAGTGGACAGCCTTGGAGCGTGGTGGACTCTCTTTTGAAATCTTTAAGCAAAGGCATCTCACAGAAATGTATTCTTCAATGGTAAGAGATTGACTAAGTGATCCTTGCGATTCCTTCCAGCTCTATGTTTCTATGGCTCCAAGTGCCACTGCCTAGAATTTATCGATTTCTTTTACAAAAAAATGACATCCCAAAATTGAGTGACAAAGTACTAAATGCATTACAGTCTGTCGATAAAAAGAATAACCACACTATTGTCAGTATCAAAGTAAGTTCACTTCATATTGGTTCGATATAAACAACCAATATCATACTAAAAAAGTCAAGTACATTTAAGAATATTTTACATGTATCTAAGAAACAGGTTTTAACTGATTCCAGCTATTGATCTTATATATGCAGTGCCTGTTTATATATTTGTAACTAAAAGATACATAGGGCCTTTGCAGACTGCCAGAAATAGTGCAAATTGAGTCCACTTTAGCTGACCTGGCTCAGTGCTAGGGAATCATGGGAACTGTAGTTTATTGTGGCACCAGAGCTCTCTGACAGAGAAGGCTCAATGTCTGAGAAAAAAATACAATTCCCGTGATTCCCTAGCACTGAGCCAGGAAAGTTAAAGTGGACTCAATTTGCACTATTTCTGGCAGTCTGCAAAGGCCCTTAGACACTCAAACAAAAACTAAAAAGAATTAAACAAAAGAACTGTGGCCCTGAAGCATTTGTCCAACCAGAAAACTGGTCACCAGTCCTGCGACACTTGCCCAACTCTGAGTTAAAAAGATTAACAAGTAGGAAAAGTCTGAAACAAGTAAATTATTGGAAAAGGATTCAAGGATTACTTTTTTTTTAAAAGAGTAATTACTATAAAGGAAATGTATTACTACAGTATTAAAAAATAACACACTCTACCCCAGCAAGACTGGCCAGGCAACTTTCGGAGACATAAAGGGCCTTTGCAGACTGCCAGAAATAGTGCAAATTGAGTCCACTTTAAGGGTTAGGGTTAGTGCTAGGGAATCATGGGAATTGGTTTTTTTCTGAGACATAGAGCCTTCTCTGTCAGAGAGCTCTGGTGCCACAATAAAATACAGTTCCCATGATTCCCTAACCCTAACCCTTAAAGTGAACTCGATTTGCACTATTTCTAGCAGTCTGCAAAGGCCCATATATCTCTCCTCCCCACTAACAGAAGCGTTTCCCAGAGAACAGCCTGAAAGTCTAAAATCAGAAATGGCTGAGAATATTAACAACAGAAATGCCTCCTGTTTTGCATCCATGTAAATGGGATTACTAATGAAGTGTTGCTTACCTCGGTGGAACTGGATTCAGTGCTATTGAAGGCGCTAGCAGCTTTGCTCCAAGAATCAGTGGCAGGTGATTGAACGGAGAGAGCTGCTGACAAGAGGAGAAAGATGAGGTTGAGATGTCTCAGAGAGAACAGATGAACCCTGGGATTGTTCCTCACACTGTATTATAGCAGGAATAGGAATCTTCAACCATATTTCTTAAGTTGGCCTTCCAGTCACAACCCTAGCTAGTACAGCTGGAAATAGCAATCCAACAATATCTGGAAAAGAGTGTCATTCCCACTGGCTTTCCCTAACATGAAGGGTGGGAAGTAACCACAAGCTCCTTTCCTTTACAAAATAAATAAATACTGCTTTCATTCAAAGGAGGATGGTTAAGGGACAGAAATTTCAGACTGCTGTAGTCAGCTCTTGCGGGCAACATCCACATATGGCCATATGGCCTCCCATGCAAGAATTCTGTTGTTAACTGCAGATGTCAATAAAATGGACAAGTTGCTTACCTGTAACAGTATTTCTTTTAGTGGTCATCTGCGAATTCACACAAACGGGTTATATCTATGCCTGCATGGCTAGCTCGGAAAGTTCTAGTATCACTGGGCAAATCTTCGATTGCAACTTTTTGGCGGTAGCTCCGCCACCCCTATAAAGCCCCTGGCGTTCCCACTCTTTCCTCAGTTCCAAAACCGTACGCTGCCAAGCAGTGACAGCAGGAATTTTAACAATGAGCAGGACACGACTGAGGGGAGGATGGATGGGATTTGTGTAAATTTGCAGATGACCACTCGAAGAAGGACAGGTTGCACACCTGTAAAAGTATTTCTTCGAGTGGTCATCTGCGAATTCACACAAATGGGTTAGATTGACAAACTTCGGTCAGTGGAGAAGGGAATGTCCAGACACCAGTCTTGTAAGTTGAAACAAGATGAAATTTATTAATAACAATAAAATGTAAACTACAGCCTTAGTTGCATTTGGTGTCATTTGTTTGAATTCAACAACCAATAAAACAGTGCAACATAATCAGTGCAAACCAGAAAGCAGCACTGCCCTTCCAAAGGAGGCTTTATGCCTGGCCCTTGTGTCCAGCCTATAGAGCTTGATGAAAGTCATTGGCTGGGACCAGACAGCAGCCTTGCAAACATCCTCTAAAGCAGGGGTAGGCAACCTTTCCCCTTTAAGGGCCGAGGGACTTCAGCTCCCAGAAGCCTCAGCCATGTTGGCCAATAGTCCCATGTTGGCCAATAGCTCCTGGGATTCTGGGAGCTGAAGTCCCTCGGCCCTTAAAGGGGAAAGGTTGCCTACCCCTGCTCTAAAGGCACCCCAGTCAAAAATGCAGAGGATGTAGCTACCACCCTAGTTGAGTGTGCACGCACCCAGCCTGGAGGAGCTCTACCTGCCAGCTCATAACACATATGAATAGTTGATGGCACCCATTTAGAAAATCTCTGGAGTGTAACTGGCAGACCACTCTTGGCCTCTGAGTAGCATACAGCTTCTCAGAGCGCCTCGAACCTGAGGTCCTTTCAAGACAGAATGCTGCTGCTCTCAGAATGTCTAGGGCAGGGGTCGGCAACCTATGGCCCGGGGGCCAGATCCGCCCCCCCGAGGCCTTTGGACCAGCCCCAGGCCAGTCCTCCCGCTGCTGCCGCCGCTGCGCAACTCATGGCCACCATTTTGTTTTCCAAAATGGCAGCCGTGGCTCATTTGCGTATGAGCCAAGTACTGCGCGAGCAAGTTGCAGACACCATTTTGAAAAACAAAATGGCGGCTGCGACTCATTTGCGCATGCGCAGTACTCGGTGCATGCGAAAATGAGTTGCAGCTGCCATTTTGTTTTCCAAAATGGCGGCCGTGACTCGTTCGTGCATGCACAGTACTCCGGAAGTACTGTGCATGCACGAACGAGCGAGCGTGGCATCATTTTCCCCCGCCCTTGGCCCCCGGAAGACCGGAGGAAGACCTTACTGGCCCCAGGTAAGAAAATGTTGCCGACCCCTGGTCTAGGGTGTGCAGTCTACGTTCGGTATCAGTAGTCAGGTTCAGAGCCAGGGTGGGTGGCACAATGTCCTGGTTGATATGGAAGGCCCACACCACATTAGGTAGGAATGTGATATCGGTACAGAGGAAGACCTTGTTCTCATGGAATCAAAGGTAGGTCCATCCATTAGGCACGCAGCTCACCCGCATGGCGGGCAGAGGCAATGGCCACTTAGAAAGCTGTCTTCCAGGTCAGCAATCTTAAGTCCATGGTGGCCATAGGCTCGAACAGCTTGGTAGACAGATGGGAAAGCACCAAGTCCAGACTCCATGCCGGGGTCGGTACCAAGGATGGAGGATATTAAGTCCCTTGAGGAATCACTTTCCCAGAGGGTCCAAAAAGAAAGAGGGCCTGCCTTCAAGCAGATAGTGTGAGCAAATAGCAGACTGGTAGCATTTGACAAGAGTTAAGGCATAACCCTGATTCGACTAGAGACATCACGAATTCCAGGACAGTTGGTACCCTGCTGACAAAAAGTCCATGAACTTGTTCCATTTGAGTGCATAATACTTTCTGGTGGAGGGCTTCTATGCAGCCCAAATCACTGTCCGTATCGAGGTAGGTCATGTTGTCATGGATGAATTCTCCATGCTACCAGGGGAAGTGAGTCTATGTCTAGGTGTCAAATCTGGCCGTTATGCATCGAGAGGAGGTCAGGGTGGAACTCAAGACGGCGATACTCCTCCTGAGCGAGGTGAAGCAGGGGGGCAAACCACGGCTGTCTCGGTCACCATGGAGTGATAAGAACAGCATTCGTCCCGTCTGTCCTCATTTTGGAGACAACCTTTGTGATGAGTGGAAAGGGAGGGAAGGCATAGAACATCCTCCCGGACCACTCAAACTTGAAGGCATCTTCTCATGATCCCGGGGCTCAAATTCAAGAGCAGAACTCTGTACAGTGTGTGTTCTCTGGAGTTGCAAACAAATCGATATCTGGTGTGTCCCAGATAGAGAAAAGGTCGGAGACTGTCTTTGGGTGAAGGCGCCACTCATGGCATGGACTGGGAAACCCTGATTAGCATATCCACCAGGTCATTGTCCTCTCCAAGCAGATGTACCGACTATGATAGTATTTTGTTGTCAATGCACCAGTTCCAGGTGCGGATTGTGGTCTATAGTAGTGACTGGGAACTTGTGCCTCCCTGCTTGTTCAGGTAGAACATGATGGTGGTGTTGTCCGTCAAGAGAAGCACCACCTTGCCCAGTCTGAAAAGCCCTGAGGGCTTTCTCCACAGCCAACATTTTGAGGGTGTTGATGTGGAGCTGCTTGTCCTCAGGGGACCACTGGCCTTTGATAGTCAGATCTTGTGAGTGTGCTCCTCATCCCTCCAAGGACACGTCGGTTGTCAGATTAATCTCAGGACAGGGCGCCAAGAAGGGCATCCCAGTACAGACATTGTCAGGTTCGATCCACCAACCCAACGATCTGGCTACAGGTCTCGGTACCGTGAGCCATTTGGAAGGGGAGTTGCACACAGGATCAAATACACACAGGAACTAGGACTGTACCGGTCTGAAGCAAAATCTCGCCCAGTGTTACAAAAGTAATTAAGGCTTAATGTCCCAGAGCCACCTGCACGGTGTGGGCTCTGATGCGCTTGTAGGCAAGGCAGCTTTTGATTGCCATGCAAAGAGTTTGAAACCTGTCCTGTGGGAGAAAGGCTTTGGACTCCTCAGATTCGAGTACCACTCCAATGAATGTGACGTGTTTGGCTGGGGTCAGATTTGATTTTTCCATGTTGACCCGGAGCCCCAGGGAATCCAGGAGAGAGAGAGAGAGTGAACTGGATGTCTTGCTGTAATTTGTGCTGTGTCGGTGCCGTGAACAGCCAGTCCTCCAAGTAAGGGAAGACCGATATCCCTTGCTGTCACAGGTAGGCCGCCACCGGAGCCATGCATTTGGTGAAAACCCTCAGTGTCATAGAATCATAGAGTTGGAAGACACCACAAGGGCCATCCAGTCCCACCCCCTGCCATGCAGGAACTCAAAATCAAAGAATCCCCGACAGATGGCCATCCAGCCTCTGTTTAAACTCCTTCAAAGAAGGAGACTCCACCACACTCTGAGAGAGTGTGTTCTACTGTCGAACAGCTCTCACTGTCAGGAAGTTCCTCCTAATATTGAGGTGGAATCTCTTTTCCTGTAGCTTGCATCCATTGTTCTGGGTCCTGTTATCTGGGGCAACAGAAAACAAGCTAGCGCCCTCCTCAATATGACATCCCTTCAAATATTTAAACAGGGCTATCATATCCCCTCTTAACCGTCTCTTCTCTAGGCTAAACATACCCAGTTCCCTAAGTCGATCCTCATAAGCCATGGTTTCCAGAACCTTCACCATTTTAGTTGTCCTCCTCTGCACACGCTCCAGTTTTTCAACATCCTTTTTGAATTGTGGTGCCCAGAACTGGACACAGTATTCCAGGTGGGGCCTGACCAAAGCAGAATAGAGTGGCACTATTACTTCTCTTGATCTAGACACTATACTTCTATTGATGCAGCCTAAAACTGCATTGGCCTTTTTAGCTGCAGCATCACACTGTTGACTCATGTTCAACCTGTGGTCTACTAGGACTCCTAGATCCCTTTCACACGTAGTCTCATTAAGCCAGTTATCCCCATCTTATATCTATGCATTTCATTTTTTTGTCGTGGAGGGGCTGAATGGAAGGACCCTGGTACTGGTACAAGTCAGTCCCGACAGCAAAGGCAAGAAACTTCCTGTGATCTCTTCGGATGCTGATATGGAAATAAGCATCCTTGCGATTGATAGTCGCAAATCAGTGTCCCCTCTGTAAGAGTGGTAAGATACGAGGCAAGAGTTACAGTGCGAAAGCGCCGATAACAAACATAAGAGTTTAAGCCTCTTAAGTCCAGGATGGGCCTAGTGCCCGAGTCATTCTTAGGAATGGTAAAGTAGCATGAGAAAAAGCAGTGTTGGGCCCAAGAGGGATCTACGGGCTCAATGGCACCTTTCTCCAACAAGGTGCGCACTTTGTTGAACAGGATAGCTCCAGTGGTAGGGAGCTGGTGAACAGGATAGCTCCAGTAGTAGGGAGCTCTTTGAACTCTAGGGCATAGCGTCTGCAAATAATGTCCAAGACCCAGGAATCAGAGGTGATTGAGGCCCAGGTGTTAGAATAGGCCTCTAACCTGTCACCAAAGGGAGGTTCGTCAAAGTGCGCTGCCCCATCTCATAACCTCCTCTTGCCCGAACTGGAGGCCTTTTTCCTGAAATCCTGCCAGTATCATGGCTGGGACTGTTGCTGACGTCCCGAGGAGGAATGAGATGGTTGGAGATGCCTTGACTGACCTCGCGGTTGGGGGTTGCTGCTCCTGCTGCTGGTACGTGTGTTGGTGGTACAATTGGTACCAGGAGCGTTGGCCTCCAAAATGTCGCTTTGGTGACTGAAAGGTGGAAGAGAACATTCCATGTTTCTTTGCTGCCGTTTTTATCTGGTATCTAAAATTCAGCTTCTCATCCGTCTCTTTGTTAAAGAGACTGGAATCATCAAAGGGCATATCCTCTATTGTTGTCTTGGCCTGTGCGGTCAAGTCCGATGCCCTAAACTAGGAATGGCGACGGAGGGCCACTGAGCCCAACAAAATCTTGGCGGCTCAGTGGTGAGACAATTTGTTGGCTGTAAAGCCATTGCCAGGGCTCTGTCCTCATCTAGGACTGCAGAAAGAAGGATCTCCAGCTTTTCCATAAGAGACTGAACATATGCTCCCATACAGGCAGAGTAGTTAGCAACCTTAAGGTCCAGAACAGCCACAGTGTAAATCTTGGCTAAAGCATCCAGTTTTTTGCTCTCCTTGTCAGTCAGGGAGGAGGAGGTCCTCAAAGTGAAGGCCAACTGAGCACCCTCAACAATGGCTGAGTTCTGATGAGGATGCTCGAACAGGCAAGCTTGACTGGAGGGTGCAATCCTGTAAAGGTTCTCAATCCTTCTGGAAATAGAGGGCACAGTAGCTGGAGTGGTCCAGGACCTCTTTGCAATTTCCTCCAAGTAGGGAAGGTATGCAATAGCCAGCGGAGTCAGTACCTTCTCATGGACCCTCTTCTCTATGGGGTCAAGAGCCTCCTCATTGGCCCAGGCAACCTCTATCTCAAGGGCATTTGCCATCCTCACCACCTGGTCAATGCATGTCAGTGGGAGATGATGATGCCAAATTGACCAGTGGAGCCGGACTGGATGATCCCTCTGCCTTACGAGTCCAGAGTGCCTCGAAGCTGGAAATTCCTCGGGCGACCTTGGGAGCAGCCTGTCCATGAACAGTGAGCCACGTCACGGTGGAACTGGAGGGACTGACAGTATAAGCTCCCAAGAAGAATTGGTCTCAGCTCACTGCCAGTCTTGCCTAAGTTGGTCTGGCTGCACTGGCAAGTAATACCGGCTTGCTGCGAGTCAAAGATCAGATCTGGGTATCGAAGGAGGAGCGGGTCATGTTGCAATGGCCTGTCTTCCATCCCGGCGTGGTTGGCCTCGAGACCAAGGAAGTGACCTCTCGGTGTCGTTGAACTGGTGGGCTCTCTCAGGCTCGAGAAGTGCCCACAACCGGTTGTTCCATTTGGTAGGGGGTCAGGGATGGTGGTTCCTACTTCCAGATTTCACCCTCGGATTCAGAATTCATGTGAATTGGAGGTTTTGGAGGCCGCACAGCTGAAGTGGAGAAGGTCAGTTCAGACCCAAAGGAAGCCGGGGGAGTAAATCTGATAGCTTCTCAGGGGATTGTCTCTTTTTGGGGCAGAATGGTCAGTGGACTGCTCTCTACCTCAAGGTGCTTTCTTTTTGCTGTCTTTTCCCCAGCACCATCCCCAGACCTTATCTGGCTTAAGAGGCCTTCCTGTCCTTGGAGGACTTTTCTTTAGACCTCTTTGGACCTTCCTCTCTCTTCTTCCTTCTCCTTAGTGGAAGTGGAGGGTCCCTTGCCCGGGGAAGTTTGGGCAGGTGCAGAGGTTGGTCTAAGGGCTTGTTCCCACAATTCAGCCTTCAATTTTAGGTCCCTATTCTTTAGGGCCTGAGTAGTCATGCCCTTGCATAGCGGGCAAGCCTTTGGATTATGAGCCTCGCAAAGCACACACTGATCATGGTGGTCAGTGGTGGGGATTTTGCACTGCACTTGGTACAGCGTTTGAAGGACGCCATCTTAACCATTTAACGAGATGAGTCCGGGATCCAAAAGCGAAGTCTAAAACAATCCAAGTCGATCGATTTGCCAAAAATCACCAATACACAGTCCAATAAGAGTAGTCAAAAGCCAGAAAAATAGGTCAAAAACCCATAGGTCAAAGTTTTCAAGGAGAAACAAGCGACTCTAACGAGCGAAGTTCCTTGCTAGCTGCTAACACGGTGGACGAAAGGAACTGAGGAGAGAGAGGGAATGCCAGGGGCTTTATAGGGGTGGGTGGAGTGACCACCCAAAAGTTGCAATCGAAGACTTGCCCAGTAATACTAGAACTTTCTGAGCTAGCTGCGCGGGCACAGATATAACCCATTTGTGTGATTCACATAAACCACGAGGAAGGACAGGTTGCTTACCTGTAACAGTATTTCTTCGAGTGGTCACCTGTGAATTCACACAAAAGGGTTATATCTGCGCATGTGCAGCAACTGCGGAAACTTCTGGAATCGATAGGCAGAACTTTAGTTGCAACTTTTTGGCGGTAGCTCCGCCCATCCCTATAAAGCCCCCTAGCGATCCCCCTCTTTCCCAGTTCCAAAACGTACACCGCCTAGCAGCGACAGCAGGAATTTAAGTAGTGACCAGGACACAAATGAGTGGAAGATGGGTGGGATTTGTGTGAACTGGTAGATGACCACTCAAAGAAATACTGTTACAGGTAAACAATCTGTCCTTCTTCATAGTCTCTACAAATCACAGAAATGGGTTAGACTGACAAGCTTGGGTCAGTGGAGGAGGCAGTGTCCTGAAACCAATGTAAATTCAAACAAATCGTATTTCTTAACAACAATAAACTTAACTTAAAGAACATTTGTCTTAGTTGTTCATGGTCTCTTACAAAGAGAAATAATTACCTTAGTGTAAACCAGCAAGCAACACTGTCGCCCAAAGGCTGCATCTTGTCTGGCTCTCAAGTCCAGTCTATAATGCTTAATAAAGGTCAAAGGTTGAGACCAGACAGCAGCCTTGCAAACATCCTCTAGAGCAGGGGTAGGCAACCTTTTTGAGCCGGGGGCCGGGTTGCTGTCCCTCAGACAATTGGGGGGGCCAAAGCACCAAAAATAAATAAATAAATAAATAAATAAAATTAAAAAAATATGCATGCACACTCTCTCAGCCCCAGAAAAGCCATGGCAAAACCCCTGTGGAGATTTTGCCAAAAAAAAAAAAACCCCAAAAAAACCCAAGAACAAGTATTAACAACAATAATCAGTATCATCATGGTGGGCGGCGGCGGCAGGACCGGCCTGGGGGCGGTCCAAAGGCCTCGGGGGGGGGGCGCATCCGTCCCCGGGCCTTGGGTTGCCTACCCCTGCTCTAGAGGTACCCCAGTCAAAAAAGCGGAGGATGCAGCTACCGCCCTAGTTGAATGCGCTTGCACCATGGCTGGAGGTTCCTTTCCTATTAGTTCATAATAGAGGTGGATGGTACTAGCCACCCATTTGGAAAACCTCTGAGTTGATACAATAAGCCCCTTCTTTGTCTCTGAGTAGCAAACAAAGAACCGTTCAGTGTCTCAAGCCCGACGTACTGTCCAAGTAAAAAGCAAGCACCCGTCTAACATCAAGTGTGTGTAGTTGGCACTCGGTATTGGTGGTCAGGTTCAGGGCCAGAGTGGGCAACACAATGTCCTGGTTCATGTGAAGGACCGACACCACCTTGGGCAGAAAGGTAATGTCGGGAAAGAGAACAACCTTGTCCCTGTGGAAACGGAGGAAGGGCTGGTCCATCCACAGAACACACAACTCAGTCGCACGACAAGCTGAAGTGATGGCCACCAAGAAAACTGTTTTCCAAGACAGCAATCTTAGGTCCATGGTGGCCAGCAGTTCAAAAGGTTTAGATGCGAGGCCTGAAGGACCAGATCGAGACTCCAAGCTGGTGTCAGTGCCGAAGCAGGAAGGTGTAGGTTAGCTAAGCCCTTGAGAAACTCTTTACCAAGGGTTCTTTAAAGAAGGAGGGCTTATCTTGAAACTGGTAATGAGAGCAGATGGCTGACAAGTAGCATTTGATGGATGTTAGCCCTAGCCCAGAGTCAGAGAGTATCATTAGGAATTCCAGAACCGTCAGTACCGAAACTCGGGATGGAGACAGGTCTTTGCTGGCAAGGAAGTCCACGAATTTGGCCCATTTAAGGGTGTAGGATTTTTGTGTGGATGGTTTTAGAGCTGCTCGAATTACAGCTCTCACTGTGTCTGGAAAAGTGGTTAGTTGGATCCTCCACACTACCAGCAGCAGGTTGTTGATGTCTGGGTGGTGAACCCGTCCCTCATGGAGAGAGAGGAGGTTGGGATGGGGCTCGAGGCGGAGAAATTTCCTCCTGGATAGATGTAAGAGTGGGGTGAACCACGGTTGTCTTGGCCACCACGGAGTGATGAGAATAGCTTTGGAAAGATCAGTCTTGATTTTGCCTACCACTCTCGTGATGAGGGGAAGGGAGAGAAGATGTAAGTTAGCTTCCCCGACCACTGGAATAAGAACGTGTCCCTACGAGAGCCTGGGGGCACTGTTTGTTCAAATGAAAGGTGAAGAGATCGATCTCGGGCTCTCCCCACACCCGAAAGAAGTCAGTGACCGTCTCTGGATGGAGACGCCACTCGTGACACAACCTTGAGGACCTGTTGAGTTGGTCCGCCAGCTCGTTCTCCTCTCTGGGAAGATGGGCTGCTTGAAGGATGATGCCTCTCAGGATGCACCAGTTCCAAATCTGCAGGGTGATCTTGAGAAGTGTTGGTGAACTTGTTCCTCCCTGCTTGTTTAAGTAATACATGACCGTGGTATTGTCCATTGACAGCAGGACCACCTTGGTCAGAAGCAGAGGTTTGAAGGCACAAAGGGCCTTTTCCGCAGCTAACATCTCGAGCTCGTTGATATGGAGCTGTCTCTCCTGAGGAAGCCAATGGTCTTTGATGGTAAACTCGAGGGTGTGGGCGCCCCATCCCTCCATCGATGCATCCATCGTCAAAGAAATTTGCGGGTGTGATGGTAGAAATGGCATTCCTACACAGACGTTCTCAGGGTCGAGCCACCAATGCAGGGATCGGTAAACCGCTCTCTGTACCCCCAGCCATTGGGAAGGGAGATCATGAGAGGGATTGAACACTGATAGAAACCAAGCCTGTAGAGGTCTCATATGAAGATGAGCCCAAGGAATCACACATGTCGTGGAGGCCATGAAACCTAGAGTTACCTGGATGGTATGGGCCTTGACACGTCTTCGTGACAAAAAATCCCTTATTGCAACTTTCAAGGCTTGGAAATGGTCTGTCGGAAAGTACACCATCAAGCGTTCTGAGTCCAGGATGGATCTGATGAACTTGATTCTTTTGGTAGGAATGAGGCTGGGTTGAGGCCCAGCGACTAGAGGAGAGATACGGTGAAGTCAATATCTTTGATGAGTTGATCCTGAGACGGGGCGATCAGAAGGCAATCGTTGAGGTACAGGAAAACCGAGATTGCATGCTGGTGGAGGTAAGTTACAATCGGAGCCATGCATTTCGTAAACACCCTCGGAGCAGTGGAGAGTCTGAAGGGGAAAACTCTGTATTGGAATACCTGATGACCCGGCAAAGGCCAGGAATCTCTTGTGGTCCTCTCGAGTCCCAATGTGGAAGTAGGCATCTTTGAGATCGAGGGTTGCCATCCAGTGGTCCTCCTGCAACAATGGTAAAATAGATGCAAGGTTTACCATGCAGAAGCCCGGGTAGGCCATACATTTGTTCAGGTGACGCAAATTTAAGATGGGCCGGAGCCCTGAGTCCTTCTTCGGTATCGTGAAGTAGCAAGAGAAGAAACACAAGCGAAGATTAACATGATTTACGGGCTCTATAGCGTCCTTAGCCAAAAGAGTGTGCACTTTGTTGGGGGTGGGGTGGAGATGAAGGCTCTGGTGACACGATGCTCAGTGAACTCGAGGGCATAGCCATGGACAATGATGTTAAGAACCCACGAATCCGAGGTTATCTGAGACCAGATGTTAAGGAATGTCTCAGTCTATCTCCAAAGGGTTGGGGGAAGGAGTGCGCGGTCACATGTCATAATGTTTTCTTGGGACGATCAACATTCTTCTTATGGTATCCTTGACAGTACTGTGGCTGTAGGGGTTGGCGACGAGCCAAGGAGGAAGATTGAGACGAGTGCCTTTACCTGGTTTGGTCAGATTAGAAGTGCCTTTCCTGGGGATAGTATGACCTATGCTGCTGGGACGGATACCAAGGGCGATGACCTCCAAACCGGCGGCACTGAGGTTGGGAGGAGGAGGACATACTGTGCTTTCTCACTGCCGTCTTCATACGATAGCGGAAGTTAAGGTGCTCATCAGTGTTCTTATTAAACAAACCTGAGTCATCAAACGGCATGTCCTCTATCATGTTCTTGGCATGCAGGGTCAGATCTGAGGACCTGAGCCACGCGTATCTCCGTAGTGCCACAGAACCAGAAATCAATTTGGCTGCACAATCCAAAACAGCTGAGGCATAGAATTTCTTGGCCAACCCATCAATCTTCTTACTATCCCTGACCATGGGCAATGTCGAGGTCTTTGGGGTGGACAGAGTTTGGGCACCTTCTACAATCGCAGAATTCGGTTTCTGGTGTTCGAAAAGCCATGATGCCTGTGTAGGGGCAATTCTATATAAATTCTCAATGTTCTGCGAAGTAGAAGGCACAGTTGCTGGCGTGGCCCAAGAACACTGGGCGATCTTCTGGAGCGACGGCAGGAAGCCCAAAGCAGGAGACGTAGGGACTTTAACATGGACCCTCCTCTCAATAGAATCCAGGGCGTCATCGTTAGTCCTCATGACTTCAATCTCCAAAGCGTTCCCCATCTGAACGACTTGATCCGCAAAGGATTTCACGTTGTCCGCAGGAAACGCTGGAAGATGTTCAACCAGCAGAGAAGACTGATGGTCAGATTCAGGGGATGGCGAGCAAGACGACAGAGAATACGAAAAGATGGAGAGTGGTGAGAGCCACAGGACTGAGGTGAAGCCAAGCAGGATAGAGACTCCTGGGGAGAGTCTGGGAATGGCCTTTGATCATAGAATCATAGAATCATAGAGTTGGAAGAGACCACAAGGGCCATTCAGTCCAACCCCCTGCCATGCAGGAACTCCCAATCAAAGCATCCCCGACAGATGGCCATCCAGCCTCTGCTTAAAGACCTCCAAGGAAGGAGACTCCACCACTCTCCGAGGGAGTGTGTTCCACTGTCGAACCGCCCTTACTGTCAGGAAGTTCCTCCTAATGTTGAGGTGGAATCTCTTTTCTTGCAGCTTGCATCCATTGTTTTGGGTCCTAGTCTCTGGAGCAGCAGAAAACAAGCTTGTTCCCTCCTCAATATGACATCCCTTCAAATATTTAAACATGCCTATCATATCACCTCTTAGCCTTCTCTTCTCCAAGCTAAACATTCCCAGCTCCCTAAGTCGTTCCTCATAGGGCTTAGTTTCCAGACCCTTCACCATTTTAGTTGCCCTCCTTTGGAGTGACTGCTGTTGGGGTGGAGGCGTCGGCGGCTTGGATGATGCAGGTCTGTGAACCTGTGCCTGCACAGTAGTGGCGTAAGGAGTTGCCACACGGGATTGAAGGTCTGAGTCAATGGGCAAGAAGTGGCGATGGGAGACAGCATTATAAATCAAATTAGGGTATGACTGGAGAAAAGAGTCTTCTTCTTGTGCTGCACCGCCTCGGTACCCAAAGCTCCTCAATCCCAGTGTGTAAAGGATTCAGTGGCACGGTCCCAAGTTTGCTCCGGCTGCAGAAAGGGAGGAACCTGCGGAGTCAACGTCGGCACATGGTCACGTAGCTCCCCCTCGGATTTGGAATCAAGGACCACCTGAGGTTCGTATTGAATCACAGACAGTACCATGGAGGCCGGAGCTTGAGACAGAGAGGACATTCTCGATACCAAGGATAATGGTCCTGGGATCAGAGGTGTTAGAGGCCTCGATATCGGAGGTGTTAAGGCCCGTGACATAGATGGAACGGCTCCTTAGGTCTCGAACCCTCTCCCGAAGAGGGGCAAGCCTTTTTCATAGAGGCATCTCCAAGTCTCTCCCTCTCAGAGGAATGCCTCATTTTAGAGGCCTTTTTAGCCCAATGGTCATTTGGAAAGCAGCCATGTTCGGAGCGCGCTTTTTTAGGCTTCCCCCGATCCTTATCAGTATCCCCGTCCGATTTAGAAGATTTCTTCCGGGGACTAGCCTTAGTTTTATCTGGATTCTTTGCAGCAGTAGAGGGTCCAGGGTCAGAATCGAAGCAGGCCTCAGAGCCTGCTCATAAAGGACCACCTTAAGTCTCTTGTCCCTGTTCCTCAGGGTTTGCAAGGTCATAGACCTACATAAGGTACAAGATTGAGGCTTCGCCCAAACACAAAAGGCAGGAGGAGTGGGAATCCGAATCAGGGATCTTACCTTCACATTTTCCACACTGCTTGAAGGTGCGGGAAGCCATAACCGAGTCATAGAAATCCAGTCCAAGAGGCAAAATCGAAGTCCGGCAATCCAAAATCAGGATGTTAAAGGGATGATCCGAAAGTGTAGTCGTTAGTCAAAGCAAAGGTCAAACACAGAAAGTAGCCATAAGAATACCGAAACCAACAGAGAAGCTCCTTCGAAGCTGCTAACGCAGCGGACGAAAGGAACTGAGAAAGAGCGGGATTGCTAGGGGGCTTTATAGGGATGGGCAGAGCTACCGCCAAAAAATTGCAAATGAAGTTCTGCCTAGCAATTCCAGAAGTTTCTGAAGTTGCTGCGCATGCGCAGATATAACCCATTTGTATGAATTTGCAGAGACCACGAAGAAGAAATGTAATTACCTGCCCAGCACATGGCTTTGATATGGTCTACTCATCTGTAAAGCAATCTTCCATTTATATTGCTTTCCACTTTGCCCAGCATGATAATTTTTTCCTATGAGTCATGTTGCCTCATGATATGTATAAAGTATAATACTCTCAAGTTTAGTCATTCTGGCTTCCGAGGAGCATTCTGGCTTGATTTGCTCTAGGACCCCAAAATTAAAAAGGACTAACAATCTTGCTAAACTTAGGTGCCTTTAGGTTGTCATGCTGTAGGGCCTGAAAATGCACTGATGTATCCGTGGACCAAAGTACTGTGGGAAATGAAAATGACAGTTACATAAAACTATTGGAACATAGCATGAGGTAGTTGCTATATCTGCAACATAGACTCCAACTATACATGGAGAGAGAAATCCTAGAGGTTCAAGCAGGGTTCAGGAAAGGAAGAGGCACTAGGGACCACACTGCAAACATATGATGGCTAATGGAGCGAATTAGGGAATTCCAAAAGAAAATCAGCATGTGCTTTATAGACTATAGCAAAGCCTTTGACTGTATAGATCAGGGGTAGGCAACCTTTCCCCTTTAAGGGCCGAGGGACTTCAGCTCCCAGAAGCCTCAGCCATGTTGGTCAACAGTCCCATGTTGGCCAATAGCTCCTGGGATTCTGGGAGCTGAAGTCCCTCGGCCCTTAAAGGGGAAAGGTTGCCTACCCCTGGTATAGATCATGAAGGGCTATGGAATGCACTTAAAGACATGGGGGTGCCAGCATATCTGATAGTCCTGATGAGGCATCTGAACTCAGGACAAGAGACTACTGTCAGAACAGAACACAGAGAAACAGAATGGTTCCCAATTGGCAAAGGGGTCAAACAAGGCTGCATCTTGTCACCCTATTTGTTCAACTTATATTTGTTCAACTTATATGCAGAACATATTATAAGAAAAACAGGCTTGGACACAGAAGAAGGAGAAGTGAAAATAAGAGGAAGGAATATCAACAATCTAAGATATGCAGATGACACCACAGTACTAGCAAAAAACCTCACAGACTTGGAACACCTACTAAGGAAGATCAAAGAATAAAGTACAAAGGCAGGCTTACTGTTGAACATAAAGAAAACAAAAATAATGACCACCAAGGACCTTCACAAGTTCAACCTAGACAATGAAGAAATAGAAATAGTAAAAGAATTCCCATACCTGGGATCAAACATTGATAGAAATGGGGACTGCAGTCAGGAAATCAGAAGATTAAGAATGGGGGGGGGATGCTATGAAAGAACTAGAAACGATTCTAAAATGCAAAGATATACAACTCAGCACAAAAGTTATAAACATACAAGCCATCGTATTCCCTATTACCATGTTGCACAGTTAAGCTGGATAGTTAAGAAAGATGATAGGAAGAAAAACAACTCCGTTGAGTTGTGATGCTGAAGAAGAGTGTTGAGGATCCCATGGACAGCCAAAAAGACAAACAAATGAGTCTTAGAGCAGATCAAGCTGGAAACCTCCCTGGAAGCCAAGATGACCAAACTGAGGTTGTTCTACTTCTGACACATCATGAGAAGGGAGGACTCAATGGAAAAGACAATAATGCTGGGAAAGGTGGAGGGAAAGGAAGTAGGAAGAGAGGAAGGCCATATGCTAGATGGAGGTCACGGGTATTAAGGAGTTGCAGAAATTAAGTAGAGCAGTGGAGGACAGAGGGTCTTGGAGATGTCTCATCCACAGGGTCACTGTGAGTCGAGATCGACTCAAGGGCAGTTGACAGCAAAACAACAACAAAGTTGCTTTACGGAGTGTGGAGAAGACATACTGGAATTGGTTTGCCTTTCTACTCCCTCTGATAGTCAGGCTCTTCAACCCAATCCTCTTGTGAGGGGAGGGCAAAGTTAACTCAGGAAAAATTGAGTCAGAGTCTTTTCTCCCTTGCTGCAATTTTGGAGAGGGAACTGCAGTGCTCCTTCTCAGAAGCAGTCAACAATAAGGAGTAACAACGTTAACAGAAAATTGGGGGGGAGGGGAGGGAGAACCACCATGAGACCCGCCTGTGGGGGGGGGTCCTCTTAGGGACACAGTGAAAGAAGGGGGACACAGGAGGCAGCTCCTACCTTTAAACATGCTCGCCCAGCAGATGGGAGGGTCAGGATGACCTGTGCACACTCCACAGAATGATTGTCTTATGGTAAAAGCAAATGGTTCTTTCTCCAGTGGTGTGCAGAGGACATCCTGGAATGGGATATGTCCAAGCTGAACTAGTCCTGATGGATGGCGGGTGCTGAAAAATGGAACCCTCCTGGTTATTCACTGACCACCAGTATAGCACTTTCCTCCCAAAGGATGCTTTGACTGAGGCAAACCTGTCTATATGGTAGTGTTTGACAAAAGTACTATTATTAATGGTCACCAGATCGAACAATGCTGAGAATTTAACAGCTCTCCGTTTTCAAACAATGCCCTCTGCCATGATTGATGGCAGATATCTACATACACCTAAGGACTCCCATCTATGTTTTTGCGGAGCACCAGAAATCAAAGATCTGCCTCATTATTTGCTTTTCTGCTCACTTTATGTTGATCCAAGGACTAAATTCTTGGGATCTATTCTGTCCAATTTACAATTTAATACTATCTCTGAAAAGATTTTTTATCTTCTGATATTGATACCAAGGTAACCTATAAGGTTTCACTGTTTGCCTCAGCAGCAATCAAAATTCAGGCTAGAGTCATAGCGGACATCGCAGTTGATTGCCATGGGGACGATCTTATCTAATCTACGAAGTTGTTTTTCATGTTGTTTTAGCTAATTGTCTGGAATTTTTTATGTTTAATGTATAAAATTCAGATGTTAATTATTTAATTATCTAATGGAGCATTTTATAACATTGAAATTTTGTTATCGGTTTTAAAAATAAATCATGCGTATGGCCTTTGGCTTAAGCATTAATAAAATTGATTGATTGATTGATTGACATAAGTACATGACCTTTTGCAGGTTGCTGCTCTGCAGATATCAACTAGCAGAGCTCCTGTGGAGAAGGCTGCAGAGACAACTATAGTGCTTTTGGTGGAATGGGCTGTGACCCTCCTGGGGCATGGGCTTCCCTGACTATTCATAACAGGAGGTGATGTAGGACTTTACCCACCATGTCAGAGTGATTGTGGACACCCCAAGACCTAAGGAGAATGTCCTGAAGGAGATAAAAACAGATTTGGATATTCTAAATGACTCACTGCACTTGACATCGGTTTTGATAGCTCTTCTAATGTTCAGTTTAAACCATTTCGTCTTCAATTCCAAGCTAGGGTTTGGGGAGAAAGATGGCAGGGGCTTTATAGGGATGGGCGGAGCTACCGCCAAAAAGTTGCAATCTAAGATTTGCCCAGTGATACTAGAACTTTCCAAGCTAGCTGTGCAGGCGCAGACATTACCCATTTGTGTGATCTGCAGAGACCACGAAGAAGTATGCCCTCCTCCTCAGAAAGCCTTCCATCCTCCCTGTCTGAACCCAAAAGAGAACCACTGAAGTGTCGTCGTCGTTCCCCCGCCATCTGCTGGCATCACAGGTCAGAGGCTTCCCTTGTGGAGCAGTGATGCTTTGCCTCTTTATATTTCCTGATGCTCTTGGGGGAGGGAGAGATGAGCTATTGGAGCAGCGGTGGTGCACTTTGAAATGCCAGCCTTGCCTCCACATGGGACCATCTACTTGCATGACTGATGGCAGCTGTGATGGTCAGACTGCTCTTCCTCCCCACTTCTTATGCTGGAAAGATCAGAAGCTAAGAGTCAAGAAAATGGAATGCCTGACTCTTCCCCTTCATCCCAAAACATGTCTCTGAACATGCACACAATCTGCTCCCTTGTTGTCTGCACGTGGATGAGGATCCTTGACTCTTGCAGACAATGAGCCCCTCAGACAATACAGGAAATCCAGGGACATGGGCTCAGGCAGGCGTTTGGACAGACATTAGATTCAGGGTCCTCAAGTCATTCACCCCAACTGCTGTTAGTCAGCTCTCCCATGACATGCTCTGCTATGGAGCCCCCCAGCTCACTGTCAGGGTATGCCAGTTTGCATACTAAGTTGTGACTGTATGAAGGTATAGCAAAGTGGCAGGTGGAGTCCATGATAGTAAGCCAGCTCTGGCAATTAATGATGCAGTCAGCCAATTAGGCCAGGTGGACTTGATAGCCACTTAGTAGTGTATAACTGCATTGGGAGTCTGTTGGGATTTTGGAGAGTGTATTACTCTCTATGCTGGTAAGAAGCCTGTTGCTGGGAAGTAAGTTTTTCTCCTTGCTATGAAGTTATAGTACTGCAGGTATGCAGGAAGTTATGCTGTACTGTTTTTGTGCCTAGCCATGATGCTGTACTCTTTGTTTTTGCATATATTTTTTGTCTTACACTCTGCTGAGTAAAGCTCTATTTTTGTTGACTCCACAACTCTGCTGTACTATTTTGTAATACACCCAACAATGGTTATGGGCCCAGAGCGCTACTGCTGACGCAGTGTATGTCTGGAAGACGTCTGGAGTCTGAAGAGTTTGCAGAGGCTGGTAAGAAACAAAGGGGCTTGCTGACCACCTTGTGTCTGTCTGAGAAGGGTGTGGAAGACTGGCAGCCATGGCTAGTACAATAATTAGTGGTTTACCACTAGAGAGACTGAGTGACCACAATTACCTGACGTGGTCTGTAAAGATGCGATGTTTTCTCATCAAAGAAGGGTTATGGGAATCAGTTGTAAACCCCCCAGCACAGCCTGGCAGAGGACAAAGGATTGCAGCGCAGAAGGCTCACTCCTGGATTGTTTTGGGGGTAGAAGAGAGTCAAATGATTCACATTAGAGACTTGCAGTCTGCAAAGGAATGTTGGGATGCTCTGCGTGGCATACACATTCGCACCTCTGCTATCTCCAAGATGGCCTTGACAAGAAAGCTCTACAGAGCACGTCTGGAACCAGATGGGGATGTTTCCCAGCATTTGCAGTACATGCAGAACATGTTTCTTGAGTTGTCGGAGAGAGGCACATTTTTTTGAGGAAAGTGCTAAAGTATTCATTATTTTGAGTTCTCTTGATGAATCATGGGACATGTTTGCCCAAAGTTTGGAAGTTCTTCCTGAGAAAGACCTAACACTACATTATCTCACTGGTCGTCTGTTGGAGGAAGAAGCCAAGAGGAAGGAACGCCGAGTGGAGCTGGCAGCTTTCAAACAGCATTCCAGGCATTCTTCAGCTCAGCCTCAGAAAGTGAATGAGATGAACAGTGGAGAGAGTGTGTTTGCTGTGAGGAAATGTTACAAATGTGGATCTACAAAGCATCTTCAGCGTTTCTGTCCGGCTTGGCAGAGACAAAATGTTGCAGTCAAGAAGAAGCAGCAAGAGAGGTGCAAACAAGGCACTAAATTACAGCTTGTTTCAGCTGTATATTGTCTAAACCAAGGAGAAAAGGACTGGCTTCTGGATTCTGGATGTGCTTGTCACATATCTAACCAGAGAAGTTATTTCAAATCTCTGGAACCAGCAAGTATAAACCATGTTAAGTTAGGAAATGGACTAAAGGTTTCTGTTGAAGGAATGGGAGAGTGTTATGTCCCTAGCTTATCCACAACATTACAGAATGTATATTTTGTGCCAGAGTTAAATTTTTGTTTTCTAAGTGTTGCCTGTCTCACAGAAGAAGGCTATCAGATTTCATTTGTTGGCACAACATGTGATATTAAGAAAGGAGGGGAACTATGTGCTAAAGGAGTTAAAAAAGATGGCCTTTACCACATGGTGCCCAATTTACAGAGTTCTGTAGGTGCAATTTATAACAATAACCCTCCTCATAATAAGTGTATCCATTTGTTGCATAGGCGATTAGGCCATGCTGGTTTTAAAGTTATAGTCAAAATGATATCTTTGTATGAGGATACCAAGTTGAAAGAGTGTAAAATGTTTCTTGACTGTGCTGTGTGCAAACAGTCTAAGAGTAAGATACAGCCCATAAGGAAGAAAAGTAACAGAGTTACTAAAAGGCCATTTGAAATAATACATTCTGATGTTGTGGGACCGCTATCAAGCAGTTTGGGTGGCGCGAAATATTTTGTGACTTTTGTTGACGTTATTCTTGGGTTTATTTGTTAAAGAGTAAAGGAGAGGTATTTCAAATTTTCAAAAACTGGGTAGCATATGTAGAGAGGCAATTTGGCCACAAGGTGGCACAATTGCAATATGACTGGGGAGGAGAATATATCTCAAATTGCTTTCAGCAGTGGCTGAAGAAAAAGGGCATTTTCCACAGGCTAACTAACCCATTTTTTCCTTGGGAGAATGGCGTAGCAGAACGCCGAGGGGAAATACTCCAAACAGTTAAGGATTCTTTATTGTGTGATTCTGGCATGAGTTGTAAATATTGGGCCGAGGCTCTACTCACAGCCAATTATATAGTCAACAGAATTTGGAGTACAAGTATCAATGACATTCCATATCACATATTGTTTGGTAAACAGCCCAATCTCACTCACATGAGAATATTTGGATGCTTTGCCTGGGTACATATACCAAAGGCACAAAGGAGGAAAGGACAAGCCAAATCAGCCAAACTAAGGTTTCTGGGATATGCAACAGGAAGTAAAGGTTATAGGTTTGATGCAGGCAATGGCAAAGTAATAATATCTCAGAATGCTAGTTTTATTGAAAGCAATTGGAAGCATGTTCATGCTAATTCAGACATCCTTCTACCCATGACTGAGAATGATGGGTTAGGTGATACTGTGCCATTATCACCTCAATCCCCTGAAAGGTCAAACAGTCCAGTTAGAGACATGACTCCACCAAGTGGTCAACAAAAGAAAAGTCCAGAGAAAAGTCCTGGTAATGTTAAAATGGAGGGGCAGGAAAGTCCAAAGGTCTCAGTTGAATCAAGTGTTACTGATCAACCAAGGAGGTCTCAGAGAGAGAATAAAGGGGTTCCGCCTGTAAGGTTTTCTGTTCCTAATGTTATTAGAGTTTGTAATATTGCTTTAGAACCCCAAAGTTATGAGGAAGTTATGAGTTTACCACCCAATGAGAAGGAAAAGTGGGAGAAGGCTATGCAAGCTGAGATGGATTCTATGAATGAGCACAAGGTATATACAGTTGTAAACTTACCAGCTGATAAAACACCTGTAGGATGTCGCTGGGTATACAAAATCAAGCAATCTAGTTCAGGAGAAGTAAAATACAAAGCCAGACTCGTAGCTAAAGGTTTTTCACAAAGGAGGTTTGAAAGCTATGATGAAGTGTTTTCGCCTACTTCTAAGGCTGAAAGTCTGAGGTTAATCCTCACCATAGCTGCACAAACAGGTGCATTAGTTCATCATTTTGATATAGCCACAGCTTTTCTAAATGCACAGCTGGACGAGTCAATATTCATGGTGCAGCCTCCTGGATTTCAAACAAGTGATTCGAACATGGTCTGGAAATTGAACAAAGCTATTTATGGCTTAAAGCAATCAGCTAGATGTTGGTATAAGTGCCTTGAAGCTGAATTAACAAGACATGGTTTCAAACAGGGTATTGCTGATCCCTGTGTCTTTACCAAAGGGTCAGGCAAAGATTTACAGATAGTGCTAGCATTTGTAGATGATATTTGTTTTGTTGCACCATCTATCGGCCATGTAAATAAGTTTGCAACAAACCTAGGAGAAAAATTTCAAATAAAACATCTAGGAAGCATTCAGAAATACCTAGGTGTAGAGATAGAAAGGACAACTGATGGAAGTTTTCTGCTCATTCAAAAAGAAAAAATTAAGCAGCTCCTGCAGAAATTCCATATGGAGGACTGCAAAGGTCAGGCCACTCCCATGGTAGCAGACTTTCTTAAAAACAAATGTGATACAGTATTTGAAGACCTAGAACTGTATCAATCAGCAGTAGGCAGTTTGCTATATCTGGCACATTGGAGTCGACCAGATTTATCTGCAACTGCTAACATGTTAAGTCGTTTTTGTTCAAAGACTACAATAGCCTGGCAAGCTGTAAAACGAGCCATGAGGTATTTAAAGGAGACAATGCATTATAGTTTGTTAATTTCATCTTCTGTATCAAATGAATTGTGCTGTTATGTAGACAGTGACTTTGCAAATGATGTGCATGATAGAAAATCTACAACAGGCATTGTTATTTTTTATGCCAGAGTTCCTGTAGTTTGGAAATCAAAGAAACAGAGTTTTGTATCAGTTTCTTCAGCAGAAGCTGAGTTTGCAGCCTTATCTGATTTATGTTGTGAACTAGTATGGTTTATACAACTTCTGAAGGATCTACAATTAAAGGTAGAGAACCCTGTAACTGTGTATGAAGACTCTCAAGCATGTATTGAGATGGCCACATCAGAAAGGATAAAAACTCGCACTAAGCATGTGGATGTTAAGTACCATAATGTCAGAGATATTGTACAAGCCAATGTAATACAGCTAATATATTGTTCATCACAAGAAAATGTAGCTGATATGTTTACCAAACCCTTAGTAGCTGTAAAACATAAAGAAATGATGTCCAGGCTTAGTATGGTTCAAAATGTTACGTAAGGATGTCACTTGGCTACATACTTCATTCAGTGCACAAGGAGGGGTGTCAGGGTATGCCAGTTTGCATACTAAGTTGTGACTGGATGAAGGTATAGCAAAGTGGCAGGTGGAGTCCATGATAGTAAGCCAGCTCTGGCAATTAATGATGCAGTCAGCCAATTAGGCCAGGTGGACTTGATAGCCACTTAGTAGTGTATAACTGCATTGGGAGTCTGTTGGGATTTTGGAGAGTGTATTACTCTCTATGCTGGTAAGAAGCCTGTTGCTGGGAAGTAAGTTTTTCTCCTTGCTATGAAGTTATAGTACTGCAGGTATGCAGGAAGTTATGCTGTACTGTTTTTGTGCCTAGCCATGATGCTGTACTCTTTGTTTTTGCATATATTTTTTGTCTTACACTCTGCTGAGTAAAGCTCTATTTTTGTTGACTCCACAACTCTGCTGTACTATTTTGTAATACACCCAACACTCACATCCAACACAGCAAGTGCGGGAGCAGTGGCCAGGGGCTGAGAGAACTGCACTGAGGCAGCCTCAGCAACTGCGGCTTCAGTCTTGTGATGAGCCGAGGTATGGGAGTACCCTAACAGGCCCAGGCTAGAATCCTTCTCCTGCATGTCTCAAGAATGGCTTGAAGGGAGAGCACAGGCAGTAGGAGATGGAAGAAGATGAAAAAAGGCAGTTGGGGAAAGACATGAAAAAAGTCACAGAAGTGCATTGCTCTCCTCCCAACCTCCTAAGGGTGGGGAAGCAGGAACTAGATTGAGCACACAAGAGGAAACATTCAGGGGTAGCTGTGTTGGCCATTTAGCAAATTCAAACAAAAATCCATCAGTGATACCTTTATTGCCCAACCAAAATGCACAATATTCTTGTTGCAAGCTTTCGAAGCTCTATGGGCTTCTTCATCACACAAGGGGAGTTCACCCTTCCTCTGCAAGGAGGATCACAACTTCAAATTGAATGGTTGAAGAGCCTGGCTATTGGAAAAAATGGGAGGATGAACCCATTCCAAGGTCTCCTCTGCAGGAGAACCAACTCGGGGAGCAGGGGAAGACATAAAGGAGGACAGGCAACATTGCTGGGACTTGCAAGATGTTCAGGTCACAGGAGTTGCCCTAAGATGCCAAGCCTAAATCCAACTCACCTGGGCTGTTGGTCTCCCAAATCTCTGTGCCCAGGCTGTTTCCAGACACTGTAATGTCTCCTTGCTCAAGGCACATGTTGCTCTGTTTCTTGGCAAAGCGAGGTGGGATACGAGACTGAAGGACGCGACCTTTGGCCGGGGCCTGTGGGACATAAAAGAATAAGGGGGTAACAGCTCCTTATCTGGCTTATTTGGACTGCAAGGATGGCTAAATGCAATTTTGTCTGGGAACACTTGTTGTTTTGTCCCTATGATTAGCAGGGTCAATTCCTGGGAGTGATGAAGGACAAGCCCTCAAGGGGACCTCAACAAATGTGAGAGCGGGGGGCGGGGGGGAACAAAAGTGGAAAACAGAAATACATTGGAACTCTGCTATGGGCACAAGCAAGCAAAGAACTGATCACAAAATGGCTGCTACCTGAGAGTCATTTGCCTCTGTCAGCTGTCTTCCCTCCCTGTTCTGGGTGGTAATAGGGGGAAACCCACTTTGTGTGGATTCTTCTTCTCACTGACCCACTCACTTAGTCAGCAAACAAAAAAGAAAAGAGGGTGGCATAAAGAGAAAGAAAAGTGATGACAGGGAGAAAAAGATAAAAAGAAACTATGGTAGAGGGAACAGGATGACAGGAAAAAGGCATAGAAAAAAGTGTGACATAAAGACAGAGATAGCAAGAGAGGATACATCTGGGTGGGGGCGGGGGGGAGAGAAAGACTAAGAGAGAGAAAGACAGACAGACAGAGAGACAGAGAGGAGGGAAGTAGATAAACCCTGTATATGTTCGGTTCTGGGCTCATCCACTCATCCCTGGCATCATGCACCCCCTTCTCCCCTGTAGTCCCAGATCCATCATATGCCAGAGAGAGAAAAAGCAGCAAATAAAGTAGAATTGCTGCTCTTGAAAGTAAAAAAAAAAAAAGTCAACCTCCCTACCCCCCAATTGCTTCAAAACAGGAAAGGCCTCCTGATTTTGTTGGGTCTCTCCGCACCTGGGCAGCCTGCTCCTTCTTCCTACGCTCCTCCTCCAGCAACCGTCTCTGCTTCTTCGTCAGGACCTCAACGAAGCCTTCACTCGGCATTGGGACCCCCCCTTCGCCCTCCTCCGGGGGGCCTTTAAGCTGGCTTTCAATTATGCTGTCTGAGCAACAGGAAGAGAGTTAGTTTGTCAGCTTGCTTCCTCTCTAACTGACATTTTGACATTTTTCCCTCAAGGAGGGGGAAATGGCCAACTGAGGACAGCTTATTAAAACAAAACAAGCTGAAAGACCTTTTTAAAAAGGAAAGAGAGATAACAGCAGAGATTTGTTTAAAAATGAAAAAGAAAATGCCTTCAAAGCCCAACGTAACACTCAGAAACCCACACCGGAGATATTAATCCCATTTTGGGAGAAAGGCGGGATTGTTAAGTGCAATAATATAAATAAATGAAGAGCTACTCTTTTTTTAACACTACAACTCCAAAAATTATCCAAGCAGTAAGGTTTGCTAAAAAATGAAATGCAATAAAAACTTGGGTCTTCCAAGCCCTGCAATATATAAATCAACAAGATTCAGCCACCACACTGAAGCAGCAGTGCAAGAACTAGAGCAGCGGTAGGCAACCTGTCCCCTTTAAGGGCCGAGGGACTTCAGCTCCCAGAAGCCTCAGCCATGTTGGCCAATAGCTCCTGGGATTCTGGGAGCTGAAGTCCCTCGGCCCTTAAAGGGGACAGGTTGCCTACCCCTGAACTAGAGTGATCAGATTTAAGAAAACCCAGGCCCCATTCCGTGTGCTTCTGCCCCCCTTGACTATGGACCCTATCCTAACAACCACATCTCTAAAGTCCCCTTTCACAGAAATCCAATGAGCATTACCATGCTTATACTGCATGCAGATGATTTGGACTACAATTTGTAGAAGCTCCAAACAGCATTGTTATTATGCGATTAAGACAAGGGGATGGGCAACTTCAGTCCAGGGGTTAATTTTGCTTCTCAGGGACTCAGTGCAGGCTGCAGCACTACACTGCTCAGTTTTCTCAGCAATTTAGGGTAAAGAAAAACTATTTAAAATAAACTTTTTGCTGAATTTCTGGCTAAACAAGAACACTCCATTAAAAAATAGAATGCTGATTTTAAGCAGTTTTCCTGGTTTGATGCTAATTCTTGGTGGGATGATTCCTGGGGGCCTTGTGCCAGTTATTGTTTACTTCCGTATTAAACCAAGACAGTTACATTTGGACAACACCAACAATCATTGAAAGTCTGAACTTCCTGAAGTTATATGTCTCTCTCAAACCATATGCTCATTTCTGATGAAAACAACCACCAGTCCCTCTTTGTAGCAATTCCAACACACCAAAAATCCAATCCCAAGAGAACTTACTTCCATAGCCAATCTCAAAATGAGATACAATCTCTCCCTTTTCGACTCCTTGCTGAGCTGCAGATTTGGGCTCCCTCTCCTGCTTCTTCCCCAACCCCTCGATGCTGCTCAAGTTAGCATGAGAGCTGTACATTGAGTGGTTGCTCCCAGAGCTGCTGGTGTCTAGGACTCCACCTTCCTCAGGAGATCTAGACATGAAAAGAAGAGCAGTGGTTTCAGTTAAATCCATGTAATTTTCTCTTCTCTGGGGTAACATGGGCCAGCATCACATCATTATCAAGAGGCCAAACAATGAATCACAGTGCC
Source organism: Phrynosoma blainvillii (assembly GCA_026167975.1). NCBI lineage: Eukaryota > Metazoa > Chordata > Lepidosauria > Squamata > Phrynosomatidae > Phrynosoma > Phrynosoma blainvillii. The sequence goes on along the minus strand of JANUYF010000011.1, from coordinate 15,597,350 downwards.
CAAGGTAAAAATCTTAAGTTTTCCAGGGATTCATTGTTTGGCCATAAAGAAGTGTGTGTTTGTATATGAGCTTTCAAACTGCTTGTTGACTTATGACACCATGAATTTCAATAGGGTTTACTTAAACAAGGAATATTTAAAAGCTGGGGGTAGGTGAGTAAAAAACTGGGGTCTACTGATACATTTCTGAATGCTTTATGATATATCAGCAAGGATTTTTAATTCCAAATGTTCTAACAATAAAACATTTGGGGAGAGGTCAGTGTATATGGAAGGGCATGTGTTGGAAGCTATTCAGCTGAATAGCAAATCTAAGGAGATTCATGAGATCCATGGCCTCGTGACCAGCATCCCGTTCTTGTAGTGATCAACTAGATCCCACTCAGGGAAACCTGCTAGTAGCATGAGGGCAACTATGCCCTCCTGTGTGTGTGCTAGCAACAGGTCCTTAGAAGCACAGTGCTTTTGATAAGGGAGCTGAGACATATATTCAACCTATCTCCTTTCAATGCTGTCCATTTTGGCAGCCATCATCATGTCTCCTCTGGATCCCACATGGGAGAAAAAGTGGGATATAAATCAAGTAAGGAAATATACATCTTGTGATACTGCATTCCATAGTTTAAGTAGGTACTGTATGAAAAAATCTTTCCTTTTCTCTACCCTTAGGCTCCCTCCATCCAGCTTTAGTGGGTGAATCTGATGCATTCTAATGCTTTAAGAAATATAATTTCTCTAATATTACCAGAAATGTTGATCTACTGCCAAACCACTCAGAAATCTACTAGAATTCTTTGGGAAGACATTGCCATGTTCGTTTGCATCACCCACACCATGCATAACTTTATACACCTTTACCATGTTCCCTCAACCTTACCTAGCCATATATTTTTGAGCTGAAGAGCCCCAAACACTGTAAATTTCCCTTTCATATGATAGCTGCTCTAGCCCCTAGATCATTGCCCTCTTCTCCTATTTTTCCAGTTTCATCCTATTTGTGCTCAGTTATAGATGGCTTCAGAGTATCGTATTTGTTCTGCTTAAAAGTGACTTCCCCAGCATGCTGATCCCACCACCCTCTTGTTTCTTGTTGGACCCATATTCCAAACCCATTTGTACCTTACCAGCCAAGTCTTCTATTATAAGGAATGATGATAAAGCATGACAGTATATCCAACTTTGGAAAGTGAATAGCAGAGGAGGACTAATATGACATTCCATTCCTGGTCTTGTACAATGAAATCTTACACAAGGGATCTTGCTTCAGTGGATCCCCAAAGGAACAGAACAATCTCCAAGAAAAGAATTTCTGGGTCATTCATTTGCCATACAGCAAGTTGTTTTTATTATTTAATGAACAGAATGTCCTATCTCTTTGGCTCTCCTTTTCCAACCAGCACCTCTTTCACAAAACACAATTATTGTATTCTGACCTCACTGGAACTGCCATGATCTTAAAGAATATTGAGGTACGCAGTTTGGGGAGAATTGGCTGCCAGGAAATTCTATAAACCACTCAAACTGGAAAGCCCAAGAATCCACAGGATGAGGTTCAGCAGTTCAAGTGCTATCTAAGGGCTGTAATTGTATAGCATGAAAGGACCCCAGGTACCATAACCCCCATAATCCTTGACCATCAAGTCATGGTCATGGGGGTGAACGGTAGCTACCGTCCGGTCTGGGGAAAGAGAGAAAACATACATGAAGAGAGAATCAAAAATTTTACCTTTTGCCTTTCCCTTGTGGGACCCCGTTCTGCTGGCTTTCATCGTGGGATGTCCCTCCACCTCTCACGGCTTTCTCTAATCCTGCTGGCTCAGTCTTCCGATTCTGTCGATCTGCCACAGGCCGCTGGCTGGAGAAGCTTCGCTTGGCCAGTTCCCTCTTCTCACTGCCACTGCCTGAGATGCTGTTGTCCAGCATGGTCTCACTCTCTGAGTTGCCACCGCCAAGCCTCTCCCGGCGCTCGCTGAAGTCACTGCTCTCGGAGGCTGTTTCCCACTCCTCATTGGCATGATCAGAAGAGTTCTGATAGGAGAGCTCTGGAGAGCGCCCTGCAGAGGAACTGTTCTTGTCTGTCGCAGATAGCTTGCCTCTCCCAGACCACTGGCCACTGAAGAGGCCAGTTCCACCCTCTTCAGGGTTCCACTGCCCCACAGACTCACGCTCCTGCCTCAAGCGCCTGAACCTGGGGGGCTTGTCCTGGCGGGGAGGCCGCCGTCGACGAAAAGGCCTATTCTCAGAGTTTTCAGGGTCACCTCCATTATCCTCCAGGAAATAGTGCCGCTTGTCAAGAGGATCCTCCTCAAAGGGGCACCGGATGAAGGGGTCTGTCTGCTTGTACAAGTCCTGGCCATAGTCCCTCTCAGATTGGCCTCGCCGAGCCTCAAAGATGTCAGGAGCAGTGCTGTGGCCATACTCCTGCCAGCTGTTCCCTACACTCCTGCCCTGCCACTGGGAGGCTTCCTTGGCAATGAAGCCCCTTCGTCCATAGCCAGAGTTACTTAGCCGTGGGGGCAGCGACCGCCCAAATGTTCGTGGAGTCCTTGTCTTTGGGTCCAAGCCTCCATGGTCATCCGAATAGATCTTATTGGATCTCCAGGAGTCATGGAAGTCTCCCTTCTTGAGCTCGGCCTCTTCCTTCTCATGGGCAGAGCCCTCATTGCTGTTCTCGGAGCCCCTCTGGCGGCGACGCTTGGGCAGCTCCTCATACTCGGAGCCTTCGCTGTGGGTCTCACTGGCAATCCGGCGTCTGGGCTTCCCACGGGAAAACTCTTCTAACTGATTGATCTCCTTCAAGGCCTGACCCCGGCTGCTTCTCTGCATGCCACTGCTGCTGCTAATAACAGCAGAAGTGGTGCTGTAGGCACCCCGGCTGCCATTGCTGCTGCTACCCCCAGTGTTGCCCCGGCCTCGGAAGGTGAATTCTCTGAAGCTGCGGCCCCGGCCTCGGCCCCTTCCACCAAAGGCTTGCTCCTCATCTATAAATATCCAGTTATTTCTTTTGGTGGGAGGCAGATCACTGGACGACCTTGATTGAGTTTTCCCATCCCAGGCCCTCCCACTCTTCTCATCCTCATCCTCCTCTTCTTGTTCTTCCTCTTCCTCATCCTCCTCTTCTTCATAGTGTTTCTCAGAGTCACGAGCAGCAGGCTGAGAAGAGACCTTCTCCTCCAGCAAGTGATAGTTGGAGGTGGGGAGTAAAGTCACAGAGTCACCATCACTGTCATCCTCTGCCTTGTGGACCAAGGCAGCCTTTTCCTTCGCTGGCTGAGTGGCCTCTTCCCCTTCCAACTTCATCTTCTCCATCTCCTTCTCCTTCTCCTCCACTTTTAGTGCCTTCAGCACTGGCTTCTTAATGGGGCCTGATCGGCGAGCCCTCCCTGTCTGCTCTGGATGGCTGCTAGTGTTTCGTGTCTCAGGAGCCCATGTTGACTCAGCAGTAGCAGCAGCCAGTTTATCTGCAGGTTCTTCTTTCTTCCAAGACTCAGCACTTAACAGCCGCTCATCTCGGGTTGCCACTTCTTTTGCCGGTGCTGCCTCCGAGGGCTTCTGATATTGGCTGACATCCCAGCCATTGTAGTCTGGCTTCTTACTGGCTTGGGCCAAACTAGGCTCCAGCGGGGAACGCCTCAGGCTGAAGTGACAAGTCTCTAAAGTGTCAGAATCACACTGTTGGGACTGGAATATGTGATCTTGGTTCACCCTTTGGGAGGTGGCCATGCAGTTGTCAAAACTGGTTTGAGGCCTTTTGTCAAAGGTATTCAAATAATCTCCTGGCTCCTCAAAGAGATCCTGATGGGCACTGATGCTGGATTGCACTGGGTAAGAGCTGTCATTCCTATAAAGGAAGCACCCCCCACCACCAAAAAAACAAAAAGGAAGTCAGTGAAGCTGTGGAAGGTTTTGGGAAACCGAGAACCATAGGTTGCTGCTGCAACCACTTTTCTTAACTGGAAGGAGAACAAGTTTCAGAATACCAGAAAAGCATGTATTTAATTCTACTGTCAAGAGTTTCAGCCTACCATGGACCTTCTCCAAAGCCAAAGGATAAAAAATACAATATATAAATATATAAAAGGAAATAAATCATGAATAGTAGAAACAATAAAAGAACACCACCACACTGTATTGGGGCTCTATAGCTCTGAGTTACTTGGCCTTACACAGACCCCTCTAGGACAATATGCATTTCTTCTGCCTTTGTTATCTGTTTTATCCCTTATTATATATTGTTGACTTTCATATATTTTCTCCTTTATCCTTTAGTTCCAGAGGAAGACCGAAAAGCACATGCTGGGGTGAAATACACATTGAGCAGAAAAATTAAGCATATGCTTTCCTAGCCTTCTTAGACATGTTCTTTCTCATTTTATTTTTTTGGTGGATTCTTCACAGTTTTGGTTGATTTGTTGTTTAGCCATCCCAATGAATATTCAAACAAGGCCATCAACTGCCATCACTTCATTAGCCCTTAATTATTATCATTATGAAGTAATTACTGCTTTTCTCTCTACCATCTAGGCGGGTGTCTTAACTTCACCCATAAAACCAAAATAAAAAACAGTTCCCAATTGCAATTAGCTCAACAAAAGACTGGAACATAGGTGACTATGATGGTTTTGAATACAGAGACAATTTGAAGAAACAGATTTTAAAAGATTAATTGGAAACATCAGATCATTGGAATTCAACACATCGAAAAATCTACTGAAATACTTACTTCTCTATCAAGCCTTCTAATTTTTGGCACTTAGTGCTGTGGTTTTATATGCTTGTTATCCTTGAAATTACCTTCACCATCCTCCTGTTTCTAATATGATCTTAATACTGCTCTAATTAATATTTTTGTATTAACTGAATTAAGGATTTCTCTCACATCCTCTTGCTTTGTTTCACCTCTTTGTACCTCTGGTGTAACTTGAAACCTCTCTGGCCCATAGTAAGGTGAAGCCTATTTTTCTTGCCAGACTTCAGCTGCTGTCTCTCTGCGTGGAATGGATACATGCCCTAGGTTCTTCTTTCTTCCCCCCTAAACTGCACCCCTCCTAAACCCCCCTAGTCCAGAGAAGAGTTCTGGAGAAACGTAAGGCTTGGCGAAAATTTTGTGACAGTAGGATTGGGTTGTTTTTCCTCCTATAAAGAACCAAGCCATTGTCAGTGTAATTTCAATTATTTTAACAGCTATATGATGTGTATCACAGCTGTTTGGCCAGTCTGTGGCACTATGCAAGACACAAATACATTAAAGAAGGATAGAAAGAAAGAATTCAAATTCTTTCTAAAGCCTGGGCTATTGATGTTGTGACTTCTGTAAAGTGAAAGGATGGTCCAGGTAAATCCAGGGGCTGGATACCTGAGGCCTGAGAGCCATACTTTAGCCAGATTCCATCTATCCCTGATGAGGTAAACCAACCAGCACCTTTATAAAAGGAGGAGAAAAAAAGGCATTACCAGAGACAGGTCCTTTTCTAAGCCAATTGGAGAAGTGTATACTATCTGAAAGTTTACCTGCTCTATGAAGATTAAGCTGATTTGAATGACTGAGAAGCCTAGGATTTAACCTGACACTTTGTGATTGCACAGATACTCCGTCCTTCTCTGGGAGCAGACAGGGAGCATGAAGTGCTTCCCACTCAACCAGGAGGTGTCTCTTCTCAGTGTCCCAAGCCATTCCAGCTTTAACTCATTTTTCAACTACGTGCATGAATATTCCAGGGAGGATTTGCTCTCACCTGGTATGCAACCCCTGCATGGATATCCCCTCTGTTTGTTTTTGGCGTAGCACAGGGCATCCTTTGCTTTGCAGGGGGGCATAGTTCTCCTGGCCCCACACTGGGGCTGGATCCCCAGAAATGGTTTTCCTTTCTTGCTGCACCAAGGGCTGGCAGTCTTGCTTTTCTGAGGGGCAGCTAATCCTGTTCATGGAGTCGTGCTGGATTCCAGGCTTCATAATTCCTACTCAGAACAGAGAAAGAGAAAAAGAAAGAGAAAGATAAGCATGATTCATTGAACCATGGTAATCTTCTAAACAACAGCAACCACAAACCATAGCTTGATGAAATACAAGTACATTTTTGGAAAGCAACTTTAACATCATGGGTTACTTATTTATTAAATTTATATCTCCTGCTTCTTTCTGTATAGGACCCAATATATGTTAAAACCAAATATAATTAAAATGATAGGTCATACAAAAGCAATCAAATAAACAACTGTATTTTAAAAATTAGCTGAGATCTTCCACCATGGGCTGTGATGTGTAATTTACAATGACAGAACTATAATGCTGACATAATATGCTACCATGTTAGAAAATGGCAATGATGGCATATTGCCATCATTGCCAAATGGAAACAAACAAGACACTGGGCAACAAAGGCTCCCATCTCTCTCAACTGGGTACTCATTGCCTTCTATTCTAGATTATCAGTGATCTGTAGCTCTACTGAGGAATATTTCCTGACCTCTCCATGCCCTGTCACTACAGAAGAAGAGCCTGTCCCACAAAGTGCCATACTGTTTGCACTATAACAACTGCACAATGGCCGATCCGTTCACTCCACTTGTGCAGTGGTGCCAATGGCACAACTACAACAACACTCCTCTCCTGTGAATACAGCCATTGCACAATGCTGTAATTCTAAACTGAGTAATTATAAATTGGTTTACTATGTTGTAAATGTCTAACAAGATGGAAGCCATTTATTTCAAAAAGGCAGTTAAAACATCATCATTATCATCACTAAAATTAGACCCCAATTAAAAGAGCTTCTGAAATGACTATTTAATGGTCAAAGACAGGCAAACAAGAAGGTTTTTGCCTGTTGGAAGAAAGGGGGGTGGGGAGAGGTCAACCTATCCTGCTCTGAGCAGAGAATGTGCCATCACAGGAAAAAGTCTTTCAGCATCCAGGAGGAATCAAATTGCAATGAGGTCTCCAACTACCCTCAGCCCCAGCCCCTAAGTGGCACCCACAATTAAGATTCAATTACCTTTACTTTTGATCACTGTGCCAGTTAAATGTGATCTCTACTTTTGTTACATTGCTCTGAGCTATTGCAGACCATTTTAGGGGCCTCTGAGATTAAGGGAAGGCAATGAGGAGTCCCCAGAGCATCAGAACTCTCTTGTCCAGGGGTGGGCAAACTACGGCCCGGGGGCCGAACCCGGCCCCTCAAGGCCTTTCAACCGGCCCGTGGCCGGTCCTGCCGTCGCTGTTGCCGCCGCATATGCGCAACGCGGGGCGCCATTTTGTGTTCCAAAATGGCGGCTGCGCTCATGCACGCATGTTCACCACTCCCAGCGACGTGCACGTGCATGCACAAATGCCATTTTGGAACACAAAATGTCGCCCTGCGCTCGCGTACGCATGACGCCGGGAGTAGTGCGCATGCTTGCACAGGCACCATTTTGGAACACAAAATGGTGCCCCGCGTTGCGCATGCATGACGCCGGAGGTAGTGTGCATGCATGCGCGAGCGCACACACCTCCACTGCCATTTTTTTCCCTTCAGCCCACCGATGATCTGGGGGACAGCGGAACCACCTCCCCCCAAAAAAGGTATGCCGACCCCTGCTCTTGTCAGTGGAGAAGAAAGAAGACCAGTTACAATGCATCCCTCTGAGCAAGCTGGAAGGTGATACTTTTAACTTCACTGTTCACTGAGTCTGCAGGAACTAATCATCTCACAAGCACAGACCACCCACCCACATGGTGGCCAGATTTTTAATCCCTAATTTAAATATCAACATAAATTATTCATGCCTGATTTTGTTCTTCACTTGATTGAGGACAATGTCTCTGAACTATATTTGGCACAAGCCATGGTTTGTTGAAATGTAAGCACTTAAAGAAGCACCTTTACCTACAGGTGATTCTTCTGAAACACAGATGGCTTCTAAACTATGGTCAGCACTCTCCACTGCCCAATAAATAAATTTTAAGAGAAATGGAAACCTTTACCTGGTGGATGAAGTGCTGAGGGATAAAAATCCACAGTGGGGCGTCCCTGGGTCATGCGAGGGTCCATATAAGAGGGCATCATCATCCAGCGGGGGTCAAAGCCCAGCATCTGTGGGTGTGATGGGTAGAAGGTCCGTTGAGGGTGGGAGGAAGTGGGGTACACCTGGGACTGTTGCCAGCCCTGCATCTTATACAGCTGGTCCTGAAGAAGAAGACAGAGAAAGAGGAAAAAGCTAAACTGACATCAAAGGACACTGCTGGCAAACCTGATGGATTTGCGGAGGGCACTGGGAGAGGAAAAGAAGTGGGAAATAATATCACCTCAAGATATACTGGCATATAAGGTAGAAGAAAGTCCAAATTACACCCCAGCTCTCCTCTATCTTATCTGCTCATTACTTGAGGAATGCAACTTGGGGAAGAAGACCAAAATCAAACAGGAACATCTCCAGTAAATGCTGGAACACTGACATCAATCTGAGCAGGTTCTCACCTGCTGCTGTTGCCGCTGGAAACGAGGGGGAAGTAATTTTGGGTACTTATTTAATTCTTGAGCTGATGATGCAGGATCTCTGAGCTCCTCCTCGCTGCTACTTCGATGGGTGGACAACACAGTCGGGGTCTCTTCTTCCCCATAACCAGATGATGATTCCTGGGCATGAAATTCAGGATTTCCTATAAAACAGCAGCAAATAAACAAGATCTTAAATCCTTGGTCCAGGCTTAGGAATTGTGCATCCCATGGTCTGGACCAGGGGTAGGCAACCTTTTTGAGCCGGGGGCCGGGTTGCTGTCCCTTAGACAATTGGGGGGCCGAAGCACCAAAAATAAAATAAAATAAATAAATAAATAAATATAATATGCATGCACACTCTCTCAGCCCCAGAAAAGCCACGGCAAAACCCCTGTGGAGATTTTGCCAAGAAAACCCCAAGAACAAGTAATAACAATAATCAATATCATCATGGTGGTTGGCGACGGTGGTGGGCAGCGGTGGCCGCATCCTGACCCTGGGCCTTAGGTTGCCTGCCTAAGGCCTCGGGGGGCTGCATCCTGACCCCGGGCCTTAGGTTGCCTACCCCTGGATTGGACCCTGACTATGGTCTGCACCCCTCTGACCACCCCTCCAGGCCACTGGGCTCCACTGACTGTCCCACAGTCCTCACCCCCACTCCCAATGGCCAGAAAAAACTGTTGTTTGGATGAAACACTCAAAAGTACTCAAGTCTCCCAATTTCCTCCTGAAACAGCCAGCCTGCAGTACACAAGCATTTGTGATTTAGCATTATGTGCACAAATAAAGAACATAACTCAAAAAGTGATTATAAGGCCTAAATAAAGTACAGCCATGTTGAAGAAAAACAGTTTGCTTAGATCTAGAAAATGCTGTAAGCTCTCAGTAATGACAAGTTAAAACATGACAAAAAGTCATTAGTAGAAAATACAAAGTACATGTGTGACTCAACATAGTTCGGCAATTGTGCTGGCTCTTTACTAACGCGTTTGAATGACTTTTAATGCTCAACTGCTGTTATGGTAGTTTTTTCCATGAGATCTGTTTATAATCATTTTAACTGCTTGTTTGGGATAGAACCCTGGGCTTCCAAACCAGTCTCCCCAGCACTGTGTTGTGAAATAAAGTGGTGAGTTCAATCTATTGTCAAACCCCATTCTTGAATCTTAAAGAGTAGAAACTGTACCCCACAGGAGGCATGTGCAAACTCAATATGAAGAGTTAGGTGTAAACTGAGTGTAAAATTTCTCAAATAGTTCCTTACTTTGGTGTAAGAAAGTCTGGGGAGTCCCTTGGCCCTCCAGATGTTTCAAGACTACTACTCCCACAATCCTGTAACTACTGGCCACACAAACTAAGGCTTTTCAGAATTAAAACGCCAAAACCTCTACATGGCCAAAGGTTCCCACTTCCTGCTCCAGAAAGTTGGATTACTTTCAAGCTATTGGGCCTTTGGCAGAACAGACACAACTGGCAATGTTCCCTACCTCTACGGATCATGTGGTTATTCTCAGCTGCACCATTCTTCTCTGTGGCAGAGGGCCTGGATTCATCGTGCTCTGAGTGTTTGTGGTCGTCTCCTCCTTTCTGTGCCATTTTGCATTTTTGGTCCAGTTCTTTCAGTTTGGCAGCACAAGCCGCCAGGCGCTCTTCCCGCGCTCGACGCTCCTCCTCCTCTCGCCTCCTCCTGGCACGCTCAACAGCCTCTGACATCTCAGAGTGGATGAATTTCTGCCTCAATGGGAGCTTCTCTTCCTTCTCATCATAAGACTGCTGCCGGAGGCAGGCTGGTGCAGGTTTCTGGGAGGGAAGAAGAGAAAAGGAAGCCAAATGGAGGAAAGAGGACAGTCTACAAAGACAATCCCTCTGCCCACTCATCCCTAAGACTCCCAGGCCAAGAAGAGAAAGACAAAAACACTGAGAATTTGGTGTTCCAGGGAAATGTAAAATAGATAGCCTAGTATTCTTCTTGGAACTTAGATTTTTGTAAATGCCTTGTGTGTAAAACTGGATTGAGTAGTTTGATAACATCCATATAAATCACTTAGATAGGGGCTGTTATAATGTTACAGTCTGCAGGCATCTGGTGCTCAATGTGTCATGGCCTGATTCTCAGTAGACACTGATGAACATCAGGATACTCCCTGATAGGCATCCTGACACCAGCTAGGAAATGCTAGAGCACAACAGGAGTGCCTGATGCATAAGATGAGCTCTACAAGTCCCAATGTGCATTGGAGCACTTTTGCCAGTGCATAAGGTTCTGCTGCATTTCTGCAATTCAGTTACAGATTTGTAGTTACAAAACAAACCACAATGCAGGATCCTGGTCACTATTTGTTCCCACACTAATGAGTATTGCATATACCTTGACTCGAAGTTAAAGCATACATCAAATTTGTAATACCCTTCCTCTCCATCCTGATGTATATAGAAAAGCCCCTTCTGGATTGCTGCCCATCTTAAAACACAAGTTAAAACAATTTGGCACCCTTTTAACTGCACCATGGCTCCAACATATGGAATACTGGCATTTGCAGTACAAGGTGTACACAAAAATAGAGATAGCATGGCATAGTGTTTTAAGGGCTGGACTATGTTGGAGTGTTGGAGATCGGGGTTCGATTCCCAGCTTGGCCATGATTGTTGTTTTTTTTAACAGATCTAAGAGCCAAAGATGCAGTAGACACACACACACATATGCTGATCTGATATTCCAGGCAAAGTTCTGCTACTTTGTACTGATTTCAAGTACAGCTGGGAAAATGTTCCTCTTCTGGAGTGCTGACTGATGCTTACACTACTTAGAAAACCTCAGCTTTCTCTCCTAAAGAACCTAGGGCACCTAATGAGATTGTTGTTGGGTGCTGCATCTATCAGGTTGTGGCTTCTGTTCTATTAAAGTGTTCAGTACGACTTTAAAGTAACACTACTGATTGTGACTTGGGCCTCTACCACTAGGTAGGTGGGTTTGAATGCCTTGTTAGCATCATGGCCAAAGATTAACAGCTGGCTAATGTAGAGGAAGAGTCCTTTTGCACTAGTGACTTTGCTGACTACTTTTTGCATTAGTTTGACAGTATGATGTTGTGAAAAGATATGAAGGCTGGGAATGGACCTTGGAATGTACTTTTTCTCTGCTGCTAACCTACTTGCAGTTTTCATAGCTACGGGGGGGGGGGGGGAGAGAATGGGTCACACTTATGCACTTTGATTTTTTATTCTATTTTTATTTTATTTTATTGCTTCTGCACCATATAACCCTTGAGAGCCTCTCTTCCACTGGCCTTAGCAAGCTAGACTACAACTTAGATCAGTGACAGTGAATCTTTTCAAGGCCGCATGCCCCAAATAAAATTTGGGGACATCTCCCCCCCCCCCCGCCTTTCCCTGGCCTCCAGCTGTCCCTGGGGAGGAGGAAGAATAGGCACGCGCCCGTTCCTCCTCCCCTTGAGCTTTCCCAGCTTCCAAAGCTCCAGGAAGAGAGGCAACAGGCACACACCGGTTGCTCCCCCCCTCCTCCTTTGTCTGCCTCCCAGCAGTCTCTGAGAGACAGCTGAAGGCCAGGAAACGTCCTGGAGGAACAACGGGTGCGCACGCCTGTTCCTCTTCCTGCCTGCTGTGCTGGGCGAAATGGCGTCGCGTGCCACTTGTGGCACACGTGGCATAGTTTCACCATCATGGACCTAGATACCCTATATAGACAGTGATAGGAATTTGCTTGCCAGCCAGGGATAGTCTGGGTAGAATTAGCTGTTTAGGGGCTCAGCACTACCACTGGCTGTGAAGGAACACGGAACTCTAATGGACTAGGATGCTTTCCTCTGCTGTGTATCATTCATTGCATCTTTTACCAACAATAAAATGTTTCATATAATAGTAACATGTGTTAGTTTTCAGCACCAAAGCAACTTCTGGAGATGGAACTACATCCATTTCTGGCATAGGAGAGGTGGACTAGAAATGCTTTGGTATATGAATGAATAAATTAATACTTTTTAAAAAGCATTTTCTCTTCCTTAGCACCACACATGGCCAAGCTAGGTGTCCTGGATGCTCAGGCTACCTGATAGTCGGAAAGGGCAGCCCAGCCATTCCCCTTCCTTGAAGGTGGCAGGGCATCCTGAGCTTTGCGAGGGGGGCGACAGAGGCCTGCTGAGTCATTCCAGTTCTTCACTTCCTCCGGGGTGTGCCGGGCATCTGTGCTGTCCGCTGAGCTCAGGGAGAGCTGCCGCTGCCGTCTGGGATCCCAGCTGTTCCTGTCGATGAAAACCTCTTGGGTGTTAAATAAGGTACCCAATGTGCTTCAAAAATGTCTCTTTCACATACACATAACACACACATCTTTGAGGTATAAGGAGTACAAATCAACCCGAAGGTCATTGAGCCTCATTTTCTGTTTCTAAGACATTAGCCACAAATGAACAGATCTACACTTCATCCTCCATGCCTCTTTGCAAGCTATCCACCGTCTGCTCTGCCCATCCAGCCCGGATCAACCACCCACTTACATTGCCTGGGGTCCAGTAACAGCTGCCTATTTGCCTGGTCAGAGGATTTGAACTTGGTAAAGTCTTAACTCAGCTGGCGTCTCCTTTTGAAATTCCTTTGTTCAAGTACAGCGGCAGCTCTCTAAACTGTACCTCAAGTTGTGGTAACTTTTTATCTCACAACAGACATGAGTTGTGGTAACTTTTTATCTCACAACAGACATGAATTAAACCAAAGCTGGGTAATTTTTTTCAGCCAAATGGCTCAAACTGAATTTCACAGAGGTTGTCAAGGGCCACATTCTCATTCTGGGTGCAGCCAAAAGTAAAGGCCAAAAATATAAGCATATTTTAACTTTCTGCATCCTCTTTCTGAAAGCATCTCTTAAGAGAGACATTTCAACCTTTTACAATAGGGGGGAGAAGTTCAAACCCAGGAAACCAACAAATGATGCTGTCATGGGGAATGGCCTTTTAGACAACCCCAGGATCATCTGATCCAGCCCCAGGGCCTAAGACTTCCCACCCTTCCATTCCGCTCCCCCCCACCCACCCCAGGGCCAATGTCAGCATGTTTACCAACACTATTTTGTGAACAGTACTGTAATTTTTCTGCATACATCTAAGCTTTGATGTCATCATCACAATCTATAATAGACTCACAGAGTTGGAAGATACCCTGAAGGCCCATCCAGTCCAACCCATTGCCATGCAGGAAGACATGATCAAAGCACTCATGACAGATGGTGATCCAGCCTCTGTTTAAAACCCTTCCACAGGAGGAAACTTCATCAATCTACTGTTGAATAGCTCTTACTATCAGGAAGTTCTTCCTAAAATTTAGGGAGTATCTTTTTTCCTGTAGGATGAATTCATTGCCCTGTGTTTAGTCTCTGGAGCAGTAGAAATCATGCTTTCTCCTTTCTCAATATGACATCCCTTCAAATATTTAAACATGGCTATTATGTCATCTCTTAACCTTTTCTTCTCCAGGCTAAATATACCCACTTCCCTAACCCACTCCTCATAGGGCACTTCCACACCTTTCACCATTTTGGTAGCCCACCTATGCTTCTTGCTTTTCAATTTCCTTCCAATCTAACTGTTAACATCTCCTTATTGCCACATACTGAACAGGATTCTTTCTTTGCTCATGACTTTAGTTTGTGTTGGGAAAATGAAAAACCAGAGTTCCAGGCTTGGACGACTCAATAAATCGGGCCTGGGAATCTGTCACCTACAAATAGTTCACACTCTTGGGACATCCTGCCAAACCTGCTTCAGAACTGGAACTGCTGCTCTGGAAGATCCCAGGGATGGCAATTCTCTTTCAAATCAAAGTGCAGCTCTCCCCCAACTATCCACTCCTTTTCATTCTAAAAAAATGTTTTGACAACTAGAAGTGAACCTCTGGCCACTGCAGGAATCCATTTCTCTTTTCTTTTTAAAAAATGCAATCATTGTAGCCACCTGGAAGCTTGCCTGCCTCCTTGCTAAACAAACCTCAGAAGGGATTTTTTTGAGGTGCTTCCTGCTTTTGGGAGTGAGAGCACATTTGTTCATTGTAAGGCAGAATATTCTGGCTTGCAGTGCCACAGACAATGGACCATAATGCTGAAGCTACTGCAGGAAGGCTAGCTAAAGGGACAGCCTCTCTCACCATTTCTGCCTTCCATCTTTATGGGTATCTTCCTCCTCTTCATCCTCACTGAATTTCAGTTTCTCAGAGTAATCCACTTCATCATGGATACCTGTAACAACAGCAACGATTCAAAAAGAGAGAGGCCAGAAGACCAACATTAGCTTTTGAACATACTCACCTCTGCAAGCGTATCCTACATCTGATGGGGGTGGGGAGGAATCCTTCCCCACACACCCCATTCATATCTTGCTTGGCTATGATTTGCCCAAACCAGGAAGGGAGGGATGGAATCAAAGGGTTCATTTGTGCATAAGCATTTGTGGCTCAGGGTTATATGCATGAGTAGTCATGTGAAAACTTGGAAAAGTTACATTTTGGAGAGTATGTCTCCCAGAGCCTGCCAGCCAGTATGAGAGCTGCAGTCCAATAAAGTAACTTTAGCAAGCTTTGAGCATGAACTGGCATACAATCAATTCTAAGCACACGTCCTCCCCCCTTCTTCTGGTCCTTCCAAAAGAAGGAAAAAAGCAAAGTCAGTTTCACTTCAGCATATTCCTGGCTCACTAGTATGTACAAATCAAAAATTAAACAACCTCAAGCCCTAAAATGCTTTTCTGGATTATTTAGCAAGAATTTTATTTTAAGTCACAATTCCCAGTCTGCACATAAAACCAGCCCAGGAAACTGCCAAAGCAAAATTCAATTCTGGTTTAATCTTATTGTGGGAGGTTCAGGTGGGGGTGGGGCACACAAACGTATCTCTGCTTACACATGTGGTACTCCATGATGGTTTAGCACCAGAAAGGAATTTTCTTCAACTTGACAGTCTCAATGAATATAATTATTTCTGCATTACCCAAGAAATTATGAGAAAAAGCTTATGTCACCTTAAACATCTGCACACTTACCAGACTTACACATTTCTTAGAAATGAAATACAGTGGTCCCTCCACATTCACTGGGGTTAAGGATGAAGAACCCCGTGAATGTGGAAAAACCACAAATAAAGAGAACACTATCCTTTTACCTAAGACAGCACCTCTCCAGGTCCTCCAGTGCAACTCTATGGTCAACATCTCCCAGAAGTTGACCACAGAATCATGCTGGAGGACCTAGAAATGCCTAGAGAAGTGTTCAATATAGGAACTTCTAGGTACTCCAGCACAACTCTATGGTCAACTTCTGGCAGAGTTGCACTAGAGGACTGAGAGATTCCTAGAAAGAACATATTAATCAAAACTGCAGATAATCAAATCCGTAAAAGTCAAAGCCTCAAATATGGAGGACCAACTGTACATAAAAGCAATGCTAATTCTAAAAATGGGGATGGCTAAAATGGACAGAACTGCAAACATTAAGCAGAAACATATTTTTATCAACAGAAAAATAACTGCACAGAATAGAGAAAATGTACCAATGAATGTGCATATCAGGGAAAATGCACAAATTTCAGGAAAGGAAGAAAGTCCTAAATCACTCAAACTGATATAGAACACAGAGCTGTGAATAAAACTCTGGTGGGATTCAGAGACACACACATGCAAATTAGAATGTGTGAAAAGAGAAAAGAGCATGCTATCCATAAACCATTACTGCTATAAGGATTTTACCTGCCCAGCCATCATCTGCATCATTGTCTAGCTCATCCAGCCCCTTCAGATTCTCTGCATTGATGATGGTGGGTCGAGGGATCCGCTCCCCCTGTGGGCGGACAGGACGAGCTGGACGTGAGATCCCAAGTCGGTTTTCTTTTCTGTAGAGGATAGGAAAAGAATAATTATGGTGTATTTATACTAGGTCAGAAAGCCACATAACAGATGAAAGTACAGGGAACAAAAGACAACACTGGGAAAGGCCTCTATACCAGGAGTGGGAAATCACAGAACCCCCAAGAATTGGAAAAAACCACAAAGGTCATTTAGTCCAATCCCCTGCCATACATTAATAGACAGCTAAAGCACTCCTGAGAAATGGACATTCAACCTGTATAAAAACTTCTTGAGTTGGCGAGCCCCTCACCCTCAAGGCAGTCCATTCCACTGCCAAAACAGCTTACAGTCAGAAAGTTATTCCTAAGGTTTAGGTGGAATCTCTCCTCTTCTAATTTGAATTCACTGGTTTGTGTTCTAGTCTCCGGAGCACCAAACAACAAGCTCTCTCCATCTTCTGCATGGCATCCTTTCAGATATTTAAAGATGGCAATCATGTCACCTTTGTGTCTTTTCTTTTCTAAGCATCTCTGGGGTTCTACAGATGCTGAATACAACTCTCACAATCCTTCAACACTGTCCAGGCTAGCTGAGACCAATGAGAACCCAGCAACATTTGGAGGAAGGGTTAAATATTCTCCAACCCTAGTCTAACCTATCTGGTGCGCAGTTCGTTCAGGTAGCCCAAATGACCTACAAGAGGGTTGCAATAGCATTGACACTTCTCAGAACTGAAGGCTGCATCCTCTCCATCCACAGTGGTCAAAACAATTGCATGAAATAGGTAAACTGTAATTATTATTATTATTATTATTATTATTATTATTATTATTATTATTATTTGTATCCCACCTCTCTGAGAACAATCGAGGCACCTGTACCTATGAATATGCAAAATTCAAGGGGCTGGCTTTGACCTACAAACTCTACTTGGGGCTAAGGCATCTGAAATACTCCCTTCTCTAAATGACTCTGCCTGGAGTGAGAGATCTTCATCAAAGGCACTGTGGAGTGGCCTGCCAACCCAAAAGACCAGGTCAATGAGCACCTCAGACAGGGGTTTTTCAGCAGTCACGCCTTCATTTGGAATTCCCTGTCAGAGGAAGTTAGACTGGCTCCATTCTTACTGAGCTTCTGCTAGATAGTCAAAACTGTAGTATTCTGAACAGGCTTTGGATTTTAACATTTGATTTCAAAATTGTTTTAAATCTGTTTTTTAAATAATGTTTTTAATAATTTCATCATACGTTGCTTCATGAGCCCAGCCAGAAAAGTAAACAGAGAGCATACAACCATTACACAGAAACTCTGCAAGCGGACTTCCGGGTATCATGGCACCATGAGAGGTTGTTGGAGTAGAACGTTCTGCAGCAACAACAGTATTATGGGGCAAAGAAAGCAATAAAAATATACCAATTTGCTTGAAAACGCTCTCCAGTAAGAGGGGGAGAAGGAACTCGATGGGGGTCTGGGCTAGCACTCTATGGTCTTTGAGGGGACTCATTCTCCAGAGGCTATGGAGGAGCTATAGGGACCGAAGAGTAACCATCGGCCTTTAATACAGTCGCTGTGAGTCAGCAAAACATGGCTCCTACACCATTTTTAAATTGTATGTTGGAGAAAAAAATCAATAAGAAAAAGGATGATAGGTTGCAATTACCTCAAGATTGTGTTTCGTAGTAAAGGGTTTCTGAGTTCATGAGTGAATCGAAGCAGTTTTCTGACAAGAAAAGGAAAAAGGAAAGAGTTGCTAAACAGCTGGAAAGCAAGTTGGAGTTACCAAGTGACCAAGAAAGAAAGCAGTAAAGGGAACGTAGTAAAAAGAGGCTGTTGCAAAGCACGAAGCTGATAAATATATCCGCGAAAGAGACAGAAATCAGCAAAGAGAAAAAGAGCTTCAGGATACAAGACTGACAACAAGAGGAATGAAAAATAAGAAAAAAAGAGAAAGGAAGGTGATTTTTAATATACTTATGAGCTGAAGCAAGACTAAATAAAAGAAAAATAAGGCTGAATTAAGAATTAGGACCAGAGGAAACATAAGCGGAGTGGAGTGGAGAGGAAAGAAGCAGAGAAAACAAAAAGAAGTTTAAAAAGGCAGAGATGGAGAAGAAAAGGAATTAAGAGAGTGAAAGGATAACATCAAGTAAGCAGAGTGAATTAATGAACCAAGGAGCTAATGAATAAGGACTGGGATTAAACAGATTGAATTTTTTTTAAAAAAAGCTGAAAAGAAGATATATTAAAAGACTATAAAGAAAGAATTTGAAAGACTTTTGGTAGGAAATTTAATACTTTAGAAATCTTGTGGAAAGAATGGATGGGCACAATCTCAAATACAGGTTGTAACACAGAGGAGAGGCTCTACAGAAGAATCATTAAGAATTACAGATTCAAATTCACTACTTCTGGAGGAAATATGTAAATTAAGACAAGAAATGAAAGAAAAGGAATTGAAAGAAACTAGACAAGCATTGGGAGATTAAATTAAAGAGACAAGAGCAGAAATAAGAAAGATCTAAGGAAAGAACTGAAAAATGTTGGGAAGAAAATAGAAAAAAATTACGATGGTAATTAATTAATTAATTAATTAATATTAATTACGGTAACTAAGAAGGAAGTGGAAAGGATCAAGGAAAAGACTAATCAATTGGAACGGACCTCAATTAATTTAACTCTAAAACAGGAGGTAAAAAAAATAACAGACTTGTCAAATGAATTAAGATATCGCAAAAAAAGTGTAAAAATAAGAGGATTAATGGAGGATTAATGGAAAAATCAAATGAAGACTTACACACAAGATTATTAACAGACATGGTAGTATAGGCTACTCCAAAGAAAGAATGGAAGCAGAAATAAACAAGATTTAGCATTAACTCAGTTTATGCAAAAGAAATGAAGGCACCATGAGACTCTGTGGTTTGTTTGACAGAACACGAAATTTGATAATCAAATAAAGCTATGAAGCAAAATCCTGTACAGAAAATAGTAAGGTAAAAATCTTTAATCAACAAATGAGATTTAGGAAACAACAGAGAAAAAGGGAAGAAGAGAAAAGAGAAAAATCAATTGGGAAAAGAAAGAGAGACAGAATTGGAACAAGAAAGTGAAAAAGAAGAAGAGGAAGACAAAGATGATGATTACGATAAGGAAGAGGACATATAACTTGGAGAGAAAGAAAGAAAAAAGATGTAGATTAAAAAAAGAAAAAAGGAGGACTCAAAATTAATAATAAATAAATAAGGGGTGGAAGGGGAGGCACAAAAATAAACAACTAATCATGACGTTAAAAATCATATCTTGGAAAGGATTAAATTGAAAATACAAAAGGAGCATGATATTTCATTATTTGGAGAAAACTAAAAGCAACATTATTTGTCTCCAAGAGACAAAAATAAGAAATAAAGATATAAAATATCCTAGAAATCCTAGACTCGGATATAACTTCATATCGGTAATGGAAAAAAAAGAAAAAAGGAGTGGTGCTATATAGAAATAAAAAATGTACTGCAATGGAAATTTTTAGTGACAAAACAGGTTCTTGTATAACGGTAGAGGTAAAAATAAAAGAATAGAAGACACTGATAATTGGAATATATGCACCGTTAGAAAAAAAGAGATAAATTCTTCAAGTATATAGCAAAAGAGTTGAGAGGATTAGAGTATAATAATATATTGTTAATGGGAGACTTCAATTCAGTAATTGAACCTAAAATAGATAGAGAATCAAAAACTGGAAAAAAAAGATTGGAAAGTCCCAGGGTAAATTGCCAACGTCCTTTTTTGAACTTTTGGAGGAATTTTCTTTATATGATGTACGGAGGACAAAATACGGAGTGGATAAGGGATATACTTTTTATTCAGATTCCCATAAATCACTATCCAGAATAGATATGTTCATAGCTTCAAAGCCACTATTACCAATAATTCTATCAAAGTTTACATCAGACCATAATCCTATAGTATTGACAATAAAAGAAAAACATAAAGAATATTCTTGGAGATTGAATGAAGACTTGCTGAAGAACCCAGATATTGAAAAAAAGCTCAAGGAAGAGATGAAATATTATTTCTTATAAAATAGCACGGAAGGAATGGCGAACAAAATATTATGGGATGCCAGCAAAGCAGCAAAGCAGCAGTCGCCAGAGGACTGCTAATAAAGGAGGAGAAGATGAAAGAGAAAGAAAAAAGGATTGTTAAAGAATTAGAAATAAAAGAAAAGGAATGGAAAAATGGAGGAGATAACAAAATTAAATATAAAATTCAGATGTTAGAACAGCAACTAAAATCTCTAATAATAAAAGAAATGTAAAGGAAGATACAAAGAGCAAAGCAAAGGCACTCTGAAACAGGAGACAAACCTGGGAAATTATTAGCTAAGAAACTAAGAAAGGAGAAAGAAAAGAAGATGATCACAGAAATAACGTATTCAGAAAAGATAATTACTGAACGAGAGAAAATTAAACAAATATTTGCCAATTACTTTGAGAATTTATATAAGAGCATAGACAAAGATGAACAAAATAAAGAAAAAATAAGAATTATCTAGATAAACAAAAAATAACACTTTAAGAAGAACAGACAAATATGTTAAATAAGGAAATTAGCACAAAGGAAATTATGGAAGCAATAAAGAAAACAAAGCTTGGGAAATCACTGGGATATCTAATTTATATTACAAAAAAAGTGGAAGAAATTATCCTTATGTCATTAAAAAATACACTAAATGATATCCGAAATGAAGGATTACCAGATTTCTTGGAAGGAAACTAACATCATTTAGATTGCAAAGGAAAGCAAAGAAGAGGTATAAAATTATAGACCTATTTCTCTAATAAATAATGATTATAAATTCTTTACAATAAAGCTGAAAGACTGAAAAAGATATTGATAGGACTAATAAATGAGGATCAAAATGGGTTCTTACCGAATATAAGAGATAACTTGAAAACAGCCTTAAATATTATAGAATATTACAATCATCATAATGAGAAACAATTAATGATTTTTATCGACACTGAGAAGGCCTTTGATAAAGTTTCTTGGACATTTATGAAAGAGGCATTTAATAAAATGAAAATGGGTTCTGCATTTGAGACATGGATCAATGAAATATATAAAGTTCAAAAAGCAAATTAATAATTAATGAATAAAATTGAATATCAATATTCAAAAAGGCACACGTCAGGGTTGCCCTTTATCACCCTTGTTGTTTTTTTATGATATTAGAGATATTAATAAATAATAATAATAATAATAATAATAATGAAATTTTATTTATACTCCGTCCCTCTGAGCACAATCGGGGTGGCTAACAACAATTAAGAATACATAAAATACAAATCCGAAAGGACCAATACTCACCCCCCCTTTATAGGATTAGAGAGGAGGAGAAGATCCAAGGTCCTAAAGTGAAAGGATACTGTTACAAAATAAAGGCCTTTGCCGACGATCTGGTCCGCTTTTTAGAGGTTCCGATAAAGAATATAAAGAAGTTAACAGAGACGATACAAGAATTTGGAAAACTTGCTGGATTTAAGATCATTCAAGAAAAAACAATAAGCCTAGATATTTGGTCTCTTTCTTAATCTGAAATCCTGTGTTCCTCTTAATGTCATTTTGCTGAGCCTCAGAAAGATTCATCATTAATACAGCAGTCTTATTTTTGTTAGCCTGCAAGCCTGATGTTTCAGCAAAAAGATCTAGTTCTTTCATTAACACCCCCATGCTGCTAGAGTTGGTAATGGATAGAACCACATCATCAGCATAAGCTCTAAGTTTCATATTTTATTTTATTCTAATACCTTCAATGCCTGTATTATTCCTGATGTTATTGTTTAGTACTTCTAATACAATCAAAAAGAGCAAAGGCAACCCTGCCTTGTACCTTTCTGAACCTTGAGATCTTTTGTGCATTCATTATTGACTATCACCTTAGCCTTTTGTTCCTTATAAATAAGACTAACCTACCTTAAAAAGTTTGTTTAAAAAGCAAATATCTAGGCATATCCATCACAACGAAAAATGTGGACTTATTTAAGAATAATTATACGAAAAAATGTCAGGAGATTAAAAAAGATCTGGAGAAGTGGAAAGGCTTAAAACTGTCCTGGTTAGGAAAAATTTCAACTATAAAGATGTGTGTACTACCCAAGATTCTTTTCCTATTTCAAAATCTCCCAATTATCAAAAATGAGGCGCCTTTTAAAATCTGGCATCAGGAGTTATCCAAATTTTTGTGGAGCAGGAAAAGACAAAATGAAATTCAACACGGAGAAATGTAAAGTACTGCACCGGAAAAATAAAAAGCACAGATATACAATGGGGGACACCTGGCTGAACGAGACTACGTGTGAAAGGGATCTAGGAGTCCAGGTGGACCAGAAGTTGAACATGATTCAACAGTGCAGCAGCTAAAAAGGCCAATGCAATTTTAGGCTGCATCAGTAGAAGTATAGTCTCTAGATCAAGAGAAGTAATAGTGCCACTCTATTCTGCTTTGGTCAGGCCTCACCTGGAATACTGTGTCCAGTTCTGGGCACCACAATTCAAAAAAGATGTGGAGAAACTGGAGCGTGTCCAAAGGAGGGCAACTAAAATGGTGAAGGGTCTGGAAACCAAGCCCTATGAGGAACGACTTAGGGAGCTGGGGATGTTTAGCCTGGAGAAGAGAAGGTTAAGAGGTGATATGATAGCCTTGTTTAAATATTTAAAGGGATGTCATATTAAGGAAGGAACAAGCTTGTTTTCTGCCGCCCCAGAAACTAGGACCCGGAACAATGGGTGCAAGCTCCAGGAAAAGAGATTCCACCTCAACATTAGGAGGAACTTCCTGACAGTAAGGGCTGTTCGACAGTGGAACACACTCCCTCGGAGTGTGGTGGAGTCTCCTTCCTTGGAGGTCTTTAAGCAGAGGCTGGATGGCCATCTGTCGGGGATGCTTTGATTGGGAGTTCCTGCATGGCAGGGGGTTGGACTGGATGGCCCTTGTGGTCTCTTCCAACTCTATGATTCTATGATTCTATGAAGACTGAGGGTCCGACTGAAGATCCTGCAAGATAAAATTGAAAGAAGTGGTCTGGCTATGCCAAATTTAAGAATCTATTATGAGGCATGCTGTTTTATGTGGATGATGGAATGGTTCCAGTTAAAATATAATGATGCTATCGCTTTAGAAAGGCATGAATTAAGATTTGGCTTTCATGCCTATTTATTTTATGACAAAATAAAGGCTAATAAAGATTTTGGAAACCACTTCATCAGGAAAGCATTATACCGTGTCTGGACAAAGTACAAAGATCGTTTAGGTCAAAAGGTACCGCTATGGGCCTCTACAAATGAAGCCCTTTTCAGTAAGGAAAGGCTAGACAGAAGTAAATGGATCACTTATGAAGATTTAACTAAAATTGACAGGCAATCAGGTAAAAGGGCACTCTTATCTCAAGATGATTTGCTGGAAAAAGGTTTTGAGTGTAGTTGGTTTTTATACTGGCAACTCAGAGACAGGTTTAATAAAGATATAAGTGGCAAAGGTATCGGTAATTGGGAGAAAGAATTTGAAGAAATCTTGGAAGATAAGAACCAGGCCAGGATATCCCGGTTTTATGACCTGTTGCTGAAATTTGATTTAGAGGAGGTAATTAAAGAAAACATGATCAAATGGGCTATAGATTTAAAACAACCCATCCCACTAAAACAATGGGAAACGTCTTGGAAGCGTAGGTTAAAGTATACTTTAAGTTACAATCTTAGAGAGAACTTTCACAAAATGCAGAACCGGTGGTATTTAATCCTGGTGAAGCTAGCCAGAATGCATAAAGGCCTAAGTAAACTTTGTTGGAAGTGTCAGGAGAAAGTAGGTAGCTTCATCCATATGTGGTGGGAGTGTCCCATGGCAAAGAGTTATTGGACAGATATACACCAATGGGTCATTAAAATAGTTCCTATAAATTCTCAAATGGATCCCAAGTTGTATTTGCTGGGAATGTACTCGAATCTTAAGCTCGAAAGCAAGTATGGGAAACTATTATTTTATATTACAACTGCGGCAAGAATGGTGTATGCCACAAACTGGAAAAGTAAGGCCCAGCCCTCTGTAAAAGATTGGTGGTTTAAATTGATTGATTGTATTGTAGCGGATAAGCTGACTTTACTCCTGAGAGGGGAATCTTGGGAGAATCAGAAGAAAACCTGGGAACCTTTAATTAGTGTACTGGAAAAAAGTGACTGTAAAGAGTTAGTAAAGAAATTACTAGAGTTTTAGTATTGGTTTTTGTGTAAGACTGTTTAAAACTTTTTTTTCAGGGTCCTTTTCACTCGATTGGTTATAAAGGCCTGAAGCTGTGTGATTTTTTTTTAATTTATTTGTGACAGCCTGCTTCCTTGGGGACGCAGAATTCCTTGCCACTATAGCTACAGAGCGTGCACTTAAATGGAAGGCTGCCTTAAGACCTTTTGATAAATTCACCTACTTTTAGTCTGTAAGAAACATCAGCCCTTCCTGGCTTATTATGCCTATGCATTTTAGTCCTCTCATTTTTATTGTATTAAAAATTGTATCTTTTAAAAATTGATTACATACACATTTCAGAGTACAGATGTGGATGAGGCTACAGTGTTGAGAAAAAAGGGAATTCGGAAGTGATAAAAGGAAGTGATAAAATATTAAATATAGAAATAAAACTATTTCTATATTTAAGCAGAATAAATATAGAAATAAAATAAATATAGAAATAAATATAGAAACATAGAATAAATATAGAAATATAGAATAAATATAGAAATAAATATAGAAATATAGTTTTATTTCTATATTTCTTACATTTCTTCAACAGGGAGAAATGTAAGGTACTGCATTTAAGCAGAAAAAATGCAATGCATAACTATAGGATGGGGGACCACCTGGCTTTTCATGACTACATGTGAAAGGAATCTAGGAATTCTAGTAGACCACAAGTTGAACATGAGTCAACAGTATGATGTTGTTGCTGCTAACCAACCTTGAGTCAATCTCGACTCATGGCAACCCTCTGGATGAGACATCCCCAAGATCCCCTATCCTCCACTACTCTACCCAGTTTCTGCAGATTTATACTCATAATTGAGTCCATCTATCTAACATGCGGTCTTCCTCTTTTCCTAATTCCTTCCACTTTTCCCAACATTATTGCCTTTTCTAATGAGTTGTGTATGACAGCCTCAATTTAGTCATCTTTGCCTCCAGGAAAATTTCAGACTTTATGTGCTCTAGGACCCACTTATTTGTTCTTTTTGCTATCCATGGTATCCTCAGCATTTTTCTCCAGCACCATTATCTCAAACGAATTTATTTTCTTTTTGTCCATTTTTTTAATTGTCGAGCTCTCGCATCTGTATATGGTAATAGGGTACACAATTGCTTGTACGATTCTGACTTTCATGCTTAGTTGTATATCTTTGCTCTTTAGGACCTTTTCTAGTTCTTTCACAGTTGTCCTCCCCATTCTTAGTCTTCTGATTCCTTGACTGCAGTCCCCATTCTGATCTATGTTTCATCCTAGGTATAGGAACTCTTTCGCTATTTCTATTTCCTCATTGTTTAGACTGAACTTGTGAAGTTCCTCCATGGTCATTATTTTTATTTTCTTTATGTTCAACAGTAAGCCTAACTTTGCACTTTCTTCCTTGAGCTTTCTCAGTAGCTGCTCTAGGTCTCCAGTGTTTTCTGCTAATAGTATGGTGTCATCAGCATATCTTAGATTGTTCATGTTCCTTCCTCCTATTTTCACTCCCCCTTCCTCTGCATTCAAGCCTGCTATTCGTATACTATGTTTTGCATACAAGTTGAAAAGATAGAGTGAAAAGATGCATCCTCGTCTGACCTCTTTGTCAACTGCAGACCATTCTATTTCTCCATTTTCTAACCCTTGCCTCTTGTCTCAAGTACAGATTACATTAGGATTATTAGATTTCTTTAAGAGCATTCCATAGCCTTTCATAATCTATGCAAAGGCATTGGTAGTCTATAAAGCACATGCTGATTTTTGGAATTCCTTGGTGCGCTCCATTAGCCATCGTATGTTTGCAATATGATCCCTAGTGCCTCATCCTCTTCTGAACCCCACTTGGACCTCTGGGATCTCTCTATCCATGTATATTGGAGTATATATTGCAGAATTTTCAGCATGATTTTGTGTGAGAGATTAATGCTATGGTCCTATAGCTGCTGCAGTCGTTTGTGTCTCCTTTCTTGTGGACGGGGATGTAAATTTATCATTTCCAATCTGTTGGCCACAGTTTTGTTTTCCATATCTGTTGGTTAAGATTGGAGTTGATTCTGTCAGTTTGAGTTGTAGTAGTTCGCTTGGAATGTCATCTGTTCTTGGTGATTTGTTTTTCCCCATTCCACTTATTGCAGCTTCTACCTCTCTTTTTAGAATTTGTGGTTCGTCTTCATATGACTCTTCATTCCATGCATCCTTCATTTTTTCATCTCTTTTGTATGGCTTTTCTGTGTATTGCCTCCAACCTTTTTTTTATTCCCTCCTGGTCTTGTATTATGTTATTTGTGTCATCATGGACTCATAGAGCATCCTGGTCCTTGGTTTGAATGTCTTTTTAATTTCCTGGATCTTGTGGAAAATGTCTCTCGTTCTTCCTTTTTTCTTATTGTCGTCTATTTTCTTGCATTGGTCATTGTACTAATTGTCTTTGTCTTTCCTTATTAGTCTTTATATTGTTGCATTCATGATTTTGACTGTGTTCCTGTCTCCATTTTGTTTTGCTTCTCTTCTTTCCTTTACTGCTTGAAGTGTTTTACCTGTCATCAATTGTTTCTTCTCTTTCTTTTTGACTACTAAGTGTCTGTCTGCATTCATCCTTTATTGCATCCCTGGCTTCTGCCCACAGTTCCTCTGGTTCTCAGTCGATTATGCTTAATAGTGCAACTCTGTTTCTTATATTGTATATGAAATCTGTTGTCATGTTGTTCAGATCATATTTTGGTATGATGACTGATTCTGATTTTTTTTTCTTGTTTTACTCTTAATTTTGATATAAGTAGCTTATGGTCTGTACCACAGTCAGCACCTTGTCAGCACCTTGTCCACCAGGATGGAGCTTCTCCATCTTTTGCTTCTGATTATGTAATCCTATTTGGTTTTTATGTTGGCCATCTGCGGCTGCTAAAAAGGCCAATGCGATTCTAGGCTGCATCAATAGAAGTATAGTGTCCAGATCAAGGGAAGTAACAGTGCCATTCTGCTTTGGTCAGTCCTCACCTGGAATACTGTGTCTAGTTCTGGGCACCAAAATTTAAAAAGATGTGGACAAGCTGGAGTGTGTCCAGAGGAGGGCAACTAAAATGGTGAAGGGCCTGGAAACCATGACTTATGAGGAGAGACTTCGGAAGCTGGGTCTGTTTAGCCTGGAGAAGAGATGGTTAAGAGACCTGTTTAAGTATTTGAAGGGGTGTCATATTGAACATGGAGGAAGTTTGTTTTTTGCTGCTCCTGAGAATAGAACCTGGACTAATGGATGCAAGCTACAGCAAAAAAGATTTCACCTATATTAGGAGAAACATCCTGGTAGTAAGAGCTATTCGACTGGAACACACTCCCTCGGAGAGTGGTGCGGTCTCTTTCTTTGGAGGTTTTTAAACAGAGGCAGGATGGCCATCTGTCTGGGATGCTTTGATTTGAGTTCCTGCATGGCAGGGGGTTGGACTGGATGGACCTTGTGGACTCTTCCAACGCTATGATTCTATGGCAGACACCCATAAATATTTAAGTCAGAGGGATGTTTAAACAACTGCATTTAACAAGAGAAAAATATTTAAACCTCTTTTCTTTTTCAACTTCCTTCTCTTCTCCATCTTAAGAAAGGCATGTTGCTGACAAAAGGTTCCTGCATCAAGGTCACTACTAGGTCACAAGAGCCTTACCCGTCTTGGTCGTTGGTCTGATACTGCCTGAAGGGGACACGGGGTTCCAGGCGAAACTGGGGGAGGGGGTAAGAGGACCCACGTTCCAGTGATCCAGGGGTCTCAGATGGCTGTTTTGAACACATCTGAAGGAGAAGCAAGGAGAAAACAAAACAAAATGCTCAGCCTTCTCTGTTATAACACAAAGCATCTAATTTTAAATGAAAAGAGGAGCAGGAACATGATCATATTTTGAAAGTTACATAGGAATGCAAGATGCTATTTTCCAGCAAATCAGACTGTTGATCCAAAAAGAAACTGGGTTGCATGCCAGCCCTTCTCCCAAGGCCATTTGGCTATCATTACTATCACAGCTATATTGCCAGAAAGCAGCAAAAAACAAACGAAAGCACAGACCCAGTTTAGGAGCCCTGGACTCTTGTTTATGCTTGCACACCTTTTTGTATTCTTACTGGCTGTAGCCAAAAAAGGTATCAACTTAGCACAGCCAATATTCTGTATCAGATGCGTAGTTAAGCTACTTAGGCCCGATACACACGGGGGCAGCTTTGGGACACTCTGGGGGCGTGTTGTTTACACGACACATGCCCTTAGAGCACCTGGAAACTGCCCCGGGACCACATTAAGGCCGCTTAAGCTGACCCAAAACCGGCCCCAGAAGCAGCAGATCTTTTCTGCTCCTATTTGAAGCTGTGAGAAGAGGCACCCCTCAGGGCTGTGGCAAATGCTGCAATACTGGGGCAATCCTTCCTGCCCATTTAGGGGTTAGGGTTAGGGTTAGCCCCTACGTTAAGCAGTTAACTAAACCTAAGTAAATATCCTTTCCTGTTCCAACTCCCTCAAACCCAACAGAAAAATCATTCACCTGTGCTCTGACTGCTGGCAGAATGGACCTGCTTCCCCTAATACAGATGATGGCCAGTAAAGCAGGATGGGGCAGGGGAGATATAACTGTGGCAAGAGTAGCAGATACAGAATGCCAGCCACTAATACCTATTTCATAGCCAACATGGCAAGCTTTTCTTCAGTTCACCTAAGCACAACATCAACAGCAGCAAGAGAACTCACAACAGCAGCAAAAAACCTCACTACTACGAATAGCAAGAGAACTTGCCTTTATTTAATTCCTGGCTGAAAAATGTTTCCCAACACATAAAAAGTCCATTCAGGAATACTAATGAAGAGAATTTTGTGAAGTTTTCAGCCAGTATTTGCAGATCCTGAAAATGTTTTGGGGTAATATGCATGAAAATCATATGGATTTTTCTTTGGCATGTAGGGAAAAACATTTTTCCCATGAAAATAACTGCTTTTCAGATTGCCATATTGGATTTTTGAGGCATGATAGCTGGGCTTTTTTTGTAAAGAACCTAGGAATCTTGCACAAAATCCAGAAATACTCATTTTCTCTCACAGCAGGGAGAAAAGCTATGTAAATTATCCATCTTTGCATGAGAGGGTAAAACAATCCAATATTTACATCCCTATTCAACAGTGAGAACCACCACATGCATCCCTTTCCTTTTGGAGAACAGACATGGAAGGGAAGAAAGGATATCAGTACACAAATGCCATCAAGGGCAAATACAATCCCACAATGCAACTTGGGTGGTTTGTGTCTTTGGTTTCTGAAGACTCACAAAAGCAGGCAGCATGTCATGGTAGGTTGGTGGCTGGTATACATTCGCCATAAACTGTGAAGCCCCTTTGCGAACAGGCTGAGTTGGACGGAGGGAGGGCTCCTTTGGGTCGCTGGCGGTTGCTGGGGAGGGAGCTCCCTCTCCTGCACTCAAGGTCTTGCTGCCCAGCTCAGTCAAGGAGGCAGTCAGAGATGTGGCAGAGGTTATGTTTCTGCCACCGCCCTCCCTCCAACTCGTGACATCTGGGGAAGGAAAAACAACCACAATTCTAATACAAACATTTTAATCACCAGGTTTGTACATAACTGTATGGCAGACTATGATTTACTGAATGCTAGCTGCTCTCAAAGGTTAAAACAATTGAAGATCTTGTAGTTATTATCATTTCTTCTCTACAGTATACATTGTTATTTTAGAGAGTTGTAGGACAAGGGATGCAGTGGCTCAAGTGGTTAAGACGCTGACTCTGTTGATTGCAAGATCAGGAGGTTGACAGTTCAAGGC
This sequence comes from Phrynosoma blainvillii, assembly GCA_026167975.1. Lineage (NCBI taxonomy): Eukaryota > Metazoa > Chordata > Lepidosauria > Squamata > Phrynosomatidae > Phrynosoma > Phrynosoma blainvillii. Next base: position 15,566,962 of record JANUYF010000011.1, on the reverse strand, counting down.
CCAGGAGCTCCCATCACTAGTCCCAGCTTCTGCCAACCTAGCAGTTCGAAAGCATGCAAGTAGAAATAGGTACCACTTTGGTGGGAAGGTAAGCAGCATTCTGTGCAATCATGCTGGCCACATGATCACATAGTCTCTGACAATGCTGACTCTTTGGCTTAGTAACAGAGATGAGCACCGCCCCCTATGGTCAGACTCGACTTGACAACCTTGTCAATGGGGAATACCTTTACCTTTACCTTTTTAAATTACTGTATATTGTTTTGATGCTGTATTTTACATGCATTTTAATGTAAACCACTTAAGAGATTATTAGTATACCATGTGGCACAGTCAATAAAATAAACCTTTGGTTGCAGAACAGGTGCCCCCCCAAAGCTAATTGATTGAACAATTGGGACAAATATTTGCACACTCCATTCTGTTTGCACTAAACTTGTTAAAGTTGTTTTTCATTCTCACAGGATGTATTTTCAGTTGGCATGCAGGCAGTTCTGGAATGCTTGCAACATGCTTTTGCTGTACAAAGAATCTGACAGTTGTTCCACATAGCCACACATAACAGTCCCATAAGGCTGATGAGACTGAGAGACAATAACTTTCCCTGTGATGTTTGTAGCAAACAAGGAATCAATAAAAAAATTTCCATAACATCAACAAACACTGGCCAGAACACCAGAGCCTCTTTCCTTTAAGGGTATTACAGAGTGATGGTGTAAACACATTACCCTTGGGATAGCAGTAGGCTGGTGTGTGCATTCTATACTCCCTTTCCTGCACATCCATTGCTATAACTGACATGTCCTCCGGAGATCTCATGCATATCTCCAAGGAAACATACTAAGGTCAGGAAACAGAAACATCAAGCAGAATGAGTCTCTGCAAACAAGGAGGAGAGGTTAGAAATAAAGAAGAAAGCAATACATTAATTTAAAAGAGTGTGATGTTCCTCCCCTGAGATGAGCAGGAGTCATTCACATACTCCAAGAATTCCTGCACAGTATTCCTGCACAGTCTGCATGCAGATCCGTCCTGTGCAATACCATGCATTTCTGCATCATTGCATGCACCTGCGCTGGGAAGCCACATGGGTTCTTGGCATGCTTTCCATCCTACTGTGGCAGAACTCAGATCCAGCAGGGGGGCAAGCAAAGCCCAGAAAATCCTGCACTTGGGCAGGAATCATCCAGTACCAACAGTGGAAGTTAGAAAGCCACAGATTGCAAAGCTATGGACCAACATTTGGCTCAGTGAAACCTAATCTACTTCCTTGGAAAACAGAATTGACTTGTAAATAGTTCGAGTTTAATTTAGTCATCAAAATCCTGCTGAGCACTTGCCAGCGCTTAGGCATTGTAGCAGCGAAGATGCTGGACTATGAGCCAGGAGGTCCCTGGTTCGAAGATCACATCTGAGGCAAACTCAGATTGGCTTAAAGAATAGTAAAAGGCAAACTGTTTTTTCTCAGTCACTCCACCTGCTTCTCCACACTGTACAAGTGTTATGTGTTAACACTTGTAGCATGTACAAGTGAATTCCATGTAGCTTGCTATGATACTTGCAAACCTGGTTAGGAAGACCGATACAGTTGTAACCACTAGGTTATAAATTAGCTTAAGCATCCAGTCACTGATAAGTACAGCTCTGTATATGAAGTGGGCAACTTTCCCTGTCTGGAGGCCACATTGGACTCCCCCAGAACCTGCTGAGATGCCATCCTCACAACATCCACAGTCTGAAAAATTGATTCCAAAACCAGGCGAGACGAGTGTCTAAAGTTCCACTGTCTAAGGATGATATTAACAAGAGATAGCAGACTATTAAAACCCCAACAAAAGTGTGTTTCTTTCACTTTTAGACTTCCCAATAACCCTCTCTGAGCATATAACAAGATATCACAAACAATAAAAAAAATTACCAAAGACAGCAAATAACAAAACCAAGGTAAAATCACTTGCAAGGAATAAAAATACATCAAGTACAGACATATCTCAGTTAATATAGGCCCAAAACAGACGGATCAAAAGCACCGCCTTCGGGCCAGTCTGCCGGTGTGGCGTACAGATGATGTATGCCTCCAGATCGGGCCGAAGCTCTGCTGCAGTGGCCTGAGGCAGCCCAAACCTGGCTGAAAAGAAGTGCAAAAAAATGCTCCTTGCTGGTGGTCCATTGCAGATCATGGTGGTGGCCAGCCTTAGTATTGCGGCATCTGGTCGCTGTGGTGCTGGGCCGAATGGGAAACAACCGGCTCTGGAGTGCCATAGGCCACTCCAAACTGCCAGTCTGCTTGACCCCAAAGCCTCCAACCAAAAAGGTCCTTCTTATACATGCCCAGCCACCCATTTTTCCTCCTTGTTCGCTGTCTAGATGGAAGATGTTTTTGAGAAGCACTGCCCAAGGAAGACTAGAAAACTTGTCAGGTTGCAGCAGTGCAATAAAAATGCAACAAAACAAGACAAAGAGAAAAGAAAAGTTGACTTTCGGATAGTGTGGGATACAGACACACACACACTCCCCAGCTGAGGGGAGAGGGGTTAAGAAAGAAAAAGAAATCAAGGCTCACCTGCTTTCATGTTTGTTGATATGGCTCTGGGAAATGATGAGGGTGGAGTTATGTCCTGGGCCAAGTGCTATATTTTTATCAATGAGTTGGAAGAGACCACAAGGACCATCCAGTCCAACCCCCTGCCATGCAGGAACTTCCAAACAAAGCATCCCCGACAGATGGAGAACTAAAGGATTTGAACCTTGGTCCAAGATCCAACAATGTCATTTTTATATAAATTTTTTTAAAATGTAAGTAAAAATAGGCAGCCTAACAGAAATATTATTTTCCAGCCTTTAAAAGACTCCCTCATTTGCTATTAATTGTTTTTATTTATTTAATATCCTGCCTCTCTCCCTAAACAGGGACTCCAGATGACCTTAAACATTATGCTAACTATGGTAAACATTAAAACTATATAAATTCTAAAAAACAATACATTTAAAGCACCATGAAAAGGAAAAGGATTAACCAGACTTTGAAGAACCATTAAAAATTTGATGGAATGAAAAAAAAGCTTTTGCTGCCTGCCTAAATACCATCAAAATTGATACGTAATATCTCATAATCTAACTAACAGATAAATAATAGTACGTAATACTGTTAAGAGAGCCATCATGGTATAGTGGTTTGTGTGTTGGGCTACACACTGGAGACCAGGGTTCGAATCTTCATTTAGCCAGGGAAACCTACTAAGGACCTGTACAGACTGCCAGAAATAATCAGTTTGCGACCACTTTAACTGTCCTGGCTCAATGCTAGGGATTCATGGGAACTGTAGTTTTTTTCTGAGACATTGAGCCTTCTCTGTCAGAGAGCTCTGGTGCCACAATAAACTACAGTTCCTATGATTCCCTAGCACTGAGCCAGGGCAGCTAAAGTGGTCTCAAGCTGGATTATTTCTGGCAGTCTGTTCAGGCCCTAAGTGACCTTGGGCAGCTCAAGGTCTCAGAGGACAGCAGTGGCAAACCTTCTTTGGACAAATCTTGCCAAGAAAAACCCGTGATAGGTACACCTTGGAGTTGCTAAAAGTCCGAAACAACTTGAAGGCCCTCAGCAACAACAAATGCTACAAAGGACTCTGTTCTAAAAAATACTTCTCTATTTTTCCCTGTTTGGGGGGGAAAAACTAAACCATAGTTTTATGTTAGCTGTGGCTTGTCACTTACCGCTGCAAATTATTGTAAATATGACCTGGTAAAGCACAGTATTCTTTACCCATTTCTAGTTTGGCTGTCACCCACTCTTCTTTCAGGCAGGGTAGCATTCCATGAGTCTGAGTTCTGTTGTCACAGCAAGTTGTAGTTTAAACAAGTCAGCATTCAGATACTAACAACAAAACTTTTGCCAAGATTCTGCATCACAAGATGTACGTATGGAGATGTACCTATGACATCTCCTGATACTACCGTCCAAAATCCTACCTTTGAAGCCTTGTGGACTCCCCTTTTAAGCCCAGCAGGTCAGTAATGAGATGTCTAGCCTCCTCTTGCTCAATTGTGGGGTACACTGAGACAGGCAGCTGCAGAGGTACTTGTGGGATCCTCTCAGGAGTCTGTCACAGCTAATTGTCTCAACATGCTTCATGACTGGAAGAAGGCTAGACATGTTGCTACTCACTGCCATACTGTAAAGAGTCTTGGGAATGGCTGTGTTGGAGTTGGAGCTGCAAAGTTTCAAATAAAGGATTCTAGGGGCACTTCAGAGCTTTGTGATCATTCAGTGACCTTAGATGTGAATTAGAATAATTACAATGTATGTTGGGCTTATTGCATTGTAATTACTGAATGGTGCCAGCCCTAGCTTCTTAGTTTGAATTGTGACTGGTTAACAAAACATGGTTTATCAGGATGAGCTAAGAAATACACAAAAAAGTCAGGATTTAGATTTTCACTTTCCATTCACCCAACTGGTGTGTCCTCAGACCATTATAAAGCACAAAATTCATGAAAGTCTCGTAGGTCTCATATAAGGAACAAGCTACATCACCTAAATGCACAAACACCAAAGACTATGAAAAATCAAGATATTAAAAGTCAAGGAACAGCATTTTCATTTAAATTGTTCTAGCATGGTTACTACAAATGTGTGCCACCTTCAGAGTAACATCTTGTCCATACAATAGTAAAACTACAATTTCATCAGCATCCTTTATTCTAAGGAAAAGGTAAAGGTATTCCCCTTGACAAGGTTGTCAAGTCGTGTCTGACCATAGGGGACAGTGCTCATCTCTGTTACTAAGCCAAAGAGTCAGCATTGTCAGAGACTATGTGATCATGTGGCCAGCATGATCACAATTTCCGTTACTAAGCCAAAGAGCCAGAGTTGTCAGAGACTACTCTGTGATCATGTGGCTAGCATGATTGCACAGAATGCTCTTTACCTTCCCACTGAGAAGTGGTACCTATTTATCTACTTGCATTTGCATGCTTTTGAACTGCTAGGTTGGCAGTAGCTGGGGCTAGTGACAGGAGCTCACTCCATCATGCAGCACTCAGGCCTCGAACTGCCAACCTGCTGATCATCAGAATTGGCATCTTAACCACTAAACCACTGCATCCTCTTACACAATTACAGAACTCTAATTCCACTTTAACTGTCATGGTTCCATCTGACAGACTCCTGTGACTCCCCATTTAAGTAGGGATACTTAGACATCTCAACCAGAGAGCTCTAGAGCTTCCCCAAACTACAAACCACAAAATTTCATAGGATGGAGCCAGGATAAAGTGAAATCATAGTGCTCCTATTGCAGGGGTAGGCAACCTTTCCCTTTAAGGGCCAAGGGACTTCAGCTCCCAGAAGCCCTAGCCATGTTGGCCAATAGTCCCATGTTGGCCCACAGCTCCTGGGATTCTGGGAGCTGAAGTCCCTCGGCCCTTAAAGGGGAAAAGTTGCCTACCCCTGTCCTATTGTATGGTGTGAAAGGGCACCAAATGTGAGGTAAAACACGCTTGCAGAGGATCAGACCAGAAATTGGCTCTTATCTCTCTGGCCTGCCATTTATGTCAGTAACTCCCAACTTCTCACCCTTGGCTCTGCTTCCAAGGAACTTCCCAGCTCGGACTACCTCTTGCTTTCAAAAGAAACAGCCATTTATCACCTCCTGCCCAGCTGACACCCAGTTCCTGTTTTCCTCTGTCACTTTTCCATGGATGCTCAAGACATCAAACCTTCATCTCTGCTGCCTGGCAAACACCAGTGGTATTCTGGACACCATCCCTAATAGTGGCAAGCAGGCAGGCCTGTGGCTGCTGTCCAGCAACAAGGAAAATGGCTCTCATCATGCAACCTTCCTCCTCTCTCCCAAAAGACCCACTTGGTTCCTGGTTCATCTACTAAGCAAGAACTACTTACAAATAAAGTTACCAAAATAAAAACCGCAGAGGGCTCTTGTACAGTTGGTTCTCCTTATCCAGATTCTTTATCCACGAAGTCAACCATCCACAGCTTGAAATATTTTTTAAAATATAAATTCCAAAAGCAAACCTTGAATTTGCTATTTTCTATAAGGTTTGCCATTTTCTATAAGGACTATTTACCATGCCACCATATCTAATAGGACTTCAGCATCCATGGATTTTGATATCCATAGGGGGTCCTGGAAAAAAATCCAGCTGTGCCTTTAATGGTTGTGCAAAAGAGTAATTTCAAAAATGTTGTTTCTTATCTGGTTATGTGCTAAAATACCCTCCTCCACACAACCGTTAAAGGTACAGGAGCTCTTTCCAGTTTGCAATTTGGCAACTCTACTTACACACTACAAGACATGACACACAAACAAAATGGGATGGGCGAGGCTCAGTGTGAACATCTGGGGGAAGGCAGAAGAGGCAAGAGCCCCATCCCTGCAAGTAGCTTTGACATACTCTGGGGGCGGAGGCTTGGTCCGGGCCCATACGACGGATCTAAGACGCCCTTTTCTTTGCCAGCCTTGTCCTGCTCGCCGGCTGCTTTCAGCGTCGGAAATTCCTCGGGAGAGAAGGATAACAGTCGGCTTGAGGCCCTTGAACCTGCCAGAAAGACAGAGGGTCACCAAGATCAGGACTTCCTTTTAATTTTTGAGTGAGACTGAAGAAAGATCCACCTCTACTCCTCCAACAAATACAGGCATCCTTTACTCACCACCTTCTTGTCCTGCTGGCCTTCCATTCGGCTGTGCCCATGACTTTGGTCCACCTGGCGCTAAATTTGTACTCTGTAGAAAAGAAAAAATGAGCAGTTCATTTTAATTTGCATTTCTAAGTAAGTTTAACTACAGTGATTCTCTCCTGCAAGCTGATTTATTATACCTAATACAAGAATGGGAAAAACACAGTTTTGGAGGCTGCATTCAACACCTTGCCTCAACCTGCTCAAGACCACACTGCCTAACCTTGTGACCACCACCACAGCTTTTTCCAAAAGTCTGCATCAAATGTAGAGTCAACTTTTGTCTATCACCAGACAGTTCCAGAGCATCTAGAGCCCTCTCTTTTCCTAGCAAAAAGATGGGGGTTGTCCTCACTGTGTTCTACTGGCACTGGTGTGTGTGTGTGTGTGTGTGTGTGTACGTGTGAAAAAATGTCCTGGTGAGCCAGAGATGGCCAAAAGGTCGCATGTTATCCACCTCTGTTGTGGTAAGTAAATGGAACTGTCCAATTCAGACAGTTCCACTTCTGGAGAAGTGTTGAAGACCAGCAATTGTGACAGAGGCCTCAGGCTCCTTTTTCAGAGGCCCTAAGAGGATACAGAAGGTAGTGGGATTACTTACCACCTCCAAGCAACTAGCACCTACCTCCTGACTGATTGGCTGTGTCAGTTTCTGTAAACTGGAGACAGATTTCTGCAAATCCTGCTGCTGCAGCGACTCCTGCGGCTGTGCCACCGTGGCACTGGAACTGAAGGAAAGAAAACAGTACAATGGATATTGGGCAGCTGCACAGGTAACCAGAGGCAGGCCTTCGAACCAAACTGGTTCCTTGGCCACCTAGTCTGTAAACTCTTACTATATTCTGCCAGTGAAACTAAATCTCATGTTATGCCACCTGAGAATTACATGATGAAAAAGGCTAAGTACAGGCCTGCATGAATAAATAAGAATGTAAGGGAATCCAAATTGTGCATAATGGAGGAGAAAATATTTGGATTTCATACTTGGAAATTCTGTACGCTAAAAAGTGAGCACTTTTAATAATTGTGCTTAGTAATGAAGGAGAAGGAAAGGGGATCAAGATTATATCCCGGGGGGTATCTGTTACCTACCGTATTTTATGGCGTATAAGACGACTTTTTAACCCTGGAAAAGGGTTGCAAAAGTTGGGGGTCATCTTATACACTGGGTAGAGGAGGAGGAGGAGGAGGAGGACAAAGGAGAAGAGAGCCAAGCGGAGGACCAAGGGAGACGGGAAGGGAGCCAAGCGGAGGACCAAGGGCGACAGGGAAGGGAGCCAAGCGGAGGACCAAGGGAGAAGGGGAAGGGAGTTAGTTCTACAGCATGGATGCAGCCTGAATCTGCACTGCAGAAATAATGCAGTTTGACACTGCTTTAACAGCCATGGTTCCATCCTATGGACTCCTAGGATCTGCAGTTTGCTTTTTGGTACCAGACAGAGCTCACTGACAGAGAAGGCTAAATATCTCACAAAACTGCAAATCTCAGAATTTCATAGCCTTGAGACAGGGCAGTTAAAGCAATGTCAAACTGCAAAATAGAAGTCACAGAAGAAAACAATATATAACAACATATAGACAGGATATGTCAGTATTGAATTAAAGCTAATATTGAAAAATAGCCAGATTGATATTAATGTATAAATCATTATTCTGCTGTTTGAATGTTATATGTAAATCTTTTTTTTAAATCATGTAATATATTTATGTTATAATAAAAAAACTGCTTTAATAAATTTCTGCAATGCAGACGCAGCCAAAATTGATGTGTGGCTTGGGCATGGCTACTTTAACACATAATTCTGCACAATGAGAGAGAAAGAGAGAGAAAGTACCCTTGAAGATTTATCTAAAGAAGAACCAAGCTCCTTAACTTGGAGGTTATATGTGTATGTTGTGTGCCTTCAAATTGTTCCTGACTTATGGTGATCATGGGGTTTTCTTGGCAAGATTCGCTCAGAGGAGATTTGCCATTGCCTTCCCCTGAAGCTGAGAGTGTGTGACTTGTCCAAGTTCACCCAGTGGGTTTCATGGCAGAGTGGGGAATCAAACCCAGATCTCCAGGGTGGTAGTCCAACACTCAAACCACTACACCATGCTGGCTCCTATTCCCATGTACTACCTATGAAACAATTGCTGACTTTTTTGTTGTTCTTGTGTGTCTTCAAGTCCATTCCGACTTATGGTGACCCTAAGGCAACCTTATTATTAAAGAATGGTATGTTTCTTCAAATGGGGGCTGCCATTACCCTCCACTGAGGCTGAGAGTGTGTGACATGTCCAGGGTCACTTACTTGGCTGCAAATTGTGCATAACCCAGAATGCATCACCTAGTATATTGGCAGTCCTTCCCCCCAACACTTTCTCATTTTCCCCATCACATAGCTGGTAGATGGAAATAATTTTTAAAGCAACATTTAAATCTGGACTATTTTTTAAAAAGTAAGGTCCAAAACACACTGCAGAAATAATAAGGTCCAAAACACACTGCAGAAATAAATGCTAGGGAACATGGGAACTGTATTTTGTTGTATTTATAAGTGACAGTTTTCCTGTTAAGTACCTGCATGTCATAAGCATTTGAATTAAAATTACCATATTGAAATCAAATCTGATTTTTAAAAATTTTTATTTGGTGTGCATTGTAGTTATTAACTTATCTCTATGTAGTCACCATCCAGATTTATACATTTTTCCCGGCGTTTCTTGACCCGCCAAATAAGGCAAGTATATCCCAAACTCTATGTTTTAACTGGAAAGGTTGGGGTCGTCTTATACGTCGGAAAATATGGTGCATATTTTCAAGCCTTTGTAGCCTTAAGGTCTAGAAACATGTTAACTGGAAAAAGAAAAACTGATATTACAGGAATGCTGAATAATACAAGGGGATATCATAAAATAATAAATATCACCCAGAAGTTATTATGGTTTATTGATGAAGTTTTGTCAGTGTCATCATTGGTCCCTAAGTGCATGATGTGAGAAAATCAGTTCACTGTGTCCTTTATTTTTGTTACAGGTTGAGCCAGAAGTGACTAAAGTGTAAGATGGAGCAGTATGAGGGGGTACTGTAAAGTAATAATTATCACTCGGAAGTTATTATGGTATATTGATGACATTTTGTCAGTGTCATAATAATAATAATAATAATAAAGTTTATTTGTATCCCGCTTATTGCCAGACAATCCAAGCGGCTTACAATACAACCCGTATAACATATCTCCAAAAAGAAAAACCAACCCACCTCCTAATCAACCTCTACTGCGTTCCTCATCCATCAACAACTGATGGGGCCACGAGAGGAACGCAGGAGTCAAGGAACCCAAGGCTGGGGTGATTAGTCTGGGAAGGCCTGCCGAAAGAGATCCGTCTTGACAGCTTTTTTAAAGCTGTCTAGTGATGTCAACTGATGGATCTCATCCGGCAGGCCGTTCCAGAGTTTGGGGGCGACAACAGAAAAAACCCTCTGGGAGGTCGCCACAAGCCTTGATTTTTGAGGCTGCAGCAAATACCTCCCAGAGGATCGGAGAGCGCAGGGAGGATTGTATGGAAGGAGGTGATCCCTGAGATAGCTTGGACCCAAGCCATTTAGGGCTTTAAAGGTAATAACCAACACCTTGTACTGGGCCCGGAAGCTAATAGGCAACCAGTGGAGGGACCTCAAAACCGGAGTGATGTGGTCCCTCCTAGATGTTCCAGAAATAAGCCTGGCTGCCATGTTTTGAAACAACTGAAGCTTCCGAACCAAGCACATGGGTAGCCCCATGTAGAACGCATTACAGAAGTCGAGGCGTGAGGTTACCAGTGCATGCACAATGGTCTCGAGATCCCTTACTTCCAGAAAAGGGCGCAGCTGGCGTATCAGCCGAAGCTGATAACAGGCGCTCCTAACCGTCGCATTAACCTGATTTGTCATCAGGAGCGACGAGTCAAGAAGCACCCCCAGACTGCGAACACAGTCAATGGAGGAGAGTGCGACCCCATCCAGGACTGGAGGTTGCAACTCAATTCTTGGTTTCGGGGTCGCTACCATGAGCACCTCCGTCTTGTCTGGATTCAGTTTCAATCTGTTTTTCCTCATCCAGCCCATTACCACCCGACGACATTCTTTGAGAGAGGAGATGCTATTGGAATTCGAGGCCGACAAACGAGACACGGAAAAATAGATTTGGGTGTCATCAGCGTACTGGTAACATCCAGCACCATAACTCCGTATGATCTCACCCAGCGGCTTTATATAGATGTTAAATAACATTGGGGACAAAATAGCCCCCTGAGGGACCCCACAAGTGAGTTCCCTCTTACTGGAGCTACTGTCCCCGAGCAGCACCCTCTGGGACCTACCCGAGAGGAAGGACCGGAACCAATGCAAAGCAGTGCCCCTGATACCTAACCCCTTTAGGCGGTCCAAGAGGATGCCGTGATCGATTGTATCAAAAGCCGCTGAGAGGTCTAAGAGCACCAGCAGGGTCACACTACCCCTGTCAATGCTCAGACGCAGATCGTCGGTCAAGGCAACCATGGCAGTCTCGACCCCAAAGCCTGTCCTGAAGCCGGTTTGAAATGGGATTAGATAATCAGTTTCATCCAAGACAGCTTGGAGCTGAAGAGCAACCGCCCTCTCGATTACCTTGCTCAAAAATGGCAGCAACGACACAGGCCTATAATTTCTCATATCCAGGGGGTCTAGGGAAGTTTTTTTCAGAAGCGGCCTAACAGCCGCTTCCTTCAAACAAGATGGAACATATCCTTCCCTGAAGGATGCATTGATGATATCCGTGAGGAACCTCAACAATGCATCCCCCCCTGGACGGCCAACCATGATGGGCAAGGGTTGAGAGGGCAGGTCGTCTTCCTCAGCTTACCAAGCAGCTTGTCCATGTCCTCGGTACTCACAGATTGAAGCTGATCCAGTATAACTACATTGACGGAGTCACTGGACACCTCGCCTATAGACTCTGTTTCAACAGTGGCATCTAAGTCAGCTCTTATCTGAGATATTTTATCTGCAAAGTAGTTGTTAAACGCGTCACAGCAGGCTGTCACAGGGTTAAGTAAGGGGTTTGGCGCAGGAGGCACCTGCGTCATCTCCCTCACCACCTTTAACAGCTCTGCTGGACGGGACTCTGCAGACGCAATACGTGCAGAGGAGAAAGCTCTCTTCGCTGCATGTTTTGCCTCCCGATAGGAACGAAGAAAATTCCTATGACGAGTTCTGACAGATAAGAGTCGAGTCTTCCGCCACTTGCGCTCTAGCCGTTGTCCAACCCGCTTCATCCTTCTAAGCTCTGGCGTTTACCAAGGCCTACGGCTGAGAGCGGGATGTCATCACAAAGTGACTTTTTCTTTTCCCAAAAATGAAAAATCTGTTGAGGGGTTGCCAATTTCACATCACAGATGACATCATTCATGAAGTGGAAGACTGGTATAAGGTGCAATCTGCAGATTTCTGCAATAATGGTATTTGGCGGGTCCAGAAACGCTGGGAAAAATGTCTAAATCTGGATGGTGACTACATAGAGATAATTTAACAACTACAAATCAAAACAAACTTTTTGTCAAATTTTTTTAAAGGTGATAATTAAAACGTTACGATATCCCCTCCTATATCAGTATTCTTGTGATATCAATTTTTCTTCTGATATATACTCTCTGTCTCTATTTATAGGCAAGAATTCTATAAGGTCGAGGTCAAAAATAAGAAGAGTCCCAGAATGTTTTTTTTTTAAATGTACAAGAGATCACACAGAAAAATACTAGAGAGAGGAAGAAGGGAGGTCTGTCTGAATCTTGCTAGAATGGAAATGATGTAGACCAAGAGGAGGTCTGTATAACACATACCAAGAAAAAAAAAGGGGGGGGGGTTGACAGTGAAGGGGTGCTAGAATCAAATCTGCCTGGTTTGCCTCTGAAGAAAGGCCATGCCTAGTTCATTACGATGAAGATATAAACACCCCTCCTACCTCTTTTGGTCTGGAGGGTCCTGCTTGTTTGCCCATCCTGTACCGTCCTTGGGTACAATGATGATATGAGGGTCGTTTCCTTTGTTCTCAGACTTCAAACTTGGCAAGTTGGCAGGAGGTGGCATGCGCCGCGCAGCAGCAACTTTCCCAAGACTCTGTAAGCCATGTCTAGGAATAACTGGTTGGGGGGTAGGGAGAGAGAAAAGTTAATGAGGATGGGTCATTCTCATCCCTGAACTTGTAGCTAAAAAAGTCCACATGCCTCCCTCTTCTTGGGCTGAGCATTCATAACTGAGCATTCATAACTTCAAGCTGCCAAAGTCCCCTGGTGCCTGGTGTGTGCCACTTTACATTGCTAGAGAAGAGATGTTAACAAAGCCTCTGACATATAAGGTTTTTTTTGGGGGGGGGGGTCTTTTGATACCAGTCCAGCCCCTTTTCACCCTTGCCCTCTAATTTTTTTTTCTTTTTAGCAGCATCAGCATTGAGAGGATGGTATGTCTGCAGCAAACACTGCAATAATAGCTTCAGCTGGGGAAAACAAGATTCTGTTCTATCCAATTGTTCTACCCAATACCCAATACTACTGTAGCTGCATGTGCCTGCCAACCACAGAACTTCTTGGGAGGGAGGGAGCCGCGGCCTTGGCCTCGCAAATAAGCAAAACCACGAGTGCCAAGGCCACAAATCCAGAGGAACCACTGTACACTATAGGGAGGGAGAATAAAGGAGGGAATTTCACAAATAGTCAAGTCTCACTGTCCCCAATGTTGTCCTTGGGGACAATGAGACTTGAATATTTGTGAAATTTTGGATTCGCGGGGGGGGCGTATCCCCCGCAAATCTGGAGGGACCACTGTATAGCATATTAAATAATTGGGTTTAAAATCTCGCAAGTACTGAAATATCATTTTTGGTCAGGAACTTCAATATGAGCTTCTCTGAACGCTATTAAATGAAAACACAAATCTGTCATGAAACTCCTCTAAAACCAATTGCAAAATGCAAGCTTCAATATAAGTAATCTCTTAGTAAGGTCAGAATGTTTTTATTCTTGCTCTAAAGCTGTGACTTCCCATTGAAAACAAGTCTCCGTGCTAAAGTGTACATATCTTTCTTTTTTATTGGTTAGTAATTTCTAATTTTTAAACTGATCTTATTTTTATTTTTGAGAGTACAGTAGTACTATTACAGGACTGGTTTTACAAGCTACTACTATATTGAGCCAGTTACAACTTGCTAACTGCCATATCAAAATATTTGTATCTTCAAATCAATTGCAGCTGAGCTGATTTGATTCTAGTTTTGTGAACTCACAATACACCAAATTGCAAACCCTCTTTCAGCTTCTCCATAATAAAATAATTATATCACACACACACACACACACACACACAATCACAGGATGATATGATGCATGTCTTACATCTGACTGAAAACATTTATATTGCATCCTTTAGCAAAAAAAAGGCTTCCAGAGTGTCTCAGAAAATGGCTGGAATCCTGTTGGCAAGGCCCAACTAGAGTAGACCCATTCCATCAATTACTGAATGGAGTCAGGACATAGGTAATTCACACTGATCCAATAGATCTCCTCTGGCTAGGACGTAAAATGGAATTTAAGGTTATGTGTAACACAGACTGTACATTCAGGGACTTAACAATATAAATTATAACTTTAGACAGAGAGGGAAAGTTTAAATTTGGACTAAAAAATGTTTAAATTTAGGCACAGAAGCAAAAGGGACAAGGGAGATAGAAGAGAATTACTCTGATGCAGCCACTGAGGTAGATTGTGAAACCCACAGAAAGCAGGGCTGTGGAGTTAAGAGATGGTAGGACTGTACTGACTCCAAGTTGAAAATTAAAATATTATTAAATGCCTAGCTTGTTGCATATTTACTTTCACAAGAATTTAGGAAAGTTTTCTTGTTCTGAAATTTAATCAAATAAATGTGTTTTATGTCCTAGTAATCAAAGTAGCCTTGGAAAAAATAAGACGAGTTTGAAAGGTAAATATGAATTTATAAGTGTAACAGAGATTCGGTGGGATGACTCCCATGATTGGAATGTAACAAAAAGATAAAAAAGAACAGATGTGGAAGAAAAGGAGGGGGAGGAACATTATATGTCAAAGCCAAATTCACTTGTACAGAAATCTACGCAAGTGATCAAACTGGAGAGCATTTGGGTAAAAATAAATGGAGAAAGAAATAAAAACAATACAGATAATAATAACAACAACAACAACAACAACAATAATAATAATTTCATACCCCTCCTAATTTGCGAGGGGTCCATTCTGGATCCCCCCCTGCAAAAATGGTGGCTCGCTAATACTGGAGCCCCATTGAAACTAATGGTGTGCATGTCCATGGCACGCACGGCCATTTTAGATATGCCAGTTGTCCCTCCCTACGAAGAGCGAGACCACACACCTCAAGTCCGTGAATGGAGAAACCTTCCTGAAACAAACCTCAGAAATCTCCAAGAAGCAAGAACTGGTAATTATGGGGAATTTAACTGTTCTGTTATCTACTGAGACACTAGCTTTCCTAAGCAAAGAGAGGTTGGTGTCCTTTGGTTTGGGAGCAGATGATATCCCAGAAAATTCGAGGGCTTCCATTGCCTTTTTAAATAGGTTAATCCAGAAACAGCCTGGATAAAAAAGGAGTAAATGGGACCCCCACATCTCCAGATAATTCCCCATCCTCTAACTCAGATAAGGAGTGGGACTCGAACCCCACTCACAGTGGGCTGAGGAATATGGCATTTTCTTTTTTTCCCCCCATCTTATCTTTGCTGCCAGCAGAGGTCGCCTGTCTTTTCCCATTAGATTTGTGTGTTGGTGTACAATGGCAGTGGAGGCAGACTGACCCTCTTTCTCACCTTATTTATATGAGTGGGAGCACACAAAAATTCTGGGCCTTAATTTGCTATACTCTGCTGGCGGAATGGCAGAGTGGCCTGATGAGGAGGAAGAAGATAAAAACTCTCTGTACCTGGTGTTCCCTTGTTCCTTGGTCCTGTGGCGCCAGAAGGCTGCCCCAGAACAGCATGAGATAGCTGTATGTTACAGCAGCAATTCCCTGTCCAGTCTCCTGTGATGGCTGCCACCTGGTTAACTGCCCACTCCCAGGCTGGGTGGTGTGCTTTAATCCCAGGCCCGGTGGTGTGGTGTTCACCTTTCTCTAACAGTACCATTCGGGCTCTGCTTCAGTACTTGTCACCTTCCCTAACTCCTTGCCTTGCCTTGAGCTCCGGAAACAAATGGCATAGCTGCTGGACATATCAGGCTCTTCTCCCTGGGACTAACATCAACATCTTCTCCCTCCCAGCTCTTGCTGCAAGATTAGCCCACCTCAGCATGGAAGGAAAGAGAAGGGAAAATAGACAGACAGCAGAAAGTGAGTACATACGCATGGCGGCGGGGCATGCGCACGGCGGTGGGGCCCCTCAGCCACGCCAGGCCTCCGAGAGGCCCAGCACCGCCACGGGGGCACCCCAGGAAGGGCTCCCTCAGCCACAGCAGGCCTCCAAGAGGCCCAGCGCCGCCACGGGCCCCCCCAGAAGGCTTCCCTCGGCAGCGGCGGGCCTCCGAGAGGCCCAGCACCGCCGCGGGGGCCTCCCAGGAGGCTTCCCTTAGCAGCGCCAGGCCTCCGAGAGGCCCAGTGCCGCTGCAGGTGCCCCCCAAGAAGCTTCCCTCAGCTGCGCCGGGCCTCCGAGAGGCCCGGCACCGCCGTGGGTGCCCCCCAAGAGGCTTGCCTCGGCAGCGCCGGGCCTCAGAGAGGCCCAGCGCCGCCGCGGGGCTCCTCCGGGGCACCATTTTGGCTGCACTGCCGCCATGCACACCACGGCCGCCATTTTGATTTCCAAAATGGCAGGCCCCGCTCGTTCACGCATGCGCAGGAGTACTGCGCATGTGCAAACAATTCGGGGCCGCCATTTTGGCAAACAAAATGGGGGCCGTGGCGGCAGGGGTCAGCAGGGGTCCACGGGCCGGGTGCGGCCCACGGGCAGTAGGTTGCCGACTCCTGCACTACAGGATGTCTCCTCTCCATCACTGGATAGCTATCATTCTATTAATGTATTATTCATGTGGTAGTGATGAAACAACTTGTGCAATGCAGTTAATTTGTTATGGCTAATTAATAATTTGTCATTTATGATAGTCAAGAGTCAGCATAAAAATAGAGGAGCTGGAGTCAAAGGTTCAGTATACCAACTCCACAGCCCAGTTAGAAAGTAGTTTGGTTCTCATTACAAGCTCATGGGAGAAAATGAGGCCATGTTTTCATAACAGAAAACAGCGAGGAGGCAAGCTCCACATGCTCTAAGATAGTCAACTGTTTATTTAGTATTTTTAAAATGCACATGTTTTGGCCTCAATGAAAAAAGGCCGTCTTCGAGACTAGAAACAAACACAAATACAGTGGTCCCCCAATATCCACGATTTCCCATTTGTAGTTTTTGATGGCAAGTCCTCCCTTTTCTCCCCTGGCACAAGGTCCACCAGGTCCTGTAATCCACGCCAGCCGCATGGCAACTCGCTTTCCCAGCAGCTCTCAGGGCCCGACGTGCCCCGGACCCCCTCTGCTGCAGCCAATGGGTATACAATACATCAGTTGGCTGCGGCGGAGGGGGCAGGGCGTGCACACGCTGGGCCCGAGCGCTGTTGGGAAAGCAAGTCCCCATGCAGCCAGTGTGGATTACAGGCCTCACAGGCCCCAGGGTGGGAGGGAAGGAAGGAGGGAGGGAGGGAATTTCCCAAATACTGAAGTCCCATTGTTCCCATTAACTATAACTCATAAAAACATAGAAATACATTATTTTTCATATTAAAAATATACATACCCGTAAAAAAAATATCAGCGGAGCTGAAAACAATCTCCAAAGCACGGGCCGATATAGAGAGAAGAGAATCTACATCATTACTTTACATATATGTATTATAGAAAGACCTGAAAAGGATGACCAATGATATGTCCTGGATGAGACACGGAGACATCTGATGCAATCTCTACTCAGCCCATTCTTGCCATTGTGTTTCAATCTTGTGCACGCATACAATTATTACAATCTTAAATTAAAAACTGTAGGTACAGATGTTCATTCTGTCCTAGAAGCACAAGAGATTTCAATTTTAGAATCCATCCACCACTTCTTTATTTAGACTATCTTCTTTGTTATTATAAATTCTATTACCTCAAAATTAGAAATCTGCTACAGAATGCTGCATTTCTTCAAAATGACCAACTAATGGAACTCCCACCCTTCTCTGTTTCAGATTGAAGAGATGTTCCCCTATTGTATGTTTCATGGGTCTGGTAGGCTTTCCCACATAAAGTTTCTTACATGTGCATTTAATAGCATAAATCATATGACTGTATTACATGTACTAAAGTAGGATAGTTTATATCAGAGGTGGGCAACCCCCTGCCCGCTTGTGGCTCACGTAGGTCTTGGGACCGGCCTGTGGCCGGTCCTGCCACCGCCGGCACACCGCGTGCAAGCGCACAGAGGCGGGTGCCATTTTGGAAGGCCCAACGGCGCCTGCACCATGCAAATTCGCACGGCACAGGCGCCGTTGGGCCTTCCAAAATGGCGCCCCCACACGCACACACATGTGCACGACGGTGGGCGTCGTGCGCATGCGTGCTCCCGCCCGCCCGCCCCAGCGCCATTCCCCCCCAGTAATATCTCGCGAAGACTGTTCTAGCCATAGAGATCATGTACAAAAGAATACGTTCATAATTTCTTTTTATTGCTACATCTAGGTCTTTCATCATATTTAGTAGGAAGAGTTTTGGGCAGAGAGGTATTTTTATGTTTAATATTTCATTTATTATTTGCCTTATTTTATACCAATATTTTTTTGTTTTGGGGCATCCCCACCACATGTGATGTAGTGTTCCTTTTCTTTTTTTGCACTTCCAACATTCTCGTTTTCCAGTTTTATAAATTGCATCAATTTTGAATGGGGTGAGATACCATCTGTGCATCATTTTTAAGTAGTTTTCCTTTTAAGTCTTGACAGGCTGTAAATTTGTTGGTTCGATTTCAGGCTATTTCCCAATTTTCTAAATCTATATTTTTCTTTTATTATCATTTCACCTTCAAGGTTTCTTTCTGTAAAGAGCTTATAATATTTTTTATGTGATGACCTTCTTTATCCATTATTATCCTGTCAAGATCAGTATTTTGCATTTCAAATCCGTCTGTTTTAAAATCTTGTTTGAATCTTTCTTTCAACTGTAAATATAAAAACCAATCTTCAACGATTCCTTCATTTTTTAATTGATCTTTGGATTTCATTTCGTTAATTTCTTTATCTGAACTTTCTATTATATCCTTATATCTTATCCATTTTTTATTGTCTTTCTTGCTTCTTGCTAGCATCGCCTCTTGGGTTGATACCCAGAGTGGGAGTTTCATATAATGTTTCTTTTTTATTTGTGTCCAAGCTTTCAATAATCCCCTTCTTATAACTTGGTGCTCGAAATCTCGATTCACAGATGCTTTGTTGTACCAGAGGTACACATGCCAGCCATATCGCATGTTGCTACCTTCCAAACTCAGAGTCTTTACATCTTCTAATTTGATCCATGTTTCTAGCCATTCCATACAACATGCTAAATAGTAAGATTTGAGAGCCGGGAGACTACATCCTCCTCTTTTCTTTCAATTAAGCTATACCATCTTATTTTCGGTTTTCTACCCTTCCATATGAATTTCGATAATTCCTTTCTCCAAACAGTGAAGCATTTCTCATTATGCATTATGGGAAGTGTTTGGAAGAGATAAATCAATTTGGGTAGAATATTCATTTTAATTAAAGATATTCTCCCGAGGAAGGATATCTGATATTTTGCCCATCTTGCTAGATCGTTTTTAACTTCTCCCTAGATCTTGTTGTAATTATTTTCAAATAGGTCTACATTTCTCTTTGTAAGAGTTATCCCCAAATATTTTATTTTTTTCTCCATCTTCAAATTTGAAATTTCTCTTATTTGTTCTTCCTCACTTTTATTTGTATTTTTTGTAATTATTGCTGATTTGCTTTGATTTATTTGAAAACCGGCAACAGTTCAAAATTTTCTCATGATTGTTAAGTCTGTTTAAGCTATTGAGGGGATCTTCCAGAAAGCATACAATATCGTCGGCAACAGCTTTTAATTTAAATTCCTGTCCCTTGATTTTAACCCCATGTATTTTCTGGTCTTCTCTAATTTTTATTATCAAAACCTCCAGTATTAATAGAAACAATAAAGGAGATAAGGGCCAACCTTGTCTCGAGGCCCAGAAGCGGTTGCGGAGGAGGCAGAGGCGGCCGCGGCTCCCTCCTACACCCCGCCCTCCAGCTCCACCATCAGCTGTGAGCCCTCCAGCCAGCCTTTAACACCGGCTGAGAGCCGACAGGCCAGGAGGCCCAGAAGCGGTTGCGGAGGAGGCAGAGGCGGCGGCGGCTCCCTCCTACACCCCGCCCTCCAGCTCCACCATCAGCTGTGAGCCCTCCAGCCAGCCTTTAACACCGGCTGAGAGCCGACAGGCCAGGAGGCCCAGAAGCGGTTGCGGAGGAGGCAGAGGCGGCGACGGCGGCTCCCTCCTATACGTGCGCTCCAGAGGCTGTGGAGGACTGTTTCCCCTCGCGCTGCCAGGAACACAGCTGAGCGCCCCGCGGCTGTCAGGGACTAACACCTTCACTACTAATTCACTGGTGGCTAGTATGTGGCTGAAGAAACTGGGAAGAGTAAAACCCTTCCCCAGTAACATCTTCTTCAGCAACTATGCAATTTGTATTCAATTGTATTATGTATTTAAATTGTACTGGGTTTTTATATTGCATATTTAATAATTGTCTTTTAAATGGTTTGATTTGTTCTGAGGGGTGGGGTGGGTGGGGGTGGGAAGGAGGGATGGGTTTTGACTGACGTTATTTATTTGCTTTGATGTTATTTCTGTTGTTGTGATTATTGTAAGCCGCCCCGATTGCTTGGCAGAGGGGCGGGATATTATTATTATTCTATTTTGATATTTTCTGTTCTTTCCCCATTTATTATTAATCGGACCTTCTGATCTTTATATATTGTTTCTATCCATTTGCAGAAAATGTCTCCTATTTGCATCCTTCTTACCATCTTTCAAAAATATCCAATTAACCTGATCAAAAGCTTTTTCTGTGTCTATGCTAATTAGTGCCAATTTCTTCTCATTATGTTTTTCAAAATGTTCTAAAATATTAATTACTGCTCTTACATTATTCTTTATGTATCTTTTCGGGAGGAATCCATTTTGATCTTCTGTTATTATGTCATTGAGTATCCTCTAACCGATCTGCTATTATTGAGGTGTAAATTTTGTAATCAATATTAATTAGGGAGATGGGTCTATAGCTCTGCATGTTCCTTGGTTCTTTCCCTTCTTTTTGTATTAGTGTTATATAGGTATCCTTCCAAGATTCAGGTATTCCAATTTCAGGTATATCGTTGATTGTTCTACAAAGAGGTTTTATTAGACTTCCTTCCAGTTTTTTATAATAAAGACCACAAAATCCATCTGGGCCAGGCGCTTTTCCCGTTTTCAATCTTTTTATGCTTTCCGATATTTCTTCTTCTGTTATCTTTTTATTTAATTTCTCCCTTTGCTCCTCAATTAATTTGGGAATTTTCTGTCTGTCAAGATACTCTTTTACTTTTTCCTTAAATGCTTCATGTTTCTTCGTATTCTCATAAAGATTTTCAAAATACATTTTAAAGCTCTTTTTGATATTGTCCTGATCTGTTATTATAGTTTCTTTACTCTTTATTTCAGTAATTATTTTGTTGCTTTTCTTCTTTTTTTATCATATTGGCTAGTAATTTACTAGCTTTATTCTCCATTTCAAAGTATCTTTGTCGGTTTTCTTGAAGCTTCATTTCCATTTCTTTTATTGTCAGCGGTTTTAACTCCTGTTCCAGTAGTTCTATCTCTCTTTTCATCTTACTTTCTTTTGTATCCTCCCATTCCTCTTTTTTAATTTTCAATTTTTGTAATATTTCATTTTCTTTCTTACGCTCTTCCGATTCCATTTTAATTATTAAACCTCTCATAACCGCCTTACTGGCGTCCCATATTGTTTTATTGGCTATCTCTCGTGTAGTGTTTTCTTTGAAGTACTGTTTTACTTCTTTATTCAGTTTTTCCACATTCTCTTCCTTCTTTAGTAAATATTCTTTGAGTTTCCAGTTAAATTCCTTATTCCTTTCTGTTATCTCCATTGTAATAGGAAAATGGTCAGATATTATTTTATCCAATATGCTCATTTTTTTTACTTTTGGTAGAATGTTTTTTGAAGCAAAAAACATATCTATCCTTGATCTAGATTTACATGATTCGGAATTGAATGTAAACCCCTTTGTTGTTCCGTATTTGCTTCTCCAGATGTCTGATAAGGAGAGGTCTTCTATTAACTTTAAAAAAGACATCGGTAGTTTTCCCTGATTTTTTCTGATTTTCTTACCCTTGGTAGTTTCTCTATCCATTTTCGGGTCTACAACTGCATTAAAATCTCCCAATATAATTATATTATTGTATTTTTCCGTTTCTATTATCCTACTGATTCTTTCAAAGTACTTTTTTCTTTTAGTTTGTAGAGCATAAATTCCTATTATCAAAGAAGTAAATTCTTTGCATTTTACTGCAATTATTATGCATTCGCCCCTTTTGTCTTTGAATATTTCTTTGGAGGTAAATCTTTTATTAATATAGATCACAATTCCTTTCTTTTTCTTATTGTTTGTCGAGGTGTAACAGTGTCCAAGTTTTGGATTTCTCAAGTATTTAGTATCTTTTTCCTTAATCTTTGTTTCCTGCAAACTTATATCATTCTTGAGTTTTTCCAAATAATGGAATATCATGTTTCTTTTATATTTAGAGTTAATCCCTTTAACGTTCCACGAAAGTAATTTGATTGTCATTTCTTCTTTTGCTATTTGTTTTACTTTATTTTATTTTATTTAGTTTTATTTGTTTTGTTTTGTTCCACCCCTTCCTCCCCTTTGTTTATTAATTGAATGTATATAATTAATTTATTTCCTTACATTTCTGTTTTCTCTTCTTCCTCTTCTGTTTCAGGGTCTATATCTGAATCAGTTCTACTTCTAATGTCCACGTCTTTTCCTATGTCTAGATCAGTATGTTCCCTGTCAGATCTTCCTGTTAGTGTCTCCTCTTTTCTACTTGTCCCTTCTCCCTTTTCATCTTTTTTGTCTCTCCTCTTGTTCTTCCTACATTTTCTTTTGTTTGGATCATGATCTTGTGAAAACTCGGGGTACATCTTGGTTTTCTTTTTTATTTAATTTTTCCCCATTTCATTTGCTTTCTCTATTGTATCTATTTTATATCTTTTTTGATTCCACACAAAGGTTAATCCTTCTATTCTCTCCCATCGATAATCAATCTTTCTCTTCTTTAATACAAAAGTTATTTTTTGTATTTTTGTCTTTCGAACATGATCCCTGGTGGTATGTCCTTAAACACTTTCACTTCATTCTCCTCTATTACTAGTCTAGCATCATAGCTTTTTTGAATTGTTGATTCTCGAATTCTTGTTCTTATCAGACACACCACAATGTCTCTGGGAGTCTTCTTTTCCTTGGCAACTGAGGAATTGATCCTGAAGATTTTATCTATTTCACTACTCATTTCCTTTCCTGTTATTCCGATATATTTAGCAAGAGGTGTTGTCAATCTTTCGTATAAATCTTCTTTTGAGTTCTCTGGTAGGCCCCGAATTTTCACACATCTCTCCCTATGTCTCAATTCATTGGATAGATCTACTATTTTCTGTTGTTCTTGTTTTTTACTCATTTCCTTTGTTGTTGTTTCTAAGCCAGTTGTTCTGTCCTTTAATTCGTTTACTTCTGTCTGTGTTTTGGAAAGGTCCGTTATTTTCTCAATTTTGTGCGTAAAGTTGTCTAATTCTTTTTTCACATCTCTTCTGATTTCTGTCCTTGTCTCCTTTATTTCCTCTCAGCTCATTCCTTGTCTCTTTCAAATCGTCTTTAAGTTCTTGCCTTATTTTCCCTCATTTCATTTCTCATCTTCTTGATCTCTTCAAGTAAAATTGATGTCTGATCTGTTATTCTAATGGTCTCATCCACGGAGCCCCTTCTTGGCGTGATTACCTGTATTTGGGCTTGAGTTAGTCTTTTTTTTCCTATTGCCATCTTCCTATATCTTTCATTTTATTTCTTTTCTTCTTTTGTCTTCTTTTCCTTTCCTTTCTTCTCTCTTTTCTTTCTTTCCCCTCTTCTTTTTTTTCTTTTTCCCTTTTTCCTTCCTATTGATTGTCAAATTCCTCTTTTCTTTTAGCTACCTTGTGAAAAACGTGTTTTCGCATAATCCCTAATTAATATTAATAATGATAAAAAAATACCAAAAACTAACTGAATGTCAATATATTCGCTAAGTATAGATATAAAAAGAGTACTATTTATCTCAATATTGTAAATCACAATTTTATCAAGGCCAACCTAATGTCAGTTCTGGTAGTCCTTTATATAATATTGTTTTGTATTAATGCTATTCCTTAGCTGGTTGAAATTGCTGTAGTTATTCCAATACTGCAAACAGAGAACTTTCCAATCAATTATTCAATCAACCTATAATCTACTATTATTGCAATATAACAAGACCACCTTTATCCCTTATTGCGCTTATTACACTATGATTAAATTACTGTTTTTAAATAATAATCAACAAACAATTCTTGTACAGTTAGTTTCCAAATTAACTGTCACAGCCCCTAACAAAAATTTAAATAAAAATTCTAATAATTGATTGCTATATACTATTTCTAAATATCTAAATATTCTAAATATCACCTTTAAACTAAATGTACCTTAATTGCTTATCAGGAACTGAAATTAAAATATTTTTGCTATATATATATGGACAGGTTGCTTACCTGTAACAGTATTTCTTCGAGTGGTCATCTGCGAATTCACACAAATGTGTTATTCTGCGCTTGCGCAGCAAACTTCGGAACCTTTTTAGAGCTTTTAGAAGCGTTTTGGCGGTAGCCCTGCCCACTCTCCAACTGCCTTATTGGCCAGTTTCCCGCCTAAACCCTCAGTTCCATGAACACCAAAGCAGCAGCCCAGGACTGAAGAAGAGGCAGGGCACGGCTTGAGGGGAGGACGGGCGGGATTTGTGTGAATTCGCAGATGACCACTCGAAGAAATACTGTTACAGGTAAGCAACCTGTCCTTCTTCTTCGTGGTCTCTGTGAATCACACAAATGGGTTAATCAGACTGACAAGCTTTGGTCAGTGGAGGAGGGAGTGCCATGCCACATGAGACGGCACATTGCCTGAATCAAAATTGTTAGGATATGAATGGGATATATAGTCAAAGGTGAAATGTAAAGATATGTGTGTGTCTGTAATTTTCCACTTGAGAACAGTTTTTGAGCAAGGCACAAACAATATTTAGAAAAACAGGGTGAATCAACGCCAGGTGGTAACAGAGACATCAACAATGTACTTTCCCAGTGATAGAACTAATGGAACCAGACTTTGTTGTGGTTAACAAGTAATAACAATTATATGTAAACATCGTTAGCTTGGGAAAGTTACTCACGTGGTGGATGATGGACAACAAGAGGCTGGGTTGGCATACATCATACAGACATTATCCAATTAACATAAAGTTAACACCTAGAAGGTGGAGTATGGGATGGGCTTAGAAAATCCTTTGTCTAAGAATTGTTTTATTGTTCAAGATGTGAACGTGTGAGGGTGTGTGGCTGGATGCTGCAACAAGTTGGATCCTAATGCTTTTGGGATTGTTAAAGATGTAATCTTGTATGGCTGAACTGGACAAGTTCATCACAATGGATTTTACTTACCGTATTTTTCGGCATATAAGACGCACTTTTTCTTCCCCAAAACGAGGGTGGGGAAGTTGCTGCGCCTAATGAAGTGAATATAAAAGCTGAGGGCAAACTGCCGAGGCCTAGGCTAAAAGTAGGCCTCATTTCAGCCTGAGCCTCGGTGCTCCAGTGGGCTCCTCCCATCCCAGGAAGAGCCCATTGGAGCAGCCAGGACGGGGGTGGAAAGAGTCCTCTTTTCCTGGCTAGTTGAATGTGCTCCTCCTCTTTCCACCCCCATCCTGGGTGCTTCAATGGACTCTTCCTGGGGTCAGAGGACATCCTCCCATCCCAGGAAGAGTCCATTGGAGCACCCAGGACGGGGGTGGAAAGAAATTACTCCAAGGCACTGGATTAGTACCCTGGCCAAGTTACACTGTCTCAGCCTCAGAGGGTGCAAATTGCAAACTCCCTCCTCTGAGGAAATCTGCCAGGAAAACGCTCATGGTAGGATCCAAATGATCCAGAAATTACTCCAAGGCACTGGATTAGTACCCTGGCCAAGTTACACTGTCTCAGCCTCAGAGGGTGCAAATTGCAAACTCCCTCCTCTGAGGAAATCTGCCAGGAAAACGCTCATGGTAGGATCCAAATGATCCAGAAATTACTCCAAGGCACTGGATTAGTACCCTGGCCAAGTTACACTGTCTCAGCCTCAGAGGGTGCAAATTGCAAACTCCCTCCTCTGAGGAAATCTGCCAGGAAAACGCTCATGGTAGGATCCAAATGATCGAGAAATTACTCCAAGGCACTGGATTAGTACCCTGGCCAAGTTACACTGTCTCAGCCTCAGAGGGTGCAAATTGCAAACTCCCTCCTCTGAGGAAATCTGCCTGGAAAACGCTCATGGTAGGATCCAAATAATCCAGAAATTACTCCAAGGCACTGGATTAGTACCCTGGCCAAGTTACACTGTCTCAGCCTCAGAGGGTGCAAATTGCAAACTCCCTCCTCTGAGGAAATCTGCCAGGAAAACGCTCATGGTAGGATCCAAATGATCCAGAAATTACTCCAAGGCACTGGATTAGTACCCTGGCCAAGTTACACTGTCTCAGCCTCAGAGGGTGCAAATTGCAAACTCCCTCCTCTGAGGAAATCTGCCTGGAAAACGCTCATGGTAGGATCCAAATGATCCAGAAATTACTCCAAGGCACTGGATTAGTACCCTGGCCAAGTTACACTGTCTCAGCCTCAGAGGGTGCAAATTGCAAACTCCCTCCTCTGAGGAAATCTGCCAGGAAAACGCTCATGGTAGGATCCAAATGATCCAGAAATTACTCCAAGGCACTGGATTAGTACCCTGGCCAAGTTACACTGTCTCAGCCTCAGAGGGTGGAAATGGCAAACTCCCTCCTCTGAAGAAATCTGCCAGGAAGACGCTCATGGTAGGATCCAAATGATCCAGAAATTACTCCAAGGCACTGGATTAGTACCCTGGCCAAGTTACACTGTCTCAGCCTCAGAGGGTGCAAATTGCAAACTCCCTCCTCTGAGGAAATCTGCCAGGAAAACGCTCATGGTAGGATCCAAATGATCGAGAAATTACTCCAAGGCACTGGATTAGTACCCTGGCCAAGTTACACTGTCTCAGCCTCAGAGGGTGCAAATTGCAAACTCCCTCCTCTGAGGAAATCTGCCTGGAAAACGCTCATGGTAGGATCCAAATAATCCAGAAATTACTCCAAGGCACTGGATTAGTACCCTGGCCAAGTTACACTGTCTCAGCCTCAGAGGGTGCAAATTGCAAACTCCCTCCTCTGAGGAAATCTGCCAGGAAAACGCTCATGGTAGGATCCAAATGATCCAGAAATTACTCCAAGGCACTGGATTATTACCCTGGCCAAGTTACACTGTCTCAGCCTCAGAGGGTGGAAATGGCAAACTCCCTCCTCTGAAGGAATCTGCCAGGAAAACGCTCATGGTAGGATCCAAATGATCGAGAAATTACTCCAAGGCACTGGATTAGTACCCTGGCCAAGTTACACTGTCTCAGCCTCAGACGGTGCAAATTGCAAACTCCCTCCTCTGAGGAAATCTGCCAGGAAAACGCTCATGGTAGGATTCAAATGATCCAGAAATTACTCCAAGGCACTGGATTAGTACCCTGGCCAAGTTACACTGTCTCAGCCTCAGAGGGTGCAAATTGCAAACTCCCTCCTCTGAAGAAATCTGCCAGGAAAACGCTCATGGTAGGATCCAAATGATCCAGAAATTACTCCAAGGCACTGGATTATTACCCTGGCCAAGTTACACTGTCTCAGCCTCAGAGGGTGCAAATTGCAAACTCCCTCCTCTGAAGGAATCTGCCAGGAAAACGCTCATGGTAGGATCCAAATGATCGAGAAATTACTCCAAGGCACTGGATTAGTACCCTGGCCAAGTTACACTGTCTCAGCCTCAGAGGGTGCAAATTGCAAACTCCCTCCTCTGAGGAAATCTGCCTGGAAAACGCTCATGGTAGGATCCAAATAATCCAGAAATTACTCCAAGGCACTGGATTAGTACCCTGGCCAAGTTACACTGTCTCAGCCTCAGAGGGTGCAAATTGCAAACTCCCTCCTCTGAGGAAATCTGCCAGGAAAACGCTCATGGTAGGATCCAAATGATCGAGAAATTACTCCAAGGCACTGGATTAGTACCCTGGCCAAGTTACACTGTCTCAGCCTCAGAGGGTGCAAATTGCAAACTCCCTCCTCTGAGGAAATCTGCCTGGAAAACGCTCATGGTAGGATCCAAATGATCCAGAAATTACTCCAAGGCACTGGATTAGTACCCTGGCCAAGTTACACTGTCTCAGCCTCAGAGGGTGCAAATTGCAAACTCCCTCCTCTGAGGAAATCTGCCAGGAAAACGCTCATGGTAGGATCAAAATGATCCAGAAATTACTCCAAGGCACTGGATTAGTACCCTGGCCAAGTTACACTGTCTCAGCCTCAGAGGGTGGAAATGGCAAACTCCCTCCTCTGAAGGAATCTGCCAGGAAAACGCTCATGGTAGGATTCAAATGATCCAGAAATTACTCCAAGGCACTGGATTAGTACCCTGGCCAAGTTACACTGTCTCAGCCTCAGAGGGTGCAAATTGCAAACTCCCTCCTCTGAAGAAATCTGCCAGGAAAATGCTCATGGTAGGATCCAAATGATCCAGAAATTACTCCAAGGCACTGGATTATTACCCTGGCCAAGTTACACTGTCTCAGCCTCAGAGGGTGCAAATTGCAAACTCCCTCCTCTGAAGGAATCTGCCAGGAAAACGCTCATGGTAGGATCCAAATGATCCAGAAATTACTCCAAGGCACTGGATTAGTACCCTGGCCAAGTTACACTGTCTCAGCCTCAGAGGGTGGAAATGGCAAACTCCCTCCTCTGAAGAAATCTGCCAGGAAGACGCTCATGGTAGGATCCAAATGATCGAGAAATTACTCCAAGGCACTGGATTAGTACCCTGGCCAAGTTACACTGTCTCAGCCTCAGAGGGTGCAAATTGCAAACTCCCTCCTCTGAAGAAATCTGCCAGGAAAACCCTCATGGTAGGATCCAAATGATCCAGAAATTACTCCAAGGCACTGGATTAGTACCCTGGCCAAGTTACACTGTCTCAGCCTCAGAGGGTGCAAATTGCAAACTCCCTCCTCTGAGGAAATCTGCCTGGAAAACGCTCATGGTAGGATCCAAATAATCCAGAAATTACTCCAAGGCACTGGATTAGTACCCTGGCCAATTACACTGTCTCAGCCTCAGAGGGTGGAAATGGCAAACTCCCTCCTCTGAAGAAATCTGCCAGGAAAATGCTCATGGTAGGATCAAAATGATCCAGAAATTACTTCAAGGCACTGGATTAGTACCCTGGCCAAGTTACACTGTCTCAGCCTCAGAGGGTGGAAATGGCAAACTCCCTCCTCTGAAGAAATCTGCCAGGAAAACGCTCATGGTAGGATCCAAATGAGCCAGAAATTACTCCAAGGCACTGGATTAGTACCCTGGCCAAGTTACACTGTCTCAGCCTCAGAGGGTGGAAATGGCAAACTCCCTCCTCTGAAGAAATCTGCCAGGAAAACGCTCATGGTAGGATCAAAATGATCCAGAAATTACTCCAAGGCACTGGATTAGTACCCTGGCCAAGTTACACTGTCTCAGCCTCAGAGGGTGGAAATGGCAAACTCCCTCCTCTGAAGAAATCTGCCAGGAAAACCCTCATGGTAGGATCCAAATGATCCAGAAATTACTCCAAGGCACTGGATTACTCTGGCCAAATCACACTCTCTCAGCCTCAGAGGATGGAAATGGCAAAAAAAAACCCTTGAAGAAATCTTACAAGAAAACCCTCATGGTAGGGTCAAAATAAGCCATAAATTACTCCATAAGACAATGGCCTAAAAACTCCAAAGGTACCAGTCCATCTGATCTTGGAATCTAAGCAGGGTCAGCCCTGGATAGTCCTTGGATGAGAGACCGCCAAAGAATCCCAGGTGCTGCAGGCTGTATTTCAGAGGAAGGAACTGGCAAAACCACTTCTCGAGTCTTCCTTGCCTAAGAAATCCCTACGAAATTCATGGAGTCACCATAAGGCGACAGGAGACTTGCAAGAAAGTTGGGCAGGGAATTTGTGCAATACCTGGCCCTGCTGCTGGCTTAAATTTACATTTACAACTTAAAATTGTTCTTAAACTGCTGTTAACTTTATACAGTTGATATAAAATATTTTACTACAGTATTTGGTTAAGAATCTTTTTTTTCTAGATTTTCCTCCTTTAAAATTGGGTGCGTCTTATATGCCGGAGCGTCTTATATGCCGAAAAATACGGTAGTTATCTTGTTTTTACTTTTTATATGCATTAATAAAGCTATGCTTTTGGACTTTACAATGTGTCTTCTTGACTGAGGAAGACAGGATTGCCTGGAGAGGAGAAGCTGAGCCAGTTGATGGCAAATCTACAAAGTGGCTGTGGATCACAGCAGCCAGCTTGTCCTGCAGACTCTGCTGGGTGCCAAACGGCATCATTACAACACTCATCATCCACACACCAACAAGGGTTATGGGGCCCAGTTATGGCTTTTCTGCCAGTTATGGCCTGTTTGCCAGTTTATGGCTTGTTTTTGCCAGAAATGGCTTGTCTGCCAGATGTGGCTGGTCTGCCAGAGGACAAAGAGGACAAATGTCCAGGAGGACAAAAGCCCAAGAGTCCAGATGACATGTTTGCAATGTGGCCAAGAGGCAAGTATTGCCTATCCACGACTTCAGTTGTGTCCAGGACAAGTGAAACCATGCTTCAGCGGTTGCTGGGAAAAGCAGAGGTGGCTTCAAATCTTCAGATGTAAGTAAAAGTTTACTGCTAAGCTGTTTTGCCGTGGCAGAGTGCAGAACTCTTTAAAGACAAGTGTCTGAGGACTCCACTCTTTAAACAGTAAGATGCAGAGAAAAATCAAAGGCTAAAAATGCTGAGAATACTGCGGGTTTAATGCAGTGAAATTTTTGTTTTTGTTCAAGCTGCAAAAGACTCTGTTAAGGGCCATTTTGTTTGATATGGAAGCAGCTGGGGCTTGAGTCACAGAATACATGTTGCAATGTATGCAGTTTAAAATGCAGCATGATTGCTGGACACAGGCGGTTGCCTAAGCCAAGAAAACTCATTCTGTTACCCCTCTCTGAGTTAAAGTTAAAGTTTTGGGAGAGGATGTTTCTTCAGCCAAAGGTTTTGGGAACTGAAGAAAAGAATGAATGATTTCTACACAACTTTGTCAGAAATGCTGTGGTCAAAGGACTTTACAGTTCTTGGAGGAAAATACAAAAATCCCTGGTGGGGGTGAAAATTTTACACAGTGGTCAATGCTGTGTGGGGCTATAGCAGGTTTGCTAAGATGCCTGAAGTTCAAAGGCTGCAACGGTGTTGCTAAATGCCAAAAGTTTTGCTGGAGGCCTGAGGTTCCAAAAGATGGGAATCTGTTAAGCCA
Source organism: Phrynosoma blainvillii (assembly GCA_026167975.1). Taxonomy (NCBI): domain Eukaryota; kingdom Metazoa; phylum Chordata; class Lepidosauria; order Squamata; family Phrynosomatidae; genus Phrynosoma; species Phrynosoma blainvillii. The sequence goes on along the minus strand of JANUYF010000011.1, from coordinate 15,535,441 downwards.
AGCGGTTTGCTTGAAGAGGCCAGAAAATGCCAAAAAAAAAACAAAAACAGTTTGCTTGAAAAAGCCAAAAATATAGGCTTGGGAGAAAGCCTGGGACAGCATCTTGAGGTCAAGATATGCGTCCTGAAAAAAAAGACAGCTGATGCACGGAGTGCGAATCGATGCTTTTACTACAGCAGAACAAGAGTTTTGAAAATGGCAATGCAAGGATGTTTGCTACAATCAACAATCTATCTACAACCCAGAGACATTGGGGGAAACGAAGAAACTACAAGCTGTTCTACAGAGCTGAGACAGTGTGACTCACACAGGTGGAAAACCTGAGGACAAAATAGAGTCTATATATTCTGGGACATATGTTACAGTTTTGCTGAAAAATAAAGAAATCCTCCAATCTTAAAGATGTTTATCTAGCTGATGGAGGGGTAAGAGATGTTAAAAGAAATTGAAAAATGTCTACATGCCAAGTTTTGGTGAAAAACTTTAAAATGTTTTATATATACCTGATTTTACAAAACTGTTAAGTTAGGCGTGTCAGGGGATATACACTGAGTTTTGAGGGGAAAAAAATATAAAATCACCCCGGCTGGGGAGAGGTGTATACAAAAGCTCTAAGAGGGAAAATATGTGTTTTATACAAAGTGAGACAAATGCTAAATGTGCAGGTGTGAAAAATGAATCATTACATTCTGGTTATACACATCAATATAAAATCCTAGGGGACATAGGATTTGGTAGTTTGTTTTAAGCTGATGAGATATAGATCCTGATTTTAAAATGTTTTATTATACAAATGATTTGGGAGATGTTTGGTTTGCCACAGAGTAAAAAGTCAAGGTTTTTCCTGTGACAACACCAGAACAAGTGAATTGCAAAATGACCTGTTGAGGTTGCTGTTAAACAAAAGAGACAAATGTGTGTGTTACTGAGTAACAACAAATTATTTTTTTTAATGATTATAGATAGATTTTCCAGAGTTTTTATATGTCAGAGTTTTAAGACAGAGATATGATATAATTGAAAGTTTTTAACAATGAAAAAAAATTAATTACAAAGGGTCTTTGCTCACAGACTGGAGAGAAAAGAAAATTTTTGGCTCACAGTTTGAGAAACTGGCTGAGAGAAAAAAATCCAACATTGTTACACATGTTATGTGGGGATCCACTGAATTTAAAATATTTAACAGGTTTTAGACAATATACAAAGATATATGTGCTAGCATGTTTTAAAAGGAAAATTAAACCAAAGTGTTAAGATGGTGTTATAAAATATTCAAAAATAACAGTTGGAGATTTCACCTTGATGGTGGGAAAAAGTTTTAATGTTTAAAAAAAATAACAGTTGTGAAAAACATTCAAGTTTTGATTGGGAGTTCCTGCATGACAGGGGGGTTAGACTAGATGCCCTTATGGTCTTTTCCAACTTTATGATTCTAAGTTGAAAAAAAGATACATTCAAATAAGAGGTTTTACTGAAAATAAGACAGTTAAAGATCCAAGTGTCAGGAAATGGAGGGACACACAACACACAAAAGATAGACAAACATTAATTTTTTAAAAGTGAGGAAAACACTTTAGGTCAGACAATACAGACAAGATCATTAAAAGATAGAATGACAAAAAATCAAAGGACACACAAGTCTAGACAAAAAAAAGAGAGAGAGAGAGAGAGAGAAAATGATACATGTTATGTTAGGGAAAAAAAATTCATAGAGTGAAAACAACACACAAGTTTATTATACAAAAGACAAGAGTTTATACATAAGTGGCTGGTCAGCCGGAGAGTTTCAAGAAGAGTTTTAAAGAGTTTCACACAGTGTCAGAGAGTTTCAAGGAGTTTCAGACAGTGTTAAGGAGTTTCAGGGAGTTTCAGAGGTTTTATAAGTTATAAAAGGTTTTTTCCTGTTGAGAGAGGGAGAATGATGCACTGCAGTGCAACAAGAAGTTTAAGTGTTTAAAATTGACAAAGAGATGTTTAAAATGTGGTTGATAGACCTAAAGACAAAAATCACAAGGTGAATGGATATACAAAATAAAAGATGCCTGATGGTAAATGAAAATACAAAGCTAGGTTAATAACAAAAGGATTTGTTCAACAAAGGTTTGAAAACATTGATAAAACAGTCTGAGGCTGAGAGCTTGTGACTAAAATAAGCTTTTAACAGTAAGGAGGGGCTAATAAGTTCAACATTTTGGTTTTGAGATTGCTTGTTTAAATGCTGATGTGTTAACACAAAGAGATGACAGTTTTTGGTTGTTTAGATTCAGGAGATTTAAAAAAAAAATAAGTTGTCTAGAGAGATTTGGTATCAAAAGTTTTGATTTTTTTGAGGTTTTATTTTTAAAGTTGCTAGACTGCTGATGGTTTAATAAGTCAACATAGAAAGAGTTTAAAAAGTGTGATTTACAAAGTACAGAGGTGGTGACAAGTTTAAAGTCAAAAGATTTTGTTTAGAATAAAGTTATAGAGAGTTTTAAATATCCAGATATAGAGAGGCTTTGTAAAAGGTTTGATGTTTATAGTTGACAAATAATAGATTATAATTGTGTTGTTATAGGTGTTTAAGAAAAATTGTTTTAAGATAATAGATTAGACAACAATAAAACATTTGATAAGTTTTTTTAAGAGATAAAAGCTTGTGATTTAAAATAGCCACATTGTGATAGAGTGTTTTATAAATAGTTCATTTGCTTTAAAGTTATGTGATATGATAGTCAGTTTAAAGATTGTTGTTTAAATATAGACAAGCTTAATAGTTTGACAGATTAAAAATAAAGATATATAGTTATAAGTGTTGATAGAGTTTTAAGTGCTGATATTAAATGAGATAAAATAGATTAAACAGTTATAAGATTTAAATTGTGAGTTGTCAGTTGTGATATATAGAGATTCACAGACATACATATTTATGACAAAAACAAAGGTGTTAAAAATGTTAAAATATAGGTCAAGATACGTTAGAGTTTTATAACAAATTGCTAGGGAGAGCTGGTTTAAAATAAAATTGTGTGCCTAGAGTTTAAAGCCAAGACACAACACTATAGATATATTAACAAAGGGTTTTAGAGATAAAACAACATTTAACAATTGTTATAACAGGTTGAGGTGTTACTTTAGATATATAGAGTCAAACATTGTGCTTAGATGGTTTTAATAACAACAACAAAATAATTCTCACACATCTATACATTTCAGGAGGGGATTGTTAGGATATGAATGGGATATATAGTCAAAGGTGAAATGTAAAGATGTGTGTGTGTCTGTAATTTTCCACTTGAGAACAGTTTTTGAGCAAGGCACAAACAATATTTAGAAAAACAGGGTGAATCAACGCCAGGTGGTAACAGAGACATCAACAATGTACTTTCCCAGTGACAGAACTAATGGAACCAGACTTTGTTGTGGTTAACAAGTAATAACAATTATATGTAAACATCGTTAGCTTGGGAAAGTTACTCACGTGGTGGATGATGGACAACAAGAGGCTGGGTTGGCATACATCATACAGACATTATCCAATTAACATAAAGTTAACACCTAGAAGGTGGAGTATGGGATGGGCTTAGAAAATCCTTTGTCTAAGAATTGTTTTATTGTTCAAGATGTGAACGTGTGAGGGTGTGTGGCTGGATGCTGCAACAAGTTGGATCCTAATGCTTTTGGGATTGTTAAAGATGTAATCTTGTATGGCTGAACTGGACAAGTTCATCACAATGGATTTTACTTAGTTATCTTGTTTTTACTTTTTATATGCATTAATAAAGCTATGCTTTTGGACTTTACAATGTGTCTTCTTGACTGAGGAAGACAGGATTGCCTGGAGAGGAGAAGCTGAGCCAGTTGATGGCAAATCTACAAAGTGGCTGTGGATCACAGCAGCCAGCTTGTCCTGCAGACTCTGCTGGGTGCCAAACGGCATCACTACAACACAATGATGACTCTATGAGACAAGTTGAAATTCCAATACTGAGACATAATGGAAACAGTCACCAATGCAGGTAAGAACATGCCCAGTGGCAGAAAAAAAATAGGCTTGCCAGCTAACCCATATGTTGCACAGTCTGTTGATAGACCTTGATGGTCTGTGATAGCATGGCAGAAGTAAGGTTAAAGTCAAGGGAGAATCTCTGACCTAGACTTGTTAGCAATGGAAATAATGCCAAAGGTATCCAGTAAGTAGTGAAAGAAGTTCACTACTGCAAATGGACAAGGAATATTAGACAAATACCGCAACCAAGAGGAAGAACTACAGACTCTGTCTGATCCAGGAGATGAATGGAAACCAATGTGAAGGGCAACAGACTTGCAACAATGTGAGGCTGCCCATGACATTGGTAAACAGGAAAAAGAGGGTTTAGCAAACCCTCAAAATTAAAGATGTGTCAAAGGGAATTTTCCAAGATGAAAAAGGGCAGTGACCTGATAAAGCCTCTAAGCTATCGTTTGAAGATGATGGCATCAACAGATAATGCCTAGAACGCTAAACAATCTAAGGCTAAGCATTCACATAAAATGTGAAATAGACCATCTGTGCCCAGCAATGAGATGGTTGGGCAACACCAGCAAAAACGGCAGAAAACAAGTGACTGCACTACAAAGAGAGATACAGAGAGAGCAGATGGCATCGAACTGGGGAAGCTTCAATAACAGTTTCTGGAATATTGGTGGACATCAGAGGGGAGGAACAGAACCTCATCTAGTCACAGTAAAGACACTGACAACAGTGAAAGTGAGAATATCACAATATCCAATTGTTATGACCCACAAGACATGCTGTGTGTAACTTAATGTTTCAGGCTGTCAGCATGAAACATGTAGTTCTTGGTGAAAATCCCAGAGAAAACAGTGGTTGGTGTAATGACTAGAAGATTAGTCATAGCGTTATAAAAGTAAAGGGATTTCACACTGTACGTAGAAAGAGATCCCTGTGGGAATATTATCCCATCCCGTGATGTCCAGTAGAAGTTGTATCAAGGATAACATGACTCGGCAGGAACAGTGAGAACTGCTAAGCAACAATATATATAAGCAGCAATATGGTGTTGACTTGTCATGAGTGGTTCATGAGAGAAGAATTTTAAAACACAGGAGCTGGAGTAGGCATTAAAGCCACAAGCCCAGCTCCTAGACAGGTGTGAAACCCTTTATCATATAGATCTGGGGTGCGTGATGAAGCGTGAAGTGCACTGTGATGGAGCACTATAATGGGGGGAGCACAAGCTTCCCTGTAAAGAGAGAAGTTCCAGGACATCTGCAAAGTGCATAGTTAGCCTTGACAGGATAGCAGGTGGAGACCTGAATTATCACCACCTCACCAAAAGACGCCTTGAGACCTGAGGCTCGGAAGAACCAGACGTTATGACATCAGTCAGCCTGGAGGGACGGGACAAGCATGCATGTCCTAAGATCATGAAGTGTCCAAAGGGGTGGACAAATCTGTGAAATGGAGGGTCGGATTTCAGGGATGTCCCCAAAGGGCTTTTCTGGGAAAGAACTGACACAATTCCCAACTGAAATGGGGCCCAAGAAGATTGCACTGAAATCGATGGTCAGTATACGAGATGAGCTCATCCCAGCTAGAGACCAAATAGTAGGTAACCTGTAACATGTTTCATAGATGTGACACCGATAAGAACCCCTTGGAAGGGGTGTGTGTATGGAGCGCAGGCTTGTATTCCTCGTCCTATGTAGTGGCCTTTGGAAGAAGACAACAACTGCATTCACTGACACTTGCACAGGGGAAGTGAAAACCCTCCTCTGAGACGGAGGGAACAAGTACATTCTGAAACCGACCAATAGGGAGGAATGAAGGCATTAATGCCAGTCTGGGGAAAAAGGGGTATGACCACCCCAGTATCAGTTGTAGCCAACCTGGAATGGTAATGGCCCTCAGGATGGAAGCGTAATCATGCCTTTGACTTGGAAGTCTAAAGGAAGCGATGGCATTGGTCCCAGTACGTGGAGACGAAGCACATCCCAGAATATATCTGTATCAAGTGAGTGATACAAGGATATTGTTTGGTGTTAGAATATGTAATTACTGCATTGTTGTTGTCATTATTCTGGGAGAAAGGCAACATACAAAGGAAATTAAACAATAAAATTTAAAACAATTAAGATAACCTCAAAACAAAATAGACAAAAGTGAAAAGCGTAACTAAAACACACCTACTCCTGAAAACCACCTGATGTATCAAATGCCTGCTTAAATAAAAGCGCCTTGGCTTGCCAATGAAAAATAAGCAGGGAAAAACAAACCCCTTCAGAGGGGGTTTGCCATTGCCGCCCTCTGAGGTTGAGAGAGTGTGACTTGGCCAAGCTCACCCAGGTCCAAAACACACGGCAGAAATAATCCAGTTTGAGACCGCTTTAACTTCGCTGGCTTGATGCTAGGGAATTCTGGGAAGTGTAGTTTTGTGAGACATTGAGCCTTTTCCGTCAGAGAGCTCTGGTGCCACAGTAAACTGCATTCCCAGGATTCCCTAGCACTGAGCCAGAGCAGTTAAAGCGGTCTCAAACTGGATTATTTCTGCAGTGTGTTCTGGACCAAAGTAGAACTCTCAACCCACTATAAGCCACTTTGGCTCTCTAGTTGAGTTTTATTTTCATGATGAAAAAAGGAAGCCTTGGAGATCGTCTGCCTGTTCCCAAATGGACCTTTCTGCGCACCATTGGGATAATGTTTGGGGCTGACACGGGCGAACCGCAGGTTCTGGTGTGGGCCGCTGGTGTGAAATGTTATTTATTTTGGAATTGTTGTTATGTTTAAACCCATGCTATGCCATGGTGAAATGTTATTTATTGGAATTAGTAATAAATATTTCTCAACATATAATTAAATATTGTTTTTGTGATTAATCACTATGTTTAAATTATGTTTGATTTGTAGCAATGAGAATACATAATGCATATCAGGTATTTACATTCCGAATCATAACTGTAGCAAAATTACAGTTTTGAAGTAGCCACCAATTTTTTTTTAATTATTATTTTGGTTTGGGGTCACCACAACATGAGGAACTGTATTGCGGGGTCACGGCATTAGAAAGGTTGAGAACCACTGCTCTAGATGTTGCTGCTGCGGCGGATAAAAGGAACTGAGGGTTTAGGCAGGAAACCAGCCAATAAGGCAGTTGGAGAGTGGGCAGGGCTACTGCCAAAACGCTTCTAAAAGCTCTAAGAAGGTTCCGAGGTTTGCTGCGCAAGCGCAGAATAGCCCATTTGTGTGACTCGCAGAGACCACGAAGAAGAAATATATATATAATTTGTACATCAATTGTGCATCAAATATTCAATCCATCAATTAGCACAAGAAAAGAAAAGAAAAACCAATTAGATCAAAGCTACTACCGAAGTATCACCAGTCAATCTTTCTTCTATGTCTTCTAATGTCTTGCCTTTGTGCTAAGGTACTATACTAGATGTGGTAAGGTTCCCCATCAGTCTTCCAAGGTTTATCTTTGTCTTTAATGTTTGTAAGTCTTTACCATAGAAAGCTCCTTTGCTATAGATAACTCCTTTTTTCTTATTCTTGTTCTTTAGTTGTTTTCTTTTTCCATCACCTCTTTTCCGTCTCTTCTTTTTTTTTTTATCAGTATTTACCTCTTATTCGTTCTTAGAATTTTAAATTTATAATTCTCATAGTCCATATGCTTGTAATCTTTGCAGTCCTTGTATAAAGAACCTGTTGTTCTTATCAGCGTCCCGGTTCTTATTACTGCTTGTTGTTGTTTAGGCTTTGGATTCTATAATTATCAGTCACTCTCACTCCTCCTCTATTCCTCCTTTTTTCTTTTTCTTTTTTAATTTTTTTTAATTACTTTGTCTCTTCTGTGTTCTGTGTTCTTATATTCACTGTCACTTTCTTTTCTCTTAACTCTTCGTGCCTCCACCTTAACTATTATATATCTTCTTTTACTTACTATCACTGCAATTTTCACTGCTTTATTTTGCGGCTTTCCCCTCCCCCTCTCACTTTTACTCTTGTCCTCTCACTCTTGCTTCCGCACTCAGCTTTTGGGGCCTCTTTCCCTCTTACGAGTGCTAACGGGTGGACTCCTCCACTCCTCCGCTTCCCTTTGCGCCCGGGTATTTCCTAACGCTCTCGAGAATCTCCCTCGTGTCAGCACTCTCGGGAATCTCCCTCGCATCGGATTCTCTCCCCGCGTGGTTGTTTCTCGCCCCGCTGTGTGTTTCCCTCTGCTCCAGAGATCCCTCTACGTTTTATTGTCTCCCTCCGCGCACCAGATCTATCTCTGTTTCCAGAGTCTCCTCCGCATCTCGCCACAACCCAAGCTCTCTTCCAAGGAGAACAACAATCCAGGGGGTTCAATTCTTCCTTTTAGTATGTAACAATTGTCTCTCTAGAGTCCAAAGTAAGATATAAGCTCAGATCGCTATCTTCAATAGATTTTTCCTTACTTTAAGCTTGTTGTTAGAACGCGTGGGCGTTTTCTTCTAAATTACATAGCTGCATCAGCGGGTTGGGTGGTTCTTCGGTCCTATAGCTTCTCCTAGTCGAGCCCTGCAAACAGCTAGGGTTCGTCAAAGGAAATATTACAGACCTCCTGCGAGCCCCTTGTCACCCCTCTTCCCAGGAGGGTGAAAATTGATGGAATTCAATTTATTTTCCCATCTCAAACCTCGCTTTAGATGCAGTTGGGGAAGAGAGAACTCCTCAGCCCCAACCTCTCTCCACGCCCTCACGCCGGAAGTCTTCTTTCCTTCCACTTTTGAAACTTTGATCATATATTGCTATATTACAGTTGATGTCATGTTATTTCCTTGCACATATCAATATGTTGAAATTACATTTCATCTTCTTTTATCATTTACTTTATCCTATCAACATCTTTGAAGTACCATATTTCATTCCAATCCTATCAAATAATTTTTCCCCATTCAGATCTCCAATATTCAAACAACGGATTCCAATTTCTTTTAAAGCTTTCTACAGCCTTTTTCTTTATCAAATCCGTGAGTTAATCCATTTCCATAAGATCATAAATTTTCAAATACCATTCTTTAATAGTGGGAATTTTATCCAATTTCCATTTTGATGCGTAGATAATCCTAGCTGCTACAATTAAATAAAACATCGGTTTACCAAATTCTTTTTCTACATTTTCTTCTGTAATCATTCCCGGTAGGTACATTTTTGGATCCAAGTTTAACTGTATATTTAGTATTTTATTTATCTCCTGATGGATGTGTCTCCAATATTTTTTTGCCTCCTTACACTTCCACCACATGCAGTAGAAGGTATTTTTTTTTTTTACATTTCCAACATTGATTTAATTGACTATTTCTCATCTTGGCCAATTTATATGGGGTCAGGTACCACCGATATTGCATCTTGAACTTTTTTCCCTATATCATAATGTATACTTTAATCTCGTTCTCCAGCAATTTTCCCATTGTTCTAATTGTATATTTGCACCAATGTCTTGAGCCCAGGTCACCATATAAGGTTTTATCATTTCCTTTTCCATTTCTAGTTTCAAAAGCATTTTATATAATCTAGATATTCTGTGGCTGTCTTCCATTTCGATTATATTTTCGAATTCTTCATCCATGCTCCCTATATTTTTGGTTTTTTTATCCATTATGAAATATTCCCTTATCTGACGGTAACTAAACCAATTACATCTATACCCCGCTCTATTTAATTGGTCTTGAGTCTTGATGATTTGGGTATTCATCCAATATTAATTCTTTATATGTTAGCGATTTGTTCTTACCCATTTTATCTTTGTGCAAAAATGCCTCGTTTATTGCCGTCCATTTGGGTATAATATCTGGCTATTTGCTTTTTACTATGTTCCATATTCTCAACAAGGTTCTTCTGAGATAATGATCATTAAAGTCTTTGTGGCACTTGATTTTATCATAAATTAAATAACCGTGCCAACCGTAAATATTGTCATAGCCTTCTACTGCTAGATTTCTTTCATTATCTAGTTTTATCCAATCGAGGAGCCAGTATAATACGCATGCATAATAATATATGTTTAGGTCTGGTAGTCCCATACCCTCTACTAATTTCATCCTGCATGGATTTTAGTCTTACTCTAGGTTTTTTGTTCTCCCATATGAACTTAGACAAATCTTTTTGCCATTTCTTGAAAGGGGAATCATTTATTAAAATTGGCACATTTTGAAATAAAAATATCTTAGGGAGCACATTCATCTTTATCGTTGCAATTTAGCCCATCCATGATAATTTCAATTTCTTCCATCTATCTAAATCCTTTTTAATTTCTCTCTATATCTTTTCATAATTGTTCTTAAAAATGTCAGAATTCTTCTCTGTAAAATGTATTCCTAAATATCTTACTTTTTTTTCTTCTTGAATTTTGGATTCATTTTTTAGGTAGTTTTTCTCTTCTTTTGTTAGGTTCATCAATAGCATCTTCATTTTCTCTCTATTTATTTTAAGACCAGAGACTGTTCCGTATTTTTTTAGAATTAGTAATAATTTTTCTATACTTTCTACTGGATTGGCTATCGACACCATTAAATCATCAGCAAAGGCTCTCACCTTGAATTCTTCTTCTTTTGTTATTATTCCTTTAATGTCTTTCTCTTCTCTAATTTCATTCATTAATACTTCAAAATTTAAAATAAATATTAATGGGGACAACGGGCATTCTTGTCTTACTCCTCTCCCAATTTTGAAGTTTGATGTAGGTTCCCCATTTATCAGTAATTTAGCTTCTTGATTGCAATAAATTGATTTTATACATTTTAAAAAAAATTGTTCTTTTGAATGAAACCAGTGGTTTTTGTTTACATCCTAGAATATTCTCTAGTAAGTACCAGTGTTTCTGTATGACTTTCTGTACATCTTTAATGATGTGATTAAATGTCAGAGGACAGTGTAGACAACTAATTTTAGACTTCTGTTGCTTTTGCAGCAGTTCCAGTCTGGCTTTGCCTGCCATTATTATCAACCCTTTGGATATCACACGTGGATAACCCCTTGCCCTCAGTTGTTTGGAAGTGGGTCAGATTCCACCTTGAATTTCTCTTCATGAGAACAATTACATGAGGAAAACAAACAATTGAAGGAACTGTCCATATGGAAGATAGTTCCATATGATTATTGGATGGTTTCTTTCAAAAGTGAAATATGTGTTACCATCTGTGAGTTTCTTATATAGTGAGGTAATAGGATGAGCCCACACCCATCCAAAAAATGGACCTGTCATGCTGTAATCAAAATCAAATGTAATATTTCTATTGATATTGCTATTTAAACTGTTTTAGATCTTCATTATCCCCTTTCCAGATGCAAAATATGTCAAATAAGTTATTGTTGTTAACTGCCTTCGTGTCGATCTCAACCCATGGCAACCCTATGGATGAGACATCTCCAGGCCCCCCTGTCCTCTACTGCTCTGCCCAGCTCCTGCAAACTCATATTTGTGGTCTCTTTAATAAAGTACATCCATCGAGCATGTGTCCTTCCTCTCTTTCTACCTCCCTCCACCTTTCCTAACATTATTGTCTTTTCCAGCAGTTCATGCCTTCTCATGATGTGTCCAAAGTATGACAGTCTAAGTCTTGGCTTCTAGGGATATCTCTGGCTTGATCTGTTTTAGGACCCATTTGTTTGTCCTTTTGTCTATCCATGGGATCCTCAGCATTCTTCTCCAGCAACACATCTCAAATGAGTTGATTTTCCTCCTGTCTTCTTTCTTGACTGTCCAGCTCTCACATCCATACATGGTAATAGAGAATATGATGGCTTGTATGGTTCTGATTTTTGTGCTGAGCTGTATGTCTTTGCATTTTAGGAACTTTTCTAATTCTTTCATAGCCGCCCTCCCCATTCTTAATCTTCTTCTGATATCCTGGCTGCAGTCCTCATTCCGATCAATGTTTGATCCCAGACATGAGAACTCTTTTACTATTTCTATTTCATCATTATTTAGTTTGAATGTGTGTAAGTTATCTGTGGTCACTATTTTTAAGTTTTCTTTATGTTCAACAGTAAGCCTGCCTTTGCCTTTTCTTCTTTGATCTTCCTTAGTAGTTGTTGCAGGTCTGTAAGGTTCTCTGCTAATATTATGGTGTCGTCAGCATATCTCAAATTGTTGACTTTTCTTCCTATTTTCACTCCTCCCTCTTCCATGTTCAAGCCTGCTTTCCTTATATGTTCTGTATATAGGTTAAACAGATAGGGTAATAGGATGCAACCTTGTCTGACTCCTTTGCCAATTGGGAACCGTTCTGTTTCTTTGTGTTCTGTTCTGACAGTAGTCTCTTTTCCTGAGTACAGATTGCTCATTAAGACTATCAGATGTGTTGGCACTCCCATGTCTTTAAGAGCATTTCATAGCCTTTTATGATAAATGCAGTCAAAGGCTTTGCTATAGTCTATAAAGCACATGCTGATTTTCTTTTGGAAGTCCCTGGTGCGCTCAATTAGTCATCGTATATTTGCAATGTTATCTCTGGTGCCTCTTCCATTCCTGAACCCTGCTTGGAACTCTGAGATTTCTCTCTCCATATGTAGTTGGGAGTCTATGTTACAGAATTTTGAGCATGATTTTGCTTGCGTGGGAGATTAGTGCTATGGCTCTACAACTGCTGCAGTCTCTTGCGTCTCCTTTTTTGTGGATGGGGATGTATATTGATCGTTTCCATCTGTTGGCCATCGTTTTGTATCTAGCCCAAAGTATGAGTTTCCCTGTATACATACTACTGAGGCAGATCATTGTTTTTTTCAGATTCCACTATATAAAGAATTAGTCTATGTAAAAATTAGCAATCTCATGGGCCACCAGGCACCCCCCAGCCATCCCCTTAATTTGCCAGTACAGTAGGAATTCACGGGGGTTAGGGGTGCAAGACCCCCTCCCCCCAAACATGGGAAAATTGTGAATCACCCCCTTCTGAAGAAGCCAGTGGGCAGGGAAAGAGGAGCAGGTGTGCACACTCCTCTCCTTCCCCCACCCTCCTATCTCTTTAATTGGCTTCCCACCCCTTTCCTGGTGGGCCAGCTGACTTCTCCAGGTAGCTATCCCACTGGTAAAGGGGCAAAGTTGGCGCACGCATTCTTCCTGGCTTCTCCCTCCTGGGATTCCCTCTGCTGAGAAGAAAAACCTGGGAGGGAGGTGGAGGAGAAGTGCATGCGCACACGGTCTTGACCTCATGAATAATCAAAACCACGAATGCTGCGGGCTGACTGTAATATTTTTGTTCAAATCTGAAATAAATGTTGTTAAAGCTATTTCTCCTTTAATTAGTGAATGGCTTACAAGACTTATTGAAATGATGAGTATGGATATACTCATGGCAAGGCTGAATAAGCAAAATTTAGAAAAAGTTGAACAAGACTGGGCCCCAATCTTGCAATACTGCAAAAAAGAAAACTTAACTGTATAAAGATTTATAAAGAATGTATCGAAATGAATATTGTTAAATGAATGTATAGAAATATCAATACAAAGGTACTGAGATTTAAATATGAATGATCAAAAAGCTTGGGTTGTAGCACACAGAGGATCTAAATGGTATAATTCATTGAATATGAAGACAATAAGAGTAAATTGGAAATTAGTTGAGGACAAACTGGAGATTCAATGGAAGTCAATTGTATATAATGTAAATATATATTGAAAATGATATGAATATTTCATTATGATGTGTGTGAAAGAAATGCATCTTTTAATAAAAAATTAAATATAAAAAAAAGCTATTTCTACTAACAACAGTAAAAAATGGGTTGGGGGCGTTTGTCTTCCCTCCTGTCCAAACTGAGAACATGCAATGAATCCTTCGGGCTAGAAATTTTTTTTATATGTTCAGGCCTTCATCCGGGGATATGTTTGTGTAAAGTGATCTCACATCCATGGATCCCAATATGTCATTCTCCATTATCTTTAGGGGTATTATTTTATTCATGAAGTATGTGGTATCCCTTACATAAGACTGTATACAAGGTATAAAAGGTTTCAAAAAATAATCCACAAATTGTGGCCATGGTTCCAAACTTAGCCCGCAACCTAAAACAATGTCTACCTGGAGAAGGATATGTACCTTTAGGATTTTTTGGCAGAACATAGAAGAGTGAGGTCCTGGAGTTAGTTTTCATTAGAAAGTTGCTTTCTTTTTCTTTACACCCCCCAAGATAGCCCTTCCTCCCACTACTCTAATAATCCTAGCAATAGCAATAGCAAGTACATTTCTATACTGCTTTTAAGTGCACTTAAGCACTCCCTAAGCGGTTTACAATGTGTAAGCCAATTGCCCCATCAAGCTGAGTACTAATTTTAGTGACCTTGGAAGGATGCAAGGCTGAGTCGACCTTGAGTCCCTGGCTGGTATTGAACTCACAACCCTGCAGTCTGTGAGTGAATCGCTGCAGTACAAGCATTTAACGACCGTGCCACCAGTGGTTATATTATCTAAGTGACATATTGTACATGCCATAACATCTTCTAAGTGATGTTTTGTACATGCCACGTATGCAGGCCTGTCAGATAACTGGAAAAAATGTTTCTTATAAACTGTGCTATTCTGTATCAAAATAGCACCCTTTTATGTTTCTTTGACGACTACAGAATATCTGCTGCCAAGTCTCAAAGAGCTGATCTCTCTCTGCCACTCATATTTTTCCAAGGTTTAGCTTTGGTCTGATCAGTCAGAGCTTTCATTTCAGAATCACAGCATTAAAAGAGGGCCACAAGTATCTCCAGCAGGGAGCTGTCCATCCTATTTCTGAAGACATTGAAAGAAGCAGAGCTCACCACCTCTCTAGACAATTGATTCCATTGCCAAATAGCTTTTTGTTGTTGTGTGCCTTCCAATCATTTTTGACATACAGTGGCCCTAAGGTGAATCTACCATCATGGGGTTTTCTTGACAATATTCATTTGGAGGGGTTTTTCTTTGCCTTGCCTTTCTCTGCGTCTGAGAGACTGTCACTTATCCAAGATCATCCAACTGGTTTCCATGGCTTAGTGGGGTTTCAAATCCTACTCTCCACAATCATAGTCCAGCATTCTAACCACTACCCCAGGCTGGCTCCTGTGCAATATTTTATTTTAAAATGCTTCAGATTAAGATTTAAAAAGCAGCCTAAATACCCTAAAGGCACAAGATCCCATCTGACCTGGGAAGCTAAGCAGGGTCATCCCTGGTTAATACCTGGAGGTATTCCAACTTGGAGATCTCCCAATATGTACAAGGTGCAATAGGTTATATTTCAGAGGAAGGAATCTGCAAAACCACCTCTGAGTAATCCTTGACTAAGAAAACCCTGTATAAATGCATGGCGTAACCCTAAGTTGACAGTCAACTTGAAGACACATACAAACCCACAATTGGTCTTACCATGAAAAAATTCATTCCCATGTTCAACTGAAATCTACCCTCCCATAACTTAAACCATTAGACCTGGTCCCTGCCCCCTCCTCTCTGTGACAATTCCTGAGGTATTTAAAGAGGGCAATCCTGCCCCCCTTCAGTCTTTTCTTCACCAAGCTGAACATGCTCATCTCCCTCAACCTTTCAACATATGTTCTGTTCTCTATATCTCTTATCATCCTTGCTGCACTTCTCTGAATTCGCTCCAGCTTGTCTACAACTTTCTTAAAATGAATTCAAATACATAGGTGTAACCATACCGCAGAATTAAAGCAGTTTGACACCATTTTAACTGCCATGACACTATTCTACAGAATCCTTGGATTTGTAGTTTTCAAAGTATTCAGCCTGGTGTGTGTCAGCAAACTGCAAATGCCAGGATTCTGTAAGAGAGTATCATGGCAGTTAAACTGCTGTCAAACTGCTTCAATTCTGTAGGGGTGGCTACACCCATAGCTGTGTTAGTTTGCATCACTAAGAAAAGGGATCTTATAGCAGCACCTTTGAGGCTAACTGAAAGAAAGCTGATAACATAAAGCTTTCACATCTGAGAAAGTAGATTTAACTCTATAGAAGCTTATGCTACCAACTTCTTTCTTCTTCTGAGGCCCAAAAGAGACGGGACAAAAGGACACTTTGGGGGCATGGCATGAAGATGACACATGCCCCTGATGCAGCCAGAAGTCGCTGAGACTGCCTACGGTGGCCCAAGGCTGTTGGCAGAAGGAATGGCAAAAGTCCACTCCTTGCCAGAGGCCCATATAGGACTGCAGCAGGAACTTGCTTTCAGAGCAGGCTGTCCGGCTGCTGTGGTCCCCAGTCAATTGCAGGGTCATTGCAGCTGGAGCATTCTGAGGCTGCTCTAAGTTGCTTGTCTGCTTTGCCCCTCAGTCTCAAAGATGCTCTGCTTTCTAAAAGAAGGTGCCCAGAACTGAATGCAGGACTCCAGATAAGGCTTAACTATTGCAGAATATAATGGAACTATTACTTCCCCTGTCTTGGACATGTTCATACACAGAAGACCACACAATAAGGAAAAGGCTCCAGGCCTCTGTAGATTGCCTCACCCCACACATCAAAGATGTTAATTCAACATCCCCTTACCTGTAGTTCTGATAGCTTCTACTGACTTTCCTTTATACTTATCAAACAGGCTGAGAGTCGAGTACTTGCTTTTCCCATCCTTTCCCTTGGTTATTTGCCCCAAACGATCGGACATTGCGATGAAATGTCATCGAGTAAGGAAATTCTTTGCGCCGCTCCCGATCTGCCTGTTGGGAGAACAGACACACACAAAGAGAGTGCATGAAAAAGCATGTTTCATATTTTCATGATAAGAGAAGACCAAAATGATCCCCATGCTGTATTTTGGATGCAAGATGCTTGCATATAGCCAGAATAAAAAGGCATTCTCATGCAAGCAATTACAAACTGGCACACCCCAAAAGATGTATCAGAAGACAAGACTGGAGTTCAACAGAGGTCATTTTACCATGATTTGGAGTCCAATTAAGAGACATATACCTAGGAAGGGGGGCACAAACATGGAGAAGGATGCTTTAGACCAGGGGTAGGCAACCTTTCCCCTTTGAGGGCCAAGGGACTTCAGCTCCCAGAAGCCTCAGCCATGTTGGTCAATAGCTCTTGGGATTCTGGGAGTTGAAGTCCCTCGGCCCTTAAAGGGGAAAGGTTGCCTACCCCTGCTTTAGACTGATCCAACTAAATTAATAGGTTAAAAACTGCTCCCTCACCACACACACACAAAATGAGTTTAGTCTCCTTAAGACACCTGCAATGGATTCAGCAAGATACCTTCCTGGATTTTCTGTCTCAGATGTTCAAATGAGTTGGGCTAATCCTCGAGGTTTTTATTCCAAACAGTCATATGTCATTTGACAAGGGTTATTACCAAAAAGTTGATTGATTGTTTGGGCTGATTAGATGTCTGTACATCTTTTTATGAGAAAAGGTAGTCATTCTTTTTTTTGGGGGGGGGGGGAGGAGAAGAAAGCATTTACAGTTGCCTCTCCATTTTCATGGACTTGGGCGGCAAACGGAAGGGGACCTGTGTGCGCACCATTATTTTCAATGGGGCTCAATTTTTGAAAGATCTGTGAAACAGCAAAACATTCCAGACTTTTATGTTCTGACAGAGGGTAAAGGAGGGACTTTTCTGTTGCAGTTCCACCATGTGGAATGGCCACAACCTACTGGAGCAGTAGGCCAGAAAAAGACTGGCCTTCTAGGGTTAGCTTGCCTGCACATGGAAGGGCTTTCTTTTTCCTACCTATTTGGAGTGAATGGGAGGAGCATAACCCAAACTACAAGATGTTTTTCCCTTGTCTAGTGGGAAATAGGGGGACTCTCAGTGTCGTGTATTTCCACTGTCAACTCAATATGTATTCCTTCATTCTGGAATTTTCCTGTTGTTAAGTCAATTAGTTGCCTTTGTTTTTAAAAACCCTATGATGAGACTATTCAAAATGAAGCAAGAGATAGTGCTGGAAGATGAGATTGCCAGCTCTTAAGGCACTCAAATAAGCAACTGGGGAAAAGCAGAGGACAAATAGTGCTGTGGCTAATGACGCAACTGGGCTCACGCTGAAACGATGTTCATTTGCTGATATACTCCTATATGAGCATAACTGTTGTTGTGTGCCTTCAAGTCATTTCCAGCTTGTGGCTTGACTTAGCAAGGGGCTTTCTTGGCAAGATTTGTTCAGAGGGGATTTGCCTCTTCTTCTTTTTTTTTTTCCTTTGAAGCAGAGTGGGATTGACTCTGAAGTGTAGTCTTTTAGCAACTTTAAAAAGACTAACAAACATATTATGGCAGGCAGTTTGAGTCTTCCTTATCCAAAATGCATGGGGCCAGAAGTGTTTTGGATTTTGGATTGTTCAGATTTTGGAATATTTGCATATGCATAATGAGATATCTTGGAGATGAGTCCCAAGTCTAAACATGAACTTTGTTTATGTTTCGTATACATATTATACACACAGTCTAAAGATAATTTTATACATAATATTGTTGATAATGTTGTGCAAGAAATAGTTTGTGTACACTAAATCATCAGAAAGCAACATATCCTCTGACAACATATACAGCTTCAGTGGCTACTAGTTCATTTTAGGACACAGTTCAAAGTGCTGACTATGACCTATGAAGCTCTATAGGTTGGACTATCTGAAAGATTGTCTTTCCTGATATAAGCCTGCCCAGGTCTTAAGTTCCTTGAAAGAGGGATTTCTTTGCACCTCAAGACTGTCAAAACCACATCTGTTTAGGACAAATGATAAGGCCTTCATGGTGGCTGCTCCCAGAAATTAGAATTCTCTTATGCAGGGGATTAGGCTGCCACCCCCTTCATTAAGCCAGGAAATGATGTTCTTCCTTAAACAGACATTTTGCTATGGCATTTGCCATAATGTTATTCTGGTAATTTTGAATGTCATTATACTGTTACAAGTTGCAGTGTTTGGATAAGATTTTTTTTAAAAAAAAAAAACTTTATATATATCCACTGTATATTGGACATTATAGAATATTATGAAAAACATAATGAAAGAACATTAGCTTTAATATTGGAGGATGCGGAGAAGGTATTCAATAATGTCAGCTGGTCCTTCATTTTTGAGATTTTGAACAACATGAATATGGGGGGAGGTTATAAATTGGATAAGGTCAATAAACAACAAGCAGGAAACTCAAATTGTTAACAAAGAATTAACGAATCCCTTTGAAATTAAGGGTTGCCCCTTTTCCCCATTGTTGTTTGCGTTAAACTTTAGAGGTATTAAATAAATACAAAACAAAAGATCGAAGTGATAAATTATGAGTTTACACAGACGACCTTATTATTATTTTAGAAAATCCATCTGAAAGTGTAGACATCCTCATGGGGTTATTTAAAGAATATGGTAAGGTGGCAGGCTTTAAAGTCAACAAGGATAAGACTATGGTGCTAATTAAAAACATCTGAAGAAATTGAAATTGAAAAACATATTTTATTACAATTGTTAAGAAAGCAAAATATCTATGGGTAGTAATCATGAAAAACAATTTAGGTCTGTTTGATAACAATTATAAAAAAGCAGTGGAAAGAAATACAACCTGATTTTAAAAGATGGAAAAATGTGAGACACTCATTACTAGTTAGAATAGCTGTGATTCAAATGGATGTGCTACCCAAATTACTATTATTTCAATCAATTCCCGTTATACTGAATAATAAACCATTTAAATGGTGAGAAAAGGATTATTTAATATTTTATATTAAATTTGTCTTATATTGTTATGTTTTAATCTTATGCTTACTGCTATTTTAACTATGTATCGTTTAATACTGTTTTAAGGTTGGTTTTTCCTTTTATGTTATACGGGTTTTATTGTAAGCCGCTTGGATTGTCTGTCAATAAGCGGGATACAAATTATTATTATTATTATTATTATTATTATTATTATTATATGGGCGGGGGGGGGGGGGAAATCAAGAATTCATTTCAAGGCATTACAGGACACAAAAGAAAGGGGAAGTATGGGACTTCCCAATCTAAAAGTGTACTATCATGCATCTTGTTTTGCTTGGATACAAAATTGGATTAATTTTAAAAAGAGAAAAGAAATACAATTAGAAAGATATCTTTGGTTGGCATGCTTACTTATGTTATAACAAGATAAATGCTAAAAAAGAATTTAATAATCATCATATAAGGCAGGCCCTACTGAGAATATGGCTAAAATATAAACCTAGACTATGTAACAAAATCCCAGCAGGGGTATCTTCCCACTAGGCATTATACAGAGAGAAAAGACAAAAGAAATAGAATGGAATTAACATATCGAGAATTAATTATCAATAGCTGGAGACAAAATCAGAAGAAAATCAAGAGAAGAATTAGAACCACAAGGGCTAGAGGTTAACTGGTATCTATATAGGCAGCTTTTTGAAAGGTACAAATGGATTTAGAAATTGGATGGTACTGAAACACCAGAATCTGATTTCAACAGGCTAATGAGGTCAGAATATATATTATATATATATATATATATATATATATTAATAACAAAATGTATATTTCTGTTGGGGGCGTGGTGTTCAGATGATGCATACCCCAGGTCTTTCCCAAAGAACCAGCTCCAAAAGGAGCGGTTAAAATACCATTACTTTTTGGCACCTGGTTCAGGACTGCTGCGGCGGCCCAGATCGAAGCTGGGCACATGCAACTGCCGCGGTCCTGGGACAAACAGAGGTGGCGCAGTTCCAGCATGGGCCTTTTGCACCATCTGCTTCTCCTTTAAGACAGAAATAGAGGAAGAAGTTGTTAAAGATAACATGAGTAAATGGGCCCAACATCAGCCACTCAATAACACTGAATGATTGGGAGAAAGCATGGACAAAGGGCACAAAATTCACATTATGGTTTGAAAGAGAACTGGTATAAGATGTTTTACAGATGATATATCACACCAGATAAACTCTCAAGGATGTATAAAGGCCATATTAACAAATACTACAAGTGTCATAACGATGCTAGTATGTTTTTCCATGTTTGGTGCTCCTGTAAAAAGGCTAAGATGTTTTGAGGATAAATAAATAAGGTAATGTTAGAAATTTTGAAAGTTAAACTGCAATCAAAACCTGAATTTTATTTGATAAACATGATAGGAGATTACTTTGAATGGAAAAATGATATTATATATGGTGTCAGCTGCAAGAATAACATCCATACAGAAGTGGAAAAAGAATGACATTCCCTCAAGAGATTGGTTGGTTAAGATATTGGAATTGGCAGAAATGGACAAATTGACATGTCTATTGAAACAAGGTAGCATTTCAGGCTTTGTAGAAGAGTGGACAGCACTTATAGACTACTTAACTGTTACATATGGAAAAGAATAAACACTAGGATTTTGTAAGTATTAAATTAGAGGTACATCTAGAGATACAAACTGAGTGTACTATTTGTATTATAAAACGAGAAATTGCACTCCATTGAAGATGATGTAGAATATTTTTGAATAAGGTTTAAAAATGCTTAATAGGATAGAATAATATTGATAAGAAAATTTAGTTAGAGACAGAAATAAAAGAAATGAAGAGGGAGTGAAGACCAGATAAATTTAATGTGCACCAAACCTTCATGAGAAGGAAGTTAAAAAATATTTATGTTTGTAATAAATTAATAAGAGATGTAGGGTGAATGTTGTATGTGTGATATACTGGTGTGTGAGTAGTAATTAGTTAGCGTAATTGATGACCTATTTGTGTAATTTGTGAGATGTAATTGGTTTATGTAATTTATATGTCTTATTTTAAATATTAATGAAAATAAAATTTGAAAAATGTTATTAAATGTCTTCAAGGTAACTCTAACTTATGGCAATTCCATCATAGGGCTTTCTTTACTGCCTTCCTAGGAGGCTGAGAGAATGAGACTCACCCAAGGTCACTAAATTATATAGTAGCTACTTGTAAATGTCAAATTTTTGTTGCATACTTTCCCCCAATTACCTAAATGGATTTTATGTCCTATTTTTTGTGCCCACTTGATATTATCTTTCAGTATTTCTTTTCCAGTTCTATGCCAATCAATATTTTATATAATTTGGTTATAATTTGGTTATTTCCAGGTTGTAACAAAGTGTCGAATCATATTTCCCCTGTTTCTGTTACTTCTAATTTTAGGTCTTTTTTTGAATCTGACAATTAGAAGTGAGGAAACCAATGACATGTGATGGCTTCAGCACTTAATTCTTCTCTAAGCTTTATTCTACAGTTGGACCTCCACATTTGCAGGTTTGATATTCGCGGTTTTGGTTATTTCAAATGTTAAACCCCGAACCCCTTCCACCCTGGAATCCAGGGCAGGAGGGGCCAGAGGAAGGGAGCGCTCTATTCCCCAAATCTCTCCCACCCTGGAAATGGTGCCACACAGGGGGAGGGGTTATTCACAGTTTTTCCACATTCGCAGGGGTCTTGTTCTCCTAACCCCTAATGTGGAGGGCCGACTGCACATTGTCTATCTTCACTTTTTAATAGCTCTCTGTCCGTAATCCAGTTGCCTTCCTTTAATTTTTCTCTCTTATGGAATGCTTTGTGAATCAAGATCCACAAAGGAATTCTTGGACATCATCTTTTATGTTTTAACCACATTTTTAATAATGGTGTTATTATGCAGTGGTCTTCAAATTCTTTGTTAATTGAAATCCTCTTATACCACAGATCAGCATCCCGTCCAAATTGTATATTAAGCTCTTACAATTGTAGTAATTTTGTTTTTAAAGTTATCCATTCCCTCATCCAGGCTAAATAACTTATGTGAAAATACGATTTCAAGTCAGGCTGTCCTAGATCTCCTCTTTCTTTCATATCTTGCATGACTTTCCACTTAATTCTTGGCTTTCTCCCCACTTACAAAAATTAGATAATTCCTGACTCCCAATTTTTAAAAGGTAGATCATTCATATCTTGCTGAATCCATGGGAGATTTTGAAACAAAAATAGAATTTTGGGAAGGGCATTCATTTTTATCATAGGTATTCTGCCCAGAAGTTACAGTCCTAGCTTGTTCCATTTCATTAAGTTTTCTTTTATTTGGTTCCATTTTAAAAGCCTACCAAATTTCCAAATTTTTATCTCATTTCTAACACTATTCTTTTTTTGGATTTTCTTTTAATTCCAATTTTTTTAATTTTCTCTTTTAAAAAATTGCTCATTCTCTTTTTTTCCTTTTTTCAATTCAGCCCTTTGCTGATTTTTTTTTTTTAAAAAACCCTCCCATAACTAGTTTGGAAGCTAACTGAACAACCTCTAATGAGCTACCTTTATCCATATTTTCCATAAAGAAGTATTCAAATCTTGTTTAGTTTTGTCTAGAATCTTATCGTCTTGTAATAATATATCCCTAAGCTTCCAATTATATTCAAATTTCCTATTAAACAGTGTCAGCAATACTGGGTTGTGATCTGATGTACCGTAATCTTTGGTAAAATGTCAATTGTCTTAATCCTTTATTCAGTAATTTAGATTTAAAAAATGTCAGTTCTTGACCATGTCTGCTGCCTATCTGAATAATGTGTAAATTCTTTTTCTTTCTCATGTTTTACTGCTGCCACATGCATGCTGCACCACCATTAGCCACAACAAGACTTGAGATCCCAGTTTTTTTGTATCCAGGGGGGTGGGTCCAACTGTATTATCCAGGCCTGACCCTACTTAACCTTTGAAATCAGACAAAATTGTATGTGTATGATGGCAGTTGCCTAAAACTAAGAGAATCCATCTGCAGTTATGAGCACTATAATATAGCTGACCCTGAAGAACCAACCCTGAGGTAGCAATTGCTGAATTTGTTTTAAACTCTCTATGACAGTATGCACTTAAAATATTGTTTTCACCAGAAAGATGATATTCATTTCTACTCCACCTGCCTCAGTATCCCAACTATAACATGAAATGATGTCTTAACCCCCAGAGATGCTGAGAGCAGAAAAGAGAGAAGGTGACAAAATTATTTTGCACAATGGGTATGCTGATAAGAATTGTGCAGATCAACAGATCTGGGGGGATATTAGGAAGGATGACTTAGAAAGGGGCTAGAAATCTGCTTTGGCAAGGCAAAGATTTTGCAAATACACACACAACATCCTTCAGACATCTAGCATCAATCACTACCTGCACATGCTGATCTCTGGAAAGCAAGAAACTGCCCCAAGGCCAATTCTTCAACAGGGTGTCCCCAGATATACTGAACCGTAACTCCAGTTGGCTAGGGATGGTGGGGTTGCACTCCATTTGCAGGGCATCAGACTGGGGAGGTTGAAGCAAAGCAAAATCTGGAAACTAGAATACAGCTGTTTTCTTCTTCATTGTGGATGTTTATGGGAAACCAATGATGGGTGTAATTATTTGTGGGACAACAGGTAGGGCAGAATCTTCTGTATGCTCATTGGTAAGGTGGCAATTAACAGAAGACAGAAACAGGGAACATCACATATCTTAACCAAGTTTTATCCAGCACTTCAAAAGTCAGGGCAGCCTGCCAAACTTATCCAAAAGAGCTTGCCAAAAACAACCATAAGCACACACTGACAACAAGGATTGAGTGGAATGCAGGAGACTGCCTCATAACCAGGTCACATCAATTGTTCATCAAGCTCAGGGCCATCTACTCTTACAGCAGCTCTCATAGAATCACAGAGTTGGAAGAAACCACAAGGGCCATCCAGTCCAACCCCCTACCATGCAGGAACTTTCAATTAAAGCATACCCAACAGATGGCTATCAAGCCTCTGTTTAAAGACCTCCAAAGGAGACTCCACCACTCTCCGAGGGAGTGTGTCCACTGTCAAACAGCCCTTACTGTCAGGAAGTTCCTCCTAATGTTGAGGTGGAATCTCTTTTCCTGGAGCTTGTATTCATTGATCCGGGTCCTGGTCTCCGGAGCAGCAGAAAACAAGCCTGCTTCCTCCTCAATATGACACCCCTTCAAATACTTAAACAGTGCTATCATATCACCTCTTAACTGTCTCTTCTCCAGGCTAAACATACCCAGTTCCCTAAGTCTGGGACTGGAAACTGCAAAGAGTCTCTCTCATCACCTACTATCTTGAGCTGGGAAGATAAATGTAACATTCCTAGAAATTTTGAAGTTATGAAAATACAAAACAGCATTTTTTACCATGGGGAGCACCCTTTTTACAGATTGAAAGTGGTTTTGTTACTTTGGGAACATTATATATAAAATTTGGCTAGGCACGAAACTGTGAGGTCTGATATATTAAGAGTACAGTTTAACCAATGCATAATTGCAAATTGAACTTATTTTTTTCAAAAAAATATATATATTTTTCTTACAAACTGAGCTACAAGGCCCTGCGCTGTAAGAAGCACCTAAACTATAATGACTCATTTTTTGCAAAAAGCAAAAAATCTCTCTATATCACTATATATTAGTAAAACAAAGCAAATTATTTTGTCACCACTAGTTCACCTATAGTGTCAAGGAGATATAAGGCATTCATTCCAACAAAAAGATCCGAGAAAAAGGAAAACCAATACCATGATCTGATAGTATACACAAGTTTTACATAAGTCTTTCTCTTACATAGTTTTAAAAATGATTTTGTAGCAGTAAATACATTAAGAGCTAGTTTTAAACATTTTGTTCATTCTTCTAAAAGAAAGCAGTCTGCACATTTTCCTGATTTTTTTCATTTTTCTTCTTGGGTCTCACATCTCTACCTGTGAACCAGAGATGCCACACGTAAGGCCGTCTGCCTGCAAACACATATCCTCCCTTTGGCTCTTGGCCAACTAGGTGCCATACAATCTCCCCACCATTATTTCCAATTACAGCCATTGACCATACTAGCTGGTGGTGTTGGGAGTTATAGTCCCGCATGCCACTAGGGTGGCAGTTGCTGAGGGGCTTACATGTATCTGCAATAATCTCAAATACGTAACTCACAGATGGGTAACTTGTTCTCACCCTGCAGATATTGTAAATACTGCATAAATGACCTACCATTACTTATTTAACCTCATGGGAGCTGAACTCAACCATGATATTAAACCACAGTGGCCTGCAGTCCTGGCTTGGAAGGTGAGCACAAGTACTCTTCCACTTTGGTTTCAACAGTCAACAATGGTTTGATCCAACCAAAAATTATCTAGGGTCCAAAACACACTGCAGAAATAATTTAGTGTGAGACCGCTTTAACTGCTAAGAAATCATGGGAACTGTAGTTTATTGTGGCACTAGAGCTTGCTGACAAAGAAACCTAAATGCCTCACAAATCTACAGCATTGAGCCAGGGAAGTTAAAGCCATCTTAAACTTGGATTATTTCTGCAGTGTGTTTTAGACCTTTATTTCAATATCTAAGAAGAGCCCTGAAACTGGATCAAGCCTACTAGGACTGAAAAGATGCCTACAAAAAGGCCCTATGCAGAACTCAAGAATTACTGCAGGAGACCCCACTTCTGCTCTAAGATAGGCTCTGGCTTGTGTCTCATTGAACTCACGACATTTCTCAACATTACCCGTCATCTCATGACCACCTGCTTATTAGACCCCAGAGAGCTGTTTGCATTATTTATTTTATTTAACAACTATTTACAAATTTACTCAGTTGTAAATATCTGGAGATACCATGGCCATTTATAGAAGTGCTCGGTCAGCATCTTGAATGGAATATTGGTAATGTGTTATATTCTTGATATATTCAGTACAATTAAGTAGTCCGTAAGTTTACTTTTAAAAAGGAATGCCATCATAACTAAAAGTCAACATGGGTGTTTCAAAAACAAGTCATGCCAAACTAATCTTTTTTCTGAAAGAATTACCAGCTTAGTAGATGAAGAGAAAGCTGTGGAAGTAAGGTATTGATTTCAGTAAGGCCACTGGCAGGGTCCCCATGATTTCCCTGCAAACAAGCTAAAGTGGGCTAGACAATGCAACTGTTAGGTAGCTCTGTAGTTGATTGACAAACCAAACTCAAGAGGTGCTCACCAATTACTCCTTTTCATCCTGGAAAAAATACTACTGGGGTACCAAAGGCTTCTGTCCATGGCTCACTGCTATACAACATCTTAATCAATGACTTGGATGTTGGAATAGAGGATATGTTTATCAAATTTGCAGATAACACTAAATTAGGAATAGTTAATATCTCAGAGGCTGGGATCAGAATTCAAAATGACCTTAACAATTAGAGAGTAGGGCCAAAACTAAAAAAAAAAATGAATTTCAACAGGGAGAAATGTATAGCAATAGCAAGTACATTTCTATACCACTTATCAGTGCACTTAAGCACTCCCTAAGTGGTTTACAATGTATACGCCAATTGCCCCCAACAAACCGGGTATTCATTTTAGCTATCTACAGAAAGATGCAAGGCTGAGTGGACCCTGGAGCCCTGCCTAGGATCGAACTCACAACCTTGTGGCTGTGAATGGCTACAATATGGTCATTTAACCACTGCACCACCAGGGATCCTTATTACACTTAGGCAGGAAGAAAGTTAGATATAGGATGGAGGACACCTGGCTTGACAACAGTGACCAAAGATGAACGAGTAGAGTGTGATGCAGCAGCTAAAATAGTCAATACCTAGACTGCATCAATAGGAGTGTAGTGTCTAGATCAGGGGTAGGCAACCCCTGGTCTAGATTGAGGGAAGTAATAGTACCATTCTCTTCTGCTTTAGAGCCAGCGTGGCATAGTGGTATGACTGTTGGACTATGACTTGAGACCAGGGTTCAATTCCCAGCTCAGCCATGAATGAAACCTTAGGCAAGTCACATACTCTCAGCCTCAGAGGAAGGCAATGGAAGAGCCCATGACCTTAGGGTTGACATAAGCTGGAAACAAATTAAAAGACATGCAACAAAACAACAATTCTGTTTTGGTCAGACTTCATCTCAAATATTGTATCCTATCTCGTCACCTCAATTCAAGGAGGATACTGACAGGCTGGAGCTTGTACAGAGGTTGTAGTGGTTGTGTTCCTTCAAGTTGCTTCTGACTTAAGGCTATCATGAGATTTTCTTGGCAAGATTTACTCAGAGGTTTGCCACTGCCTTCCCCTAAGGCTGAGAGCATGTCCAGAGGAGGCTGAACAAAATGGTGAAAGGTCTAGAAACCATGCCCTATGAGGAGCAGCATAGGGAACTGGGTATGTTTAGCTTGGAGAAGAGAAAATTAAGGGGTGGCATGACAGCCATGTCTAGATATTTGAAGGGATGTAATATTGAGCAACCTTGTTTCCTGCTGCTCCAGTCACTAGGGCAAGAAGCAAAATGGATTTGTACTACAGGAAGAGATTTCACCTAAACATTAAAAAGAACTTCTTGCCAGCAAAATATGCTGCCTTGGGATGTGGTGGAGTTTCCTTCTTTGGAGGTTTATAAACAGAGGCTGGATGGAGTGCTTTGTGTTCCTGCATGGCAGGGAGTTAGACCAGATGGCCCTTGGAGTCTCTTCCAACTCTATGATTATAAGCCATCTTTCTTCAATGGGGTCTTGTATGTATCTTTTTTTGTTACCCTCATGTTGTATGTTAGCTTTTCCATTAACCATGTGTCCCAGATCCTGTTCCACCATCTTCTGATGGAGAAATTGCCCTTCTTCCAATTAGAAACAATTTCCAGTCTTACATCTGTAAGGAAAAAGCTAAGTCTATATGGTTCAGATGTTTATATTATGGATCATATATTGAGAACAGTTATAGAATTGACAGAGGCTGGATGGCCACGTGTCGGGGTGCTTTTATTGTGAGTTTCTGCACAGCAGGGGTTAGACTGGATGGCCCTTGTTGTCTCTTCCAATTCTATGATTCTATGATACGTTTAATGTTTCATTTAAAGAACATATCCTCAGGTGGTACTGTACACCTGTTCAGTTGATGTATATTACCAAAACCACATCCTCCACATCCATTTGGAGTCAGAGGTGTTCTTGGAGCAGCTGCAGCTTCTCCAACAATTAGAGGATGCGGTTTTGGTAATATGCACCAACCGAACAGGTGTAAGGTACCACCTGTGAATCAATCTGAGTATACATTCTTTAAATTTGGTAGAGAAAGATTTGTATGGAGATGATGTCCAAACTTTCAACCAATTAATATTCAAGGTCAGCTTCCCATCCTGGTTTATTATTCCAGGGGTGGGGAACCTATGGCCCTGCAGGTTCTGATGAACTACAATTCCCATCATACTCCAGCCGAGCTGCAGGAAATTTTAGCCAGGCTCACGAGGGCTTGGTTGTAGCTCCTCCCCTTAAGGGGAGAATGAAGGGAGCAACCCTCATAAGCCTGGCTAGAACATTCTTCAGCTTGGCTGGTGGTGAGGCATGATGGGAATGGTAGTTCATGAGAACCTGCAGGGCCGTTGATCCCCACCCCACTGGCATTAAATTAGACCTTTACTAATGTTATGACAACCCCTGCAGACAGATCTTTTGCAATAAATGTATTTTCAAAAGAAGTTAAAGTAACTTCTAGAAGGTCTCGAAGCCCCTACAGCTGGAGGACCTAAGGTTGCTAGTGTACACACTGGTAACCTCAAGGTTGGAATTCTGCAATGTGCTGTACATAGGGCTACCTCTGTACCAAGTTCAGAAACTTCAGTTAGTTCAAAACACGGCAGCCAGATTGATTACTGGAACATCCAAAAATGATCACATTACACCAATATTAAATCACTGGCTTCCAGTTAGCTTCCAGGCAACATACAAAGTGTTGGTTATTACCTTTAAAGCTCCGTATGCTTTGGGTTCAGGTTACCTACAGGATCGCCTCCTCCTATATAATCCACTCTGTACACTCAGGTCCTCTGGCAAACATTTACTCCAGTCAACTAGGACTGGAGACCTGAGTTTGATTCCCCACTCTGCCATGAAACCCATTGGGTGAACTTGGACAAGTCCCACACTCTCAGCCTAAGGCAGGGGTAGGCAACCTTTCCCTTTTAAGGGCCGAGGGACTTCAGCTCCCAGAAGCCTCAGCCATGTTGGCCAATAGTCCCATGTTGGCCAATAGCTCCTGGGATTCTGGGAGCTGAAGTCCCTTGGCCCTTAAAGGGGACAGGTTGCCTACCCCTGGCCTAAGGGGAAGGCAATGGCAAACCTCCTCTAAGCGAATCTCGCCAAGAAAACCTCATGATCACCATAAGTCAGGAAAAATTTGAAGGCATACAACATACTCATATAACCTCCAAGTTAAGGAACTTGGTTCTTCTTTAGATAAATCTTCAAGGGTACTTTCTGTCTCTTTCTCTCTCTCTCTCTCTCATTGTGCAGAATTATTTGTTAAAGAAGCCATGCCCAAGCAACACATCAACTCTGGCTGAGTCTGCATTGCAGAAATTTATTGAAGCAGTTTGAGACGGCCATGGAATTCTGGGATTTGCAGTTTTGTGAGATATTTAGTCTTTTCTGTCAGAGAGCTTTGGTACCACAAAGCAAACTGCAGATCCTAGGAGTCCATAGGATAGAGCCATGGCAGTTAAAGCAGTCAAACTGTATTATTTCTGCAGTACAGATTCAGGCTGCATCCATACTGTAGAACTGATGCAGTTTGACATCACTTTAACTGCCATGGCTCCGTATTATGAGAGCTCTTCGATTTATAGTTCAATGAGCTACTTAGCCTTCTCTTTTCCAGGACATGCCCTCCATGTCAACCCTCTGTCCAGGAGGAATTACAAAATGTCCTCCATTTTGAGTATGGCTAAGAAACATGGATTTACATTTA
Source organism: Phrynosoma blainvillii (assembly GCA_026167975.1). NCBI lineage: Eukaryota > Metazoa > Chordata > Lepidosauria > Squamata > Phrynosomatidae > Phrynosoma > Phrynosoma blainvillii. The sequence continues at coordinate 15,504,811 of JANUYF010000011.1, read as the reverse complement.
TATTAGTGCTTTTAGCTTTCTCTACATTTTTTTCTTGTATGTCCCACATTTTTTGTAGTGACTTGTCCTCCTTTGCATTGATGATATTTGGTCACCCTGTCTGAGTATCAGAGTATGACTCTGGAGGCCAGGGTTCTAATTCTGGCTCAGCCATGGAATTCCCCTGGGTGACTTTGGGCAAGTCACACTCTCTCAGCCTCAGGAGAAGGCAATGGCAAACTCCCCTCTGAAGAAATGTTGCTAAGCAAACACCATGATCGGGCCGCCATAAGTTGGAAATGACTCAAAGGCATACAACAACAACAACAATCTTAGAAGTGGCTTCCTTCTTCTCCCTCTGTTCTCCTCCTCCTCCTCCTCTGGCTTGGCTTCCTTCTTCTCCTCCCCCCCCCCCCAGTTCTCATCCTCCTCTTGCCTGGATTCCTTCATTTTCTCCCTTCTCATCCTCCTCTTGCCTGGATTCTTTCGTTTTCTCCCCTCTTTCTCATCCTCCTCTTCCTTCTCTTGCCTGGATTCCTTCGTTTTCTCCCTTCTCATCCTCCTCTTGCCTGGATTCTTTCCTTTTCTCCCCTCTTTCACATCCTCCTCTTCCTTCTCTTGCCTGGATTCCTTCGTTTTCTCCCCTCTTTCTCATCCTCCTCCTTCTCCTGCCTGGATTCCTTCTCTTTCTCCCCCCATTCTCATCCTCCTCCTCCTCCTCCACCCGGTGTATAAGACGACCCCCGACTTTGAGACCCTTTTCCAGGGTTAAAAATCGTCTTATATGCCGGAAAATACGGTAATTTGGTGTCATCTGCAAATTTGAGAAGCATGCCCCCAATCTTTCAGCCAAGTAATTGATAAATTACTTGGGCCCAGGACAGAAGCCTGTAGTACCCCACTGGTCACTTCTCTCTGGTCAGTCAGTCAACCAATTACTAATCCACCTAACAGTTGTATTGTCTAGCCTACATTTTACTATCTTGTTTGCAAAGATATCATGGGGGACCTTGTCAAAAGCCTTACTGAAATCAAGATATGCTATGTCTACTGCATTCCCTTCATCTACCAAGCTGGTAAATTTATCGTAAAAAGAGATTAGATTAGTCTAGCATAACTTGTTTTTGAGAAACCCATTTTGACTTTTTGTGATTATGGCATTCCTTTCTAAATGTTCACAGACTCTCGTTTAATGAACTGGTAATGAACTGGTAAGCATCTTTCCTGGTATTGATGTCATACTAACTGGATGATAGTTGTTGGGATCCTCTTTTTTCCCTTTTTGAAGATGGGGACAATGTTTGCCCTCCTCCAGTCTGCTGGAACTTCTCCTGTTCTCCAGGAGTTCTCAAAGATTATTGCCGTGGCTCTGAGATTACATTTGCCAGTTCTTTTAATATCCTTGGATGTAGTTCATCTGGTCCTGGAGACTTAAATTCATTTAGATTAACTAGGTATTCCTGTACCTCCTCTTTACTTATACTGTGCTGCATTTTCCCTATTGTGTCCTCTGCTTCATTTTCCTCAGGTTGAGCACCCTTTTCCTTTTGTGAGAAGACTGAGGCAAAGAAGGTATTGACTCTAGGGCTGTTTAACCTGGCACCTCAATATGGTTGACTTCCTCTTCTCTGATCTATTTCTCTCCCAAAGCAACTGATCCTAAACAAACTTCTGACTCCCCTTTTGCTTTATTTGCAACAAAACAAACTAGTAAAGTAGAATAGCCTGGCTAGCTAGGGATCATTTGTCAGCCTTGCTATCTAGGGATCACCTGTCCTATCATGATCTGGCCCAGATACCAAGATTTTTCAGGTAAAGCATTCCTGGAGATGCCATCAGCTTCAGAGCTTGATGGGCAGATGAGAGTGGGAGTTCTCATGTGCTGTTCCCAGATTGTAAAGACCTTCCCCTTGGAAGTATGATTGACTCTTACTCTCATTGCCTCCAGGAAGGATATATTACCCTATTCTGATTCTGATGTTGATTGTTAATGGTTTTATTGTTTAATTTGCTTTAGTGATGTTTGTTAGTTGCCCTAAGCACTATTTGTCATTTTTTTTTTATTGGAGAAGCAGGATAAACATATAACACATAGAATCAATTATCTTGTGCAACCACAGGCAGTAACAGTACTCATAATTCTCTTGAAATTTCCTCTAAACCTTGTCCTGCTGAATCAGGCAAATAATCTACCACATTCAGCATCCTCTTTCTAACACAGACATGCCTCCAAGAAAGCCATGATAGGAAAGATGAAGATACCAGTCACTGTAGTTTGTCTCTAATAATGGTCCTAAACATATCGCAGAAATAATCCAGTTTGAGACAGCCTTAATTGTCCTGGCTCAATGCTAGTGAATTCTGGGAACTGTAGTTTTGTGAGACATTTAGCCTTCTCTGTCAGAGAGCTCTAGTACCGCAATAAACTATAATTCCCAGGAGTCCTTAGCACTGAGCCATGGCAGTTAAAGCAGTCTCAAACTGGATTATTTCTACAGTGTGTTTTGGACCAATATCTGATATTTAAAGCTATACTGACTCTAAACAAGGGTGCTCCCTTGGGAAAGCACAGTTCAGTCCCATTCTCCAAAATACTATCACATCCTTTTAAAAAATCCTTTTAAATGTGTGGCCTACTTTACAATTCTTCCCATTTCTGACCAGCAGACCAGAAACTATGCCTACATCCTTTTAGCATATCTATCCCCAACTCACTGCTCACAATTCACCTCTTACTCTCTTAATAAAGCAGTGCAAAGAATCCAGCTACCCAAGAAAGATGCACAATCCTGGTTTTCCGATGGCCACAATGGGCATTCGTTGGGAAGAGTAAGTGCCTGGAGCCATCCTTAGCTACATCATCTCCACTTGCATTAGCCTTTCTCTGCAGCACAACAGGTGGAAACCTAGTGGAGTATGCAACATCCCTGGGGCATCTTCTAAGACACAGAGTGCAGTCTCACATACAAAGGACCTGCCATATAGTGTACAGTAGCTCCTTGGTATCCGCTGGGGTTTGGTTCCAGGACCTTCCATGGATACCTAAATACATGGATGCTCAAGTCACATTATATACAATGGCATAGCAAAATCGTGCCTCTTATATAAAATGGCAAAATCAAGGTTTGCTTTTTTGGAATCTATACAATTTAAAAATATTTTCAAAGCCTGGATGCTTGAATCTGTGGATAAAAAAATCTGTGGCTACAGAGCGCCAATGTACTTCTTTGTGATTTGAAAGTAAAACCAGCAAAACACACCCACCAACAGCTTTTTGTGGCAGGAGGGAAGAGAAGGAGAAGATGGGGAGATTGGCAACCTCTCCCTCATGAAAGTGTACTCTGTACTGATGCTCTGTTACTAGGAAACCTTAATAAACCTCAAGTAAGCCCTGGTATCTACCCAGCCATATACTGCGTGTATAACTATTGTTATAGACTAATCTACATTACCTTAACTCCCTCTCCCCAAACACAAGAAGAAGCCTCTAGAGCAGTGGTTCTCAACCTTTACTCCTACAGATGTTTTGGACATCAGCTCCAGAATCATCACTGATCATGCTGGTGGAGGCTTTTGGAAGTACAAAACAGCTGAAGGATCAAAAGCTGAGAAGCCCTACTCTAGAGATGAACTGTACCATAACACTGACTAGGAAGAAAAGGCCTGCATAATCTTTGCACCAGGGCACTTGCCAGGAAATTCAGAATATGAAGTATTTTTTACATCACCATCTTAAAAACAAATATTAATGACATGGTGGACCCACTGTCATTCCTTCTGCACCAGTTAAAGAAATGTAAATTTGACAGAGGGATGGTGCAAAACACATTGACTATTAGAAAATGAAATGGAGAAGGGAGAATTAGGAGTTGATAGCGTGTGGGGTTAAATGTTGGAATCTAGCATTTGGAAGATCCAGGTTCTAACCCTGAACCATGAAACTCAATAGGTGGCCTCAGACCTGTTATTCTATCACAGCCTAACCCAGGGGTAGACAACCTTTCCCCTTTAAGGGCCGAGGGACTTCAGCTCCCAGAAGCCTCAGCCATGTTGGCCAATAGTCCCTTGTTGGCCAATAGCTCCTGGGATTCTGGGAGATGAAGTCCCTTGGCCCTTAAAGGGGAAAGGTTGCCTACCCCTGGCCTAACCTATCTCACAGGGTTGTTGCAAGGGTGAAGTGGGAAGGAAGGGACCCATGCATGCTGTGTTGAGCTCACTGAAGGAGAAAAGGGATATATATGAAAGTGCATAACACATGGTACATAATCAAACAATATTTGTCTGTGTAATAACAGACATGCTACTAGGATGTAGCAGTGTCTGGTTTATGATCAGAAATGGAGAATTGTCAGGGCCTCAAATTTTAAACAATTTTTGTCTAATAAGCAGCATCTCAACTAGCATGCACCCCGAGCGAGCTGTGAAGACAGAGCATCCTCAAGTCAGATCCAGTTGAGAACATGACTCTGTACCTTGGGAGAAAGAAAGCAGAGTTTACTGGTGTTTATATGCAGCTTTAGAGCCACAGCTTCTAATTTTACCTGTGGCTTTGATCGTTAAAAGAATTGGCTTGGAAACAGGGTGTGAAATCTTGATTCCAGCAGAAATCAATGGAAACTGCGGAGCTTGCTTGACATTGAAGAACTAATGTTGCTTTCAGCAAAAAGTGAGCCGTCCCAAAATCCTTCCAACAGCCACACTACCTGCTAGAAGCACCTGCCAAATGACTTGAGCACCCATAAATTTGGGACAAAAATCTTGAAAACAAAGGAACACCTCAACACCTCTCAGCACCTTCTATGACCCTCTCAAGCATGGCCCTTGAAAGAATTTAACAAGCAATACAGAATGCTGCAGAATCACTATGCACTACAAGACTCAAAATCCTGATTTTGCATCATGCCAAAAGAAAGCCCTTGAGAGTGGAATTCTGAGTGCGACAATCAAGGGAGCATCTTGGAGGCACAGAAGCACAGAGCCAACTTCCCAGACATTCCAGGAATTATCATGAAACCATGCAACACTGGTCTGGGGGAAATGGGATCCAAAGCTTCAACAAAGCATGTACCAGAATCTATCAACCTCTTCAAGAAACTTGCCCAGATACAGACAGCTATCTTCTTTTTCAACAAGTGTAAGCAATGGGATGTTGTTCTTGGGAACCTACGTGTGGGGAGCCCTTTGCAAAACTACTTATCACACAGAGCTCATGGGTTCTACTCAGGCTGACTGGTTCTGCAGTAGCCAAGATGCCTTTTCAGTTTTCTTCAGTTAAACTCCTGCACTCTGGCTTCCACTACACCAGGGGTAGGCAACCTAAGGCCCGGATGTGGCCCCCCAAGGCCTTTGGACCAGCCCCAGGCCGGTCCTGCCGCCGCCGCCGCCATGATGATATTGATTATTGTTGTTATTACTTGTTCTTGGGGTTTTCTTGGCAAAATCTCCACAGGGGTTTTGCCATAGCTTTTCTGGGGCTGAGAGAGTGTGCATGCATATTTTTTATATATATTTTTTTAAATATGAAGAAAAATATAAATATGGAAAGCTGGGGAAAAGCCTGGACCCAAACCCACAAATTTACAGAATGTCAAGACTTTAAAGAAAATTTCTTGAAAATGATGAACAGGTGGTATCTCACACCAGTTAAAATAAACGCAATATATAAATCAGGTAGAAGAGAATGCTGGAAATGTGAGACCAAGAAAGGGACTTTTTACCATATGTGGTGGCGGTGTCCAAAAGCTAAAAGGTATTGGAAAAAGATAAGAAGATCGATTAATGAAGCATTAGGTATACAAATTCCGAATTGCCCGAAAATCTTTTTATTAAATATATTAAATGAATTAGATAAAAAGTTGGAGAAAAAATATGGACATATTCTCCTCTATATGATTTCAATTGCAAGGATAACCTATGCAAGATATTGGAAAAATACAGAAATTCCTAAGATAGGAGAGTGGTTCGTGAAATTGAAGGAAGCAATGAGAATGGACATACTTACAGCACTGAGACAAGATAAAGCAGTAGATAAAGTGAAGAAACAATGGGAACCAATAGAGGAATATATAGAAAAGAGACTGAACAAGAATAAGGGGGGGAAAACAACAACAACAACAAAGGGAATAAGTTAAAAGGTTAAGGATAGAACAAGTAAAAGTACAAGAATATGTAAATTTATTAGAGGCATAAGCAGTGGTAAATATATAAAGAATTTGAGAACAAAAAGCAGTAGTACCAAAAGGGTTGTATAGTATTAAGAGAAACAATATGCTAATGTAAGAATTTAATATAGGAATATATATGGAAAAATTATTTCTAGAGGAATATATGGAAAAATAACAAAATAATACTAAAATTGTGTATAGTAAAAATAGAGAAGATGAAATAAGACAGCAAGATATAGCTAGTCTCAGAAGATAAACAGCGAAGAGAGATAATGTAAGAAATATAAAGAATCAAGTAAAGTTAGCCCAAACTGGGAAGAAAAGATATTCAAGAAACAGTAATCAATAATAATTTTCCTGACTTTTTTTGTAGTATGTAAGCACACAAGAATGGATGTTTGTTTTAACTATCTAGTGATAGTTTTGTCTGTGTAGTTGTTATATTTGTTATATTTGTTTGTATTTGTTTGTGTTGTTTGTATGGCTGTATGTTTGTAATGAGTTTTAAATTCAATAAAAATTAAAAAATATATTTGTTTGTTTATTTATTTATTTATTGTCTGAGGGACAGCAACCTGGCCCCCGGCTCAAAAAGGTTGCCTACCCCTGCACTACACCATAAGCATCTGAAGAAGTTAGACAAAGGGCCTTTGCAGACTGCCAGAAATAGTCCAAATTGAGTCCACTTTAACTGCCCTGACTCAGTGCTAGGGAATCATGGGAACTGTAGTTTATTGTGGCACCAGAGTTCTCTGACAGAGAAGGCTCAATGTCTCAGAAAAAAAATACAATTCCCATGATTCCCTAGCACTGAGCCAGGGCAGTTAAAGTGGACTCAATCTGGACTATTTCTAGCAATCTGCAAAGGCCCCAAGTCTACAAAAGCTAATCCTACAAACATCTTTTTTTTTTCTTTTCTGTTAGTCTCAAATATCACAATGTGGGTGCTATCTGTGTACTTCTTTGTGTACAAAATCTCTCCATATATTAAAGCACGTACCAAAAGGAGGCGGGAGACGGCTATCTATGCAAAAATAAAAATGGAGTGTTCTGCTAAAAACAGATTCAAAATTCTAATTCAGGCCACAGAGAAAACAGCCAAACAACACGCTGTTGCCATTGCACACAAACACACACAAACACACACACACACACACACCACCCTAGGCAGCAGAGGGCCACAACAATGTGCCTCCGCATCTACTGAATGCCTGCCATTAATGCCTCTGAAGAGGACTGCCTCGGAGCCACTAAGGGCCAGCGTTGAATTTTTAACTCCCCTCCAAAGGAAAAAAACAAACAAACCCTACAACAAACAAAACTAGGACCCAAAGACTGGCCTCAGCCTCCACCAGAATTATCTCAATCGTGACACTGGGGGGGGGGGGGGGGGAGGAGAGGGGGGACTAGGACGGACATTTTTAAAAATGACTGATTTTCCCAAACTCGGAGCAATAATAATGACGACGACGACGACGACGGACACCATTTTCAGCTCCTTGCAGAGGCCGCTTTTCTGTGGAGAACCAGGTGTGAGGCGCAGAGGCCTCTCGGAGGAGAGCAGCGGCCAAAACAATGGGAGCCCGAGGAGGGCCTTGTCAGCCGAAAGCCAGCCCCGGACAAAATGGCAACACGGGAGGGAGGGAGGGAGGGAGCGCAGGCCCCTTTGGCGAGAGCGAGGCCGCCTCCTCCTCCTCCTCCTCGGCCCAAGAGGGGCTCCGCAAAACTAGGCCTCGCCCCCCCCACAACGCCCTCCTTGCCTTCGGGGGGAGCCCCCCGCCCCTCAGGGCCCCTTTGGGAGGGTTTGGTGCAAGGCCTCCACAGGCCCAGAGACCGAGGGAGAACCGGCGCCCACCGGGGGCCCTGAGACACCTTCCCACCCCCAACACACACACTCTAGTCTAGATAAACACAGGCGTCTTGCCCGCGAAGGAGGCGGACGCAGTTTCGGGGAAGGAATGTGTTTGTGCTTCAGGCAGGCTGGGGAGGGAGGTTCGGCGGGGGGGGGCGGGCGGCCTTCGCCGAGAAAGAGGCCCATGGCAGCGGCGGGGGAGAGAGAGAGGGGCGGCAGCGACGGCCATTTGCTTCCTCTCGCCGCCGTTGTTGACGCTGCCGCCGCCAAGGCTCCCCTCCAGCCCTCCTCAGTCTCCATTTTAAAACCGCCCGGCCTCCCTGCGGCCCCCCATAAAGGCCCCCCTCCGGCCTCTCCGGCCCCCAACGCACCTGTGATAGTTGTGTGGAGCCGGGGGAGCCTGGGTGGTCGGGCGACGGGGGGCACCGAGGCCGGGCGGGGCAGGATGGCGGCGGATTGAGAGGCGTCGGAGGAAGATGCTCGGACTCTGGGCGGCTTCTCAGCGTCTGTTGGGCTCCTCCTCTCTCCCTCCCTCCGCCTCCATCGAGAGGCCTGTCAATCCCCGGGCTGGAGTGAACGGCTCAGCCCGCCGCGGAAGACAGAACAGCGGCACCTGCCGGGCCCTCCGGGTAAAGCAAGGAAAAGGCTGCTTTTGCACAGGAGGAGGAGGAGAAAGCAAAGCAAAAGCGGCTTCACAAGAACAGTGGGCCACAAACGGAGCCCTTTAAGGGATTTTGGACTTCAGCTCCCAGAATGCCAGGCTATTGGCGGACATGGCTGAGGCTTCTGGGAGCTGAAGTCCAAAAGCTCTTAAAGGGCACAGTTTGGGGACCAAAAGGTAAGGAGAAGCTGGAGCCCTTCAAAGAAGAGAGCAAGGGAAGGGCAGAGGAGAGGAAGGAAGGAAGCTCAGAGCGAGAGAGACAAAGAAAGAAGGCAAAAAGATTTTGCAAAGAGGAAACAGAAAGCGGTGAAAGGGGAGAGGGAGAGGGAAGCAAGCAATGAAATGTTGATCAAGGGAAGGTAAAGAACTCTAAATAACAAAAATGAGAGGAGGGGAGAGGCAGAAAGAGAGGGTAGGGTCCAGCCCAAACTGAACACTTTTCAGAAAAGCAGCAGCCACAGGATCAGCATGGGAGCAAGTTCTCCATATCCTACACACAAGGAGACCAGCTTCTGACTAAGGGCCTTTACAGACTGCCAGAAATAATCCAGTTGGAGACCACTTTAACTGCCTTGGCTCAGTGCTAGGGAATCATGGGAACTGTAGTTTATTGTGGCACCAGAGCTCTCTGACAGAGAAGGCTCAATGTCTCAGAAAAAACTACAATTCCCATGAATTGAGCCAAAACAGTTAAAGCGGCCCCACACTGGATTATTTCTGGCATCTGTTCAGGCCCTAAGCCTCCACCAGAGTGGACCTTCAGCACCCAGTTAACTCCAATGAGAAAGGAGTGGCACGCTTAAACGTTCCCCTCACAACACTCCACAGTACAGTGGGGCATATTAAAGCCGGCTACCCCTGCAGCAGGGGAAGGAGGATAGCACAGGAATACCTTGTCGTTGTCAACCGCCTTCAAATCAACCTCTGCTCATGGCACCCCTGTGAATGCTCTGCTTAGGTCCTGTAGTTTCAGGTCCCTCACCTCCCTGAGTGGGTCTATTCATCTAGCATGCAGTCTTGAGGAATACTTGGCTGCTGTAAATTAATTCAAGTCTCCAGAGCCAGATGAACTTCATCCAAGTGTAGAAAACATTCAGGGGTAGGTGTGTTGGCCATTTAGCAAAATCATAGAATCATAGAGTTAGAAGAGACCACAAGGGCCATCCAGTCCAACCCCCTGCCATGCAGGAACTCACAATCAAAGCATGCCTGACAGATGGCCATCCAGCCTCTGTTTAAAGACCTCTAAGGAAGGAGACTCCATTACTCTCCAAGAGAGTGTGTTCCACCATCGAACAGCCCTTACTGTCAGGAAGTGCCTCCTAATGTTGAGGTGGAATCTCTTTTCCTGGAGCTTGCATCTGTTGTTCCAGGTCCTATTCTCTGAAGCAGCAGAAAACAAGCTAGCTCCCTCCTCAATATGACATCCCTTCAAATATTTAAAGAGGGCTATCTTATCACCTCTTAACCGTCTCTTCTCCAGGCTACAGATACCCAGTTCCCTAAGTCGTTCCTTACGGGGTATGGTTTCCAGACCTTCACCATTTTAGTCACCCTCCTCTGGACACGCTCCAGTTTTTCAACATCCTTTTTGAATTGTGGTGCCCAGAACTTTACACAGTATTCCAGGTGGAGCCTGACCAAAGCAGAATACAGTGGCACTATAACTTCACTTGATCTAGATACTGTACTTCTATTGATGCAGCCTAAAATTGCATTGACTGATACATCACATCAGAGATACTTTTATTGGCTAACCAAAATGCACAATATACTTGTTGCAAACTTTCAAAGCTCCGTGGGCTTCTTCATCAGGCAAGATGTTACAAACCAAACAGGGAAAAAAAACAATTGGAGATGTTAGTCAGATGCCTACATGTTGTTTCAGTCTTTAGTTAAGATTGTACATTTGTCCCTCCATTTTGTGGACTTGAAGTCCACGACCCTTGGTTATCCGCGAGGGACAAACGGAGGGGCACAAAATAAATGAAGAGGAGCCATTGCTGAGCACCCCTTGAGTTTGGCCAGTCAACCAATTGCAAATCCACCTAACAGTTGCATTGTCTAGCCCCCATTTCTTAGCTTGTTTGCAAAAATATCGTAGGGGAGCTTGTCAAAGGCCTTACTGAAGTCAAGGTATGCTACAGCCACAGCATCTCCTTCATCTACCAAGCTGGTAATTTTATCAAAAAAAGAGATCAGATTAGTCTGGCATGATTTGTTTTTGAGAAACCCATGTTGACTTTTTGTGATTATGGCACTCCCTTCTAAATGTTCACAGATTCTCTGCTTACCGTAATTATCTGCTAGAATACTTTCCTGGTACTGATGTCAGACTAACTGGGCAGTAATTGTTGGGATCCTCTTTTTTCCCTTTTTCTATTTTTATTTTTTATAAACTTTATATTGAATTAAAAATACATCTTAAAACATTTATCAAATCAACATTGTTTGACAAATTGTACAAATTGTACAAATTACTGCAATACTTCTCTTACATTTAAATTCTTCATATACAACATCATTTATCACTCATAACAATTTACCACTCTTATAACAGTTAAGCCCCATTAAAGTTAACCCCCATCAATCAATTTAACCTTATAAATACTATTGCTTCTACCAATATAAATTTAATACTGAGATAATGCATCTCTACCCTACTGGGTATTGTATCTAGTCCCATTAATAAATAAATTATATCTTTTTTTTCACCTCGTCACTTTATCTTCCATAGTACCTTCTCGTTTTCATATTTCTTCTTAATCCTTCCCTCATAGATGTCTCCCTTATTTCTAATTTTATTTTTAACTTCCTACTTTCATTCTGTTTCTTTCTCTTCTTTTTTCCCAATCTCTATCTCATTCCTTCTTATATTTTAACCTCTTCACGTACCTTCTTCCACTCTCTGTATCCCTACCTATTTCCTCACCTCTTTCTCTTTATCTACTCACATCTCTTTAACCAGTTATTCCATGTTCTTCATTTCAAAGCCTTCCTATTTTGAATATTTCTTAAATGTTTTGACAAATTGTCGATATGGAAACCAAAGGCAGGTAATTTCTTCCATCTGTAGTTCTTTTCTTGTTTTAATTCTATATTTCTCTTGTTCTAGTTTCAACAATTCTTTGTATTTTATCCAATTTACTTTTTGTATCATTTCTTTCCTGTGAAATGCCTCATATGGAGAGAACCAAAGTAGCATCCTATGGTATAATTGTTGGGATATGGATGGGTTATACAGTCAAAGGTGAAATGTAGAGATGTGTGTGTGGAATTTTCCTCATGGGAACATCTAGAGCAGGGGTCGGCAACCTTTTTTGCCGACGGGCCGGGGGGGGGGGAGAGAGATGGCGCTTGGGGCCGATGCGCGTGCACCCCCCCTGCGGTCGCACGTGCCGCCATTTTGAAAAACAAAATGGTGGCGCCTCCCCCCAGGAGGGCTCCCTCTGAGAGGCCCAGCGCCGCCACAGATGCCCCCCGGGAGGCTTCCCTCGGCGGTGACTGGCCTCCAAGAGGCCCAGCGCCACCGTGGGTGCCCCCCGGGAGGCTTACCTCGGTAGCGACGGGCCTCATACACGGCGGCATTTTGGCGGCGCGCACCACAGCTGCCATTTTGCTTTCCAAAATGGTGGCCGTGGCTCGTTCGCACATGCGCTGCGCATGCGCAAACGAGTCGCAGCTACCATTTTGGAAAGCAAAATGGCAGTGGTGCACACGGCGGTGGCGGCGGCGGCAGGGGTCCACGGGCCGGGTGCAGCCCACAGGCCGTAGGTTGCCGACGCCTGATCTAGAGTCTAGACCAGGGGTAGGCAACCTTTCCCCTTTAAGGGCTCAGGGACTTCAGCTCCCAGAATTCCAGGAACTATTGGCCAACATGGGACTATTGGCCAACCTGGCTGAGGCTTCTGGGAGCTGAAGTCCCGCGGCCCTTAAAGGGGAAAGGTTGCCTACCCCTGGTCTAGACAAACAAAGTGAATCTAACACCAGATGGCTACACAGACATAAATATAAACGTTCCCATAGATAGAACTCATAGACACAGATATTGTTATGGGAAGCAAGAGAAACCAAAGAGATAACAATACATCAACATCATTAGATCATGGGAAAGGAGTCACATGGGGGATGATGAACACCAAGAGGCTGGGTTAATACACATCATATAGGCATTATCCAATCAACATAAGGTTAACACCCAGAAGGTGGAGTATGGGAAGGGCCTAGAGTAGGGGTAGGCCACCTTTTTGAGCCGGGGGCCAGGTTGCTGTCCCTCAGACAATTGGGGGCGGGGGGGCGCGAAGCACCATAAAATATAAATGCTTTTTTTTTTAAATTTAAATTAAAAAAATTGCATGTACACTCTCTCAGCCCCAGAAAAGCTATGGCAAAACCCCTGTGGAGATTTTACCAAGAAAACCCCAAGAACAAGTAATAACAACAATAATCAATATCATCATGGTGGGCGGCGGCGGCGGCGGTGGCAGGACCGATCTGGGGCCGGTCCAAAGGCCTCGGGGGGGCGCATCCAGCCCCCAGGCCTTAGGTTGCCTACCCCTGGCCTAGAGGATCCTTTGTCTAAAATGTTTATAATTCAAGATGTGAGTGTGTGCGTGCCTGGCAGTGATTTGTAACCATGGAGCTTTTGGCTTGTAGTTTTTAGTATGTTTATACTGCTTTTACAATGTAACTCCTGGATCTGAAAACATGGATCTGTAACTTCTTTTTAACTTTCAACTGCAACAAGTTGAGATCCTAAGCTTTGGGATTGTTAAAGATGTAATCTTTCATGGCTGAACTGGATAAGTTCATCACAATGGATTTTACTTAGCTATCTTATTTTTCTTTTATATGCATTAATAAACTATGCTTTTGGACTTTACAATGTGTCTTCTTGACTGAGGAAGACAGGATCCTGAAGAAGGGAAGCTGAGCCAGTTGATGGTAAGAGATACTAGAAAGTGGCTGTGGATCACAGCAGCCAGCTTGTCCTGGAGCTTCTGCTGGGTGTCAAAGAGCATCACTGCAATACCCATCATCCACACACTGACAATAATTTATTCTTATATTTCCACCAAGTTTTTAATCAAGGTTTTCTAATACAATGATCACTAAAATCTTTGTATACTTTACTTTTATTATACCATACATAAGCATGCCACCTGAATCTGTTATTGTGTCCCTCTAATTCTAATAGTTTCTCATTTTAATGTAATCCAATGTATTACCAATGCTAAATAGCATGCTTCGAAATAAATTCTTAAGTTTGACAAATCTAGACCTCCCCTTTCTTTACAATCCTGCATATATTTCCATTTTATTCTTGTTTCACCCCCCCCCCCAATAAAGTTCGAGAGTGCCAATCCTTAAATGGTATTTCATTCATTGTTACTGGTAAATTTTGACACAAATATAAATGTAGATAAGACATTCATTTTTATGGTGAAAATTCTCCCTAAGAACAGTCCTAATTTGTTCCATTTCCTTGATTCTTCTTTAATTTAGTTCCATTTCTCCCCATAGCTCTTTTGAAATAAATCTTATTCATTATTGTAATTCCTAAATTCTTCACTTTCTTCTGCATTTTAAATTTTGATTTCTTTTCTAACTTCTTCTGTTCTACTTTAGAATTTTTTTTACTATTATAGCTGTTTTTTCCTTGTTCACTTGGAATCCTGTTAAATTCCCAAATTCTTCAAGTATTTGTATTAATAATTCAATTTTGTTATTGGAGTCTTCTAAGAAGATTACTACATCATTTGAGAAGGCTCAAAATGTATATTTATGCCTATATATGACTGGACCATGGATTGTTTCTACTTTCCTCATCCTTCTTGCCAAAATTTCCAATACCATTATAAATAGTGTGGGGGGGGGAGGGCACCCTTGCCTGGTTCCTTTTTTATATTAAATAGTTTTGTTTTTCCCCATTAATTAAAATTTGCACAGTCTGGTCTGAGTAAAACATTTGTATCCAGTTCATGAACTTCCTCCTAAGTCATTCTTTTCCATTACCTTAAACATAAATGCTCAATTTACCCTATCAAATGCTTATTCCGCATCCAGAAAAATCATTCCTAATTCTTTTATTATGTTTTTCATAATATTCTAATGCTATTCTTACATTTTCTTCATATATTTTTCTGGTAAAAGGCCCACCTGGTCTTCATTGATTCAAATTTTCAGAATTTTCTTCAACCTTAAAGCTAAAATTGAAACAAAAATCTCACAATCTATATTTAATAATGAAATTGGTCCATACTTTTGTGGATCTAAAATGTGTTTATCTTCTTTGGTATCAACAGAATTATAGCTTCCCACCATGATTTAGGTCTGTTCCCTTCATTAATTTTCTAGAATGGTTTTATGCAGCAGACTAGCTAATTCCTATTCAATTTTTAAATAATAATTAGCTGTAAGGCCATCAGGTCCTGGAGCCTTTCCAGTTTTTGTTTTCTTAATTGCCTCTCTTACTTCTGCCAATGAAATTGATGTATTTAAAACCTATCTTTGCTGTCCCATAACTTTAGGAATTTATCAATTGTCTAAATATTCCTCTTAATTCCTTTTTTCTTTCATCGATCATGTTCATATTTATATTATCATCAAATAATGTTGTATAATAATTGTAAAAAGTTTCTTTTATATTATCCAGATGAGTAATTATTTCTTCTCCCTTTTTATTTTGATGATTTCTTTTCTTTTCTTAATTTATAGGCCAGCCATTTCCCTAGTTTGTCTGATCCTTCAAAAAAAAAAATTGTCTGATTCTTTTTAGTGGTTGAACTGTCCCAAGGTTAAAACATTTTGGGATGCAATACTGACGCAAATCTCTCTTATTGTTAAACAAACTGTAACCTTCTGTCTGGGCCTTCTCTTATTGTCAATTTATTGTAAAGAGAACACTTGTCTGAAACATCATAAGCTCATTACATTTCTCATCTCAGCAGCCAGGAATATAATTGCGAGAAGCTGGAAAACAGGGGAGGTACTAATAAGTGATTGGTGGAAAAGAGTTTGGGACGTTTGGTTATTGGAAAAGCTTTCTTATACTTTTTGACTCCGTAATGGACAAAAGAAATCACACACCTTTTTTGAGGATTGGTCAGTTTTTATTGATTACATCAACACCAACTCATTAGTTATTGGGCCTCCTACTCATCAAGCTATTATTTGAAAAAAACTTTGATCCCAACTTCATCAACTAGTGTTACCCAACAAAAGATAGCTATTATGCAGGTTTACATATAGTCCACCAACACTATTTGTTACTTAGGTATTAATTGTTTGTTTTGTATTGTTGTTATAAAACAAAAAAAATACTTTAAAAAAACTGTAAATTCTTTGTCCCTACCATGTTTGAAATGCCAAGCATCTTCCAATGTTAAATTATCTAACAAATCTATAAATATCTTTGGAAGTTTCCCTCTCTTTTTTTCTTGATGATCTGTCCATGCCCAAGTCTAAAACCCCAAACTCTCATTAAGATAATATGGTCATATTCTAATTCTAAAATTTGGTCCATTAACTTTTTATTAAAATTTTGTTGGTTTTTTGTTAGTGCATAAACCTCTACCACTAAAACTTTATTATCATGTAAATGTAGTTGTATTCCTATAACATGACCCTTACCATTTACCGTATTTTCTGGCATATAAGACGACTTTTTAACCAGGAAAATCTGAGGTTAAAGTTGGGGGTTGTCTTATATGCCGAGAAGGAGGATGAGGACAAAGAAGATAGAGGTGTGAGGCAGGAAGGAGCCGGGGAGAGAAGAAGGAGGACCAGGAGGACACGTGTGAGGTGGGGGGGAAAGCCTGGGAGAGAAGGAGGAGGGAAGGTGGGGGGGAAAGCCTGGGAGAGAAGAAGGAGGACCAGGAGGACACATAAGGTGGGGGGAAAAGCCTAGGAGAGAAGGAGGAGGAAGAGGAGGAATGGGGGGGAAGCCTGAGAGAGAAGAAGGAGGACCAGGAGGACATGTGTGAGGCGGGGGGGAAAGCCTGGGAGAGAAGGAGGAGGAAGAGGAGGGAAGGTGGGGGGGAAGCCTGGGAGAAAAGAAGGAGGTCCAGGAGGACACGTGTGAGGCAATGGGAAAAGCCTGGGAGAGAAGGAGGAGGAAGAGGAGGGATGGGGGGGAAGCCTGAGAGAGAAGAAGGAGGACCAGGAGGACATGTGTGAGGTGGAGGGAAAAGCCTGGGAGAGAAGGAGGAGGGATGGTGGTGGTGGGGAGCCTGGGAGAGAAGAAGGAGGACCAGGAGGGCACGTGTGAGGCAGGGGGAAAAGCCTGGGAGAGGAGGAGGAGGAAGAGGAGGGAAGGTGGGGGGAAGCCTGGGAGAGAAGAAGGAGGACCAGGAGGACACATGTGAGGTGAGGCGAAAAGCCTGGGAGAGAAAGAGGAGGAAGAGGAGGGAAGGTGGGGGGAAAGCCTGGGAGAGAAGGAGGAGGACCAGGAGGACGTGTGAGGTGGGGGGAAAAGCCTGGGAGAGAAGGAGGAGGAAGAGGAGGGAAGGTGGGGGGAAAAGTCTGGGAGAGAAGATGGAGGTCCAGGAGGACACGTGTGAGGCGATGGGAAAAGCCTGGGAGAGAAGGAGGAGGGAAGGGAGAAGCCTGGGAGAGAAGAAGGAGGACAAGGAGGACATGGGTGAGGCGGGGGGGAAGCCTGGGAGAGAAGGAGGAGGGAAGGTGAGCGGGGGGAGCCTGGGAGAAAAGGAGGCTTTCCTTGGCAAGGTTTGTTCAGAAAAGGTTTGCCATTGCTTTCCCCTGAGGCTGAGAGAGTGTGACTTCAAGTCATTTCCAACTGATGATGACCCTAAGGCAAACCTATAATGAACCTATCATTCCTTGCCTATGTGTTTTTTCAGACAGGGTTTGCCTTTGCCACCCTCTGAGGCTGAGAGAGTGTGACTTCCAAGATTGTTGTATGCCTTTGAGTTGTTTCTGACTTACATCAATCCTGAGGCTGAGAGAGTGTGACTTGCACAATGTCACCCGGAGGGATTCCATGGCTGAGCCAGGATTCGAACCCTGGTCTCCAGAGTCATACTCCAATACTCAGACAGGGTGACCAAATGTCTTCAATGCAAAGGAGGACAAGTCACTACAAAAAATGTAGGACATAGAAGAAAAAAATGTAGAGAAAGCTAAAAACACTAATATAAATGCAAATCCATGCTTCTTAGCCATGCTCAAAATGAAGGACGTTTTACTGGTCAAAATGGTGACTTTTAACCTTATCATGGGGTTTTCTTGGCATGTTTCTTCAAATGGGGTTACCATTACCATCCTCTGAGGCTGAGAGTGTGTGACATGCCCAGGGTCACTTACTTGGCTGCAAATTGTTCATCCCCCAGAATGCATGACCTAGTATATTGGCAGTCCTTCCCCCCAACACTTTTTCATTGCCCCCCAAGCATCTCATAGCTGGGAGATGGAAATAATTTTTAAAGCAGCATTTAAATCTGGACTATTTTTAAAAAAGTAAGGTCAAAACACACTGCAGAAATAAATGCTAGGGAACATGGGAGCTGAAGTTTGTTGTGTTTATAAGTGACAGTTTTCCTGCTAAGTACCTGCATGTCATAAGCATCTGAATTAAAATTAACATATTGAAATCAAATCTGATTTTTTTTCAGTTTTTATTTGGTGTGCATTGGAAGAGGGGTAGTCTTATACGGTGAGTATATCTCAAACTCTATATTTTAGCTGCAAAAGTTGGGGTTCGTCTTATACTCCCAGTCATCTTATATGCCGGAAAATACGGTAATATCTCTTTTTACCTGGTATTTTTATTAAGGAGCCCTGGTGGCACAGTCACAAGGTTGTGAGTTCCATACCAGCCAGAGGCTCCAGGGTCGATTCAGCCTGGCATCCTTCCAAGGACACTAAAATTGTACCTAGCTTGTTGGGGGCAATTAGTTTACACATTGTAAACTGCTTAGGGCAGGGGTAGGCAACCTTTCCCCTTTAAGGGCCGAGGGACTTCAGCTCTCAGAAGCCTCAGCCATATTGGCCAATAGTCCCATGTTGGCCAACAGCTCTTGGGATTCTGGGAGCTGAAGTCCCTCGGCCCTTAAAAGGGAAAGGTTGCCTACCCCTGGCTTAGGGAGTGCTTAAGTGCACAAATAAATGGTATATAAATGAACTTGCTATTGCTATTCCTTGCTATATTATTAATTTCAATTGCTACCCCTTTTTTCTTTCTCCCCCCCCCCCCCCCCCCGCAGAAGTGAATGTATTTCCTGGTTTTGGATTTCTTAGATCAGGGGTAGGCAACCTGTCCCCTTTAAGGGCCGAGGGACTTCAGCTCCCAGAATCCCAGGAGTATTGGACAACATGGGACTATTGGCCAACATGGCTGAGGCTTCTGGGAGCTGAAGTCCCTCGGCCCTTAAAGGGGACAGGTTGCCTACCCCTGTCTTAGATAGTTAATATCTTTGCTTTTTATATGTGTTTCCTGGAGACATATTAAATTCAATTTTTGTTTTTCCGAATAATTATAAATTTGTTTTCTCTTATATGGAGCATTTAACCTTTCACATTCCATGAAAGGAATTTGATGGCCATATTTTAGTAAGGGGAGTTTTCTGCATCATTAACAGTTATTCCCTTTTTCCTTCTGAATCTTGGGTGTCATCTTCTTTAATGCAGTGGGCCCTTTGTATACATGGGAGATGTTAAGGAAAATGCAACATGGGACATACAGTAATAGAAATAAAATGTGTATGTGAAAGTCACAGTGATTAAGCAGGAGCAATCATGAAGCTACACAGGTGAAAAGGATAATATAATTTGGAAGCCTTGAGAGCCAAGGACAAAGTTATAGAGTGTATATTGAAAACACCTGTTGTAGATTGCAAACACCTGAGATTCATTAAGTAGTCAAGGTAAAATGATGAAATACTTGGGTTGGTCTTAAGTATGGGATGATCCATGTAAACCAATCAAAATGAATGTACACACCCACTGGGTGGAAACTGACTAGTGGGTGGTGACTAACTGGCTATAAGTGCAATGTTTGCCAATGCATATTGTGGTGTAGTTTTGGAGATATTGTGAAGTGTAGAGATTGTGATTTGTAGGGCATATAGTATTTATGTATATAGTAGAATAAAGTAGATCTTTTATATAAGACTACTGAGTTGTCTGGTGTCTTGAGGGAAGATACAAGAGCCAGAGGAATCCTGGAGAAGTTTGGAGACATCTCAGGAAGAAGAGTGAGAAGGCTTGGAGAGTTTGTCAGGGTCTTCAGCCTATTCTCTGAAACTCTGCTGCTTGGGAAAGAAGCATCAACCACTGATCAAAGCTGGTCAGCTCTGCTGCATAACAAGGTGGTGAGTTAGAGCCAGAGGTGAAGAGCTACAACTCCCATCATCCCTGATAGGAGATCCATTCTGGACCCCACCCCCAGCGTATGGAAGAAAAACCCACAAGATCTCAAGTCACATTTATTATAATGGCAGCATGCTCCTGTACATGCCATTTTGTCCCCCGGGCTTGCCGCCTGCATGAGCTCAAGTCCGTGTATGGGGTGGGTGGACTGTATTTCTCCCTCACTTTTTTCATCCTCTCCCATTCTTCAGTTTCCCTGTATCTCTGTTTCTTGTTTTTTGGTTTGTCTTTGTCTTTCTTTTCTTTTTCCATTCTCTTTTGTTCCGTTGTTCTCTGTGTCTCTGATGTCTTTTCTAATTCTTCTTTATAATTTTTGATGAATTTTTTTTGCTTTTGGTATTGAGTTTAGCAGGCATTTTTTTGTTGTTGAAAATTTAATAACAAGCCTTCCACTCTTTCCTATTGATACACTTTTCCTTGTAACAGCTGGGTTGTAATGTTATACTCTCTTCTTTTCTTCAGTTTATTCTGTGGTACTGTATATCTTTAAAGACTTTTTACTTCTTTGTCTTCTATCAATAGTTTATGTGTAAAATTTTCCTGCATAATAATTTCTTTAACTCTTTCTCTTACAAAATAGACCACTATATCACACTGTAAATTCCTTTCCTTAGCGATCCTTGAATTAATTCTAAAAGCTTCATCAATCTCAAGATCCAGCTGTTCTGTGTCCCAGTTTATATATTCTGCCAATGCTAGTGTGATTCTGCTATACACATACTTAATTGATATTTTTCTAGTCCTCTTATCTTTATACATTTATTTCTATTTTTGATCTTTGTTAGTTCTGTCTAATTATTTCCTTACATCCATTTTAATTTCTTCTATCATTTCTTTCATTTCCATTCTGATTTCTTTTCATAGTTCTTCATCTAATTTCTTTGTTCTTTCCAAAATTCCTGCACTGAGGTCTGCACTTTTCTGATGTAGTTCTGTTGAATTTCATCTTTGACAGTTATGCTGTCTTGGCAATTGCCCTTCTAGATCCAGTAGCTATCTTGTCTTCACTCCAAATATCTCTTCTATTTATTCTGTTACTTCTATTCTTATATCTTATTACTTCTTATGTTACTCTCTTTACTATTACGTAGGCTTATATAGTATTATCTATTACTTGCTTTTTCTGAGTTTTCCTCTTTGATAATAAATTTTACTTTTCCTGTAAATCTCTTTATATTTTCTTATTTTTCTTTATTTTATTTGGGTTTACTTTAATTCAGATTACTTTGATAGAATTGATTTTTTAAAAAATTAATTTTATTTAATTTCAAATTAGTCCTTAATATTATTTACTTAATTTACTGTACTGATTTAATATAATATTTACTTGATTTGCTTCCTTAAATCTTTTGTTTACTTTATTTACTTTATTTAATTAAATTTTAAAACTAATTTGTTTACTTTATTTAATTAAAATTTATTGATTGGGGTTTTCAGTTCAATTATTAAATTTATTTGAATTTAAATTCAGTTTTAGTTAATACTTGTTTAAGTTTGTTATTGTAATTTAAATTATTCCCCTCACAGAGTTAGGTTATTTCCTTTATTTGTTTATATTTTAAAGCTGTCTTTAAAGCTATCTTTTACTTCTGTCACTAGATGGCACTATTTCCACACTGATTTAACTTGCAACACAACACACTTACACCACTTTGGACTGGAAATGAATGGGGAGGGGAATTATAACCGACAATACGTAAACAAGCAACAGACAGTCAACTTTGTTTACACTCTGTCAAGATTATGTTTTGCCCAAGTCCACTGCTTTCAATTTACTAGCTTCTCAAGGGCAATTTTATCTTATCTGTTACCCACTTCCTGGACACCTGCTTCTGCTTTTCTGTAAAAACAGTTGGAAAGAAGAAAGTGAAATGTGTTAGCTTAACAGATAACTAATTAGATGCTTACACATATGTAAGTTTAGTCTTATACTGAAATTAATAGATTCTTAAATTAATGTCACTTAAATTCTAAACACCTCAAATCTTCTAACAATAACTACAAAATCTTCTATTATCGATTACTGATGTTTGACCATTGCACTTCACCCCCAAACTAATTACCTATAATTTATCTAATCACACAAATATTCCTCTATTATATAACAGAACAATACTATAAAATACTATGAATACTATTATATACCAATTCACTTGATTTCTTATAATTAAGTGTTACTGACTTAGCAATTGAGTAACTATTTGATATCTATTGGTCATTGTCTTATTGAAACCAAAAATAACAACTTATATAACTTATATAATCAAAAAGGCAGTACCAAAGTACCATTCACAACAATTAAATCATTTATGTTTTATAGATTTCTCACATGCCTCTTTATCTTCCCCCTTCTCTAGCTTTCTCCATTCTTTCAGTCTTCTCTTCCCTTGTTGTATATATCGATTTGATGTCTATTTCTTCTTATTTTAAACTCTTCTCTTTATATACAATCAGTTCCAAACAACCAATTCTCTGTCCCCAAATCTCCTCACTGCTTTTTGAGTCGTTCTGTTCTTATATCCAACTTTTTATTTATATAGCATATAACAGTCTAGCAATTTGTCTTCTTCTCCTGTTCTCCGTTCCTTTCCGCATCACTCTCCATCTCTGTCACAATCTCCATCTCCCTTGTATCTCTCTTTCGATTCATTTCCTCATGTCTCGTTTCCTCTGTATTTCTGTTAATCTCTTTCAGTCTTTTTAATTTATTTAATCTCAATCTCAATATTTATATTCCAACAGCTTAAAGTCTCTACAATCTTATGTCTGTCAAAGTAGGTTTGTAGCCTTTTCTTTTCTCTATAAGGACCAAAGAGTGTTGAAGGAAATTTGAAACCCGTTTCTCTAAAACTACCTCCTTATTTGGAAGCAATGTGTTCACATACTAGCTCCTGATCCTTCCTCTATTTGTCCATTCCTATCACACACCCATTTTTATGAAGTGGATAAATTAACTCAATTCAAATGTTGGAAGGAGTATGGCCTATACAGAATTATGGATTTATTTGAACGTTGAAAGCTCAAGATGACAGATAATTTGCTCAGTGCCTTGGGACATGCCAAATCCTCTTGGTTCCAAGTATTTCAGGTGCTTTCCTTTGCAAAAGGCAAATGAATAAAGGACGGTTGTACCTGTACCTTGACCTTTTATGAACACATTTGTATAGCAAAATGTAATACAATCCACCTATGGTGTGAGTCAACCTGCCAGGATAATTTGGTAATCTCATATAAACATGATATCTCTGAAACTACCTGGTCACGCATTTGGACTCCCTCTCTCCCCCCCCCCCCCCATATAAATCACAGTCAGCATTGATGAAGGAGGGAACCTTAAAGGCCATGCAGAGTTGGTATTTAACACCCATAAGATTATCAAAAAACACCTCTCCAAAATGCTGGAGAGATTGTAAGACTCTTGGTTACTATTTACACATGTGATTGGATTGTCCCAAGGTTAGAGCTTTCTGAAATGTTGGTTCAAGCCAAATTTCTTATATTGTAAAACAACCTGTGCTATTTTGCCCAGGTCTTCTAATGCTATTGATTTACAGCAAGGAGAATAGCCACCTGAAAAATTGAAAACTTGTCACATTCCTCATCTCAGCAGCCAGAGCTGAAATTGCGAGATGTTGGAAAACAAGAGTTCAACTGAGCAACTGGTGGAAGAGGATTTGAGACACATGGTTGTCAGAAGAACTCTCCTATACCTTCAAGTTTTGCAATGGACAAAAAAGGCACACACTTTTTTTGAGGATTGGTCTATCAGACTATCTTTTGGAGAGACACTCTAGACTCAGTTTCACCAGCTGCCTTGGAGTGAGATGACACCTTGAACTCCAAGTGTTTCTGCTATCTCAGGATAAATCATCTTTCTGTAAAACTTTTTCTGTTGACCCCCCAAGGCTCATAAATATAATTTGTGTTGATTATATTGATAGTTTGCAAAGCTATTAATAAAATCTATTAAAAACTTTAAAAAAGGAGGTTTGTAGCCTTCTTAGTCTTTTCTCTTCTCCCATTTTCCTTTTCTTTTCTCCTTCTGCAGCTCTCTTTTAATCAGTCTTGGGAGAAAAACACTCTCCTTTTTGGGATCCCCAGCTTGCACTCAGTTTCCCAAAGGTAATGTGCAGTGTCAGAAATTACCACGGTCACTCGTTTTTTAGGTTCTCTCTTCCACTGCTAGCTCCATATTAAAAGTTTAAAATGGTGGCTGAGCTAAAGCCAAATCAGCTGTAAAAAGTTGTGCTATGCTCTCCCGACCCATGTTCCACCAGCTGTCCATGTCCAGGATTCTGATCTTCTTCTGCTCCTTCTGGTCTTATTTTATTTTCCAGACACTGGGTGCGATTGCACAGTCCCTCCTGAGCATCCCAAAGTTCCCTTTACCAAAAGGACAATTTGTTCTGTCCTCTCAATGTATTGAAGCATGCACTTTCACCTCTTTCATAGAGGATGCTAAGATGAAGAAAGAAAAAATTGGGCCTCTGTAAGAAGCATTTCACTGAGATTTTGAACCACAGTTCTTGCTAGAGAGGGAAAAGGAAGAGACACGCATATACAGGCACAAACACCATGATATCAACCTGATCAGAGTACTTAAGAAGAGGAAAAAGCAGTAAGACAGTAGCAGCATTAAAATAAAATAAATTCACTGACCAGCAAGCCATAGCCCTGAATTTTTTGAGACTTCTCTGTTCATAAAAAACACAGTAGCACATAGAACATTTTCAGAAGTGGCATCACCCTTGAGGGAGCCAGGCCTCAAATCTTTTTCTAGCTGAAAGATATCTGAAACAGATCCTTCCAAAGTGATCTCATAAACAAAGAGGCTGCAGGTATCTGTACTTGTATCCATTTGATCCTGATTCATCTGCCATGGCTTGACACTACAATCCATATGGTTTGCCATTTGAAGAGGTACTGAGAAAGCTTTAGTCCACATCACTGAACTACAACACTAAACTGTCTTACACATAACTTTAAGTTTTCTGTTGTTATGTGCCTTCAAATTGTTTCTGACTTCTGGTGACCTTAAAGTGAACCTATCATAGGGTTTCTCCAAAAGATGCGGTATTTCTCTGAAGGTGAGAGAGTTGACTTGCCCAAGATCACACAATGGGTTCCCATGGCCAAATGACAATACAAACCCTGGTCTCCAGTGCTCAAACCAGTATGCCACACTGCATCAGAAGATTTGTTTAAGGGAGAGTTGCCATGGCCTTCCCCCTGAGGCCAAGAGAGTATGACTTATTCAAGGTCACCCACTGGGCTTCTGTCATGTAATGGGGATTCTAATACTGCTCCCCCTGAGTCCCAGCCCAACATTCAAACAATTACATCATTTTGTTGCTAACTGCCCTCGAGTTTATCTCAACCCATTGCAATAGAAATAGCAAATAGATTTCTATACCACTTATCAGTGCACTTAAGCACTCCCTAAGCCAGGGGTAGGCAACCTTTTTGAGCCAGGGGCCGGGTTGCTGTCCCTCAGACAATTGGGGGGCCGAAGCACCAAAAATAAATAAATAAATATGAAAATAATTTTTTTTTTAAAAAAATAAAACAATTTAAAAAATGTATGCACACTCTCTCAGCCCCAGAAAAGCCATGGCAAACCCCCTGTGGAGATTTTGCCAAGAAAACCCCAAGAACAAGTAATAACAATAATAATCAATATCATCATGGGGGGGCGGGGGCAGCGGGGGCAGTAGGACCGGCCTAGGGCCAGTCCAAAGGCCTCGGGGGGCTGCATCCGGCCCCCGGACCTTAGGTTGCCAACTCCTGCCCTAAGCAGTTTACAGTTTGTAAGCTAATTGCCCCCAACAAGCTGGGTACTCATTTTAATAACCTTGGAAGGATACAAGCCTGAGTTGAGCTTGAGCCCTTGGCTGGTATTCAACTTGCAACTTTGTGGTTTGTGAGTGAGTGGCTGCAGTACAGGCATTTAACCACTGTGCCACCAGGGCTCCATTGCGATCCTATGGATGAGACATCAGCAAGACTCCTGTCCTCCACTGCTCTGCTTAGTTCCTGCAACTCAAACCCATGACCTCCCTAATACCAGCTAAGGGCTCAAGTCCATCCATCTAGCATGTGGTCTTCCTCTCTTTCTACTTCCCTCCACCTTTCCCAGCATTATTGTTTTCTCTAGTGAATAGTGCCTTCTCATGATATGTCTGAAGTAGGGACCTTATCACATGCGGGCCACAAAGCGATAATAAAGTGAAATAAGAATAAATCCAGTAACAAACTGAAAGAAACCCCACAATACGCAAATGGCTATCACACGCCATTATCTTCATCGTGCTTTTAAGGAAAGTGCTCCCGGGAACTGTATTTGCCGTTCACACACAAGTGAGAAAATCCCGTACATAACCAAGCAATGATGTTCTTGCACATGCGCAATACAGCCGCGGCTGTCACTTGCCGCTGCTGTCACCCCTTCCCAAGCCGTCTCTCTGAGGAGGTCCTCCCTGGAGAGCCAGCTCTCTGAGGACGTCCTCCTTGGAGCGTGGACCCTGCGTGGGGCCTCGCTCCAAGGAGGACCTCCTCAGAAAGCCGGCTCTCCGGGGAGGACCTCCTCGGAGCGCCGACCCTGCGCGGGGCCTCGCTCCAAGGAGGACCTCCTCAGAGAGATGGCTCTCCAGGGAGGACCTCCTCAGAGCGCGGACCCTGCGCGGGGCCTGCACTCCAAGGAGGATGTCCTAAGAGAGCCTGCTCTCCGGGGAGGACCTCCTCGGAGCACTGACCCTGCGCGGGGCCTCGCTCCAAGGAGGACCTCCTCAGAGAGCCAGCTCTCCGGGGAGGACCTCCTTGGAGCGCGGACCCTGCGCGGGGCCTGCGTTCCAAGGAGGACGTCCTCAGAGAGCCGGCTCTCCGGGGAGGACCTCCTCGGAGCGCGGACCCTGCGCGGGGCCTGTGCTCCAAGGAGGACGTCCTCAGAGAGCCGGCTCTCCGGGGAGGACCTCCTCAGAGCGCGGACCCTGCGCAGGGCCTGTGCTCCAAGGAGGACGTCCTCGGAGCGCAGGCGGGGAAATGCTCCCCAATACATATTGGGGAAATGCTCCCCAATACGTATTGGGTTTTCATACCTACGGCAAAAGCGAAATGATTCCCGTCGCGCAATTGCAATTCCTGAAGAAACCGAAATTCAAAAGATCTCGGTTCTTTCTGCATTCTGTCGGGGTTCTGTCGGGGTTCTGTGCGACGTCGTGTGGACATACAGAAAAATAATACATATTAGGTCGGGATGTCGTTTGGATTCTGTCTGGATTGGGCCCCATGTGATAAGGTCCTAGGACAGCCTCAGTTTTGTCATCTTGGCTTCCAAGGAGATTTCTGGCATGATCTGATCTAGGAACCATTTGTTTGTCTTTTTGGCTGTCCATGGGTTCCTCCGCATTCTTCTCCAGCACTACATCTCAAATGAATTGATTTTCCTGCTCTCCTCTTTCTTAACTATCCAGTTCTTACATCCATACATAGCAATAGGGAAAGCAATGGCTTGTACAATTCTAATTGTGTTCAGTTGTATATCTTTGTATTTTAGAATCTTTTCTAGTTCTTTCATAGTCACCCTCCCCATTCTTAATCTTTCTCTGATTTCCTGACTGCAGTCTCCATTTCTATCAGTTTGATCCAAGATATAGGGACTCAGCAAGCTCAGGAACAAGCCATATAATTATGACTATTGGAAAAAACAAGCAGAAACAGTGGGGGATAAATTAATCTTCAGAAGTTGCATGGATAACTAGTCTATAACAGGAACATGAAGGGCAGATGGAAACAGAAGCTAAACTGGAAATTTTTACTGCAGACGATGACCCAAATCCAACGGTTCAACTAACCAGCTAAAGATGGAAAATACCATACTACACCCTTATAGTGCTGCTATTCCACTTTAACTGCTCTGGCTGCCTTCTGTGGCATTCTGGGGTTTGTAGTTCAGTAAGGCCTAAGAACTCTCTGACTGACAATTCTAAATGCCCCTCCCTAAACTGCAAATCCCAGGATTCCACCAAGGCAGCCATAGCAGTATAATTGGAATAGCAGCACTATAATAGTGCAATAATCTCCCAAGAGTGTTGGGAGCCCAGAGAGCCTTGGAGAGAGCTGGAAACAAGCCCTTCTCCAAGTGGGAAAGCCAGACAAGGTGACCAGTAAATAGTGGACTTGGACAGCTGAAGCGAAGCACCTGTTGTACAGATATAGGAGATTATTGCATGCCAAATCCTTGTTGGAATACAGGCAGCTTGTAACCATCACCAACGGATCTCATTGCACTGCCCTGTGCCCAGTCAGTAGGCAGCCTGTATCCAACTTGGGCTTCTCCCACAGCTTTTCAAGAATGGGAAAATCCCATTCTTGACAAGCTGTGGGAGAAACTCGGATTTGATATGGGCTGCCTACTTGCCCGGGCACAAGGCAGTGCAATAAGATCTGTTGGTGATGATTACAATCTGCCTGTATCCTGGCAAGAATTTGGCATGTGATAATCTCCTAAGTGGTGTATTTGTGGTTTGCATCCTTAAGTCTCTAATACACCTAACCTATCCCTGCTTGAGTTCCTCATCCTGTAGCTACTTTGCAGAATCCTACTAAGGTCTATATTCTGAAGCCATTTACTGCAGCTTGTGCTGCAGCCATTTTTCTCTGCTGATGACTTTTTGAAAAAATAAAAATCACTCTTCCTACCCGAGAGGCTTGTAGAGTGCTTGAGAGGTCATGCAAGCGGGGATGTTTGATGTAACCTCACATAGGAGACACTACCTCATCCATGGCACCCACAGGTATCATTATTAGCCATGCTACTACAGATTCGTTTACCCAGGGAAGGGCAAAGTGTGGCACATGACCACATGCCACTCTTTAGGGCCCCAGTGCAATCCTCAGGCTCACCCAGACCTTCAGGGGAAAACATCATTTTTTGAACAGCCAGTCCCATGCCCCACAGAGATTTTGGAGATACAATTTAGGACAAGTTTATTCAGAGGGGATATAGGAGTGGTTTGGAGTCTCCAAAGCCTGGGGCAGAACAAAAATTGATCCCATATCCATGGGCATTGCCCACTCCAGTTTTAGCTAGAAACATTGAGGGGCAGAACTGAATCCGGAAAATTTGGCAAGAGAGTGCAGGACTTCTTCGTGGTTACACCATCCTCTGAAACAATCTTCCCTGTGTGGTTCAAGAAATAGACTTCAACTTTAAATGCCTACTGAAAACCTGCCATGATTGTGACACTTCTTAGTTTTGTTTTTGGATTAGTTGTTGGTTTTAATTATGCAACATTTTAAAGTTTCTTAAATTACTGTATAGGGATGCAGTGGCTCAAGTGGTTAAGATGCTGACTCTGTTGATTGCAAGATCAGCAGGTTGGCAGTTCGAGGCCCAGGTGCTGCATGATGGGGTGAGCTCCTGTCACTAGTCCCAGCTTCTGCCAACCTAGCAGTTTGAAAGCATGCAAATGCAAATAGATAAATAGGTACCACTTCTCAGTGGGAAGGTAAAGAGCATTCTGTGCAATCATGCTGGCCACATGATCACAGAGTAGTCTCTGACAACTCTGGCTCTTTGGCTTAGTAACGGAAATGAGCACCGCCCCCTATGGTCAGACATGACTTGACAACCTTGTCAATGGGGAATACCTTTACCTTTACCTTTTTAAATTACTGTATATTGTTTTGATGCTGTATTTTACATGCATTTTAATGTAAACCACTTAAGAGATTATTAGTATACCATGTGGCACAGTCAATAAAATAAACTTTTGGTTGCAGAACAGGTGCCCTCCCAAAGCTAATTGATTGAACAATTGGGACAAATATTTGCACACTCCATTCTGTTTGCACTAAACTTGTTAAAGTTGTTTTTCATTCTCACAGGATGTATTTTCAGTTGGCATGCAGGCAGCTCTGGAATGCTTGCAACATGCTTTTGCTGTACAAAGAATCTGACAGTTGTTCCACATAGCCACACATAACAGTCCCATAAGGCTGATGAGACTGAGAGACAATAACTTTCCCTGTGATGTTTGTAGCAAACAAGGAATCAGTCAAAAATTTCCATATCATCAACAAACACTGGCCAAAACACCAGAGCCTCTTTCCTTTAAGGGTATTACAGAGTGATGGTGTAAACACATTACCCTTGGGTTAGCAGTAGGCTGGTGTGTGCATTCTACACACCCTTTCCTGCACATCCATTGCTATAACTGACATGTCCTCTGGAGATCTCATGCATATCTCTAAGGAAACATACTACGGTCAGGAAACAGAAACATCAAGCAGAATGAGTCTCTGCAAACAAGGAGGAGAGGTTAGAAATAAAGAAGAAAGCAATACATTAATTTAAAAGAGTGTGATGTTCCTCCCCTGAGATGAGCAGGAGTCATTCACATACTCCAAGAATTCCTGCACAGTATTCCTGCACAGTCTGCATGCAGATCCGTCCTGTGCAATACCATGCATTTCTGCATCATTGCATGCACCTGCGCTGGGAAGCCACATGGGTTCTTGGCATGCTTACTTTCCATCCTACTGTGGCAGAACTCAGATCCAGCAGTGGGGCAAGCAAAGCCCAGAAAATCCTGCACTTGGGCAGGAATCATCCAGTACCAACAGTGGAAGTTAGAAAGCCACAGATTGCAAAGCTATGGACCAATATTTGGCTCAGTGAAACCTAATCTACTTCCTTGGAAAACAGAATTGGCTTGTAAATAGTTAGAGTTTAATTTAGTCATCAAAATCCTGCTGAGCACTTGCCAGCGCTTAGGCATCGTAGCAGCGAAGATGCTGAACTATGACCCAGGAGGTCCCTGGTTCGAAGATCACATCTGAGGCAAACTCAGATTGGCTTAAAGAATAGTAAAAGGCAAACTGTTTTTTCTCAGTCACTCCACCTGCTTCTCCACACTGTACAAGTGTTATGTGTTAACACTTGTAGCATGTACAAGTGAATTCCATGTAGCTTGCTATGATACTTGCAAACTTGGTTAGGAAGACCGATACAGTTGTAGCCACTAGGTTATGAATTAGCTTAAGCATCCAGTCACTGATAAGTGCAGCTCTGTGTATGAAGTGGGCAACTTTCCTGTTTAAGTATTTGAAAGGATGTCATATTGAGGCTGGAGCAAGCTGTAAAGAATAGGACCCAGAGAAATGGAT
The DNA here is from genome assembly GCA_026167975.1 of Phrynosoma blainvillii. Lineage (NCBI taxonomy): Eukaryota > Metazoa > Chordata > Lepidosauria > Squamata > Phrynosomatidae > Phrynosoma > Phrynosoma blainvillii. Next base: position 15,473,601 of record JANUYF010000011.1, on the reverse strand, counting down.
TCAAACTACAAGAAAAGAGACTTCACCTCAACTTTAGGAAGAACTTCATGACAGCAAGAGTTGTTCAACAGTGAGACTCCTTCCCTTGGAGTGTGGTGGAGTCCTTCTTTGAAGGTCTAAAAATATACATCCCCATTCACAGTAAAGAAGACATAAAAGACAGCAGCAACTTTAGGAGCATAGCATTAATTAAAGCAAAATTATGCTCAAAATTCTGCAACATAAACTCTCATTATACATAGAGAGAGAAATCCCTGAGGTCTAAGCGGGGTTCAGGACCACATTACTAACATACGGAATGGAGATGAACACCACCCTCTATGGACACGACTTTACAACCTTGTCAACAGGGAATACCTTTATCTTTTTAAGGCAACCTTATCATGGAATTTTCTTGACAAGATTTGTTCAGAGCAGGTTTGCCTTTGTCTTTCTCTGAGGCTGAGAGAGTGGGATTTGCCCAAGGTAGCCAAGAGGGGACTAGGATCTTGTCCCCAAGATTCTAGTCCAATATTCAACCACTTCACCACAGTGTTCCCTTAACAGATCCTTACTTTGGGCAGGGGGAGGATGTAGCAATGGTGGAAACAGAAGAAAGGCTTATTAGTGAAAATTGCTGGAGCTTACATATGGATTGACTGAATTTTTTTTATCTTTGAGGCAGGGCACCTTGCAGGACAAAAATGTTACCTTTCATGGACCACTGCTCCCAGCTTGGCCACTGGGAATTAAGGTTCTGAAAGGAAGTTTTCCCAATCTATGGTCCTAGGGCATAGGCATACGTTTAGCCACATGAGAGCAGTATATGATAAAGTCCATCTAAATAGCCACCAAACTATTATCAATCCTGTCTGCAGACCAGCCAAAACTGTGAAAAGCTTGCAGTCTACACATAAATCTACTGTCTACTGTGAAAAGCTTGCAGTCTACACATAAATAAGATTGTGAGCTAGATCAGGCAAGAAAAAAAGGTGTTCCTATTGACAGGACAAGGAACATAGGCCAAGTGCCAAAGGTGCACCAATTCAGAGACCAATCTTAAACAATTTGCATTGGCTTCTAGTTTGTCTCCAAGGATTTTCAAATATACTTTTCACCTTTGGTTAAAGACCGTTTTTATATGTTTTGTGGTGCATTATATTGGGAGCCCCAGTAGGCTGAAATGTGATAAATCAAAAATAAAAATTCTAAATAAGTAAAAAAAAAAGCCCTCTGGATGAAACACTAGCAGCTCTCTCACTAGAAGCCTAGAATGATTAAAGTGGGGCTGTGATACTTGGGACACATTATGCTAAGACATGGCTTATGGTGAGAGCAACAGAATCCAGCAAAGACAGACCATTGGATCTTGGCCACAGGAAACTGCCTCCAGTAATGAGGAGGTGGGCTTTCATCCGCAAAATAATATGCCAAACAACACTTGTTCATTTTTTAAAAGGTGCAGCCTTAACAACTCTTGATTGGTTTTGATTATAGAACACAGCAGCAACAACAGATTCCATCTGTCTGCACCTTTTCTCCAGAAAAGGCAGATGAGGCAGTTTTATTTGTCCATATAGGCCCAATAATGTCTACTCTTCCAGCAGCTGCAGCCCAAGAAGAGTTCCACCAGTTCCCCCCCCCTCAAATTGGAGATGTCAAAGATTAAACATGAGAAACTTCATGCATGCAGAGCATGTGTACTCCCAATTAGATTAATGACTTATCTGCATAATTGACGCATATGCTATGCTGCCTTCTATTGAATCAGTCCATTTTGCCAGCTAACTCAGATGTGCCAGTACTGACTAGCAGCTGCTATCCAGAGTCCTAGAAGAGGAGTCTTTTTGACATGTCAAAAATTGATATTTGCATGTACATACACACTTGACCCCTGACTAATTTCGGTATTAGAAATAAGTCCTACAAAGAAAACTAAGCCAATATGGTGTAAGTGTTTTAAATGTGGACTGGAAATCTGGAAAACCAGTGTTCAAATCCCCACTCAGCATGCAAACACAGGCAGCTATTTTGAGCTGTAGGAGCAGGTTTTTGTAAAGTCAATGAGACTTAGGGGGGTTGCAGACTGCTAGAAATAGTGCAAATTGAGTCCACTTTTAGGGTTAGGGTTAGAGTTAGGGAATCATGGGAACTGTATTTTACTGTGGCACCAGAGCTCTCTGACAGAGAAGGCTCAATGTCTCAGAACAAAACCAATTCCCATGATTCCCTAGCACTAACCCTAACCCTAAAAGTGGACTCAATTTGCACTATTTCTGGCAGTCTGCAACCCCTCTTAATTTCCCATTCAAACCCAACCCACTCTGAAATATTTTGCATTATAACGATGATAGCTCATAACTATATATAATTATCTTGTTTCTTCAACTACTGTGAGGATTTGAACTAAACTTAAGAGGTAAGAAGAAATCTTTAGAGGAGGGCCAGTTCGCTGCTGATGCTATTGTGTCTTCCCTCCCCCTCCTCCTCCTCCTCCGCCTCTTAAAAATCCCGGGGCTTAAAAAACCCTGGAAATTCTGCTTCTCTACAGCTAGTGAATAGATTTAAAAACAAAAACAGCAAGGTTTTTACAGGAAAGAATAGAGTGTGATTCATACAGAGCTAAACGCTTGGATCCATCTGGCTTGGTACTGTCAGTTCTGACAGGCAGAAATCAAAGGCAGCTGGTGACTTCAGTGTAAATGAAATTTAAAGGAGCTAGCAAAGGTGCTGAACCATTACTTTAATGTTCTGCCTGAAACCCAGAGTGGGTTCTCCACCCCACTGAAATAGGGGTCACCCACTGCCACTGGCAGTAGTTCTATAGTGGTTCCTTTCTCCTCCTCCTGCCTTTCCCCTGAAAGTGTGGCTTAAGTCAGCCTACAATATAAAGAAAGAACAATTCAGCTAAAAACATTCAGAAGTGAACATTAAAATGGAACTAAGCTATTACAAGATATTAAAACAATTTGAACATTGTTGTTGTCACTATGTGCCTTTAAGTAATTTCTGACTTGTGGTGGTTCTAACCCTATCACAATATTTTTTGTCAATATTTCTTCAGAGGAGGATTACCATTGGAGACTATCAGATGCAAGGGAAAGCCAGGAGTAAAAAGCATACTCCTGCATCATTGTACGATCACGCTGAAGATTTTCAGACACATTGTGCTCATGCAGGACTTATCTCATGAAGATCCAGGAATGCTCCTGCGACTAAATCATTCCCAGGACTTTCACACCACCACTTACCTTGGCTACTTGTGCCTATATTCTCCAGCCTGCTTTTCAGCACAGTCTTAAGCAGACTTCTGTCAAGTCGTAGGCTTTCATGGCCGGCATCCATAGTTTTTTGTGGGTTTTTCGGGCTGTGTGGCCATGTTCTAGAAGAGTTTCTTTCTGACGTTTCGCCAGCATCTGTGGCTGGCATCTTCAGAGAAAACTGGAATGGAGGAGAATGGGTCTATATATACTGTGAGACCCTGGGTAGGGAGGAGTGGTTCCCAGGTGAACTGTGTGTTGTTCTGTGTTGAATAGGTATTGTTCTGTTGTTAATGGCATGACTCCAGGGTGGAAAAACCCACAAAAAAACTATAGACCTCTGTCATTTCTTGTCAGCTCTCAATCATGGTCAGACCTATCTGTGGCTGTCTCTGCTGCTGACAGTTCACTGCCGTCCCAGGTCTTGGGGCCAACCACAAGCACTAGGTTAGCTCCTGTACTGCGCCTGCTTTTATTTTTGCCATGTTCTTGTCAGGAAAATGACATGGATGTGACCACAAGGTGGAGCTGTAGGATAAGAAATGCAAGCAGTTCAGCTCCATGGGCAGGGGTGTGTGTGTGCTAATAATTGGAAATATACACACCTAAGATGCCTGATGCAACAGGCATAGTTAACTGCCTATAAAAAGGAGATAGGCGGTATCTCCAGTGTGGGTTTGTTGTGGATGGTCGTTGGCGGAGCAGTTTTGTTGGTTAGGAGAAAGATTTATGAGTATTAGAGATGACTGTCCTATACTCTGTGTATATATTGTAAATACACTGCAAACAAAGATTAAAGCCCACAAGTTGAGTGAAGGCTGGCCTTGTTGCTGTCTTTATTTGGCAAGCCAGAGTTCAAGGCCGTGTGCTGCAGTGAAGGATTTTTTTCTTTTCAGCCTGAAGTCTTTTGCAGACATCTCTCCAGAAACCTTCTCCTTGGCATCCTGTTGATGTGGAACAACTCTGCAGGTGGTTGTGGTGGACACAGCATGTCTTTCTATGCCCCAACAGTTCTTTGTTGTCCGTTGTTGTTTTTTACCAGCTTGAGTGGAAGGGGTAGACTCTTTTTCTGAGTAGTTGGCAGCCAAGTGTTCCAATCTTCTGCAGCGTATACACAGCTCAAGTTTCATTCACTTTTTCTGTTCTGTCTCCATTGTGTTATTCTTTTTGTAATATCCCATCTTAGTCTGAGTTGTTTGGCACCAGGTTTTCCTGTTAGGCCCTGCTGTTACTTGAAGAGATATACGATAGTCAAAAAGCACAAATCTGTATTAATGGTGATAAAACCAGACCTCTACAAATTCAAAAGTACTAGACAGGGCTGTCCCTTATCCCCGTTGTTATTTTTGTTAATAGAGATAATAATTAGAAGTATTAAGAAGGAAGAAAAATTACAGGGGATAAAAATTAAGAAGTATAAATATAAAATCTGGGCATTTGCAGATGATTTATTGGTAAATTTAGAAAATCCGGTAGAAAATATCAAAGTATTAATGAAATTAATAAGGATATTTGGTGAAATAACAGGGTGTAAAATTAATAAGAGCAAATCGGCTATTACAAAAAATATGAAGACAGAGGAAGAAAAGGAATGATTTAATAGATCACAAATTGAAATAAAGAAGGTGGTAAAATATTTAGGAATTCAAATTACAAAAAACCCCAGATGAATTGTTTGAAAATAATTATGTTACATTATGGAAAGAAATTAGGAAGGAATTAATAAATTCAAATAGATATCAATTATCATTTATGGGTAGAATTTCAACTATTAAGAGGACAATATTACCAAAAATATATTTTTTATTTCAAATGATTCACATTATAACATCTAATGAGTCTTTTAAAATTTGGCATAGAGATATTGCAAGATTTATTTGGCAAGGCAAAAGACCTAGAATATGACTAAAAATATTACAATTTGTTTTTCATGCATATTTGGTATATGGGAAGGAAAAGCCTAACCATTGTATAAGGAAAGGTCTCCTAAAAACTTGGAAGATATATAAAAATAGGATAATTTTGAAGCTTCCCATGTGGCTATTCCTGCAAGAGGCAATATATAGAAAAGAGATGGACATGGAAAATAATTAGTGCACATATAGTGATATTGTGAAGAAGCAAAAGACAAAGATTAAAATGAAAACTCAGGAAGAGCTACAAGAAGTGGGATATAATTAGAGCTGGTTTTGTGAGAGATTTTTTGATGGATTTAAAAAGATTTGGAATAGAGGATAAAGAATCAGATTTAGAAAAAGTACTACGTGGAGCTCAAAATAGAATAATAGGGATATTTTTTTAAAAATATTCTTAGGTATGGAGATGGAAGGAAAGGTAATAAAGATATGATAATTAAATGGGGAAATTATGTGTGACATCCTTCTCAACTGGCACAGTAGGAGAAGGTCTGGATGAAGGGAATTAGGTATACAATTTCACAAAGTTTAAGAGAAAATTGGTATAAAATGTTTTACCTGTGGTATTTAACCCTGGATAAGCTAACTAAAATATATAACTATATGGATAACAGATGTTGAAAATGTGGGGCAAAAGTAGGGACCTTCTTCCACTGTTACTGGACATGCAAGTATGTGAAAAGATATTGGAAAACAATAAACAGTGTAATTAGTAATATTTTGAGTATCAAAGTACAGATGAAACCAGAATTTTATTTGTTAAGAATGTTTGAGGAAAATATTGAAAAGAAATTTGGGGAAATCATATTTTATATGATCATGATAGCTGGGGTTACCTTCACCCAAAATGGAAAATTGAAAAATATCCTCAATAAAGAAGAGTGGATGATGAAATTGTATAATATAATTGAGATGGATAAACTCACTCAGAGGGGTTGCACACTGCTAGAAATAGTGCAAATTGAGTCCACTTTAAGGGTTAGGGAATCATGGGAGCTGTATTTTATTGTGGCACCAGAGCTCTCTGACAGAGAAGGCTCAATGTCTCAGAAAAAAAACAATTCCCATGATTCCCTATCATGTATACTCATCTATAAGTAAAAAAAAAAAAATATGCCCAAAAACTGACCCCAGAATCTTGGGTTGACTTATATACGGGTCAATATGGCAATACTGCTCAGAAAGAAGTGCTGCCCAACACCCCATTTTCTTTTCCGCGGCAGCTGCTGCTCAGAAAAGAAGAATGTGTGAGTGTCCCTGCTTTCCCAGGGAAAGGGATAGAACCGATTGCCTTTGCAAGGGGTGTGTGTGTGTGTGTGTGTGTGTGTGTGTGTGTGTATTGTGTGCCTGCTTTCCCAGGAAGAGGGAAAGAGTTGGTTGCCTTTGCAAGGAGAGAGTGCATGTGTGTAGGGGGGGCTTTGTCATTCACATCCTTTGTTACATGCCCCTAAGTTGTATCTTCGACTTATCCATGGGTCATGTCAAACTACCCTGTTCTCCCAGATTCCTAGTCCAACACACAAATTACTATACTATACTAGCTCTCTCTAGTAGGACTGAGCCTGAAGGTTCAGCCTAAGAAGTTCCATGGCTCTGAGGATGGGGTTCAAATTGTTTCCCTGGTCCTATTTTGACACTCTGTCCACCATTTCACACTGTCTCAGAGCAGCTGGCTAGATAAACAGACAGAGACACAGAGGAAAGGAGAAAGAACAAAACTCAGATGGATCCACTTTGCCCCCCCCCTAATTTCTGCCACAGCTCACCCTATAATAAACCTGGATGTTATAATCCAGATTTACTGTGCTCTCTTCATTTTCCTATAAAGTAAAACCTCTTTTGCCATCAAATTTAATCATCCTTAAAAGTCCAGAGCTAGAGAGTAGCATCTTATGGCAGCTACCAAATGCAATAGCAATTAACAATAACAACAGCAACAACAAAAGAACTATTGCTTCTCTGCAGGCAGTCCACCCTGGATTGTGTTTGGTAGGGGAGCCTCTCTTCTGGTCAGAGGAGTATTTTCCATTTCCATCTCAAGCTGTCGCAGATTGACTGCTGTGCCTCCCAAATGGTGCTAAGGTGCTCTCTTTTTTGAATCCAAATAGGAGGCACCAAGCCTTGTACTATCCCTGTACCATTTGTTCAGAGCGCTGAATCAATCACAGAAGTTTTCCAGGTGTTTTTCACCACTGTGATTCAACAGTAAATATGAAAAGCACAGAATGTCTTAGATATAGGACTACTGGCTACAGATGAGCTGCACCTCACAAAGACTGGGAAGAATGTATTTGGCAAAAGCACAGTGAATCTGATCAAGAGGGCTTTAAATTAAATCCTCTGTGTGTGTGTATCTCTCTCTGTGTGTGGAGAGGATAGCTGAAACATCTGTCCAAAAGCAAGCTCTAAACACAAGAATGTGAATTCCAGAAGAGAAGATGGGAGCCATAGTGAAATTTATAGTAGAATAAATGATGAGAACAAATAATACCGTAGATGTCTGTACGCCAGTGCATAGAGATCTATGGGAAACAAACAAGACAAGCTTGAAATCCTGCTTCAGGGAGGTAAACATGACTTTATAGGTATAACAGGGACTTGGTGGGATGATTCCCATGACTGGAATATAACAATTGCAGAATATAATATGTTCAAAAAGAATAGCTGGGAAAGAAAAGGAGTAGTAGTAGCATTACGTGTCAAACACAAATTTAGTTTTATAGAAATCAATGGGGTGAACCAGACAGGCAGCTTGGAGCAGCCTCTGACTGCTCCAGCCATGATTGACTCCCAATTATTGGCCCAGGACTGCAGGGACCAGACAGCCACAATCCCAGGCAAGCCACTGGCAAGGAGAAGTTTTTCGCCATTCCTTTTGCCAGAGGTGGCCTCAGAGTGACTTCCGGCCAAGTTGGGAGTGTGCGTCGTCTGCACACTATGCCCCAAAGTGGCCAAAAGCTGCTTCTTTTGGCCCATCTGCTCTGGGCCAATGTGAGTGATCAAACTGGACTAGTGAAGAACTTTTGGGTAAAAATAAATGGAGAAATAAATAAAAACAACACTGTGGTAGGGGTATACTACAGGTCACCAAACCAAGTCAAGGTAATGCATTTCTGAAACAAATCTCAGAAATCTCCAAGAAGCAAAAACTGGTAGACCTCAATTAACTTGATTTAACACTGGGGGACATGCCAAATATGAAATTTGGTTTTCATGTGAACTAGTTTTATCAAGCTCAGGGAAATACCGGGCAGAATCACACTATACGTGAAAAAGGATTTTGATATTATTGTTGATCGTAAATTGAACATGAGCCAGCAGTGTGATGCTGCAGCAAAAAAGGCAAATGGTATGCCTGCATTAATAAAAGCATAGTTTCTAAGTCAAAGGAAATAATAATCCCACTATATTTAGCTTCCGATTAGCTTCTGAGAGCAGTACAATGCGTTGGTTATTACCTTTAAAGCCCTACATGGCCTGGGCCCGAGTTACTTGAAGGAACGCCTCTCCCCATATAATCCGCCCCGCACTCTCAAAACACCTGGGAAGAAGTTATTAGGACACCATAAAACTAGACTTACCACGACTTCCCAAAAAATCGTTTATGGTCGCAGCTTCCAAGTTGTGGAACAGCCTGCCGGAGGAGATCCATCTTATTACTACTCTAGAAGCCTTCAAGAAGGCACTTAAGATGGAGCTCTTCCGGTGGACCTATCCATCTGATCTTCCAGATTTTTAGACTCTGACAACGATCAGCTATTTTATTTTATTTTATCCTATTTTATTTTCATTTATTTTATTATATTGTATTCTATTCTTTTAATCTATTATTATTGTTCTGATTTTTATTACTTTATTGTTTATATTTTGTACATTGTATTCATTTTATTGTGTAATCCCGCCTCGATCCGTAGGGAGAGGCGGGAAATATAAATAAAACTTATTATTATTATTATTATTATTATTATTATTATTATTATATTCCGCACTGGTCAGGCCTCATTCAGTTCTGGGTACCTCATTTTAAGAATGATATATAGACAAGTTGGAGTGAGTTCAGAGAAGAGCAATGAAAATGATAAGAGATATGGAGAACAAAATATATCAGGAGAGGTTGAAGGAGCTGAGCATGTTCATCTTGGTGAAGAGAAGACTGATTGCACTCTTTAAATATATCTATCAGAACAAACAATTCTGATTTCCAATGCTCAGTCAATCAAGCTTTGAAGGTGAAACAAAAGGCTTTTATTGCAGATATCAGAAATGGCAACTATCAGGTACCACTTCCTGGTCAGAAGTAAAGATCCACACACACACAACATAATAAAGGCAGTTGAACCAATAAACTCCGCCCGCCATATTCCATCCGTTCCCATGACACCCTTCTAGCAGTTCCTCATCTCCCACTGGTATTGTAACAGTTAAATTGTTTCAGCAAACAGTGTCTCGACAGTTTAACACTTGCTAGATCACCTCACCAAGTACAAATCAGAACATGATCACACCTCGACAGAAACAAATACAAACCTCAACGTAAACAAATAAAAACACATGGATTATTCTATAGATTCTGACAATATCAAGCGTTGCCACAAAGAGGGGTGTGTTCGCCTCAAAGGGTAGAACTAAGGGGATGCAGATGGCGCAAAGCGCCGTCTTGGAGGCGGGGAATGGGAGGGGCAGCTGCACAGGACATCCTGAGGACATCATCAGAGTGCACGCTGTTACACATGGCAAGCACCCTGATGACGTCTTCCCGGTGCAGCCTCTGCACGTGCAACGCTGGAAGAGCTGCGCGATGGCTCTTCCGGCACCCTTTTTTGCCGCTTGAGCAAGGAGCGCTATTTTGGCACCCCATTCCCAGGCACCAAAAGGGCAGATTGGGGCCAAGGTGTGGGGCAGCCTCGGCCCCAATCCTCCGCTTCCCAGGGTGGCCCATGGCTGCCCATCTGCAAAGTCCCCATGTCTAGCGGATTTAAGTTATAGGAGGGTAAATTGAAATTGAAATAATCAACAATAATTCCAAGGTTCCTGCTAATTATTTTATTAATTTCAGCCCTGTCCTTTTGAATTCCGTTACTGTCTTCCACTGTATTAATTACCCCTCTAGATGAGTCTATCCATCTGGCATGCAGTCTTCCTCTCTTTCTCCTACCCTCTACCTTTCATCACATTATTGTCTGTTCTAGTGATTCATGCCTTCTCATTATGTGGCCAAAGTAAAATAATAGAACCATAGAATCATATAGTTGGAAGAGACCTCAAGGGCCATTCAGTCCAACCCCTGCCATGCAGGAACTCTCAATCAAAGCATACCCAATAGATTGCCATCCAGCCTCTGTTTAAAAACCTCCAAAGAAGGAGACTCCACCTTTGGGAGGAGGTTAGCATTGAGAGATCCAACTTTAAGCAGCAACACTTCCAGATGCAGGATCTCAGCCATAATTTGTTGTGTTCTTGTTACTATTTGCTGTCATGTTGATCTGAATTTCTGGCAGTCATATGAATGACAGGCCTCCAAGAAATACTGTTATTGCCACTTTGTTCAGGTTTTGCAATCTCAGGGCAACCTAGGTTTCCTGGATTGAGTCTCTCTGCCCAAATTGCAGGCTTCCTACTGCCTTCTTCCACTTTACCAAGTATTATTCTCTTTTTCAATAAGATGTCTTCTCATGATGAGTCAAAAGTACAATAGTCAATCATATTGGCTTCTAGTGAGACTTCTGGTGTGATTTGCTCTCGGTCTCATTTGTTTATCTTTTTAGTAATCCATAGTATAGTATCCATAGCATGCCAAAGAATTCTAGAAAAAAAATCAACAAAATCTTCATAAACTACAACAAAGATTTTGACTGCATAGATCATCAAAAACTATGGAACAAGCTTTAAAAAATGGGTTACCATTACATTTGATTTTACTGATGTGCATAATCTGACATACAACTCAGCACAAAAGTCAGAATCATACAAGCCATCACATTCCCTATTACCATGTATGGATGTGAGAGCTGGACAGTCAAGAAGATAGGAGGAAAATCAAGGCATTTGAGATAATGTGGTGCTGGAGAAGAGTGCTAAGGATCCCATGGACAGCCAAAAGGGTCCTAGAGCAAATCAAGCCAGATATATCCCTAGAAGCCAAGATGACAAGACTACTGTCATACTTTGGACACATCATGAGAAGGCATGAATTGTTGGAAAAGACAATAATGGGGCATTGTAGACCGGTCTAAAGGGCCGGCCTGGGGCTGGAGTTGGGGCGGAGCAGCCACACGCTGGCTGCCCCAATCCCACCCTGATGCCATCCTGAGCCACACTCTGCGCCAAAAGGGTGTGGAAGAACCGCAGCACCAGGTCTTAGGGTGGCTTTTTGCCACCCCTAAAAGGAGCAGCATTTTGCCGCTCTTTTAAGGGTGGCAAAAGGAAGGATCGGGGCTGCAGCGTGGGGTTGCCACGGCCTCAATCTGCTGCTAGTAGGGGCGGCCCAAAGCAGCCCATCAGCATAGCCCCAATGTTAGGAAAGGTGGAGGGAAGCAGAAAGAGAGGAAGGCCACATGCTAGATGGAAGAGACCATGAATATGAGTTTTCAGGAACGAGGCAGAGCAGTAGAGGACGGGGGGGGGGGGGGGGGGGGCTGGAGATGTCTCATCCATAGGGTTGCCATGGGTCAAGACTGATGCGAAGGCATTAACAACAATAACAACATAATCTGTACTCAGGTAAGGAGGCCACCAGAATACAGAGAAACAGAATGGTTCCCAATCGAAAAGGGGTCAGACAAGGCTGCATTCTAGCACCCTATTTGTTCAACCTGTATGCAGAAAACATCGTACACAGAGCAAGTTGAGACTTGAAGGAAAGAGGAATGAAGAATATCAACAATCCAAGATATCAAAATAATAATTATATATATATATCCCGCCCCTCTGCAGAGCAGTCGGGGCGGCTTACAATATTAAAATTTCCATACATATATATTAATACAATTTAAACAACATAAAAATCCCAAATCCCACCCGTCCTTTAAGAAGTAAGGGTTCTTCTTATTCCAGGCCGGATGGTGCTGGGCCTAGTGTCTCTCCCCCAGATGACATCGGGTGGTAATGGAGGGAGGGCTCCTCTTCATGATACTAGCAGAAAACAACAAAGGCTTGGAACAATTGCTAAAGAAAGTCAAAGAAGAAAATGCAAAGGAAGGCGTACTGCTGAACTTTAAGAAATAAAGGGGCTCTACAGACCTGACAAAAGGGCCAGCCTGGGGGTGGAGTGGGGGTGTGGCACGCCATCCACTCAACCAGACGCTGCAGCAAAGGAGTGCCAAAAAGCTGCCGCTGTGGCAGAAAGGGCAGCTTTTTGCCACTCTAAAAAGGAGTGGCATTTGCCAGCTCTTTTTAGAGCAGCAGTTGCTGCGGTCTCGATCCGGCAAGGAAAGCATGTTACTATGGGCCTTGGGGGGGGGCAGTCTTGGGCCTGGGCAGGCAGCTCTTTTTTGGCTGGCCCACTACTTCCCAGGGCCTCAGGGGTGGTCTTGGGCTTGGGTGGGCAGCAGGCGGCTGTTTTTCGGCTTTCCCGCTGCATTCCAAGGCGGGGGGGGGGGGGCTCAGGTCAGGGGTCTCCAGCCCAGGCAGGTGGCCATTTCCACATGACCCTGGAAGTCCTGTCTAGAAGCCACACCCCCAGAAAGGCCCACCTCCCCACATTGGGTGATAACCCAGGCGGGTACGCCACTGCTGAGATACAGAAGCAGTGGTTTGTGGGCCTGACAAGATGTCTTGTGAAATGTATTGTCTTCCTGGGGCAAGAATCCATGATGTGATAGTGAGACTGACAAGACTTTTTAAGCCTACTGACCGTTACCCCTTCCTTTTGGTCTATGTGGAAAGGCACAGACTTCAGAATATCAAAACGGATTATGAAATTGCTGGATGCATAGGTTGTCATCTCATCTCTTCTCCCAGTTGAAGGGCATGGTCAAGGAAAGGAGAAGAAAATAGCAGATATGAACAACTGGCTCCATGGATGGTGCCACCCAGAATGATTCAGATTCTTGGATCATGGCCTGAGGTTCCATAAGTGGGGACTTCTGGCAAGGGATAGGTTGCACCACATGCCAGAAGCTGGGACTAGTGACAGGAGCTCACCCCATCATGCAGCACCTGGGACTCAAACTGCCAACCTGCCAATCTTGCAATCAACAGAGTCAGCGTCTTTTTTAAAAAAGATTTTATTAAGAATTAAAAATTAAAAAAAGAGAAAACATGCAAGTGACAGATAAACACACACACAACTTACATCAAAAGTAACAAACAACAATAACAAGAAAGAAAAAGACAAACACATCAACAAAACTATACATAAAACATCAACTTCTTAAGCAGTACAGTGGGATTAAACAACTAATAATCATGTAACTACATTAATTCCAATTCTGTTTATACATCACAGACATTAACATAACAAAATGAAAGGCTTAATCTTATACATGTAGATCCAATTAGGGGTACTAACTCCAATCCCTGAAGTTTAAATAATTATATATATATATATATATATATATTCAAATAATTTAAATAATTTAAATAATTTTGGTTTATGACAGTTGAGGTTAACCACATATACATAATCACATAATATTTATTACATTGAATGATATTATATATATAATATCTTATTACAATCTTTAAACCTGGTCCTTTATCAATTCATTAATCAAAAGTACTAACATCATGGAAATTTCTTCCCAAGAGTATCAATGATATATTTCTAATTCTAATCATATATGAATTTAGTTCACCTATTATTCCGTATTAATCTATAACCAAACTTCTACTATTCCGAAAATGCTATACAACGAATCTGGTTTTCTACATCATTCTTTTTCATATAATGATACCATAAATTCCAATTTTTATGGAAATCCAGTAGCGAGTTGTTCTGTATTAGATATGTTAATTTCTCCATTTCGTAGATGTCATATATCTTCAATCTCCATTCCTCTACTGAAGGGATTTCTTTTTTCCTCCAATATTTAGCATGTTATTCTTGCCGCCATTATTAAAAAAAAAATAAGTAGTTTCCGCATTCTCTTTCGATGCCAACAGAGTCAGCGTCTTAACCACTTGAGCCACTACATCCCTTGTAAACAATCTAGTAAATTGTGGGCTTTACAATGGAACTACTAAATGGATTTTTAATTGGTTGACTGGCTGAATCCAAAGGGTGCTCAGCAATGGCTCCTCTTCATCTTGGAGAGAAATTAACAGTGGGGTGGTTCAGGTTCTGTGCTAGATCCAGTGCTACTCAACATTTTTATCAATGATTTGGACAAAAGAATAGAGTGCATGTTTATCAAATTTGCAGATGGCACCAAATAAGGAGGACTAGCTAATACCCTAGAGGAGAGGATCAAAATTAAAAATGACCTGAATAGATGAGAAAGCTGGGCCAAAACTAACAAAATGAACAAAAAGGGAGAAATATAAGGTTCTGCACTTAGGCATAAAAAATGAAATGCATAGATATAGGATGGGGGACACCTGGCTTAATAAGACTACATGTGAAAGGGATCTAGGAGTCATAGTAGACCACAAGTTGAACATGAGTCAACAATGTGATGCAGCAGCTAAAAAGGCCAATGTTAGTCTAGGCTGCATCAATAGAAGTATAGTGTCTAGATCAAAGGATGTAATAGTGCCACTCTATTCTGCCTTGGTCAGGCCTCATCTGGAATAACGTGTCATTCTGGGCACCACAATTCAAAAATAATGTTGACAAGCTGGAGCGTGTCCAGAGGAGGGCAACCAAAATAGTGAGTCTGGAAACCATGCCTTATGAGGAGAGACTTGGAGCTGGGTATGTTTAGCCTGGAGAAGAGATGGTTAACAGGTGATATAATAGCCCTGTTTGAAGTATTTGAAGGGGTGTCATATTGGGGATGGAGCAAGCTTGTTTTCTGCTGCTCCAGAGAATAGAACCCAGAACAATGGATGGAAGCTACTGGAAAAGAGATTCTACCTAAATATTAGGAGGAACCTCCTGATAGTAAGACCTGTTTGAAAATGGAACACACTCCCTTGGAGAGTAGTAGAGTCTCCTTCTTTGGAGGTTTTTAAACAGAGGCCGGATGGCCATTTGTTGAGGATGCTTTGTGAGTTCCTGCATGGCAGGGGGCCCTTGAGGTCTCTCCCAGCTCTTTGATTCTATGATGATCACCTTGGTGGATGTTCTTCACCTGAGCTTTCACAGGAAAGTGTGTCTCTGATTATGTTTTTGGACCTCTCAGCAGCATTTCATGTTATCAACCATGGTATCCTTCTGGAATACCTGAGGGGTTTGTGAAACAGAGGCACTGTGCTTCGGTGGTTCCAATCCTATCTCTGTAATAGGTTCCAGATGGTGGTGCTTGGAGATAGCTGTGCCACAAAAAAGGAACTGTTATATGGCATACCACAAGGTGTCATTCTATCCCCAGTGCTATTCAACATCTACATGAAACTGCTGGTGGAGATCATCTGGTGGCATTGGGCAGAGTGCTATCGGTATGCTGATAACACTCAAATATGATGATACCCATGCCTACAGACACAGACACAGCTAAGGAGATTGTGACTCCTCTGAATGAATGTGTCAGACTCACCCCTCATGGCTCCTTCTGCTATGTTAAAGTTAGACCTGCTTAGCCATGCTGTAGCCATGTTGGCAGATTGGGTGTAAAGGGAGGTAAGCAGCTGTGGGAAATTGTTGTGGGTGAACCAAGGTTGTAGAGCTTTTAGCACTACATGGAAATGAAATGTGCAAGGGAAGGAGGAAGGTGAGTTTGGAGAGGATATAGAAGTGAAACCTAGCTTGTTTACTCAGATCCGGCAAAGATTGTGCTACTGTGCTGATCTTTTCAGTAAACTCATTATGTTTTCCTCCATCAAGGTGTTCACTTGAGTTAGACAGAGACAGGGCATTGCAGAAGAGGTAATGGGGTTGGATGAGGGAAAACAAACAGAAGTTGAATCTAGATAAGACAGAGGGACTTAGGGCCTCTACAGATGGCACAAAGCATTGTCTTAGAGGCAGGGAAGGGGAGGGGCAGCCACACGCCGGGTGCCCCAACCCCTTCCCAAGGACGTCATCACAGCGCAGTGTTTTTACACGGTGCGCCAGAAGAGGTGCCAAAGAGCCACATGGCAGCTCTTCCGGTGCCCTTTTTGCTGCCTGTGAAAGGAGCGGTGTTTTGGTGCTCCTTTCCCAGGCGGTGAAAGGGAGGATCGGGGCCGATGTATCTGGCAGCCTCGGCCTCGATCCTTTGTCTTCCGGGGTGGCCTAAGGCATCCCCCCTCACTGACAAAGGTCCTAACCTGGGTTTAGAGGTATGTCAACTAGTCTTGGATGGGTTACACTTCCCCTGAAATACTATGTTTGCAGTCTTGGAGTGCTTCTGGATCTGTCACTCCAAATATCTGAAAAAGTAGGCCCAGTCTATGAAAGCTTATGTTACAACTTCTTTCCCACTCTTAGTCTCAAAGTGTTACAAGATCTCTTTGCACACTGATATTCCAGACTAACACAGCTATACCTTTTAATATGTACTAGTGTTATATGTTCTTTTAAATTTGTGTTAGGTGTTTTAACTGTTTTTTAACTGATGTTTTTAACTGATATGTGTTTCTATTTTTACCTGTTGCTGTTCCCTGCCTTGATGAGGAGAGGCAGATAAGAAATTGACATTGCTGCCATCATCATAATCATCATCATCCTCACCATCATCATCATCTGAGGAGGACCCAGGAAAAAGCCTTCTCTCTTCTCTCATGGCAGACAAAGAATTTTATTCACACATTCATCACTTATTCACGCATTTACGCATTCATGCTCATAATTCATGTGGCAGAAAGATTTTTTAATGGGGTTGCACTTTTATCTTCACTGTTATATGTCTTAAAATGTATTACGTTTGTGTCTTTAATAGAATTGTTTAATTTTAAAAATGTATTAATGTTTGTTTGTTTGTTTTTGTTGTTTTCTACTGAATGTAAGCCACTCTGATCCTTGCAAGAAGAAAGGCAGAATAGAAATTAAATAAATAAATAAAGACAGCAGTACCACCTCTAGAGGTCACAAGAAGGATCAGAATTTTTGGCAGAGGGCTTATCTACATTACCCATAGCTGTTTGATACCACTTAAGTGTCATGGCTTCATTTGATGGAATCTTGGGATTTGTCTTTTGGTGGAATAGATAGCATTCTCTTCCAGAAAATTCCAGGAATGTAGTTCAAGCGAAGTGTGTGCTAGAGCACTCTAGCAGAGTATTTTCAGTTCCCTCAAACTAGAAACCCAGGACTACACAGGATGTAACACTTAAAATGGTATCAAACAGCTATAATTGTCACATTCAGATACACCCATTGAAATCTTTCTGCAATCAGAAAAAAATATTGGAAAAGTTTCTTATTTGGACTACAGTTGTCAGACACACACACACATCCCGAATTCTGGGGGATTTATGAGAGCAGTAGTGCAAAAAATACAGTTTTCCAGGCTGTGACTCTAAGCTCTGTATTTGGCAAGGCTGTGAGTTGTCCTCTGTTACCATCTAGGCCTGGCATGGTGGTGAGGGTAGCATATCCTCCAACTGTCCTGATTTGGCAGGGGCAACCCTGGTTAATTCTTTCTCAGCTATTCTCCTTCTTCCAAGTTTGCCTTGCTGCAATCATTACAAACTGATTTCAAAGTGTAGATTTAGTTTGTACTCATTTAATTTAGCAGGAAGGAGAGGAGAGGAACTCAGTTCACAAATTTCAGGTTTCTGTGCATTTTCTAGTAGTTTTGTGTATTCTTCCTCATAACTTTTACCCTTGCATCTGATGAAGTAGACTGAGTATACAGAAGCTCTTGCTATAACCTTTCATAAATGAAAACCAGGGACACATGTGGCCAATCAACATCAGAGTGTGTCCAGATGGCAAAAGTTATTAATGAGGACAAAGACAGAAACTAACAGAAGCTGAAGCAGTTTGCTTTTGCCTGAGCCTACTGGGAAGGGCAAAACTCTGTCCTCTATTCTCCCCTCTCCCCTGCTAAGTTAGAGGAGTCCAAACTGCTCTTGCACTTTAAATTCAGTTTGCAGTAACCCAAGAACAACAGGGAGAAAGTAGTAGTAGGAGAGATAAACCAAAACACTTTAAAAGTACCTGAAAAATTGGGAGAACAGAGGATTAATTAGGACTGGAGGAGGGCAAATGGTGTCCCTATTGTCAAAGGGGGGGGGGGCAGGACCCAAACAATTACTGCCCAGTTAGCCTGACATCATTACCAGAAAAGATTTTGGAGCTGACAGATAGTCTGTAAGCATTTAGGAAGGAATGCCATAATCACAAAAAGTCACCATGGGTTTCTCAAAAACAAATCATGCCAGACTAACCTTGTGATTAAATTACCAACTTGGTAGATAAGGGAACGCTGCGGATGTAGCATATCTTGATTTCAGTAAGGCCTTTGACAAGGTCCCCCATAGTATCCTTGCAAACAAACTAATAAAAAGTGGGTTAGACAATGCTCCTGATATATGTTGGCAGTCGACTTCTGCCAAAAACATCAGGTTCAACAAATTTCTTACTTTTCTTGCAGACAGTTTCATTGTCCAGAAGGTGGAAGAGGCAACAAAGGGATCAGCTATTTTAGTTCTGATCCTAACCAACAAAAACAACCTTGTTAATGGAGTGGCAGTGGTGGGATCCTTAGGTGGGAGTGATCATGCTCTCTTGGTATTTATCATACAGTGGGAAGGGGAAGCCAAGTATAGTCAAACACACATTCTAGACCAGGGGTAGGCAACCTGTCCCCTTTAAGGGCCGAGGGACTTCAGCTCCCAGAATCCCAGGAGCTATTGGCCAACATGGGACTATTGACCAACATGGCTGAGGCTTCTGGCAGCTGAAGTCCCTCGGCCCTTAAAGGGGAAAGGTTGCCTACCCCTGTTCTAGACTGTAAGAAAGCCAATTTCCGTAAACTTGGAAAATTATTGGTTTAAATCTGTGGGCAAGGATACTGAAAGAGAAGGGAGTTCAGGATGGATGGGAGTTTCTTAAAAGTGAGATAGTAAAGGCACAAACTAAGGAGCTTATCTCTCTCCCAAATTGAATTTTAATTTGGGCTGCACCCAGATACTATCACAGGGATTTTGCTGCTGAAACCGCCAGCAGAATAGAGCCCTGGTCCAGCCCCAGTCCCAGGAGCACTCAGGCGGTCATTTTCTTAAGTCAGAAAACTTCCAATTTCAAAAAAAGGCTTTACTAGTGCTCCTGGGACCCAGGCTGGACCCAGGCTGTATTCTGCCAGCAGTTTCAGCAGCAAAATCCCTGCAATAATATCTGGATGCAGCCCAAATTAAAATTCAATTCAGCAGAGGTTTTGACACTTTATTTTAGTGGAGCAATAAGCTCCTAAAACTGTTCCAGTAAGAAGAAAAAATGGGAAGTGTGTAAAGAAACCAGAATGGTTAATTAAAGAACTTTCAACTGAGCAAAGTGTTTAAAAAACATGCACAAGAGATGGAAAAATGGGGAAAACACCAAAGAGAATTCAAGCATATAGCCAGACAGATTAAAAACAATAAAAAGGGCTTTTTTAGTTACGTCCTTAGCAAAACAAAGAACAAGGAAATGATAGGGTCGCTGCATGGAGAAAATGGCCAAGTAATAAACTGAGAAAAGGCAGAATTACTCAATACCTTCTTTGCCTCAGTTGTCTCTAAAATGGAAAATAGTGCACAACCTGAAGAGCAAGGATCAGGTGATACGGGCCTTTGCAGACTGCCAGAAATAGTGCAAATTGAGTCCACTTTAACTGCCCTGACTGCATGGTATTGAGGTAAGGATGACTGAGCAGTGCTATTCTTTTAAGAGAAGGGAGCATTCTCATGCACTGGAAGCAAGGACAAGGAGGCAAAGGGACTGTGCAGCCTTCCAAAGGAAAAACAGATGACTAAGCAGTTTATTTTGACGTAGAAGAGCTTAGACCATGAATCTTATAGCTTTGCAGTTCTCAAGCCAGTTGAGAAAGTATGGATCAGTAGCAGCAATATTCCACATATCCAGACGCACACTGCACTGAAAGGTTTAAGTGGTCAGCAGCAATATACGGTAACCCTGAAGAACAGAGGTCAAGAAACACCAAGAGTTGAAGAAAGAGGACAGGGGAGGAATAAACCCAGTTAAAGTTAACATGGGATAAAACTAAAGCTGAGCATATTAGTAAAGGAGCTACTGGCTTATTTTGTTATGGTAACCTTTATAGAGAGAAAAGTATGCCCTGTGAATTTAGCAATTTGATGAGGGGAAAACTTTGCTATGCAAAAGCTCTAGTGAAAGATTACAAAGGTGAACTAGCACACCAAAACCTCCAGGAAGACCAAACAGGAGGTCAGATTGTCCATGCCATTTTATTTCCATTTCTGTGTGTGGTTGCAAAAGTCGGACAGTGAAGAAAGCTGACAGGATGAGAATCAACTCCTTTGAAATGTGATGCTGGAGGAGAGTTTTGCAAATGCTGTGGATTGCCAAAAAAGACAAATGAATGAGTCCTAGAGCAAATCAAGCCTGAACTCTCCCTAGAAGCCAAGATGAATATGATATTGCCCAAAAATCCACTTTTAAAAAAAATTGTGGGGGGAGGGAGAATTATTTTAAATATTTTTAACAAAAGATTATTTTAAAGATGCCAGCCACAGATGCTGGCGAAACATGAGAAAGAAACTCTTCTAGAACATGGCCACATAGCCCGAAAAACCCACAAAAAAGTAAAAATTATTTTAAAGAATTGTTAATCTGGAACAACCCCAGAAGGAGATGGGGATACTTTTGTTTTGACTGCATCTGTCATCAGGGCTGGTCCTACCAGAAATGTATTTTTATAGACTTCCTGAGAATTCTGTCTTCTCCATAAATTTTTCCTCAGGTTCTCAGATTTCTAACACAGGCAGCTCAGCCATGAAACCCGCTGGGTGACCTTGCACTAGTCACATATTCTCAGCCTTAGGCTTAGAACCCTTTCTGAACAAATCTTGCCAAGGAAACCCCATGATAGGGTTGCCTTAGGGTCACCGTAAATTGGAAACAACTTGAAGGCACAAAACAACAACAGTGGGGCCAAAGATTGTACCAGACCTTATTTGGTCTTGGAAAGTAAGAAGGTCAACTCTGGTTAGCACTTGGATGAAAAATCACAAATGAATATCAGGTACTTTAGGCTATATTTCAGAGGAAGGAAATGGCAAAACTACCTCTGAGTATTCCTTGCCTAAGAAAACTATGAAATTCATAGACAACTTGAAAGGCGCACACATATACACTTTGCATGCTGCAGGACTCACTAGTGCATCTACAGCTGTGTGTGAAAATTAATTCTCAACTTTCATACATGTGCTGACCCTATACAGGCATTCAGTGAAAAGAAAATTTGGCTTTGGAAAGTAACATATTTGAAGGAATTTCAAGTAGCCAGTTTCTTTGCAAATCTCTAAAGAAATCACAGATCATTTGACTTTTTTTAAACAATTGAGATCATTATAGTAGGGTAACTTGCACAATATATATTTACTTCCTAGTCTGTTATTAGTGTCCACAGCTATTTTTCTTGGGAAAATTGTACATCTGTATTTATGTGCCTTCAAGTCACTGGAATATTCAGGAATTGTCAAGGAATATTCAGAGGTGGTTTTGTCAGCTTCTTCCTCCAAAATAGAGCTTATTACAGCATGTGAGGTTAACTGGCCATCTGTCATCCAAGTACTAACCAGGGCTGACTCTACTTTTGATGCCTGTACTGTGTTTTGAATTGATTTACTTTAGAAGGGTACTTCATAATGTTTGTTGTTGTTGTGTGCCTTCAAATTGATTCTGACTTCTGCTGTCCCTACCACAGGCTTTTCTTGGCAAGGTTTCTACTGCCATGGCCTTCCTCTGAGCTGAGTGGGAACTGCCCAAGGTCATCCCGTGGGTTTCCATGACCAAGCTGGGACTTGAACTCTGGTCTCCCAGAGTGTAATAATCACACCACTGGCTTTCCAGTTAGAATGCATTAACTGGGAGTTATTCTGTCATTACCTACAAAAACATTTTCCCAGAGCGATTTCTTTTCTAGAGACTGATACCCAAACCCTTTGGCCTTCCCCACTATTTGTCTCTGCCCTGCTCCCATGAAAAATGGCCTCACTGAACCCCTAGGGAGGCAAATACCTCGGGTGGCAAATGCTGGCAAACTGCCCCCTCTAACCCTGCCTCCCGAGTTTCCTGGGCATCCCCCTCAGACCCACACAGCCTGGCCCTGTGCCCTTCTAAGCTTCCCAGCAGCCCTCAGGGGAAAGAAGGTCATTTTCCCCATTTCTAGTGATGAAGGTAGCTTTAACTGGCAGCCTAGTTTGCTTCTATACATGAAATGGGTTGGGGGGGAGGGCATTTGCCATTATAGTGAAATTGGCATCTGCTCTCACCAAGCAGTCATTGTGGCATAGAAAGGGTCAATTTATATTTAGTAGACTTTTAGATAGTTTCACCTTGCTTGTTGAAGTTTGGGAAAAGACATTTAGCTACAGAGAAGGGAGCTAAAGAGTAAGCTGTCCCATTACAAACCTACTTGTACAATTCCCCTCACTATTCAGCCATTCAGTCAGCCATGAGGAACTGCACTTTTGGCCACAATAGATAGCATGTTGGTTAGGCCCCGTTTGAGTACATCCGCATACCCAACAACTGTTCTGATTTGGCAGGGACAGCCCCAGTTCATCATCTGCCATCCCACTTTCTTGAGCCTTGTTTCCACTATGATTTAAAACGGATTGCTGACTGGGTTATACGTTTATCATTCCCACTTGATGAAGAGAGGCAAATGCAAAAGAACTGCTCTTTCCTGACACTAGTTTTTTGGCGGTTCTTTTGAAAAGAAGTGATTAGCAAGCATGTTCAGTAAGTGGGAACGAAGGACCTGAATCACATCAAACTGAAGGGGAGGATTACTGTGGCAGAGGGTTGGCACATCCCTCACCAGTTTGTGGGGAAATCTGCCATTTCCCCCCTCCCCTTTCCCAGGACCCATCCTACATTTCAACCTTCTGTCCTGCAAGTCTAGGAGGGCAGCATCTCACCCAGGGGAGAGTCCTCCATATGACACCCAAGGCTGAGACATCTCAGGGGAGAGTCCTCCATATGACACCAACAAGGTTGGAATGTAGGACTGGTCCTGGGAAAGGAGGGGGGAAATGGTGGATTTCCCCATAAACTAGTGAGGAATGGGATACTTGTGAGGGATGGGATTCTGGCCACGGCACCCATGACTCCCTCCTGTGTTTTCTTGAATGTGTTGCCACGTTACCAATGACATGTTGATCGTTGACAAACATTTTGAAAGGGCACAAATTAGTGGGAACAACAACCATGCCAAAAAAGAAGTGAATAAAGAAAAGACCTGCTTCTGTAGTGGGAATGACGCATGGACTAGAATCGATTCACCAACCCGGAGCGAAAGCGAATTGCAAACCGGGTTAAATGTAAGTGGGAATGAGCCCTTAGCAGCTTTTAAAATGTTCCACTATTGTTTTTCTCCCCTTATTTACTTCATCTGCTGCAAAATGAGTCCAAAGTGTAAAACTAGTTTGCCCTCATTTACTCAATTAAAGATGGAGAGAGGAGGCTTCATGGTAGGTTCAGGCAAAAGCAAACTGCTGTAACTTCTCCTCACATGTTTCTTCTTCCTCATGAATCCCATTGTGGGAGAAAGGCAGGATATAAATTGTTGAAATAAATAAAATAAAATAACACGAATGACTATTGCCATCCTGACCACACTTTGACACTGTATGGCCATTGTATGGTTTTCTTCTGTGAAAAGGTGGAGGGTATAGATACATTGAATCAGTTGTTCAATATTAAATTAACACATGGATAATACCAACTGATTCAATGTTTAGTCAGGACTAATAATATGATTTAGCCCTTAGTTGCTTATGGCCTCAGCTATACAAGTTGCTGCAATGGTGTGCTGGACTAGATCAGTTTAAGGACTGGCATGTTTTCTTGTGCTGTAAGCCACCTGCCCCATCATTTATAACCAACAAAGCTTATTTACAGTGTTAGTTTGCAGTATCAGCAAAGTCTGGGGGAGTCCTGGAATTGTGGCCAGTTCCAACTCAGAATCATTACATGGGCTTTTCCCTCAGACAGCACGATATCTTGGGGCAGCTCTACCAGCCTCCGCAGGCAGTCGTCTTCTCCTCCCACTTCTGCCATGATCTGCTGATTCTATAAACTCTTTTAAATCAAGTGCCAACAGTGGTGGCTGATTTGGCAGAAGGACAGCTGCTGAATCCCCCCTCTTCTCAGTTGCAATGGGATTCCTTCTGCCTGCTCTGAAAGCAGCTTCCCAGCCAAGGCAAAAACTTGCCAGGGATAGATTTCCTATTTATTTGCTTCTTGCAATGATTACCAAACAACAAACAAACAGGTGTAAAGCATAAGCTTAAAAAGCTGTCTATAGTCTGATTTAGCAAGCCTTTCCTAAACAGGTTCTTACCAAAACCAGTACACAGCTTACAGAATGACTTGTGAGTGTGGTTGTGTCAAAACATGGATAGTGGATGTGGAGGATTTACCTGAGCTTGCTTTTTCAAAAATGTTAATTGACTTTCAGGGGAGAAGTACTGAGAAGGAAACCAGCCTGGGCTGTCCCTGAGCTTTCAAAAGCAATATAAATGAATGTCTGACTTTGTACCTTTAAATCACCCAATGTAGAAGGAAAAGAGGCAGATACGGTTTCACCAAGCTATGATTTATTTCTTAATATTTTCTGCCCATCTTCCAAGAAGTTCAGAGCAGGAACAAATGATGCCCACCCACCACTGTTTTACTCTCATGCTAACCCTGCCATGTAGATTAGGCTGAGAGATTTCATAAAACCATGACAGTCTCCAGAAACAGACTTAAGAATTGAACCTGGGCCTCTGAATCCCTAAACTGACACTCTACCTAACCTTTCTCCCACAGCCTCTGGCATCCTGCATGTATGTTGGACTGGACTTCACATCACCCCCAGACTGTCTAGCAGCTTTGGAATTACAGAAGTTGTAGTTTGATGTACTTGGAGGGTGTAAGACTGGGGAAGGCTAGACTAACCACTACACTATGCTGCCCCAGTCAGCCTTGTCTTCTAGACTCCCACTTGCAACAGTTGGTTGGGGATCAGAAAATGTACAAGAAGCAAGCAGGGAAGGGGGAAGTTGACAGGGGATGCCATAAAAGCAATAGGAAATTAAAAGGTACAGTATAGCTTTCTAGGTGGCAAGTCAGACACCCCTTCTAAGGATCATGTTGAGTTTTCCATTCCCTAGAAAAGCAAATTAAAGCACAACTGCATTGAACAAGATGGGTTATGCATTCCAAGTATTAGGATGCCACCACCTAAAAACAAATAAATAGCAAGATAATGCATTTCTGTTCTCTCTGTAGCCAAATAAATTTGTCAAGAAAACATGGCTGAACATAGCCACAGCTTGAGAGCACAGGACCACCCAATTCTCAGAAGACACTGCAGCAGTAGATACAACAAGCTCTTTGTCATCATTAACCATATCCACTGACCCTCATTTCCAACACATGGAGAATTTGTATACCATTCTTGTCAAAATGCCACAAGCAATTTAGAAAGTGTCTTCTAGTCTTCTGTATGCAAAAAAAGAAAAAAGAGAAAAGAGAAAAAGAGAAAAAGAGAAAGAGTGAGAGAGAGAGAGAGAGAGAGAGAAAGAAAGAAAGAAAGAAAAAGAAAGATGGATGATCAGGGGAGTGGGAAAGTGTCTAGTCTTCTGTGTGCAAAAAAGAAGAATGGTGTTGTTCACCACATGGAAATCAACATTTGGCAAGTATTGGAGGACATCCACATCAGCTCCACCAGCCTGAACTGCAAGTAGCCAAAGGCGAAGCCGGAGAGGACATCAGTAACGTGATGCCGCCCAACCATGATTCGAGAAAGCCCCACCAAGAATGCCCAGAGAACAAGCAAGACCCGGAGCGGGACAGCCAAGACTAGGTGGCTGAGAAAGAACTTGGAAACCATGGCTGCCCGGCTGGCATGACCGGCAGGAAAAGCATAGATATCCATGGTCAGGTAGTCCAAGATGCCTGGGCTGACATCATAGGGTCCTTTCCGCTTGGCCATCTTCTGTAAGCCGGCAACAATGACAATGTCCAACAGCAGGGCTGGAGAGAAAGAGACCAAAAAAAGATATGAGATGCTGGAGACAAAGGGCCCATCAAAACTCAGGTGGGAACTTTCAAATAACAAATGGTTCCCACCAACAGGTACTGTTTCACATTAAACCAATACAGCAGCAGTGCTGAAACTCTGGCTCTTCAGATACTACTTTTCCCATAACTCACCAGCCATGCTGGGCTAGGCTTCTGGGAGCTGTTGATTAAAACATTTGGAAGGCTGGAGGTTTCCAACCTCTGATATAAAAACATCATCCCAAAATTTCTAATAATCAAGTCACTTCTCTGCCCCTCTCACAAATTTAGACTGAAGGCACACTTAAAAGCTTTACTTTTTCAGGTTCAGAGAAGGGTAAAAAGGATGGTAAGAGGAATGAGGTAATAGGTAAGAGAACAAGACATGTGTGGAAAAGTTAAAGGAGCTGGGTCTGTTCAGTCTGGTGCAGAGACAACTGAAGGGAGCTATGGTGTTTATCACACAGGGGAAAATGGGAAGTACAAATTGTGATTAACCCGTGATTAACTCATAATTGTGTGAATGGTTTACACATGATGTTAGCGTGTAAAGCACTGTTATCCCGTGCAGAATCTGTGATTAACCTGCACTTGTGTGCAATTGCACGAATGTTTTCACTACACATTGAGACAAAACATGATTAAACTGCCATTATCCTGTGAAGAACCAGGCAAAAAACCACAGTAACCCATTCGTGGTATTTTCCCATGAATGCCTTTTTGCTGTTTCTTGTCTGGTTATAGAGTTAGAAACCCAGTTGATTGAGCTCGCTCACAGAGCCTAGTGAAAAGACCAAGACCACAGGGGCCCTTTACGTGGATCTTTACCAGGGGACTTTTTGAGGGAGAAGCCCACAGTCCTCTTCCATTGCTTACTTCAGATTTCTCAATATGGACACTGAGGGAGTTGCTGCAGTCACCTACAACACTTGTGGGATGTTTGTCTTCTTGCCAAGAGATGTGGGGAACTTCACTTGCACCAAGTGCAAGTTCGTAGCCCTGCTGGAAGAGAAAGTCAAGCAGCTGGAGGCCTTGGTAGCTACGCTTCAGCATATTAGGGAGCAAGAGGTTTTCCTGGACAGAGCAGAAAGAACGGTCTTGGACAGGGACCACACAGAGGAAGCTGTTGAGGAGGAGGTCATTTCATGCACACAGGAGATGGATACCTGGAGGATTGTCACACATAGAAGGAGGGAAACCAGGGATTGTTCTGGGAGCTTGCAGCTACAGAATCGATTTGAAGCTCTCTCCCTTATCAAGGATGAAGAGGAATAGCAGCAGGGACAGTCCTCAGGGACAGTGCAGGGGACCCAAAGAGTACCACCGCAGGGAACAGCGACTGCTAAGCCTCGGAGGAGGCATGTGGTGGTGCTTGGGGACTCCTTGTTGAGGGGTACAGAAGCAGTGATTTGTGGCCCTGACAAGATGTCCCAGGAGGTGTGTTGTCTCCCTGGGGCAAAAATCCATGATGTAACAGTGAGACTGACAAGATTTGTCAAGCCTACTGACCATTACTCCTTCCTCTTGGTCCAGGTGGGAACCAATGATACTGCAAGGCATAGTCTTCAGAATATCAGAAGGGATTATGACGCTTTGGATAGGAAGCTGAAAGAACTGGACGCACAGATTGTTATCTGATCCCTTCTCCCTGTTGAAGGGCATGGTCCAGGAAGGGAGAGAAAGATTGCAGACATGAATAACTGGCTCCGTAGATGGTGCTGCCAAGAACGATTTGGATTCTTGGATCATGGGTTGCGGTTCCATGAGGGTGGACTTCTAGCAAGAGATGGGCTGCATCTCACACCAGTTGGCAGAAGCGTTTTTGCCAATAGTCTCAAACATTTGATCAGGAGGACTTTAAACTGAGTCATGTTGGGAAGGGAGAAAGTATCTTGGAAGGTATTTTGGAAGACAGGAGTACATCATGGGCTGGAGCTAATAGTAAAAGTGTTACAGAGGGAACAAGGCAAATGATGCAAGGGCACAACAGTGGAAGGAAAAACCCCTCACACAGACAGCAAGTGGGAAGGACACATGCTCTTAGATGTCTCTACACTAATGCACAGAGCATGGGAAATAAACAAGATGAACTTGAACTCCTAGCACAACAAAGCAAATACGATATAATAGGCATCACTGAAACCTGGTGGGATGAATAAAGGGGTATAACCTTTTTAAGAGAAATAGGCCAAACAGGAAAGAAGGAATAGCATTATATGTCAGGGATGTTTACACCAGTGAAGAGATCCAGGACTTAAATCCTGGAAATCAGGTGGAGAGCATCTGGATAAAAATTAAAAGGGAAGGAAACAACAGGGATGTTATAGTAGGAGTCTACTACAGACCCCCAAGTCAGACTGAGGAATTGGATGATGCCTTTCTAGAATAGATGACCACACACTCAGAAAAGAGAGATACAGTAGTGATGGGTGACTTCAACTATCCTGATATTTGCTGGAAGTCAAACTCAGCCAATACTCCAAGGTCTAGCAAATTCCTCACTTGCCTCGAAGACAATTTCAAAAGGTGGAAGAGGCAACAAGGGGATCAGTTATTTTAGATCTGATCCTAACCAACAGGGCTGACCTGGTCAATGGGGTGCAAGTGGTGGGATCCTTAGGTGGGAGTGATCATATTCTTCTGCAGTTTCTTATACAGTGGAAAGGAGAAGCTAGGCATAGTCAAACACTCATTCTAGACTTTAGCAGAGCTGATTTCAACAAACTTAGGGAAACACTGGGAGTGATCCCATGATCTGGAATACTAAAGGAGAAGAGAGTTCAGGATGGATGGGAGTTTCTCAAAAGGGAGATACTGAAGGCACAATCTCAAACTGTTCCAATGAGAAGGAAAAATGGGAGGAGTCTCAAGAAACCAGGTTGGATGACAAAACTTCCAACTGAACAAATTGCCTCAGCAGACGACTAATAGAGTCGTCTTTCGGGCAGGGAAGAGGAGGGGCACCACTCTTCCTGAGGTCGCCCTCAAAGTCGCTGGCCCTCCGCACGGCCGGCGCTCCGAGGACGACCTCACACCACAGCGACCGCACGCGCCGCGGCGTTTGAGTCAGGGAAAGTGCGCCCGCCGCTTTTAGGGCGCACTTTCCCTGAAATCTAAAAGGAGCGCCAATTTGGTGCTCCTTTTAGAGTCGCCGACGGTGCGCTGCGGTGCGGCTGCCGCGGTCCAGCGGCGCTCCGTCCCGCAGCGCACGGGAAGCTCCCGTCTGCTTCCCCCCTAAGTTTTAAATGGGAGATGTATAAGAAATGGAAAAGGGGCAAAATCACTGAAGAGGAATTCAAGCAAATAGCTAGCACAAATAGCTAGGGGGGAAAAGAGGATCCCAACAATTATCGTCCAGTTAGTCTGACATCAATACAGGGAAAGATTCTAGAACAGTTCATTAAACAGAGAGTCTGTGAACATTTAGAAGGGAATGCCATAGAGCCAGTGACTACTCAATAGCTTCTTTGCCTCAGTCTTCTCACAAAAGGAAAAGGGTGCTCAACCTGAGGAAAATGAAGCAGAGGACACAATAGGGCAAATGTAGCACAGTATAAGTAAAGAGGAGGTACAGGAATACCTAGTTAATCTAACTGAATTTAAGTCTCCAGGACAAGATGAACTACATCCAAGGATATTAAAAGAACTGGCAAATGTAATCTCAGAGCAATGACAATAATCTTTGAGAACTGGAGAACAGGAGAAGTTCCAGCAGACTGGAGGAGAGCAAACATTGTCCCCATCTTCAAAAAGGGAAAAAAGAGGATCCCAACAACTATCATCCAGTTATGACATCAATACCAGGAAAGATTCTAGAACAGTTCATTAAACAGAGAGTCTGTGAACATTTAGAAAGGAATGCCATAATCACAAAAAGTCAAAATGGGTTTCTCAAAAACAAGTCATGCTAGATTAATCTGATCTCTTTTTACGATAAATTTACCAGCTTGGTAGATGAAGGGAATGAAGTGGACATAGCATATCTTGATTTCAGTAAGGCTTTTGACAAGGTCCTCCACGATATTCTTGCAAACAAGATAGTAAAATGTGGGCTAGACAATACAACTGTTAGGTGGATTAGTAACTGGTTGACTGACCAAACCCAAAGGGTGCTCAGCAATGGCCCCTCTTCGTCCTGGAGAGAAGTGACCAGTGGGGTGCCACAGGGTTCTGTCCTGGGCCCAGGGTTATTCAACATCTTTATCAATGATTTGGATGAAGGAATAGGGGGCATGCTTCTTACATTTGCAGATGACACCAAATTAGCTAATACCCCAGAGGACAGGATGAAAATTCAAAATGATCTTAATAGATTAGAAAGCTGGGCCAAAGCTAAAAAAATGAATTTCAATACAGAGAAATGTAAGATACTGCACTTAGGGCAAAAAAATGAAATGCATAGATATAAGATGAGGGACACCTGGCTTTACAGGACCACGTGTGAAAAGGATCTAGGAGTCCGAGTGGACCACAAGTTAAACATGAGTCAACAGTGTGATGCCGCAGCTAAAAAGGCCAATGCAATTTTAGACTGCATTAGTAGAAGTATAGTATCTAGATCAAGGGAAGTAATAGTGCCACTGTATTCTGCTTTGGTCAGGCCCCACCTGGAATACTGTGTCCAGTTCTGGGCACCACAATTCAAAAAGGATGTTGAAAAACTGGAGCATGTCCAGAGGAGGGTGACTAAAATAGTGAAGGGTCTAGAAACCATGCCCTATGAGAAACGACTTAGGGAACTGGGTATGTTTAGCCAAGATAAGAGACGGTTAAGAGGGGATATTATAGCCCTGTTTAAGTATTTGAAGGGATGTCATAGTGAGGAGGGAGCTAGCTTGTTTTCTGCTGCCGCAGAGAACAGGACCCGGAACAATGGATGCAAGCTGCAGGAAAAGAGATTCCACCTCAATATTAGGAGGAACTTCCTGATAGTGAGAGCTGTTGAACAGTGGAACGCACTCCCTTGGAGTGTGGTGAAGACTCCTTCTTTGGAGGACTTTAAACAGAGGCTGGATGGCCATCTGTCAGGGATGCTATGATTTTGAGTTCCTGCATGGCAGGGGGTTGTACTGGATGGCCCTTGTGGTCTCTTCCAACTCTCTGATTCTCTGATTCCCTGGTACTTCATGGGATAATGGCACTTACATGTCATTTTAAGCACATTTTAATGTCAATTACGCAATTTTCATGGGTTAATCACTGTTTAAACTCCCAATTTCCCTCGTGTGATAAACTCCTATGACTTTAAATACCTCAAAGGCTATTACAGAGAGGAAAGGGCAGGTTTGCTCTCTGCTCTCCCACAGAATAAGACTGGATCTAATGGTTTGACTTTACATGAGGAATGATTTTGACTGGATGTTTGAAGGGATTTCTTGATAGTAAGAACAGTTTGGCAATGACCTAGGCCAATTCACACTACAAAATTATGGCACTATTAGTCTATTTTAACTGACATATAGTTCCATCCTCTGGAACTCATGATATTTGTAGTTTGGTAAGGTACTGGAGTGCTCTGACTGAGAATTCCAAATGTCCTTCCCTAAACTGCAAAGCTCAGGATTCCACAGTACAGAACTATGCCAGTTAAAGTGGAACAATAGCACTATAATTCTATTTTGGGAGAAAGGAGGGATAAAAATTCAATAAACAAAATAGTAATTCTGTAGTGTGAATGGACCCCTAGAGAGGTGGTGGGGTCTCCTTCTGAGGATGCTCCAGCTAGAGATCCTGCACTGAGCTGATGACCCATGGGGTGCCTTGCATTTCTATTAATTATATGAATGTAAAATAAGTGTGAAGTGGTTCCCATACAATCTGAGCACAACTGGAAGGATGTGAGATCCAAGCCACTGGGGCTTTCTCAGCCTAATCCATCTCAATATTTTTTGTGGGGATCAACAAGGAACAATTAGTTTTGGGACTACCACTTGCAGCATCTTCCAGCCAGCATAACCACTGGCTTTGTAAACTCTCCATGCAAGCAGTTTCAGATTAGATTAGATTAAAATAAAATAAAATAAAATAAAATGAAGAACCATTCAATTTCAGGAGGAGTTCATGAAACCGCAGGACATGGTTCTCTGAAAGAAGTGAATTCTGCTGTATCTTTATCTGATTAAGAGATGTGGCAATCTGCCCATCCCACTCCAACTGGAAGGGCTTGAGGCCGGAACTGCCTATTATGCAGGAATCTAGTGAGCAACTATAAACTCTCTATAGATCAGGATAGTCAACTGGAGGCTTTAGGGAAGGGGTAGGCAACCAAAGGCCTGGGGGCCAGATGTGCCCCCCCTGAGGCCTTTGGACCGGCCCCAGGCCGGTTCTGCCCCCCCCATCTCCGCCGCCACCCCTACTGACCATGATGATATTGATTATTATTGTTATTACTTGTTCTTGGGGTTTTCTTGGCAAAATCTCCACAGGGGGTTTGCCATGGCTTTTCTGGGGCTGAGAGAGTGTGCATGCATTTTTTTTTTATTTTTTAAATTTTTTTAAAATGTCTTGTTATTTATTTATTTATTTATTTATTTTTGGTGCTTCGGCCCCCCAATTGTCTGAGGGACAGCAACCTGGGCCCCGGCTCAAAAAGGTTGCCTATCCCTGCTTTAGGGCCTCCTACATCCTTTGGCTTGTTGTCAGGAGACCATCAGATGAATTTCAAAGAGGAATGAGGTAAGATATGAAATGCTGGAGACAAAGGGCCCATCAAACCTCAGGTGGGAACCATCAAATAACAAATGGACCTCCTGCAAATTACGGTACTTATTCTGGACTCTTCAAGAGTGATCTGTCTTCCTTGCCCAGCAGTTTGCTATTAGTTGGGAGGAAGTGAGAGGAGAGGGATGCTGACAGTTCTACTGATTGGGGATGATGTAGTCCAACACACATCAGGAAGGTGCTGGGCCATGGAAAGCTGCAATTAAGGTCTAGAACACGGGTGGGCAACTGTGGGAAGCTAGGGGGCCACATTAGCCCCCTAAGGGAGCTCTACCCCAACTCCTTCTGCAAAACTCCAAAATGTTTTTGCCTCCTAATGCCCACAACACTGTATGTGTATTTTCACCATGTTTTTTGCCCATTCTGGAACATTTTAAGCCCAGGGGAAACCTTTTTTCAGAACAGGAAGTGACCAGAAGTCACTTTTGGTTTACCTCCAGTTTTTAAAAAAGGTTTTTCCTGGTACTAAAATGGCCTGGGGGGGGGCAGTGGACACAAAATATGGCAAAATGACTCATATGGGATAATTTCTTTAAAAAAAAAAGTATTTGAAGTATTTATTTTGGTCTTACGCAGATAAATGGGCCGGCATAAAGCAAAGTGCTGCTCTTTCAGCTTTGTACCCCTCCCCCAAAAGCTTCTACTGATAAACATACATCTGTGGAAGTAGGCTCAAGTTTACAAAAGCTCACGCTACCATTTTTTTTCAGAAAGGTAGGATGCAGACAGGTGCGGCTCTTCCGCGGCTCTTCCGACGCAGCACATGAAGATGCTGTGTCAGGAGGACATCATCAGGGTGCTTGCTGTGTGTAACGGCGCACGCCCTGATGATTTCCTCGGGGAGGGGTTGAGGCGGCTGGCGTGCGGCTGCCCCTCCCCTTCCCTGCCTCCAAGACGGCGCTTTGTGCCATCTGCAGAGGCCCTTAGTCTCAAAGGTGCTACAAGATCGCTTTGCATATTGATTTTCCAGACTAACATGGCTATGTCCTTGTACTTGTACTGAACACTTATGTTTCTAATGAATCATCACAGGATTTTCTATGGCTGAGAGTGTGTGATTTGCCCAAGGTCTCCCAGTGGGTTTCCATTGTTGAGCAAGGATTTAAACCCTCGTCTCAAAGGTGCTACAAGATCTCTCTACATACTGATTCTACAGACTAACACGGTTATATCTTTGAATTCTGCAAAAGGCTGTGAGTCTGCATGCAGAGCTAGCAGTCAAAGAGATCTCTGCCTGTTACCTGGCATGGGGAAAGTCACAGGGAGATGTTAAGCATGTCATCATGCTGTGGGACAAGGCATTTCTTCCTCCCCACGTCTAGCAGATCATAACCCAGCTCAGGTTCTTCCACACCATCCCGTAAAACTGTGTTACCTTCCATCCCAGCCCAGGTTCCTAGGTCTGCCACCCTAATATGAATCCACACACAGAACCTTAATGGTTCTGTTGGTGTCAACAGCATGGCCTTCAGAAATAGACACACGTGGTGCCGTCACTCTGGGCCCAGAGGCTCATGTTCCCTTGCAGTCTCGGCTGACCTACATACCAACCCAGACTTTGGCTGGATCGACTGCTGTCACTTCCATCATTCTTGTTGTGTGGCTCAGCAGAGGTAGGACTGGGAGTCATCTAGCAACCGGGGAGGCTACTCAGCCCCTCATCAGTAGCCCCATCTTTCTCTCTACCATAATAAAGGTGGCCAAATGCAAAGAAAGGCTGGGTCAGAATTAGATTGAACTGTATTTGATGTTTATGCATTTATTGGGAGCCTTTCTCCCAGAGAAGGATCCAAGGAAGCTCACAAATAAGAACATTTTAAAAACATATTACAATACAAACATTTAAAAGCATCAAATAAAATCAATATAAAATGACATGCATTGAAATCACAATCCCCATCTCATATAAAAGCCATCCCATGATTACATGTTAAAAGTCGGCCTGAATAAAACCATTTTTGCTTGCTGATGAAAGGCAAGCAGGGAGGGGGTCAGGCCAGCCTCCCAAGGAAATGAGTTCCAGAGGGTGGGAACAGCCACCGAAAAGGCTCTCTCTCATGTCCTCCCCAGGCAAACCTGTGATACTGGCATGATTGAGACAAAGCCTTCCCCTGAGTATCTTAGGGCTCTAACAGGTTTGTATGGGGAGGTACATGTCTCAAATAGTCTGAACCTAAGCTGTATAAGCAGACTCATGGTTGCTAACAATGGTTGTTTTAAAACAATGCATATTAAAAACTATATAAGAATGTCAACAGTAGTAGTGTATAAAGTTACTTAAAAACAATTCAATAATTTATTGATAAATATATAACTATATTTATCAATATAACTATAAACCAAATTTATAATCCAACCACAGAGACAGAAAATGAAGAAATTGAAAAATTCTGTGCTAGAGCACAGGAGGAAACTGATCATACACCAAAACGTGGTGATAACAAAAGTAGGAAAGAGAGCAGAATGAAAGGTGGTACAAAAACTGGGCCTAGGATCAAGAAATACCAATTGAATGAATTTTGTGAGGCCAACAGTTTGTTCCTTGCAAACACATTCTTCAAGTAACCACAATAGCAACTGCATACATGGTCATAACCTGATGGCTAATATAGAAATCAAATAGACTACATACAGTTGCCCCTCCACTTTTGTGGGTTTAACATTCACAGATTTGATTATTTGTATTTTTGTCTGCAGCATGGCCGGGAAGGGCGCGCACACGCTTCTCCTTCTCCGCCTTTCTCTCTCTCTCTCTCTCTCTTGGTGAAAAAAACCCAGGAGGGAGGGAGCAGCTGGGAGGGCAAGCACACGCTCCTCCTGCATTCCCTCATGCTTGGCCAGCTGAGGGAAGCTGGTCAAAGCATGGGGGGAAGAGGAGCATGTGCACACGGCCCTCCCGCCTTCCCCCGTGCTTCGCCCGGCTTCGCTCAGTTTTTTCCCCACTTACTGTTGGGTCCTTGCACTAATTGCCTTGTTCTCTCTGTAACCACGTGGCTATTATCTCCAGCCCTTGATGAACTCCTGCCTTCCAGAATTCTGTCTTCCTCTCCCTTAGTTTAAAGCCCTCCTGATCAAATTTTTGAGATTGTTGGCAAAAACATTTCTGTCAACTGGTGTGAGGCGCAACCCAACCCTTGCTAGAAGTCCTCCCTCTTGAAACTGCGCAGGCCATGGTCCACAAGAATCCAAATCGTTCTAGCTGGCAAAATCTGCAGAGCCAGTTGTTCATCTCATCTCCCTTCAACTGGGAGAAGAGATGAGATGAGATGACAACCTGTGCATCCAGCTCTTTCAGCCTTCTATCAAGATCCTCATAATCCCTTATGATATTCTGAAGGCTGCAGTATCACTGATTCCCACATGGACCCAAAGGAAGGGGTAATAGTCTGTAGGCTTGGCAAAGCTTGTTTGCCTCATTGTCATATCACGGATTTTTGCCCCAGAGAGACAACACACCTCCCAAGAAATCTTGTTAGGCCCACAAACCACTGTTTCTGTACCCCTTAGAAAGGAATCCCCCATGACCACCACACTCCTCCTCCAAGGCTTAGCAGAGGATATTCCCTGTGCTGATCCGAACAAGGTCTCCTGCACTTTCCCTGAGAACTGGCCTTGCTGCTCTCCTCATCCCTTATAAAGGAGAGAGCATCAAATTGGTTCTGTAGCTGCAAGCTCGCAGAACAATCACTTGTTTTCTGCTGCTCCAGAGACTAGAACATGGAGTAACGGATTCAAACCACAGGAAAAAAGATTCCAACTCAACATTAGGAAGAACATCCTGACAATAACAGCTGTTCCAACAGTGGAACACATTCCCTTGAAGTTTAGTAAAGTCTCCTTCTTTGGAAGTGTTTAAATAGAGCTTGGATGGCCATCTGTTGGGGGTGCTTTGATTTTGAATGGTGGGGGGCTAGACTTGATGGCCCTTGGGGGTCCCTCCCACCTCTATGATTCTATGATCATATTACAAACATATGCTGGATAATGGAGCACAGCAAAGAATGGATGACGGTATGACTTGGATGACGGTATTGGGGGCATAGTTATCAAATTTGCAGATGACACCAAATTAGAAGGAGTAGCTAATACCCCAGAGGACAGGATCAAAATTCAAAAGGACTTGAAGAGACTAGAAAGCTGGGCCAAAGCTAACAAAATGAAATTCAACATGGAGAAATGTAAGGTACTGCACTTAGGGCAGAAAAATGAAAAGCACAGATATACGATGGGGGGCACCTGGCTGAATGAGACTACGTGTGAAAGGGATCTAGGAATCCAGGTGGACCACAAGTTGAATATGAGTCAACAGTGCGATGCAGCAGCTAAAAAGGCCAATGCAATTTTAGGCTGCATCAGTAGAAGTATAGTGTCTAGATCAAGAGAAGTAATAGTGCCACTATTCTGCTTTGGTCAGGCCCCACCTGGAATACTGTGTCCAGTTCTGGGCACCATAATTCAAAAAGGATGTGGAGAAACTGGAGCGTGTCCAAAGGAGGGCAACTAAAATGGTGAAGGGTCTGGAAACCAAGCCCTATGAGGAACGACTTAGGGAGCTGGGGATGTTTAGCCTAGAGAAGGCCGAGAGGTGATATGATAGCCGTGTTTAAATATTTGAAGGGATGTCATATTGAGGAGGGAACAAGCTTGTTTTCTGCTGCTCCAGAGACTAGGACCCGAAACAATGGATGTAAGCTCCAGGAAAAGAGATTCCACCTCAACATTAGGGGGAACTTCCTGATAGTAAGGGCGGTTTGACAGTGGAACACACTCCCTCGGAGAGTAGTGGAGTCTCCTTCCCTGGAGGTCTTTAAGCAGAGGCTGGATGGCTATCTGTCAGGGATGCTTTGATTGGGAGTTCCTGCATGGTAGGGGGTTGGACTGGATGGCCCTTTTGGTCTCTTCCAACTCTATGATTCTATGAATTTCAAAAGAAAATCAGCCTTATAGGTTATAGTAAAACCTTTGTGTCGACCAAACCTGCACAACTTGGCAGTAGGTAGGGGCCAAAATTAAAATAGGCTAAACGTCTTTGGGCTGCAGGTAGGTTTTCAGCAGCTCACTTTCCAAGTAAAGGTATAATTAATGAATAAACTATTTTAATCATTAATTAATCAAATGACTTTGACTTATGCTGACCCCATGAATGAGAGAACTTCAAGTCATCCTATCATCAACAGCACTGTTCAGGTCTTGTAGACTGAGGGCGTAGCTTCCTTGACTGAGTCTATCCATCTGCAATGCAGCCTTGGACAGCCAAGACAAATGGGTTCTAGAACAGATCATGCCTGAACTCTCCTTGGATGCCAGGATGACTAAACTGAGACTGTTGTATTTTACCCACATCATGAGAAGGTATGAATCATTAGAAAAGATAATGATGTTGGGAAAGGTAGATGACAATAGAAGGAGAGAAAGACCACATGCCATATGGTTAGAATCGTTCAGGCCTGAGCCACTGGCTTAAGCAGGACACTCAAGGACGGAATCTTGGAGATCTCTCATCCACAGGATTGTCATGAGTCAAAGTTGACGTGAGTTAACAAGAAGAAACCCTATTCTTTCCATGTTATTTCTACCTCTGGTACCAAAGTTTCTGTTAAAAACACATTGACTTTGTTAAATGAGGGATACCTAGAATCACAAAGTTGGAAGGACCCCATGGGCCATCAGTAGGTATTTGGGTCCATCACAGAACTGCTGTCAATGTCAGGAAGTTCCTTCTAATGTTGAGGGACACTCCCCTGGTCCATTGCCACCCTTTCCAGCAATCATGATAACTGAAGGATTCTGGGAGTTGTAATTTTTTTACTTTTCCAAGTTGTGGTTACACCGCACATATGAGTCCCTATGCCAGCAGACTGTCATGTGGCTGGATTTTTTGGCATTGTTGCTCATCCTCAGTGCAGTGGAATGTGAAAAACTTTGAAATGTTGCTTTTTTTGGACTAACATAGCCAG
Organism: Phrynosoma blainvillii; assembly: GCA_026167975.1. Lineage (NCBI taxonomy): Eukaryota > Metazoa > Chordata > Lepidosauria > Squamata > Phrynosomatidae > Phrynosoma > Phrynosoma blainvillii. The sequence continues at coordinate 15,434,507 of JANUYF010000011.1, read as the reverse complement.
AGTGAGGGCCTGACTGGAAAATACCAGCCACTGTTATCCAAAAAAGTAATTTTTCAAGCTCTAGAAAGTGGTAGCAGTAGAACTGCATAATGCAAGGAAGGTGGCTGGGAGATACTTGTCATTTTAATTAAATATAATGATCCAACAGAGTGTTATTTTGGGCCACTGGGGGAACTGTAAATGTCAGATGGCCAGGTGTCACCTCTGAGGAGACCTGCTGCAAAGGATGAGCCCCTTCCAACTAACCAAGATTAACAGCTGCTGTCACCAGCTTTAATCATGCAACACTGAAAACAGCAACAGCTGGGTTCAGCAGCATCATGGCCTCACATTGAAGTAGAGATGGAACCAAATGAAGTAGTAACTAATGGCCTTTGCCCCAGATTCTTTCTGAAGGGTCAGCAAAAAGTGCAAGTGAGGCTGGAAAAACCTGACCAAACCGGTGGAAACCTGTATTCAGGGAAGCAGAGTGTAGAGCATGGTCAGTAGCAACTAACCAATAGAACTAGAGAACAGAAGCGTGATCAGCAATAACAAACCAATGGAGTTAAAGTTATGTGATGTAATGCTGTGTGCTATGCAAATAGAGTGTATAAAGGAATACTTTGAAAATATATGGGTGCGACAACCCTTTAAGCACCATCTTGGAGCTGTTGTCACCTTTTGGCCAAAATAAAGGTGTACTTGCCTTGGACAAAATTTGGACTCCTGGATCTGGTTCTTGGGGAATTCCACAACATTATGGGGGCTCGTCCGGGATCCCCAGCAAGCCAGATCAGGGAGGTGCCCCTGGGGGCTTCACAGGTCTGGCAGCTCTCTGAGCCACGATGAGAATATTGGTGCACTGAGAAGGGGCCCCACCACATCAAGACCAGTGGCCAACTTCTCACCAAGGCGGCAGAGACCTACAGACTGCGCCAAAGCTCTTTGTCCTGAAGGCAACCACCATAGGTTCCAGTCGACTGGAGGGGAGGACTGGAGGAGAGAACTGGAAGGAAAAACGGAAGACCTGTACAGGCAAGTATTGTTAACAGCTGTTATAGACCGATAGGTGAGGGTGCCCCGAGATCCTATTGGCAATTGGAGGTTAAAGTCTGGTGTATGAGGGGGGGTGTAAAAGGGTACCCCTCCAAGACTACATCAGCAAAGTCCGAAGTGTGAGGGTGCCCCAAGAACGCTATCGGCAATGGGAGGTTAAAGTCTGGTGTATGAGGGTGTATAGGGGTACCCCAAGACTACATCAGCAATGGGATGGGGGTCTCTGTGTGGCAGCCAGAACACCCAATTATAAGAGTGTTTGTGTGGCAGACAACACACTCTAATAAGTGTCACTGGGTGAGAGCCAGGACACTCGGTTAAGTGCTTCTGTGTGGCAGACAAAGCACTCTGGATTTCTTGCCCACCTTTGATGTAAGTCCGAGGTGGTCACCTGAAAGATCTTGTAATAAAAATGCTATTTGGGAAATGGATGAATGGAATATGCTACAGCATGGCTGGAAGTGTTAGAAAAGAATCCACCCTGAGATTGTTGTTCAAAACAAACAAACAAACAAAAAACAAAACAAAACAAAAACATGGTTGTAGCCACAGATGAAACAAAAAGGGGTGGTGGGGTAAAGCCAATTGTGCCACAATTAGATTTGGGCCACCCAGAGGATGACCTGGTTATAAGTGCACCCCCACTGCAAATAAGGATAGATTGTATTTAATATTTAAACTGTAAGACAGCTTGTAGCAAATAAGCATGTTTTCAAATGTTAGAAACACAGACGTATAAAAAAAAAAAAGTAAAGCCTTTGTTTTATTGTCCCTTATTGTCAGAGTTGTATTTCTTGTATAAAAATAGATTGTTGGACTTTTGTTCATATGTGATAATGTATGGTTTGGCTTTTATTCCTTTTTGTTTGATCCCTTGAGATGAATTAATTTTTACTATTGTCAATACCTTCATGCATCAGTATATTGGAAGGCTGTTTGAGTTATACATTTTGAAATATGTCCCTGTTGTCAGTTAAGAAATTTGGTTAGATCATGATAAACATGAGGTGCACCCCAATGTACAGAAGACCTATATTTTATTGTTATTTGTGGATTTTGGAACAAAGGGAAAAGATAACCCTAAAAAGACAGCTCAAGGGTTATTTAGGAAATGAGATTGTGCATTTGTCAGCTTATAATGTTATTGTTGTTTCAGTGTCATTTTTATGTTAGAGCAGATACATATGCAAAGAGACCAAACGTTTGTGTCAGTTTAAGAACATTATTTGTAATTTTTGCCTTGAAGTGAGATCTTGTACTTTGGAACTAGAATGTACAATGTGCAAACATAGGTGGCAGAGAGTATATGCTTTTGATGGAAAATGTATGTCCCCAGAAAAATATAAATGTCAGGTGCAATAGCATGGAACATGGACACTGGAATTATGTAGCCTGAAGGATGGAATCAGGAATTGATGTCCCTGTTCAGTTTGCTTGTAAGCACTTGTAGTTTTGTCAGTTTTGAAGCTGAGTCTTTGATTAGTAATTATGGGCCTCAATTTGGAATTAAGAATTGATTGTGGAGGAGGCCACCATAAAAGAGTTGTTATTTCTGAAACTTGTTCAGTTCATGGGAAAAGGAGCACATTGTTCCACAGGCACATATAGTCGCAATTGTGTTTCAAGAGGAAAACAGAGGAGGACAAAGGAAGAGGATTGAATAGTAACCAATGTGCAAGGTGTCTTGCCTATAGACATTGAAGAAAAATGAGTGCACAAGCGAATGTAGGGTCAGAAAGAAATAGGGGATGTGATTGAGAAGGTCCGAGAGGAGGAGGAGGTCGTGGCTGGATGTCTGCAGCCGCAACAGAGGTGTTGAGAAAAGATGGAGAAGGAGTAATGGCAATAGAGATTTGGTAAGAGAATCAAGATTAGGATAAGCTGGCTCTGGGAATGCAAGGGAAAATGTTTTTGAGGCTGGTTCCGGGGAGGCAATGGTCTGTATGAATTTTGGAGACCAGTCTGTGGACTTTTTGGTTCCGTTTGGTTGATTCCGGAGCCCTAGTGGCTTCGGATGCTGTAGTTATTTCAGGGGCAGAGGGAAAGAAACTTATCAGTTTCACTGTATTCCAGAAACGTTTAACAAGTGCTGCAGTGTGTAAAAAGAAAAAAAAAATCACTACCTCCGATAGAAGCCTATTTGAGAACATGAGATAGCCCTCCCTCATGGGGGGGGGGGGGATGAAGCAAGGAAAAAAATGGTGTGTTAAACAAGAAAGGCAGAAGCTATAAAAAAAAAAAAAACTTGCTGTACTAAAATGTTGCAATTGCCTGTCATTTGGCTACGTTCCCAGAAAACTGACCTAGAGAGCAGCATAAAAAACAAAGGAACATAGAATCCTAGAGTTGGAGGACAGCCCAGAGCATCTAGTCTGACCCCCCTTGTGCCATGCAGGAACTCTAAATCAATTGCTCAACTGCAGACCTGTATTCTTTTATTGATCAGAACACTATTTGTATCCATGTACATTGCCAATCAGCTTAGTTTTGCTCATGCATGGCTAATTCCTATGAATTCAAGACTGATCTGAAGTTATAAAACTTTTGCTGTGACCAATAAAGTTCAAGAGGCAGAAGGGAGACAGATTAACCATAAATTAGCAAACCTTTTTGACGCGACTAGGAGGAGAATGGCCAAGGCCAGTGGCGCACTTATCAAAACAAATGGACACAGTTGTGAAAGGATGGCCTCTGCCTGCATGCAGTTGCAACAGCAGCGCTCCTAGTGGAAGAAGCGGCGAAGCTCACCCTCGGACAGGAGATACTGCTGAAGTGCCCACATGCTGTTGTACCCCTCCTGGAACACAGAGGACACCGATGGATATCACATGAGAAACTGTTGAAGTATGAAAGTATGCTTATAGATAATCCAGTCATTAAACTGTCAATTTGTACTACCTTATACCTAGCTACCCTGCTGCCAGTGACAGAAGAAACCCTAATGCAACATGATTGCCTGCAATTAATGGATGAAGTATATTCAAGCAGACCAGACTTAAAAGACACTCCCTTTGAAGAGCCAGATGAAGTCCTGTTCACGGATGGCAGCAGCTTTGTGGAAGGTGGCTTGAAATTGGCAGGATATGTAGTCATACAAGGAGATGGTGAAGTTTTAGAAATATTTGTACTCCCTACTGGAACATCAACATGGAGAAGACCCTGTGACAAAAGGGAACCGAAGAGCTGATGAGACAGCCAAGCAAGCAGCAAAATCAAGTGCACTAGGAGGAGAAAAAGTTTGTTCTATTCAAATTAAACCTTTGCTACTAGCTAAAGTACACTACACCCCTGAAGAGGAGCGATGGGCCCTACAAGAAGGGGCCTACCAGAAAAACGGCTTACATTGTGCCTATCATCCCCAAACTTTTGGAAAGGTTGAAAGAATGAATAAAACCTTAAAGGGCACTATATCTAAGATGTGTTATGAAACTGGGTTAGACTGGACTGTAGTATTGCCAATGGCATTGTTAAAAATCAGATGCACCCCTACAAAGTTGTTGGGCTTGTCACTTTATGAATTAATGTATGGGAGACCACCCTTGGGTTTTGAACACATGCCTGGGGACCTAGCACAACTGGGGAGGGTAGACTTGATAAAAACTATTCAATTGTTGGAATCCTCTTTTAATGAGTTACATAAATATGTGGGTATGATACAGTCCTCTGCCCTCGTTACTGCTGTACATGATTTCTCCCCAGGTGATACTGCTGAAAGACTGGAGCCCCTATGAGATCATGCCCGCTGCCATCAAGTTAGCAGAGTAAAACTTTGGATCCACTACAGAGTCAAGAGAGACTATACCAAGGAGGAACCTGAGTGGGAAACCCATGATGACTCTGATCCTCTAAAGGTAAAGATTTCCAAGAAGCAAGCTGCAAGAGGAGGGGAGGTCAGCATCGCAACGTGCGCCACTTCCCTGGGGCCAGGTGGACCAAGCACCCCCCTGAAGAAAAGGAGGAGTAACTACCCGAGAGTTGCTCTGAAAGAATGAAGGGACACATGGGAATAAGGGGGCTCATGTCAATAGGCATACTGACAATGTTATTCCCAAAAGTTAAAGGAAATTGGTTTAAAAATCCATGCATAGCATTGGATGTAGTTGCCAGCTTAAGCAAGCTTTGCACTGGCAACAAGAAAAAGGGAGGAATGAAGTAGAGATGGAACCAAATGAAGTAGTAACTAATGGCCTTTGCCCCAGATTCTTTCTGAAGGGTCAGCAAAAAGTGCAAGTGAGGCTGGAAAAACCTGACCAAACCGGTGGAAACCTGTATTCAGGGAAGCAGAGTGTAGAGCATGGTCAGTAGCAACTAACCAATAGAACTAGAGAACAGAAGCGTGATCAGCAATAACAAACCAATGGAGTTAAAGTTATGTGATGTAATGCTGTGTGCTATGCAAATAGAGTGTATAAAGGAATACTTTGAAAATATTTGGGTGCGACAACCCTTTAAGCACCATCTTGAAGCTGTTGTCACCTTTTGGCCAAAATAAAGGTGTACTTGCCTTGGACAAAATTTGGACTCCTGGATCTGGTTCTTGGGGAATTCCACAACATTATGACACGTATTTTTGATTTAGACTTTTCAAACCGGTATTATCTCAGTCATAATTACAACACCCTTGTATGGTAGATCTGTATTATTAGCTCTATTTTATTGCTAAGGAAGGGAAGGCTCAGATAAAGTTTCTTGACTAAAGGTTACCTAACGTGTTTATGACCATGGTCACATTTGATCCTGAGACTCCCTGGCCTGCCTAAAAATTCACACTAAAAACTAAAGACTGCACTAAATGCCCAGGTGCCAAGGTTGCCAAGCAGTCAGCTCTGGAACTTGTCCTCTGACACACATCTACAACCTGCTGCCATCTTAACAGTTACCTGAAGATTTCAAGAGGCAGGCTGGTGGGCCTACAGTGATTCTAGGCGACCAGTGCCTTCTCAATAGTTTAGCCATTTCAATAAGAAGGATGGTGAGCCTATAGTGGTTACTAAATAACCCATACTTCCTCAACAGTCCAGCCATTTAAATAGGCACAAGAGTAGGCCCAAAGTGGTTGCTAGGCAACTGGTGTTTCCTCTGAAGTTCAGCCATTTACAATGAGCAGGATGGTGGCCCTACAGTGGTTCCTAGGCAATCAAGCCTCTTTTACTAACCATTTAGCCATCTCAGAGTATCCATAATGGTCACTAGGAAACCTAGAGTTGGAAATGGTCGCATGGGCCATCAGGTCCAACCCCCTGCTCAGTGCAGGATTTCCAGGTTACTACCCAGCCTCTTTTTGGAGATGTCTAGAGGAGGAGACCCCACCACCTTTCTAGGCAATTGGTTCAACTGCTGAACCACTCCCACTGTCAGGAGGTCCCTTCTAATGCTCAATCAAAATCTATCCTCCTGTAACTTCAAACCATTAGACATAGGGCCCCTGCAGACCGGCCCAAAGGGTCAGCCTGGAGGCAGGGATGGGGTGGGGCAGCTGCACACCTGCCACCCCAACCCCATGCCGGTGGCGGCCTGATGGTGCACAGCATCAGGACATCCTTCTGGCACAGTGTTTTTATGTGCTGCACCAGAAAGGGCGCTAAAGAGCCATGCGGCAGCTCTTAGGGCGGCCTTTTGCCGCTATTTCAGGGGTGGCAAAAGGGAGGATCAGGGCCATGGCATGTGGTTGCCGGGGCCCCGATCCACAGCTAACAGGGATGGCCCAGAGCTGCCCATCTGCATAGCCCCATAATGCTTGTTTTCTGCTGCTCCAGAGAACAGAACCCAGAATAATGGTTGCAAGCTACAGGAAAAGAGATTACACTTCAACATTAGGAGGAACTTCCTGACAGTGGTGTTAAAGAGTGGAACACACACCCTTGGAGAATGGTGGAGTCTCCTTCTTTGTAGGTCTTTAAACAGAGGCTGGATGGCCATCTATTGGGTATGCTTTGATTGAGAGTTCCTGCATGGCAGAGGGTTTGACTTGATGGCTCTTGTGGTCTCTTCCAACTCTATGATTCTATGGTGTCATACTGAGGATGGATCAAGCTTGTTTTCTTCTGCTGCAAAGAATAGGGCCTGGGGCAATGGATTCAAACTACAGGAAAAGAGATTCCACCAAAACATTAGAAGGAATGTCCTGACAGTAAGGGCTGTTCAATAGTGGAACACACTCCCTCGGAGAGTGGTGGACTCTCCTTCTTTGGAGGCCTTTAAACAGAGGCTGGATGTTCATCAGTCGGGGATGCTTTGATTGTGAGTTCCTGCATGGCAGAATAAGGCTGGGCTGGATGGTCCTTGGAGTCTCTTCCAACTCTTATGATTCTATGAGAACTTTTTCATAAAGGACTCCACAGAAACTGGCAGCATGGTGCTGGCATCCTGAGGGTAAAGTAGATGGCAGTAATGAAAACAATTTTAGGGCTAGCCCATAAACCAGACCAAATATGGGAATTAAAACTTGTTTTAACTGTGGAGATGTGAAGCACATTCAGTAAAACTGCTCCATTAGAATTAAAAGTAATATACCTATGAATAAAAATGAAGTAAACCATGTGAGGAAGATTGAGGGGCTGACAGCATCAAACTCCACTTCCAGTGGAAGTCTGAGATCCATTGAGGTTACAAAGGAAAGAGAGACATCCAAAAGAACAGCTGACAGGAAGCTTCATGAACCTTACAGTTTTGTATGTTGTCAGAGACTTCTACTTTCTCTTTCAGCTTCTCCTCTAGAGTTCACATCCTTGTGTTTAGAGACTGATTGTGGATAAATACTTCACCTCCAACCCCACCCCCAAGGATTCAGTTTAAGGCCTTCTAGATTAGATTTGCCAAGCTTTTGCCAAATACATTCTTCCCTGTTTTGTGAAGTGCAGTTCATCTATAGCCAGTAGTCCTGTGTCTAAGAAGTGAAGATGAAGATGGTCCCAGAATCCAAAACTCTCCTGTCGTCACCTGCAGCATCTTCCTATGCTTGTGTAGCTCTCTGTATTTCATCAGTAGAATTAGTGAGCATATCACTGTTGCCTCTAAACTCTTCACTTTTCTGCCCAGGACTTCATAGTCCAGACGTGTTGTTTTTTTGTGTGGTTTTTTTTCAGTGTCATTGCTGCCTACTTGAATCAGAAGAAAGGGGTACTGCTCTGTGTTCTTTATAAGCTTTGGCAACTTGTCAGTGACACCCTGCATATGTGTGCCAGGAAAACAGCACACATCCTGATACATCTTGTCTGGTCAGCACACAGTTCCCTCTATATCCCTGAGCATGAATCCCAACTATCACCATCATTCTTTTATTCTTACTGTAGTTGTTGGCTAGCTTGACTCCTTCCTCAGCATGCAGTGTTTTGCTGCCGGTCTCCTGTATGCCCTTCTTCACCACAATTATCCACAGAAAGATATAGGAAGCGACTGCTTAGCTGGAGTGGTTCTGAATCCTTTGTGCATGGACTGTTCCTGAGTGTCGCTGTCCTCCAGAGTGCTCCCTCCTTTTTCCAGCAGTCTCCATTTTCATTGGCAGTTTCTTCCTGTTGTTTCTGTAGAATTAATTCTCCTTCTGTTCTAGCCTCATGTTCTCTGATGCTCTAAAGAATCTAAACACATAGCTGCAGTGATCCTAAATAAGTGGCTATACTCACTGAGGTGGATGGGTACTTATGTCAAACTGGAGAGAGACAGCTTTCCCTTTCCTGCTTTCATACATAGTTCCAAAAGGACAGTGTGCATGCATGCGCACACACACACGCACACACAAAATATAAGTCTGCTTGGACAGAGACCAGTTAAGTTGCCATTACAGTAATTGAACACAATTTGTTTTACAGATTTGCAAATAAATCACATTAAATTAATTTTGACAAAAGAAGCAAGCAACAAAAAACCCAAAACAGGCTGCAGTATTTTGAAACCTGAACAGCGATCACCTCAAAGAACTCAGGCTTCATTTTGATTGAAACTAATGTTTGCTATCCACTGACTTAGCTCCTTTAGTTTTAAACTCAGTTTAGAAGCACTGCACCTTTTCAAAACATTATTTACATCCAGATATACATGTAAAAGGCTAGCAAAGGTGCTGAATATGGGAAGAGGTACAGAGAAGACCAGCCATTCAGAATTAGACTCAGAAGAAAAATGGAGAAAAGAACAATTTAAGATATGCAGATGATACCATACTACTAGCAGAAAGCAACAAAGACTTGGCACAATAGTGAATAGATTCCTGAATAGAATTCCTTGGCTATAAACAAACCCCTTACACTTGTATTATGCTGCCTCTCTGCCCAATAGACCATTTGTTATTAATAGATTTTAACAGACTATATTTTTTTAAAATTGTGCTAAGTTTGATTCTTTTTTAATTATTATTATTATTATTATTATTTATATTTCCTGCCTCTCCTTACGGATCGAGGCAGGAGTACAAAGATAAAATGTACAAAATGTACAGTAGTACAATCAATTAAAAAAAAGAAAAACATAACAATAAAACCACAACAGTAATAAAAAGAACAATAATAAAAACAATAAACCCAACAGTAAAAACAATAAAATAACAGCAATAATTAATACAATAATAAAATTACAACACAGGTCTGTGCCGCTAGTGATATAATCTTTTTTCACCCGGGAGGTCATTATAAGATGGTAATGTCTAATCTTATGTTCAGTTAGGGAGGTCAGGTGGATAGGCCCGCCAGAAGAGCTCCGTCTTAAGTGCCTTCTTAAAGGACTCTACCGTGGAAATAAGACGAATCTCCTCCGGCAGGCCATTCCATAACTTGAGGGCCGCAGCCCTGAACGATCTTTGGGAAGTAGATATTAGTTTAGTTTTACAGTAATTTAGTAAATTCTTCCCTGATGTTCTGAGGGTGTGGGACGGATTGTGTGGGGAGACGCATTCCTTCAAGTAGTCGGACCCAAGCCATGTAGGGTTTTATAGGTGATGACCAACACCTTGTATTGCACCCGGAAGCTAATCGGCAGCTAGTGAAGAGCTTTTAATACCGGTGTAATGTGGTCCGCTCTAGATGTTCTGGTGACCAGTCTGGCTGCTGCATTTTGGACCAGTTGAAGCTTCTGAACTTGGTACAAAGGTAGCCCCATGTAGAGTGTGTTACAGAAGTCCAAACAAGAGGGGGGGTAAGATATATTATCATGTATTGTTATTATATATTGTATTGGTTTATCTTAACATGTAAGCCACTTTGATTGCTATTATAGTAGAAAAGTGGGATACAAATAAAAGTTTTATTATTTATTATTTATTATTAAATAAAGTCAAAAAAGAAAGTGCAAAGTGTTGGACATTAAGAAAACAAAAAAGTAATGAACTTGGAGAAGTTACATAAATTCAATCTAGATGATGAGGAAATCAAAATATAGACTTCCCATAGCTTGGGTCCACCATTGATCAGAATGGAGGTTGCAGTTAAGAAATCAGAAGACTATGGACATTATCACAACAGCTGCTTTCTTGCTGCAGTCACGCAATTAATAATAAAATGGAACCATGCCACTTTCTAGGCAGCCATCACCACACCTGTCTCATTCACACAACAAGGGCTGCTGCCCACATCACACTCTCTTCCTGTCCTGCCTCTCTCTCTTATGCCTTACCCAGCATGTCATTAGGTGGGTTTTGCTTTCCAATTTTTTGTGAAATTCTGGAGCTCTGCAGCTGCAATTTTAGTTTTATAAAGTTTTTTTTTTTAACTTCAGTTGAGGCTGCAGAACTGCAGAGCTCTGGAACAGCACAAAAGAGAGAAAGGAAAAGAAAGGAAAAGAAGAGTGAGGGGCATGGGGAAAGGGGGGAGGACACTGACACCAAGTGACTGCCAAACACGCAACTGCCCTGGGAATGGCTTTTTGCACCTGGGGCATTGTGCGATTGCCAGGTCATTCACAGGTTTCCCTCGTGAATGAAAAGGGGCAAGTGGGGGACAGGGCAGCTATGGGTGGGAGGTGGCATCATGTGATTAGTATCACCAAAGTGAAATTGTGGTTTAAAAGCTGCATGAGGTAATCTTCAAGGGCTGGGAAGGTCAGCTGTTAAAGAACTAGACAAGATCCTCAGCTGTCAAACTATATAATTGAATACTAAGGTCAGGATGGTCTATGCTGTCATATTTCCAATTTCTATGTATGGTTGTGAAAGCTGAAAAAAGCTGTTAGGAAGAAAATCAACTAATTTGAGTTTCACAGTATGCACAGAACTCTGGAGAAGAGCCTGAATTCTCTCTAGAAGCTAAGATAACTGAGGCAGTGTTACTTCGGACATATCATGAGAAGACATGGGGCTCATTAGAAAACACAATAATTCTTGGTAAGGTGGAAGGGATTAGGAAAAGAGGAAGACTGCATTAACAGAGCATAGACTTCATCAAGGAAGCCACAGCTACTATGAGCACGATTGTTGGTAATATGGTGACTGGAAGTCTCTCATTCATAGGGTCACCATTATTTGAAGTCAACTTGATGGCAATGAATAACAATCACAGCAATGTTTTCTGCCTGGTAACCCTAGATCAGGGGTCGGCAACCTACGGCCTGCAGGCCGCACCCAGCCCGCGGACCCCCGCCAACCCCTCCCGCTGTCGCCGCCGCCGCCGCCAACCCCTGCTGCTGCACACTCCCGTCGCCGCGAGCATTGCGGCCACCATTTTGTTTGCGAAAATGGTGACTGTGACTCATTTGTGCATGCTCAGTACTCCTGCGCATGCGCAAACGAGCCGCGGCTGCCATTTTCGCAAACAAAATGGCGGCTGAGAGGGGGGGCTTCCAAAATGGTGTCCGCATTGGGCGCGCATGCGCACGCGACATGCACCATTTTGGAAGGCCCCACTGCAGCTGCGCAGCCGCCATGGGGCCTTTGGAAGGCCGCACCGCAGCCACTTCGCTGGGCCTTGGAAAGGACCCCTGCCACCGCTGCGGGTGAATTCGCCCGCCGCAGGTGTGGAGGGGCCTTTACAAGGCCCAGGGAAGCCCCCCCGTGGCCTCTGTGGGCAAATTTGCCCGTCGCAGCTGCTTCACTGGGCCTTGGAAAGGCCCCCTGCCATTGCTGCGGGCGAATTCGCGCTAGATCCATAGAAGGTTTTGCTAATTTTAAAATTTCAGAGTTGTCCTTTTTTTGCTATTATGTCTATTACTATATACAGTCGCCCCTCCGTTCTCGTGGACTTCAAATCCTCATTTTTGCATATTCACGGAGGAAGTGACCTTCATGGAAATCAATGGGGTGTGCACCTATGAGCGCGCACCCGCAGAAGCATGCCCCATTCAAGTCTATGAGGCTTGAATATTGGCAAGTCTCTGTTTTCGTGGAGAGGGGGTCCGGAACGGATCCCCTGAGAAAACTGAGGCCCAACTGTGATATATTACTATATAATACTATGCCAGAAGTCACTCTAGCAGTTAAAACAGGCACTTTAAAAATGGGTATGAAAGGAGAGCCAATGTCACATGCAGTTTGCTCTTTGTCAGTGCTTTCAGTATATCTGATGTGACAGAAGAGGAAGAGAACAAGTGAGCAAGACCTCCATGGAACATGGAGGAGGAAGGCTATACTGCAGCATCTAGCAAAAAGAGAAAGAGGGAAATTTATGTCATGATTTTTGATGGATATGGACATCTCTCTAACATCCTCAGGCTGTGGGGAGAAAGCATGAAAGACTATTAACAAGAGGAAGAGAAGTCTTTGCCTGGCACTTACTCTGTCTCTCCATCTCCCTCCCTCCCTCTCTCTCTCAGCCCCTCCCTGCCTCTTTTGGTCCTATGCAACATTCATATTTTATCTCACTTCGCTGAATACCTACCAAGATCAAAGGAGGTCAAGTGGAGCTGAGGTCCAAGAAGAGAGGGTAGGGGCAAACACACCTACTTGTATTTCTAGGTTTAACAGTTAGAAACAGGAATATGCCTTATACTAAGTCCATGCTGCTCAGTGCTGTCCATGCTGCAGAGAAGCTGAGCCAAGAGGGGAGGGGTAATGTGAGAATATGCATCATTAATCAATCATGCCCTGCAGTAGTTTTGATAGGATAGTTGTGTAACTGCAACAAAAGTGGTTTAACGTGACAGCTTACTGCAGGAACAGCAAGAAGAATCTGTATTTCCCAAAAGGAAGAGAATAAAATTCTTAAATTGTTTCTCAATAGTTTAAAAACCAAGGGATAATTTTATCTCAAATGTTGTATTTTTATGCATACTATCCCAAATATTTGCATAGGCATATATTTGAATGTGCATGGGTGTTTATGTGTGCATGTATTAAATAAAGCATTTCAGTAAGAAATGCCCAGCAAATGATGTTGATCTGTATGGAAATGTATCCATAGGAATGCCCTAAGTACTACCTGTTTTTCACAAGAGACTACCCACATTTTTTCCTGACTGTTCATTTTCAGGCCTTTCTTTTTGCCTCATTTCTTGAAAAGTGTAGTCTGCTATGTAGAGAATTAGTGTACACATGGGAAAGAGTCATATTCTAGGAAGGGCTGAAGGGAAAGGCGTCTTTGGAGGGTCTGCCTGTCAAAGCTAGTATCACAGGTCTCCCCTGAGCCTACCTTGGGTAGAGTGGCCACTTACACAATGACAGAAAAGTGGAAAAGCCTTATACATATACACATAAAATGATGACAGATTTGCATGTACAGTATAATTTAGAAATAATGCCCAAGATCATGCATCAGGAGGTGTACTTGGATCACACTGCTGATCACACTGCTATGTCTCTGCATCTACATCTTCTGATGCTAACCCTCCAAAACTCATCTTGTAAGCAGCATAATCCCCCCACCCACATGGACATTTCCATATTGTTGGAGAGCAGAAAGACAAGGGGGAATGTGTCCAGGTATTTTCCTGCCACTAGATGCACTATTAGGACATCATCTGCAAAAAGATTGCAAGGACCCCCAGAGGCTTCTGCAGATGCTTGTTGCAGTACAAATTTGATAACAATATCCTCTATTCCACCACCAAATGTATTTTTAAAAATATTGAATAATATCAGGCCTAAGACAGAACTCTGTGGTGACTCAAAGTGACTTACATCAGTTAAAACACTGCTAGAAGTTCACAATTCTAATACAGAAAAGTTAAAATATATTTAAACTATCAACAGAATTAAAAGTAATTTAAACGCATAAAGATTTTTTTAAAAACCACCAAATGCAGACAGTTCAGAACATTATTAAAAGCCTCTTCCTCATGAACAGTTAATTTCCAAACAAACTGAAACAAAAAAAGCTTTTGCTTGCCACCAGAAGGATGCCATGGACAGTACTAGCACTGGTTAAGCCTCTATAGCAGGAGAGTTCCAGAGCCTGGGGGCACCCACTGAGAAGGCCCTACCGCCTGTGTTTCCACCAGATATTCTTGTGAGGATGAAGGAACCAAGGAAAGAGCCTCCTTTGAGGATCTCAAGACAGTCTTGACTCCTGATGAGGAATTTATGCTGGCTTGCTGTTTCCTCTCCCCATGGACCAAGAAGAAATGGAAAAAGGGGGAAATCATCAAAGAGTAATTCAAACAAATAGCTAACATGTGTAGGGGGAAAGTCAGAAAGCTAAATTGCAGAACAATCTCAGGCTTGCTAGAGAGGTTAAGAACAACAGAATGGGCTTTTTTGGTTATGTCAAGAAATGTCTCAGTCCATTGTGAGGCCACAAACCCCTTTATTAGGCAGAGAACACTGAATCTCTCAAAAATTCTCCATGTTTTACCTAATAGCACATAAAATTTTCTTAATGCAAAAGCAGAGATTTTGAGAGATTGTGTTCTCTGCCTTTGTATCGTCTAGGACAGGGACCGGCAACCTACGGCCCCCCGGGCTGGTTCCGGCCCAGGTCGCCGGACTTACTGGCCCAGGCAATCAAAATGGCAGCCGCGCGCGTGCTGCGGTGGCGGCAGCGCACGGGGGGGCTGCGCGCAGCGGTGGGGGTGTGCGCGCATGCACGCGCGCCGCCATCCCCCCCCCCCCGGACCAGTGGAAAAGAGAACTTCGGGGGACCGGCCCAGACCAAAAAAAGGTTGCCTACCCCTGTTCTAGGACGTACCTTTTGGTTTTGCTAATGGAATAGTATCCTAGATTTTAAAATGCTTTGTCTCTTGGTACCTACCACATGACCAAGAGAAAAAGTGGCCTGCCTGCATAGATATCCCTCCATATTCAGAACAATACTACCAACATCTTGACAAAATACAAGCCTGTGACTAACATTTTGTCAGTTTTCCCTTTTTTATTATTTCAACACCTTTGCCTGATGAAGAAGCCAGTGGAGCTTGGAAAGCTTGTGGCATATATTTTATGCATTTGGTTGGCCCAATCATTGTTTCATGAATTTTGGAAGTTATTGTACTTTGTTAGATGGTCAACATATGGATATGTTTTCAAAATTCTGTACTGCAGTGCTTCAAACATCAGTCAAGCATTAATAGAGTTTTGTATCCAAAGAGAAGGGAAAGGCAAACTGACCAAGGGAATGTGAATACAGCAAACAGAAGAGTCTTGTCTCACTTTCTGCAATGCTAGAAATTTTGGGACTGAAGGAAAATGTCATCTGAGGAGATGGAATTTTTATTTTTATGGGAGGGACATGCTTTTATTTTGCCCTCACTCCTCTTAAAACAAGAGACTGAGGCAGCTAAGAAAGTAGCCAGTGTTTACTTCACAAGCTCATCATGGGGTTTCCTACCATATGCTTTAAAAACAAAAACAAAAAACTGTTCTGTTGATAGCACAGATTTGGTTGAGAGACAGTACATTAGAGGACAGAAAGAGAGGGGGGAGAGAGGGGGGGAAGGGATAAAGAATCCTTATCCATAGCAATTTCCTAATTTCTAGCCCTTTTCAACAGTCTGGCTGCAAAGTCCAAGCAAGTCAAATGAGCCAAGGATTGGCTCCCAGCCCAATGACTGCATCAGAAATTTTGCCTGGTGTATCAAAATCCAAAAAGGACAAACCAGGTGATGGAAATAAGTATTTCCATTCCCAAAACTACATCTTTTCCATCAGTTCTAGTCACAGGCATAACAGGCATGTAACTGCATTCTTCCAGATCTGAACATGCCCAAGTCTGGCTCCTGGAAATTCAAGGCCCCAAACACTTGGCTCTGTTGCTTTGTTCAGCAGCATAGTTGTTTCTTGTTAAGCCAGGTACAAGAAACATCCATCCCTCTAACTGTTATTGGATTGTAGTTCCCATCAGCCACATCCAGCACAGCCAATGTTGAAAAATACAGATATACTTTAGTTAAGGAATCATAGAATCATAAGAGTTTGGAAGGAGCCCTCTGGGCCATTAGTTTCCAACTCCTTGCTCAGTGCAGGATCTCTAGCTAAAGACCTGCTTTACATGGAAATTGTCACAGAATCAGATGGAAGGGGCCTCATCGGCCATCAGGTCAACCCTCTGCTCAGTGCAAGATCTTCAGCTAAAGCATCCCCAGATCCCAGCAAAGAGCTATCCAGCCTCTTTTAGAAGACATCCAAAGAAGGGAGGTTAAAGCACTTCTGTGCATTACTGCTTTAACAAAAAATTTGGTACCAGAGGAGGAGGAGGAATAGCATTATATGTCATGGATGTTTACACTTGTAAATCCTGGAAGCCAGGCGGAAAGCATCTGGATAAAATTTAAAGGTGAGGGAAACAAAAAGGATGTTATTTTGGTAGTCTACTACAGACCCCCAATTCAGACTGAGGAACTGGATGATGCCTTTCTAGAATGGATAACCACACACTCAGAAGGGAGAGATGTAGTAGTGATGGGTGATTTCAACTATGTTGATATTTGCTGAAAATCAAACTCAGCCAAAATTTTAAGTTCTAGCAAATTCCTCACTTGCCTCGAAGACAATTTTCTTGTCCAAAGGGTGGAAAATGTAACAAGGAGATCGGTTAATTTAGATCTGATACTAACCAATAGGGATGACCTGGTTAATGGGTGCAAGTGGTGGGATCCTTAGGTGGGAGTGATTATGAAATTTGTTATACAGTGGAAAGGAGAAGCCAAGCATAGTCAGACACACATTCTAGATTTCAGTAAACGTAGGGAAACACTGCGGGTGAGCCCGCGGTCAGGAATACTAAAAGAGAAAGGAATTCAGGACAGATGGGAGTTTTTGGAAAGAGAGATACTAAAGACACAATTTCAAACTGTTCCAATGAGGAGAAAAAATGGGAGGTGTCTCAAGAAACCAGGATGGATGACTAAAGACCTTTCAACTGAGCTAACTATTCAACGGGACATGTATATAGGGTTGCCATATCCCAGTTTTTGCTGGGACATTCAGTTTTTAACCCTTTGTGAATGTCTTCCAGCGCCTTGGCTTTGGAGCCAGCCCCAGCTCCCGGTTCCCAGCTCCTACTTCCTCCTGTGGCCGCTGCCTCTGGCTGCAATTTCAGTGCTCTGGCAGCGGCATGTGAGGCCTAGCTGCCTTACAAGGCTTCGCTGGGGTCGGTGTGTGTGTTTCAGGGCGGGGCTTCCACCACCGCCTGTTGCACGTGGCCACAGCTGGCCAGCTGGGACCCAAAGAAACTGATAAAATGTTTGAGACTATTGGCAAAAATGTTTCTGCCAACTGGTGTGAGATGCAGCCCATCTTTTGCTAGAAGTCCACCCTCATGGAACTGTAGCCCATGATCCAAGAATCCAAATCATTCTTGGCGGCACCATTTATGGAGCCAGTTATTCACATCTGCTATCTTCCTCTCCCTTCCTAGACCATGCCCTTCAACTAGGAGAACAGCTGAGATAGCCTGTGCACCCAGCTCTTTCAGCTTCCTACCCAAAGCCTCATAATCCGTTCTGGTATTCTGAAGACTGTGCCTTGCAGTATCATTGGCTCCCATGTGGACCAAGAGGAAGGAGTAATGGTCAGTCGGCTTGACAAGTCTTGTCAGCCTCCTGTCACATCATGGATTTTTGCCCCAGGGAGACAACACACCTTTTGGGACATTTTGTCAGGCCCACAAATCACTGCTTCTGTACTCCTCAACAAGGAGTCCCCCAATACCACCACATGCCTCCTCTGAGGCTGTTCCCTATGGTGGTGGTAATAATAATAATAATATTTATTTATACCCCGCCGCCTGTACTGTCCCTGAGGACTGTCCCTGCTGCTCTTCCTCTTCATCCTTGATAAAGGAGAGAGCTTCAAATCGATTCTGTAGCTATGTCTTTGAATTCTATTATTTTTGTTGTTGTTGTTGTTAACTGAATGAAAGAAGTTGAAAGCATGAACTTTCCTAGACTAAAGTCTGTTTCCTCAAATGCATTTAGCCTCAGAGGTGCTCCAAAATCTCAATGTCTTTCAAATCTACTTCCTCAGATGTATTTTATTATGTTTGTTGTTTTGTGCCTTCAAGTTGTTTCCAGAGAGGAGGAGCTACATTCAACCTTCTGTCCAGGAAGAATGTCAAAATCTCCTCCATTTTGAGCATGACTAAGAAGCATGGATTTATATTAATGTTTTTTAAAATTATTAATGTTTTTGGCATTTAGCTGGTTGCGTCCACCATTTGTCTTGAATGTCCTACATTGTGACCTACATTGTGACCTACATTTTGTCCTACATTTTTGCTACATTTTGCTCCAGCTTGGCGGTAAAGAATTATGGCAATCACCAAAGCAGAAAAAGCGGGAAATCACTATGGAAAGAGCAAGAAATCACTATTCAAACAAATAGCTAGCAAATGTAGGAGGAAAGTCAGAAAAACTAAAGTACAGAATGAGCTCAGGCTTGCTAGAGAGATTATGGACAAGAAAAAGGGCTTTTTTGGTTATCTCCGTAAGAAAAGGAAGAAGAAGGAAATGGAAGGGCCAGTGCATGGAGAAGATGGCAAGATGCTAACAGGGGACAGAGAAAACGCAGAACTATTCAACACTTTCTTTTTCTCAGTCTTCTCACAAAAGGAAAAAGGTGCCCAAGGGAGGAAAATGGAGCAAAGGACACATTAGAGCAGGGGTAGGCAACCTTTCCCCTTTAAGGGCCGAGGGACTTCAGCTCCTATTATGGGGGTTTCTTGACAGGTTTCTTCAGAGGCAGTTTGCCATTGTCATCCTCTGAGGCTGAGAGAGCTGAGTTGGGATTAAAACCCTGGTCTGCAGGGTCATAGTCCAAAGCTCAAACCACTATGCCACACTGTCTCTCTAAGCCTTATATAACTAAACAAAAACATTTTGAACATTTTGTCGGAGGTTCTGTCGGGGATGTTTTGATTTTGTGTTCCTGCATGGCAGGGGGTTGGACTGGATGGCTCTTGTGGTCTCTTCCAACTCTATGATTGTTCTCAGACCTAGACCTAGAAAAGTCCTCCACTTTTCATATGATTTCCATTTTGGGTGTCTACAATTTTAGATCTATGGTTGTTGTTTGTTTCAAACATGTTAAGGGTAGCTAGCGGATAGGTGTATTTACTTTTCCCTTTCCCCTTGTTTTTGCATGCTCACTAAAGGACTGTTGTAAGCTACACTAGGATCAACTACAGTAGTTTGTATAGCCATTGTTTCCCAGGTCAGGCTTTATTGCACTGTTTACTACAAATATACTGCTACAACCCAACACTGAAAGTCAATGTCCTTCCAACACTCTTTCACCATCCTCCCAAAGCTGATGCTGCTAAAAACATCCAGCTAGACAGACGACAAAGAAGACAGGGGGCAACAGGGTGGACTAAGACTTTGTAAAAAGGAGCTTCATTGTCAGAGGCTTCCCCAACTAAGACATTCTTGTACCTGGAAGACTGCATGTTCCTCATTCATCTGTAAAGGAAAGAGAGCCTCCACTTGCATTCTAAAGTCAATTCCTGATAGAAGTTTATCACCTCAGAAGAGATTATGATTGAGTGCCTGACACCATGTCCCAGAAGACTACCTATGATCCCAGTGGATTTCTCTGATGTCTCCTTGACAGGGCCCTCAGAATAACAAGTGCTTTTATATAAAAAGTTATCTGAAATGTTCAGACTGCACTGGGGGGGGGGGTTTACAACAGGGCAACCTGTGGCCTTCCAAATGTAGGATGACAACTACCATCAGCCCCAAGCAGCATGGTTGAGGATGATAAAAGGTTTAAACTAACAATCCTACTTTACAATTAATCTCTGAGGGTAGATCCAATATTGTAAACAAAAAGTTTAGCCTCAGAGAAAACTACCTTACTAAAGCCCTCTTATGAGCCTATGAGAGAGGCAATATCTGAGTACGGCATCTTGTCACAGAATCAGAATCAGGGTTGGAAGGTGCCACAAAGTCATCTAGTCCAACCATCTGCGAGGCAGGAAGACACAACTGAAACACTCCCAAAAGATGCCCTCTGCTTAAAAACCTCCAAAATCCTCCTCCTTCTGAATCTATTCCATTCTTAAACAGTTCTTACACTCAGGAACTTCTTACTAATGTTTAGGTAGTCTTGTGTCCGGACTATTTCAGAGACCATATCTCTCCATATGAACCTGCAAGAGCCCTAAGACCTGCAGGAGAAGGCTGTCTCTTGGTCCCACCAAGATCACAGGCTCATCTGGTGAGGACACAAGAGAGAGCCTTCTTGGTGGCTTCTCCCACCCTGCAGGAAGCTAGATTGCTCCCTCCCTGCTGGTCTTTTGCTGGCAAGTAAAAACATTCCTATGCAGGCAGGCTTTTTAAAATCATGCAAGCCTGGTTTTATTTGGGTGTGTGTGTGTTGTTTTAGTTTATGTTTTTAACTTTTGTATATTTTATGTGTTGTTATATTGGATATAGATGAATTGTTTTGCATTTTATGCCATTTTAAATGTTTTATCTGTGAGCTGCCTTGGGTCCCTCCAGGGAGAAAGGCACATATAAATGAAATAAAAAAATAAAAAAGATAGAATCTTTTTTGTTGGGTAGAAATGTATTTTGCTTTTGTCATTCAAAGCTCAGTTTTTGGACCCACTGCTTTACAGAGAGATGACCTTGAAGCTGTTACTTGGCCATTATTTGCCTGATTCCTTATTCAGCTACACTACATTGCAGTGTCTTATACTGATTCACTGTTATATAGTGAAGCTGATATTCCATGGTATACATTCAAGATACAGCAAAACAGCACACATCTGGCATGGCAGCTCCAGACACTTTGCTCCCACTCTATGCACGGCCAGGACAGAATTTGGGTATTGAGATAGGCAGTAAACTGTTGGTTGTTGTGTGCTTTCAAGTTGTTTCTTAACTTATGGAGACTCTAAGGCAAACTTATCATGGGGTTTTCTCAACAAGGTTTGTTGAGAGAGAGTTTGCTGTTGCTTTCTTCTGAGGCTAAGAGAGTGTAACTTGCCTAATGCTGCCCCATGAGTTTCTGTGACCAAACAGGGATATGAACCCTGGACTCCCAGAGTCCTAGTCCAACACTCAAACCACTCATCATGCAGGCTCTCTAAATGTTTAGTTATCTAATTTATTACAATTGCATTTTAATTGACAGGACAATTGTTCTGCCTAGCCTGCCAAATAATTTGACATACTTACAATATCATGCATACTGAATTTGGGAGACATGTAAAGGGTATGTGTTGCGGTGTGTCTGCGTGCATATAAAAAGTTGTCATTCTCCCCTCTTCCTCAGGGAGCAAAACATCTTGAGCTGGTCCAGGTTATGCTGTCTGTGGGGTTTCTTATTAGGCTGCCTGTGTGCTTTATTTAAAAATGCAAGTTTGATACAGGAAACTCAGTGTAGATATGCTTTTGGTCTTCTGGAAATACAAGGATCCTGAACTAGCCCAGAATGAAAGACTGAAAGGGAACGGTTGGAGATCCAGATTTTTGCATTCACACTGATAGACTCAATATTCGTTTATCACTCTGTTGTGCCAGAATGAATCTAGTCCTTATTATTGTAATATTTCCACAAGTTGAGGCCCCCTCATGCTCTCATCCACACATCACTCCTCCCTACTTCTCCTCTCTTCTCATGAGCTCTCAAAGCCACTCTTCCAGCTGAAGCACTTTCCCCCTGCAGTGGGAGTTCACACCGGATCACGGGATTCCTGCTGCAGGAGTGTGGCTGGCTGCACAAGATCTGCAGTGTCAGGTTGCAAGCCTGGTCATTTTGTCCCCACCAGAAATCATAAGAGTTGGAAGGTACCTCAAGAGTCATCAAGTCCAACCTCCTGCAGGAATACACAATCAGAGCACCCCGATGGATGGCCCAGCCTCTGTTTAAAAACCTCCAAAGAAGGAGACTCCACCACCCTCTGAGGGAGCATGTTCCAATGTCAAACAGCTCTTACTGTCAGGAAGTTCTTCCTAATGTTGAGGTGGAATCTCTTTTTCTGTCATTTGATCCCATTGCTCTAGGACCTATTCTCTGGTATTGTAGAAAAGAAATTTGCTCTATCCTCAACATGACATCCCTTCAAATATTTAAACAGGACTATCATATGACCTCCTAACCTTCTCTTCTCCAGGCTAAACACATGCAGTTGCCTAGGTTCAAGAATTGGTACTTTTGAAAATCTGATTAACTCGCGATTTAAGAAAAGCATATAGCAGTACTGAAAATCCATTTTCTTATTTTAGCTATATACACTATCCGAAAGTACCACCACAAGCCCCAGGGGCCTGGAAGAGCAGGTAGTGGTGGAGCTCTCTGGCAAGTGGTTGCTGCATGGCCATGTTTTACAGCTGCAGGATTCCAGACATGGGGCCCATGTGCCCAAGGCTGCAGGAGGGGTGGCTGGCAGCCAGGGGAGAACGGCTGGCCATGTGGCCTGATTTTTGCACCTGCTCAGCTACAGTGAGGAGTTTGGGGGGCACCTGGTGATAGGGGGAGGGCAGTGGACCATGCAGCCTTTGCTTGGCAGTTACCTGGCCACGCAGCCCTTCGTATACTCTGGAGGACCCCCAGCCAGGGTATCAGGTCCTTGGACAAATGGGGAGGTAATATGGCATAGCCAGGGCTGACACTTGTAGGCAGAACCGAGGGAGCTTCTGGAATGCACCTTCTATTTCCCCCCTTCCTTCCTCTCTTTCCCTCCTCTCTCCCTCTGGCCCTTTCCTTTTCTTTTTTATTCTCATTTTTGCTTTAGTCTTCTTTGCTGCCCAGTCTCCCTCTTCCCATCGCCCCAGATTTCTTGTCTGTATACTATTCTACTGTTGCCTTCCCTAGGGGTGTTTCTGCTTGTGACGCTTCTCCTGGGAACTTCTTCTATCAATGGCTCCTTCATTGCAATACTGATTTCTCCTCATGGTTGGTTGCTTTGCCTCATTCTCTATTATATAACCATAGTTCTCCTATCTCTCTTCTATTGCATGCCTGGCTAACCCCCTTCCTCCACCCTTCACCCAGTCTAATTTGTCAGGCACCTATGCCTTGGGGGTGGGGGATGATAGGCTTTCTGCCTAAATTGTTTTTTGGGGCAGCAACACTTTGCTGTCACCAGTGCCACATGTGGGCTGCTGCACTTGGAGCTTTATAATAGCTTGGTGATCAACTCTAACTCCACTGCCCTGCTTGGCAACCCAACCTTTTCCAGATTCTGCATCATGCCTTGGATCAAGCCCAAACACACGCTTCTTCTTCCATGTCTGGCAGCAGTCAGTCAGCTGCTGCCCCTAAGAATGTCAAGTGCAAGGACGATTTCACAGTCCAGTTGGCGCAGCTGAGCAGCAGGATGGTGTTGGTGGAGTGGGCCACACGGGTTGGAAATCTGCCTGACAGACTGCAAGAACCTCAGACAGCAGTGGTTAATAACTTTGCTGCCCCTGCACATGCCTTGCAGGTGGCACTGGCAGTGGCTGAATCACTCTAATGCCTTGCCTGCCAGTAGATGGCCAGCCAACTCTCACTGACATTCGCTAGTTAATCAAGGGTCTGGCCCCTCTGAGCCAGCCCATGGCAACACATCCCTCTGGGCAGACAGTGGGTGCTCCTGCCCAACCAACCATGGCCGAACGGTATGAGTTGATTCAGGGACTGGTCTCCGCCAGACACAATGGGGCATCAGCATCTGGGGTGCGCACCAGGAGTGGGGGGCCTCAAAGTTCCAGGGAGCCTCACCTTCTCAGGCAATTCCACCTAACATGCCAGCTAAGGCATCAACTGCAATAGTGGGGAGGGGGGCATACCATTTTGCAACTGGTGGCTGCTAGTTCACAACCAGTCGACCCAGAAGCACAGCAATTCTCGTCAAGTGGAACATTGACAGCAGGTACGTTATGGTCCTCCTCTCCTCCTCAGTCATGGCTAGCCATAGTATGGGTTCCCAATCCAGCAAATACTGGGGTGCCCCAGGCACAAGGACTGAACACAGCAGCCATGGGAGGAGTTTCCTCTTCTTTGGGAGATGGGTCAGCTCATCAGCGGGTGGGGCCAGCAGCCATGGTGGCCCCCTCAATGGCTCTATCTATGGCACAGGCCTCTCCCACCTTGGTGGTGTCCCGGGGGCATTACATGCCACCAGATGGAGAGCAGTCATCCACAGCCTCCATCCCTGGGGTTGGTACAGTGGGTGGTCAGGTGGGAGGGGTGTTCCCTATCTGGCACCACCTCACTCACCAAGGCCACCAGTGGAGCGCATGTCTGAATACAACCCCTACATGGAAATCCCACAGGGAGCACCTCATTCCAGGTATGAAGGAGCACGTCTAGAAAAAAGGGAATACATTGATGTTTCTTCACTACCTTTTCATGATCCTGAACCCAGGGTACTTGTCAAATATGGGGTTCTCCTTAAGCTCCCCAAGGAATTAGAGCAATTTAAACAGCAATGGTAGAGAGGAATTTTCTCAATCGGATAGTGGAATGTAACAGAGGCACATTCTCATTGTCATCAGGAGTGTTCAAGTATCAAGTCATTATCCTTAGATGTCATAACACAGCAAGGGGGTCCACGCAGCTCCAATACAATGAGCAGTTATGAATGAGGGCTGCCATGAACCCAGCCCTCTCATGGGATCATAAGCATTTTGAATTGTGGTCTGACATTTGTAGTCATATGATTGTAAGCATTCTGAATTGTGGTCCGACATTCATAATCATATGATCATAATCATTCTGAATTGTGATCTGACCACAGTGAATTGTAGTCTCAGTGTGCAACTGAGCCTCCCCTTACAAACGTTGCAATAACAGCTACCTATCAGTAGGCAACCAGCAGATAAACAGTACCACTTCAGTGAGAAGGTAAAAGCGTTCCATGCAGTCATGCTGGCCACATGACCATGGAGTCATATTTGACAATGCTGGCTCCCTTGGCTTAGTAACAAAGATGAGCACTGCCCCCTACAGTTGGACACAACTTGACAATCATGTCAAAGGGGAAAACTTTACTTTTTACTTTTACATGGAAATGCTTTTGTCTATGCTTCGCCTCTCACTGCTGGGTGCGGTGCCCAAAAAGACACAGGGTGAGTACTGGTTAATTCATAAACTCTGTTTTCCTAAAGGTGATTTGGTGAATGATTCCATAGATCTGACTCTTTGCTCAGTGAGGTATGCATCTTTTGACACAGCAGTCAGGATAATTCAAGCCCTGGGGAAAGGGGCCCTCTTGGCTAAATGCAAGTCAGCATTCTGGCTTCTTCTGGTGCACCCCAAGGATTTCAATTTGCTGGGTTTCTGCTTTGATGGGGCATGCTACTATGACAAGGCCATGCCAATGGGTTGCTTAATCTTGTGCTTTGCATTTGAATATTTCCAGCACAGTCAAGTGATGTATAGTGAAGAAGTCTGGCAATCATGCAATTACACACTACTTGAATGATTTTCTATTTGCAGAGCACCCCGCATCTTTGGTCTGCAGTGATATCTTGCAGGCTTTTCATGATTTGGCAGCCAAGTAGGAGGATCCCCATGGTACAAGAAGATGAAAGGGTCAACCATTAAACTTAATTTCCTGGGCATACGGTTGGATACCAACCTGGGGATTTCCCGCCTTCCCAGTGACAAATTACAGCAAGTCACAAGCATGAGGGGTAGATAAAAGGGAACTTTGTGTGAGTTCCATGTACTGGATGGCCTTTTGAATTTTGCCTGCAGGGTACTGATGTGCATTCAGCACATGACTGTACGAGGCCATATGAGGTGTCTTGGTGCCCCACCATCACATTAAGTAACCAGAGAAGTTAAGGATGTAGCATGTGGCTCAGATTCCTCCAGGACCATAATGGGGTGTCTTTTTGGAGAAGTGACTTGCTACTACATGCAGTACATTCAAAACAGTTTACTACAAGTACGTTCAAATGCATCTGGGTCGCATGGCTTCGGCATCTACTGGCAAGGGCACTGCTGTGTGGAATGTTGGTCACTGGATTGGGTAAGTGGGTGAATAAACAGAGATCTTATCATCCTGGAATTGTTTTGGGCCAACAAGCTTGCTAACAAATCTGTTCTCTTTTAGTGTGATAATCAGGCAGTTGTCCATGTGGTGAATTCACAAAGTTCAAAGTCACCCAGGGTCATGAAGCTGGTCAGATGCCTAGTCCTCCAGTGCCTGTGTAAGAATATCCTTTTTTAGCCTAGGCATATCCCTGGGACCTCGAATCGTGTTGCAGATGGCCTTTCCTGTTTTCAGCTCAACAGATTTTGGCTACTTGTTCCTCAGGCCTCCCTGCTGCTTTTGGAGGTATCATAACACCTTTGGAACTTTGTCAGATAGAGATCCATCAGGCCATCCTCCTTTCTTTGGCCCCATTTCTTTCGCCCAGTAAAGCTTATCAACACAGTCTATGTATCTTCAGGAATTTTCTGTCTGCAGTGGGTGAGGAGGAAGCCTGGACATTGTGGGTCGAGCTGATTCTTTGATTCATTGTCCACTTGAAAGAGTCTGGCTTGAAATTCACTGCCCACTGGAAAGAGTCCTCGCACACAGTTAAGGGTCGCCTGTCAGCTCTGGCTTTCTATTCCACAGCCAGTGGAATCCTAGATCGCACGGTTCATTTTCATGTATGCAGGGTACTATAGGGTTGATCATGGGAAACCCCTCCCACACACAACTCTCACTTCCCCATGTCCTGGGTAGTCCTGCCATGCATCCATGAAGCACTGACAAGGATACGTGTTTCTCCCTCGGAAATGCTTTTGTTCCAGTCCGCCTTTACTTTGAACTTTTTTGCAGCCACCCACATTAGCCAGTTCCTTGCTAGGTCCCAGTCAGACAGGTCTAGATTGGCTCTGCAGGACTACGACTTGCACCTTACTCAGGGGAGGGGTCTCTCCATATGCTTCTGGAGCTCTAAGATGGACCAACAGAGGCGGGGGCAGTCCCCTCAGTCAGGTGTGCCCAGTTGGGATCATGGAGCACATGGACTTTCATTGATGCAGTTTCAATTCTAGGCAGTATTCAGGAGGGCAATTGCCAAGGTTGGCCTGCCCCTGGACCAATTCTCTGCTCACTCATTCTGCATTGGTGTGGCTACTACAGCTGCAGCTCAAGAGATGATACACAGAGTGGGCTGGTGGCACTCCAAGGTTTATGCAATTTATGTACGTAAGCAGGCCAGTGGGCTGTGCACATTGGAGGAGGGCCTCTGGGCTCTACTGTTGTCTAATTCTTTCTGTTTCTTGAGGAGGCTCACCCCTTACAATCTGAATTATTGGACACAGCCTCATCTTCTGGGCTGAATGGTATGCAATTTATTTGGGCAGATAATGAGACATCAGCCTTTCACAGGTATCGAACACACAATGGTGGGGGCACTGAGGAAAGCTTTGAGGATCGCTCCTGCCTTACATCATTGAAATGGCTGTCGTGAATAAGCTTCCTGATGTGCTCTTGATTCAACTGGGGAGAATGACCTTGTGAAGCTGTCCAGTCTCCAGTTGGTGGGGAAGATCACATCAGGCCTTCATGAGATACAGTGCCTCCTTTCTAACGCTCGCATCTTGTGGACAAAATTGTTACCAAGGACAGTGTGGCAAGAAGCCAGGGTTGAGTTGACAATCAATGAGGCCCGTCTTCACCTCAACAGGGATATATTACACAATTTGTTTTTGTTGGAAAATTTATGATTGCATTCTTCTGTTCCACTTTATTTAGATAAGAATTTCCTCCCTTCCCCCTCTATCATTCTAGCTGTCAATCTTAAGTGGCAGTTTAACTGATTCTCTGAACATTCTAAACGGCCAGTAAGCAGACAGTAACTGCTAGTATGCAGTCTGCAATAGTCCTCCTCTGAGGGAGGATTACATCTCTCTTCCTGCTTTATAACCTCTAGCTAGATTAGTTTTTAGTTCTTTTATGTAAATATTTATGAAAGCCATTATTGTTTGTTTTTTTAAACACAAACTACAAGTTAGTCCTTTTCTGAGGACATTAAAATATAGTCTGACCCCCACTTTTGCTGCTCTGCTGATGAAAGTGAACTCTAACAAGTTTAACTTTCATACCTACATATTTTAGTTTACCTTTAAAAGGATTTAAAAGGGTTAACACCCTGGAAACGAAAATTGCAACCCACATTTTTGGGTGGGTGGTATGGCAGCGTCTTGTTGGGAGATCCAAGCTGCGTGTCCTCATCTATACAGGGGTGACACAATGTGCCTTTCTCCAGCGTAAAGCAAGAAGTAATTGGATTCTGTCACCCAGCAAATTCTTGAATCCATTCAGTGGAGATGAATTGGAGGGAGGGGATGCCAAACTAATCTGGTCCCCTCCAGAGACGGTATAGAATTTTCCACCTGAATTTCAATCCATGATGACAATTAAGCAAGCTATTTTGATAGTGATTGATTTATGAGGGTATAATGATTGAATTATGACCTGATTTTGAATGATTTATGACTATGTTATACTTGGATTGTCTGGCAATAAGCGGGATACAAATAAACTTTATTATTATTATTATTATTATTATTATTGATTCATGAACCCATTTATGATTGATGACTGTCATTATGATGGATGTATGACTGGATTATGTATGATTTATGACCACTGTTACAAATGTCATATTTATTCTTGGATCGATTGATGATCGCATTATGATTGATTTATAACCCCTATATAGAAATTACAGTTATGGCCATTTGTATAACACATGAAATTGGTGTCCAGCCCCCCTTTTGTCCCAGTGCAACTGGATTTTGAGAGATCCAGTTCTGATGCAAAATTTTGCAGTCATGCCTAAAGCAAACCCCACCGCTATAGTCACAAGAACAAATCCAAAACACTCACTCTCAAGCTATCTGATGTGAGAGACTGACAATTTTTCTTCTCCAATGTGCCAGAGACCAGGACCCATTGGCTACAACTGTTTCTGTCTTTACAAGGGCCCTTTCACACAACACTGTTACAACACTAAGATTCCACTTTAACTGCCATGGCAATATCCTGTAGAATTCTGGGATCTACAGTTTAGGAATGGGTATTTAGAATTCTCAGCCAGAGAGCTTGATTGCCTCCCCAAATTTTGTAGCTGAGGAAGGAAATGAGTGTTTCCTTCCATCATCCTGAGCTAACTTTCTAACAATATGACGCTGAACACATTATACCCTCTTACAATGTTTCTGGAAGCCTGGGTCTTTGGCAAGTCTGCAGTGGGTGGGGGATATTTTCTGAACAAAGAAAGATAGTTGCTGACTACACCTCTTTTTACACCTTTACCACCTAAACCAGGGGTAGGCAACCTTTCCCCTTTAAGGGCCGAGGGACTTCAACTCCCAGAAGCCTCAGCCATGTTGGCCAATAGTCCCATGTTGGCCAATAGCTCCTGGGATTTTGGGAGCTGAAGTCCCTCGGCCCTTAAAGGGGAAAGGTTGCCTACCCCTGACCTAAACTATAATGGCGGCACTTTCCAGAAACTCTGGCATTGGGATTTAGACGTTCCACTTGATGGATTTCAAAGTTAATTCACTGCCTGTGATGTATTGGCTCAATGCAGTTCAGACACACAAGCTCAGCCATCAAAAATCTTTTCTCAGAAAACTGAGTTGGTGACAGCTTAACAATGTTGTCAGGAGTGAAGCATTTTCAGTTACATGGCACACAGCAATTCAAACAGCAGGCTTACATCCCATTGTCTTCCAACCTTTAAAAACTTTCCTCTTCCCAGGACTGCCCCTCTTTTCTACTCAATACCAAACGATCCCACATAACTGACAGCTTGTATTTCTCCCACCACAACTTCTAATTACAGTAGCTCCAAGGAAGATAAACAATCTTTCCACCCAGCATCACCAACAGTGTAGCATATCCATCATCCAGTATGAAGCATATACAAAATATATGGTTAGCAAGCATGGTAGAACTATGATCCTGACACTGCCTCAGATGAAGGAGTCACATACATATACTGGACCAAAGCCTTAATACATTTTGAACAATCACTGTCCACTGTGATTGCTGAGAACAATGACATGACTATGACATGAATAGGGCTACCTTAAGCCCTTGTGCGAAGGCTGCCTTATCAGGCATTTCCTCCCTCCAGCCATTATTCTGATTTCTACATATGGTTGTGAAAGCCAGACAGTGAAGAAAGCTGGCAGGAAGAAAATCAGCTCATGTGAACTGCTGTGCTAGAGAAGAGTTCTAGAGTCTGCCAAAAAAGACCAATGAATGGTTCTGAGAACAAATCAAGCCTGAATTCTCTCTAGAAGCTAAAATTACTCAGCTGAGGATATTGTACTTTGGACATGTCATGGGATGGCATGATTTATTAGGAAAGATGATAATGTTTGTTAAAGTGGGAGGCAGTTACAGATGGATAAACTCAATCAAGGTAGCCACAACCCTGAGTCTGCAAGATCTGAGCAGGGCAATTGATCACTAGGGATCTTAGAGGTCTCATTCATAGGGTCAAAGTCAACTGGACGGCACATAGCAATAACAACAACAAACTATAATTCAGCAGCCATTCCATCAGGTTAAGGAACCTCAGAACATGCAAAAGCAAACTCCCTCTGAACAAATCTTGCCAAGAAAACCCCGGGACAGGGTCACTATAAGTTGGAAATGACAAAGTCGCAAAACAAATATCTAAGAAGCCTCCCTGACTTTTAAGTTCTTCAGAGAAAAGCTTTCTCCCTTTTTCACTACCATCTGGATGATCTGGGAAAGTATGAGAGAACAAAGGAGAGAGCCTGTGTGTGTGTGTGTGTGTGTGTGTGCGTGCGCGTGTGCGTGCGTGCATGCCTTCAAATCACCTGTCAACTTATTGCAACCCCATGAATTTCATTGGGTTTTCTTAGGCAAGGAATACTCAAGAGGTGGTTTAGCCAGTTCTTTCCTTTGAAAGGACCTGGGCCTCTAGTCCACAGCACCTGGTATTCAATGGTGGTTTCCCATTCAAACACTAACCAGGGCTGATCCTGCTTAGCTTCCAAGAGCAGACATGATCTGGTGCCTAATAAGAATTGCTCATGGGAGAAACTACTGAGAAGGTTGCTTCCTTAAATACCAGATCCCATTGCTCCCGACATGTGGGATTCCTTCCCACAGGAGGCTCGTTTGCCCCCCTCACTGCTCCCTTTTCACCAGCAGACAAAGACCTAATTATTTAAGCAGGCCTTTGACTTTTCACTTATGGAGCAGAAGAACCTTTTAAATGGAGTATATGGTATTTTTATCATCTTATTGTGATTTAGTGTTTTTATGGACTGTTTCTTTAATTATCTTTAAACTTTTGCATTAAATAGGATTTTAGCATACTTGATATGAACTGCCTTGGGTCCTGTACCAAGAGAAAAATGGGATATACATTAAATAAATAAATGCATTTATAAGCACATTCCCTAGAATTCCCCATCCTACATTGTCAGTGGCAATTCTAAAGTAGAAAAAGTCACTTTTCCAAGTGCTTCTTACAAAAGGCTCCCTGTGTTAAGAGCTGGAGTGCTGCAGGTCCATTTCAACCCAGTACTGACTGCTCTGACTGATACCCACAGATCTATAAGACTTGAGAGAGAGGGGGTCTTTCTCATTATTCTGCAAGTCAGCCTTTTAAACTAAGGATTCCAGAGCAGGGATAGGCAACCTTTCCCCTTTAAGGGCCGAGGGACTTCATTTCCCAGAAGCCTCAGCCATGTTGGCCAATAGTCCCATATTGGCCAATAGCTCCTGGGATTCTGGGAGCTGAAGTCCCTCGGCCCTCAAGGGGAAAGGTTGCCTACCCCTGTTCCAGAGTGTGAACTTAGAATCTTCTGCATGGAATGTTTACACTCTACCCTACAATGCATGCACTTCTAGCAGCAGATTTTCAATGGCAGTTTGTTAATGTACAAGCAGGACTTTAAAACATGCTTTAATGCAAAATGGAGTTGTGTTAAGGACACCAGCCAGCCCTTTTCCAATATGCTCCATGCCTTTCTTCTTCCTCAGATTCCCAGACACAATCCCAATCCATCTAGAGACTGTTTGCATGCCATGGTCACTGGACCCTGCGGTCTCCACTGGGCTAAAGTGCCACTTCATTTCCTCCCCAGATTGTTTTCATGTTTCTCTAACTACAAAATGGTCAACACAAAAACCCTTTTGCTACAAAAGGATCAACAGTTGAGGAATGCTGGCCACTGATGAGATGTGGTGGAGATAAAAACCCTCAAATTATATTGATTAATTCTTCAACTGATTTCTTCAGTTGGTTTCAGTCAATATTTTAACTCTGAAATAACTGTTACATAAGTGTGATTAATTTTAACTATGAAAAAGGCATCCTTCCACTTCACATACTAAAATACCTTGAAACAGCTCCAGAAAAAGAATTTCTTCATATCTGGGATGCAAAAACAATTTGAGATCTTAGAAATTCAAATGTGGGGAAAGCTGAAACTGAGGGGCCCTTAGAAGTCTGGTAGGCCCAAGGTGAATTTTACAACGATCAACAAAACAACAATGGTGACAACAATCCAAATTCTTTTATCTGGAAAGTGCCTCATCTCTAACGCCAAAGAGTCAACACTCTATAACAGGGGTAGGCAACCTTTCCCCTTTAAGGGCTGAGGGACTTCAGCTCCCAGAAGCCTCAGCCATGTTGGCCAATAGTCCCATGTTGGCCAATAGCTCCTGGGATTCTGGGAGCTGAAGTCCCTCGGCCCTTAAAGGGGAAAGGTTGCCTACCCCTGCTCTATAGAGATGTGGGCTTTAAAGGACTGGATGTAGGTGATCCATATTGTTACCACCACTGTTGTTTTGTGCATTGTTGTGAAAATTCATCTTGGGCCAGGCCACTGTCTCTCAGCCTGAGCTACCTCACAAAGTTGTTGTGAGGAAAATCAGGAGGGGCATATATGCAACCTTGACTTCACTGGATAAAATTTGCAATACACAGGTAACTCCTCCAACTCCTCCTCCCCTCTTTCTTGTTCTTTCCCCCCTCCAAGTGGAAGATGATGGCTTCCATGCCATTCAACTAATGGACCTGCTCTGGGTTTTAATCTATACTTTACCAGAGCTTTCCAAGGTGCTGAACCTACTTTGGGACTAGTTTAGTACTTTAACTGGATTCGCTGTCCTATTGGCATGGAAGCCTCCAGCCCAACCAATATTATGGGATGCTGGGAGTTACAATCCAACAACCACGGTCCGCTTCCCAGCTGGGCCCTGAAACTCCCCCCCTTGGGCAAGTCACACTCTCTCAGCCTCAGGGGAAGGCAAGGACTTGAAGGCACACAACAACAGAGTACCTATCAGTGGGCCTTTCAGGCGGTGGGTTCTGGTTGTGCGCCCAGCAGCCACACACGCCGGCTGCGAGGGCGAGGCCCTCTTCTTCTCCTCAGCCGTGAATGGCAACGGCGGGCCCCCTCCCTCCCTCCCTGGGGCCAGGAGCCTCTGCCGCCCCCCGCCCCCGCTTCCCGCCGGGACTGACCGAGGAGGAGGTTGAGGAGGACCTCCTGGCCGGCGAGGGTGCTGCTCTTGACCAGGCAGAGGAGGGTGCCGGCCAGCCAGGGGACGCCGTGCCCGGTGAGGCCCAGCAGGCCGACCATGGAGCGGGCCGAGGCCCAGGAGGAGCCGCTCCGCGCGCAGACGCCCAGGCGCTTCGAGAGCGACAGGTCCACGGCCAGCAGCGCGCTGTAGGCGATCCCGCCCACCGAAGGGTTCAGCTGCATGCAGTCCGACGCCGCCTCGGGCGCAAGAGGAGACGGAGCAGCGGGAGACGGGGCGGGAGGAGGGGGAGGAGGGGGAGGATGCGCCCCCGCCGAGGGCCCCGGCGGCGGGGACTCCTCCCAGGGCCCTGGGCAGCCCAAACCCCGCCGGCCCGCAGGCCCGCCAGGCCTCCGCCCGACGCCCCGCAAGGGCTGGCTCAGCGAGAGGAACTCGGCCCGGCTCAGCGGGTGGCCCCGGTCCCGCTCTCGGGCCCGCGACCGGCTCTGAGAGGAGGCGGGCATGCTGGCCTCAGGCCTCCTCCCACCCAGCGACAGACCGACCGCCGGCCCCGGAGCGCCGCGGCTGAAGAAGCGAGGGCGAGCCGCCCCAAGGACTGGGCCGACCGCAGCAGCCCCGGAGACGCCGCCCCTCTCCTCTCCCCCGGCGGCAAGGAGGAGGAGTCCGTGGCCGGGGAGAGGGCCGGGCTGGCCGAGGAGGAGGAGGAGGAGGAGGAGGAGGAGGCAGGGCCTCCAGGCAGCCCTCGGGAGGACGGGGGCCGCGTGGGGCCGGCGTGGCCCGGGCCAGGCGCCCGCAGCCGCCGCGAGGGCCTCCTCCTGGGCCCCTGCCCTTTGCGTGGAAGGGGCGCCTCAGCATGAGGCCCAGCCGACTCCCACAGAAGCCGCCGAGTTTCAGCCCGGCGACCTGAGGAGAAAATCGGCCCCTGCGCTTTGAAACCCCTCCGGGACCCGGAGTTCTCCTTGGAAAGCAGGCCCGCTCCCTTCATGCCCTCCTCTACGATAACAGTCTCCAGGGAGCGGGGAATGAACCCCCGGGCCCAGCCTCAGCCTCCGCTGGCTCTGTTTTGGGGCGGCGGGAGGGGTCCTGGGCTGGAAATCTGGGCCGGGCCGTTTATAGGCAATGGGAAGCCCTTTTCTGGCCTGGAAGGGTCCAGAGAGAGAGGGTCGCCCTCAGAGCTCGGCCCTGCATTTCCAAGAGTTGTCCTCCCCAGCAGAAGGCGAGGAGGAGGAGGAGGCGGCGGCAAACTCCCGTTTTGGAGAGATTATCAGCTCTGAGCAAAAGAGAAGGCCGCTCAACTACCAGAACAGCAGCTTGTTACACTTTGCAAGGCTTAACTTGTCGCTGAAATTTGCCAAGTGTGTGGGGATCTATGTATTTATTTAGTTAATATTAAAGGTTCCTTAAAGGTAAGTGGGAAGGAGTAACCCCTCATTTTGACCTCATGCACACACACACACACACACACAAATACAGTTGTCCCTCAACATTTGCAGATTTGATTATTCACGGATTTTATTAATATGTTCTCTCTAGGAAAATCTAGGTCCTCCAGTGCAACTCTATGATCAACTTTAACCAAAGGTTGCACTGAAGGACCTAGAGCAGGGGTAGGCAACCTTTTTGAGCCAGGGGCCGGGTTGCTGTCCTTCAGAAAATTGGGGGGGCCGAAACACCAAAAATAAATAAATAAAAATTAAATAAATAAATAAATAAAATTAAAAAATATGCATGCACACTCTCTCAGCCCCGAAAAGCCATAGCAAAACTCCTGTGGAGATTTTGCCATGAAAACTCCAAGAACAAGTAATAACAACAATAATATCATCATGGCAGGCAGCCTGGGGCCGGTCCAAAGGCCTCGGGGGGGGGGGGCGCATCTGGGCCTTAGGTTGCCTACCCCTGACCTAGAGATTCCTGGAGAGAACACTCCACTAGGAATCTGGAGCTCCTCCAGTGCAATTCTGTGGTCAATGTCTGGCAGATGTTGACCACAAAGTTGTACTGGAGGATCTAGATTCCTAGAGCGGTGTTCTCTTAGGTAAAAATATAATGCTTTTTGTTATTTGCAGTTTTTCCACTTTCACAGGAGTCCTGTGCCCCTAACCCTAGCCAATGTGGAGGGACTACTGTATTTTTTTGTTTGTTTGGAAATCAAGTCAAACATTTCCAAACAGGAAAATAACTTCAATGCATGTGTGTTCATGCTGTGAGCCACTATGGTTGATACTTCATGCACAATGCTTAATGACAGCACCAGGAGTCTTCCCTCCATCTCTGGTTTGGCCTCAGAAACCTCAGGGCCTGGGATGATCCTGAACTGGGAATCCCAGCTTTATCCTCTGAGATTATATTTTGGTAATTAACAATAAAATAATAATAATAATAATAATAATAATAATAATAATAAATTTATTATTATACCCCACCTTTTGCCAAGGCAATCAAGGTGGCTTACATAATATAAGATACAAAGCATATTATGAGATACAGTTTATAAGCATATTAAACAGCAATAACAATGATAACAATTAACCCCCCCCTCCCCCGCTTAAAAGAGGGAGGGAGGGCCCTTCTTCTTTCCAGGCTAGGCCCAATGGATCTGGCCTGCCTTCTCTCCCTCGATGGTGGATGGAGGGAGGGCCCTTCTTCTTGTTAAGGCTAGGCCTGATGGAGATGGCCTGCCTTCTCTCCCTCAATGGTGGTGGATGGAGGGAGGGATCTTCTTGTTAAGGCTAGGCCTGATGGTATGTTGTTGATAAAGGCAAAGGAGCAGGCCAGGGGGCAACTTGAAGCAGGAAATTGAAGAAATTGGCAATCCTTACTGATGTGATTTCTTCAGTGACTTCATATTTTAAGAGTAAGCCACTCAGCTTGATCTGTCGCAATGCAACATGTTGATGCTTTTCACAAACAGAGAGAAACATGATGGCTGCTACCATCTGTATTCAATGGGATTTTAAGATCTAGTTGTAGTTTATTCCTAAATGGCTTTAAGATGCCTTGAGTCTCATGGCAGGAGAAAGGCGAGATATAATTTTAATCAATCAGTCAGTCAAACTGCTAGAAAGATGATGATACAAGGTGGAACCAAGTTGTACATTCCCACTAGCAAAAACCTATTAAATGAATAGCATCTGTAAAGTCAACACATTTGTCAGTCCTATTTAGGGCTCTCAGGTCAAGTCTGTGCCAGACCTTGAGATTTAAGAGCCAAAACCTGAGACCTAGGGATTACCCTTTATAATGTCACAGGGATTTTGCCCTGGGGCCCATTCACACATTGTACTACCATGATCCCATTTAAACTGCCATGGCTATGTCCTATGGAATCCTGGTGTTTATAGATTAGTGAGGCACTAAGCCCCTCTGGTTTATGCTTCTTAATTCTTCTTCTTCTTCTTCTTCTTCTTCTTCTTCTTCATAATAATAATAATAATAATAATAATAATAAATATTTCTATCCCATCTTTTTCTCAGATTAAGCACTTTGACTAAAAATCTGAAGCTTTAAACATAAAAAAGACAGGAGAAACTGGTAAAAATCAGTTTCTGAAATGTTTCATGACTGTGGATGTGACCAGTGGGAGAGTGAAGAGGAATGACACAAGAGAAGGAAACATGGTATATCTCAAGAAGGGACTGGGTGCAATTCATGAATATGCAGGTGCTTTCAAAGAAGAGGAGGAGGAGGGAACTCCGGATACCTTGACACAGTCAGGTTGATTCCCACAGTGGCCACTTTGCACAAGTTCAAGAAGGCACGGGGGCGGCTATCTGAAGATGACTTGTGGGATGTTTAAGCAGAAATAGACCCGCCGACTGCCCAGCAGACTAGGACTGTAAATACAAGCCACTTGACTCAAGTTTCAGTGGTGTTCTTATTTTGATGGAAATGATTTGATTGAAGGCAGCAAGTGGGACCATGTGGGTCAAGGACGCCGTTGCTACATGCAGTCTGTGGCCATATGTGGCCCACCTTAGTTCATGTGCATGAAATGAGAAAATAAAGGACTTAGTAAGATAGAGTTGTTCCATAATTATTCTCCAGCGAGGAAAGAAAGATAGGTGTCATTTTGATTTATGTTAATGATACTATCACTTCTTTCTTTAACCAGAGAAAGACACCAAACAATAATATGCTAAGTGAATCGACATTTTGAAATAAAACCATTGGGAAACATCACTTGTTAATTTGGCAGCCATATAGAAAAAGCAGAGTGCTGTTTCCTTCATCAGAAACACACACACATACACAAAAGGTAATGCTGGCACATTTTGGAATGCACAGAAAGGAAAATAGCGTATCCTACTCTCACCAACATGCAGCTTGCAAGCTGAGAGAAACCTGTCTGCTGCAAAACCAGAAGTATTAGAAGGCAACAGGAAAATATTCTGTATAAGTACTGTGTTGTAACAAACTCGGATACAGTTTTTGGTGTAGGAATTTTATGCAGGAAAGTCACAGCACCTAAGCCAAAGTGACTGAAGTCCAGTGAAAAGAGTGATATGATCTCTAAAGGAACTATCTTTTGAATAGTGGTGTGTTTCGGGGTTTTAGTTGTACTTGTTTCAACATTTGTAAGCCACCTTGAATCCTAGACTGGGGGGAAAGGGTAGTGGCTTGAGTTTTGGACTAGAGCTCTGAAAGTCCAGGGTTCAAATCCCTGCTCAATGGCAGAAATCCATTGGGAAAGTGGATTTTGGCTTTAGAGGGGAAAGGCTGTGAATAAATGTGGCCAAGAACACACTATGACAGACAGAGCAGCATAGTGGTGAGTGCTGGGCTAAAACGCTTGGCGATTAGTGTCTGAATCCCTGCTCAGCCATGGAAACATACTGAAAGACCTTGGGCAACTTACATTCAGCCTCAGAGGCAGGCCATGGCAAACCCATTCTGACCCAGTCTTTCCTAGAAAACCCAGTGATAGGTTTGCTTTAGGGTTGCCATGAGTGAGAAATGACTTGAAGACACACACAAACACCAACAAATATTTTTTTAATGTGTGTAGATAGTGTTTGGCAGTATACAGCACTGGGAAGGATAATTTGCTGTTAATATAAGGATTCTAGAGTTTGCTTACATATGATATTAATTCCTCCATCAAATCTCAAAAGCTAAAATTCCAAGTGAGGGGTAGATCTGCCTTGCCTTTAGATTAGGCTTACATTCGTGAGAACAAGATGTGCCTAAACTAGCCCATACTGTTTTTAGGATCAAATAATGTCTTTTTTTGCAAGTCACATGAATCATAGGTCCAAAACATACTTCAGAAATAATCCAGTTTGAGACAGTGCTAGGGAATTCTGGGAACTGTAGTTTTGTGAGATATTTAGCCGCCTCTGTCAGAGAGCTCTGGTGCCACAATAAACGGCAATTCCCAGGATTCCCTAGCACTGAGCCAAGACAGTCTCAAACTGAATTATTTCTGCAGTGTGTTTTGGACCATTGTTTGTCTTTCCTTGTTCTGGTTAATGCCTTTCCTTTCTCTTTTGTCAGCTTCTGATTCACAGTAGGTACCTGGAAGAACAAGCCAAGGGACAAGCTGCAGTTGCACATTGAGACATTACAGCAAGCCATGATTAAATAATCCAACTATAAACCCATAGCTTCTAATCATGATGAATAGCTGGCTGACAAACAATGGATTGTTTGAGGGGATTAGTCTTGACACAAGCAGAGTTCAACAGATCTGCTTTGCTGTTATCTAAGAATCTTGTCACAGTTTCTTGGCGTGAGGTTGAAGATGAGGGGCACAAATCTACAAAAGTACAAAGACAGCATTCTAAAGGATGACTAATAATACTATCTTCCATCACCTCAAAAATTATTCCCTCAGAGTTGATTGGTCAAGGTATTGTCAAACGACATCAGCTCACCGAGACAGCATTTCTGTTTATGAACAAGATGATATAGATCACTAGTTCTAAACCACCAGTTCAGCAAAGATCATTCTGAAACATGTAATTTCTTTTTGAAAAACTGAAATAAAAAAGTGTATTTTTTGGTAACCAGTACCATCAAAACTGGCTGGTATAGTTATATATGGTGGGGAAAAGAACTTTATATTCTGTATTTCTGGTTATATGGTATTGTTTCTTGCTATATTAAGACACACACAGAAGCACACATTCAGAGAAGTATTCCTTTCATCCAAGAGATACTAGAAGGTACAGTTCCCTAGTAACCACATGGTTTAGAAATGCCTGGGGAAAACATTCCTTTGTTGCTAAGAAACATCACTGTATCTTCTTTCCCTTGCGAAGCCAAAGCATTGATCTTGCAGAGTGATTTTGGGGGAAAGTAGCTGCCTCTTAAAAACAAAAACAAAAAGATATTAAGATGTTGTAAGATTAGTCCACAAACAATAAGGAAGAAAAACCCAAATTGATGAACCCATAATGCATGTGTACTTGCATGCATGTACACACCAATGTCCATTATCTTCCCACTGTAAATAAAATTTCTAAGGCACAATCTTTTCACAGAATCCTAAGAGTTGGGAGGGATCCAAAGGCCCTCTTGTCCATCCCACTGCCAGTGCTGGAATCCACCTTCATCACAGTAAGGCCCCCAGCCAAAATGCTTTATTGATGTCAATTACTGTGAAGTCAGCTTCAGCATAAGGCAATCCATAAGTGAGAGACTGCCAAGAAACATGGAAACAGAATTGGAAAGGGTCCTATAGGCCATCAGGTCCAACTTTCTGCTCAATGAAGGACCTCCAACTAGAGGATCCCCAGCACCTATCCAGTCTCTTTGAAGACATCCAGAGGAGGCCCTTCCATTGCCAAACTGCTCTTATTGTGAAGAAGTACCTTCTAATGTTCATTTGAAATCTACCCTCCTTCAAAACTTTAAACCTAGTCCTATGCTCTGCACCAGCAGAGAATGAGCTTTGGTCATTTCCTGTCTCAATTACTGTAATCTTATTATGACTGGTCTTCTGTTATCTCATCTTTAAACCTAGTCCTATACTCTGCACCAGCAGAGAATAAGCCAGCACCTCATCTTTGTGGCAGCCTTTGAAGTATTTAAAGAGGGCAATCATGTCACCCCTCAGACTTCTCTTCACCAAGCCACATGTGCCCAACTCCTTCAACTTTTCCTCCTTAATTTTGTTCTCCATAATAACTTGAAGGCACACAACAACAACAAAACTTAACATACTCATTTCCCTTCTCTGAACTTGCTCCAATCTGTCTATATCCTCCTTAAAACGAGGTGCCCAGAGCTGAATATAACATTTGACTTATTTGCTGCATCATCACACTGCTGGCTCATGTTCAACTTATGATCAACAATAATTCCAAGGTCCTTTTCATATGTTGTATCAGTGAGCCAAGTATCTCCCGTCCTATACCTTGTGCATTTGGTATTTGTTGCCTAAATGTGGAATTTTGCATTTGTCTTTTGAATTTCTTTTTATTAATTTCAGCCAAGTTTATCAAGGTCTTTTTAATCTTCTGTTAGCTACCCCTCCCAATTTTGGATCATTGCAAAATTGATAAGGATTCCCTTCACATTATCATTTAAATCATTAATAAAAATATTGAAGCGCATCAGCCCCGGGACAGAACCCTGCAGCACTTGAGACCTGTTTCCAGACTGAAGCACAGCAACTGATGACAATTCTTTGAGTATGATTTTCCAACCAATTCTGGATCCATCTGATGGAGTTTCCATCTAATCCATATGTAATCAGCTTGCTAATCAAAATAGCATGCTCTGCTTAAATCCTGATAAATAACATCCACATCATTCCCACCACCTACTAAACTAATGACTCGATTAAAATATATATATATATATATATATCAGCTTCTTTTCACAGGATTTGTCCTTGACAAACCTCACTCCTACTAATTGCTGCATTGTCATATAATAAGGATTCCCTTCACACCATCATCTAACCATTGATAAACATATTGAAGATTATCAGCCCCAGGACACTTACCTATATTTTCCTGGTACTGAGATCAATTTGATTGGTCTGTAGCTCCCTTGATCTTCATGTCTGCCTTTTTAAAATGAAGAGTGCTTGTTCATCTACTATCCTCCAGCACCTCACCTATTCTCCCAAGATTCTTCAAAACTGGTGG
This sequence comes from Phrynosoma blainvillii, assembly GCA_026167975.1. Classification (NCBI taxonomy): domain Eukaryota; kingdom Metazoa; phylum Chordata; class Lepidosauria; order Squamata; family Phrynosomatidae; genus Phrynosoma; species Phrynosoma blainvillii. The sequence goes on along the minus strand of JANUYF010000011.1, from coordinate 15,392,604 downwards.
CAAGTGGTTCTGCGAGTATGTCAGCAAGTTTGTTAATACTTGGGATGCAGTTCATCCAGTGATGTCACTGCAGTGGGGAAAATGGACCGCACTGGGTGACTCCTCAGAGGGTAACGTGCAGTTGGTCCCTCCTCCCACTGTGTCTAGGGGTGCAGTACTGCTGCTGGGGCCCATTACTTCTCTGCTGCCAGGGCTCTTACCAAGGCAGCAGAGAAGGAGGGACAAGTACATGCCCCTCTTCTTCTCCACTGCCCTGGCACTCTAGGCCAAGAGAGCCAAGGCATCAGGGAAGATGGGAAGGGTGCATACATGCGTGAGCCAGCCAAGACATGGAGGAAGGAGGAGTGAGTGTGCATACACCTCTCCTGCCTTCCCCAGTGCCTCACTTGCCCAGCTGCCCTCCTCTCAGCCCTGGGTGGGCATTTGGGCAGCTGGCAGCTCTCTCCAGCAGCCCCAGGTACCTGCACTGGGTGTCACCAACACTGAGTTGATCTGGCCTTGCAGATTTGAACTCATTTAGGTTAACTAGGTGTGCCTCTGCATTGTAGAAATAATGCAGTTTGATACCATTTTAACTGCCATGGCTCCATCCTACAGAATCCTGGGACGTGTAGTTTTGGGAGGCACCAGCACACTTTGGCAGCCTTTGCTATGGTTGATCATGCTTTTCTGTTGGATTCACTTCACAACTTAGGGTTCGCTGATTCAGTCCTCAGATGGTTTTCATCTTATTTCCCAGGCTGGTCATTTAATGTGGTAGCTAGTGGTCATACATTCTCTTCCTTTCCCCTTTAGTTGGGGTTCCTCAGGGCTCCATTCTGGGCCCTTTGTTTTTTCTCTTTATACATTATCTTTAGGTATTCTTATCAGTTTGTATGGGTTTCAATATCACCTTCATGTTGATGATACCCAACTACAGCTCTTCACTCCTGAACTTTGGAGATTGAACATCACACTACAGCATGTCTTTCTGTTATCTCAGCATGGATGCTTCATCGCCAGCTTAAACTTAATATGGCAAAGAAAGAGCTACTCATTCCCCACCCCTGAAACCTTCATTACATTATACATTTTCCATCACTGTCAATAATGTTCCCATATATCCCATGAAGGAAGCACAGAGCCTTGGCTTTGTCTATGACTGTTCTTTGTCCTTTCCCCCTCATATTGAGGCTGTAGCAAAGTCATGCCATTTCTTCCTTTATAACATTACTAACATTAGTCCTTTCTTCTCTGCTTCTTCCACCAAGACTTTAGTCCATGCTTTGGTCATATCCTGTCTCAATTACTGTAATCTTATTTTGACTGGTCTTCTGTTATCTCATCTTAGTCCTTTGGTTTCCATTCTTCACTATGCCTCTACAATTATCTTCTTGGCCCATTATTTTGATCATGTTACCCCACTTCTGATATCCCTTCATTGGTTACATATTCCCTCTAGGTTCAGTATAAGCTGCTTTTTCTAACATTCAAGGCTCCTAGCTCCTTATCTTGCAGCTCTTATCTCTTCTTACCAGCTTGTTAGAAATCTGTGCTCTGGGAATGCAAAGCTTCTCACCCAGCCAAAGGTTTCCTCTTCCTTGGCTCGGCTTTGTCCTTTTTCTTTTGCCACCCCCATTCCTGGAATTGTCTCCTTAAAAACTTGCAGACTGTTCTTTTTCTTGCTGTTTCAAAACTTGAAAACTTTTGGAATTTCAGATTAATGCTCTATATTTTTATTATAATTGATTATCTGTTTTATTCTGTATTTTGTGTTTGTGTAGCTATTTTCATTGTAGTTTACTATTTTAGTATTGTATTCTAGTATTGTATTTCAGTATTTAAGTACTTATTAATGTTTTATTCTGTTGTAAAGTGCCATGTAAATCAATGGTGCTATATAAATAAATAAATAAATAATCTTGTTTGTTACCCAGATTCTGTATAGACTTCTAAAGCTTTCTTTGTTCTCATCTTTTATTGTGCTAAGAGTTTTACTGTGCCTCCCATCCTCTCCGTCAGCTGTTCCTGCAGAATTCACACCCTGCTTAGAGTTTGCTTTTGAATAGATGGATAGTTATTCAAGATATCATGTCCAATGCCCCAAGGATATAACTTAAAGACCTCTTGATCAGATTCACCATGCTTTTGCCAAATACATTCTTCCCATTTTTTGTGAGGTATAGCTGATCTGTAGCCAGTAGTCCTTTATCTAAGAAGTGAAGATGATGATGATATCAGAAGCCAAATTTTTCCTGTCTGCAGCATCTCTATCTTTTACTAGTAAAATTGGCAAGAATATCACATATTGCCTCTAAACTCTTCATTTTTCTGTCCAGGGCTTCATAGTCCAAAGTGATCCGTTCAGAGGCATTCTTTGAAGAGTCATTGGTGCCCACATGAATCCGAAATAAGGGTGCTGCTCTCTTCCTGATGAGCTTTGTCAACTTGTCAGTGACATCCTGGATATATGTGCTAGGAAATCAGCACATTCCCCAATAAATCTTGTCTGGTTGGCACACAATTCCCTCTATACCCCTGAGCAATGAATTCCCTACCACCAGCACTTTTTCTTTCTTGCTGCAGTTGGTGGCTAGCTTGGCTCCTTCCCTGGCATGCCTGAATACCTGCAGCGAGGATTTAGCACATATTTTCAGTGTGAAAATTCAGCCTCTTTCTGTGCAACAACCATTACTGGAAGCACATTCATAGAAGAGACATCATAGAATAAGTCAAGCACTTACTGTGCTTTACACTGTTATTGTGTGCCTTCAAGCAGTTTCTATCTTACAGCAACTCTAGGATGGAACAAGTTTAGCATCATAGAATTATAGAGTTGGAAGGGGCCCCATGGGCCAATTGAATCCAATCCTCTGCTCAGTGCAGGATCCCCGGCAGGTAGCTGTATAGCATCTTTTTGAATATGTTCAGAGAATAAGTAACCTCACCACCATTCTAGGCAATTATTTCCATTGCTGAATCACTCTCACTTTCAAGAATCATAGAATCATAGAGTTGGAAGAGACCACAAGGGCCATCCAGTCCAACCCCCCTGCCATGCAGGAACTCCCAATGAAAGAAGTTCCTTCTAATGTTCAATTAGCATCTACCCTCCTGTAACTTCAAACCTGGTCCTGCTCTCTAGGGTAGGAAGTCCCCCCCCCCACTTTCTGTGACAGCCCTTGAGGTATTTAAAGAGGGCAATCATGTCATGGGGTTTCCTTCCTCCCCTCCCAAAAAGTCACAATGTTTAGTTTAATTCAACATTTTATCAATTATGATTGTAAGGCATCAATGTACATTTAAAAGGAATTTTCCACTGGGTTTACATACATTCTCCCAGAAAAATTAAAACAGAATAAAATGGAGGCCTAAGACAACAAGAGGGCAAGGCTAAGGGTTGCTGGTCTCTGCCAGGCTGGACCTGTGGGGTCAAATCTACTGTGTGCCAAAAATGGCCAATTGTTCACAATGTTACAAATGGAATTTGTAATTGTGTGGATTTGATTTTTTGGGGGGGGGGAGGGGAACAATCATGGGGTTTCCTTGGCAAGAGTTATTCAGAGTGGAGTTGCCTTTGCTTTCCTCAGAGTCTGAGAGAGTGTGACTTGCCCAAGGCCACTCAGTGACTTTCCATGCCTGAGCTGGGTTTTGTTCTTCAGAGCAGTTGTCTCATAGTAACCACTACACCATGTAAAGCTCCAATGTTTTACATATTGATTGAAAACAGCTATGTATAGATATATTGCCCATCTCTTTCTTGCTTCTACCTTGAGCTGACCATAGTTCAGTCTGACTCTTGCTCCTTCCAGTGTGGATTTCTAAGGCGATTGGCACAGATGTTGCTGCTGCTTCTTGGCTATTTTGGTCTTGCAATTTGATTCTTCACTAGAGTCTATTTTAGCACCTTGGAGAACTCCCAGCACATTGCACTCTTCACAGAAGAGGCAAATGCTTTACCCCTTAATGCTGTAGATCTCTTCTCTTCTTATGGCAGCTCTCCTCGAGAGATGAACATTTGGATGTGCGCACATGCTTGCATGCAAGTATGTGTGTGTGCGCGTGTTTGCACACACACACAGAGCCAGGAAGACTTTGGGAACTACTTGCAAGGTCTAGTTTATCTTTTTTTTTCTTTTCCTTTTTTAAAACTGAAAACCCAAACCCCACGAACTGCAGCCTTGTGCAACAGGCAGAAACTTAGAATGAAAGAATTCTGACCCCAAGAATTTATTTTGAGTACCAGAACTGAGCATAAGACACATAAAAATCCACTCTTGCCTACCCCAAACTTCCTTCATATGGAGCAGTAAAATTTTGGACAGCTGGATATGGAATTTCCTTGCTGTGAGGACTCCAAAGTTCTTGCCAATGCAGAACACCCAGAGATTACTGGTAGATATAGATCTACTTTATGTTCATCTCTGCTTTAGGAGATGTGTAGCAAGAAGCTCAAAACCTCCAACATTTCACAAAGGAAAACCATGGTGTATGGGCATGCAATATCAGAATGTGGTCAGGATGGCAAAAGTTATTAATGAGGAAGAACAGGTAAGGTAGGAGAGGGTGCAGAGCCTACAAGGAAGGGGAAGATTCTGCCCCCTCCTCTCTTCTCCAGACTACAAACCCCAGCATTCCACAGGTGCAGCTGCGACAGTTAAAATGGAAGGTTAGTGCTATAACTGTGTAGTTTGGAAGGGCATCTCTGGATAGGGATCCATCATGGGAGATATACCAATAGGTTTCCTTCTGTTATGGTGCTCCTGTTATTCATTAACTGAAACAGGAGTGGAGAAAGTGTGACTGACCAGCAGTTTCCAAATTGCAACTCAGTATATCAACTGCCATCACCTTGGTCTTAGAGGGAGATAATAAGATGCAGGCACAGCTCCATCATGCCTATCCTAGAGGCAGAAGAAAGTCCCACCCTACATTCCAACTGTTTTTGCCCTGGGCTTGGAGGGAAAGAATAAGAGGCAGTTTCTGCTGGACTTAATCCCCTGTCTCACTGCCATACCCTTTCCTTATGTGTCATATATTTAGACCAGTGATGGCAAATCTTTTAGGGGCCGAGTGCCCAAACTAAGAGGTCTTCCAGCACTGGGTATAACCCAGTGCTGGGGGCAGGACTTCTGGGGTGGGACTTCTCCCCCCCCCCCCCGCACCCTCCTGGGCCTTCAGCTGCTTCTCAGGAGGCAGTTGAAAGCCCAGGAAGAAGGAGGAACAGGCACGTGCCTGATCCTCTTCCTCCTCCTCCTCCCGCACCCTCCTGGCAGCTAAAGCCCCAGGAGAGAGGCAGTTGAAGGCACAGAGAGCAGAGGGAATTGGAAGAACAGACATGCACCCTCTCATGCCTTTAATTGTTTCTGGAGAGGCAGTTGGAGCAACAGGAGGGTGGAGGAAGAGGAGGAGTAGGCGCGTGCCTGTTCCTTCTCTTCTCCTGCCCTCCTGTCTCTCTGTGTGCCCTCCAAAATGGCTTCACGCGCCAGAGATGGCACGTGTGCCATAGGTTCACCAACATGGTTTTAGACTCAGCCTGACGGCAGAGAACTGTCTAATTACCAATTTGTAAGCTGCTCTGAGAGCATTTCTGAAGAGCAGGGTATAAATCCAACAGTAAATAAACAAACTCCCATCTGCCCAGGTTATCACAGCCAGTGGTGAGGAATGCTGGGAGTTGTCATTTGCCTGCTACAATAAATTTGTAAGGCACTTTGTGGATGAAGTTGCTCCAAACAACTCCATCACGGATGCTGTAGGTGATACAATTCCATTGGATGTAACATTTGCTCCTGTTTGTCCAGTGTTACTGGATATTTTTCCATTTGTGCAGCCTGAGGATGTGGACAGGATCCTTGGAGAGCTGAGAGCCACCACATATGTGCTAGACCCTTGCCCTTCATGGCTTATCAAACAGGCCAGAGAAGAATTTGCTGAGTGGGTGAAGGGGGTAGTCAAAGCCTCTCTACAACTAGGAGGCAGTTGTGAGGCCATTGTTGAAAAAGCCATCCCTTGATCCCTCTATAATGGATAATTATCAGTCAGTATCCAACCTACCATTTTGAGTAAAATATTGGAGCATGTGGTAGTGTCCCAGCTGTAGCGGTTTATCCAGGGATAAATGGATTATCTAGATCAGTGGTTCCCAACTTTTGGTCCACCATGTGCTTTGGACGTCAGATCCTAGAAGCCCCAACCAACTTGGCCAACAGTCAGGAATTATGAGAGGTGAAGTCAAAAACATCTGGAGGACCAAAGGTTGTTCTATTTCAATTTGGTGTCAGGTCTGGCTATGGGAAAGATGCCTTGGTGGATGACCTATGCAGAAACCTGGACAAGGGGAGTGTGTCCCTGTTGGTTCTGCTGGACCTCTCATGAGCTTTTGATAACATTAACCATGATTTCCTTCTAGGCCATATCACTGAGATGGCACTTGGAAGCACTGTTTCACAGTGGCTCCCTTCCTTCCTGGAGGGGTTAATCCAGAAAGTGCTCAATCCCTTGGCCATTAGCCTGTGGGGTCCCTCAGGGTTCTGTTTTGTCCCCTGTGCTATTCAACATATACATAAAACTTGCTTGAAGAGGAAGTCTGGAATTTGGGGGCGCAGTGACATCAATATGTGGATGATACACAACTCTACTACTCTTATCCACCCCAATCAAAAGAGGCTGTCCTGCTCCTAAACTAGTGTCTGTTATCAGTAATAGATTGGAGCAGGACAAATTGAAACTTAATCCACATAAAACAGAGGTGCCAAGTTGGACAGATGGAAAACAAAACAGAGATTAGAGATTCAGCCTGTGTTAGATGGGGTTACACTCCCCCTGAAACAAAGGTTCACAGTGTGGGCGTCCTCCTGGACTCAGCTTTTAACCTAGAAGCCCAGGTGTCTGCAGTGGCCAGGAGTTCTTTTGCATATTTAAAGCTAGTGCACCAAATGCACCCATTCCTTGAGATGCCAGACCTGACCATGGTGGTACATGCTTTAGTTACATCCCATTTGGACTACTGTAACAAATTTTATCAAGAAAACCCATGGTAGGTTCGTCTTAGGGTCACCATAAGTCAGAAACAACTTGAAGGCACACAACAATAACAACAAACATGTTGTACTTAGAGCTGCATTTGAAGAGTGTTTGGAACTGATCCAAAAGAGTTAACTGATGTATTTTCATGGTCCTATCAAGGAAACCCTGTGCTGTTCCTCAGGGTTGCCTAGAAATTCAGTGCATGTATAGATGATGCTAGCTACTATTTGGTGCACACTGCAATATTAATGTTTTCTGAATTATGTTTCATGATAAATAGGAGGGATGAAGGAGGGAACAGTAGGGTTCCCTCACTTGGGAGCTCTCAGTCTAAACTTGTTCAGTGGAAGGAAAGCAAAATGGTCACGTGTTGCCCTTTACAGTAGACAGTTCTATATTTGAAGGCATCCTCTGGTGCAGGGGTAGGCAACCTTTTTGAGCTGGGGGCTGGGTTGCTGCCCCTCAGACAATTGGGGGGCCGAAGCACCAAAAATAAATAAATAAATAAATAAATATTTTTAAAAATATTTAAAAAATATGCATGCACACTCTCTCAGCCCCAGAAAAGCCATGGCAAAACCCCTGTGGAGATTTTGCCAAGAAACCCCCAAGAACAAGTAATAACAACAATAATCAATATCATCATGGCGGGCGGCAGTGGCAGGACCGGCCTGGGGCCGGTCCAAAGGCCTCGGGGGGGGGGCGCATCTGGCCCCCAGGCCTTAGGTTGCCTACCCCTGCTCTGGTGCATGGGTAAGAATTCTGCAACCTCTGAATTCTGAAAGGACCTAAATAATTACTGCCCAATCAGCCTGACATCAATACCAGAAAAGATTTGAGAGTAGATCATGAAACTGACAGTCTCTAAGGAAAAAATAGTAAGGAAGGCTGTGATTGCTAAAAAGGAACCCTGATGGCGTAGTGGTTAAATGCCAGTATTGCAGCCATTCACTGCCTCAAAGTTGTGAGTTCGATCCCAGGGCTCTAGGGGCCCCTCAGCCTTGCATCTTTGTGTAGGTCGCTAAAATAAGTACCCAGCTTGTTGGAGGCAATTGGCTTACACACTGTAAATCGTATAGGGGGTGCTTAAGTGCACTGATAAGCGGTACAGAAATGTACTTGCTATTGCTAAAAGTCAACATGGGTTTCTCAAAAACAAGTCATCCCAGACTAATCTTCTCTCTATTAGGTGCAGAATCTTGGTAGATCTTGATTTCAGTAAGGCTTTTAACAAGGTCCTCCATGATAGTCTGACAAAAAAAACTAGTAAAATGTGGGTTAGACAATGCAACTGTTAGGTGGATTTGTAGTTTTGGTTGAACCCAAAGGGTGCTCAGCAATGGCTCTTCTTCATCCTAGAGAGAAGTGACCAGTGGGGTGCCATAGGGTTCTGTCCTGGGCCCAGTGCTATTCAACATCTTTATCAATGACTTGGATGAAAGAATTGGGAGTATGCTTATCAAATCTGCACATGACACCAAACTAGGAGGAATAGCTAATACCTCAGAAGACAGGATGAAAATTCAAAATGACCTTAATAGATTAGAAAGCTGGGCCAAGGCTAACACAATGAATTTCAATACAGAGAAATGTAAGGTACTGCACTTAGGCAGAAAAAATGAAATGCACAGAAATACGATGGAGGACACCTGGCTTAACAGTACATGTGAAAGGGATCTAGGAATCCTATTAGACCACAAGTTGAACATGAGTCAACAATGTGATGCAGCATCTTAAAAGACCACTGTGATCCTAGGCTGCATCAATAGAAGTACAGTGTCTAGATCAAGGGAACAGTGCCACTCTATTATGCTTTGGTCAGGCCTCATCTGGAATAATGTTGTGTCCAGTTCTGGGCACTACAGTTCAAAAAGGATGTTGAGACACTGGAGCATGTCCAGAGGAGGGCAACCAAAATGGTGAAGGGTCTGGAAACCATGCCCTGTGAGGAACGACTTAGGGAACTGGGTATGTTTAGCCTGGAGAAGAGACAGTTATGAGGGAATATGATAGCCCTGTTTAAATATTTGAAGGGATGTCATATTGAGGAGGGAACAAGCTTGTTTTCTGCTGCTCCAGAGGACAGGACCCCAGAACAATAGATGTAAGCTATAGGAAAAGAGATTCCACTTCAACATTAGGAAGAACTTCCTGACAGTGAGAGCTGTTTGACAGTGGAACACACTCCCTTGGAGAGTAATGGAGTCTCCTTCCTTAGAAGTCTTTAAACAGAGGCTGGATGGCCATCTGTTGGGGATGCTTTGATTTTGAGTTCCTGCATGACATGACTGGATGGCCGGGGTGTGTGTGTGTGTCTTCCAACTCTATGTTAATAATCTTTAAATACCTGAAGGGATGCCAGGAGAAGACAAAAGAAACTTATTTTCTGCTGCTTGAGAGACTAGAACACAGAGTGACCGGACATCCTTCTTTTGCAGGACATGTCCTACATTTCAGCCTTCTGTCCAGGAGAAATTCCAAAATGTCCTCCGTTTTGAGCGTGACCAAGAAGCATGCATGCATTTACGTGTGCGTTGGTGTTTTTAGCTTTTATTCGGCCATTGTCCCCCATTTTTCTGTCTTGTCCTACATTATGCGGTGTATGGCACCTGGCCACCCTACTAGAAGATGAAGTGATGGATTCAAATTCCAAGAGAGGAGGCTAGCAAGCTCTGGCCGAGAGAGTGGCTCAGGGGCTCCGGAGCCTTCCTGCAAGAGGGGCCTCGCTCCCTTCCTCCTCGGAGGCCCTGGAACCAAAGGCCGGACGGTTCCTCGGAGGGTGCTCCTCCTGGAGGCCCCGCGGGGGCTGGACTAGATGGCCGCCGTCTTTGGGGCGCCCTTTTCCCCCGTCCCGAAGCTACGGTTCCACGACGGTTCTCCTGAAGGAAGAGAGAGAGGGAGGGAAGGGAAGGGAAGGGAGCGGTCGGACTACAAGCCCCAGCATTCCCGAGCGAGCCGGAGGGAAGCGCCTTGGCCGGGGAGGCAGCTCCAGAGAGGGGCACGGCGGCGGCGGCGGCGGCGGCGGCGGCGGCGGGAGAACGGAGCCGAGGGCGCCTTGGTCCGCCAGGGAGCGAGGGAGGCGCGGAAGGAGGAGGAGGAGGAGGAGGAGGAGGAGGAGGACGCAGGGCCCGCGCCGCAGCCGGGATGCCGCCCCACCGGAGCGACGCAGAGCCTGGCCCCGGGGCGGTGCGGGGGGCGCTGCTGAAGGACACCCGGCCGACGGAGGGAGGGAGGGAGGGAGGCCGTGGGCGCAACGGGGAAGCCGGGGTCCCGCTCAGGCCCCGCGACCTCCGCTGCAGCAACGCCTGTCCGCCCGTCTTCCTCCTCGTCCGCCTCCTCCTCCGAGGGAAACAGCCCGCGCAGCTCAGCGCCGGAGGGGCGGCAGCGCTGCTTCCCTCATCCGCAGAGGAGCCGCGCTTTCCCCGGCGCCCTTCCTCCCTCCCTCCCTCCCTCCCTCCCTTCCTCGCTGCCTGCCTTTTCGGGCTTCAGCGTTGCTCCGGCCGCTGCCTCCCTGGACGCGCTGAGGGGGAAAGGGACGGAGGCAGCGAGGGAGGGCCTCCTTGTCCGGCGGCGGGGAGCCCCCCTCCCTCCGGGGCCGCCTTCCCTGCCTCTCGCCCTGCGGCCGGGGAACTCTGGCGGAAGAGGGAAAAGGTGGCCCAGGAGGAGCGGGGGGCACCGGCTGCGGCTGCTCCAAGGTCCCTCCTCGGCTGCACCGTCGCCCGGGGGGAGGAGGAGGAGGAGGCGGCGGCGTCGGGGTCCGGGGCCCTTCCTGGTCGGGGCCCCTTCCTCCTCCTCCTCCCTCGGGGCCCAGGTGGGTCTCGGCGGCTGCAGTCCGTCGGGCAGCGGCGGCGGCGGCGGCGGCGGCGGCGATTGTGAGGCGGCGCTTGGGTCACTGAGGGCGCGCTCGAGGCGGAGGAGCCGGGCTCCTTCACCGTCCGCCGCCGCCGCCGCCGCCGGAGAAGGAGGAGGAGGAGGAGGAGAGCGGAGCGGTCTGAGGGGCGCCTCTGCCGACCCCCGTCGCGAAAGAGGAAGAGGAGGAGGAGGAGGAGGAGAGGTTTAGGTAAAAGGCCCCCCAAAAGACAGCCCCCTCCCTCCTGGCCCCCTCGGAGGAGGAGTTTGAGGAGAGAGGGGCGCTGGCGGCGGAGCTTCTGCCCAGGAAGTTGTTGGGGGTTTCGGGGGGATTTGGGGGGAGGCAGACCCTTCTCCCGACCCACAGACCCACAGACCGACCTCTGAGGGGAGGCCGAGGGCGGAGGGGGCCCCGAGTGGCCCCGCTGCCTGCCTCTGGGGCGAAAGGGGGAGGCAGGGGCTGCGGGCGACGGTTCCCCCTCGGGGCCGTTGTTACCCGGCGCTCTTGCCAAGGACTGCTGTGAGGCCGAGGCCCCGGGGAGCGGGGCGAGGGGCTTCCTTTGGGGGCGAGGGGCTTCCTTTGGGGGCGAGGGGCTTCCTTTGGGGGCGAGGGGCTTCCTTTGGGGGCGAGGGGCTCGTGTGCTCCCTCTTCATTCTCGGCTCCTGCGGAGGGTTTGGGAAGGAGGAAGGACAAGTCTTCTGTCGGAATAAAGGCGGGCAGAAGTCCAGCCCCGGCTCCTCGGAGCGGACGGAGGGCACGGCTGAGGCTGCAGGTCCTTCCCCGGAGGCTCTCCTTGGGGGAAGAGGAGCCGCTGAATTGAAGCCCACCTGGAGAACGGAAGGAAGGAAGGAAGGAAGAAGGGCAGGAGGTGCCCAGGGCTCCATAAAAGCACCAGAGAAGGCTCCCAGATAAGAGTGGCTTGTACAGGAACAGGACCTGGAGCATCCCGAGACGCTTTGTTTTCCATCTGGAGGGACCCTTAACGTGGTGGTGGTTGCTGCTGCTGCTGCTGCAATATATATATATATATTTATTTATTTATATCCTGCTTTCCCCCCAAAATTGAGACTCAAAGCAGTTCTTTACAATTTAAAGAACAACACAATGAACCATTAAAGAGAGATAACAGAATCCGTGGGCACCTTCAGGATAACTGAGGAGACTAGATTTGTATCATAAGCTTTTGTGGACTCATCAGATTGAATCCTTTGGGTTTTGGTTTTTTTATCCAAACCAGACTTAACACAGCTCTTTCTTCAGAGCAGGCAAAGTGCCACAGAACTAAATGGGACATAAGGAAGAGTTTTGTGTTGTTATCTGGTATGGATTGTGCCAAAGCTTTCTTGTTTTAGAAAGAGCTCTGTGCCATCCAGAAGTCTAACACAGCCCTTGTATTTGGTGGCTCAGAACCAACTTGGCTGCGGGCATGACTGTCTAAAACGGAAGGAACAACCCTGAGGTCCATCCTGCTAAAAGTGCTACAAAATAAATTTGTGGGCTTTTTTAAAGGTGACACAGAAGTTCAAAAGTGATAGGGAGAGAAAAAGGGAGAAGAAAACATTTGATTATATTTCTCCCTTTCTTCTGATGTCTCCTAGATTCTTCTTTTTAAATGGAAAACAGGGCAAACTTGATGTACAGCAAAAATCTGATTTATTATTTATTGAGCTGTTTGATTTATCAGTGGTTGTTTTTCTTGTAAAAAGCTGTATTTGCAGAAGCAGACAGAGAATGAGAGAGAAGGTATGTGCATGTTCATGCACAAATATACAAATCTGGCCTTTTATTATTGTAGTGTCCTCCCCCTCCCCCTTTCTTTCTTTTAAAAGAAAAATTAATCTCTTCCCCCTTTGTTTCTACCAAGGGGAAGCTGTGAGTGACTGAAGTCCGGAAGTGAACACTTCTTGCTTTCACAGAGAAGCTGAGAGCACAGACCAAAGGGGATGTATTTATTATTCATATAGATTGTCAGCATCCTGCTTTAAAAAAATTGTTAGAAATCCAAAGAAATATATCAAAGAGAATACAAGGCCTGTTTGCATTTGAGAGCAAAGAACAGATTGTGTTTAGAGAAAGAGGATTGACTTAGAGAAATCACACGAAAGCATCACAAAATCATTGCTGAACTCTCCAAGACTCTTCCTTTTATATACAGTTCCCCAGGACCCGACCCCCCCAAATATTTATGAGATTTTTAAACCTGTTAATTGCACAGAGACTTCAGTTCAGCTGAACCCATTACTGCAGCAAATACTGATCAGGTTGTTCGTGAGAATCATTTCTTCCATGATGAATCTTCTATCCTATGGATATCGGTTTTGAGCTAACAGATGAGGAAGATTACTGGAGCCTTTGGGGAATTGTACTGTTGTTGTGTGCCATGGGCTGCATCCAGAGCATTAGCTGCAAATCCAAAGGCTTTCCGGAAAGTATTTCCGTGACTGAAGTCAAAGCCTCCATTGATCCCGTCCCTACCAACATTGATGAATCGTCCAGTGTGGTGCTGAGATACCGGACGCCACACTTCCGGGCTTCTGCTCAGGTGTTGGTACCTCCTCTGCCCAGGAAAGAGACCTGGATTGTGGGCTGGATCCAGGCATGTAGCCACATGGAGTTCTACAACCACTATGGGGAACATGGCATGTGAGTTACCCTATAGATATTTATATGTTGCCTGTGAGGGTGAGGGCTGTTTGCTGTGGTAATTGTGGGGATACATGACTTAATTTTCAAGAACATGTCATAATTCACTTCCCCTCCATATTTGTGATGGAAAGAACTTGAGGTTTGAAAAAATGTAATTTGGGGAGAAACAGACAAAACTGACAGGTCTCTCTATCCTGGCCTGGCTTTGAATCCCTTTCCATTCAGCTGTATTGAAGGGCGGTTGCTGAATATCTCTCTTCTTTTTGTGAGATGCTCTTTTTAGCCCACTCCATGCTGGGAATCGAGCTGCACCTCTTGAATTTGGCCAGTACAGATGAGAGAGAATTTTGTCTGTGTTTTGTTCGGGAGACTTGAGCAATATCTGCTCTTTTCTTCACATTAGAGAAGAATATGTTAAAGGTTTCCAGGTAGATGTTAAATTATTGAAATTCAAGTAGATGCATTAAAAAAATCAGAAGCAGGAGAAAATAGCATTCCCAACTCTAATGTATTCAGGGAACCTTGGGCCTTTACAGACTGCCAGAAATAGTGCAGCTTCAGGCCACTGTAACTGTCCTGGCTCAGTGCTAAAGAATCATGGGAACTCTCTGACAGAGAAGGCTCAATGTCCCAGAAAAAAATACTTCCCATGATTCCTTAGCACTGAGCCAGGACAGTTAAAGTGGCCTCAAGCTGCACTATTTCTGGCAGTCTGTAAAGGCCCCTTGTGTACTTTCAAGGCTTCATCCAGCTCCTTCAGTTTCCTTATCGTTGCAGCCATGTCTAGGGCACGTGGGGTGGGGGACGCCTATCATCTCTGCTGTCCCTTCAAGTGCAGTGCCTTATTTACTCCATAGAAAGACTGGAAGCTGCCCTGTAGTAGCCTAGTAAGATGGTCTACTCTGGGTGGCAGTAGTTCTTCAGGGTTTGGGGCATATATAGTCTTCTTTGACATTCTTTTATTTGACATTCCTCTGCTCCACACCATACTCACCTTCCCACCAGCTGAAAATATTTGGGGCTGAAGTTGGGGTCCTTTCCAGGCCAGAAAATAAAAATAAAATAGAATTTTCCTGCATCAGGAATTGTGTGGCCCTTCAAGACACAGTGGTGAGGAATGCTGGACTCTATATTGAAGTAATTATTGTAGTTAATAATATCAGGAAGGCTGTGCGATTCTCATCCCTGGACTCTATAAAGGACTGTATCTGGCAGTGCTATTAGCTCTCCCTTCTCACTCCCCTTTCCCCTTTCCCCTTTCTGTTAAGACTCAGTCTTGCTCCTATCTGTAGGCATGGACAAGCTTGGAAAAGTTACTTTTTATCACTACAGCTTCAGCTACAACACTGCTGAAATTCTTCTACAAACCTTCCCCCCAACATCATTAAAGATGAAAGAGCCATCTCCAGTTTTTACTTGGTTGTCCTGAAATAGTCCAGAAGCCATTTTGCCAAAAACATGCTTGAAGACTAGGCCTCAGCATATAGCGTGGCTATACTCACACCAGGGGTGTAAAGGTGTGTGTGTGCATTGCCTCCCCCATAAGAATTCTGTCCTGCAAATGAAATTTTCCTTCAATCACTAAATTTCTAGAATTGCAGAGAGACATTGAAAATCTTTCACACCTAGGACTCTTTCTATATGCCTCACTTGCATTCCCCTGATCACTGCCTGTCTCTTTTATTTGGAAACCTTCTCTGTATGTAATGTAACCTAAACTGTATGTATGTAAACAAAACTGTATTTCCGAATGTTCAAATGAAATTTTAAGTGAATGCATTGGTAGAAATTTCGGAACTGAAGGAAAATTTCACTTAGGGTGCAGAATTCTTATTGGGGCTGACAATGCACTCATTCCATCCCCCTACCCACCCTTGATTCTGTTGTTGTTGTTGTTGTTGTTGTTGTTGTTGTTGTTGTGTGATTTCTGACTTATGGAGAGCCTAAGGCAAACCTATCATAGTGTTTCTGAGACTGAAAGCGTGTAACTTGCTGAAGTGGGTTTCCATGGCTGAGGTTTGAACGCTGGTCTCTGGAGTTGTAGTTCAGTATTCAAACCATTGTGCCACTCTGGCTTCCCCGACTCATACTACACAGTTAATAGCACTCTGATCACACTTTAATTGCCATGACTCCATCCTATGGAATCCTGACATTTCTAATTTGGTGAGGTATTTAGAATTCTCCAACAGATAGTTCAGGATGTACACTAGATGGTTTTTTTTTAGTTCCTCACCAAACTACAAATCCCAGGATTCCATAAGATGGCACTATGGCTGTTAAAGTGGTATCAAACTTTTATAATTCCACAGTTTGTATACATAAGGTTGCAGACAAATCCTGAGAATGAGAGAGAAGGAAGAGGAGGAGAGTAAGATGATTTGCTAAGACTTGAGAGCTGGATGGCAAATGCTTGAGAAGCCAGTGGTTTCCTTGCTGGTACTGGTCTCTTCAGTTTTAAAAACAGGAAGCCTCGGAGGAGGCTCAGACCTTGATGATGCAAAGCAAGAAGAGGAGGGAAGATTACAGTGCATCAGAAGGCCAGAGAAGCCATGCGCAAGAGAAGGCCAAGGCTTCTCTACGCTTCTGAATTCTGTGAAAAAAATGTGTTTGCCCTGCTTCTCTCCCTTCTGCAGGAAACTGACACAAAAGCAGTGTGGGGCAGATTTCTATACAGCTTCTGGTGTTTATTATCATGTAATGGTTATACTATTCTTCTTGTGAGTTCAAGGTTATCTTCACAAGACTTCCCCCTCCTGTGAGGTAGGACAGGCACAGAGAGTGAGGTTACAGAGTGAGGTTAGGCTTGCTGTGTGAAAGCTGGAGAGAGGTCTTGTACTTTTAATGATTGCATAGAAGAGGGGATTTCAGCAGTCTTGTTTATTACCTGGTTGCATGAAAAGCAAGACCTGCTAAAATGACCTATTCTATATTACCATCAAAAGTACAGGAGCCTTCTCCAGTTTTTACATTGGCAATCTTACCACTGAGCCATGAAACTCACTGGGTGGCCCCGAGTAGTTTGCCAGATTGAAAACTGGAGAGGGTTCGTATACTTTTCACAGTCATGTAGAAGGAAGAATTTCAGTAAGGGTTGCTTGTTACTTGGTTGAGTGACAAGCAACACCTGTTGAAATTTCCTCTTTTACAAAAACATTACAAGTTTAGGAGCCCTCTCCAGTTTTCATTCTGGCAACTCCCCACTTCAGGTCCTACCACTGAATCCCAGTACACTTTTGTCTGCTACTTCTGTTTCCCTTCTACTGTGGTTCAGTGGTCTACAAATTTTTAGCTGGCCTTCATATACAAGCCCCAAAAGGGTGTTCACCAAGAAGTTGCTCTTCCCCTTGTAGTTGCCCATTTGCTGTGTGTCCAGTTGTGCAATCCAGGACAGACTCCAGCTCCAGCTTTTTATAACTTAAAAGAGCAGTCCTATACATCTCGACTGAAAATTAGTCCCTTAAGACCATTGGTTTTGGGGCTTTAAATAGGTAGAAGCAACCTATTAATTTCATTCTTATAATTTATCTAAAACATCTTTGGTTTTCTATAATTTTATTGTTATATATATATATATATATATTACCTAGAAGTAGGATTCAAAGTGGCTTGCAAAAATTAAAGCAGATACACATAAAAACTCATTAGCAGTAAAAAAAAAAAATACAAAAAGTTTAAATATAATCCAACTATTGAAATATTAAGAGCAATTGAAAACATACCTATTAAAATGGCAAGAGATAAAAAAGTACTATTAAAAGTGGTTTTCTTATAGTTATTTCCAAAAAAACTGTTTTCCTCCTCCCTAAAATCTGTCCACGGATAGAAGGACAACAAGGACAACAAACCCATCCTAACCTCCCTAGGAGGGATGCTTTGAGAGCTGCAACCAAGGAGGTCTCTCCTTCAGTCCTCCCAGATGTGCTTGACTGGTGGTGGGACTAAGAGAAGGGTTTGCTCTGAAGATATTAAAACTAGAGGCAGACTTGTGTGGGAGAATATGGTCCTTCATATTCTGAAGCCTGGACCTGAGCCATAGAGGGATTTATAGGTCATAACTAGTACTTTGAATTTTGCCTGGAAACAGATTGGTAGCCAGTGGAGATGCTGCAATGAGGAAGTCATTTGCTCCCTGTAACCTGCCTTGGTCAACAGTCTGGCTGCAGTTCCTTGGACCAGTTGATGTTTCTGAGCACTTTTCCAGAGACCAGAGGCAGTCCCATGCACAGCTATTATAGCTGTTACAGTAATTCAACATGACGTAGTGAAGGAATGCTTCATTACATGGTGATCCATGAGTAGGTTGCACATTGCCGGGAATGTGTGGTGTTGTTGTACTAGCTTGCAAATGTACTTCTGGCTATTGCAGAGGCAGGCTCAGGACTGGGATCCAGGAGTATACCCAAACTGTGGACCTGAATTGCACCCGACCTGCAAACTCTGGACTCCCAATCCCAGCAGTTTCCTGCATTTGTTATATAGGAAGGTGCCACAGTGCTCTTTTCTTTTTTGTTACCAACCTGCAGGTGCCCATGTGTTGCTAGATTCTTTGAGTCCATCACTCTTCACTGCTGGTGCTGCTGAGTGGCATTTCTGGGCGGTGAAGCCAACAACATCTGAAGAGCCAAGTTTGGGTCCCAGAATTCTAGATTATCTTTGATCTGTTTTGGTGTGTGTTTGTGTGTGTGTTTTGGTGGCTAAGGAAGGATGGATAGATGTCCCCTAAACATGAATGTATTATTATAAAAATTCGGGGGGGGTATGAAGGAATGGGTGCCTAGGTTTGCCCTAGCAGCCTATATTATTGTCATACTCAACCCCTAAGGGAATCCCTGGGGTGTGATTGGCAGGAAACTGTTCATAGTGTTTGGGGGTGTGATTGTTTTGAGGGGGAATTGGCAATGCAAGAGCATTTGTCTCACTAACGGAAAAGGGACAGTGATTTGGAGCCTGTTAGTTGGAGGGAGCAGATGGCGTTGGGCTGGCTGTACTGTTGCCAGCCAAATCTCTCTCTCCGTGTGTGTGTGTGTGTGTAGGGGGTGGATGGATTGAAATGTCACTTTGAATGAGAGAAATCTGCTGTCCAGCTTTTTCTATTTTGAAGAATGCTGGTTGGAAAAGCACTGGTCGGAAAGGTTACAATAGCAGCTCAACCAGCTAGCGGAAAAGAAAACAATGCGAGGTGAGTAGAATGGAAGAGGGAAGAAGGAGTGAAGCATCACTTAGACCTCTTTATCTTAAATGTTGCATGCAAATCCACAATAAAGTTTTTGGTCCACAAGGGCCAAAGGAGCTTTTCAGATCTACAACAGCCACCCAAAACAAAACAAAACAAACCCAAACCAGTGGAAGCACTCCATCTATTCTTTCTTTCATCCTCCTACTAGTAGTTCTTGTAGATAACATTTTAACCCCACCTTTCTTCTTACTTCGTGGAACAGGAGGCAGGAACCAGTGGATTCCCATGGCCCTATCCATTCACCAGGAACAAACTGACTTAAGTGGCCTCCAGAAGGCCTCTAGACCAGGGTTTTTCAACAAGAGGTCCCTAAGGTTCTGCCAGAGATCATAATTAAAAAACAAACAAACATTTTTGAGCTGTAGATATAATAATTTTTATACAGAGGTTCCCTGAGACCTGAAAATTATTGGTTTCCTCTAGCATTAAAAGATTGAGAAAGGGTGCCCTAAAGTACATCCCAGGACAGGGGCATATTGATGGCCTGGAAGAAAATAGGAGAGGATAGGTTTGGGTTTGAGTGTGCATTCATGTTTTCTCATTCATGGAATTTTGTAACAAGATCAGATGTTGTCATCTTCCCTGTTGCTTCTGCTCTTTCTCATGTGATTGGAAATCCATTAATGAGGGAACGATAACAGCTGCATGTCCTTTTTTGATTGGCAGTGTGGGGAGCTCTCTCTGCAAAAGAGCCCGTTCTCCCAAAGAAAGAAATCTAGAGGGGAATTCTTACCCTAAATTATTAGGTGCATGTCTATTTACAAACCAGATTTCAAACTTTGGGGTTTCCAGACTGCAAAATTCCCAACTCACTCAGAACAGGTTGTTCTGAGGAGGAGGAGAAGGAGGAGGAGCAGATCCCTTGAGCTTAACTGAGGAAAGGTATGATATGAATGAATGAATAAATATGTAATATTGCTGGATGTTCCTCAGCCATTGCCTATTTTCAAAAATGTGCTGCCATTAGAAACAATTTCCTGTAGAAATGATATATGCAATATTTACTCATATAATTGTAAATATACATAATATATACTGGTAAAGGAGGAAATAATGACAATAGTATTAATATATAAATATAAGAAAAGTGTAAGTAAATATTTTTAAGTATCAAAAATATTTTAAGTTAGAGGGAAGGAAGTCATTTTAGCTTTTATTTTGATGTTTGTGATGTCTATGAAGATTATATAAGTGTATTGTAAATTCCTTTGTATGTTTGTTATGTCATTTTATGTCAATTTTTATTATTCATTTCATTATTGCTTTTAAGAATAATAACAATAAAAAGAATATTTAAAAAAATAAACAATTTCCTATGGGGTGGGTCCAGGATTAGTCATACTTAACAGTAGATACCCCATTAGACTGGATGGCCCTTGTGGTCTCTTCCAACTCTATGATTATATGATTCTATGAGACTTGAGTTAGGCATGACTGACATCAGGCATTGATTTCATTGTACCAACTCCTAAATACAACTTAATTAGGACCTTGTACAATGGATTTCCAGTTAGTCTTGTGTCTCCTATTTTGATGGCTATGTGAAGGCAAGTGAAGCAAAGGACAGGACTGCCCTGAATTTGCCAAGTAAAATGGTTAAAACCCGTCCAGAGCTTCCATGTTTGGGGTGGCAGTGGCAAAAGCTGGGTGTGACGCTTGAAAATAAATAACAGATGAGAGTAGAATAGAATCATGGAGTGCAAGAGACCATACGGGGCATCTAGTCCAATCCCCTACAATTACAAAAAAACACAAAAGAATTCTACAAAAGAATTTACAATTAAAGCACTCCTGTAAAATAACTTTCCAACTTCTGTGTAAAGACCTCCAAAGGAGAGTCCAATATCTTCTGAGGCAGTTCATTCCACTATCAAACAGGTCTTACAGAAAAATCTTTACAGTAGCCCCTCCTAATTTGCAGGGCATCTGTTCTGGACCCCCTCACGAAAATGGTGACTCGCACATATTCGAATCCCATAGGAAATAATGGGGCACACACCTATGGTAGGTGTGTGCAGCGGCACGCAGGTGTGCGCCGGCATTATATTAATAAGCTCTTGTCCCTCTGCGAAGAGCAAGACTGCGGATTCCAAGTCCGCAAAAAGGGAGGGACAACTGTAGGTGCAATCACTTTGTAATTTCAATTCATAGGTTCATGTTCTAATCTATCAAGCAGCAGGAAAAAAGGTTCTGTCCTGGGGCCAACACTCTTCAATACTTTGAGAGGTCATCCTTATCATGTTTCCAAATGATACAAAACTGGAAGGGGTAGCTAACACATCGGGAGATAATGGGAGAATTCCAAAGGACACTGATAAACAAGAAAATTGGTCCCAAACGAATGGAAAGGAATTCAACAGAGACAAATGAAAAATTCTGCATTTAGGCCACAAAAAACAAATGCACTCTTATAGGATACTTGGTTTAGCAGCAGTACATGTAAAAAGGACCCTGTAAAAAGGATTACTGTTGATCAAAAGTTGAACATGACACAGCAGTGTGATGCTGCAGCAAAGAAAGCAAATAATTTTTGAGATTGATTTAATAGAACTATTATTTCCAAAGTGCACGAATTAATAATCCCACTGTAATCCCAGTCAGGCCTCATCTGAAGTACTACATTTAGTTCTGGGCACCTCATTTTAAGCAGGATATAGACATGCTGGAGGGACTTCACAGAATGACAGCGAGGTGGTAAGAGGAATGAAGAACAAAACATATGAGGAAAGAAGCAGGGCATGTTCAGCCTGGTGAAGAGAAG
Source organism: Phrynosoma blainvillii (assembly GCA_026167975.1). Classification (NCBI taxonomy): domain Eukaryota; kingdom Metazoa; phylum Chordata; class Lepidosauria; order Squamata; family Phrynosomatidae; genus Phrynosoma; species Phrynosoma blainvillii. The sequence continues at coordinate 15,371,100 of JANUYF010000011.1, read as the reverse complement.
ACAAGAGGGGTGACATGATTGTCCTCTAAAGGGCTGTCACAAGCAAAACAAAATAATGTTCAACAAATTGGAAATGCTCAGAAAGGAGACACCAGGGATTGCAGTAAACACAGAACCATTGCATTATTTTCCCATGCAAGCAAGGTGATGCTCAAAATTCTACAACAAAGATTCTTGCCATATATTGAGCAAGAAATGCCAGATGTCCAAGCTGGGTTCAGGCGAGGAAGAGGCACTAAGGATTGTATAGCAAACATATGATGGATAATTGAATCTTGCAAAGAATTTAAAAAGAAAACCAACCTGTGCTTTATAGATTATAGTAAAGCATTTGATTGTAAAACTATGGATTATTCTTACAGAAATGGGTATGCCACAACATTTGATTTTCCCAATGTGTAGCCTGTTCTCAGGATAGAAGGCTACTGTGAGGGCAGACTATGGAGAAACAGCATTTTATCACCCTATTTGTTTAACATGTAAGCTGAAAATATCATACCTAAAGCAGGAATAGACTTGGAAGAAGGAGGCATGAAAATTGGAAGAAAAACATTGACAAACCATACAGGTTGAGTCTCCCTTATCTGAAATGCTTGGGACCAGAGGTGATTTGGATTTGGGAGGGGGATATTGGAATTTACGTATACATTCAGCCCTCAATGTCCATGGATTCTTTATCCATGGATTCAAGCATCCACAACTTGAAAATATTTTAAAAATACATAAGTTCCAAAAGCAAAACTTGATTTTGTCATTTTATGAGACACTATTTTACTACTCCATTGTATATAATGGGACTTCAGCATTCATGGATTCTGGTATCCATGGAGGGTCCTATAACCAAACCTCAAAGTATACTAAGGGCCCACTATATATACATAATGAGATATCTTGGATATGGGACCCTAGTCTAAACACAAAATTATTTTATGTTTCATATACATCTTATACAAATGCCCTGAAGATAGTTTTATACAATATTTTAAATATTTTTGTGCAGGAAATAAAGTTTGTGTACATTAACCAGTAGAAAGCAAAGGTGCCACTATCTTAGCCACCCAGGAAGAAAAGACAGGAGGCTACTGGAATATTTTAGATTTTGGCATTTTGGGTAAGGTAGATTCACCTTGTACTATTGGAAGAAAATAGCACAGACTTGGAATGATTACTGAATAGAGTAAAGGAAGAAAGTGCAAAGACAGATTTAAGAAAACAAATATAATGACCACAGATAATCTACATTCATACTGACTTCCTGATAACATAAAACAGTAGTTAATATTCACTTCCATTTACACCAGTTGATTATCTTTTTTTAAAACTCATTCCCATAATAACCTCTTTTAGGCAGGGATTAATTTCTTTTATCTTATGCTCAAATATCCCTTCCCTGCTTCTTCCATTGTATCTTTTCCCCCTCCTTCATTGATTAATTGATTAATTCAATACATGCTCTAGTTTTGTTATTTTTTCCCCATTTTTTCTCATATTGTTGGATCGATTTCCCATTTATATACATTTTCAATCTGTCCATTAATGCTAATTCCTTTAGCTTTAAGAGCCATTCTTCCAATGTGGGCACAGTTCTCTTTCTAATATTTTGCATATATTATTTGTGCTGCTGTGATCATATATTGAACTAATGATGTTTCATCTTGATTCAGCTTATCCTCTACAATGTTTGTTATATTCAGTAGAAAAGTTTCTGGCCTTAAAGCAGTGGTCGGCAAACTACGGCCCGCAGGCCGAACCTGGCCTTTTGGCATCCCACGCTTGCACACTCATGCTCACGAAGGCGGGAGTAGTGCACATGCGTGCGCAAGCGAGCGCACCTCCAGCATCATTTCCCCCCCCTTTGGCCCACCGACGATTGGGGGACAGCGGAACCGGCCCCACCCCCAAAAGGTATGCCGACCCCTGCCTTAAAAGGTTAATCTTATCTAATATTGTTGTGATCTGCTTATGAATCTTTTTCCAATATTTTCTTGCCAGCCTGCACTGCCACCACATGTGGTATAGTGTCCCTACTTTTTCTTTGCATTTCCAGCATATGTTGTTATTCTTCTTTATTTTGGCTAATTTTGATGGTGTCATATACCACCTAAAAATACTTTATAATAGTTTTCTTTAAGGTTATTACACTTCATACATTTAAGATTTACGTTCCATACTTTCTCCCAGTTTTCCAGTGGGATTTGATTTCCTATGTTTGGCATCCATTTAATTATATTGGATTTGATTGTCTCTTCTTTTAGTTCAAAATCTAATAATAATCTGTAAGATTTTGTTATCATATTTCTTTCTCCAGCCAATAATATTTTTTCCAATTCATTCATATCTGATTCTATTCCATAATTTTTTGTATTCTTTTCAATTTTTTCTGTTAATTGTCTATATGGAAACCAATGTATTTCCAGGCCTTTACGTCAATCTTCTCTTGCTTAAGGATATTTTCATATTTTAGCCATTTGCTCATACATAAACTCTTTTTTACGCCTCCGCTGTTTTAGACATGAAAGTCACAAATTATGCGGCTTGCATGGGTGCTTACCAGCAGCACTTGATGGAACGCCTGCTGCCCCCGTTGGATGACCTTCCCAAGGACAAGAGGCCTTTGGCATTGGCTCTCCAAGCCGAATCTCATTCCATCGGCGGCCAGCAGATCATTTCAGCTCGCCATTCGGCTGATTGTTCAGCCAAATTGATCTCTGGCTCTGTGCTTTATGGAGATATGCATGGCTCAGGTCTTCGAATAGAGGACATGCCGTTTGATGACTCGAGTTTGTTTAATAAGAACATGGTTGAGCGCCTTAACTTCTGCTATCAAATGAAAATGGCAACAAGAAAACACGGTATGTCCTCCTCCTCCCAACCTCAGTGCCGCCGATTTGGAGGTCTTCGCCCTTGGTATCCATCCCAGTAGCATAGGCATTACCCTCAAGAAAGGCAGTTTCAATCTGATTAGACCAGGCAGAGGCACCCATCTCAATCATCATTCCTACCAAAAGAATCAAGTTCATCGGATCCATCCTGGACTCAGAATGCTCGATGGCATACCTTCCGACAGACTGCTTCCAAGCCTTGAAGATGGCGATTAGGGATTGTCTGTAATGAAGGTGTGTCAGGGCCCATACCATCCAAGTAGCTCTAGGTTACATGGCCTCCATGACATATGTGACCTCTTGGGCCCGTCTTCATCTGAGACCTCTACAGGCTTGGTTTCTATCGGCGTTTGATTCTGTGCATGATCTTCCCTCGTGGTGGCTTACGGTACTGAGAGTGGTATCCCAATCCCTATGCTGGTGGCTCGATCCTGAGAACGTCTGTGTAGGAATGCCGTTTCTACCACCACAACCACAAATCTCTCTGATGACAGATGCATCAATGAAGGGATGGGGTGCTCATGCCCTTGACTTCTCCATCAAAGACCATTGGCTCCCTCAGGAACGACAGCTCCATATCAACGAGCTCAAGATGTTAGCTGTGGAAAAGGCCCTTTGCGCCTTCAAACCTCTGCTCCGGATCAAGGTAGTCCTCTTATCAATGGACAATACCATGGTCATGTTTTACATCAATGAGCAGGGAGGTACAAGGTCGCCAACGCTTCTTAAGATCACCCTGCGGATTTGGAACTGGTGCATCCCGAGTGGCATCACCCCCAAGCAATCCATCTTCCCGGAGAGGAGAACAAGCTGGCGGACCTCGAGCAGGTCCTCGAGCTAGTATCACGAGTGGCCCCTTCATCCCGAGACAGTCACCAACCTCTTTCAGGTGTGGGGAGAGCCCGAGATTGATCTCTTCGCTTCTCATTGAACAAGCAGTGCCCCCAGTTCTGTTCCAGGTTCAAGGCCCCAGGCTCTCAGGGGGATGCATTCCTGGTCCAATGGTCGGGGAAGCTGACTTACATCTTCCCTCCTTTTCCCCTCATCACAAGAGTGGTAGTCAAAATCACGATGGATCTCTCCAACGCTATTCTCATCACTCCCGGTGGCCGAGACAACCGTGGTTCGCTCCACTCTTACACCTATCCAGGAGGAAATTTCTCTGCCTCGAGCCCCATCCCCACTTTCTCTCTCTCCACGAAGGATGGGTTCATCAACAGCCTGCCGTTGGTAGCATAGAGGATTCAACTCTAACCACACTTCTAGATCCAGTGAGAGCTGTAAATTGAGTGGCTCTAAAGCCATCCACACAAAAATCCTATGCCCTTAAATGGGCCAAATTCATGGCCTTCCTTGTCAGCAAGGACCTTTCTCCATCCATTTGGTATGGATGGTTCTTGAATTCTTAATGACTCTTGCTGACTCTGGGCTAGGGCTGACATCCATCAAATGCTACTTGTCAGTCATTTGTTCTCATTATTAATTTCAAGACAAGCCCTCTTTCTTTAAAGAATCCTTGCTAAAGAGTTTCCTCAAGGGTTTAGCTAACCTACACCCTCCTGCTTCGATACCGACACCAGCATGTAGCCTTGCTCTTGTCCTTTCAGGCCTCTCATCTAAATCCTTTGAACCAATGGCCACCATGGACCTAAGATTGCTGTCTTGGAAAACAGCCTTCTTGGTGGCCATCACTTCACCTCGTCGTGCCAGTGAGTTGTGCGCTTTGCGGATAGACCAATCCTTCCTCCATTTCTACAGGGACAAGGTTGTTCTCCACCCCAACATTACCTCTACCCAAGGTGGTGTTGTCCTTTCACATGAACCAGGACATCATGTTGCCCACTGTGGCCCCGAACCCGACCCCTGATACCGAGCATCGTCTGCATGCACTGGATGTGAGATTGGCACTCGCCTTTTACTTGGACAGATCATCGGGTTTGAGACGCTCTGAGCACTTGTTTGTTTGTTATTCAGAGACATAAAAAGGGCTTCCTGTATCAACTCAGAGGTTTTCCAAATAGGTGGCTAGTATCATCCACCTCTGTTATGAACTAGCAGGAAGGGACCCTCCAGGCAGGGTGCGGGCGCACTCAACTAGGGTGGTAGCTGCATCCTCCGCTTTTTTGAGTGGGATGTCTCTGGAGGATGTTTGCAAGGCTGCAGTCTAGTCTCAACCTTTGCCCTTCATTAAACATTATAGACTGGACTCGAGAGCCAGATGGGATGCAGCCTTTGGGAGGACAGTGTTGCTTGCTGGATTGCATTAAGGTGATTATGTTTTCATTCTATACATCTAACCAATGAATCATAGAATCATAGAGTTGGAAGAGACCACAAGGACCATCCAGTCCAACCCCCTGCCATGCAGGAACTCCCAATCAAAGCATCCCCAACAGATGGCCATCCAGCCTCTGCTTAAAGACCTCCAAGGAAGGAGACTCCGAGGGAGTGTGTTCCACTGACGAACAGCCCTTACTGTCAGGAAGTTCCTCCTAATGTTGAGGTGGAATCTCTTTTCCTGGAGCTTGCACCCATTGTTCCGGGTCCTAGTTTCTGGGGCGGCAGAAAACAAGCTTGTTCCCTCCTCAATATGACATCCCTTCAAATATTTAAACATGGCTATCATATCACCTCTAAACCTTCTCCAGGCTAAACATCCCCAGCTCCCTAAGTCGTTCCTCATAGGGCTTGGTTTCCAGACCCTTCACCATTTTAGTTGCCCTTCTTTGGACACGCTCCAGTTTCTCCACATCCTTTTTGAATTGTGGTGCCCAGAACTGGACACAGTATTCTAGAGGAGGCCTGACCAAAGCAGAATAGAGTGGCACTATTACTTCTCTTGATCTAGACCAGGGGTAGGCAACCTTTCCCCTTTAAGGGCCGAGGGACTTCAGCTCCCAGAATCCCAGGAGCTATTGGCCAACATGGGACTATTGGCCAACATGGCTGAGGCTTCTGGGAGCTGAAGTCCCTGGGCCCTTAAAGGGGAAAGGTTGCCTACTCCTAATCTAGACACTATACTTCTATTGATGCAGCCTAAAATTGCATTGGCCTTTTTAGCTGCTGCATCACACTGTTGACTCATGTTCAACTTGTGGTCTACCTGGACTCCTAGATCCCTTTCACACGTATTCTCGTTCAGCCAGGTGTCCCCCATTGTATATCTGTGCTTTTCATTTTTCCGCCCTAAGTGCAGTACTTTACATTTCTCCATGTTGAATTTCATTTTGTTAGCTCTGGCCCAGCTTTCTAGTCTGTTCAAGTCATTTTGAATTTTGATCCTGTCTTCTGGGGTATTAGCTACTCCTCCCAATTTGGTGTCATCTGCAAATTTGATAACTATACCCCCAATACCGTCATCCAAGTCATTGATAAAGATGTTGAATAGCACTGGGCCCAGGACAGAGCCCTGTGGCACCCCACTGGTCACTTCTTTCCAGGTTGAAAAGAAGCCATTGTTGAGCACCCTTTGTGTTCGGCCAGTCAACCAATTACAAATCCATGTAACAGTCACTTTGTCTAGCCCACATTTTACAAGCTTCTTTGCAAGAATGTCATGGGGAACCTTGTCAAAGGCCTTACTGAAATCAAGATATACTATATCTACAGCATTCCCTTCATCTACCAAGCTGGTAATTTTATCAAAAAAATAGATCAGATTTGTCTGGCATGACTTGTTTCTCTGAAACCCATGTTGACTTTTTGCGATTATGGAATTACCTTCCAGGTGTTCACATACTCTCTGTTTAATGATCTGCTCTAGAATCTTTCCCGGTATTGATGTCAGACTAACTGGACGATAATTGTTGGGATCCTTTTTTTTCCCCTTTTTGAAGATGGGGACAACATTTGCCCTCCTCCAGTCTGCTGGGACTTCTCCTGTTCTCCAGGAGTTCTCAAAGATTATTGCCAATGGTTCCGATATTACATTTGCCAGTTCTTTTAATACCCTTGGATGTAATTCATATGGTCCTGGAGACTTATATTCATTTAGATTAACCAGGTATTCCTGTACTATCTCTTTACTTATTCTATGCTGAAATTCTCCTATTCTGTCTTCTGCTCCATTATCCTCAGGTTGAGCACCCTTTGCCTTTTCTGAGAAGACTGAAGCAAAGAAGGTGTTGAGTAATTCTGCCTTTTCTCTGTCCCCTGTTAACTTTTTGCCATCTTCTCCACACAGTGGCCCTACCATTTCCTTCTTCTTCCTTTTGCTGTGGACATACCCAAAAAAGCCCTTTTTATTGTTCTTAACCTCTCTAGCAAGCCTGAGTTCATTCTGCGCTTTAGCTTTTCTGACTTTACCCCTACACGTGCTAGCTATTTGTTTGAATTCCTCTTTGGTGATTTCCCCATTTTTCCATTTCTTATACATTCTCCGTTTAAAACTTAGTTCAGTTGAAAGTTCCTTAGTCATCCATCCTGGTTTCTTGAGGCACCTCCCATTTTTCTTCCTCATTGGAACTGTTTGAAATTGTGCCTTCAGTATCTCCCTTTTGAGAAACTCCCATCCATCTTGAACTCCCTTCTCTTTTAGTATTCCTGACCATGGGATCACCCCCAGTATTTCCCTAAGTTTACCAAAATCAGCTCTCCTAAAGTCTAGAATGCGTGTCTGACTATGCCTGGCTTCTCCTTTCCACTGTATAATAAATTCCAGGAGAACGTGATCACTCCCACCTAGATCCAACCACTTGCACCCCATTAACTAGGTCATCCCTGTTAGTTAGGATCAGATCCAAAATAGCTGACTCCTTTTTTGCCTCTTCCACCTTTTGGACAATGAAATTGTCTTCAAGGCAAGTGAGGAATTTGCTAGACCTTGAGGATTTTGCTGAGTTTGAATTCCAGCAAATATCAGGATAGTTGAAGTCACCCATCAGTACTATATTTCTCCTTTCTGAGTGTGTGGTCATCTATTCTAGAAAGGCATCATCCAATTCCTCTGCCTGATTCGGGGTTCTGTAGTAGACTCCCACAATAACATCCCTGTTGTTTCTCTCCCCTTTAATTTTTATCCAGATGCTCTCCACCTCGCTTCCATGACTGATGTCCTGGATTTCTTCACTGGTGTAAATATCCCTGACATATAATGCTATTCCTCCTCTTTTCCTGTTTGGCCTGTTTCTCTTGAAAAGGTTATACCCTTGCATTTCTACATTCCAATCATGAGACTCATCCCACCAGGTTTCAGTGATGCCTATTATATCATATTTGCTTTGTTGTGCTAGGAGTTCAAGTTCATCTTGCTTATTTCCCATGCTCTGTGCATTAGTGTAGAGACATCTAAAACCATATGTCTCCTTTACTTGCTGCCTGTGCATGTTTTTTTGCCTCCCACTGTTGGGTCCTGTACTGTTTGCCTTGTTTCCTCCATGACAGTTTGACTATTATTTTCCAGTCCTTTTGTCTTCCAGGATACTGTCTCCCTTCCCCACATAACTCAGTTTAAAGCCCTCCTGATCAAATTCTTGAGACTGTTGGCAAAAACATTTCTTCCAACTGGCGTGAGATGCAGCCCATCCCTTGCCAGGAGTCCGCCCTCTTGGAACCGCAGCCCATGATCTAAGAATCCAAATCGTTCTCGACAACACCATCTGCGGAGCCAATTGTTGACATCTGCTATTTTCCTCTTTCTTCCTGGACCATGCCCTTCAACTGGCAGAAGAGACGAGATGACATTCTGTGCCTCCATTTCTTTCAGCTTCTTACCTAGAGCCTCGTAATCCCTTTTGATGTTCTGAAGGCTGTGTCTTGCTGTGTCATTCGTTCCCACATGGACCAAAAGGAAGGGGTATTGGTCAGTAGGCTTGACCAGTCTTGTCAGCCTCTTTGTCACATCTTGGATCTTTGCCCCAGGATGTGACAGAGAGGCTGACAAGACTGGTCAAGCCTACTGACCAATACCCCTTCCTTTTGGTCCATGTGGGAACGAATGACACAGCAAGACACAGCCTTCAGAATGATAACTAAGGCAATGCAACTTGAAGTTAAAGTTTATTGTTGTTAATAAATGCAACTTATTTTAACTTAAAATTGGTTTCAGGCCACTCCCTCCTCCACTGACCCAAGCTTGTCAGTCTAACCCATTTGTGTGATTCACAGAGACCACGAACAAGAAGGACTTGTAAAAGTGGAATTTTTAACAAAAAAAACTTTTCTAAAAAAGAAGAACCCCTTCTGAAAGAGAAAGCAGAAAAACAGGTTGCTTACCTGTAACAGTATTTCTTTGAGTGGTCATCTGCAAATTCACACAAATCCAGCCCATCCTTCCTTCAATCGTCCTGCTCACTACTAAATTCCTGCTATCGCTGCTTGGCGGTGTACGTTTTGGAACTGAGAAAGAGCAAGATCACTAGGGGGCTTTATAGGGATGGGCAGAGCTACCGCCAAAAAGTTACAATTAAAGTTCTGCCTCGTGATGCCAGAAGTTTCTGAAGTTGCTGTGAATGCACAGATATAATCCATTTGTGTGAATTCGCAGATGACCACTCGAAGAAATACTGTTACAGGTAAGCAACCTGTTTTTCTGCTTTCTCTTTCAGAAAGGGTTCTTCTTTTTTAGAAAAGTTTTTTTGTTAAAATTCCACTTTTATTTTTATTGGCTCAAAATCCCACCCATTCACCAAATTCCTCCAATGTGATCATTAACCTTTCGATATTATTTATTGGATCTTCTAAAACTATTACTAGATCATCTGCAAAGATTCTTAACTTGAATGTATAATTTTGTGTCTTTGTACCTTTTATTGAATCATTATTCCTAATTTTTCTTGCTAGAATCTCCATGACCCCTGGCATGTTCCTTTATTTATATTGCAAAGTGTTTTTTCTCTCTCTCTCTCCATTTACTAGTATTTGGGTGCTTTGTTTATTATAGATGTTTTTAACCCAGTTGGTGAATCTCCTATTTTACTTTCTTCCAACAATGCTTTCATAAAATTCCCAGCTTATATTATCAAAGTCCTTTTCCAGATCTAAAAATATCATTCCTAGTTTTCTTTCAGTGTGATGCTCATAACATTTGATTATGTTTATAACTGTTCTGATGCTGTCTTTGATGTATCTGTGCAATAAGAATCCTGTTTGATCTTCATGGATCCATGTTTGAAGTGCCTGCTTAAGTCTTTGTGCCAGAATTGTTGCGTATATTTTGTAACCGAGATTTAATAGGGAGATTGGTCTGTAATTACTTATATCTTCTAGGTCCTGATCTTCTTTAGGTATTGATGTAATAAACGCCTTACCCCAGGTTTCCGAAAGGTTGCCATTTCCTATTTCCTTGATTGTCCTGTATAATGGCATGGAGAGTTCTTCTTGGAATATCTTACAATATTTGGCTGTTAGTCCATCAGGTCCAGGTGCTTAATTATCTTTTTGTTTGCTTTGTTGTTGTTGTTAACTGCCTTCACAGCAATCTCGACCCATGACAACCCTGTGGATTAGACATCTGCAGGCCCCCCTGTCCCCTACTGTTCTGCCCAGATCCTACAAACTCATATTTGTGGTTTCTTAAATAAGGTCCATTCATCTAGCATGTGGCCTTCCTCTCTTTCTATTTCCCTCCACCTTTCCTAACATTATTGTATTTTCCAATGATTCATGCCTTCTCATAATGTGTCCTAAGTACAACAGCCTAAGTCAGGGGTCGGCAACCTACGGCCCGCAGGCCGGGTCCGCCCCCCCGAGGCCTTTGGACTGGCCCCCGCCGACTGCCGCCGTGCACGCATTGCGGCCGCCATTTGTTTTCCAAAATGGCGGCCACGACTCGTTTGCATATGTGCAGTACTCCTGGCATGCGCAAGCGAGCTGCGGCCGCATGCGCGGTGTCATGCGCGGTGTCATGCGCGGTGGTGTGCGCGGCGGTGGCGGCCTGCGGAAGACCAGGGGATCCACGGCCCGGCCCCAGGTAAGGGGAACTTGCCAACCCCTGGTCTAAGTCTTGTCATCTTGGCTTCTAGGGATATTTCTGGTTTAATCTGCTCTAGCACCCATTTGTTTGTTCTTTTGGCTGTCCATGGAATCCTCAGCACTCTTCCCCAGCACCACATCTCAAATGCGGTGATTTTCCTCCTATCTTCTTGACTGTCCGGCTCTCACATCCATACATGGTAATAGGCAATACGATGGCTTGTATGATTCTGACTTTTGTGCTGAGTTGTATGTCTTTGCATTTTAGGATCTTTTCTAGTTCTTTCATAGCCACCCTTCCCATTCTTAATCTTCTCCTGATTTCCTGGCTGCAGTCCCTGTTCCGATCAATGTTTGATCCCAGATAAGAGAACTCTTTTAGTTTTTCTATTTTCTCATTTTCTAGTTTGAATGTGTGTAAGTTCTCTGTGGTCATTATTTTTGTTTTCTTTATGTTCAATAGTAACCTGCCTTTGCACCTTCTTTGATCTTCCTTAGTAGTTGTTCCAGGATTGTGACGTTTTTCTGCTAGTATTATGGTGTCATCAGCATATCTCAGATTGTTTGCTTATCGTCTTATTTATCTCATCCGTGGTGACTGGAGCATTTAGATCTTCCCTCTGCTTTTCTGTAAAATCTGGAATCTATTCATTCTTTAAGAATTTTTAAATTTCACTTTCCCATCCTCTTGGTCTTTCTCCTCTTGTGAATAACTTCTCGTAGAATTCCAGTATCAATTGTTTTATCTTTTTCTGTTATGTATATACCTTATTTTTATTTCTGATTTTAATTATAAGGTTTTTTTCTTTTCTTTTTTCAGCCTATGTGCCAACCATTGTTGGCATTTTCAAAGTGGTATTGTTTAATATATCTGATTTTATTTGCTATTTTTTGCATCATCTCTTGGTCCAATTGGTTCCTTATTATTTGTATTTCTTGTGTTAATTTCTTATCTTTTGGAGATTTTTAAAATTCCTGTTCTTTTTCTTGCTTTTTCAGTAACTCATTTTCTTTCTGTTTCCTTAAATTGTTTTTCCTTATTTCTTGTTGTATCAATAAGCCTCTGGCTACTGCCTTGCCTTCATACCAAATGATATGCATAGATGTTTCAATATTTGTATTTACCTCAAAATACAATTTTAAGTCATGTTTTATTTTCATTAACATTTTTTTCATCTGGTAAGAGGTATTCTTTTAGTTTCCATAAGTATTCTTTTTTTCTGTGATTTAATATTATTTCAATTGGGGCATGATCTGAGAATAATCTAGGAAGGATATTTATGTTCAATACTTCTTTACTTAATATTTTAGACACAAATATCATATATATTCTAGACCAAGATTAAAATCTATCTGAAAAGAACATGTAGTCCATGAATCTACAAGACCTTCATCATGCATAAGTTCAAATGCTTTGATTGGAAGTTTTCCTTGGTTTTTACTATTTTTCCTTGTCCTTGATCTGTCCAGGTCTGGGTCACACACTCCATTCCAGTCTCCGGCTATTCTCATATTCTGTTATCTTCTGGTGGAGTCTTTTAATAAAATTTTGTTTTATTATCTTGTGGTGTATATATATTAATTATTAACGTTTTGTTTCCTTGTATCTTGATTTCCACAGCTACAGTTGCCCCTCAGTTTTCACAGACTTGGTGTCCACATCCCTCAGCTGTGGATGATAAATGGAGTGGACAAAATGGGGTGCGCGCCCATGGTGCATGCCTGTGGGTGCTCACATGCACACACCACAAATTCAAGCCAATGGGGCTTGAATATTTGCGATTTTCCATTTTTGCAGGGTGTGTGTGTCTGGAATGGATTCCTTCATAAAAATGGAGGGGTGACTGTATATAGTGTCTTTCAATATTTCTTTTGTGTTACTTATATTTTTGATATAGATTGCTAGACCTTTCTTTTTAAATTGTTGATTGGATGTGATATATATTTCTCCTAATCTTTTATTTGTAAGTACACCTTTGGTTTTGTTCTTTATATGGGTCTCCTGCAGGCATATTATATCTTTTTGTTCTCTTATAAATTCCTCTCTTTACAACAACTTTTAACAGTGATCAACAAAAATTCTTATTTTACTACATTTTTTAAATCAACAAATATATGAAGTCTCTCTTTCATGGGGTTGCGATAGGTCAAAGTCAACTTGAAAGCAGTTAATAACAGCACAGACAGGTGGGTACAAACTTGCTTTATGCTGCTCTAGAGAATAGGACCAGGTCTGATACTTTTAAATTACAGGAAGGTAGATTTCAATTAAACATTAGAAGGAATTAACGGAGGTCCTACCTCCATTTTAGCTGCTACCATCCTTGCCTTGGAGGGAGAGGAGAAGAGGCTGGTACAGCTCCACCATGCCTAGCCCCAGAGCAAGATTAAAGGCCCTCCCTCCACCTTAACTGCTACAACCCTGGCCTTCGATGGAGAGAAAGAGAGGCAGCATCTACTGGACTTGATCCCCTTCCCCACTGCCATTCACTTCTCCTTTGGTGTCATGTCTTTTTAGATTGTAAGTCTGATGGCAGGGGACTGTCAAATTAACAATCTGTAAACTGTTCTGAGAATCTTTGTGGCTAAAGAGCAGGGTATAAATATTCCAAATAAATAAATAATAAATAAAATCTTGACAATAAGACCTGTTTACCAATGGAACCAATGAATGGATAGGTGATGGGGTCTCCTTTTCTAGACATCTTAAAAGAAGCTAGAAAGCTTAGCTGGGTCTTCTGCATCATTGGACTTGGTGGTCTAAGGGGTCCCTTCCAACTCTTATCATTCTATGCTTCTTCCAATTTCTAACACTTCACATAACTCTTAAACACTAATGTATATAGCATTTACATATAGACTCATCATATATTGTTGGACCACTGATAGGCAACCTGATGTCTATCAGATATTTTGGGCTACAATCTCCATAATCTATTGGGCATACTGGATGGGGCTGATGGGACTGTACTCCAGTACATTGAGATGATGCCACTAGATTGCCTATTTCAGTTTTGGACTGCAGCTTACATCACATCTCAGTATTAGGGTTCAGAGGAGTTTCAGTTGAACAACAGCAAGGAAACGACCTTTTTTAACTGTCAGAATGGGTCGACAGTGGAATGGACTGCCTTGGTGGGAGGTGTATTCCTTCATCATTGGTCTTTTAACAGAGATTAGATGGGCATCTTTCAGTAATGCTTTAGTGGTGTATTCCTGTACAACAGAATGGAGTTTTTCTCTTGTATGCCCATCCAACTCTAATATTTTAATATTCCATTGCACTTTGAAGACCACTGTATATGTCAGGGGTAGGCAACCTTTCCCCTATCCCAGGAGCTATTGGCCAACATGGGACTATTGGCCAACATGGCTGAGGCTTCTGGGAGCTGAAGTCCCTCGGCCCTTAAAGGGGAAAGGTTGCCTATCCCTGGTCTTACATAATAAACACAGCCAGGGATAGCCATGTTGGCTATTCAACAAAATACCTCAAAATACAAAATCCATAAAAGAGCTATACTGTTATTGGCCAACTGAAATGCACAAAATACATAATGCAAGCTTTCAAAGGTTTGCAGGCTTCTTCATCAAGCAAAAGATGTTTAAAAATCATACAAGCAAAGAAAGGTGAGGATGGTAGAGTCAGAGGCCCACATTGTATATCAGATAGTTCTGTTGTAGGTCAGTTGTTCAGGAGGGATCTCAATGCAGACAAACGCCCTGTACAGACCAGCCAAAAGGGCCAGCCTAGGGATGGAGTCGGGATGTGGCAACCGCATGCCGGCTGCCTCAACTCCGCCCTGATGCCGTCTTCACGCCGCGCGCTCCACCATATGGTGGGCAGTGTCAGGGCGCTCCCTTGGTGCAGCATACAGACACTCTGCACCCAAGGAGCATGGAAAAGCTGCCACTGCTGCGGCAAGGGCGGCTTTTTGCTGCTTCAAAAAGGAGTGGCATTTGCCAGCTCTTTTGGGAGCGGTAAAGTGCCGGATTGGGGCCGTGGTGTGTGGTTGCCACGGCCCCGATCTGGGGCTCCCAGGGGCAGCACAGAGCTGCCCCTTAGGTGCCATCTGTAGAGCTTCAAAGGCCACTCCCTTACTTGGCCATGGGGAGACCAGAGACAAAGGGCAATAGAAGACATGTAACAAAATTTCAACTTCATTAGCCACAGAAAAGTAACTTCTTTGTGGTTTTTTCTCAGATAACAAAGGGTCTCTAAAAATGTTAAAGTAAAAAAACAACAACCCAGAAAATGTTAACTTTTTTAAAATAAAGGAAACCAGGAAAACATTGCTATGATACCCTCTCTCCCTGACAGACCTTAGGGCCTCAGCCTGTCTTAATCTGGTCCTGGGTGTCTCATGTAAGATGTTTCCTGTTTGGCGCCTGATTCTGTTTGCCCTGTCATTGTGAAAGTAGCTTTGTTAATTCATAATGCAAGGCTGCAGCCCATGTGTTTCCTTCTGTGAGCAGCTCTCTAGTCAGAGTCTTAAAATGGTTTACTACTTGTACTTCCCCCACTAGACCCCAGGGCAGGGTATCCCTAGAAGCAGGGCTTAGTGAGTATTTGAGAGATTTCATCATCTGCTCCAAACTACAATTCCCAATTACTTTTTTGGCAAAGGACCATAACTTTTGATAGATATAAATAACCACCAGTGGTTTGTTAGGAACATAACTTCCCCTTGAACTATATTCTTTGCAGAAATAAACCATTGGCCAGTATTTTTTCCATCCTGATGCCCTCTTCATAGGTTATACTATACCTCTGATAGATGATCATTGATTATACTTTTGGTTCAATCTTAGCAAGGAATATCCCCCCTTCATAACCTAAATCCTTGTATGCCAATGACCTTCGATTATTTCCTCTAGACAGGAATGTTCTTTGATAGAGTCTGCATGTGTGCTACAGAAAGAATCCATTTTGACACCACTTTAACTGTCATGGCTCAATGCTATGGAATTCTGGGTTTTGTAGTTTGTTGTGGCACCAGAGCTCTTTGAAAGAGAAGGCTAAACGTCTTACAAAACTACAGTTCCCTGAATTCCATAGCATATTGCTATGGCAGTTAAAGTGGCTTCAACTGGATTATTTCTACTGTGCAGGTGCAGCCATTGTTGATAAAATTAATTCATTATTTTGGGGCCTTCTCTGATTATGCTGTTAATTGATCTAAATCTGAGGGTATGACTGTTGGGTTTATACCTTATTTGGATTATTTGCCATTTGGCAGTTTTGTTGATATCTTGAAGCTATTGCATATTTAGGTATATTGATTCCTGGGGATACTATTCAAATGATTAAGATGGATTTGTCAGCACATATGGCTGATCTGGATAGGTTGATGTCAGAATATGCCCCCTTCTTGCAGCAGTCAAGCTAGTATAAATAAAATGGGAATATGTTGCTTTCAAGGCAGCCATAAGCACGCTTCTTCTTATTTTCATGACCGGGGCTACAGCTCTCTTCCTGACTTTTCCCTGCCTTATGCCCTAACCAGCATGCCTTTAGGATTTCTTTTTAATGCTTCACCACTTTTCCCACACAATTATGGAGCTCTGTTGATTAAAAAAAAAAAGAAATAGAAAAAGTAAATAAAGATAATAAAGGCAATCAGGAATATTATTGGGGGGGGGGAACAGAGGAGAGGAGGGTACAGAGATACCACATTACTTGCAATCGTGTAACTGCCCCAGGAGCAACATTTTGCACCTGTGGACTTGCATGCTTGCCAGTTCATTGATGCATTTGCCCCATCAGTGAAACAGAATGTGGTCAGGGACTGAGCAGCTATAAGTCGGAAGTGTTGTTGTGTGATGACTGTGGCCAATGCCACTTCTTTCCTGATGTAAAAGCAGTTTAAAAGTGGTGTGTAATAATGTCCTTAATATGCTTAAAATGAATGTCTTACTACAGCTGTTGTATATTCTTTTAGGTATCTCACTGTGTATCTCTCATGTTTATTTTCAGAATAAGATAATACTATAATTTAGGAATCTCCTATGCGGGCCTTACTACCCTGTTTTATACTTTAAAAGATGCAGCTGCCATTTTCTAAATATGCACTTAATTTTCCAAACTTCAGTTTGCATTATAAGACTTATACAAATAGCTAGCCAGTAAAGTTTGATTCTGATAGTTCTCCTTTAGTGATCTTGGAATCAACCTATGTGGCACTTTTTTCCTTTTTTGGTTGGACTGCCTTTGGTTCTGCATATCTGAAGGAGAAAGGGATGACATCCTTGCAATTAATGCCTACAACAGCTACCGTTTGATTCACCAACTAATTTTATGGGATGAGCCTATAAAAGACTGTGAGACAATCCTTTTTCATGGAATAAATAGGCTAATTGTGAGATTTATGTTTCAGATCCACTGACAGACCCAGATCAAGAGGGTTTTTTGTGTGTCATACTTAGTATTGCATTATACTTTTCAATTTACTTTCTGGTGCAATATGGCAATATTTACAATGCAACACCTTCAGATGTCTATATATAGGTCACTAGCTTGTTTTTGTCTAAGGAAGGACAAAATTCTGTCCCATCTGTCTGGCTGATTTAACTGAACAGACACTGCTTTTTCAGTTTGAAGTCAGTTTGTAGCAGCTGAAGTGAGCTCAGGACAAAACAGTGGGAGGAGGTGAGAGAAACCAGGACATTTTAAAAGCAGCTGAAAAAGTGGGATGACAGAAGATTAATTAGGGCTGTCCCTGGGATAATTGGAGGGCATGAAATCAACATTGCTATTTATTTGGTTACTTAGGGCCTAAGCAGACTGCCAGAAATAGTGCACATTAAATTGAGGCACTGCCCTGGCTCAGTGCTAGGGAATCATGGGAACTGTAATTTATTGTGGCACCAGAGCTCTGTGACAGAGAAGGCTCAATGTCCCAGAAAAAAATACAGTTCCCGTGACTCCCTAGCACTGAGCCAGGGCAGTGCCTCAATTTAATGTGCACTATTTCTGGCAGTCTGCTTAGGCCTTTAGTGTTTTATATCCCACCCACTATCTCGAGAACTCAGGACAACATACAGTAAAAATAGCATTACTAATTTAAACAATGAAAAATAAAACAATTTTAAAGGCTGGAATATATTTAATAAATTAACAAGTTTAAAAGATAATTCAAAACAGTTTTAAAACAATATGAAAACATGTATATATGTGAGAGTTTGTGTAAAACCCCAAAAGCTTTAGTAAACAGCCATGTTTTTACTTGACACCAGAATGATGGCAATGTTGGCACTGTTCAACAAACATTTCCACATCTCTGTTGGAAAGCACTGAATTTGATGTTAGCGAAGTTAGAAACAAAAAGAATAACGAGTTGGGTTGTCTTGCGGAAATTAATCAATTTTAAGACAAATTTCCTTTGTCTTAAACATCTAAAATCTCTTTAGATTTCAGCAAAATTTTGGATATATTTGACACTACTACATTATTTTTTAGAAAGAAATTTTAGTTTTAATTGGGAATATAATATAGAAAATGCTTCCTCATTGTAGATCAGGGGTCGGCAAGGTTTACTTACCTGCGGCCGGTCGCTGGTCCCTAGGTCTTCTGCTGGGCCGGGGGAGGAAATGGCGGCGGCAACTGCCGCCGCGCGTGTCGCGGCTGCCATTTTGTTTGCCAAAACGGCGGCCGTGACTTGTTTTGCACATGCGCATTACAAACAGAATGACGGCCACGATGTGCGCGGCAGCAGCGCGTGGCGGGGGGCGGTTGGCGGGGGTCGGCGGGCTGGGTGCAGCTCACGGGCTGCAGGTTGACGACCCCTGTTGTAGATGATGTGGGTGTGCTCATTGGTCACCCATCTCTGACCAGAATTTGTGCAGTGCATTAATTTTGTTTAACAACAATCTTAAATATTTGTAGATGCTTGTGCATTTTTAAATCAAGAGTGGCAACTGCATGGGGTCCAAGGGTAAATTAAAAGTACAGGAGCCTTTCCCATCTTCACTATTGCAACCCTAACAGGACATGAAGGGGCATTTTTTCCCCATTTCCAGTTTGTGAGTGATTTCAGAAGAAAACAGGTGTTGGGGATAGTAGAGGGGGTTTTATGGCAGAGTGGAGTGCTTTTAGGGCAGAGTGGGCATATTTTTTGTATATTTTCATGGCTGGGGGAGTTTGATTTTAGAATCAAAATTGTCTGAAAATTGCATCAAACTTTTTTTTTTTAACATTAGGAATTATGGGGCTTGGAGAGATGAGGTGCTTCATGGGCTGCAAAAGTGGTGCCCTGGGGAGACTTCTAGTGGAGATGGTAGCATGATCGACCAGTCTCATAAGAAGAGAAAAGGGCAGATTTGGCAGTGTAAGAACTTTTCCCAGTGATTTTTGGAAAAGGACAAATCACTCCCTTGGTAAGGGAGATCAGAGAAGCTCATTGGGGACCGGGTAGCCAGCAGCCAATGTCCGAGAAAGGAGAAAAGAAGAGTAGAAAGCTGGGAAAGATCAGAACACAGATGGCGCTGAGATGGTAGAAGCAGCGAGTCACAACTGTGTTTCGGCATCCCAGAAAGGATATAAGTGCTGCCACCACTTTTTAAAATTAAATAAGACATTTAGATTGACTATATTGAACAAAAAAGAAGGCACTGAAGGATTTAAGGGAAGAATACTTCTCCCATCAGGTTACTACCCTTGGAGTCTAAAGAATATCTGTGATCATCTCCAGCTAATTTCCGCAACCCACCCCTCCATGTTGTACGATTGAAGGCAGGAAAGTGTTGGGGAGAAAGTAAAAAGGACAGATCTGAAAATAATATAGTATTTGAAATAATTGAATTAATAGTAATAATTGAAATAGCTACGGGGGGATATAAACTGAATTAGTGAAAAGAAGAAAAGAAAACATTAGAACAGGGGTAGGCAACCTTTTTGAGCTGGGGGCCGGTCTGCCGAAGTCGTCCCTCCCGCCGGGCCGAGGGTGGGAATGGTGGCACACGTGCTCATGCGCACGCGTGCGTGCACCCCCCGCTGCCATGCGCTACTCCTGCATGTGCGCTGCCGCCGCCGTTGCTGCACGCGCTGCAACAGACGCCTCCGCACATGTCGCGGCCGCCATTTTGATTTCCAAAATGGCGGCCGTGACGCATTTGCGCGTGCACAGGAGTACTGCGCATGCGCAAACGAGTTGTGGCCACCATTTTGGAAAAAAATTGGAAATCAAAATGGCGGTTGTGGCACGCGCGGCTGCATGGCAGCCAAAACGCGTGGCGGCAGTGGCGCACGGCTGTGGCGGTGGCGGTGGCAGGAGTCCGCCTGGGCCAGTAAGTGCGGCGACCTGCGCAGGAATCGGCCCGTGGGCCGTAGGTTGCTGGCCCCTGCATTAGAAGGTTTTAGTCATTAAGGTCCAAAATACACTGTAGAAATAATTGAGTTTGAGACCGCTTTAACTGCTCAATGCTAGGGAATTCTGGGAACTAGTTTTGTGAGACATTTAGCCTTCTCTGTCAGAGAGCTCTGATGCTGTAATAAACTACAATTTCCAAGATTCCCTAGCACTGAGCCAGGGCAGTTAAAGCGGTCTCAAATAGGATTATTTCTGCAGTGTGTTTTGGACCCTCGATAAGTTTCTATGAACATATTCATTGCATGAAATATGTTGCATACAGAGGGGTGAAAATATAGGAGAAAATATAAGTAGTCTGGATGAAGCTGAAAAATGCAAAGGGTAATTCACAATTGTATTTTATTTAGTTTAGATAATAAGGAAAAACAACTTAAGTGAAGCTGGGGGGGGGATTTTCTTAAAGAGTGTAAACTCACTTCATTAATCTTAGGACAGCTTATCTATGCGGTACAAGGTCAGACTAGTCATGGGTGTCTAGTGATCTTGTGTATTGTCTATTCACACACACACACATTGAAACACACAGACATGGAAATAGACAAAAATTTAGGGTTAATTTGAGGACTACACAAGAGAGAAAACTCCCATGAGATATCATTGTTTATTTCATGAGATAAAGATTTAAGGAAATTATTTTACAACAAAACTTTAAAAATAAATTAATAATAGACCCAGGGGCTCCTTCAGTCTTGCAGTTTTGGAATTTATTTCATACATTCTATCTATCTCACATTCAAAACCTTGTGAAAGTTTTTCTGTATATTTCACCAAATAAATATAAAATAGTTGTAGGGATACTCATTTGGCTGTTCTGGCAAGCCTCTAAGCTTCAAGCGGCACTCACTTTGCTTTAGTTCAAGTCTTAATGCTGATGCCTGTTCTTCTAGTTGTACATTGGATACTTCTTCCAGCTTCCCTTCTAACTTGTTTGAGGTGGTTTCCAGCTTCTCTACCCTACTGGTAATTTTCTCCATATCTTTGGTAATCTTATCCAGATTGTCCAATCTTGTCTGATTAAACCTGATTCATGCTTTAGGTCTTGTTTCATTTCATCTCTCAAATCCCACATTCCCTCAATTTTGTGGAAGATTTGGCTCTTCCCCTACAATTAACTATGAATGCAAAACTTGAAGAAGGGATACTGGAATTATGAAATTAAGCAGATATTGTGGTGCTTCCCAAGGATGGCAAAGAACCAAAAAACTTACATATCTATTTCTCTTTTGAAAAATGTATGCAAAACTGGATTGATGAGGATCAGAGAGGCATTTTGCCCAGAAGGCAAATAAGAGAGAGTATGAGATTCATATTGAATGTGTTAGAATACTACAAACAAAACAACAAAAAACAACTAGGATTAATTATTGTTGATCTTGAAAAGGCCTTTGATAGATTGGCTGTTTGAAATATTAAACAGAATGCCAATAGGCTATAAAATTAGTATGTGGATAAAAGAAATATATAGAAAACAAAAGGCACACATTTTTATAACTGGGGAAAAGACAGAGTCTTTTCAGGTACAAAGAGGTGCAAGACCATTGGCTCCCCTCTTATTCTTGTTAAGAATTGAAAAATCAAAGAGGATGAAAGTTTACAAGGAATGACAGTTTAAAAAATACAATTATAAGGTCAGAGCATTCACAGATGATCTTGTTATCATTCTAAACAATCCAATTGAAAGTGAAGAAGTACTCATAAAAACAATAGAATTTGGAGAAATTATAGGTTGTAAAATAGGGATAAATCAGCAATCCTCACCAAAAAATTATCAAAATTAAGGGAACAGGAACTCCATAATAGAATGAGAACTGAGATGCAAAAAAGAGTAAAATATCTTGGGGTAACCATTATGGGGCCAAATTAAAAAAAAATCTAGTAAATTGGAATAAATTACATTTGTCATTATTAGGTAGAATTTTAGCCATAAATATGTCGATCTTCCCTAAAATGTTATTTTTCTTCCAAATGATCCCTGTGCAAACAACTCATGCTCTCTTTAAAATATGGCACAAGGACATAAAAGTATTTATTTGGAAAAGGGGGAAAGGAAAAAAAAAAGCAGCTTCATTTATATACCACTTCATATCGCACTATGGGATGTCTAAGCGGTTTACAACTGTAAGCTCATTGCCCCCCAACAGTTGGGTACTCATTTTAGCGACCTCAGAAGGATGCAAGCCTGAGTCAAGCCTGAGCCCCGGCTAGTACTGAACTCGCAACCTTGTGGTTTATGAGTGAGTGGCTGCAGTACAGGCATTTAACTACTGTGCCACCAGGGCTCCTTAGTAAAAGGAGGAATAAGCCAGAATAAGATTAAAAATGTTACAGGACTCCAAAGTAAAAGGAGGAATGCCTTTTCTGAAATTGTATTATGAGGCAAGTTGCCTCACATGGCTGAAGGAATGGGTAACCCTAGAGGATAATAGAATTGAAGAGGGAAGGCTGATGGTTCGGATGGCATATCTATTTGGGATATGGAAAGGAAAAGGCTAATATTGATTTTAATAATCATTATGTGAGGAAACCACTAATCCATATATGGAAAATATACATAACTAGAATAACACCAAGGATTCCTCTTTGAATCTCACCTCAAGAATCTCACCCTAAAGAAAGGAGACTACATTGGGAGAAAATTGGCTTACATATAAAACTTTATTTTTTTTTAAAAAAAATGGAATTTTTTAGTTGAAATCCTAGGAGTAATTTTGTGGAGAAGGCTACAAGTTGAACTGGTTGCCATACAGACAAACCCATGAAAGAGATAAAATATATGGTTTTGAAGATAGCAGGGCAGATTTTGTAAAAAGAAAACATTATGTTTGGTATCTGAAAAATTGACTGGAAGTTTCTATAAGGTACTATTGAAATTGGAAATAGAAAAGGAAATAGTTAAAGAAGTTATAAGTTCGGGAAAACTGTGGGACATCCATTAAAGCTGAGCCAGTGGGAGAATACATGGATAAAAGGGACTAAATATATAGTATCACAAAATTTAAGAGAAAACTATTATAAAATGTACTTCCGATGGTACATGGCTACTGAGAAGATTTCAGAAATTTACAAGACTAAAGATAACCTTTGTTGGAAATGTAAGGATGAACCTGGGACTTTCTTCCACTGCTGGTGGTCCTGTAAGCTTTTAAATAAATATTGGAAAAGTGTAAATGACACAATGTGTATTATATTGAATATTAACTTACACATGTATCCAGAATTTTACTTACTAGGTATGTTTGTTAATGACCTAGAGAAAAGCTTTGGCAAAATCCTCTATTATTTGACCACAGTGACAAGGTTGGCATATGCACAAAAATGAAAGTCCAAGTTCATCCCAAGTATAAAATACTGGCTGCTGAAGCTATATGATACCACTGAAATGGATAAATTAACACAATTAAGTATAATTCTTTAGAAAAAAATTGAACAATGGATTATGGTACTTAATTTTTTTGAAAGACACATGGGGTGAAATAGCAACATTGAGTTTCTAAGGTCTCTAGATCTCTTCTTGTTTGGTCAGCAAAGGGAAAGTTATATTTCAACTATTCTTAAGCTGGGTATGCATTGTTCAAATCAAAGAAATAAGTTCATGATAAAAGATAACTTGGTAGATTAATAACATGATTGAAATGTAGAATGTAGATTTGGTTTCGATATGATGGTATTATAAGAAAGTTAAAAAATGCTGAAATTGAACTGGTATTGATGGGAAGGAAGGGTAGGAAAATGTGTAAAGAAGGTTTTAAGTAACTTTTGGGATTTTCTGAAAGTAAAAAAGAAATGGCTTTTGACAAAATTCCATTTGGGTTAAGCACATTTTAAAAGCGACATCGTCTGAAAATCTACCCATTTTTGCGGGGTTTTTTCCTATTTAAAACCTCGTTTCTGCACGGGATTTCCCCCGTGTGATAAAATCCATTGATCAGAATGATCTCTGCTGTCAAGAAATAAGATGACTAGGAATGGGAAGGGCAGCTATGAAAGAATTAAAGATCTCAAAGAGTAAAGATACACAACTGAGCACCAAAGTGAGAATCGTCCAAGCCATGTACCAATGAGAGAGCTAGACAGTTAAGAAAGCAGACAGAAAAAAAATCCACTCATTTGAGATGTGGTGCTGGAAAAGAGTGCTTAGGATACTGTGGACAGCCAAAAAGACAAACAAATGGGTCAAGCCTGAAATCTCCTTGGAACCCAAGATGATCAAATTGAGGCTATCGTACTTTGGCCAGATAATGAGAAGGCACGGATCAGTAGAAAAGACAATAATGCTATGAATTGTAGAGCGTAGCAGAAAGAGTGAAAGACTGCATGCCAGATGAATAGACTCAATCAGGGAGGTCACAGGCATGAGCTTGTAGTAACTAGGCAGAACAGTGGAGACTGGGGGGGGGAAGCAGACCAGGGTGTCGGGCACCGTCGGCGCCTCTGAAAGGAGCGCAAAATCAGTGCTCCTTTCAGAAGACAGGGAAAGTGCGCCCTAAACGCGTCGGGCGCACTTTCCCTGGCTTTTCCGCCACAGCGTGTCCAGACGCTGCGGCGGGAGGTTGCCCTCGGCGTGCCGCCCGTGCGGAAGGCCGGCAGCTCCGAGGGCAACATCGGGAGGAGGAAGGGGCACTCGTGCGGCTGCCCCTCCTCTTCCTTGCCTCAGAGACGACCCTATTGGTCATCTGCCGAGGCCCTGGGTTTATTTATTTTATTTATTGGAGTATTTATACCCCACTCTTCAGCCAAAAGGCTATCATTAACAAATGGTTAATTAGCATTTCCCTGCCCTCAGTCTTACAATCTAAAAAGACAAGACACAAAAGGAGAAGGGAATGGTGATGAGGAAGGGGAATAGGTCCAGCAGATCTTCCTTCCCTCTAAAGCCTGGACCAAGGCAGATGGACTGGAGGGAGAGCCCTTCTTCTTACTGTGGCTAGGCCTGATGGAGCTGGCCTGCCCTTTTCTCCCTCTTGGTGATGGGGGATGGAGGGAGGGTCCTTTTTCTTTTTCAGGCTAGGCCCGATGGCGCTCTTGATGATAGAATCATAGAATCATAGAGTTGGAAAAGACCACAAGGGCCATCCAGTCCAACCCCTGCCATGCAGGAACTCCCAATCAAAGCATCCCTGACAGATGGCCATCCACCCTCTGTTTAAAGACCTCCAATGAAGGAGACTCCACCACTCTCCAAGGAGTGTCTTCCACTATCGAACAGGAGGTGCCTCATCCATGCCATGAGTCAGGGTCGACTCGAGGGCAGTTAACAACAACAACCCAGCCTTATCCCCCTTCATTTAAAATTAAGACCTCCCACTTCTAGCAGAGTGTTTATTTAAAATAATGGTTAATACTCATTGTGTTAAACCACTTTTTCCTGTTTTCGTCTCTACTTTTTAACCTAGAAATAAACACTAGTATTTATCTTTTTAATTTCAATAACTTCTTTGTCTTCATTAACCAACATTTACTTACTACATATAAATTATGAAATGCATGCTCCACCAACTAGCTTTCAAAACCATAGGTAGTTACAGCTCCTCTATTTCTTTTCAGAAATTCTATAAAAGGTCTCCAAGTATCTGTCTGTCTGTCTGTCTGTCTGTCTTCCCTTTAACCAAATTAGTTAACTTTTCATTTTCAGCAATCTCTACTAGTTTATCCACCCATTCCATACAGTCTGGCAATACATTTGATTTCTATTGTGTTGTTATGACTGTTCTTGCAGCTCTTCTGCTGCTGCTGTCAGCAGAATAAGTCCTCCAGCATATGTAGTGCTAGTTTACATAGGTATATGTTGCTGAAAGAATACGAAGATACTGAATATACACAATTATAAGAGAAAAAATAAATTGAAACTTGACAAAAGATTTACAAGATTTACCAATATCTCCCTGCATAGTGGTTATTTGGCTATGCTGTAGGTCAGGGGTAGGCAACCTAAGGCCCAGGGGCCGGATGCGGCCCCCCAAGGCCTTTGAACCGGCCCCAGGCCAGTCCTGCCGCCGCCGCCGCCGCCCCCCACAATGGTGATATTGATTATTGTTGTTATTACTTGTTCTTGGTTCCCCAGTTTATCCAAGCCATATATTAATAGACTTGGCATGTCTAGCCCCCAAAGGAGTTTCTATCAAGGTTTGGAGGCTTGATTGCTGCTAGGCCAGGAGTTCCTTGAAAGGTAAAAAACTAACAGTCCTCTGCATTTCCTCTTGAAACAAGAGACAAAAGAGGTCTCACTGCACTGAAGTAGTTGGCAGAAGCTGGGACTAGTGAAGGGAGGTCACTCTGTTACGCAGGACTTGGGCCTCATACTCCTAATCCTCTGACCTTATCATTAGAATTGATATCTTAACCGGCGGCGGTGGCGGTGACGACGGCGGCGGTGAGCAGGAGGCCGCGCTAGGGCCTCAACCGCACTCTCCCCCCCCCGGCAGGCGGCCAAGCGGCCGGAAGAAGAACCGGGCCTATAAAAAAGGCCCCAACAAGCCTTTTTGGGCGGCGGCGGCGGCGACGACGGTGGCGGTGAGCAGGAGGCCACGCTAGGACCTCAACCGCACTTTGTAGTTGAGGTTTGTTATAAACCCTTATATTTCTATTTTTATTTTAAATTTGTATTCTTATTCTATGGCACTGAAGGAAAAAGGCACCAGTAAGATAGGAGGTATTTTTAATGAGTTTTGAAGTACCCTCTTTGTGCTGTTATCTATTATTTCTTTGAGGCCTGTAATATTGCTTGTCGTTGATCCCCATTGTGTTGGTGCAACTATTAAGATGGGCACCAAAAAACGTCTTAGAACAAGTCCTGATATAAACAAACATAACAAGGCCTCCAAACAGCTCAAAATTGACGACTTATTAGTTAATGAGGAAACTCTAAGCACTTCAACTACACCTGTATACTCAAATCTGGAGTTTACAATTCCAACTGTCAATAGATTCCTCCCGTTAGATAAAGAAAATGAACTTCTATCCGAACATTTAGTATCTTTCGGAAACGAGACGGTTGTCTCTCATGAAGAAGTGTCCTTAGAGCTAAATGAGTCCATCTGGGAAAAACTGACAGACATGGAAAAGAAACACTTCACTAAACAACAATTAAATCCTCCTGATTTTGTGACCAAACAGTGGGCCTCGGCAGACGACTAAAAGAGTCGTCTTCCGGGCAGGGAAGAGGAGGGGCAGCCGCACGAGCGGCGCCCCTTCCTCTCCCCGAGGTCGCCCCCAGAAGCGCCGGCCGTCCGCACGGCCGGCGCACCGGGGATGACCTCACGGCGCAGCGTCCACATGCGCTGCGCCGTTTGAGCCAGGGAAAGTGCGCCCGCCGCTTTTAGGGCGCACTTTCCCTTACATCTAAAAGGAGCGCCAATTTGGTGCTCCTTTTAGATGCGGCGCAGGAGCGCCGCGGTCCAGAGGCTGAACTCCGGCGGTGCTCCGACCCGCGGCGTCTCCGGGGCCTCCATCTGCTGAGGCCCTGAGTCTTTTAACAGCCCATACTGTTATTTCAATTTACGAACGTCTAGGGAAAATCATGCAACAGGTGGAACTTCTCAAACATTCTATTGAGACCTTTAAACAGAAACAAACAGTGATAAAAGAGAATTCGGACTGCACCAATAGAGCAACATCTAGTAAAATGGGGAATCTCACCATATGTGACTCTAGAGGTAACTTACCATCCAAGGAGAAGAGAAAAAGAGTATGTACCAGGACTCTACAAGAGAACCAAGTTATGCTGCAAATTGCCTACAATAGAATAAACAACAGCAGATGGGGGTCAAAAAGAGCTATTAGAACCTCGATGAGCCAATTATTACAGGTACCCCCCTATGATATTGGTATTCTTGCTGTGGAATGGTTACCTAGTGTATTAGCTCACAAGCGCATCTTGCTAACCTTTGATCAATCTACAATTCCCCTTATGTTGATAAAAATGAAACCCTTTCTATCCAACTTTCAAATAACTCCAGCACGGGTCTTCCGAGATCAAACTATAGCCCCTCTATTTCCTTACAAGCACAATAGGGAGGGGCTCACAGAACAAAATAAGACCTGCTTGACATCTTCTAAAGGAATCCCCAAAGGAAACGTATTAAAACCAGGTTCAACTGAAATCTCCAACATCAGGACTGAGAGACAACCCACAGAAAAACAAACCATAGATTCAAGGAACTCAATAATTAATGTTGAACAAAATGACTTTGCTTCTAGAGTGGACGATCTCAAAAATATGCTGCACACCACTAAAGATCTGGCCTTACCATTGTTGAATTCAATAACTACTGCAGAAGTCCTCGATATGGAGAGGGCCCCGCCCAAGAATCTTATTGACACTCTACTATTAATGAATGAAAAAGACTTCACAACTACAATGCAGCTCTTAGAACCTAAGAGGGCTAATATTACACCTTCTCTACATGATCCATTCTACAATTCAAAAGGCACAGCTCAAACAGAATCTCTGAATATTGACGATGACAGAGCCTTGACTACATCAACTTGACAATTAAACTTGCTATGCTGGAATATTATGGGTTGGGGAAACAAATTCTATGATGCAGATTTTGTAAATTACCTACAAAACTTTAAAATCCTTTGCCTACAAGAGACATGGGCTCTCGAAACTAATTTGCCATCTCTTCATGGATTTCAAGCATTTTCTGTTCCTGCAGTTAAAACCAGCACAAGAGGCCGTGGCAGTGGAGGACTCACAATATTTATCTCAGTCGACTTGCATGCCGAGATTTATCCAATAACTAGTGTATTTCCGCAATGTATACAAGTGTTGCTGATTAAGAGCAAGCATTTTGGTTCTTTAATCTGTATAAATATCTATTTTCCACCTAACTTAGCAAAGAATGTAGGCCCTAATAATATCTGGGATGGCTTATCTGAAACCTTGTCCTCTCTGGAAAATCAATATCCTTCCACAAAGTTATTAATGTGTGGAGATTTTAACGCTAGAATTGGAAATGACCTAAGGCAAGTGGAGAGCACTAATCATGGGCCGGCAGCTCATGGTGTCTCCATTTCTAGAGTCTCTCAAGACATAAATATTAACAAATCTGGTTTAAAGCTAGTAGAAGTCCTTTCTTTGCATGGATTACAATGTCTTAATGGAACTCATTGTGATCTGACATCGGGACCTTTTACTTATGTCACCACTAGGGGAGCAAGTACGATAGATTACATAATAGCCTCTGTAAATCTGATACCTGATATTTGCAGATTAGAAGTTGTTAATCGGGTTGAAAGTGATCATTTCCCACTGTCATTACTATTCAATTTTGGGCCGCTCTATTCTCTAAGTATACATCAAAATTTAAATGGAATTCATATAGGAGAACAGAGAATACGATGGTCAATTAATTTAGGCACCTCAATCTCTCAGACATTGGAGAGTACCATCTTTAAGTCTTTACAATATGTTATCCTAAATACTAACTCGGATATCCTGCATGTTTTCCAAACTATGGGCCTAAGCAGACGACTAAAACAGTCGTCTTGGAGGCCCGGAAGAGGAGGAGCCACCGCACGCGCGGCGGCCCTTCCTCTTCCTGAGGTCGCCCTGAGCGCTTCCGGGCCACCGCACGCCGGACGCGTTCAGGGCGACCTCCCTCCACAGCGTCCGGACGTGCTGTGGAGGATAAGTCGCAAAAAGGGCGCCCGCCGCTTTTAGGGCGCTCTTTTTGCGACTTATGAAAGGAGTGCCTTTTTGGCGCTCCTTTCAGGGTCGCCGGGGAGGCGCCGCGGTGAGGCTGCCATAGCCCCGCGGCGCTCCGGACCAGGGCGCTCCAAACGCCCTGGTCTGCATCCCCCCCCATAATTCAAAAACTTAGGCCTAAGTTGGTGAGTAACAAACAATTTAATCCCAACAAAGTAGTAATTAACAGGTGGTTTGATATGGAATGCCGAAATGCCCGGAGAGCATTAATGAGCTGCTCTCGACAGGTACTCCGAAACAACGATAACATCTCCCCTGATTTTCTAGCCTTTATGAGACAATCTTATAAGGCACTTCTAAAACAAAAGAAGGATGCATATGTCAGATCACAATGGAAACAATTAGCACAGGCTGTTTCAGAAAAAAACGAAAAGCAGTTTTGGGATATTACTGCTTCAGGCATGAACAGGATTAGACCGGTCATTGTCGGACATATTACATCACAGCAATGGTATAACCATTTTAGTAAACTCTATGGAGACATAAATGTAGAACATCATTCTCCCATTGCTCTAAAAACTACTTGTTTGCCCCACTGGTTCGCTGTATCAAAGTCGGAGATAAAAAAGTTGATAGCATCCCTTGCACTGAATAAAGCCCCAGGTGAAAATATGATGCCCCCTGAAATATTCAAAAATTTTCCTGATTGGTGGGCCCCAATTCTGGCTAAGGTCTTCACCCAAATCAATAACACAGGGATAATTCCATCAGGCTGGAAACAGAGTGTAGTTGTCCCAATATACAAGAAGGGTGATAAGCAAGATCCCAACAATTATCGGCCTATAAGTCTGTTGGACGTGGATTCCAAGTTATACAGTAAACATCTGCTAAATAGATTAGAGGAATGGGAATCAAGTAACCAGGTCATTTACCCAGAACAAGCTGGATTTAGGGAGGGCCAGAGTACTATTGATCACTGCTTAACTCTCTATTTTTTAGCTCAACAAGGAATCAAAGGTCCAACAAAACATCTATTTGCCGCTTTTATTGACTGTGGGGGGTTGCAGACTGCCAGAAATAGTGTGAATTCAGTCCACTTTTAGGGTTAGGGTTAGTGCTAGGGAATCATGGGAACTGTTATTTTTCTGAGACATTGAGCCTTCTCTGTCAGACAACTCTGATGCCACAATAAAATACAGTTCCCATGGTTCCCTAACTCTAACCCTAACCCTAAAAGTGGACTGAATTCACACTATTTCTGGCAGTCTGCAACCCCCCTTAGCTGCAGCTTTCGACTCAATTGATAGAAACCTGTTATGGCACAAATTGGCCAATACTAATATGGATGATCGCTTACAATCTTTAATTAGGGAACTCTACTCCAATACAACAGCAAGGATAAGAGTTGGTATTTCTGGTTCACTAACTGATCCCATCCCTACAAACAAAGGAGTTAAACAAGGGTGTCTTTTGGCACCATCACTCTTTAATTTATATTTAAATGATATTATTCCAGCACTCTCAGGCCCAGAATTTTTCCCACCCACACTTGGGTCGAAAAAGATATCTATTCTGTTATACGCAGATGATATGGTTTTGATTTCACTCACGCGTATAGGCTTGAGAAGATTAATTTCCAAACTTGTAATTTTTTGTTCCAAAGAAAAACTAGTTATCAATTATAACAAAACAAAAGTGATGGTGTTTGGGAATAGACACTCTGATTTCCGTTGTTCTATTAATGGTCATCAGATTGAACAATGCCGTGAATTCAAATATCTTGGTATTTACTTCACAGAAAACCTCTCCTGGAAACCCCATATTGAGGCTATTAGAATAATGGTAATGAGATCTATTGGAGCAATCCTTAAATTCTATAATCAGGCTGGGGGTCATTTGGTTGCACCTGCTTTAAAAATATTCCAGAGTAAAGCAATAGCCCAAATTCTTTATGGTGCCGCGGTGTGGGGATGGGATGATTCCCAATTGGATAAACTGGAGACCCTTCAAAATATATTCCTCAAGAAATTACTTAGTCTCCCGCCCGGTACACCGGCAGCTTTAGTCCGGGCAGAGGTTGGCTTACCTTCCATTAGAGCTCGTATTCATTTTGCTTTACTTTACTATTGGAGATCTGTAAAAGATTCTCCAATTAAGGTTTTCCCTAGATTATGTTTTCAATATTTACCAAACTGTAAAGTCTGGAGTTTGAGATATCATAAATTGTTGGATTCATATCCTGCTCTAATTGAAAATCCCTCTATCTGGAACTCAAGAGAAAAGTTACGCGAATACATTTACAATCATGGTGTGTATTTGGATAGATTGGCTATCAATAATTCAAAGTTTTCTAAATGGTTCAGATTATATAAACTGGATCATCAAATGGCCATCTACCTAGAGAAGCTTACATTTCCAAAGCTTAGGCAGGCTTTTACAGCGCTTCGTTTTCAAACAATGCCTTCCGCCATGATTGATGGCAGATACTCACGCACACCAAAAGACTCCCGCCTGTGTATTTGCGGAGTACCAGAAATTGAGGATCTGCCTCATTATCTGTTTTCCTGCCCACTTTATACAGAACCGAGGACTAAATTTTTGGGACCCATCCTGTCTAACTTACAGTGCAATAGTATTTCTGAAAAGATATTTTATCTTTTATCTGACATTGACTCCAAGGTAACCTATCAGGTTTCAATGTTTTCCACAGCAGCAATCAAAATTCGGGCTAGTGTTATAGCTGATATTGCAGTTGATTGCCGTGGAGACGATCACATTTAACTTATCAAGTAGTTTTAATGTTGATTTAGCCAATTAACTTCTTTTCTTTTCTTTTTTTTAAACAAAATCTGTATGTTAATTGTTTAATTAATTCATGTATTTTATAATATTGATGTATTTCATAATATCAAAATTGTTTTAAGTTTATAGTATGCGAATGGCCTTTGGCTCAAGCATTAATAAAGATGATGATGATGATGATACTTGTTCTTGGGGTTTTCTTGGCAAAATCTCCACAGGGGGTTTGCCATGGCTTTTCTGGGGCTGAGAGAGTGTGCATGCATATATTTTTATTTGTTTTAATGTTTTATTTTAATTTTAATTTTAATTAATTAATTTTTGGTGTTTCGGCCCCCCAATTGTCTGAGGGACAGCAACCTGGCCCCCGGCTCAAAAAGGTTGCCTACCCCTGCTGTAGGTAAAGGGGGACTAGCCTTAGGGATTGAAAGGTTAGCACTATTATTTTAAGTTGTTGCTACACAACTGGGAACCCTCCACATGGTGAGGAGCAGGGCTGTAGCAACTCAGTGGAACAGCATACTGTTGGCATGAAGTGGGTCCATCCCCATTCCCATTTCTCCAGGTATGGCTGTGAGGAAGAATAGTTTCTGTAAGCCCTGGCTCCTGCGAGTCCACATGGAAAATACTGGTCTAGATGGATCACTGCTGTGACTTGGCTTAAGGATGCTTAATGTGTCCACCCCAGGGATGAGTTCATAGGCAGCCATGATGTAGAAAATAGCTGGACAGAACTGCCAACTGATAGCTGTCAGGATGCAGAAAAAAGCAACTGCTTCCCTCCATTAAGGCAAGAGCCAAGTGTAACCAGTGGTAAATGCTGAAAATGTGGGATGAGGGAGCAGGGTTACTGCCATAATACAACTCTAGAAGCTTCCAAAGCTTCCAGAGATCACTGAACAGATAACCAATATGTGTGATTCACAGATGCCCTCTTGAAGAGCCACAGTTTACGTGGAGGCAACATTTTCCTGTTGTGTGCCTTCAAGTTGTTTCTTATTCATGCCAACCATAAGGCAAATGTATAAGGTTTTCTTGGCAAGGTTTGTTCAGAGGATGTTTGTCATGGTTTTCCTCTGAGGTTGAGAGAGTGTAACTTGCCCAGACTCACCCAGTGGGTTTCCATTCACTAAACAGGAATTGAATCCTGGTTTCCCAGTCTTAGCCCAACTACACCATGCTAGTTCTCAGTGTTATGTACCTTCAGTTTGACACTGACTCACCATAATCCTCTCCTAGGGTTTTCTAGGCAAGATTTATTCAAAGGCGGTTTGCTATGGCCTTCATCTGAAGCAGGGAGAGTGTGACAGAGTGGCCCAGTAGTTTTCCATGGCTGAGCAGCACTTTGAACCCTGGTCCTAGTCTTAACAATTAAACCACTACACCATGCTGGCTCTGAACTCATAGTATGGGGTGGGATATACTATATATACTCTTGTATAAGTCTGGAAATTTTAGTCAAAACATTGACCCAAAAACCCTTAGTAACTTATCCATGGGTAAGGAACCATCCCCTGGTGAAAGGCAAGAGTGTAATCTGTTCTGGAAACACAGCCACCCCTCATCCACCCAGCCTTGAATGTGAGCAGAAACAGTTATGCCTGCTGGAATTTTGTAATTTCTTTCGCATTCTTTCTTTGCTTCATCCTTTAGATCCACATGCTCCTAAGTTTTACCATTGATTTATCCATGAGTCATATCAAAATCTATAATTTTGGCTCCCAAAGCTATCCTTGACTTATATATGAGGTCGACTTCTATATACAGTAAATATTTTAGTAAACTTTAAAAAAATCAGCCATGAAGTCCCACAATATCTGGAGCCACAAATTGTCATTACACTTTCCAATGAAAAATAGGATTTTTTTTCAACTACAGCTCCACTAGCAGTGTCGTAGTAATTTATTAATGCTCAGACCATAGGCCACTTGCATACAAAATTAATAAATGCAACATAAAAGTACACTCATCCCTCCCCATTCGTGGACTTGGAGTTTGTGGTCTCCCCCGTTCATGGATGGCAAGTGGGAAGGGATAAAATGGCGTGTGAAGCCATTCAAACAAATGGGACCCCAATAGTTATGATTTTCCCGATTCGAATTGGAAGGGACAACTCTACAATGATATAACAGTATTGCATAAAATAAATACCATACAAATTTTGCGCATAAAAAAAATTAAAATTCTATACAATTAAAACACAGCATAAAACTACTATAATTAGATAAGAGTATTACAGCTTCTGATGAAAAATGGGGGGGGGGAATGGACTATAACTTCAATAGCAGCAACCTTGTCTTTGGGATTCTGCGAGCTATCATACAGACAGTAGTTTTCTCAAATTTTTAATACCTCTGTCTGCATTTTTTTAAAAAAAATTATATTCAATATAGTACATAATTTGTTGTTCACACTTTTTCAATATATAAGCAGTCTTCCTTTTTTTCTACTGCCTTCCACTTTATGAAGTATTATTATCTTTTCTTTTTTAAATACTTTATTTATTTCAAAATATTTTTATATATTTACATAAAACATTTTACTGCAGTAACACTTATTACCTCCCACAGCCCTCCCTTGTCTTCATTCATTCATTCATTCATGCAGTGGTTCCGGTCCTTCCTCTTGGGTAGGTCCCAGAGGGTGCTGCTTGGAGACAGTAGCTCCAGTAAGAGGGAGCTCACTTGTGGGGTCCCTCAGGGGGCTATCTTGTCTCCGATGTTGTTTAACATCTATATGAAGCCGCTGGGTGAGATTATACGGAGTTATGGTGCTGGGTGTTATCAGTACGGTGATGACACCCAAATCTATTTCTCCGTGTCTCGTTACTTGGCCTCAAATTCCAATGGCATCTCCTTTCTCAATGAATGTCTTCAAGCAGTAATGGGCTGGATGAGGAAAAACAGATTGAAATTGAATCCAGACAAGACGGAGGTGCTCATGGTAGCGGCCCCGAAACCAGGAATTGGGTTGCAACCTCCAGTCCTGGATGGGGTCACACTCTCCTCCAGTGACTGTGTTCGCAGTCTGGGGGTGCTCCTTGACTCGTCGCTCCTGATGACAAATCAGGTCAATGCGACGGTCAGGAGCGCTTGTTATCAGCTTCGGCTGATACGCCAGCTGCGCCCTTTTCTGGAAGTAAGGGATCTCGAGATTGTTGTGCACGCGCTGGTAACCTCACGCCTTGACTTCTGTAATGCGCTGTACATGGGGCTACCCTTGTGCTTGGTTCGGAAATTACAGCTGGTACAAAATATGGCAGCCAGGCTTGTCTCAGGAACATCTCGGAGGGACCACATTACTCCGATTTTGAGGTCCCTCCACTGGCTGCCTATCAGCTTCCGGGCCCAGTACAAGGTGTTGGTCATCACCTTTAAAGCCCTAAATGGCTTGGGTCCAAGCTATCTCAGGGACCGCCTCCTCCCATATAATCCTCCCCGCGCTCTCCGGTCCTCTGGGAGGAATCTGATGCAGCCTCTAAAATCGAGGCTTGCGGCTACCTCCCAGAGGGCTTTTTCTGTTGTTGCCCCCAAACTCTGGAACGGCCTGCTGGACGAGATCCGTCAGCTAATATCGTTGGACAGCTTTAAAAGGGCTGTCAAGACGGATCTCTTTCGGCAGGCCTTTCCAGATTAAAAATACTCCCCGGCCTCAGATATGCCCACCCCATTGATCCTTACGTGGCCCCATCTAAGGATGGTAGGATCATGGCCGCTGGGTTTATATATTGCTTGTGTGTAGTTTATTGAATTGTACTTGTTGTTTGTTTTTAATTGTTTAATCTTTATTGATTTAATACTGTTTTAAGTGGGGGAGGGGTTTGTGGGATCGGATTTGTATATGTTTTACTGTTGTAAGCCGCCCTGATTGGGTTACCAAAGGGCGGGATATAAATAAATTTTATTATTATTATTATTATTATTATCATCATCATCATCATCTTTTTTCTTTCTTTTATTTCTCTCTCTTCCCAAGTTAAAACCTTTCATTCTTCTCTCTTCCAACTCAAACATTCATCACTTCCTTTGGAAGTATTATCATCTTTTCTAACGAATCACGCCATCTCATTGTATGCCCAAATTAGCCTCATTTGAGTTATTTTGGTTTCTAAGGAAAACTCAGGCTTGATCTACTTTTAGACCCATGTTTTCTTTTTGGCAGTCCATGATACTCCAACATGATATTTCTAATGAGTTGATCTTTCTTCCATTAACTTTCTTCATTGTTCAGCTTTCACAAGCACTCACAGAGAGATTGGCAATACAGTGGCCTGGATGATTCTGACTTTGGTATAGCTTCATAGCTGTCTTTCCAGTTGCCCTTTGGTCACTTATACATCTCTAAAAACAAACAGCACCTCCAACAAATAAATATATAAATCTTTGTCAGAATCAAGAACACAGACTCTGGGGTGCTTTCACACTGGCCAATTATAGCACTATGACTCCCCTGTTATGGCAACATCCTATGGAATCCAGGGAGTGATGGTTACCTCTTGTAGTGCCTTCAAATCATTTCTGACTTGGGGCAATCCTAAAATGAACCTATTGTGAGGTGTTTTTTTTTTTTTTTTTAAAGAAAAACAAGATTTGTTCAGAAGAGTTTTTCTATTGTATTCCTCTGAGGCTGAGAGAGTGGAACTTGTCCAAAGTCACCCAATGGCTTTTCCATGACTGAGCAGGAATTTGACCCCTGGTCGCTCCAACACTCCAACTGCTACACCACACTGGTGCCTTATTTGCTATGAATGTTTGCTTTTTTTGTTAACTGCTCTCAAGTCAATTTCGACCTATGATGACCCTGTTGATGAGCATCTCCAAGACTCCCTGTCCTCCACTGCCTTCCTTTAGTTCCTGCAAACTCATACCCATGACCTCCCTGGTAGAGTTCATCTGTCTAGCGTGTGGCCTGCCTCTCTTTCTGCTTCACTCGACCTTTCCTAGCATTATTGTTTTCCCCAGTGATTCATGCCTTCTCGTGATGTGTCCAAAGTATGACAGCCTCAGTTTTGTCATCTTGGCATCCAGGGACATTTCTGGTTTGATCTGCTCCAGGACTCATTTGTTTGTCTTTTTGGCTGTCCATGGAATCCTCAGCACTCTTCTCCAGCACCACATCTCAAATGAATTGATTTTCTTTTTATTCACTTTCTTAACTGTCCAGCTCTCACATCCATACATGGTAATAGGGAGCACAATGGCTTGTATGATTCTAACTTTTGTGTTCAGTTGTGTAACTTTGTATTTCAGGATCTTTTCTAGTTCTTTCATTTTGGAGATGCATAGTTGGGACTCTGGGCTTAGCAATCAAACTGCTACACCACTCCGGCTCTTGTTGCAGTTTAGGGACAGGTAGTCAGGATTCCCAGCCAGATTCTCTCTCATCCCTCACCAAATTACAAACTCCAGGAGTCCATAGGACACAGCCATAGCAGTTAAAGTGGAGTTTAAGTGTCTTCCTTCAGCCCACAAATTTCT
This sequence comes from Phrynosoma blainvillii, assembly GCA_026167975.1. NCBI lineage: Eukaryota > Metazoa > Chordata > Lepidosauria > Squamata > Phrynosomatidae > Phrynosoma > Phrynosoma blainvillii. The sequence continues at coordinate 15,333,017 of JANUYF010000011.1, read as the reverse complement.
AGCAGAGGGAAGTAGGATACATGGCCACCTATTTCTTCACAGATGTTTGGAAGTCTCATGTACTCCACAAATACCTCACAGCCTTCAGCACAGATGTAAAATAGATTCCCTATCTTAAAGTGAACCTTTATTGTAATCCCATCTCCCTAATTTAGGGAAGGTTAGGGATTTTGTCTACCCAGGATATTATCTGTTTCACCGACACCCCCCTCCCTTCCACTCCCATGTTGAACCCCCTGATCTAATCAATAAGTTAAATTGGAGGGTGGCTTTCTTGCACAATAAACTGACCAATTTTAAATAGCTTTTGGCATCTTTTAGGTTTGGCATCATGGAGCAGACATGGGGGAGGTCCAGATTAAAAATGTCTCTAATTTGAGGCAGTGGTGAAAGGTGACAGGAACAAAAGAATGTTAGGTGAATCTTGGATTGCATGGCAATGGGTCTGTGAGCCTACAATTGCACCCCCAGCCTTCTTTGCAATCTGTATCCTTAAGGACAAGACCTCTTCTGTCTCCAAGATTACATTTCTTGGGTAACACATCAGAAAACCAGAGAGAGATGTGTGCATGAACACACTCTCTCTAAACCTCCAATCCTCTTAAAAGAGTAAACTCCCTGTTTCTTTCCGTGAGCAAGAAAGAAATGTAATTGGAAAGGAATAAGAGTTACGGTGATGTTTTCAGGACAGATTAACCCAAAACTGGATTTCATTGAGGCGCTTCCTCTCAACAATGTTGATGAAGAGTATTGTGCAAGATAAAAGCCCATGTATTTTATACCAATACATGCTGCTGGACTTGTTTTTATCATGAGAGTCCCTGCACCTTAGAAATGGCAATTCATTAGACCAGGGTGGAAATTGAGCAGGCCTTCAGAACATGTCAGATTGCAACTCCCAGAAGTCCTAGCCAACATCGTGAGGGGTGATGGAAGTTGCAGTTCAGAAGACTGCATGATTCCCACCACTGCCCCACACATTCTCGTATTATGAAGTTACTGTTGGCTACTACACCATTAAATTGTGTATCGTAACCAGCAAACTGAATTTCTCTTTTCTCTTTCCACAATTGTTGTTGGGCCTGGCAGATTTTGATGCATCTCACTAGAGCCTAGAAGATGAAGATACAGGTGTAATATAACCTGCCCTTGATCTAAATCACAATTTGAATAGACTCACTGAATTAATAGGAACTTGGTAAATTGCCATTTATGTAAATCCAGTTGATTCAGTATATTCCTGCATTGGACTAGGGGACTGGGCTAGGTGGTCCCTGAAGTCTTTTCCAGTTCTGTGATTCTATCTGCTCTAATTAGAAATAGAGTCCTTTGCTCGGTATTTTTAAATCTATTGATTGATTGACTGATTGCTTGATCACACTTTTAGACCACCTGTCTCTGTTTTTAAGTTTTTAAGTTCTCTGAGCAATTCTCCACCTTTATATATATCACAAATATTAAACAATGATTGAAGAATGCACATTATAAAATTTCCAGTAGGAAAACCACAAAAGAATGTGAAATCAAAGTGAAAATGGCTGTTGGGGAGTTTCCTACTGCCTTGGCAGGTGATCCTGTTGAAGCCCTGGCTGATCTCTGGAATAGGAAAATGGCCAGAGCGGTGGACATGATTGCCCCTAAGCATCCCCTCACAGGAAATGGAGCCAGGCGTGCTCACTGGTTTATCAGGGAGCTGATGGTGAGGAAAAGAGTGGGATGCAGACTAGAGCGATGATGGCAGAAGACTCAGAGTGAATCCGACCGAACACGGGCTAGAACCCACTGGGAACTGGGTATGTTTAGCCTGGAGAAGAGACGGTTAAGAGGGGATATGATAGCCCTCTTTAAATATTTGAAGGGATGTCATATTGAGGAAGGCGCTAGCTTGTTTTCTGCTGCTCCAGAGAATAAGACTCAGAACAACAGATTCCACCACAACATTTGAGGCACTTCCTGACAGTGAGAGCTGTTCAACAGTGGAACAGACTTCCTTGGAGTGTGGTGGAGTCTTCTTCTTTGGAGGTCTTTAAATAGAGGCTGGATGGCCATCTGTCGAGGATGGTTTGATTTTGAGTTCCTGCATGGCAGGGGGTTGGACTGGATGGCCCTTGTGGTCTCTTCCAACTCTATGATTCTATGATTCTATGAAACCTTATGCCGTGGCAGCAGTGGTAGTAAAGAAACAATACTTTTCTGCCACCATTGCATCTGCACAGTGTCGTCCAGCAGAGCTGTTTTGAGTTGTCAGGGGTTCTGGAGCCCAAGAAGGAAACAAGGGCCATCCAACAAGTTGCTGTGAGGAATTCGCAAGACACTTCGCAGACAAAATTGCTCGGATTCGCTCTGACTTGGATGCTGCAGATGAGACAGGTCCAGTGGATGTAATCATAGTACCTGCTTGTCCCACAGGATTAGATAAGTTTCAGTTTGTGCAGCCTGAGGATGTGGATAGGATCCTTGGAGAGGTGAGATCCACCATGTGCATACTGGATCCTTGCCCTTCCTGGCTTTTGAAATCAGCTAGAGGGGGACTGGTCAAGTGGATAAAGGGAGTGGTGAATGCTTCACTGCAGCAAGGCAAATTTCCATCCTGCCTAAAAGAAGTTGTGGTGAAGCCGTTACTAAAAAAGACCTCCATGGATTCTGCCATCTGGATAACTATCGGCCAGTCTCAAATATTCCATTTTTGGGCAAGCTTCTGGAGCGGGAGATGGCCTCCCAGCTCCAGGGATTTCTGGATGAAATGGCTTATCTAGATCCATTTCAATCTGGCTTCAGGCCTGGCTATGGCACAGAGACGGCTTTGGTCGCCTTGGTGGATGACCTTCGCAAGGGGAGTGTGTCCCTGTTGGTCCTGTTAGATCTCTCAGTGGCTTTCGATACCATCGACCAATGGTATCCTTCTGAGTTGCCTTTCTGGGATGAGACTTAGGGGCACTACTATGCAGTGGTTCCGGTCTTTCTTGGAGGGGCGGACCCAAAAGATGGTGTTGGGAGACTCCTATTCAGCTCTTTTGTCACTGGACTGTGGGGTTCCACAGGTTTTTGTTTTGTCCCCCATGTTGTTTAACATATACATGAAACTGCTGGGAGAGGTCATCCGGAGTTTTGGGGTGTAGTGTCATCTGTATGCGAATGACACCCAACTCTCTCTTTCCTTTCCATCTGACTCAAAGGAAGCTTTTTCTGTGCTGTGTCTTCTGTCAGTAATGGACTGGATGAGAGCAAACAAATTGAAGCTTAATCCAGACAAGACAGGTGCTCCTGGTCAGTCGTAAGGTAGATCAGGGAATTTGGGCTGTGCCTGAGATAGAGGGGGTTACACTCCCCCTGAAATCTCAGTCTTGCAGCTTGGGTGTGCTCCTGGACTCAATTCTGAGCCTGGATGTCCAAGTTTCAGCAGTGGCCAGGAGTGAATTTGCACAATTAAAACTTGTGCGCCAGCTGCACCCATTCCTTGAGATGTCAGATCTGGCTACAGTGGCACATGCTTTGGTTACATCCCATTTGGACTATTGTAACATGCTCTATGTGGGGCTGCCTTTGGAAACTGTTCGGAAACTTTAGTGGGTCTAAAATGCTGCAGCTAGAACGCTGACGGGAGCCAGTTATAGGGAGCATATAACTCCTGTATTGAAACAGCTTTGCTAGCTACCAGTTCATTTCTGAGCACAATTCAAAATGCTGGTCATGACCTATAAAGCCCTACACAGCTTAGGTCCAGACTATTTGAGAGACTGTATCTCCTCATATGAACCACTAGAGTCCTAAGAGCCTCAGGAGAAGGCTTTCTCTCGGTTCCACTACCATCCCACGCTTGTTTGGTGAGGACATGAGAGAGAGCCTTCTCAGTGACTGCTCCCACTCTGTGGAACTCCCTTCCATGGGAGGCTAGGCTGGCCCCTTCACTGCTGGCCTTTTGCCGGCAGGCGAAAACATTTTTATTTATGCAAGCCTTTTAAAATCCTGCAGGCTTGGTTTCATTGGGGGATGGAGGGTTAGGGCCTAAGCAGACTGCCAGAAATAGTGTACATTAAATTGAGGCACTGCCCTGGCTCAGTGCTAGGGAATCATGGGAAATGTAATTTATTGTGGCACCAGAGCTCTCTCACAGAGAAGGCTCAATGTCCCAGAAAAAAATACAGTTCCCATGATTCCCTAGCACTGAGCCAGGGCAGTGCCTCAATTTAATGTGCACTATTTCTGGCAGTCTGCTTAGGCCTTTAGTTTTAGATTATTATTATTTTGAACTCTGTTTTAAATTTTATATTTGTAATTTTTATATTTTTTGCAGTTTTAATTGTACTATTTTAGTTGTTGTTTAATGTGTTTTATATATGTTGTTAGCTGCCTTGAGTCCCATTTTGGGAGAAAGGCAGGATAAATATAAAATAAAATAAAATAAAATAAAACAATGGAAGATAAAAGAGTGCAAAGATCTAAATGCTCCAAAAGCAGTTCATGAAATATCTGGGATAATTAAAACTGATAAAATGACAGGGGACTGAGGGGAGCCTCTTTGGGAAGGCATTAGGCAAATGGGATACTACCACTGGGAAGGCTCTCTTGCCTCATTTTGGACAGGTGCGTATATTTACAGCAATGGGTGAGACATATTTGCAAAAGCATCTGAGGAAGTACACTGAAGTCTATGAAAGCTCATGCTGCCAACTTCTTTCTTTCAGTTAATCTCAAAGGTGCTACAAGATCTCTCTCCATACTGATTCTAGAGACTAAGGGGCTGTACAGATTGGAGTGCTAGATCGGGGCCACGGCAACCACACACCGCAGCCCCAGTCTGGCACTTTCGCACTCCAAAAATAGCTGGCAAATTCCACTCCTTTTTGGAGTGGCAAAAAGCTTCCCTTGTGGCTTTTCTGCGCTCCCTTGTTGTGGTGTGTATGTATGCTGCGCCAAGAGAGTGCCCTGACACCATGTGGTGGGGTGTGCGGAGTGACAGCAGCATTGGGGCAGAGTCGGGGCAGCCGGCGTGTGGTCACCATGCCCTGACTCCACCCCCAGGCCAGTCCTTTTGAACAGTCTGTACAGACTTTAAAACGGCTATATCTTTTTATATACTCATGTATAAGTCTAGAAATTTTAGTCAAAAAATTGACACCCAAAAGCTGGGTCAACTTATTCATGAGTCAGTGTAACTACTGTATTTTAACTCTTTCCCATCTTTGAGTAGAGTGGCAAAAGGTAACCAAAAGAAGCACCAACCCCATCCACTCTTTCCACCATGATGCTGCTTCTGGCCTTTTTGAATGTTTGGGTGGGAAAATGGCAGTGGTGGCACCTCTTTGGTGCTTTCCCTCAAAGGAGTGCTGAGAGTAATCAGGATTAGAAGGATCTGAATGTATGAAGACAGTAAACTTCATCCTTTACATCCTTTGCACCACTCTTCCAGAAGCTGACAGTAGGAATTACTACATAAAAACATTTCTTTAGGCATTTGTAGGTCCCCCAACATGATTCTTTGTTCACCTTCTGGCAGATGTTGACCATTGAGTTGGATGATCTAGATTCTAGAGAGATGTTCTCTTGGGTAAAAAAAATAATAAAAAATAGTGTGCGTATGGGGGTTATTTAAGGCTTTCCCACTTTTACGGGGGTCCTGTGCCCCTAACCCCAGCACATGTGGAGGGCCCACTGTTTATGTCTTATGTAATGTATAGTTGGGCCCTAAAACAGAAAAGTAATAGTAATAGGGTTGAGAACTCCACATCCTTTTCATAAGGGTCAAAACTTGACTAGTGTCCCTTTCTTAGAAATAGACTAACTGCACCTCTTTAAAAAAAAATCTTTTGCTCTCTGGGGACCTGGGACGACTTCACAATTTTTGGGGGTCCTTTGAGCTGTTTTAGGCCAAAAGAAGCATTTTTCCCTAATAGGAAGTGAGCCAGAAGTTAATTTCCTGTTGTGAAAAAGGCCTAAATGCAGCATTATAACATGGCGATATTGTCCCCAGCCAGTGGACGTTTTCACACTGGGCTCCCTAAAGCCGGCTGGAGCCCTTATCCTAAAACCGGCTGGACCCTGTGCCGCTGACACCGGAATAACTCCGGCGGCGGCAGGCTAATTCCTTTTGCCACCCGGAATTACCTGAAGCCGGAGTTAGCCAGGAATTAGCTTGCCGCTGCCGGAGTGAGGCCGGACTTAGGGCTCCTTGTGTTTGAACACACGGAGCCAAAAGCCGGCCGGACGCAGGGATGACACCGGAAGGGGCGGGGTTTGCCGCCGCGTGTGTCTGAACACACGGGAAATGGCGCCGGAGTGAGGCCGGCGGGAGGCCGGCTAGCGTCCTCAAAAAGGCCAGTGTGAAAACGTCCAGTGTGGTGTAGTGGCTTGAGGATTGAACTATACTCTGGATTTGATTTCATGGAAACCTACTGGATGGTCTTGGGTGAGTCACACTCTCTCAGCCCCAAAAAACCCTGCTAGTAAAATAGATTTACTAGCAGGAATTTGATAGGGAAAGATTATTTTTTTGTGTAGGCGTGACAGACGTGATATGGCCTTCTGGGGTCTCCTTCCTGCTTTAGAATTTACATAGGAAATAGTCATTGCTTTCCTGCAGTTTCAGAGAACTGTCCATGGCATTGAAAACACAGCAGCCTTTAACTGCTGTTCTCATCATCTTTTCAGATCTCTTTGTATGCTCAGCAACCAGCCCAGACCACAGTCCCATCACACAAACTGTAGGAAGCAAAGGATCAAGAATGGGTGAGAGTGGTTCTACTCAGGGCAAGAAGAGAGAGTCCTGGACACACCTCCACTGTTTAGTGGTTTTCTCCCTAAAACATAAGAAATCAATCATAATAGCTTAGAATTCAATACAACTTTAGTAGATAAATGATGCAGGCTTTTGCTATTAGCCAATCTGTTTTTGTGGGTTGCAGTATATTTGATCTTTGAAAACCAGCATGTTAGGTTTGAGTGCTGGACCACAATCGTGAAGACGCCCCCCCCCCGCCACCACCACTCGCCATGATGATATTGATTATTATTGTTATTACTTGTTCTTGGGGGTTTCTTGGCAAAATCTCCACAGGGGTTTTGTCATGGATTTTCTGTGGCAGAGAGACACATATTTTAAAAATTTTTTAAAAGAAATTTTTATTTATTTATTTATTTATTTATTTATTTATGATGCTTCGGCCCCCCAATTGTCTGAGGGACAGCAACGCGGGCCCTGTCTCAAAAAGGTTACCTACCCCTGCCTCTGACCATTGGAGGGCTGGAGTAAAAAAACAAACAAACCCAAAAAACACATGACCTTGAGCAAGTCACACCCTCTCAGCTTCAGAGGATAACCATGGCAACTCTCCTCTGAAGAAACTTGCCAAGAAAACCCCCATGATAGGGGTCGCCATAAGTTAGAAATGACTCCAAGCCACTGGATTACCCTTGGCAGATCACATCTCTCAGCTTCAGAGGATAACCATGGCAACTCTCCTCTGAAGAAACTTGCCAAGAAAACCCTCATGATAGGAGTCACCATAAATTAGAAATGACTCCAAGGCACTGGATTACCTTGGGCAAGTCACGCTCTCAGCCTCAGAGAATAACCATGGCAACTCTCCTCTGAAGAAACTTGCCAAGAAAACCCCCATGATAGAGGTTGCCATAAGTTAGAAATGACTTCAAGGCACTGGATTACCCTGGGCAAGTCACACTCTCTCAGCCCCAGATGGTAATGGAAACCCTCCTCTGGAGAAACTTGCCAAGCAAACCCCCATGATAGGGGGGAGAGAAATATAAAACACAGGGAGCAAGGGATCAAGGGGGGAAAATAATGTAATAAAGGACGGTATCTGGCCTCCCTCTTTGTCCCTCTGCCCCCCCAAAAGTGCACATACTTTTCTCAGAGGTGCAGCCATGCTCTTCAGCAACCTTCAGTTAACATCCAACAGCGAGGGAACTGAAAAAATGCAAGTCTGTCGCTCATATATGTCCCCCAGCGTCTCGCAGTCCGTCACCAAAATGCTTCCCCCTTGCTACCTGCTTCATGCACAAAGAGTTCTGTGCCATTTTCCCATTCGCTCCAATAGCAGCTTTCCAATGGAACGGCTAAAGCTGAGGAAAAAGAGCCACCCGCCAATCAACAACGACATCCTCCCAGAGGCTGTTCCAATTGGTTGAGACCTCGAGAAGGGGCATGGCAGCCATGTCCCTTCTCGAGGTCTCAACCAATTGAAGCAGCCTCTGGGAGGAAGTCGTTGTTGATTGGCAGATGGCTCTTTTTTCACTGACACTCGGCAAAAAAAAAACACCCCGGGCTGCGGGGCGGATAAATGGCCTCAGCAGGCCGGGGCCGGCCCACAGGCCGTAGTTTGTAGACCCCTATTTTAGAGCCAATGCGGGGAGCGGCGGATTGGAGCTGTGGCCCAATCCTTTTTTTTGCCACCCTCAAAAGAGTGGGCAAATGCTGCTCCTTTTGAGGGCAGCAAAAAAAAGGCCCCTTTGTGCCCTTTTGGCGCAGCGGGTCTGCATGCTGTGCCAACAGGGTGCTCTGACGCCACGTGCCATGTGGTTGGGCGTGTGGCATCAGAGCAGAGTCAAGGTGGAGTCGGGGCAGCCGGCATGGAGTCACTCCACCCCAACTCTACCCCCAGACTGGCCTAAAGTGCCGGTCTGCATCGGCCCATAGTGTGGTTTCTGAGACCACACTAGAATGGCCTCACAGATGCTGCCCCTGCTTTTAAAATGTCCCAGGTCCAAAATACACTTTAACTGCCCTGGCTCTGTGCTAGGGAATCCTGGGAATTGCAGTTTATTGTGGCACCAGAACTCTGACAGAGAAGGCTAAATGTCTCACAGAACTACAGTTCCCAGAATTCTCTAGCATTGAGCCAGGGCAGTTAAAGTGATCTCAAACTGGATTATTTCTGCAGTGTGTTTTGGACCCCACTTTTCTCCTTTGTCCTCAGCTTCAGTTGCTGCAAACTTGGGGGGGTTGCAGACTGCCAGAAATAGTGCAAATTGAGTCCACTTTTAGGGTTAGGGTTACGGTTAGGGAATCATGGGAACTGTATTTTATTGTGGCACCAGAGCTCTCTGACAGAGAAGGCTCAATGTCTCAGAAAAAACCCCAATTCCCATGATTCCCTAGCACTAACCCTAACCCTAAAAGTGGACTCAATTTGCACTATTTCTGGCAGTCTGCAACCCCCCTAAGTGCCTCGGCAGACGGCTTAAAAAGCCGTCCTCGGCGCAGGGAAGGGGAGGGGCAGCCGCACGCTCGGCGCCCCTTCCCCCTCCCGAGGTCGTCCTCGGAGCCGCCGGCCCTCCGGACACGCTGCGGCGGAAGGGTCACCAAAAGTGCACCGCAAGCTTTTGCGGCGCACTTTCGGCGACATATGAAAGCTGACGGTGCGCCGCTGGATCGAGGCATGGGGATGCCTCGGTCCCACGGTGCGTCTGCTTAGGCCCTAAGTTCAAAGTGCAAAAGTAGTTTACAATTGCATTCCATTAACTCAAGGTGGGGTGGAGGTAGGGGTGCCATAATTCTCGTCCACAAAACTAGGGAAATGTAGGACAAAATGTAGAACATATGCACGCCAAAATGTAGGACATTCAAGAAATATGGAGGACATGAACAACTAAAATCCCAAAACATAAATAAAATGTAAAAGTTAATATAAATTCATGCTGCGCCACATCTCCAGCCCCAGGGAGGCCTTTTGCCACGCCGCCGGATCTTTTTTGGCCCCACGTGGCTGCACCTCAGGCCCAGGAGGAGGCAAGCAGAGGGCACCAAAGAGGGCCGAGTCCGGGGCTGGGGAAGGACCATAGGCCAGGTAGGCCACGCTGGCTGCCTCCAGCCATCTTGGAGGAGGAGGAAGAGGAGACTCACATGTCACCCAAGGTGAGGGAAGGAACCAAGCTCAGCCGACTTCCTGCCTTGTTCCAGCCACATTTTGTCAATTGACTGCTTCATGAGAAAATGTGGCCTGGAACAAAGCAGGAATCTGGGATTGGAGGGTCTAAATTGCCCAGCCGGGAAAGGACATTTTTTTAGACCCTCCAATCCATGATTGTCCTAGCAGAAACTGGGAAATGGCAACCCTAGGTGGGAGTGACATGAAATATGGAAGCAGAATCTTGCCCTTTCCTGGAAGTTCAGGCAATAATAATTATAATAATAATAGTTTATTTATATCCCACCCCTTTGAGATCAATCGGGGTGGCTAACAAGAATAAAAAGCTAACTGCTGTGGCCTCTCCTATCCAGTGCAGGGGGGTGCAGGGGTTGTGGACTGCACCAGGTGACACCCTAGACACTACTTCTGCTCAAATACAAAGGGGTATCGTAAAGTTTTAATTATCACCTGGGACATTATTATGGTATATTGATGAAATTTTGTCAGTGTCATCATTGGTCCCTAAGTACACGATGTTGAGAAATCAGCTCATTGTATCCTGTATATTTGTTACAGGTTGTGGCAGAAGTGACTAAGGTGACTGAAGTGGTTTATGAGGGGGTATTGTAAAGTTTTAATTATCACCTTTTAAAAAAAATTGACAGAAAGTTTGTCTTGATTTGTAGTTGTTAACCTTTCTCTACGTAGTCACCATTCAGATTTACACATTTTTCCTAGGGTTTCTTGACCCTCATTACCATTGTAGAAGTCTGCAGATTGCGCCTTAAACCACTTCAGTTGCTTTAGTTTGGTTTTCATCAATCTTGGTTGTCTGAAAGCAAAAATAAAGAGAAACATAGCCATTTTATATTAATAGAGTTGGAGCAATTTTTATATTAATGGAGTAGGGTATTTAGGATGGTGCATCAATTTAAAAAACATTCAAAACAGGCCAGATAAGGTTTTACCAATTGGCTGGAGGAAAAGGAAATCTTCACAGAATGGAGTCACATCTTCAATATGCAGACTTCTTTGCCCCTTGCAAGTGGATTTTTGAACATCTTAAGGGATAGAAATTTTAAATATTGATAAAACTGTCCCATAATGATGATTTTTTGGCTGAGTATGTACAGTGGTCCCTCCATATTGACTGGGGTTAGGGGTGAAGGACCCCCGTGATTGTGGAAAAACCACATATTAAAAAAATCACTCTTCTTTTTACCTAAGAGAACACCTCTCTAGGAATCTTCAGGTCCTCCAGTGCAACTCTGTGGTCAACATCTGTCAGAAGTTGACCATAGAATCATGCTGGATGACTTACAAATGCCTAGAAAAGTGTTTTCTCTGGGAACAGCTAGAGTTCTCCAGCACAACTCTATGGTCAACTTCTGGCAGAGTTGCGCTGGAGACCTAGAGATTCCTAGAGAGAACATATTAATCAAAACCTCAAATAATCAAAGCTACAAAAGTAAAAGCTGAAAATGTGGAGGGCCAGCTGTAATTCAGTACTCCAGAGGTATGATCTTGAAGACTTGCAGGATGTTCATGGGCAGACTTCTAATATTCCCCCTCCTCCCAGGTTTGAGACACAGAAGAGTAGAACACCTCCGACTGTGCTGATTTGGCAGGGACTCTCATGTAAGCCTCTGCTATCCCACTTTTACAGCTGCTTACAAAATGTCCCAGTTGCTCCCTCCTTTTGTCCTCACTTTACTTCAGTTGCTGCAAATTGAATTCAAAGTGCAGACTAGTTTGCACTTAACTAACTCAACAGGAGGAGAAGACAGGTGGGGGCAGTTTGGGTTGATGCACACAGCCTGGGAGCGGCGGATTGGGGCCGCAGCAACCACATGCCACAGCCCCAATCCTCCTTTTTGCTGCCCCCAAAAGAGTGGGCAAATGCAAATGCCCTGGCAGTTCTTTTGCACCCTTTTGGCGCAGCATGTCTGCACACTGCACCAAGAGGCCGTCCTGATGCCGCGCGCTATGTGGCAGGTGCATGGCATCAGGATGGAGTCGGGGCGGCCAGCGTGCAGTTGCCCCGCCCCAGCTCCACCCTCAGGCCAGCCCTTTAGGCTGGTCTGCATCGGCCCTTTCTTCCCCTTCCTGGGAGACCCAGTTTCCCCTCAGTTAACTCAGCCTGAGGGAAGGGGCAGTCTTGCCTTTTCCAGGAGGCTAAGACAAAAGCAAACTGCTGCAGCCTCTCCTAGCTTGTGTATTCTTCTTAACTGATAACTTTTTCCAACTTGACCACATTCTAAGGTTGCTTGGCCATGTGTGTCCTGATTTTAATCTGTGAAATGTTGGTGAGTATACAGTACTCGCAGAACTACCATCTGCATCAAGCTGTGTTTTTATAACATATATAGGAGATGCCCAGAGATGCCACCTTTCTTTTTCCCAAATTCCCCCAAACCCAAATGAATGAAGTCATGTCCTGAAAGGGTCCTTGCTTGGGATTTTGAGAAACATGATGTGACAGTGAACAGGCTGCTGATTCTTAATGTGATTTTTTGAAAGGCACAGTGGAATTCATCTCCCCAAATCCCCCAGGCTTTTCTCAATCCCCGTGTGTGTGTGTGTGTGTGTGTGTGTGTGTAGTGCAGGAAGAATTGCCCTGTAGCCTTTTTCTCTGTTAAGAGGGTCTGTTCTCAATTAATCCTTTGTGTGCCTTCCTGATGAGGAGAGTCAAAATCTTTATTCCAGGAGGTTTTTTTGCAGTGTTGGCTGGAGGCACACACAGGATCCCTGGGAAGCAGAGAAATGGCAGCTCTTGAGATTTTGCAAACTCCTAGTATGAGTTGAAATAATACCATTAGCATACTCCATCAATTAAAAACTTCCTGCATGTAGCACATTAGAAAATCAGGGAAAGCAAGCCTTCCTGATCTGCTGGTTTTCTACATGCAAGCAAAATTTCTTTACAGGAGCATTTAAATGTGCAGATAACCAGGAAAAGCACACTAGCACAAGATTTCCTCTTCTTAGGCAGGTGGGACTTTGGCATTGTTTCATGTCCCTTGCTGCAAGAAGCAGAAGCACAGAAAATCATGTGAACTAAGTACACCTGCTGCATAGATTTGGATATTCCATATAAGTCAAAAGAGTCTTCTTTTATAACTTATTAACCACAGCACAGCTGCCACCCAATTTTAAAAAATCTTAATTGATTTTACAGAATGACTTTTAGTTACTGGCTCAATTGCATGTTCAGAGAAGGGAAAATGGGTCTGAAAGAGAAAACAATTTTTGCAGCAAGAAGTATTCATGTGTGGCAGAAAGGGGAGATAAATTTTTGTTTTTTCAAGCGTTTGTAATTTTAAATATTAAAGAAACAGATTGAAAACCTATTCTCTGATAAATTGGGGGGGGCTCCCTTTAACCATGCAATGTGCTGGTCAGTCAATGAATGCCCTTGCTCTCCACACACAGAGGGGATCCCTAGTCCAACCCCTGCTGTGCAGAAATATACACATAAAACATCCCTGAAAGATGACCATCCAACTTTCAAAGAATGAGAGTATGCCACCCTCTGAGGCAGTGTACCTGTCAAGAAGTTCTTCCTAATGCTTAGTTGGGAGCTCTTGTTATTTGAATCCATTAGTTGGTGGAGTAGCAGAAATCATGCTTGCTCCACATAATAATAATAATAATAATAATAATAATAATAAAATTTATTTATACCCCGCCCTCTGGAATACCAATCTGGGCGGCTTACAGATTAAAACATATACATATCCATAAACAAATATATACAACAACCCCCCTCCCCCCCACATTACACATTATATCTCGTCAGGCATTTAAAGTTGGTTGTCATGTTACCGCTCACCCCTTATTTTCCTTAAGATAAACATCCCAACCTCCCTTAGTTTTTCCTCACTGGGCTTGGTTTCCTAATTCACCTTGCAGTTTCTTCTTCTCCAATTCAGGTCAAGCTGGGAACTCCCAGATCTCCTTGAGGGCAAGATCCAAGCGATCAGTGATTCTGATGGGGTAAATTATCCCTGGTACGGGAATACCACAGAAACATGCACCATCATCGGTCCTACCAAGAAAGAAGGCAAGTTTAGCGTCAGCATGAATGACAACTTCTACCCCAGCGTCACCTGGGCGGTACCAGTGAGCGACAGCAATGTGGCCAAGCTCACCAAAATCCACCGGGACCAAAGTTTCACCACATGGCTGGTTGCCACCAACACAGCCACCAGTGAGATGGTGATCCTGCAGACAATCAAGTGGCGAATGAAACTGGGCATTGATGTGTTCCCTAACAAACCTTTGGGCCACCGTGCCAAGCTGAAGGAACCCTCCGCTCAGGAGCAGCCTCAGATCCTCAGCAAGAATGAGCCAATACCACCGAGTGCCCTTGTGAAGCCCAATGCCAACGATGCCCAAGTCCTCATGTGGAGGCCTAAGGATGGGCGCCCTCTAGTGGTGATACCTCCAAAGTATCGGTAACAACATCCCTGTGCCCCAGAAGTATTGGGGGAGGGGGATTAGGAGGGAGAGGGGAAAACCACTTCGTATTTAAGAAAACATATATTTAAGCAAAAAGAGATGCACTTTTAAACTCATTTGTCAAAAGAAATAATAATAATAATGCAACCATTCTACCTTGACCCATTAGAACGGATCTCACTGTGCTACAGGCTCAAAAGGAAGGACTCCTCATGCCCCCCCCCCAGTTTTAGCCTGGGGATTTTATATGGCATCACTGCATTTCTAAGGGAGCAAAGAAATACACACGTATACTAATTTCCAGCTTTTTAATGTTTGGTTGTTGTTTGAATTTCAGTCTCATTCATTGGATCACTTGACAGAAAGAAAGGGGGGAGAGACAGAAGAATATGTTTTTGGTGTTCTCAATTTTTTTTTACAGAGCAGAATTTATTTGGAGTTGGGAGGAGGAGGAAGAGTATTGAAAATATATATAATGTTGGGAAAGGAAAAGGATGCAATGGATTAAAATATGTCTTTTTAAAAAAAAATTCTGGGACGACGATGGGATTGTAATGATGTTTGTTTTTTGTTTTGTTTTTAAAGATGTTCCAAATTGCAAACCCAAATCATGCGGCCTTATGTAGGTTTTGCTTTGCATTGCCAAACTTTTGCCTTAAGCTACATTTAAATGGGAAAGAGGAAGAGAGGAAAGGAAGAAGACACATCCTCTTTTTCTTAACTGGATGTGTGAGAAGGGAACCTTTTCTCTGGACACAGTAGGAATGGTCAGATGTTATCACAACCAGCCTCTGGCATCGATTGCTGTTTTTGCCCCTGCTTTTATCTGTGGCATAGCAGCCTTGAGAACTTGCTCTCAGTTGAAGCTGCCATGAAGGAAGGTGCTTTTTTCTGAGATTTGTCTGCCTGCAACTGTTTAGTTGCTTTGATACTGACACTTAACTCTTCACAGAGAATCTGGATGATTTCACTGAAAAAGTAATACATTTCAGTGTTTTCTCTGTAGTGTACCTACTTTCCCACCCACCCCCAATCTTATTTCTGGTGATGGTTTTGGGGTGTGTTTTGGGGGGAATAATGTTTAAGATTTTGATTCTCTCCCCCCCCCCACCCCCCCTTAGGCTTTTTAAGGCTCCTTTGCCTGTAATTGAATATTTCCTGCAACATTAGTTGTTTTTCTTGCTTCCTGTTATGTGCAGCTTGGGAATTAGTGATGAACTGTCAATTAACTGTCAATTTCTGTTTCTCTGAGTTGGATGCAAGGTACTGACTTCCTTCATTTTTTCCGCTTTGAAGCAAAATATATGACATCATATTTCTTTATAAATATGATTAAAAGGGAAGAAATCAGTATTAAGAGCCCTGTTCCTCCACTACTCACAGGAACAAAAACTGACAAAAGAGATGATTAAGAAATTGATTACCACTAATCTCCCTCACTGCACCCAACGTGGGAAGCTTTCAGTCAACCTTGCAAGGGACCTTTAATGAACTGGACTTTCTTCTGAGTTCAGAATAGACACCCCTTAAATTCTGCTGCTGGTGACAGGAGAAAACAAGGCTTTGAGAGCACAAAAGACCAAGCTGTCTGGGAGCAATCTCTATGGCTTCAGTGCAGTTGCTAATCCCAGCTAGAGTGCACCCATGGAATCAATGGGTGAAGAACTTCAGTGAATCCTATTGATTCAATGTGCTTCTTCTGTTTGGGACTCGCAGCTGAATTTAGGTTTTTGTTGAAGTTGGATGGGCAGGGAATGGTATCAGGGAGGGGGAAAAGTAGTTGAAGTTGCCCCAAGTAATAACCCTGGTGGGTTGGAAGATAGCGATGAATGCTGTCATTTCAGCCTGTCTTTGCAATTGCAACAATTTTGGCTTCTGGAGAACAGGAAGTAGCTGCACCCTTTCCTTCCTTTCTGAATGTTCCCTGCTCCTAAATGGGAAATAAAGGGTCCACTACAGCCCTGAAACAAATGCCTCGGCAGATGGAGGGAGGGAGAGACTGGAGACTTCCTTATCAAAATTTGCAGGGTCCTTGTAAGGAAGGCCAGGGGGAGGGAGCTGAAGAGAAAAAAATGCTGCGAGAGAAGTTGGTGGGGAGTGTGCAGGCCAAGATTAATTTTTAAAAATACAGAGACAGTGGAGGAAAACATCAGAAGGCACAGTTTCTTTCTGGATTTCACCAAAACACTGTTTTATCTTCATAATATATGAGGTAGACATTTTCAGCACAAAGCACTTCAGATTTAGGGCATTATGGGGTTCTGCCTTATCAGGAAGCAAGCAAATGGGCCAGGGGTCTAGTTTAGAATTATAGAGTTGGAAGAGACCACAAGGGCCATCCAGTCCAACCCTCTGCCATGCAGGAACCAAAATCAAAGCATCCCCGACAGATGGCCATCCAGCCTCTGTTTAAAGACCTCCAAAGAAGGAGACTCCACCACACTCTGAGGGACTGTGTTCCACTCTCGAAAAGCTCTGGCCTCCTAATGTTGAGGTGGAATCTCTTTTCTTGTAGCTTGTATCCATTGTTCCGGGTCCTGTTCTCTGGAGCTGAAAACAAGCTAGCGCCCTCCTCGATATGACACCCCTTCAAATATTTAAACCGGGCAATCATATCAACTCTTAACCGTCTCTTCTCCAGGCTAAACATACCCAGTTCCCTAAGTCGTTCCTTGTAGGGCATGGTTTCCAGCCCCTTCACCATTTTAGTCACCCTCCTCTGGACATGCTCCAGTTTTTCAACATCCTTTTTGAATTGTGGTGCCCAGAACTGGACACAGTATTCCACGTGGGGCCTGACCAAAGCAGAATACAGTGGCATTGATCTAGATACTATACTTCTGTTGATCCAGCCTAAAATTGCATTGGCCTTTTTAGCTGCAGCATCACACTGTTGACTCATGTTTGATTGTTGGTTTTAAAAAGGAAGGCACTTTTGCCGCTGAGTTGGGGTAATTCTATAAAAGGCACACAAGGGTAGTGTTTTCGTGGTGACATATTTGCACTGGCAGATTACCACACTCTTCAGTGCTGCCTCTGTCCATCTTCTGTGGGCCCTCTGGTAAGTTTTGTAGGAGTTGTCCTTGACCAGGAGTACTTTGGAGTTAAATTACAGTAAATTTACTGTAAGAGCTGTTCAAAAATAAAATCTATTGCCTTGGGGGTGGTAAACTGTCCATCTTTGGAGCTCTTTAAAGAGAGGTTGGACAGGCATCTTTCAGGAGTGCTTTACTTGTGTATTTCTGCATGGCAGTGGGATAGCCCTTGTGACCCTTTCCAATTCTAATATTCTGTACAACTGGGAAATCCTAAGGGGCCTTTGGGAACCGATTTCCCCTCAGGGCTTGGAACGAATGTATAAACTGTTCAGAAACAGGAGCTGGCCAGATTATTGGCTCCCTGGGCAGAAACATTTGGCTGGAGTGTCTTTTGAGAAAGAATTTTCCCCCCTCCATCCCACAATGTGTGGGGTGTACATGTCAACCCCTCCCCCACAGCTGTATGATAGAGATAAAAACAGAGGTAGAGTTGGCTCCCACCTGAAGCAATATTTTCAGAACACGAATGAAGTGAAGTACATGATTTAATGAAATGAAAAAAGGGGAGTTCACAGGTGCTGGTTGAAAGTGCAAAGCAGAGTGTGCCATCTCAGTTTAGCAGGTTCTACCAGCCCTGTTTTTTGATTTGTATGTTTTTTGGAAAGATTTCCATAAATTAGAATCCTGATATCTGGCTGCTTGTCTTGAGGAATTACAAATGTGAATCTGTGGTGAGTTTGGCAGGGAGATCTGACCCAACCAGTACAAAATTTATGTGTAATACTTGCCTTTTTTTGAAAGGGGAAAAAGTCAGCTACAAAGCCAGATTTTCCATTAGCTGAATCCTAGGCTTCTGTCTGATCAAGCCAACAAAATTAGACAGCTGCGACTTTGAAGGTCACATTGAGGCAGTTCCAAAAATAAGCGTGCAAGGTGCTATTCAGAAGTCAGCTGCTGCTGGTGCTCCCGCCCGGTGTGTGCATGCATTCTATTCACAAAATACACAGGACAGTACAACTGAGCCCTGGGTAGCTCCTCCTGTGAGGTTGATCAAGCATTTCAGAGAATAAAGGCCTGGATTTCTTCTTTTTAAAAAAATGCAGGGAAAGGTTTCTCAAAACCTCTTCTCAAGCCTGTCCTGTTTCCTGTTTGATTTCAAGAGAAGCATGTCAAAAGGCCGACTTGAGAACTGTTTTATCAAGAGCACTTTTTTAGTGCTGCTGTTATGGCTGGGTTTTTTGGTGGGAGGGACTGACAAGAACACAGGCAATTTCTCTCTCTCTCTCTCTCTCTCTCACACACACACACACTGGTGTTTGGAACCAGCAAGCACAACAAAAATGCTGGCCATTGCTTTAGCAGAGTTAGAAAGACTCTTATTACCATGGGCAGGAATAGGTGACACTGAATGGCTTCTCTCCAGGTGGCTATCCACTGGCGGCGGCAGCGGTGGGGGGTGGGGGGTGGACTGCAGTCCCTATCATGCTGATGAGAGCTGGGATACTACAACAACCAGAGGCTGCCATGCAACATCCCCTCTGTAGCATAAATATCTGCAAATGGAGACACGCTGCACCAGCGCTACACAATACCCCATATCAAATAGCATTGTGCAACACATACCAACAACTGGTTGCCAATGTGCAGTGTGCAATGTATAAACACAATGCATAGCATGGTTGTATGCGCCACCCTGTTTCCATTGCTGTTAGCAGTATATGTCCATTGTGCTGTGAGGAGTAATTTCCCTGTGTCTGCTGCATGATTTATGCAAACATTTTCATTAACAGGAGGTCACCTTCTAATTGGCATCCTGCGGGTTAGTCCCAACTAGAGTAGACTCATTCAATGAATTGCTGAATGATGTGTCAACACATAGGTAAATCCCATTGATTCCTTTGGTCTACTCTGGTCAGGTTTAACAACAGAATGTAGACTGCAGTAGAACAACCAGTGGCATTAATTGAGGTGAGGCACTAATGGGCCTTCTCTGGGAGTTAGTCTAGACAGACTTGCTGGTTCAAACTAGAATTTAGAAGAGTGATTTTGGGGGGGAGTGTAACTCCCAGAATCCCTAGACAGCCTGGCCTTTTAACAGCTAGGAGATGTCATGAAAAAAAGAAACTTCATAGTTCTGGATGACATCCTAATCTTGTCTGTTGCCATCTTTCCCCAGAGCATCCCACAAGGGCACAAGCGCAAGAGCAGCCTCTTCGTGTTCCCTACCAAAAGGTATTCCCAGAGAGACTATCCCATTCCCAACTAGCATGACCCATAAAGTACACAAGAGAACAGCCCCCATTTCCCCACAATGGCCACAGACAAGGAGACCAGCAATGGCTAGTCCTTGATGCCTGTTCTTGTCTTAAGGCCCTCTAAATTTTTTAGACTACAACTCCTGCAATCCCTTAGCACTGGCCATGCTCCGTGCGGCCAATGGGAGTCACAGAGAGGCTTAAGTCTGAGAATACATATTGTCCAGCTATTGTAATTTGGCTGGAAATAATCACCTTTTCAGATGCTTTTAAAATGTCCTAGCTTCTCTCTCTTTTCCCCACTTTCCCCTTTTATTCTCAGCTTACATCCATTGCTGCGAACTGAATTCAAAGTACAAAAGTATTTTGTATTCAGTTCACTCAGTGCAAAGTAGAAGACAGAAGGAGAGGTAAAATCCTGCTCAAGCAGAAACAAACTGCTGCAACCTCTCTACCTTCTGTGTTCTTCATCATCATCTTGACCACACTCTGATGTTTCTTAGCCATATGTGTCTTGGTTTTCATCTGGGAATTTTTTGAGTGTGTGCTTAAGTGAAACACATGAAGAAGTTTGCATCATCCACTTCAAAGCGCCAGCATGGTGTATGAGTATTGGACTATGACTCTGAAGACTAGAATTCAGTTCCCCACTTGGCTATGAAAACCCACTGAATGACCTTGGGCAAGACACACACTCTCAGCCCAATAAAACACCATGATAGGTTCACCTTAGGGTCGCCATAAGTCAGAAATGACTTGAAGGCACACAACAATAAGAAAACACCTCCATCCTCATCCTCACACCCATCTTGTGCATTTCTTGTGCACTTTAACACTGTGGCCTTTGATAGTGGCTGTCAGCTGTTAAAAGACATCCATTAGTACAGTACCCATACACATACACATACACAAAGGTGGGAGCCAAAGGGAGACAGATGAGAGAGAAAAGGAGAGGCTGAAATGTTGGTTGTGAGGAAGGAAACCAAGCTGTTTCACCTCAAAGGGACAAGGGCTTCCCTTCAACCACTTCCTCATGAAAAAGCTGTGCCTGGTATTTGTGTTGCAGCAATAAGAACTGTCTTTGGTCTTTGCAAAAATACTGTGAATTTTTTTTAAAAAATAATGTTGTCAAGACTGGACACTTAAAAAAAATACACCTTTGCTTTTAAAAAAACACACAAAAAGAACAAAGGAATAAAACAATTTTCAATGAGCATTGTCTGAAGTTATTTTTTCCCCTCCCAATCCTGGGTATAAGCAGTGTGGGTTGTTTATTTATTTATTTATTTATTTTGCTTATTTATTAATTGGATTTGTATCCAGGCTTTCTCCCAAAATGGGTTTCAGGGTGGCTTACAGTAATTTAAAAAGGATGCAACTAAAACATTAATTATAAGTTAAAAAATAATTATCCAGTGGCAAGCATGACACGATGTGGGGAGCTGGAGTTAGGATGGAGAAATTCCTTTGATTTGCAATTCAATGTGAATTTACTTAATATTGTACTTTCAAGCCAAAGCATAAACTGAGAGTTATCTTTCAAATTTCATACTTCAGATTTTTTTTCAGTGGAATTTTCTTAGGTTGATATCCTACATCATAGCCCATGTCACTTGATGAATTTATGAATTGGTAGGTACGTTGCAGAAATGCAAAGAAACCTTGCTAGTGAATTGCAAAGATGTCCATTTGAGCATTGTCAAGAGTGCTCCACCATTTCCGGATGCGCATTGGGGTGCTCCCCAATGCACATTGCTTGCTTCTCCATTGAATAACAGATACCTATACATTGTAACATTGTATCTATATATTGTAGATAACTAGGTGCATATGGATGTTGCAAAACTACACAATTCAGTTTTGGGCACACATGCAGCCCTTTTGTGAAGATATATTTCCCAAGCAGAATGCTAGGCTTTTTTTTTTTTAAGTGTTCAAAATGTTGATATTAATGAAAATAATGAAAATGCATCAATTAGGAAAGTGCCTTGAAGATGTCCATATGTCTAGAAAGAATACACAAACCCTGGTGGGCATGCCTGTCCAAACACACACTTGCAATCTTGACCACGCGGAGGTTGCTTGGCCACACGTGTCGTAGGTTCCATTTGTGAAACAAGGCTGGCAAGAGATGCCTGTGGCTCCCCTTAAACCTGAGGGGAGAAAGCAAGGAATTGAAAAGCTGAGCAGTGGGGGGGGGGGGAGCCAGGTAGAGGAGGAAGCACACATACACCCCCTTCCTGTTTCCTTTTCATTATGTAACTGCTTTGTGATTCCTCCCAGATGCAGCCACAGGAAATGCTCTTGCTGTTGGGACACCCATTGGTAGCAGCACTTCCTCTCCCAGTTCTCTCTCCTTGCAGTTGGCAGTGGAGTCTCAGACACAAGACCAACACACTCCCATACATATACACATGCACACACAGAACTGGTTGAGTGCTGGTTAACTGTAAATACATGCAGGCGTGTGGAGGAGAAGGAATTACAGTAGAAAAAGGCATAATAAATTGTATTGCCACACTTAAATATGCTTTCTCTCCAGCAACTTAGTGATTTCACAGTCTTGAGATACTCATACCCTGTAAAAATGTACAACCTATCCACAGCTTGGAAATGTTGGAAACACTTTGGACTACAACTCCAAGAACCCCATTTGTTGTTAACCACCTTCAAGTCAATCCCAACTCATGGCGACCCTGTGGATGAGACATCTCCAACAAGCCCCCCATCCTCTGTTGCTCTGCTTAGGTCTTGCAAAATAAGAGCTAATCCATCTAGTATGTGCTCTTCTTCTCTTTCTGCTGCTTTCTAGCTTCCCTCGCATTATTTCTTTTCCAATGAGTCATACCTTCTCATGATGCAGCCAAAGTATGACAGTGTCAGAACCATGCCTGTGTGCATGAGTTCTGTCAGATGTTTGGTTTGGGGTGTAATAGATGTAGTTGCTTGAGGGATGATAGGTGGGTTAGTATATGGGAAATGTAGGGCCTCTGCAGACCAGCCCAAAGGGCCGGCCTGGAGGTAGAGTTGGGGTGGGGCAGCCACACGCTGGCCGCCCCAACTCCACGGTGACGCCATCCTGACGCTGCATGCCATTACCCACAGCGCATAGCATCAGGACGCCCTTCTGGGGCAGCGTTCAAACATGCTGTGCCGAAAGGGTGCTGAAGAGCCGCAGTGCCAGCTCTTAGGGCGGCCTTTTGCCACCCCTAAAAGGAGCAGCATTTTGCTGCTCTTTTTGGGGCGGCAAAAGGGAGGATTGGGACTGCAGCATGGGGTTGCCGTGTTCCCGATCCGCCGCTTCCCAGAGGCCCATAGTTAGCTTTTATGAGTGGTAGGCTGCTTGGGGTGGAGGGAAATGAGTAGTGTGGAATAGTGAGTTAGTTTCAGGCTGTTTAGGAGGCTGGCTGGTGCTGAGAAGACTTTCCAGAGGAAGGGGGGGTGATGGGTGAGTGTTTCGGCTGCAGAAAGATAGCTTGGGTGAGAACATGGAGAAGGGGGGGTTGACTTGGTGGAGGAAGAAGAGCTGTGGGAATTGGAGGTGGGTGCTAGATTTGGCACCAAAGAGTATGGGGTGGACTCCAGCAGTTATGAGGGGTTTAATATGGCATTTTGTTGTGTGTGTGAGGGTGATTAAACACTGACTGGTGAATGACTGGCTGTGTGTCTTCAATAAACTCCTAATTGATTCACTTGGATGGTTTAATGGCTACACAGAATTACTGAATTTATCCAGTTCTGACAGTGAGCCAGAACTCCCTAGTGTCTGGAGCGATGGAAGTCCATTCGAGCCTGGACAACCCTACACCCTTAACGAAACAGGAAGAAGGAGCAAAGGTGATGGCAGCAAAGCCCAAGGAGCCCCCCAAGCCCGTGCTAAGGCCCTGATGGCAGCTGGGGAGGACACCCCAGAGTGCCCAACAGAGGACGTGTGGTTCCAGCCATTGGCCTCTACCAAGGGGAAGGAACACGAGAGTTTTCAAGTAGGCAGAGTAGGGGTGTAGGGGTGGCTGGCCCCGTGGATGAGCCATCTGATGTGATGAAGGACCTCAAGAATGAGGTATCGTGAAGAAATGCAGGAGATGCAGGGAATGCTGGCAGAAGTAATGCAAACCCTCAGAGGCTTGGTGGTTGATCTCCTGTGAGGGCAGGCAGCAGCAGCAGCAGTAGCAGCACCACCCATAAGGGCAGCCCTGAGGGCTCAGGCAGTGCTGGCGGAGCAGCAGGGAGTGCCTCCCCCCAACCGAATCCCCCATCTTTAAGGCTGCAGGATCCCTCGGCTAGGAGACGAGGGGGGGTGAAGTTTGATGGGCATCCTCAGCAATTCCCCTACTTCCTATCTCAAGCAGCTGGACATATGCATGAGTTGGGGCCATCCTTCCCTGATGAGGCAGCCAAGGTGCGATGTGTGACTACTCATCTAGAGGAGGAAGCAGCTGACTGGGTGGTGCACCTATATGATAGTGGAGCAGCGGAGCTGCAGAATTTGCAGGCTTTCATGGTGGCACTGCGAGTGAGATTTGAAGACCCTCTATCGGCAGAGTGTGCTCATACCCGGTTGCTGGCACTGCATCAAGGGTTGCGCTCAGTGTCTGAGTATGCCTACGAATTTAGGAGCTTGGCAGTGCTGGTTCCTGAGTGGCCAGATGACATCTAAGTTCAGTATTTTAAGGATGGACTGCGCCCTGACCTGCTAGAATGGGTGCTAATCAGAGACACCCCACCCATGGTGTGTGGTTAGATTAAGCTGGTAGGTGAAGCCAAAATGGCAGAGGAGATCAAGCTTTCATGCCAGTGCATGGCTTTAATTCAAAAGAAAAGCGAGAACAAGAGCCAGTCTTCCTTGTCAGCTGGAAAGCATAATTCAGGAGTGGAGACTGAGAAACAGCGTCAAATAAGGTTAGGTCTCTGCTTGGAGTATGGGAAGAAGGGGCACAGGATTGCAAATTCCCCAGATTGAACAAGGAGTGGAGGTGCCGCCAATGTGGGGCAGGGGCAGCCAAGCCCAGCCAAGAAAGGAGAAAGCCGCCAAAGTGGCAATGTTGGTGCTGGGGGAAGGGCCAGCCAAGCCACTAGCCTGCAGTGGAGCCAGCTTAGGTGTGGACTGACAGTGAGGAGGAGACAAGCCCTGAGCCGTCAGGAAACTACCTAAGCCTGCCTTAGATTGCGGCGAGAACAAGAGCATCCTGCAAGTCAGATTGTTTCACCCTCTCAAGGGCATCAGTGTAGAGCTAACTGCTGTGTTGGACTCTGGCTGCAATAGATGTCTGATTAGCTATGAGGTGGTCAAGTCCTTGGGAATTGAAACCAGACCACTTCACCAGCCCATTCCGTTCCATCAGCCCATTCCGTTCCGTTCCTCCTAAATTAGTAGGCATACTCAGACACTGAGCGCACTGATCATGGGAGGGCAAGCCACCACTTAGCGAACAGTGACTGTGTGGATGGGGGTTGCAGAGCATTGGGAAAGAATACGGTTGGTTGTGGAACCAACGTGCAGCTGCCAGATCGTGCTGGGAATTGACTGGTTGCATTTTCATAACCCCACCATTGACTGGAAACAGCTACAGCTGGTGTTTGCTGACCCAGTATGTAAAGAGCATGTTAGAGATGATGCTGACAACGGGGCTGGAGAGGCAACAGTGACTTTGTTAGAGCCCTATACAAGGGTAGGGAGCGTGGGGCAGGTATCCCCTGAGGCTCCCTGTCCCTATCCTGTGGAATATCAGGATCTTAGAGAGGTATTTGAAAAAAAAAAAAAAGACCAACTCCCCACACACAGAGAAAATGACTGTGCAATTGAAATAGAGCAAGGGGATGTGTTTCCAAAGCCCAAATTATATTCCATGACCCCTTTGGAGTTGAAAACCTTGAAAAAATTCATAGAAAAGAATTTAGCTAGAGGTTTCATAAGACCATCCATGTCTACCTTTGCTGCTCCATGTTCTTTAGAGAAAAGAAAGATGGTTCTCTTCGCCTAGTGACTGATTACAAAAATTTGAATGCCATCAGCACCACCAACCCCTTACCACTAATGAAAGACATGTTGGGCCATCTGGCCACTGGCAAGATATTTACTAAATTGGACTTGAGGGATGCCTACTTTCGAGTTCGCATTCAAGAAGGGGATGAGTACAAAACAGCATTCAACTGCCCTCTGGGGGCTTATGAGTATTTAGTTCTTCCTTTTGGGCTCTCGGGAGGGCCCGGATGCTTCATGAGGCTTGTGAATGAAGTGCTGCATGATTTATTGTATGAAGAGATGCTGGTTTACTTGATGTGTTGATTTACTCTGAAAATTTAGAGTCACACATCAAAATGGTAAGGGAGGTACTGAAGAGGATGCTGGACAATCAGTTGTATGTGAAACTGTCCAAGTGCCACTTCCACACCGACAGTCTAGACTTCTTGAGATACTGAGTGTCCATGAGGGGAATTGAAATGGATCCAGCAAAAATACAGACTGTGATGGACTGCCCCCCACTTAAAACTATAAAACAAGTTCAAAGGTTTTTGGGGTTTGCCAACTTCTATAGGCAGTTCATTCCCCACGTTGCTCAGATTGCTTTGCCTATTTACTGATCTGTTCAAAATGAAAGGGGGGGGGGCAAAACTGCTGAGGGGGAGGTGGTGGAGAAACCTAAGCCTTCAGCAAAGGTTGATTGGACACCTAGATGCCAGGAGGCATTTGAACAGTTGAAAACTTTGTTTAGTTCTGAGCCCATACTAAAGCACTCAGATCCAGAAGCACCTTTTGTAGTTCAGGTTGATGCTTCTGATTTTGCAGTAAGGGCAGTTTTGTTGCAAAAAAGCAAGGGGGGAGAACTTAGACCTTGTGCATATTTGTCCAGAAAATTCCAAAAAAATGAGTTATTGTGGCCCATCTGGGAAAAAGAGTCTTTTGCCATAAAATGGGCCCTTCAGAACTGGAGAGAGTTTTTAGAAGGGGCATCCCACCCATTTGACCACCATAATTTGGAAGCATTCCAAGCCCCCTGGAAATTGACAACTAAGCAACGTAGAAGGGCCAAGGACTTTTACAAGTATAAATTCAGGCTAAAATTTATTCCTGGCCAAGAGAATGGTATGGCTGATTTATTATCGAGACTCCCTCAACACATGGGCAAAGAAATGCAGCCACTTCAAACCCTATTCACTCCAGTGCAACTGGGTCTAGCAGTCACCACCTGCAGCCGAGCTAAAGTGGAAGGAAAGGCAGAACAGGAAAAGATAGATCCACTTCACATGGAGATAAAACAACATGCTGAGAGTGACAGCTGGCTGCAAACCCACCAGCAGCAACTGGAAAGAAAAGACAATGGACTTTGGTATAAAGGACAAAATATATATGTCCTTTATAGTGAGCTGAGACAGAAGATATTGCAAATGTGCCATGATTCCCGAGCTGCAGGACATTGGGGCTTTGTAAAAAACTTTACTTTTTTTTAAAGGTTTTTTTATTAACAAAAAAGTATACATATATACAAATATACAATATGACAAAACATGAATAACATCCTATCATATATCCATATATACAAAATTGACATCCCCTTCCCACCCTAAAACGTACAACATACATAATAAAATCACATAAGACTTTAGACATTAGTAACAACAAAACAAACAAAACACATTTCTCCATATATGGATTTTCTTACTTCTCTTCATTTCCAAATTAAATATTTAGATTTTACGTTCAAACATTATTTTCTGTTTTATCATTTACTTCCTTATGTGTGTTTTACTCAACATATACTTTCTACTCCCAAAAATTCTTGTTCCCCTTTGTATATTTATTTACAAATAATAATTTCCTATTAAGTAAAATTCTATAAAAAAGGAAGAAAAAGAGTATACTTTTTAACACATTTTCCAGCCCCTTTTTTCGATTAAACTCCACAGGCCTTTCCAACTGTCTTTTGATCCTTTTCCTCTTAAATTAGTAGTAAGTCTGTCCATATCGGCCATTTCTTGTAATTTAATTATCCATTCTTCTTCTGTCGGAATTGTCTTTCCCCCCCCAATTTTGAGCATATAATATTCTAGCTGTGGTTATTATATACAAAAGTTGTATAGAGTATTCTTTTTTTACTGTATTCTCTAATTTGTCTACCATATTTAATAAAAATAATTTAGGAACTGGTTTTATTTTAATCATAAGGATCTCTTTAATTGTATCTGTAATCATTTTCCAGTATTTTTTTGCAGATTGACACTGCCACCACATATGTATAAAATTGGCTTCAGGCTTTTGACATTTCCAACAATTTGAATTGACCGTTTTATAGATTTTTTGTAATTTAGTTGGTGTCAGGTACCATTGATGAAACATCTTGTAATAATTTTCCTTATAGTTTTGACAAAGAGTGAACTTATTAGTTATTTTCCACGATTCTTCCCAACACTTTAAATCTATAGTATCTCTGATGACCTTTGCCCAATTTATCATAACCGCCTTAATTGATTCATTTTCCAAATCTCTTTGAAGGAGAACTTTATAGTATTTAGATATGTATCTGTCTTCTTCTTTGAACATGATCTTCATTTTCTTTTTCATCTAGTTCCCATGTTTTTACATCTTCCTTATATTTCATTTTTAATTGATTGTACAAAAAACAGTTTATATTAGTATCCTCTTGCTGTAAAGTTTCTATAGTTTTAAATTGAATGGATTTCTTAGAATCAATGTATATCTTTATAAGTTATCCATTTGTCACCTTTGTTTTTTGTTCGTCGATAGAATGCTTCTTGTGTTGAAATCCATAATGGCATTTTTAAATAGAATAATTTTTTTATTTTAGTCCAAGTCTTCAACAGTGCATTTCTAATCATGTGGAAATTGAAATCTTTATTGGCTACCAGTTTGTTGTACCAAAGGTACGCATGAAAGCCAAACCTTAAGTTACTGCCTTCCAGCTCTAAAAGTTTTTCATTTTCTAGTTTTATCCACTCTTGTATCCACACGAGACAGGAAGTGTAGTAGTAAAGTTTTAAGTTTGGTAAAGCCATTCCTCCCTTTACCTTTTCATCTGTCAATATTTTCCACCTTACTCTAGGCTTCTTTCCTTCCCAAAGAAATCTCACAAGATCTTGTTGCCATTTACCAAAACAATGTTCTTTTGTTAATATTGGGAGGTTTTGGAAAAGAAACATGAACCTAGGAAGTATATTCATAATCTTGTGCATCGTTGTAGATCATCTTTAATTTCCATCCACGTTTTCTCATAGTTATTTTGGTAAAGATCAATATTTTTCTTAGATAATATAATACCTAAATATTTTACTTTATTTTGTAAGTTAAATCCTGTTATTTGTTTCAGTTCACTTTCTTCTTTTGAATTTATATTCTTTGTTAATATAGTTGTTTTTTCTTCATTGATCTTAAATCCTGAGTAGTTTCCGAAATCTTTAATTGTTGTTATTAATTGTTTTATACTATCTTTAGGTTCTTCAAGAAAACAAACTAAATCGTCAGCATATGCTTTAAGTTTATAATGCCAATTCTTTATTTTCACTCTCTTTATATTTTTATCTTCTCTAATTTCGATATTTAAGATTTCTAGTATTAATATAAATAAAAGAGGCGATAGTGGGCACCCTTGTCTGGTGCCCCTTTCAGTGTTAATTGATTCCATTTTTTCCTCATTAACTATAATTCGTGCTTTTTGTTCTTTATAAATTGATTTTATCCAGGAATTAAATCTATTACCAATATTCATTTTTTGTATAACACCAAACAGAAAAACCCAATTGACTCTATCAAAAGCCTTTTGGGCATCTATCATAATTAGTGCAAGTTTCCTCTCATTGTTATATTCAAAGTGTTCTAGAATATCTATGATGGCTCTTATATTATTTTTGATTTGGCGTTTGGGTAAAAACCCATTTTGATCTTCATGGATGACCTCCGCTAATATATTTTTCAATCTTGTTGCAATAATAGCAGCGAAGATTTTGTAATCCACGTTGATCAGTGAAATGGGTCTATAGTTACTGATTTCTTTTTTATCCTTTCCTTCTTTCGGTATTAATACGATTGATGCTTCTTTCCATGATTTGGGAATTCCCTCAGTTTGTATATTATTCAGTAGGTTATATAATGGTAAAATTAACACATCTTCCATTTTTTTATAATATGTGGCCATGAATCCGTCAAGTCCCAGTGCTTTTCCCGGCTTTAAATTTTTAATTGCTTCCGAGATTTCTTTAATTGTAATGTTTTGATTCAATTTTTCTTTCTGTTGATGATTTAATTGTAACATTTTGTAGTTTTCAAGGTATCTGTTACTTGCTTCTTCTTCATTTTCTAAATGGTGTTCCTTTTTATATAGATTTTTTAAAAATTCTTGAATTTTTTTTGATGTCGTTCTGATTAGTAACTTTTCCCCCTTTGATTAGTAATTCAATTATTAATTTTTTCTCTTTTTCTTTATTTAATTTATAAGTTAGAAGTTTCCCTGCCTTATTTCCAAATTCAAATTGTTTCTGTTTGATTTTAGATATTTTTTTGTATAGTTCATTAATTGTAAGTGATCTTAATTGTTGTTGTAGACTTAATACTTCTGACTTTAAATTCTTGTCTCCTTTTAATTTCCATTCCTTTTCTTTTATATTCAATTGTTCTGTCAATTTCCTTTTTATTGATTGTTCTTCCTTTCTCTTTTCTGCTTGGATTTTAATAATGGTTCCCCTAATAACCGCCTTACCTGCATCCCATATAGTATTGAATGACATTTCTTCTACATTGTTTTCTTTAAAATAGAGTTTCATTTCTTTTTTAATTCTATCTAATATTTCTTCTTCATTAAGTAAAATGTCAGGACATCTCCATAGATATTCTCCTTTTCTTTCCTTTATCTTCAAGATTATAGGATTATGATCGGAGATGTATCTAGGTTCTATATTCATTGATTGTATTAGTGGTAGTAATGTTTTAGAAGTTAGAAATAAATCTATTCTAGAGAAGGAGTTATGTACTTCAGAGAAAAATGTAAATTCTTTAGATAAATCATACTTATATCTCCAGATGTCTATTAAATTGTATTCTTCTTGTAACTTAAAGAAAGTTTTAGGGAGTTTACCTTGATTTTTTTTTTATATTTTTCGAAATTGAATATCGATCTAGCTCTGGCTGAATAACAGCATTGAAATTTCCAAGGAGTATTATTTCTCTATATTCAAACCTTTTAATTTCCTTATGAACTTTTTCAAAAAAATTATCCTTATTCTCTAGTGGTGCGTATATGCCAACAATTAGACAAGTTAGATTTTTCAGTGTAACTTCTATTGCTATCATTGAACCATCCTTATCTTTAAAACTCCACTGTTACACTCTTAAATCCACTAACATATATTATGCAATTATTGCAAAGTTTGACAGAAGAAATAACACCAGTAGCTGAAAAGTGCTCTGTTCAATCAGTACAATTCAATCACAGGTGATTACAAGATTAATTTCTCCTTACTTTCTCTCTTCTTCTTGTTGCTTCTCTTGCGTCCATCAAACAATGAATTCTTTTCTGTATTTTGTATCCCAAATATACTTCAATATTTCAATATTCTAGTCTAGTTTTTATCTCTATTATTTTTTTCCAATTCTGGAGATAATACTATTATTTATATCTCTGTCTAAAATCTTTCCAGTATGGGTCCAGATTCCCTCTAATCCATTTTTTAAATTTAATTAAATATCCCCTCCTCTGTTACTGCCTTCTCACCTTCTTTGTTCTTTATCTCCAGCTGTTTTTTTCTCAAGAACCTTTGTTTCTCAACATCCTTCTAGTATTCTGTAATCTCAATTCTCCGTCTTCTTCAAGCTTTATTTACTTTAAGTCCTTTAAATGCTGTCTTTTAATATTAATAAAGTCTCTCCTTCTCTTTCCCCCAGTGCTTGAATATTTATGAAAGTTAGCGTCCATGTATCTGTACAGCTCTGGGTTACCGCCCCTTTTAATTAGCGTCTTTCCAGACTAATAGGTTCCGTGTCCGTGTATTCTCATGTGTTCTTAATTTTCTCTGTCTTGCCTTTACACAGCCTTTTACTACAATATATTTACTTTATTTCCTCTTTTACGACCTTCTGGCTTCTCCAACATTATCTATTAACTTCTCTTTTTCTCCTCCAGTTTCACCAAGTCCTCATGTGCTTTGGAGGTCCTGGATATCTCCGAAAGCTTATAAATCTGGGGCACTCATTATTATTACACCTCATTTTTTCTTTTGTTGTCGGTTTATATTTCTTCCAACTTGTTTTATAAGTGTGAGGCTCTTCGTGGCTACCATTCGGTGCCTAAGCAAAGCGGCTGGTTGCAACTTCTCTTCTTTCCTATGCTGCTATCAAACACCAGGACGTCGTAGGCAGCTGGGATAGGTCCTACAGCTGTTTTCTTTAATCCTGTAGTTTTGCTTTTTTTTCCCCTCCCAAAAACAACGGGTTTGAAGAGTTGCCTTATTAGTCCACCTACACAAGAGGACTAGACAGGTTGTTTCTTATCCCTGTTCCCCCCCAGAATCCGCTATCTCCGAGGAGAGGTTCGGGAGCAGCCCAAACCTGCGTCCTCCCTCAGAGCCTTCACACCGGAAGTCCATAAAAAACTTTACAAACAGCTTTGATGGGAGGTCATGAGATCTGATATTGAAGAGTATGTCAAGAGTTGTTCTGTATGTGCTCGAGCCAAACCTTTGGTGGGTAAACCAAGTGCACTTTTACAACCTCTGGAGACCCCTAGTGGCCCATGGAAGCATATTGCCATGGATTTCATCACTGACCTGCTTGAAAGCCAGGGTCGAAATACAATTTGGGTGGTCACAGACTTATTCTCAAAGCAAGCACACTATGTGGGGTGCAAGGGTCTCTCCACAGCTACCAAGCTAGCTGATTTGTTTATTCAATAGGCATATAAATATCATGGTTTACCTGATAAGATTGTCTCAGACCGAGGCTCTACCTTTACTTCTCAATTCTGGAAGGTTTTGCAATCCAAACTGGGGGTTGAATTAGCCTTGAGTACAGCCCATCATCCCCAGATGGATGGCCAATCAGAATGCACTAATGCTTCACTGGAGAAGTACCTTAGCTGCTACAAAAATCATCTGCAAGATAACTGGTATGAACTATTGCCTCATGCTGAAGTGGCTTTTAATGGGGTAGTCAACTAAAGTACTTGACATACATCTTTTGAAGTCATTTATGGCTATGAGCCTAAATTGCTGGCCACTATGCAGAGTGAATCGTCACATCCTATCACAGTCACCCAGTGGATTACAAATATACTTGGCTGCTTATTGTGAAGGCTTTAGAAGAAGCCAAGACCAATTATAAAAAGTATCCTGACAGACATAGAAAAGTGGGTTGGAACATAAAACCTGGGGACAAAGTCTACCTGTCTACCAAACATTTAAAAACAAAGCATCCCATTAAAAAATTGGGTCCTAAATATGTGGGGCCTTTTAGGGTCAAAAACTTATTAATGAATTAACTGCAGAATTAGACTTGCCAAAAGAATACAGACATTTGCATCCTGTTTTCCATTTCAGCTTGCTGAAACCTGCATTGACCAGTGAACAGTGGAGAACGGAAGAAACCCCACCTTTGCCCATGTTGGTGGATGGAGAACATCACTTTGAGATATCTAAGATTCTGGACTCTAAATTGCATAAAGGGGGACTATACTATTTGGCCCAGTGGAAATACTTTCCCATCAACCATGCTGAATGGGTGAAGGCTAAACATGTTAAAGCTTTTAAATTGGGGAATTTCATTCAGCTTATCCAAACAAACGGGGGGGGGGGTTGGATGAATTTGTTCCATGGGTATGTTTTGGTGGCTCTAGAGAGAAGGGGGCAATGTTGCTGCCGATGCGGGCACATGTGAGCAACCAAACTCACAGCAGATATGTGCTTCCATAGTATGAATAACAAACTCGGAATGCCTGAGAGATTATTCACATTGTTCCACTAAAAACAACGCTGTCTGAATGACACCATCTGTTCAAGGATCCATTTGTTTATCTTTTTGGCTGTCCAAGGTATCCTCAGCACTCTTCTCCAGCACCACATCTCAGATGAATTGGTTTTCTTTTTATCCATTTTCTTCTAACAGTTCCAATTCAGCAGGGACAGTCTTAGTTAATCCTCTGTTGTCCCACTTTTTCAGCTGCATTTAAAATGTTCTGGTTTCTCTCTACTCCTCCCATGTTTCCCCTTTGTCCTCAGTTTGCTTCTGTGTCTGCAAACTGAGTTTAAAATGAAAAAGCTGTATGCACCCAACTTGGGGGAGGGGAGAAGAGGGTGATCCCAGAATCTTGCCTTTCCCAAGAGGGTCATTGGGGGGGGGGGTCTCTTTTTTCCAGCCTTTTCTCAACTCAGTACATAAATTCCAGGGTTCTTCTGCTTAAAATAATAGTATTGTGTGTTCCCCATTAATAACCCTTGATCTCTTGTTGCCTGGCCACATGCTTTTGACCACACACTGATGTTGCTCAGGCACATGTGTCCTGGTTTCTATCTCTGAAATGTTAGAGAGTATGGAATACCCCAGCCACTGGGAATACTGGGAGCAGTAGACTCAAAAAACAATTTTTGTGTGAAGTGTGAACCTGACAGCTCTGGGAAGACTTGAAAGTACAAAAAAGCTTTGGGAAGGTGGGAGAGAATAAAATCTCCTTCCTACACTTTATCCCTGAACATATGAATGTGTTTGTTTCTGAGGGAGTGGGGCTTCTGTGAGTCACTGGGTGCTGCCAGAGGCTTTCATGCTCAGTCCCTGCACAGAGAGAAGAAGGAGAGATGTGTCTGTGAGGACATCTTTGACTGGGTGTGCTTTCAAACTTGGGTGAAGTTTTACTAATTGTCAAGGAAGACTCAGAGCATAAGGTGAGCTGGGGGCTGTGTTTGAGGGGTTCTCCTTTACCTTTTCAGGTTTTATTTTATTTTTTATTTTTTTGGTCTTTAAGGGGCTTGTTGGGGGCTTTTGATTGCTTTTGGCCTTGGGCTCTCCCTGTCCACACGGTCTGAAGGGGTGGGGCTTCTGCTGAACTACTGACCTGTTTGAAGGAAGGAGCTACCAGCAAATAAGGGCGTTTACAGACTGCCAGAAATAATGCAGCTTGAAGCCACTTTAACTGTCTTGGCTCAGTGCTAGGGAATCATGCGAATTGTGTTTTTTTTTCTGGGACATTGAGCCTTCTCTGTCAGAGAGCTCTTGTGCCACCATAAACTACAATTCCCATGATTCCTTAGCACTGAGCCAGGACAGTTAAAGTGGCCTCAAGCTGCATTATTTCTGGCAGTCTGTAAAGGCCCTAACTCTCCAATCCCAGAAAGTCTTTTCTGAAAGTCTGTTCAGTCAAGGTTGAGCATTAGTCACGGTGTTTGTTTTGCTTTCATGAAGGCTTGCTCTTGTGTACGTCAGTGTCTATTGTTCTAGTGTACTTTGTCATCTTTTTCTACTGGGTCAAGGCTGATTGTTTTTGTGAACTGAGGAGAGGAGGGATGGTGTGCTTGTTAGCACTCTGTTGTTCTATTGGGTGTAGACCCAGCTCCAGACCACCTGGTCTCAGGGAGACAGGGCTGTTTCTCAAAGGAAGTGAGTCAGAGATTTGCCTAGAGAAGGAGCTAGCAGCCAGTAACTCTCTCTATAGCTATAGCCCGTCTCTAGAGCTTGGTAACAGAACTTGGTGAACAGGCAAAGTCAACAGTAGTGTTTAATGTGAATGTTTAACGGGGGAGTATTTGAGGGAGAAGCCCAGTGTCCGATTTCAGTGCCTGCATAAGACTTCTGAATCTGGATAGTGAAGGAGCTGCTTCAGTCACCTGCAACAGCCATGGTGTGTTTGTGTTCTTGCCTATGGATATGTGTAACTTCACCTGAACCAAGTGCAAATTGGTAGCTCTGCTGAAAGAGACGTTCCAGCAGCTGGAGGCCCGTTTATGTACAATACAGCATATTAGGAAGCAAGAGGTTTTTTCAGGACAGAATGGAATGGATGGTCCTGGATGGAGAACACACAGAGGAAGTTTCTGGAGATGAGCTCAGTTCCCATTCACAGAAGGTAGACAGTTGGAGGAATGTGACAACTAGAAGTAAGGAAGCCAGGGATTGTTCTGTGACCTTGCAGCTACAGAACTGATTTGAAGCTCTCTCCTTATCAGGGATGATGAAGAAGAGCAGCAAGGCCAATTGTTAGGGACAGTTCAGGGGACCTTGGGAGTACAACCACAGGGAATAGCCAATGCTAAGCCAATGTTCAGGAGGCATGTGGTGGTGGTGGGGGATTCCATGCTAATGGGTACAAAATCAGTGGTTTGTAGGCCTGACAAGATGTCTTGGGAGGTGTGTTCTCTCCCTGGGGCAAAAATCTGTGATGTGACGGTGAGACTGTTATCCTTTCCTTTTGGTCCATGTGGGAACTAATGATACTGTAAGGCACTGCCTTCAGGATATCATAAGGGATTATGAAGCTGAAAGAGATGGATGCACAGGTTGTCATCTTATCTCTTCTCCCAGCTGAAGGGCATAATCCAGGAAGGGAGAGGAAAATAGCAGATGTCAACAATTGACTCTGCAGATGGTGCTGCCGAGAATGATTTGGATTCTTGGATCATGACCTGTTTTTTCATGAGGAGGGACTTCTGGTAAGAGATGGGTTGCACCTCACACCAGTTGGCAGAAACATTTTTTGCCAACAAACTAAAAAATGGATCGGGGTGCTTTGAACTGAGTTATGTGGGGGGAAGGTTTTTTTGGAAGGCAGAAGTACATCAAGGACTGGAGAAAATAGTCAAACTGTTATAGAGGGAACAAGGCAAACAGTGCAAGGAATCGACAGTGGGAGGGGAAAAAACTTTACACAGGCAGCTACAGAGGCGGACCCAAGGTCTTAGATGTCTTTACAAGATGAGCTCCTAGCACAGCAAACCAAACACAATATAATAGACATCACTGAAACCTGGTGGGATTAGTCTTATGATTTGAATGTAGTAATAGAGGGATACAGTATAACCTTTTAGAGAGAAAACATCAGGGATATTTACACCTATAAAGAGATCCATGACTTCAATTCTGGAAGCCAGGCAGAGAGCATCTGGATAAAAATTAAAGGGGAGGGAAACAACAGGATGTCACTGTGGCAGTCTACTACAGACCTCCAGGTTAGACAGAGCAAATGGATGATGCCTTTCTAGAACAGATGACCACACATTCAGAAAGGAGAGATATAGTAATGATGGGTGACTTCAGCTATGCTGATATTTGCTGGAAGTCAAACTCAGCCAAAACTTTAATATCTAACAAATTCTTTGTCTGGCAGACAATTTCATTGTCCAAAAAGTGGAAGAGGCAACAAGAAGATCAGCTATTTTAGATGACCAGATTAGATGGGAGTGATCATGTTTCCTGGAGTTTGTAATACAGTGGAAAGGAAAAGCCAAGCATAGTCACACATGCATTCTAGAATTTAGGAAAGCCAGTTTCAGTAAACTTAGGGAAATACTGGGGGTGACCCCGTGGTCAGGAATACTAAGAGAGAAGGGAGTTTAGGACGGATGGGTTTCCCAACGGGGAGAGATTGTTAGCAAATGTGCTCCATTTTTCCTATATATTTTAGCCATGTGGAGTTCCCTATGACCCCAGCCTGACCCTTGGGAGATGGTAGCCATAATCCCCTAAATGTAAGGTCAGGTAAGTAATGCTGAAATTGCTCAAGACCACTAGAGATTTCCTGGACAGGCAGGTTTGGGAGTTGCCCTTGGGAATATCCCATTATACTGGAAAAGAGTCTTGTTTGTCTTAGTCTCACACTTAATGGGACAGTGATCAGATTCAATTGCACCCCTTTCTCTAGTTTCCTTTCCTTGATAGTTTTGAAACCAAATGCATCCCCAGACTTAGGTAAACAATGGTAAACCCATCAAGCCTTCATCCTCCTATTGTTTGACTCATGGCCAGAAGGCAGAAATCACCCTTAAAAACCCCTGGATTTTAGCAGACCTTGTGCTACCTTGGAAGTGCATGCTGAATCTCTGTCGGTCTGTGCTCTGAGATAGTTCCCGTGACCCCCCCCCCCTCTCTCTTGTCGGTCATGCCCCTTCCACTGAATCTGCATTCACCACCAGAAGTCCTGAGTCGTCTCTTGGGCATAAGTATATCCCTCCCTATCCTGGTTTCCCTCTCTGCCTCCCCTGCTCTCGCTCTTTCCTGCTTATCCTTCGTGTGTGTGTGTGTGTGTGTGCCTTATTGGATGTTTGCTTATTGTGTTAATAAATATTTTAGACTTTAATTTGGAGTTTGGTCTGTCTCAGCGCCTTTCCCTGCCAGATTCTTAGAATTCCCGTAGACATTTGGTTAGATCTCGTGAAGTCATGTTGGGAGCTTCACTCTCGCAATATTTGAGCTAATTATAAATTCTCCCAAATTAGGCTTGTTTCCCAACAAGATACTAAAGGCACAATTTCAAGCAGTTCCAATGAGGAGAAAAATGGGAGGTGTCTCAAGAAACCAGGATGGATGTCAACTGACCTAAGTTTAAATGGGACGTATAAGAAATGGAAAAAGGGGGAAATCACCCAAGAGGAATTCACACCAATAGCTAGAACATGTAGGGGTAAAGTCAGAAAAGCTAAAGCATGAAATGAGCTCAGGCTTGCTAGAGAGATTAAGAACAATAAAAAGGGCTTTTTTTTGGTTACATCCATAGCAAAAGGAAAAAGAAGGAAATGGTAGGGCCACTGTATGGAGAAGATGGCAAAATGCTAATGGGACAGAGGAAAGGCAGAACTACTCAACACCTTCTTTGCTTCAGTCTTCTCATAAAAGGCAAAGAATGCTCAACCTAAGGGAAGTGGAGCAGAGGACACAACAGGGGAAATGCAGCACAGAATAAGTAAAGAGGTAATACAAGAATACCTGGTTAATCTAAGGGCCTTTGCAGACTGCCAGAAATAGTGCAAATTGAATCCACTCTAACTGCCCTCAGAGCTAGGGAATCATGGGAACTGTAGGTTATTGTGGCACCAGAGCTCTCTGACAGAGAAGGGTCAATGTCTCAGAAAAAATACAATTCCCATGATTCCCTAGCACTAAACCAGGGCAGTTAAAGTGGACTCAAGCTGCATTATTTCTGGCAGTCTGCAAAGGCCCTAAATGAATTTAAATCTCCAGGGCCAGATGAACTACATCCAAGAGTCTTAAAAGTACTGGCAGAGATATTCTCAGAGCCACTGGCAATAACATTTTAGAACTGGAGAACAGAAGTCCCAGCAGACTGGAGGAAGGCAAATGTTGTCCCCATCTTCAAAAAGGGAAAAAAAGAGGATCTCAACAATTATCATCCAGTTAGTCTGTCATCAATACCAGGAAAGATTCTAGAGCAGATTATTAATCAGAGAGTCTGTGAACATTTAGAAGGGAGTGCTATAATCACAAAAAGTCAAAATGGGTTTCAGAGAAACAAGTCATGCCAGACTAATCTGATGTGTTTTGCTTTTTTTTTTTTTTTTTTTTTTTTTTGATAAAATTACCAGCTTGGTAGATGAAGGAAATACTGTGGATATAGCATATCTTGATTTCAGTAAGGCTTTTGACAAGGTCCCCCATGATACTCTGGCAAAAAAGTTAGTAAAATGTGGGCTAGACAATGCAACTGCTAGGTGGATGTGCAACTGGTTGACTGGCTGAATCAAAAGGGTGCTCAGCAATGGCTCCTCTTCATCTTGGAGAGAAGTGACCAGTAGGGTGCCACAGGGTTCTGTCCTGGGCCCAGTGCTATTCAACATCTTTATCAACGACTGGGACAAAAGAATAGAGTGCATGTTTATCAAATCTGCAGATGACACCAAATTAGAAGGAGTAGTTAATACCCCAGAGGAGAGGATCAAAATTAAAAATGACCCGAATACATTAGAAAGCTGGAGAAATGTAAGGTATTGCACCTAGGCAGAAAAAATGAAATGCATATAGATAGGAGTTTTTCACACGGGGGAAATCTAGGGGCTTTAAATTAGAAAAAAAACTGCAAAAGCGTTCACGATTTCACACGTCACTGTTAAATTGATGTTAAAAGGAGGTTAACCTGAACGAAAACCCCTCATTTACACTAATTTTTACTTTCGGAAAAACCCGAAAGTAAAAATGAGGGGTTTTCGTTCGGATTAACCTCCCTGTTAACAGCGCTTTCACATTTCACACAGGGCAGAATGGGAGAAATCCCATTCATTAAAAGCTTCTGCTTTGGTTGTTTTTCCCCCCCCACTTTAAAGAGCGATTTTGCACTGGGCTCCCCGTGTGATAAACTCCATAGGCTGGGGGGGGGGGGCATCTGGCTAAACAAGACTACATGTGAAAGTCATCTAGGAGTCCTAGTAGACCACAAGTTGAAAATGAGTCAACAGTATGATGT
The DNA here is from genome assembly GCA_026167975.1 of Phrynosoma blainvillii. Lineage (NCBI taxonomy): Eukaryota > Metazoa > Chordata > Lepidosauria > Squamata > Phrynosomatidae > Phrynosoma > Phrynosoma blainvillii. The sequence goes on along the minus strand of JANUYF010000011.1, from coordinate 15,292,998 downwards.
GGCCACTCTATACTTTAGACACCATATTTCTATTGATGTAGCCTAGAATTCCATTGGCTTTTTTAGTTGCAACATAACACTGTTGACTCATAGAAACAGAGTTTAAAGAGACCACAAGGGCCATTGAGTCCAGGCCCCTCCCATGCAGGAAAATAGAATCAAAACACCCTTCACTGTTCCACTGTCAAATAGCTCTTACTGTCAGGAAGTTCTTCCTAATGTTTAGGTGAAATCTCTTTTCCTATAGTTTGCAGCCATTGCTCAGGGTCCCATTCTCTGGAGCAGCAGAAAACAAGCTTGCTCCATCCTCAATATGACACTGTCAAATAGTTCTTACTGTCAGGAAGTTTTTCCTAATGTTTAGGTGAAATCTCTTTTCCTATAGTTTGCATCCATTGCTCTGGATGACATCCTTTCAATATTTAAATAGGGCTATGATATCACCTCTTAACTGTCTTCTCCAGGCTAAACATACACAGCTCCCTAAATCTCTCCCCATAGGGCAAGGTTTCCAAACACCACTGGTGCTGCTGCTGCTGCTGCTCTAAGGATCCTTCCTCATGGCTTTATAAATAGATGTTCATTCAGACAAAGATCTCAGAACCCAGAGATTCCACACATTGCTCTCAGAGTCCTTTGACAACTCCATACTTGCAGAATTGCCAGGCTATCATTAATTCGTGACAGGACAGCAATGCTGAAATCCCACAGTGAAACATTCCTGCCTGACTGAAATTCTATTCCTAGTACCATATTTATTAATATTACTAATAATAATGACTGTCATTCTGCTTGGGACTTACATCTTCATAAATGGCCTTATGTACAAAACTGAATTCAGTAGTTTTGCCCAATCCATATTCACCTGAGGGCTGCCCTGACATTACAATGTATGGGCATCTGTTGTACAATGCTGTACAATGTTGACTGACATGCCTGATGAGTAATTGGCACCAGTGTACATCGGGACACTTGTCATTGCCCATCCAGAAACTGTGCAGAGTACAAAAAGAGTACCTCATCTGCATCAGGAGTGCCCAGTACCCATCAAAACTGCTTGCTTGGCAACTGAGCACTAGCAAGAGTGTTTCAGTGCACAGCAGGCAAGATCATCACAATTCATTAACAGATTTTTGTTGCACTTCTGCAATGTAGCTATTGATGCAAAACGTTTAGACTGTAATCTTAACCAATATTAGTATCATTAATAGAGTTCTATATAGCAGGGTGAAGAAACATCAAGGCCTTCTTCCTCATGGAAAGACTTTTGGTGGTTTTTCTGTATATGCTTTGTAAAGGTCTCCCCCCCCCCCATTCAAAATGGTTGAAATGTCTCCCCTCAGAATTAGTTAACAGCAGTAAGTATTTTACCCTAAAATGGTCCCACCATTTTTCCTTTGGCCACCACCAACCTCCAGAATGCACTCACACAGAAACGTACACAAACAAAGAGCATGGTCTAAGAAAGGAGAAGAAAATAGCAGAGGTACATTGGCTCCGCAGATGGTGCCACCAAGAATGATTTGGATTCTTGGACTGTGGCCTCGTAGCCTGAGGGGGGACTTTTGGCACGGGATGTGTTGCAACCTCACACCAGTTGGCAGAATTGTTTTTGCCAATAGTCTTAAAAATTTGATCAAGAGAGCTTCAAGAGAGTTATGAAGAAGAAAGAGACAGTATTCTGGAGGGCAGGAGTTCATCAAGGGCTGGAGATAATAATCAAACAAGTTTAGAGAGAACAAGGAAAATAATGGCCTGGCGATTCTGCAGGGATGGACTTGTCAAAGGACTCTGAGAACAATGTGGAATGTCTGGGTCCTGAGACCCTTCTCTGAATGAATGTCTATTTATAAAGCCACACGGAAGGATCCTCAGAGGAGGAGTAGCAGCAGCACCAGTGGCGCCTGGAATTTTCTCTGGCTTCCCTCTTAGCAGCTGCTGACAGCTGCCAGATGGTAATGGATGCTGTTCAAAGTTAGACTCCAGAGCAGTCTGGAGAGGCGGACCTTCCTTCAAAAAAGCTGCCGCCTCCCCAAGCATTATGGTCAGGAAATATTAAACAGTCTTTAAATTGGCCATAGACTTCACCTGAGGACTAAATGCCTGAAAGGCACCAGATCAATTCTGCTTAAGAGGTGATATGATAGCCATGTTTAAGTATTTGAAGGGATGTCATCTTGGAGCAAGCTTGCTTTCTGGTGCTCCAGAAAATAGGACCCGGAGCAATGGATGCAAACTATAGAAAAAGAGATTCCAGATAAACATTAGGAAAAACTTCCTGACAGTAAGAGCTGTTTGACAGTGGAGCACACTCCCTTGGAAGGTGGTGGAGTCTCCTTTTTTGGAGATTTTAAACAAAAGCTGGATGGCCGCCTGTCGGAGGTGCTTTGACTGTGTATCTCTGCATAGTGGGGTTGGACTTATAGCCCAACTCTATGATTCTATGGTTCTAATGTATGTATTTTTAGATCAGGCAAACGGACACATTTCCCCTAGCTCTGTTTTGTTCTACTTAAGTGCTCTTGGAATAGTTTTATATCATCAGTATCATCATTATTATTGTTATTATTAATATTTATTTTATTTACTTATATCCCACCTTTCTCTTGATATTGGGACTTAAGGTGGCTAACAACAAACATAAAGCAATACTGTACAATTAAACAATTTATAGTTAAAAACATTAATGCATTAAAACCATATGCATTAGAACTTTTTAAATGTACCAAAAACTATATATAAATCTGACATCTGACTTGCACAGCATCTGACAGCCCAACCTTTGCCAGTTTAAAAAGGCTGATGGTACAAAATTATTTTCACCTGCCAACGTAAGAGCAGCTACTGAGAAGGTCTTCTTTGTTCCCACTAAACAAGCCTGAGAGGGGGGTGGACAGAGAGAAGGGCCTTTCCGGATGATCTTAATGCTCTAGTGGGCTCATAAAGGAGATGTCATTCAAATAACCTGGACCCAAGCCGTATAGGACTCTTATAAAATGTCAAAATTCAATTTGTGATGAGTTCCCTTACAATTGTTTCATATAATATAAATGTGTTAAATAAGGACAAGAAAGTATATAAGGTGTTAAAATATTTGAAAGACCTTAAGGTCTGATATATTTTTCCTTCAAGAAATACAACTATGTAAAAATGTACAAATAGCTTAAAATTTGCATACTTTCCTGTACAGTTCTGTGCTGGGGTTTCCTTGAAAAGCAAAGGGGTAGCATTATTACTCTGAAGGGGTAGTACTGTTACTCTCAAACTCTTGCCCCTTGACAGTAGATGATGTACTAAAAGACCCTAATGGCTGCTTTGTGTTTGTGGATAAGGGAAACTTATCTCTCTGGGAAATTAGTATGTTCCTAATTCTGAGCAGCCTGAACTCTTTAAGGAGATATTTAAGACAGCAGAGAACTTTGTTAAGATAATGGGAGGGGGCTCCAATCTTGTACTCAATCCTAGATTAGACAAGTCTTCAAATGGGGAAAAAGAAAATTAAAAGGTGGCAAAAGCTTTTGCCCAACATCTTAAAAATACAATTAGTAGCACCGCATAAATATTAGAATGACATTGTGTCTTGGTATTTGGAAATTTAGAGCTACTGAAGGGAGAAAACCCACTGAAAGGGGGTATTTGAATTTCCACTCTAGCTAAGGGAAAGATTTTTGTTCTCAAAATGGCTTCCTAAGACAAAAACAAAGCTTGCAATACACTCTTGTGGGTTTTCCCCCCTCTGCAGTCTGTTAGTGGTGTATAGGATTTTTAAGGGTGGGTGGGTTAGGGAAGGGGTTGTTTGACTATAGTTTTTTGTGGGTTTTTCGGGCTGTGTGGCCATGTTCTAGAAGAGTTTCTTTCTGATGTTTTGCCAGCATCTGTGGCTGGCATCTTCAGAGAAAACTGGAATGGAAGAGAATGGGTCTATATATACTGTGAGACCCTGGATAGGGAGGAGTGGTTCCCAGGTGAACTGTATGTTGTTCTGTGTTGAATAGGTATTGTTCTGTTGTTAATGGCATGGCTCCAGGGTGGGAGGAAATGCACTCAAGGTTATATCCAATGAGGGTTTCAGCTGGTGCTTTTGGCATTTGTTGAATTTCTGTTTTTGTCTTTCTGTGTGGTCTGCCATCCCTTTTTCCATTTTCCTGTAAGTGAGGCTGTCAATTTTGTCCCAGTCTTGGTTGTTCATCTTTTGACTGATGCTGAGGTGGAGTGATAGTTCCTTGTCTATGTGGGCTAGTTCTTTGCGGGTGGTGTGTATTCTCTCACGTAACAGAGCATGTTCCATCCTATTGTAGATCCAGTTGGCCTGTGGTGATTTGAAGGTCCTTTTTGCTATGAGAAATTGTGGTATGGTATCTGTTGTTTGACTGTTTTAACTTCTAATGTTGTTTTAATCTGCTATACACCGCCTTGATTGCGCTGCAGAGAGGTGGCATAATAATAATAATAATAATAATTAATGTGTGGCATTCCCCACACATTACCCCACAGAAAAAAGATTTTACACACCACTCACCAGACATAAAGTCTACACATGGACTGATCATTTTCTAACTTCCCCTTCAACTATACAATATGTTAAATCAATTGATATCAGCCCTATTTTAAGTCAAGATCATGTTCCCTATACCCTGTTTTTAGATTTTCAAGCCACTTTGAATGAGAGTAAGCAATGGAGCTTAACACAGCATTACTAAGTAGTAATGGTCTAATTCAGAGGTAGGCAACCTTTCCCCTTTAAGGGCCGAGGGACTTCAGCTCCCAGAAGCTATTGGCCAACATGAGACTATTGGCCAACATGGCTGAGGCTTCTGGGAGCTGAAGTCCCTCGGCCCTTAAAGGGGAAAGGTTGCCTACCCCTGGTCTAATTGATTATATGAAGCAAAATATTAAAAATTTATTTCAAGAAAATGAAACACCAGAAATAAAGCAATCTAAATTTAAAAAGCTGTTATTAGAGGGCACTTTTTCAAAGAAAATTCCACCTTAAATTAAAAAAAAAGACTAGGGTAGAAAACAACCAATTCATTATATTTATAGCCTTTTAAAATTAGTAAAAAAACCCAACCTTACTAATTCATTATATTTATAGGTTTTAAAAATGATATAAGGAAACCAGAAGTTCATAAATACTAACTATTATTAGGAGGAAAAGGTCTGTACTAGAAACACTAATTACAACCCAGTCCTTCCAACTTTATGATTCAATGACATTCCTTCATTTAACAAGGCCATACCCTCTAACTCTAAGAATAACTAAAAGATAACTGCACAAAAGGAGTAATTGTTAAGTTAAAATTGATATCTTCACTACTGGAAAAGTAATTCACTACAGATGATTAGTTACTTTCAAGCTCTCAGGATGCCAATTATTTCTTGGTCTCCTTTATAATTAGCTAAAATGGCCTAATCTAATTGGCAGAGAGAGCAGCAAGCCTGGTATGAAGAAGGCTACAGCTGACAAGAAATCTTTGCTAGTTGCTGGTACATGCCAAAGGCTTGGACAATCAATGCAAAGCATGTTGAGGTCAAGAACTTGAGATGAACTGACTTCCATTTATAACAAAAGACTGTGTAAAGCAGGGAGTGGAGAAGCCTAAGGAGCTCTAGTGAAATATTTTCAATTTATCTCTCTCTCAGCCTTTCACACATGTTTGGTCTGTCTTCAAATCTCCAGTGACATTCCCAAACTCAAAAAAGAACCAAATTTTGCATTTCAAAATGGCTGATATTAGTCAGTATCTACAGTGTGCCAATCACACAAAAAGTATGTATGCTAAAATTAATTGTAAGAATAGCCAACATTAAAGGTTAGCACATTGATCACACAACACATGGCTTCATGGACCAGCCTGTCAGACACAGTGATAAAATCACTGGTTTAATTTCACTTTCTGCAATGTTTACTGTTAACCTCACTGTCTGCAATCTCATCTCTCTGACCCAGACAGAACTTGGAAACTTACTGTTTGTTATCATACTGGATTGAGGATTCTGGAAGCTTGCTGTCAGCTTGCATGCCATGGTAAAGAGAGTTGGATTTGCTTGTCATAGCTTTGATTGCTCACACATGTATTATAGTGTACTGCTAACAAATGATGGGACATATACAGTGGATACATATACTCCATATCCATGGATTTTTTTTACCCATGGATTCAAAGTATCCATGGCTTGAAAATATTCAAAAAATATATACATTCCAAAAAGCAAACCCTGATTTTGCCATTTTATTTAAGGGACACCATTTTACTATCTTTTGTATTTAATGGAGGACACGCGGCAAGAGACGGCGTTTGGAGGCCCCGGACTTACCATCCAGCTCTGGAGGCCAGCTGTAGCCGGCAGCACAGCTGAGCGCCCTCAGCCGCCACACCCCCGCCGCCCTGCTGGAGAACCAGCGGCTATTTAACACCGCCAGACTCCATCCTCCTCCAGCTACACGCGGCGAGAGACGGCGTTTGGAGGCCCCGGACTTACCATCCAGCTCCGGAGGCCAGCTGTAGCCGGCAGCACAGCTGAGCGCCCTCAGCCGCCACACCCCCGCCGCCCTGCTGGAGAACCAGCGGCTATTTAATGCCGCCAGACTCCATCCTCCTCCAGCTACACGCGGCGAGAGACGGTGTTTGGAGGCCCCAGACTTACCATCCAGCTCCAGAGGCCAGCTGTAGCTGGCAGCACGGCTGAGCGCCCTCAGCCGCCACACCCCCGCCGCCCGGGCTGCGAGAGAGCCCACAACACTGGTGCCCGCGGACGGACTCTGGGCCCCAGAAGCGGCTTGGAAGGAGGCAGAGGCGGCGTTAGCTCCTTATAGGGTTGCAACCTCCAGTCCTGGATGGGGTCACGCTCTCCTCCAGTGACTGTGTTCGCAGTCTGGGGGTGCTCCTTGATCCGTCGCTTCTGATGACAAATCAGGTTAACGCGACGGTCAGGAGCGCCTGTTATCAGCTTCGGCTGATACGCCAGCTGCGCCCTTTTCTGGAAGTAGGAGATCTTGAGACTGTTGTGCACGCATTGGTAACCTCACGCCTTGACTTCTATAATGCGCTCTACATGGGGCTACCCTTGTGCTTGATTCGGAAACTGCAACTGGTTCAAAATATGGCGGCCAGATTAATATCCGGAACATCTAGGGGGGACCATATTACCCCTGTATTGAGGTCCCTCCACTGGCTGCCTATTAGTTTCCGAACCCAGTACAAGGTGTTGGTAATTACCTTTAAGGCCCTAAATGGCTTGGGTCCAAACTATCTTAAGGACCGCCTCCTCCCGTATAATCCTCCCCGCGCCCTCCGGTCCTCTGGGAGGAATTTGTTACAGCCTCAACAAATGAGGCTGGTGACGACCTCCCAGAGGGCATTTTCTGCAGTTGCCCCCAAACTGTGGAATGGCCTGCCGGAGGAGATCCGCCAATTGTCATCACTTGACAGCTTCAAGAAAGCTGTCAAGACGGATCTCTTCCAGCAGGCCTTCCCGGATTAATTCACTAGTTTGGTTCCAGAATTTTCTTCCCTCCGAGATGCTCCCCTCTTCTGTGATTGGGTTCCTTTTTGAGCCAGCATTTGATATCCGCCGGCACTTTTTCCTTTTATGTACTGTTTGTTTTTGTTTTTTTTTAATGGAGGAATTTACCTCCTTATACTGTGTTTTTTAAATTGTATTGGGTTTAATAACTTTTTAAGGGGGGGAGGGGGAGGTAATTGTTCTTAACTGCCGTTGACAATTTTATTATGTAAGCCGCCCCGATTGCGCTCAGAGGGGCGAGGTATTAAATAAAAATTATTATTATTATTATTATTATTATTATTATTATTATTATTATTGCCCCCGCTCTCCAGCCATTAACATCGGGCTGTGAGAGAGCCCGTAACACTGGCGCCCACGGACGGACTCTGGGGCCCAGAAGCAGCTTGAGAGGAGGCAGAGGCGGCGTTAGCTCCTTATAGGAGAGAGCTAAGCAGCGCCAGAGCAGCAAGACAGCCTGGGACTCTCGTGGACTGGCCAAATGCCATCAGCTGCAGTGGCGCAGGAGGCTCTCTGGAGGCTTGGGCGGCTCCTTTAAAAAGCTGGCCCTGTTCCATCTCCTCCAGGAGAGAGCCAAGTAGCGCCCTTGTCATCGGGCCCTCTAGCCCTAGCTGTACCGGTGCGAACGCCCGGGAAGTACGGTCGGATATAAGATCTCCGGCCACCCAGCCCAATTGATTTTGGGGTTTCAAGGCTAGTTACTCTGGCCTTTGTGAATTAAATAGCCTGTGTGAGAAGAGCCATCTGTGGTTTTGGGACGGGATGGGATACAGAGACGGTTATTGAAGTAGCGTTGGGGAATGGGAGATATGGCGGGAACAGAGTGGACAAATGTTACAAAAGAAGACGGGATCGCTGTTTAATAGCTATCCCGCCTTCAGTCCCCTCTGTTTCCCAGAATAGTTTGGGGAGCAGACCTTCCATTCCACAGAACCTCACTCTGCTCCTCTGTAACGCCAGGTCGGTGAAAAATAAGACTCATATTGTCCAGGATTTACTCCTGGATGAGGATGCCGACCTGGCGTGCTTCACAGAGACCTGGCTGGGAGAGGATAGTGCTGCTATTTGGGCACAGGCCCTCCCAGCTGGGTACTCTGTTAGTGAGCAGGTGAGGGGAAGTGGGCGGGGGGCGGGCGGTGTGGCTCTAGTTCATAAGAACACCTTGACCTTGACTAGGATACCTCTCCGGAACATGGTCCACATCGAGTGTATGTACCTCAGCTTGAAGACCAGGGATAGCTTGGGGATTTTGCTAGTTTACCGACCACCCCGTTCTCTAGCAGACTCCCTGACCGAGCTGACACAGCTGGTCTCTGAGCTTTTGTTGGAGTCTCCTAGACTTTTGGTTCTGGGAGACTTCAACATTCCGCTCGAGACAGCTTAACAGGTGCGGCTCGGGAGTTCATGGATTCCATGACAAACGTGGGCCTATCCCAATTGGTCAACGGGTCTACACATTGTGCAGGTTATACACTCGATGCGGTCTTCAGTACGGAGCAGGAATATCCGTGGGCGGAGGTAGTTCATACCTCCGCATTGTCATGGACGGATCATTTCCTGGTCAAGCTGGAACTTAGAGCCAGTATCTGCCCCACCGGGGGTGGTGGACCTATTAGAATGGTCCGCCCTCGGAGGCTAATGGAGCCAATTGGATTCTGGAAAGCCTTAGAGGGTTTAATGGTTGGGAATGCCGGTGATCCTGTCGAGGCTCTGGTTGAAACTTGGAACACCGATCTTACCAGGGCCATCGACATGATCGCTCCCAAGCGCCCTTGCCATACCGCTCCAAATCGTAAGCCATGGTATACACCTGAGCTTAGGAGGATGAAGCGGTATGGACAACGGCTAGAGTGCAAGTGGCGGAAAACTCGACTCTTATCTGACAGAACTCGCCATAGGAATTTTCTTCATTCCTATCGGGAGGCGATACGTGCAGCGAAGAAAGTGTTCTCCTCTGCACGTATCGCGTTTGCAGAGTCTCGTCCCGCAGAGCTGTTTAGGGTGGTGAGAGAGATGATGCAGGTGCCCCCTGCACCAAATCCCTTGCTTAACCCGACAACGGCCTGCTGTGACGCATTTAACAACTACTTTGCAGACAAAATCTCTCAGATAAGAGCCGACCTTGACGCAACTATCTGGGACAGAGTCTATAGGCGAGGCGTCCACCGACTCCGCCGATGTAATTTTACTGGATCAGTGGCAATCTGTGAGTACCGAGGACGTGGACAAGCTGCTTGGTAAGGTGAGGAAGACAACTTGCCCTCTCGGCCCTTGCCCATCTTGGCTGGCCATCCGGGGGGGGGGGGGAATGCAGTGATGAGATTCCTTACGGATATTGTCAATGCATCCTTCAGGGAAGGACATGTTCCATCATGTCTAAAGGAGGCGGCGGTTAGGCCGCTTCTGAAAAAACCTTCCCTGGACCCCCTGGACATGAAGAACTATAGGCCTGTGTCATTATTGCCATTTTTGAGCAAGGTGATCGAGAGGGCAGTTGCTCTTCAGCTCCAGGCAGTCTTGGATGAAACCGATTATCTAGACCCATTTCAAACTGGCTTTAGGACAGGATTTGGGGTTGAGACTGCCATGGTTGCCTTGACCGACGATCTGCGTCCGAGCATCGACAGGGGTAGCGTGACCCTGTTGGTGCTCTTAGACCTCTCAGCGGCTTTTGATACAATAGACCACGACATCCTCTTGGACCGCCTGAGGGGGTTAGGTATCGGAGGCACTGCTTTGCAGTGGTTCCAGTCCTTCCTCTTGGGTTGGTCCCAGAAGGTGCTGCTCGGGGACTGTAGCTCCAGTAAGAGGGACCTCACTTGTGGTGTCCCTCAGGGAGCTATTTTGTCCCCGATGTTGTTCAACATCTACATGAAGCCGCTGGGTGAGATTATACGGAGTTATGGTGCTGGGTGTTATCAGTACGCTGATGACACCCAAATCTATTTCTCCATATCTCGTTCGTCAGCCTCGAATTCCAATGGCATCTCTTCTCTCAATGAATGTCTTGGGGCGGTAATGGGCTGGATGAGGAAAAACAGATTGAAGCTGAATCCAGACAAGACGGAGGTGCTCACGGTAGTGGCCCCGAAACCAGGAATTGGGTTGCAACCTCCAGTCCTGGATGGGGTCACGCTCTCCTCCAGGGACTGTGTTCGCAGGTTGGGGGTGCTCCTTAACTCGTCACTCCTGATGACAAATCAGGTTAATGCGACGGTCAGGAGTGCCTGTTATCAGCTTCGGCTGATACGCCAGCTGCGCCCGTTTCTGGAAGTAAGGGATCTCGAGGCTGTGGTGCACGCGTTGGTAACCTCACGCCTCGACTTCTGCAATGCACTCTACATGGGGCTACCCTCGTCCCTGGTTCGGAAATTACAGCTGGTACAGAAAATGGCAGCCAGACTTGTTTCAGGAACATCTCGGAGGGATCATATTGGTTATCACCTTTAAGGCCCTAAATGGCTTGGGTCCAAGCTATCTCAAGGACCGCCTGCTCCCGTACAATCCTTCCTGCGCTCTTCGGTCCTCCGGGAGGAATTTGCTACAGCCTCAGAATTCAAGGCTTGTGGCTACCTCCCGGGGGGCGTTCTCTGTTATTGCCCCTAAGCTCTGGAACGGCCTGCCGGACGAGATCCGTCTCTTAACACCTTTAGACAGCTTTAAAAGGCTGTCAAGATGGATCTCTTCTGGCAGGCCTTTCCAGACTAGTTATACCAAATTGATCCTCCCAGCCTTAAATTAACACCCGTTTTATGAGACGATCCTCACGTGGCCCCATCAAGTGATGGGAGGATCGTCGAACCAGGCTTTTGGAGTCACTGGGCTGGATGGTTTATATTTTAATTTTGAATTATTGTTTTATATTGTTCTAATTTAATCCTGTTTTAAGGGGGGGACGGGGTCTGTTCATATTGTATGTTTTATTGTGAACTGTATGTTTTAACTGTAAGCCGCCCAGATTGGATTACCAATGGGCGGGATACAAATAAATTTTATTATTATATTATTATTATTATGGACTTGAACACCTACAGATTTTGGTATCCATGGAGAGTCCTGGAACCATACCCCAGTGGATAACAAGGGCCCACTGTAGTCGGGTGTTAGTTCCTAAGACTGCTGCTCACATTCCTTTGTGGCTAAGAAGCAGGTGGGAAGGGAGCTGAGGCTGGGCCAGGAAGGTCAGACTCTTGAGAACGGATGGTGTGGAAGTAAAGGGAGCATGAGGCCAAGGGAAAAAGGAGGAAAGGAGAGTGTTTTGATTTCATAATGAGATAGTAGCCCAGTTAAAATATGAATTTATGCATGCTTTAATTATGCCTTGGTAATGCTGGTTCTTTAGTCCTTCATGTCTGTGTTGATCATCTATAGTTTCTGAATAAAGGTTTCTGTTTATTGAGGCCTGGATTTCTGAACTAAAGTATTCCTGTACATGATTCCTGCACATCAAAAAAATGTCCAAGCCCTGTATTTCATGTATTTGATGAAATGGGCCTCAGCTATCAAAATTATTTATTATAGCCTCATGCTATAATAAAATTGTTACCCTCCAAGATATCACAGGACTCTTTGTTGTTATATTTAGGCAAGGTATGGAGGCTTGCTGAGCAACAGGTGCCACTATAAACATAGGAACCCAGCTGCTAGCCTACACTATAGCTTTCCATGATGCACTCAAAAAATGCCAGTAGAGATTTACAGCTTCCTTAAATCTAGTGGGGTGTGTGTGAAAACAAGGCTGTACACCAATCAAGAAACATTCCTTCTGCTCTGAAGTATCATGTAAATCCCAGAATTGCCATTCCTTTTGTTAAAAGTTAATTTTAGAAGACGAAAAAAACATAACACAGAGCACTGACTTTTCATGCTACAAAAGGAAGCATTTGAACACTGATGTCTGTAGAAGTAGTGAGCTTCTGTTGAAAGGGATTGTTTTTAAGGAATCCCAGCCAATTCTGTTCAAGAAAACATGGATTCTAATCTGTGTGATTTTGGCTAACAGGCTTGTTATTCAAAGAGACAGTAGACTGCCATATCCAACTGAGATCTTATCCCATTCTCTCTACACTCCCTCTCTGCTGCCTCTATCAATGTGCAAGGATAGACTGCCGCTGAATTTCAAGGTTCTAGGGAGAGACACTCATCTTGTCCTGCCCTCTTGGGCTTTGAAATCATTCTCATCCACCTAGCTCCAAGGAGCTTCAAGTTGCCAATTTTCTTTTCTTTGTAAAATTATTTCATTTGGAGGCATGCATAGTTCTTACTCTCTGCCTCTTATTCTGGATCTTACGTAGAATTCTGACTTTCACTCAAACAAAAGTAGCTTTAATTTCTTCCTTGCCATTCTTTGTCTTTAGTTCATTCTCATTCTCTTGTTCTTTAGAACTACATGGTCTATATTCAAAATGTTTTATTTTTACAACCCCAAATTGAAAGCCATTTCAATCCTTCCTGAAAACCTATTCTCTATTCTAGGCCCTTTTTATACCTTATGACTTTCATCTTTCTTTTTCCAGCTCTCTCCATCTCTTCCTGAAACCATGAATACAATTACAGGTAAACCATCAACTATATTGCCATACTTTGAACATATCAATGAGAAGACAAGATGATAATGCTCGCTAAAGTGGAAGGCAGTAGGAAAAGAAGATCACAGTACAGGTGGATTGATTTAATTAAGTAAACCACACCAGCTGTCCTGAATTTGCAAGACTTGAGCAAGGCTGTTGATGACAGAGTGTTTTGGAGGCCTCTCATTAATAGGGTCACCAGAAGTGAAAGCCGACTCTGCAGCCATTAACAACAGTGCTTTAATTCCATCTTGACAATATTTGGAGAAGCCCAAGTTTTTATAGATCTAGAGTTTGGTTTTGATCTCCAACTTCCATAATATAAGAGTTGAACATGCACTCTCAGCTGTAATAGACCTCCCTTTACCTAGTCTACCCTCCACTTGAAAGTCATTCCTGGTCAACTGCCATGGCTTCCATCAGTGACAGAGCATCAACAAGTTTGGAAGTTTTGAACACCTTCTCCCCTGCCTCTGCTTGACAACTTCTAGGAATGCAACTGGACCCTAGAAAAAATTATATAGCTTGAATTTACAAACACACTTTTGAAGGTCAGCGCACTAACACAGAGAAAATAGTTTATTTAAAGAGGTGGAGGGATCACTCCATTAAAAAAAATAGGCATTTTAGATGCTTTTTTGTACAAAAAGGAAGTTGGAGAATGTAAGCTCAAGGAAACAAAACAAAATACCAATGTTTCTCTGCAATATATATATATCTCTCCCCACCCATCTCCTGTCCACTCAGCAGCAGCAGAACAAAAGAACTCTGCATCTCTTCAGCTTCTCCAGCCACTAAATCCAGAGGTGGATCTGAAAGACACAAACCAAAATACAACAGATGAAGGAAATGCCACTGCCCCTCTGTCTGCATAGAAAACTACAGTTGCTTGATTTAGGCCAGCTTCTTCCTGCCCAGCATAGCTGGTGGATTCTGGGAGCTGCAATCCAACACTTTGGAGGCTGCCATAAGCTGAGCTGAGGAGCCACTGAACTCTATGCCCTGTCTAAATGGAAGGGGCCTGGTGCTTTGCTGGTGCTGAGGGACAAAACTGCCAATATATCTGAGCTGAGTGGGCTTGGACTTTACCCAGGTAAAGTTATTACCGCTCAGTGTCACCAGAAAAACAAAGTAGCAGGAATGGGCCACATTTCTCTACAAGTCCCTCCTGTGCTTAATGAAGTATCTGCCCAGTCAAGGAATTCTTTCACCCTTTCACTGCCTGACCCATTTCCTTCTGGTGCATCCCACCAGATGAGGTCTTGTGTATGGATGATATGAAATCCATACTACATTTCACAGGGTTACAGTCTACTTCCACTCCATAAAAGCATTAGTTTCCCCCAAGTGTGAGAAGTGATTTTCTTGCTCTTGAGTTTTCTAAATTCTTCTCTGCTCTCTGCACAATTGAAGATTGTAGCAAGAAAGTTTTTTGGGGAGAGGGAGAGGCATGCTTTGGTTTTGACACTTGAGCCAAGGATTGGGATTCTTCCCCAAGGTACACAAGTTTTGATTACAAGATTGTGTGGAGAGGCTTCTTCATTTTTTAAAAAAATCTATTTTGCAGCACATGCTCTTTTGCTACAATACTTCAAATAAATTAAAGGGGAGGATGCAGACAGGAGGCCATGGGCCGCCCTGGGAAGTGGAGGATTGGGGCCAAGGCTGCCCCGTGCCTCGGCCCCAATCCTCCCTTCTGCCAGCCACTCCTTTCAGAGCTGGCAGAAGGGACACATCAAGAGCTGCCACGCAGCTCTTCTGTGTCTCTTGTGGCACAGCGCGTCAAGACGCTGTGTTGGAAGGACGTCTGACATCCTTGGGGAGGGGTTGGGGTGCCCGGCGTGTGGCTGCCTCTCCCCTCCCCTGCCTCCAAGACGGCTCAAAGCGCCATCTGTAGAGGCCCAAAGTGTCTAGTTATAAGCCATCCTGAATCCCATTTTAGGTGAAAGGCAGGATATGAATCCAATAAATAAATACATAAAAATATAAAAACCTCATAGGTAGAAGTGAAATAATTAGAGTAGTGCCGAGACTGAAGGACGCTGGCAGATCTCAATGATAATGTCATCATTTTGCATGTTGCTACAGGAACACAACCTGATATTTCTGTGATCCTGCCTGTTCGCCATGAAGTCTGAAATGGCTGTGTGCGGTGGCTTTCTAGTTTTTTTTTTTTTTTTTTTACTAAGGTGGGGTACTGCAGAGGGAGGAAGAGAATACTAACCCCTGCAAAGCTCAAAAAAGCAAAGCAGCTTAATTTATATACCGCTTCATACTGCGCTATGCAGTGTTTAAGCGGTTTACAACTGTAAGCTCATTGCCCCCCAACAGCTGGGTACTCATTTTAGTGACCTCGGAAGGATGCAGGCCTGAGTCAAGCCTGAGCCCTGGCTAGTATTGAACTCACAACCTTGTGGTTTATGAGTGAGTGGCTGCAGTACAGGTGTTTAACTACTGCGCCACCAGGACATCTGCACACTTAACAGAATGTTAACAGACCAGTTCCATGGGAGAATTGTTGCTATCTAGATTCTAAGCTTCTTATTAATGCTCTTATTTTTACTTATAGAGTGAACAAATCCCGAATGATCTCACACTGATTCAAAATTCAGCTAGGATTACCATGCATATATCCAAAAAATATATTTCTCTTTCTCTCACATACAGACAAATAAATAATAATTACAAAAAATCCAACATCAAAATGTGTAAGGCAGTGAGGAGAGACTTACGTGTTAGATGATCCAAAGCCAAAGCCTGCAGTGGAGGGAGGGGGGGGAGGGGAAGACAGAAATGGAAGATTGAAAGCATTTACTGGACAAGTTAGATACAAAGTATGTATTACTGAAATGTTCTGGGTTTCCAAACCTAACTCAAAACTACAGCCCTCAATGCAGTTGTTCTATCCCAGGGGTCCCCAGACTTTTTGATCCGGGGGCTGGTTCGCTGGCCCCCAGATCTTCCGGGGGGGCGGAGGTGCGTGCGCGCACGTGCACGACTCCGGACGCCATTTTGGAACACAAAATGGCGCACGAGTAGTGCGCATGCACGCATGACTCCAGATGCCATTTTGTGTTCCAAAATGGCGCTCGGAGTTGTGTGCATGCGCCAGGTACATGCGCACAACTCTGGACGCCATTTTGTGTTCCAAAATGGCATCCGGCAGCGGCGGTGGCAGGACCGGCCACGGGCTGGTAGGAAGGCCTCAACGGGCTCGGTCCAGCTCGCAGGCCGTAGTTTGGGGACCCCTGTTCTATCCCCTAACCTAATTTCAAGCTTTCTTGACATATATTTAAGAACAGCCTATGGCTAGAGACACGCAGTGTTAATTTTGAAACACTGTGTTAGATCCTTGGTCTGTCTGTCTTAATACTGGCTGTACCACTATAGGAATTGTTCAGCCCTCCTGATCTTGTTCAACTGCAATGGAATTGCAGTTGAACAAGATCGGGAGGGCTGCACAATTCCCAGCATTCTACATCATTGGCTTTGCTCACTAGGGCTGCTGGGATTTGCTCTCCAGTCACATATGAAGGGCCACACACACAAGATGTCCAAAAAAATAAAAAAATAAATAAAATAAAATTCAAATTCTGGGAAAAATTATCTTTCCTCACAACTAAAGAATAAAAAGGTATCTGTTGTCTGGCTTCACTCCCTGACCATGCCAAATGGCTCTCGTTCCCGACTTGGCCAAAGTGGACCAACTAGCTGATGACAAAGCCGGATTTGCCCGGCTCTCTTAGGGTGGCAACCATCATGGGAGCCCATGTTAATACTGCAAATAATCCAGCACTGAAGGGAATCTTTAGTGTTTGCTTCCTGAAATCTTTGTTCTTTAACGAGACTTCATACCTCCTCCACTCGTCCCGAAGCCAGAAAATCCACTCCCTTGTGTGCCAAAACCTGTTGATTGCTGAGAGAGGGATCCAAAAGTGGGGGTGTTTTGACTCGCCAGTGTGCCGAATGATGCAGTGCTAGCTGTGCCGCCAAAGCTGAAGTCCAGAGAACAAGATAAAAAAATGGGGTGTTAAGAGGAGTCTTGAAGCTGGGTAAGGCCAAAGGCCCCTCTAGTTGAACACTAGTGGCCTCCAGGAAGTCAACAACCAAGGGAAGCGAGAAGGCCCTCTCCCATGGGTTGTCCTGAGCAACTGATATTCCATGGCACACCATCTCTTGGGGTGGGACTGCTTTGAGGGACTGTTTCCTAAGAATTTCCTTAACCCCTTTTAAATCCATCCATCCCATCTGATCTTGGAAGCTAACCAGAGTCAAGCCTGGCTAATGCTTGGAGGGGGAATGCCAAGGAATATCAGGTGCTGTGGCTCTATATTCAGAGGAAGGCAATGGGAATCTTCCTCTGGATATTCCTTGACTAAGAAAAACTTATGAAATTATATTTGTAGGCACATATACATAGCAATCCACTACCAGTGAGTTTTGTAAGTTAAAATTACACATCAAGTAAAATGCTGGAGGATTTTGGGAGTTAATATCTCTAAAAATTAATATTTCAAAGGAATAGGGTACCAGCCATGCTCAGCCAAAGAATCTGTGATCAGTTCCTAAACCAAACTCCCAAGCATTTTCACACACAAACATACCACCTCCTGGCTTCTGCTCCCTCCTAGTGGTCGTTTCCCCCAAATTCCAAATTTAGAAGAGGAAGCTTTTTAATTGTTCCCACTGCTAGATAACTGACAGGCAGAAATGCTTTCTGATCTACTGCAATCATTCTGGTCTCTCCCTTGCCTCCCCTGCCTTCCCAAGCTTTTCTCCCAGTCCACTGACTTTGAAACATGACAATGCCCAAAGCTGGCTTACCTAGTATTGCTGAAGTCTTTTCAACAACAAACACCCACACTTTTGAGGCGAGTGTGGGGTTTTCCATTTTGTTTCACTTGCTTGATTTTATACTGCTTGTGAATTACATGTTTTTTTTTTTTTTAGAAACTGTTTTATTGTTTTGCTTTTAATTTTCTGCACTTTTCGTAATTTCTGCTGAGAGAGCCACCCGCCGGGTGTACAGGATCTATCTGCATGAAATGCCAGAATGAATAAATGTAAACAGCCTGGCTCATTCTGTGATGGGGATAAAAGCATCAAAGGAGGATGAGCTGAGCTGAGCAAACGCTTTCCTGTGGGTGAGTCATTGCCTGAAATGACTGCATCAGGCAGTCTGGCAAGCTCTCTGGGAGGAAGCAGAAGCAACCAGATGCACCTTGCCAAAGGGCCTGACTCCCTGCAGAGAGGCTTGAAATTGGGTTATGAAGGGCCACCTTTAAAACAGAAGAGACCAAGTAGATGATGATAATAATAATAATAATAATAATAAATAAAATTTATTTATACCCCGCTTATTGAAAAAGATAATCCAAGCGGCTTACATAAAAACCCATAAAATATAACTCCCTAAGACCAACCCCCCCTTAAAACAGTATTAAACATGTCATAGATCATAGATCAATGCATTGGCTTTAAAGCGCTTTATCCTCAACGGAATAAAGGTGCATTTAATTTGCAAAGTGGGTGTTATCACATTCACCTGTGCTAGGGCGAATGCAACCCATATACAGCCCAGATGCCAGTCGGGCTTATCCTGCGTCTTTTCAAAAACAGGATAGTTGATTGTTATAGTAATTCTCTTTGTCCTTGCAAACAAATTGTTGGACAATAGCATTCATGGTTCTTCTTTTAATAGAATCATAGAGTTGGAAGAGACCACAAGGGCCATCCAGTCCAACCCCCTGCCATGCAGGAACTCACAATCAAAGCATCCCTGACAGATGGCCATCCAGCCTCTGTTTAAAGACCTCCAAAGAAGGAGCCTCCATCACACTCCGAGGGACTGTGTTCCACTGTCGAACAGCTCTCACTGTCAGGAAGTTCCTCCTAATATTGAGGTGGAATCTCTTTTCCTGCAGCTTGCATCATTTGTTCTGGCTCCTGTTCTCTGGGGCTGCAGAAAAAAAGCTAGTGTCCTCCTCAATATGACATCCCTTCAAATATTTAAACAGGGCTATCATATCCCCTCTTAGCCATCTCTTCTCCAGGCTAAACATACCCAGTTCCCTAAGTCGTTCCTCGTAGGGCACGGTTTCGAGACCCTTCACCATTTTAGTCGCCCTCCTCTGGACACACTCCAGTTTTTCAACATCCTTTTTGAATTGTGGTGCCCAAAACTGGACACAGTATTCCAGGTGGGGCCTTACCAAAGCAGAATACAGTGGCACTATTGCTTCCCTTGATCTAGATACTATACTTCTACTAATGCAGCCTAAAATTGCATTGGTCTTCTTAGCTGCGGCATCACACTGTTGACTCATGTTCAACTTGTGGTCTACTAGGATTCCTAGCTCCCTTTCACACCTAGTCTCGGTAAGCCAGGTGTCCCCCATCTTAAATCTATGCATTTCATTTTTTTGCCCTAAGTGCAGTACCTTACATTTCTCTGTGTTGAAATTCATTTTGTTAGCTTTGGCCCAGCTTTCTAATCTAGTAAGGTTGTTTTGAATTTTCATCCTGTCCTCTGGGATATTAGCTATTAGCTAATTTGGTGTCATCTGCAAATCTGAGAAGCATGCTCCCTATTCCTTCATCCAAATCATTGATAAAGATGTTGAAGAGCACTGGACCCAGGACAGAACCCTATGGCACCCCACTGGTCACTTCTCTCCAGGATGAAGAGGAGCCATTGCTGAGCACCCTTTGGGTTCGGTCAGTCAACCAGTTACTAATCCACCTAACAGTTGTATTGTCTAGCCCACATTTTACTATCTTGTTTGCAAGAATATCGTGGGGAACCTTGTCAAAAGCCTTACTGAAATCAAGATATGCTATGTCTACCGCATTCATCTAGCAAGCTGGTAATTTTATCAAAAAAGGGATCAGATTAGTCTGGCATGACTTGTTTTTGAGAAACCCATGTTGACTTTTAATGATTATGGCATTCCCTCCTAAATGAATATAAATATAAATAACTTATTATTATTATTATTATTATTATTATTATTATTATAAATGTTCACAGACTCTCTGTTTAATGAACTGTTCTATAATTTTTCCCTGTATTGATGTCAGACTAACTAGGCGATAATTGTTGGGATCCTCCTTTTTCCCTTTTTTGGAGATGGCGAAGATGAGGACAATGTTTGTCCTCCTCCAGTCAATTGGGACTTCTCCTGTTCTCTGGGAGTTCTTAAAGATTATTGCCAGTGGCTCTGAGATTACATTTGCCAGTTCTTTTAATATCCTTGGATGTAGTTCATCTGGTTCTGGAGACTTAAATTCATTTAGGTTAACCAGGTATTCCTGTACTACCTCTTTACTTATTCTGTGCTGCATTTCCCCTATTGTGTCCTCTGCTCCATTTTCCTCAGGTTGAACACCCTTTTCCTTTTGTGAGAAGACTGAGGCAAAGAAGGTGTTGAGTAGTTCTGCCTTTTCCCTGTCCCCTTTTAGAATCTCTCCATCTTCTCTGTGCAGTGGCCCTACCATTTCCTTCTTCTTTCTTTTGTTACTGACATACCCAAAGAAGCCCTTTTTATTGTGCTTAACTGCTCTAGCAAGTCTGAGCTCATTCTGTGCTTTGGCTTTCCTGACTTTACCCCTACATGTGCTAGCTATTTGTTTGAATTCCTCTTTAGTGATTTCACCCCTTTTCCATTTCTTATACACCTGTTTAAAACTTAGTTCAGTTGAAAGTTCTTTTGTCATCCAACCCGGTTTCCTGAGACTCCTCCCATTTTTCCTTCTCATTGGAACAGTTTGAGATTGTGCCTTCAGTATCTCCCTTTTGAGAAACTGCCATCCATCCTGATCCCCCCTTCTCCTTTAGTATTCCTAACCATGGGATCACTCCCAGTGTTTCCCTAAGTTTGTTGAAATCAAATTTTCTTCCAGTCTCCCTTTGCTTTTGATTTTCGTCTTTCTTTAACTGCTTGAAGTCTTTCTCCTGTCATCCATTGGTTCTTCTTCTTTTTGGGCATTCCTCTTTGATTGTGTCCCTGACTTAGTCTTCTGGTTCCCCGTCAGCTAGACTTAATAATGCAAATCTGTTTTTCACACTTTCTTGAAATTCTGTTGGAATGTTTTCCAGATATTTTGGCATGTTTTTTGATTTGGTGCTCTTTATTTTTATTTTTATTTTGAATATTAGTAGTTTGGTAATCCTTGCCATAGTCTGCACCTGGTCTCGTTTTTGCAGTAGGAATGGAGCTGCTCCATCTGTTGTTCCCCATTATGTTATCTATTTGGTTTTTGTGTTGACCATCCTGTGTTGTCCATTTGTACAGTCTCCTCTCTCGCTGCATGAAGAAGGCATTTCTGATGAACAGATTGCTGGCCTAGCAGAATTCTGCCAGTCACCCTTCGGCTTCATATCTTGAGCTGGGCCCAAATCTTCTTACTATCTTTTATTCTGCTCTGCTTCCTACTTTGGCATTTCAATTGGCTATGATTACCAAGCAGTCCTGTTCTGTGTGTGAATAAATACTAAGGGACATAACATGGACTCTCTGTATACTTCCTGCTAATGGTTCTGCATGTTTTCCTATAGAAAATGGCATATCTGAATAGTAAACCTTCTTAATTTCCAACTAATTAGAATTTGTTTACATTCTTCTCACAGGAGTAACATACAGTACCTTCTTCTCCTGGGATCCCTGACAGGGAGGGCTAAGTGATCCAGAATTGGCATGTAGATGAACACTTTACCTTCAAATTCCAATTTTCTATAGGGAGTCCCCTCCTTGCTCTTTCTGCTCCTCCCCCTCACTACCCCTCTTCACTCCTCTCCCCAAATGGCTCTCTTAATACCTTTTACCTTGCCACTTCTGAATGGATCCTCGTCCAAGAACAGCACCAATATGGATTATGGAGCCACCTCCAACAGCAGCACCAAAGTAGGTATATCTGACATGAATCTGCTAAAGCCAGCTTTCTCATTAAGTTTTTAGAACTATTCCCAAGTATAATTGCCCTAATGTGGCCTTTCCCAAGTCAGTGCCCTTTAGATGTGTGGGGCTACAATTCTCTTCACTCTGAACGAGCCAGGCTGGGAAAAGTGAGACTATAGAGACTTAAAACTAAGTACATGAAACTGCCACATAAATCATAGAATCATAGAGTTGGAAGAGACCACAAGGGCCATCCAGTCCAACCCCCTGCCATGTAGGAACTCACAATCAAAGCATCCCTGACAGCCTCTGTTTAAAGACCTCCAAAGAAGAAGACTCCACCACACTCCGAGGGACTGTGTTACACTGTCAAAAAGCTCTCACTGCCAGGAAGTTCCTCCAAATGTTGAGGTGGAATCTCTTTTCCTGTAGCTTGCATCCATTGTTCCGGGTCCTATTCTCTGGAGCAGCAGAAAACAAGCTAGCTCCCTCCTCAATATGACATCCCTTCAAATATTTAAAGAGGGCTATCATATCACCTCTTAACCATCTCTTCTCCAGGCTAAAGATACCCAAAGTCGTTCCTCAAAGGGCATGGTTTCCATGCCCTTCACCATTTTAGTCGCCCTCCTCTGGACATGCTCCAGTTTTTCAACATCCTTTTTGAATTGTGGTGCCCAGAACTGGACACAGTATTCCAGGTGAGGCCTGACCAAAGCAGAATACAGTGGCACTATTACTTCCCTTGATCTAGATACTATACTTCTATTAATGCAGCCTAAAATTCCATTGGCCTTTTTAGCTGCTGCATCACACTGTTGACTAATGTTCAACTTGTGGTCTACTAAGACTCCTACATCCCTTTCACATGTAGTCTCGTTAAGCAGTCTAAAATCACATTGGCCTTGTTTGGCTTTGCCTCTGTTTACACATCTTAACTGCCTCTCCAGGGTCATATTTTATATGGGATGTTATCTGGAGCAAAGGCCAATATTTTAACATTGTGATTTGTTCATATAGGCTTTTATACTGTGTAAGTTATAGTCAAGACAGCTAAAATGCTCTGCAGAGTGATGAGATTACAATATATTATTACAGCAGTAGCAACAACACTAAATAACTACCACTACCACCATCATTCTTATGTGGCAACAGCAATAAGCACGGACAAAACTTGGTCTTTTGCCGCAATGACTTCAGCTGTTGCCTCAGGTTTCTGTGCTTCAGAAGTCTGCTTCTATGTCATGCTGAATGGAATGCTGGGAGGTGGATTTTCTAACTCTTCCGGTCAAGGGACTGATTAAATAGCAGAGAAGTACTTGGGAAGAAAAGTTCAAAATATTGGGACAGAAAGTGCCACCGTATATTTGAGCAGTGCTTCTCAGGTTTTCTGATGTGGGGGACTGGAAATTGCTCCCCCTCCAATGTGCTAGGGAGTAGCACTGATCTTGAGACTACCATATTGAGTAGCACTGTTTTAGAGTAAGGCTTTTACCACCTGTGACTTGGAAGAGGCAGTTCACTTTTTTAGGATGAGTGGTAACCCACTCAAAGGTGAGGAAGCCATCAAATAATGGAGATCTATGTAGCCACCACATAAATCCCAGAAAGCTGGAGTTGGCTACAAAGACTGAGGTTCCACATCCCACCTATAAGAAGGAAAGGATGAGGAATGAAAAACAGAAAGCAAGCAAGAAGTGCCCCTACAATTTACCTGCAGAATAATTTGAAATTTGCAAAATAGAAGCCTAAGGCACCCCACTCCCTGAGGAACCCTTTTTAGTGGCTTACCCAAATCCTCCAGCGCTGGCTGCAGCAGTCCCCTCGCCGAAGACTTTGCCTCCCGTCGAGCCCAGAGGGCTTGAAAAGGCTGGGGCTGAACCGAATGCTGGCATCCCTCCAAACCCAGGGGATCCCCCAAAGGTGGGAGGGCTGCCAAACACTGGAGCAGCTCCGAAGCCACCTGAGCAAAACAGAGGCAAAAAAAAGGGGGGACAAAAAGAAACAAGAAGACATCAAAGTCAACCATAAACATATAGAGAAAAAGGAAAGGAAATAGAAGGGAACAATAAGAAACAGTTAAGATTTCCACAATGCAAAAGCACTCTGAGCTTGACATCTTATTCTAGAATTATCACCACCAGCAGTAGGGACTTTGGACCCATAGTTGTACTTCTGAATGTTTTGTCTTATAAAATTTAAAGACAGGAAACCTTGCAAAATACTTTAAATAAAAATATATATGCACAAATCAAGAGAAAAGGGATGGTGTTAATAGCATCTCTGGTGTCAGCCACTTGAGCAACACTCACCTGGGTATTTTGGAAGTCTACAACTGAACTTTGGTAACTGTGTGGGAAGAGTTACCAGCAAGGCTTCAGATGGGAGGCCAAATGGGTCAAGGGCTACCTGAGAAGAAATCAGGTGTGGGCTATTTTTACAAGGGACTGGGGATGCATACAGGGAGGCTGGCTGTCCATTTCTTAGGTTTACAACACTGCCTTCATGCCTTCCATATCTCTCCACCCTAGCACATAGCATCTGAAGGAATCTCAACCTCCTGCCAGCTTACCATCAAAAGACAGGAAGCCTTCAAAAGGAAATCAGCAATCCTCCCCACCCCGCATCAGCACAGGCACATACAGACTGAAGGGGGGCTCTCCATCACAGAGCCACTCAGTTCATCCCTTTATAGCACACTTACTGTAAAAGGAGTGGCTAGAATCTGCAGGCATGTCCTTAAAAAGAAATCCCTTTGACATGAATTTAAAGAACAGACCAAGACGTCTGCCACAGCCTGCATGCAAGGCAGCCAGCTCTCAGCAAAAAGCTAGCAGTTGCTAAGATGTTGTTTTCTGATGTCGCCAGCAAAACTACAACCATTTCAAAGTAGCTATGCATCGCACCCTAGAGGCAGGCGATAACAACAAACTGCAGGCCACGGCTTTCCAGAGGCAAATTTTCTGACAAGACTTTAGGATCTTCTGGCTTTTATCAAGACTGCTTTGGAAGAGCAGCTCTACCTTTTGTACCACTCAGGTAAAATGATGAAATTTGGAGCATTCATGAAGGGCAGCTTTCTGCAGTCGGCAACCCTCTTGCCTCTTATTTTGGTGTAGAATTTGGATTGCTTGAGGATAGAATTTTAATTTTTCCTTTTAGTGTTTAGTGTACACTGTTCTGCCATAGAGATCTATGGCCTTTCTCATGCAGTAAGTTAACATAGCCATTTTCTGGGAACAGGAAAATGAAACCTTGGTACTTGCACAGAATTTGCCTGCAAGTGACATCATACACAACCTTTCCAGATTTTCTGCTACAAATGAACTAAGAGACTCCATTGTCCCTGTCAGTCCCATGGGAAGAAGGCTGGACTGGTGATAATAAAACCAAACATGCAAATCTCAGTTTAGCAACTGCTTGCAGCCAAAAGAGTATAAGAAAAGCCTGGCTGGGTCAGACCAATGGCCCACTGAATTCACCCAGTGGGCAGCACCTACTCTCTTCACAGCCAATCAAATCTGAACATGGAAGTTTCACTGAGCTATTACTGACAGTTACTGCACACCGACCTGGATTTTTTTTTTTTTTTTTTTTTTTTGACAGCAACATGTTAAGAGCCAGCCAACACACCTCGTGGCAACTAATTCCACAAATTGATCATGTACTATTCAAAGCAGTAATTTTTTTTAACTTTCTTGAATCCAGAAGCTATCAGTTTTGGTAAATGTTGGAAAGCCTATCACATAGGAAATGGAGTAGAGTAGCTCTCTGTTGTTTCAGAGGGCAGAATTAGAACCATACATGGAAACAGCAAAGAAGCAGATTCAAGATATATCAGAGCAAATCTCCTAATGGTGAGAGCTGTTTGGTGGTGGCACAGAATGCTTTGGGGTGATGAAATCTCATTCAATGGAAGGTATTTTAGCAGAGGTGATAGCCATTTATTATGGATGCTGTGGTTGCAATTGGCATTGAAGACTCTGCATTCAATTTGAATGGGATAATTCTCAAGGTCTCTTTCAGTAATTATGATTCTGTGAATTCTATCATGATGGGACAGAGGAAAAATTCTTCTTGATGTAAACAATTTTACTAGCCTTTATGAGGAGGACAGGTTGCTTATCTTTAACTATAGTTCTTCCAGTGGTCATCTGTGAGCTTACACAAATGTCTTCTTCTGACATGGAGTTTCAGAATGCTATGGGTACCTGAACCAAAGCAATGACCCAAGGTGACAGGAAAGAGAGAGCGGAAATTGTATTTCATTTATAAGCATAAGTTTGCTGAGTGATGGATCAATAAGCTGTAAAGATGATGAGTGTGACTAGATCAGGCAAGGAGGGCAGAGAAAAACCACCATGTTGCCAGTTTTGTGTATCTGCAATTCTGGTTGCCTCATCTTACTTCAGTGAATGGTGAAGAGATTCAGCCTGGTCTCAGGAACTGCCCTCAAGAGAAGTGAAGGAGAAAGGCCAACTAAGGTTGTATGGGTCACCATGTAATGAACACTCCATCATGCCTGATCTGGGTTATCATCCTGAATTATCATCCTGGTGACAAACGGAAGCAGTGGAAAAACATACCCAGTGAGACTTCCGGAGCTAAAGAATGCACTGCCCAGAGAGACCTTCCCATTTCAAACCCTAAAGCAAATGGCTATGGCACTGACCGTTCAGGGGGAATACAAAGACATCCACAAACGGTATGCCCCACTGTATGAATAACTTATGCATTGTGTTGGAAGGGAGGTCACGGCAGAATCTTGGAGCACTGTCAGGTTGTTCTCCTTCCATGGAAAGTGAAATGTGGTAATAGTGATCCTCAAAGAATGGGCCAGACCTAAAGAAGGGCAACAGAAAAGAGAATTGGGTCTCGTCTCTATTGGTTCAGGTAGAAGACCACAGTTCTAAGAGAAAGCTGAAAGATCCAGAAAATTTAACCAGCATCTTGAGAGCATCTACACCCTTGAATGCTGACCAATGCCCTCTCATCAGGAGACCAACCTAGTAGGTTCCCCAGTCTCTGAGGACATATTCATAGTGACTACTACAGTGGTCCAAAGAGGAATGAATAGCATGGTGGCCTCCACATCACGCGAGACAAACCATATCATGTGGAGCAATGTAAGTTCTTAGAATCAAGATCCTCAAACAAGGGAAGTTGACAAGAGGGTCCAACCAAAGAGGGATCATGTCTGCAAGAGCCACATTCTGTGCTGAGCACAAGGTTAATAAGGTACAACCAAAAGACGGCAGGAACCCAGAGTTCAGATAAAAACCCATGTTGGACTGGTTGGGACAGTTCAATAGGGGTCTTCTTGTAGTTAACAAAAAGGTTAACGAGGTTAAAAGTGCAGGAGACAAGGAGTGAAGTCTAACAGAATCCGGTATTCCCAGGTAGTGTCCCATCCAAGTATTCCCAGGTGGTCCTTAACTTGCGAGACCAGATGAAATCAGGGTGGAGTGTCCTTAGACTAGAGTGATGAAATAAAGGACAAACGTAGGCATGAGATGCAGCAAGAAGTGAATCATAAATGTAAAAATAGAACAACTCCTCATTTCTGGATCTGGGCAACCACTACAGCCCTGCTGCACTCTATGAATATGTGTGGGGCTGTGCACAAACCAAAGGAAGGACATGAATCCCCAATGATGCAAAGATGCCAACCCACAACACTGCTCAACCACAATATGCAGGCATGGCTGCAATAACACACGTCGGGAATCAGATTCCTTTCCATACTCAGCAAAGTGTGGAGTTGAGCGAGACCATTAAAACAAGCAAACACCAACAGCTGAGTTCCAAGCTGAAGCTGACATCACTAATAACCATAATGAGGTGTAGTCCTTTTTTTTCGAAACACAATAAAGTAGAAGGAGTAAAGTTGCCCACCTGAGAAGAAAGGAAGGGGCTGGTTCCATGGCTCACCCAAGGGTTCCCACTTCTTTGTTCATGGTGGGAGAGGGAGGGAGCTGCAAGAAATCTTCTGGAAATGTTTGAGCAAAACTCTATAACACATCTCTTCTTCACAATGTTAAGGATTGAAATGTCCAATTTAATGGAAGCAATAGCCTGACAGAACCTGTCAGTCCTTCATGAGAAGGGGAAGTTCCCAAAGTGTGAGGCCCAAGGGCTTGTGATGTTTACTAAATTGCTGGAAACAAAGCACAAAAACTAAAGAGCTTCTACTAGTGACAAAAGATGAAGGGCGTGTGAATCAGTTTTTTATCACCAAGTCTGAGAAAGTCTTGAGAAAGACTTGCCATGCCCAGGAAGATCGATCCAAAAGACATTTATGTATGGGCATAAATTCAAACCTCCATCCAATTGTACATATGACCTTGTATAGACTCAGCCCTGGGATAGCATAAGCCCTAGGTTCCCAAATGGTGGGGCATGCCCCTCAGGGGGTGTGATAGTTTCTCAAGGGGGGTGCTGACCTCAGGTGCTAATTAACTTACCCTCCAAATAATAATAATAATAATAATAATAATAATAATAATAATAATATATAACCTGCCCCTCTGCACAACAATCGGGGCGGGTTACAACATTTAAAACAAACAAACGAATTAAAACATTCCCTCATCCCCCAATCCAACCCTCCCAACCCCTTAAAACAAGATTAAACAAGAAAAGATTAAAATACTTATCCATTAAAACAATAGCGGTAAAATCAAGCTACAATGGGGACATAACAAAGATGAAAACTGAAATCTCATCTCTCTAGAGCAGATGCTATTCCGGGAAGGCCTGCCGGAAGAGATCCATCTTCACTGCCTTTTTAAAGGCAGTAAGTGTAGTAATGAGACGGATCTCATCCGGCAGGTCATTCCATAGCCTGGGAGCGGCCGCGGAAAAGGTCCTCTGGGAGGCCTGAGACAGCCTAGTTTTTATAGGCTGTAACAGATTCCTCCAAGAGGACCGAAGGGCGCGGGGAGGATCATATGGGGAGAGGCGGTCCCTAAGATGGACCCAAGCCATGTAGGGCTTTAAAGGTCAAAACCAACACCTTGTACTGCGCCCGGAAACTAATTGGCAGCCAGTGGAGGGATTTAAGCACAGGTGTTATGTGCTCCCTCCTAGATGTTCCGGTAATTAACCTGGCTGCCATATTTTGCACTAACTGGAGTTTCCGAGTTAGGCACAAGGGTAGCCCCATGTAGAGTGCGTTGCAGTAGTCCAAACGTGAGGTTACCAGGGCATGTACCACAGTTTCCAAGTCCCTCGTATCCAGATAAGGGCGCAGTTGGCGTATCAGCCAAAGCTGATAACAGGTGCTCCTGACCGCCGCATTCACCTGACTATTCATGTGAAGTGACGAATCAAGAAGTGAGGTGGATGGAATGCTTTTCCAGCATCCCCTTTAATGTCAGACTGCTTGGCAGGGAGTGAGAGGAAGAGAAGAAAGAGAGTGTCACGGTGTGGTGGGGAGAATAGGGCTTGTGTGTGCATGGTTGGAATAATGGCCACTGTCTCCCCCCATTACTCCTGATTCACAAGCCAGGGAGAGGAGCAGTAATTGTGCTGTGCGTAGGAGTGTAAAAAAGTAGAGGTGACTTAAAATCCGTTTTCCTCAACAAAACCGACAGAGAAGTCTCAGAGTGTGAGGGGAGTTAAGCGGAAAACCTTCTTCATAGGCAATGCAGACCTGTGCTGGGGCATTATGAGAAAAAGGGATTTTAAGCCACCTCTACTTTTTATACTTTTTTCTCCCACCCAAGAGTCACACAAGAGACTTCAGTTTCATGAGTCAGGTGCAGGAGGAATCAAGAGACTCTTCATTGTCTTAACTCCCAAAGCAGAAGGTTGGTGTATGAATGGGTGACAGCAGCCTCCATCTTAGGGAGTTGGGTGCAGGAGGTTTCTCTTGGGTGCAAGAGATTTCTCTTCTCTTAACTGCTTATCTTACTACTATCCAACAGAGGTAAATTTAAATTTTAAATAGATTTGAGCACCCACCATTTTTTATATCTGTGGTGGTGGTGGGCTGAAACCAACCCCCCCCATGAAAACCAAGGCCCACTGTACTATGTGTAGAGGGGTGCCCTGACTTGCACACGTAGATGTAAGGGGGGGGGGTCCAGGAGGAAAAAGTTTGAGAACCACTGGCATAAGCTCTTCTAGTTAATGAAAGTTCTGCTTAGTAGCCCTTGCCTGGTGGGACAGACCAGACAAGCCAAGCCAGACATGGCAATGCAAGGTTCCTGTCAGTGCTTATCTACATAGCAGCAATACAACAAATTAATCTGGTGGCTTAGAAGCTTCTTTAGCAAGGTAACATTTTCTCTCACAGGAGTAGCAGGTAAGTGTCCATATGGGTATCACAACTGACAATGTGAATTAATAGAACATTGTTCATTCCCTTCCTCCTCAATCAGACTAGACAGCTGAAGTTGGGAGAACAGAGACTGGGATGCATTCACCATGATAACTGGAGGTGATGGAACTGACAGGCTGAGTAGACCTTGGCAACTCTGCAGAGCCTTTCAATCCCTTCTGATGTGAATGGAATGTAGGATGACACATAATGTAATTTGCTTGCTACCGACAGCAGAGAGGGAGAAGAGGCAGTGAACTAGGGGCTGAAGTCTGATGTTAGTCCTGTTGGCAGATGGGACTTAGGACAGAAATGGAGGCTGTGTTACCTACAAATCAGGTGCTTTCACCAAGTAGCACTTCTAACCTGCTTAAGCTTTCCTAGATGCTGCATCACATTGCTGTCTCATGTTCAGCTTGTGGTCCACTGTACTCCCATCAAGCCAGGTGTCACCCATCCTATATTGTTAGTTTTGGCCCAGATTTCTAGTTTGTTAAGATCATTCTGATCCTGTCCTCTGGGTTATTAGTAACCCTAATTTAGTCTCATCTGCAAATTTGATAGGCATGCCCTCTATTCCATCATCCAAGTCAATGATAAAGATGTTGAATAGCACTGGGCCTAGGATAGAACCCTGTGGCACCCAGCTAGTTACTTCTCTCCAGGATGAGGAGGAGCCATTGGTGAGTACCCTTTGGGTTCAGTTGGTCAACCAATTACAAATCCACCTAATGGTTGCACTGACTAGCCCAGATTTTACTAGCTTTTTTGCAAGGGTATCAAAGGGCTTACTGAAATC
This sequence comes from Phrynosoma blainvillii, assembly GCA_026167975.1. Classification (NCBI taxonomy): domain Eukaryota; kingdom Metazoa; phylum Chordata; class Lepidosauria; order Squamata; family Phrynosomatidae; genus Phrynosoma; species Phrynosoma blainvillii. The sequence goes on along the minus strand of JANUYF010000011.1, from coordinate 15,261,882 downwards.
AAGATAGGCTACATCCATGGCTTTTCCCTCATCTACCAAATTTGTGACTATCAAAAAATATATTAAAAAAATAAAAAATAAAAATAATAAATAAATAAATAAATAAAATAAAAAAAGAGATGAGTTTGGCCTGACTTTTTTTAAAAAATGAAACCCATGCTTTTAGTGATCACAGAATTCCTTTCTAAGTGCTTGCAGACTGTTTAATGATCTGCTCTAGAATCTTTCCTTGTATTGATGTCAGGCTGACTGGGTAGTAAGTATCTGGATCCTCTTTTTATCCCTTTTCTTGAAGATAGGGACAACATTTACCTTCTTCCAGTCTGCTGTGACTTCTCATATTCCCCAGAAATGCTCAAAGGTTATTGGCAATGGTTTTGAGATCTCTCCATCCCAAGGAATTAAATGGGCAGATGTCTCAGCTGAACCCTGGTGCAAGCATATCCTTTGCCTTGGTACCAGTGGTCAGACTGGAAGTGGGAGTCAGCACTGGGGTGGAACAGTCAGCTACTATATAGGTTGATCCATTGCTGCTGATATTGAGCCGTAATGAGATCTCCGAAGAGTGACTCATATATTGGGATGCTTGACATCCAAGGCAATAACAAGGATTTGCCAGGCACCTACATGCGGAATTAAATGTCTATTTTGGTGGCACAGTCCACTATTTTAAAGGCATTCTCTCAGAAGAGTGAGTGGTTCTGATGTACCGGGTGGGTGCGTGGGTGAACACATGAGTGCACACCAAGTTCAGCATTGCTTCTTTGTCCTAACAACAGGTGTCTGGAGAGACCATCCTCTTGGGGTATAAATGCCACAGAAGGTAGAGGCCATAAGCTCTTCAGGGCATGCACATCCAGAAAGATGGAACTGGCAAATGTCTGGAAACTAACCCAGCAGCTCTAAGGTAAATCCAAAGTGTAATACAAAATCCACCAAAATGCAAGAGGAAATGTTGAAAACTGCAGATTCGAAGTGTAATCAGTGAAGAAATCCAAGCTCAGAACAAGTTCCTACAGATGCTGCTGCAGTGGACAAAGAGGAACTGAGGATTTACATGGGGCATGCTTTGGTTCAGCACGCGGATAGTGGGTGGGATACCACCAAAACACTTACATTATAGCTCTGAAAGTCTAGAAGGTTCTGAATATAGGCAGAGATAACCCCATTTGTGGGAGTTACAGAGACTACAAAGAACTTCAGCTCTCATAATGCATTTTTTAAAACCAGACGTTTTCCCTTTTTATCAAGGTGTTCAAGGTACACTGTCTTTGTTCTCAGGGGCAGTGACCCAAATCTACAGAGTACAAAGACAATATAATATTTTAAACCATGGCTTCTCCTTGCATACAAGGTTTATGATACTACCCATCTAATTTTTAGGTCTTATTTGCTGTTAATCCTTGACATGGAACTACACCCTCCACTTCACTCTCACCTCCCCCCCACTCCCCCACCCCCGTCTCTGAAAGTTTTACACAGGCATTTTTCCAACCCAGGCTTCCATCTCATTAGAAGGCTGATAGTCTGGAGCTATTGGCTACCAACAGCTCTTTTGCTGTTTGATAGGGAGGCATTTTAATACCCTGGGTGAAATTCCAGTCTCAGCCAATGTAACAGATACCACCTGGTTTTAAACACAACAGTTTGGAAAAAAATAAATAAAAAGGGCTGCAGTTGAATTATTTAAACAGTGATTGTCTATCCAGTTACACTTTTGTCCAAGAGCCATCACTGCTGTTTTTTAAAACTTGCATTCTTTACATTTGGCAGAATCTGTAAGCTAAAAAGACATGAAAGAAGAGCACCACCCAAGAAATAGAGTAAGGCAAGGGAACCAGGCCTAGGTTAGACATAAGACGATTTCTCTTTACCCTGAAGCTGTTTTAAAAAAGGAGAGCCAATTCTTGGCTGTGAAGCTGACCATCTAATTCATTACAGATGAATGAGAAGGGCAATGAAGCCCATCATTCAAGCTGTAAAGTAAAGATGGGATTACAGTCACTTCTAAAAAAAAAAAAAAGACATCTGATGAGTTGGCTAAGGCTCCTGTTTATCCCTGGAGGAAAATCCAATACCTCTTAAGCAAAAGACAGATAGCCATTCAGAAAGCATCTAGTTTTCTAACTTACAGCTTTGTGGTGGATACACTGCACACGTAATATGAATATTCTATGATTTGCATAGTATATTCCATTATTTGAAGTTAGCATCCTAAAGATCTCTTCTGTTCATTAGGAAAAAAGTGGGGCAGTAAGTTTCTATTTGTGTTTCTAATTAAATAATACATTAATAATATAATAATATAAGAATAGTAAATAAAATAATAATAATAATAATAATGTTTTTAATTGTGGAGCCTGAGCGAGGACAAGGAAATTAAATTCTGAAAAAAATGATGCAGATGTTTGTCCTCTGCATGATCTATAGAAGATGTGGAATTTTAGCTTATTTTAGCATGTAAAAAAATTAGCAGAAAGAGCCCAGGTAGAGACTGATTCAAATTAATGTTGGTATTTGTAAATTTCTGCCTAAATACAATGATCCGGGAAGCTAAGCAGGGTCAGACCTGGTTAGGACTTGGGATGGGAGACCTTGAGGGAAAACCAAGAGCTGCAGAGATATAATATTGAGGGGAAGGCAATGGCAAACCTCCTCTGAATAAATCTTGTCCAAAATACCCTATGAGAGGCAGTGTCTTATAGTAGTCTGAATTTTAAACTAGGACTCCGGGAAATCAGGGTTTGAAGCCGTTTGGCCCACTGAAACCCAGTAGACTTCCTTTGAATAAATCTTGCCTAACCACCCCCCCCCCCCAGTATGGTTGGTTTCAACCTAAGCTGGTCTTTGTAAAACAACCTCCTCAATGCCATCCTAGAAGTGCAAACAACCACAGGCCTTGGTGAGTTTCAGCCTGCCCCTTTGCTGTTCCCTTTTGCTTATATCCAACCTCCAGGTAAACTCAAAATCTTGCTTCCCAGGTTGCGATGCTTAGTTAGCATGACACAACTGTTGCTCAAAACATTGAGGGAGGTGGTGGTGGGGGTTGGGTTTCTCCATATTGGGGAAAATGTTCTGATTTGCCTGTCTACAAAAATGTCAGGATCCAAGTCCCTCAGATTTCCTGCCATAGCTGCTTAGAAACTTTGTGTGCTTATAGTATCATTAATAATGGAAGATGGGATGTACTGTGCTGGGTTAACAATGATGTTGGCTGCCTACATTCTGGGGGATGGTTAATGAACAGATGTGTGGGGAGTAGGGATTGTACTGGCAACTTCAAGTCTATGAGAATGGCTAGTACAAGGTTCCTATGAGAATGGCTGGTACAAGGTTGGAAGGAGGGGCTACCCTGGGAAAGGGAAAATACAAGAATGTTTTGTTCTATGAGTGAATGATGTGCAAGCCTGCACAAAGAGGGGAAGCAGACGGGCGGCCCCAGGAAGCTGCGGATCGGAGCCGAGGCATCCCCATTCCTCGGCCCCACGGCACAGCTTCGCTACCCCTGGAAGGAGCTCTAAAATAGTGCTCCTTCCACAAATTGCTGAAGGTGCACCGCAAAAGGCTGCCGGCACACCTTCAGTGACTCTTCCGCTGCAGCGTGTGCGGACGCTGCAGTGGGAGGGCATTCTCGGAGCGCCGGCCGTGCGGAGGGCTGGCTGCTCCGAGGATGTTTTGGGGAAAGGGTTGGGGCACCCAGCGTGTGGCTGCCCCTCCCCTTCCTTGCTCTGAAGATGGTGCAAAGTGCCGTCTGCTTAGCCCCAAAGTTAAAATTGCTATGTGCTTTTAATATGCTACATAACTGCCATTACTTTAGTCTTGACAACATGAGTCTTCTGTGAACATCTTTGGTTTCTGCATAAAGTTTTTTTCTGTTTTATTACTGGATCTTGGGATTTCTGAACTGAAGTGATCCCATAAATGACAATGAGGAGTGTTTTGACTGTGTCTTCCTGCATGGCAGGGAATTGGACTGGATGCCCTTTGTGGTCTCTTCCAACTTTAGAATTCTAGAATTTGATTTCAAGGTGGCCCTTATATCCAACCTCCAGGTAAACTCTGCTAGATTTAAAATCACAAGTAAAACTGGTGAGAAGAGTTGAAAAATTGCTAGATCATCAATTGTATGTGAAACTGTCAAAATGTGAATTCCACAAAGACAAGTTAGATTACCTGGGCTATTATAACTCCACAAATGGCACTGAAATGGACACTGAGAGAGTCTCAACAGTTTGGGGCTAGGAGTCTCCCCAAACACAGAGGCAGATGTAAAGCTTTTTTGGGAGGGGGGATTTGTAAATTTCTATAGTTAGTTCATCTCCAACTCTGCATAAGTGGCATTGCCTCAGACTGACCTGCTCGAGACCGAAGAAAAGGCAAAAAGAAACATCCAGTCAAACTTAAGCCCAGCGCCAAAGTGAAGTGAAGTACTGAATGCCAAAGGGTATTTTAGTAGTTAAAATGACCTTTCAGTTCAGAGCCTGTTCTCAAACACCTGGAACCCAACCAGGCTTCTGTGGTGCAGATGGGTGCTAGTGATGCTGCTTTGGGAGTGGTTTTATCACAAAGGATGCTTGGGGCTATTGAGATCCTGTGCTTATTTGTTAAAAAGTTATTTGGGGCTGAACTAAATTGGCCGTTGTGGGGAAAAGAAGTGGCTACTATTAAACAAGAATTAGAGACATGGTGGCATCTGCTAGAAGAGGACTGAGCATTGCAACTTGAAGGCATTGTAAACACCCAGAAAGTTAAGCCCCAAATATGTTTGATAGGCAAAGTTCTTTTACAAATTTAAATTTCAGCTGAAATATTTAATGTGTGTGTATGGGGGGGGGGGGGAGAGGGGATGTCTTGGCAGATGCTTTGTCCTGCACTACAAGAGTAAGCAAGAGGAGACTGTTGATACTTTGCTCTACTGCAAACAGTTGGGATTGGGGGTTGTGACTTATAGCCAGCAAAAAAGGCTAGCCCGTCTACACAGGAGGGGGGAATCCCCTCAGAAAAGTCTATTAGAACTGAACAAGATGGGTGGGTAAAAGAGTACTCAAATGAACTAAAGTTAAAATATATGGAGTGTGGTGTAAAGGTGACAAAGTGTATGTGCCTGAGGAGTTGAGATTCAAAATTTTGTAACTGTATCACAATGTGAAAGCTGCTGAGTATGTTGAGGTTGTAAACACCCTTCATTTAGTTAAGAGACAATACTCATGACCAAGAATGCATCAAGATGTGGAGACATATATAAGAGAATGTGTGATATGTGTGGTAGCAAAAAGGGTGGGAGGCAAGTCTTGTTTGCAAGCAAAGGAAAGACTGTGGATTGGATAGTGGCTGACTCCAAGCAAGATCATTTCACAGTATGCAAAACAATTCCTTCTACCCAACAATTGGCAAAATTGTTTGCCCAGCATGTATATAGACTGCATGGGATGCCCTGAAAAATAATCTCAGATCGGGGCATCATTTGGAAAGCTTTCCTGAAATTTTTAGAGATCAAGAAGGCAATGAGCATTGCCAACCATGCCTAGAAAGATGGACAGATGGAGTGTATGAATCAAATTTTGAAACAATATTTGTGGTGTTATGTGAACTTTCAGCAGGACGATTGGTTAGTTTGGGGAGGTGGCTTATAACAATTCAGTGCATCAAAGTACTCGCCATCCAAAGTGGTGTATAGGCAGGGACTCAGGGTTTTGCCAAGCCTTGTGGTCATCCACTCTGACCTTGTGCCCCTGAGTGGACATAGTGAGTCAGAGTTGCCTGGCATCACACTGTGTCTGCCCTGTACTATGCTAAGGAAATTAATATGTGGACTGAAAACATGGTCCGAATTAGGATTTCAAGGTGGGGCAAATACAATCAATGTATTTGTCTACTAAATTTCTATGAAGCATGCAGCCCTCTAAGAAACTGGACCCAAGGTTTTTGGGTCTGTTGTGAAAAGACTGTTAAATGCAGTGACAGCAGAACAGATATTGCCTAAGACTTAAAAATATTCCTCTTGTGTTTCATTTCAGTCTGCTCAAACCAGTGCTGGAGGATGGATTGTGACACAAAGATGGGGATCAACATTTTGAACTGTCAAAGATTTTGAACTCTAGGGTTCACAAGGGCAAATTGCAGTACTTTGTTAAACAGAAACACGTTTCCATGGGGGAGTAAGAATGGGTGGATTCCTAACAAATGTGTGTACCTGAGTTGATGTGCTATTTGGTTAAGCCAGGGCCCAGGGTAAATGTCATATTAATCACAATCACTGGTGAGATGGGCTGGATGTTGCTGGAGGTGTGTGGAATGTCAGGATCTGAGTCCCTCAAATTTCTTGCCATAGCTGCTTAGAAACTTTGTGTGCATTATGGCATTATTAATAATGGATGATAGATTGGTCTGGGAGCTTCAAGTCTGGTCCCATGAGAATGTAACGGGGTTGGAAGAAGGGGCAACCTTCTCCTCTTTCCCTGGAAAGGGAAAATGCAAGCGTTTTGTTCTATGAGTGAATGGGGTGCAAGCATACCCAAAGTCTGAATTGCCATGTGCTTATAATATGCGGTATAACTGTCATTACTTTAGGTCTGATAACTAAGCCTGCTGTGAACATTTTTGGTTTCTGAATAGTTTTCTTATTTTACTATAGAAGTTTGTTCAACAATTTCTAAAATAAAGTGATTCCATACAAAAAAATTTCTTCTTAGTGCATCACAGTGAAGTATTTGGGCAAACCCAATACCTGTTTTGGTTGGGCTGGAGAATCCAAATCCCTGAGAGGCCACGCTCCCTCCGCCAGAACTGAACGTGCCCATTGGCTTCTGCTCACCAAAGGAGGTGGAGCCAAATCCAAAAGTCTTGGCCCCACTGTTTCCAAAAAGGCTCGATGTATCTGGGATGAGAAGAAAGGATTTTCCTTATAAAGCAGGAAAAAACACTTCTTTTGCAAGAGTCATCACAGTCACAACTAAGACCAGGAGCGTAAATGGAAGAGTTCCTCTATACACTGGCTTTTATATATATACTCACTGTTGGTGAGCAAAAGTCTGATTAGGAATCTTTTACAAATACAGTTCTTCTAAATGCTTCTTTCCTTCCCTTTGGAAGATGACAGATTTTTAAAAATTCCACCTGTCTTGAGGGAATTTTCTTCCCTCTGACAGGAGATCTTAGATTATTTGTCCTTTATACCTGACCAGGCTACAATTCCCAACCTTGCTGTAAATATATGCTTCTCCTTCAATCTGCCTCTGCACGAATCTGCCTCATTGGACCAAAAGCTCGATCATCAACCCATAGAATCAGAAAAATATTTTGAATTCTAAGGCTCTGAGAAGCCAAAGAAATATTTGTGACTCTCTGACCATATAGAAAGTTGTATTTATCATGGCTGGGGAACATGTTTGCCCTTCGTCCCTCCCTTGTGTGGCCAAATTGCTACATACACTGGCCACTGTTGTTATTCTATTTTAGTTATGTGTTTGATTTTAAAAATTTATTAGTTTAATTCTATTTTAAGGGGAGTGGGTTGTGGGTGGGGGGGGGGGTTGTAGGAATCTGGAATGTTTTAACTGTTGTATTTTAAATTGTTGTAAGCCGCCCCGATTGCTTTGCAGAGGGGCGGGGTATAAATAAAATATTATTATTATTATTATTATTATTATTATTATTATTATTATTATTATGTTGTTGTTGTTCCTTCCTTATACTTGTATTCAAAGGAAAGGACTGAATCATGGTCTTCAAAATAAGCAGTATCCAAACGGAGCAGTATCCTTGTTCTCACTCTCCTTTTGTACCCTGCATAAATTCCTCACATTTGCTTATTTTTCAGGATAATGAAACATCCCATTTTATAAAAGTCCTGGCCATGAGGCTTGGATCCAGACTATTTGAAAGACCATATTTTCTATGAACCTGCCCAACTTTCTTTCAGTCCCACCATCATAACACATTGTATTTGATGAGGTTGAGAGAGAGAGCTTCTCAGTGGCTGCTACCAACTTGTGGAATTCACTCCCACAGGAGGCTTGTTTGGCCTCCTCACTGCCTTCTTTCTGCTGGCAGGCAGAGACCTTTTTTTTTTTATTTAGGAAGGACTTTGACATTTCAAGTTATTATGGCAGAAGGACATTTAAGGCACATATGTTTTCAGTCTTTTCATTATGTTTTAATGTGTTTTTAAATTTTGTAATTTGGTGTTTTTAATGTGACTGTTCATTTAATGGAATTGCTCAATTAGAATTTAAAACATTTACCAAGTATTTAACCATTTTTTTCAACCCTTTCTCTCTATTATCTGCATCTTGTCTCCTTTTCTTACATCTTTCAACATCATAACTGTCTTAACTTAAATATAGTAAGTTCACAATAATCTTTTAAAGTTTTCATTAACTTATCAATACTTTCCAAAGGATTTTCAAGAAAAAGCATCATATCAGCAAAAGCCCTCAACTTGTAATTTACAACTTTAATTTTTATTCCTTTTATTCCTTCTTCTCTTCTTCCCTTATAGTTTTATTCAATAAAAGACAGAGGCTCTCCCTTTTGAATCTCACAATATCTGGTCAAGTCTCCATTTGCTTAGCACTTTCTTCCTTGCTTTTCCTTAGTAATTGATCCATGTCCTTGCCATTTTCTGCTAGTAGTATGGTATTATCTGCATATCTTAACATGGTGTCATCTGTATATCTTAGATTGTGAATATTCTTTCCTCCAATCTTCACTCCTCTTTCTTTCTCCTGTCTAAACCTGCTCTGCATGTGTATTTTCTGCACAGAAATTGAACTAATAAGATGATGGAATGCAGACTGTGGAAAATTAATGCAATAGCCCTGTTGTTATTGCAGACATTATATGTCTCTTTTTGGGGCGAATGGATAGGAATATATATTGATTCTTTCTAATCTGTGGGACTTCGTTTTGTCCTCCATTATTTGTTGGCAGATTATAGTTAGAACTAAAGTTGACTCTGCCTCTTTAGACTGTAGGAGGTCAATTCAAATGTCATCTGTTCCTGTTGATTTATTCATCCCAACTGCTCTGAGTACAGCTTTCACTTCATTTTCCAAATTCTGGGGTTTATTTTCATATGATTCCTCTTACCATGTGTCATTCATTCTTTCATCTCTTTTATATATCTCTTTTGTGTCTTGCTTCCATAGTATTTTTATTTTATCTGGGTTCTGTATTATGTTTTTCTACTGAGGAAGAGGAGGTGTGTGGTGGTGGTGGGGGACTCCTTACTGAGGGGTACAGAATCAGTGGTTTGTGGGCCTGACAAGATATTTCAGGAGATGTGTTGTCTCCCTGGGGTAACAATCCGTGATGTGACGGTGAGGCTAACAAGACTTGTCAAGCCTACTGACTGTTACCTCTTCCTTTTGGTCCATGTGGGAACCAATGATACTGCAAGGCACAGCCTTCAGAATATCATAAGGGGTTATGAGGCTCTGGGTAGGAAGCTCAAATAGTTGAATGCACAGGTTGTCTCATCTCTTTTCCCAGTTGAAGGGCATGGTCCATGAAGGAAGAAGAAAATAGCGGATGTGAACAACTGCGTCCGCAGATGGTGCTGCCAAGAATTATTTGGATTCTTGGATCATGGCCTGTGGTTTCATGAGGAGGGACTTCTGGCAGGGGATAGGTTGCACATCACATCAGTTGGAAGAAATGTTTTTGCCAACAGTCTCAAAAATTTGATCAGGAGGGCTTTAAACTAAGTTATGTAGAGGAAGGAAACAGTATTTTGGAAGGCAGGAGTTCTTCAAGGCCTAAAGACAGTAGTCCAACTGGTATAGAGGGAACAAGGCAAATAGTGCAAGGACCCAACAGTGGGAGGGAAAAAACTTTACACAGGCAGTTAAGAGGGACATCTTAGATGTCTCTACACTAATGCATGAACATGGGAAATAAACAAGATGAACTTGAACTGCTAGCACAACAAAGCAAATACGATATAATAAGCATCACTGAAACTTGGTGGGATGGATCTCATGATTGGAATGTAGGAATAGAGGGGTATAGCATTTTAAAGAGAAATAGGCCAAACGGGAAAGGATGAGGAATAGCACTATATGTCAGAGATGTTTACATCTGTGACGAGATCCAGGACTTCAATCCTGGAAGCCAGGTGGAGAGCATTTGGTTAAAAATTAAAGGGGTGGGAAATAACAGGTATGTTATTGTGGGAGTCTACAACAGACTCCCAAGTCAGAATGAGGAACTGGATGATGCCTTTCTAGAACAGATGACCACACACTCAAAAAGGAGAGATACAGTAACTCAGAAAGGAGAGATGTAGTAACGATGAGTTACTTCACCTATGCTGTTATTTGCTGGAAATCAGACTTAGCTAAACCTTTAAGGTCTAGCAAATTCCTGACTTGTCTCAAATACAATTTCATTGTCCAAAAGGTGGAAAAGGGAACAAGAGGATCCACTGTTTTAGACCCGATCCTAACCAACAGGGATGACCTGGTTAATGGGGTGCACATGGTGGGATCCTTAGGTGAGAAAGATTATGTTCTGGAATAAGTTATACAGTGGAAAGGAGAAGCCAGGCATAGTGAGACATGCATTCTAGACTTTAGGAGAGCTGATTTCAGTAAACTTAGGGAAATACTGAGGGTGACCCCATGGTCAGGAATACTAAAAGAGAAGGGAGTTCAGGACGGATGGGGTTTCTCAAAAGGGAGATACTGAAGGCACAATCACAAACTGTTCCAACAAGGAGGAAAAATGGGAGGTGTCTCAAGAAACCAGCATGGATAACTAAAGAACTTTCAACTGAGCTAACTTTTAAATGGGAGATGCATATGAAATGCAGAAAAGAGAAAATCACCCAAGCGGAATTCAAACAAATAGCTAGCAAGTGTAAGGGTAAAGTCAGAAAAGCTAAAAGGCAGAATGAGCTCAGGCTTGCTAGAGAGATTAAGAACAATAAAAAAGGGCTTTTTTGTTACCTCCATAGCAAAAGGAAGAAGAAGGACATGGTAGGGCCACTGCATGGAGAAGATGGCAAAATGCTAACAGGGGGCAGAGAAAAGGCAGAACTACTCAAAAAACCTCAAAACAGAGCAGACACCACAACAGGGGAAATGAAGCACAGAATAAGTGAAGAGGTATTACAGGAATATCTGGTTAATCTAAATGAATTTAAGTCTCCAGGACCAGATGAACTATATCCAAGGGTATTAAAAGAACAGGCAAATGTAATCTCACAGTCATTGGCAACAATTTTTGAGAACTCCTGGAGAACAGGAGAAGTACCAGCAGACTGGAGGAGGGCAAATAAGTATCCAGAAAGTTTCCAAAAAGGGGGAAAAAGAGGATCCTAACAATTATTGTCCAGATAGTCTGACATCAATATTAGGAAATATTTTAGAGCAGATCATTAAACAGAGAGTCTGTGGAAATTTAGAAGGGAACGCCATAATCACATAAGATCAACATGGGTTTCAGAGAAACAAGTCATGCCAGACTAATCTGATCTGTTTTTCTGGATAAAATTACCAGCTTTGGTAGATGAAGGGAACGCTGTGGATATAGCATATCTTGATTTCAGTAAGGTCTTTGACAAGGTTCCCCACAATTTTCTTTTAAAAAAACAAATAAAACGTGGGTTAACCAAGGCTACTATCAGGTGGATTTGTAACCGGCTGACAAGCTGAATGCAATGGGTGCTCAGTAATGGCTTCTCTTCATCTTGGAGAGGAGTGACCACGGGGTTCTCTCCTGGGCCCAGTGTTATCTAACATCTTCATCAAAGATGTGGATGAAAGAATACAAGTATGATTACAAAATGTGAAGATGACATTAATTTAGGAGGAGAAGCTAATAATCCAGAGGACAAGATCAAAACTCAATGACCTTAACAGATTAGAAAGCTGAGCGAAAACTAACAAAATGAATTTTAACAGGGAGAAATGTAAGGTACTGCACATAGGCAGAAAAAATGAAATGAAGAGATATACGATGGGGGACACCTGACTTAACGAGGCTACATGTGAAAGGGATCTAGGAGTCCTAGTAGACCACAAGTTTGTAATGCAGCAGATAAAAAAGCCAATGTGATTCTAGGCTGCATTAATAGAAGTATAGTGTCTAGACTGAGGAAAGTAATAGCACCACTGTACTCTGCTTTGGTCAGGCCTCACTTTGAATCCTGTCCAATTCTGTGCACCACAATTCATAAAGGATGTTAAGAAGCTGTAGCGTCTCCAGGAGGGCGACAAAAATGGTGAAGGATCTAAAATCATGCCTTATGAGGAGAGACCTAGGGAGCTGGGTATGTTTAGCCTGGAGAACAGATGGTTAAGAGGTGATATGATAGCCCAGTATAAGTATTTGAAGGGGTGTCATATTGAGGCTTTGGCATCTTGTTTTCTGCTGCTCCAGATAATAGGACAGGGGTCCCCAAACTTTTTGATCTGGGGGCCGGTTTGCTGGCCCCCAGATCTCCGGGGGCCCGGAGGAACGCGTGCACATTCACACAACTCGGGTGCCATTTTGTTTTCCAAAATGGCGCCTGGAGTTGTGCACATGTGCCCAGCATCGCGCGCACATGCGCATGACTCCAGGCACCATTTTGGAAAACAAAATGGCGCCGGAGTAGAGTGCATGCATGCGCGACACAGAGCGCCATTTTGGAAGACAAAAGCTGCGGGCCAGTAGGAAGGCCTCGATGGGTCAGGTCTGGCCCGTGGGCTGTAGTTTGGGGACCCCTGTAATAGGACATGGAACAATTAATGCAATGGATTTAGGCTGCAGGAAAAGAGATTCTACCTCAACATTAGGAGGAACTTCCTGACATGAGAGCTGTTCGACAGTGGAACTCCCTCCCTCGGAGAGTGGTGGAGTCTCATCTTTTGGAGGCCTTCAAACAGAGGTTGGATGGCCATGTGTTGGGGGTGCTTTGATTATGAGTTCTTGTATGGCAGGGGTTGGACTAGATGGCCCTTGTGGTCTCTTCCAACTCTATGATTCTATGATTCTCTGATTTTTGAGCATCCTCACCTTTGGTTTAAATTTCTCTTTGATTTCACAAATCTTGTGGAAGATTTGTCCTGTTTTTCATTTTCTGTTGTTGGATTCTATTTCTCTGCAATGATTTGTTATAATTATTCTCTTTATCCTTGTGCACTAATTATTGAACAGTTGCATTCATGGTTCTGGCTCTATTCCTATCTCCTTTTTCTTTTGCTTCTCTTCTTCCCTTTACTGCTTGAAGTGTTTCATCTGTCATCAATTGATTCTTCTCTTTCTCTCTCTCTGGCTACAGATAGTGTCTTTCTGCATTCCTTGTTGACTAAGGGCCTTTACAGACTGGCAGAAATAATCCAGCTTGAGACCACTTTAACTGCCCTGGGTCAATGCTAGGGAATCATCAGAATTGTAGTTTTTTCTGAGACACTGAGCCTTCTCTGTCAGAGAGCTCTGGTGCCACAATAAACTACAGTTCTCATGATTCCCTAGCAATGAACCTAGGGCAATTAAAGTGGCCTCAAGCTGCATTATTTCTGGAAGTCTGTAAAGGCCCTAAGTTCCTGGCTTCATCTCATTCTCAATTAGTTAGGCTTAATATCAACATCAACAGTGTGTTTGGGAGTTCCTGCATGGCAGGGGGTTGGACTGGATGGCCCTTGTGGTCTCTTCCAACTCTATGATTCTATGATTCTATGAGTGTGATGCTGCAGCTAGTCAAGTCAAGTTTATTTATATTAGCAAACCAGGCTTTTGTATACAACCATAAAATAATCCAATACCATACTGAAACACAGATAAAAAGGGACAATTAAATTGGTAATACAAAATAAGATAAGATTGTATCTTATCATGAGACAATGTAAAAGTTTCTCTTTTTGTCAGAGCTAACTTGATGTACTTGGTCATTCAACAGGACAAGTAGTAATCAGTTTCTGCCAATAAAAGTATCCTTTTCTTTTTTAAGGAACTGCATCTCTGATATGTACAATAAGAGGGTCAAGGGACTGGGCTCTCAAATCCAAAACAAAGAACATTCCAGGAAAAAAACCCATCCATCTTTCTACAGCCATATGGGCACTGTCTATTGTTAGCCATCATAACTCCCTTTAACTTCCATTAGGTGCAAAGTATTTAATCTGCACTTAGTAAAAAGGGACTTAAAGTCATATGGGCAGGAAAAGGCTAAATAAGGGGGCAATTTTCCAGGATAAATGATGAAATTCTTATATAAATAACAGAAGAACAATTATCCACTAGTGCATCATTTTCCTGGAAATCAATATCATCTGGAGGGCAGAACCAGCCAAATGGCTGGATAAGACTGTTCTGAATCACTGGGTGCTTAGAAATGAAGAACTGTAGTGAAAGTAGACTCCCAAAACAGGATTTTACTTCTCTGGAGGTGGATCCATGAAAATAAAGATACAAGGAATGCGTTGAGGTAAAAGATACTTTACTTTTTGAAGAGACAAATTCAAAAATCCTTGCTTCCGATTTGGGTGTGAAACTCGGAGTGAAGCTGGCAGCCATTACAGATTTATGAGGCATCTAAGAGGCTTTACGAGTGGAGAGAAACAAACTAATGAGCTAAGATAAGTGATGTTTGTTTTAAGTCTGGGATCAATTAAACTACAAATTGTAGAAGGACTCTATCTAAAAATGTGTTAATGAGGAGTTAAAAGAAGTTGTGTGTTGAAGTAAATGGAGGAAAATCAGAGGGAGGGGCAAGAAGGACAGACTTAATGTGCAAAAGGGAAAAAAAACCAGGAGAGAAATTGTGGCAAAGACAACTAAATACCAAGCTAAACCATCAGAAAAGCTTTTGGAAAGCTAACACAAGGAAAAGACACATTTCTCACAGGAATCTGAATGCTGAGAAGCCCCTCCCCCCAAAAAAACCCCAACAGTTTCATAAGTCTTACAGGATCCAAAACCTCCCACAGCCATTCCGAGCTCTGATGGGGCAGGAAGGGAAAAAGGAGGAACAGAAACTAAGGGGAAACAAATAGATTGTGAAGAAATGATGAAAAGACTCACAGAAGCCATATAGGAGGGAAATGCTAAAACATTCTTAGAGCTTAATCAAATGTTGGAGAGAGAGAGGAAATATGAAAAAGGAGAGGGAGAAAGAGAGGGAAGATTTTATAAAATTACAAATAGAGAAAGAGAGAGAAGTTATGACAAATAAATTCCAACAGCAAATGGAACTTGAAAGGAAATGTTCAGATGAAAAATTCATGAGTATGCAAATAAATAAATAAATAAATAAATAATTCAAAGGGATGTTCAAATACTAAAACTGGACAACAAATCATACAAAGCTATTCAAGAAACACACCAGAGGGAAGTTCAGGGAAATAAAAATAAGCTTACTGAGATGGACAGGAGACTTATATACTTACAGGATTATCAGAGATCAAATTTTGTCATTAAAAATATACCAGAAGCTGGGAAGGGAGATAGGAGAACTGATTTGAAAACTGAGATGTTAAGATGGTCACAACAAATCTCCCCAACCCTAAACTGGACTGAAGCTGACTTGGTACATGTTCATTGTATTGTGTCGGGGAGAAATAGAATTACACCATGAAATGTGATAGTGAGAGTTGTGTATTATAATAAGAAAGAGGAACCGATGAAGAAGTAGAAGTACTTTACTTGGAGAAGTAAAAGTGGAAATATATAATGATTATTGCCCACCAATGAAGCTTTGGAGGATATTGTTTTATTGTTGAAGGCCAGGATTTATTATACCTGGGGGCATCCTATGTTTTTAAAAATTCAATGGGCAGGAAGATACAGGACTGAATCTGTGGAACAAGGATTGCAGTTAAAAGAATTGGGGATATACAAGGAAAGAACGAAAACAGATGGAGGATCCATAGAAACATCTGGAGGAGCAGGAACTGGAGAAATATTTGAAGGTGTCGGAGAAGGAGCTGTGGCTGGGGTGACAGAGGAGAAGAAATATTGGGAGCAACTGGTGGAGTTGGAGTTCCATAGATGAAAGATAGAACTACTGCAATCAAATTAAAAGGCTAAGTTTAATGTTTTCATGAGCCCTTGAGGAGAGGGCAAGTTTGGGCCTTTTGGATGTCTTTGTCACCCCTCCCCATATTGGCAGCCTGGGGGGGCTGGGGATAATGCAAAATGCCCTAGTGGATAGGAATGGGGAGGCAAATGGGGTAAGGGGAGGGAGGGGGGAAAGAAGAGGGGGGATAAGGGAAGGGACATGGGAATGGGATGCACCAATTGGAGCCATTAGAAATAGAATTGAACCATGTGATGTCAAGTAAACTGAAAATGTCAACTTTAAACACCAAAGGCCTGGGTTCGGCCGTCAAATGAAGGAGAATCGAAGCTTCACTGAAGAAAGATGCAGCTGATATTATATTTGTACAAGAGACTCATCAAGAAAAGGATGGTGTAATGAACTGAAATTGAATTGGGCAAGAATTTATGAGAAAGCATCTGGAAATTCAAAATTTAGTGGTGTAGTAATAATAATTGCTAAAAAATGTAACTTTGTAATAAACAAAGTTTTAAGAGATTATTATGGAAGGGGATTAGGGGAGGACAAATGTATGTATTGGTAATTGTACGTGCTCCCTAATGAAAAGCAGGAAGAATTTTATGAGAATGTACGAAAGAAAGTGAAAAATATACAAGAACAATATGTGGTCCTTGCAGGTGAGTTTAATAAGCAGATGGACAAGATAAAAGATAGATGAAAGATGTATGGAGATTAGTAAGGGGGGATGAAAGAAAATATACATATTATTCTGCAGTGCACAAGACATATAGAAGAATAGATTACATTTTTATATCAAAATATATGTTAAATAAAATCTTGAATACTGAAATAGGGAATATTTCAGACCATGCCTTGGGGAATGTAGAAATTGTAAAGAAGGATTATGAACAAGTTAAAAGATGGAGGTTAAACACTAAGATATTGAATTATAAGGAAATTGTAGAAAAAGTTGGAAAGGAATGGGAAGAAACATGGAAAATAAATGATAAAGATATGTCAAAAGGGTTATTATGGGATAGTATGAAGGCAGTTACAAGAGGAATTTGTATAAAGGAAATATAATTTTAAAAAAAGACAAGAAAAAAGGAGAGGTATTGGAAAATAAATATATAGTAAATAAAGCTAAACAGACATATGTAGAATTGAGGGCAAAAAAGAAAGGAACTGGATAAAATGGAGATAGGTGAAGTACAAGAAAATCTGATCTATCTAAAAAGATTTTTTTTAAATATAGTAATAAAAATTCAAAAAATGCTGGCTAGATCCACACAAAAGAAGAAAATGGAAAATATGATAAATATGATTAGAGATAAATCTGATAAAATGTGTAGAATGATGAAGGAAAACTAAACTAAACTAGAAGAAAAACTAAAAGCATTTTATTATATCAAGAAGGTGAAAATCCTGTGGATAAAATAGAGAAGAATGTGGAAGAAAATTGGGAAATAAAAATAAAGGAAGAAGATAAAGAATTACTGGAACAACTCATTAAGAAGGTAGAGACAAAGGAGGGAATTAAAAAACTGAAAAATGAGAAAGCTCCAGGAATGGATGGATTTGGACCAGAATATTACAATGTTTTTGAAAAGATGTTAATCCCAAAATTGCTAGAATTATATAATGGTATAATAAATGGGGAGAAGATACTGGCATCATGATGTCAATCATTAGTAATTTTATTACCAAAGATAGATAAAGATTTAGCTGACCCAGAATCATACAGACCTATATCATTAATAAACAAAGATGCAAAGATTTGGTCAGCTATTATGGCAAATAGATTGAATAAATGTATGTATAAATATATAGGATATAGGAAAGGATCAATGTGGATTTGTGAAAGGAAGACAAATGTCATGCCTAGTAAAAAGAGTATAAAATACATGTATTGGGAGAAAAATAAGAACCATGATCCGGGCCTTGGATATATTTAAAATGTGTGATCGTGTGGAATGGTGTCAGAACCATGCCTGCGTGCATGAGTCCTGTCAGATGTTTGGTTTGGGGTGTAATAGATGTAGTTGCTTGGGGGATAACAGGTGGGAAGTATATGGAAAATGTAGTTAGCTTTTCTGAGTGGTAGGCTGTTTGCGGGGGGAATGGGAGTAATGTGGAATAGTAAATTATAAGCTTATCGCACCAGTACCTGTAACATTCCCACCGAGTCCCTGGAACGTAACGATATGGGAATGGGTGTTACCATGTTAGACTATTGATAACGCGATAGTAACGTTATGAGAACACATATTGTCACACTGCATTTACTGTTGTACCGGTACCGGCAACTAAAGTAGTTCCTCAGCCGTCCTTCATTGGCACATGCTTACTGTTGCAAAACCCCCTATGTCTGCATTGGAAAGAATGCTACCGAGAGGTTTACGTAGCAAGCATTCATTGTTTTTTTCTCGTACACATTACACAATTCAATCAAAAATAATTTTTTTTTAAATTACCTGTGACACCTTCCTTGCATCAACACCAGAAAAGTTGAGTTGAGTTTGTGGACGTTCTAGGACAGGAGAAGAGGAGGTTGTCTGAGCCAATCAGAACACGAGGACAGATTGAGACCGGGTAGGATTATCGCACACACGGAATGGAACGGAATGTAAGCTTTCTTGCTGGCTGAGGACACATTTTTACAGTTCTTCTGCTGGAATGGGCTAGGGACTGTGAGAGCACGGAATGAGAACTCGATGAGGATCATACTGTGGGATAAAATACATTCCATTCCGTTCACATTACGTACCCATTACAAGAACACTGTGCGATAAGCTTATTAGTTTTGTGAAAGTTAGGACAGTGGAATTCAAGGCCGTGTAGGAGGCTGGCTGGTGCTGAGAAGACTCTCCAGCTGAAGGGGGG
This sequence comes from Phrynosoma blainvillii, assembly GCA_026167975.1. NCBI lineage: Eukaryota > Metazoa > Chordata > Lepidosauria > Squamata > Phrynosomatidae > Phrynosoma > Phrynosoma blainvillii. Next base: position 15,243,014 of record JANUYF010000011.1, on the reverse strand, counting down.
TGATGGGTGAGTGTTTTGGCTGAAGAAAGATAGCTTGGGGAAGAACTCAGAGAAAGGGGGGTGGACTTGGAGGTGGGTGCTAGATTTGGCACCAAAGAGTGTGGGGTAGAGTCCAGCAGTTATGAGGGGTTTAATATGGCATTTTGTTGTGTGTGGGAGGATAGTTCTGGCTTAAACACTGACTGGTGAATTACTGGCTGTGTGTTTTCTATAAACTCCTAATTGATTCAATTGGAGAGTCTGGGCAACCCTACACCGTTAAAGGAACAGGAAGACAGAGCAAAGGCGGGGGCAGAAAAGCCAGAGGAATGTGTCAAGCAGGTTGGCTTGGGACCCCATCCTAAGGCCCTGATGGCAGCTGGGGAGGACACCCTAGCACGCCCAACAGAGGATGTGTGGTTCCAGCCATTGGCCCCTACTAAGGGGAAGGAATGCGAGAGGCATTGAGCAGGCAGAGTATCTGCCTGGGATGTGGGAGTGGCTGGCCCCATGGACGAGCCATCTGATGTGAAGAAGGATCTCGAGAATGAGGTATCCCAGGTCTGTCAAGAAATGCACGAGATGTGGGGAATGCTGGCAGAGGTAAAAGCCTAAGACAGGGGTAGGCAACCTTTTTGGGCCAGGGGCCGGGTTGCTGTCCCTCAGACAATTGGGGGGCCGAAGCACCAAAAATAAATAAATAAATAAATTAAAATTAAAAAATTAATAAAAATTTAAAAAAAATATGCATGCAGACTCTCTCAGCCCCAGAAAAGCCATGGCAAAAACCCCTGTGGAGATTTTGCCAAGAAAACCCCAAGAACAAGTAATAACAACAATAATCAATATCATTATGGTAGGCGGCGGCGGCAGGACCAGCCTTGGGCTGGTCCAAAGGCCTCAGGGGGGCGCATCCGGCCCCTGGGCCTTAGGTTGCCTACCCCTGGCCTAAGAGGCTTGGTGGGTGACCCCCCCTGGTTGGGCAGGCAGCAGCAGCGGCAGCACCCATCAGGGCAGCCCTGAGAGCTCAGGCAGTGCCGGCGGAGCAGCAGAGAGTGCAGAGGGAGCCTCCTCCCCAACTGTACCCCCCACCATTAAGGCTGCAGGATGCCTCAGCTAGGAGACTGGGAGTGGTTTGATGGCCATCCCCAGCAATTCCCCTATTTCCTGTCACAAGTGGCTGGACATATGCGTGAGTGGGGGGCATCTTTCCCTGATGAGGCAGCCAAGGTGTGATGTGTGACTACTCATCTAGAAGGGGAAGCAGCAATATATCCGATTCCATAGCTTCCCAAGTCTTCTTTTTCCATTCATTTATAGTAGGGATATTTGTTTGTTTCCATTTTTTAGCAAACAATATTCTAGCAGATGTTATCATGTAAAGTAGAATCCGGCTTATATCTTTTTTTAAGGCTTTCTCTAATGTATCTAACATATTTAACAAAAAGAGAGTTGGCTCTAATGGTATCTCCACTTTGAAGATATTTGATATCACATCCCTCATATGTTTCCAGTATTTTTGCACTTCTGTACAAGTCCACCACATGTGATAGAAATTTGCTCTTAATTTGTTGCATCAAATCAGGAGCGGAGACTGAGAAACAGCATCAGATGAGGTTAGGTCTCTGCTTGGAGTGTATGAAGAAGGGGCACAGGATTGCAAATTCCATAGACTGAGCAAGGAGTGGAGGTGCCGCCAATGTGGGGCAGGGGCAGCCAAGCCCAGCCAACAAAGGGGAAAGCCACTGAAGTGGCAATGTTGAAGGGCTGGCCATGCCACTAGCCTGCAGTGGAGCCAGCTGAGGTGTGGACTGATAGTGAGGTCTGTCCAGTGTTCTTTAGAGAAAAGAAAGATGGTTCTCCTTGCCCAGTGACTGATTACAAAAACTGGAATGCCATCAGCACCACCAACAAATACCCTTTGCCACTAATGAAAGACATGTTGGGCCATCTGGCCACTGGCAAGATATTTACTAAATTGGACTTGAGGGATGCCTACTTTCGAGTTCGCATTCAAGAAGGGGATGAGTACAAAACAGCATTCAACTGCCCGCTGGGGGCTTATGAATATTTAGTTCTCCCTTTTGGGCTCTCGGGTGGGCCCGGATGCTTCATGAGGCTTTTGAATGAAGTGCTGCATGATATATTGGATGGGTGGGATTTGGGATTTTATGTTCTGTTTAATATATCTGTATGGAAATTGTAATGTTGTAATGATTGCTCTGCAGAGGGGCGGGATATAAATTTATTATTATTATTATTATTATTATTATTATTATTATTGTTGTTGTTGTTGTTGTACCAAGGGATACTGGTTTACTTGGATGATGTGTTGATTTGCTCTGAAAATTTAGAGTCACACATCAAACTGGTAAGGGAGGTACTGAAGAGGCTGCTGGACAATCAGTTGTATGTGAAACTGTCCAAGTGTCACTTCCACACTGACAGTCTAGACTTCTTGAGATACCGAGTGTCCATGAGGGGAATTGAAATGGATCCAGCAAAAATACAGACTGTGATGGACTGCCCCCACCTAAAACTATAGGTGTTTTGGGGTTTGGGGGTTTGCTAACTTCTATAGGCAATTCATTCCCCACTTTGCTCAGATTGCTTTGCCTATTACTGATCTGCTCAAAATGAAAGATGGGGGGGGGGGCAAAACGTAAAGCTAATGCTACTGAGGGGGAGGTGGTGGAGAAATCTAAGCCTTCAGAAAAGGTTGATTGGATGCCTAGATGCCAGGGGGCATTTGAACAGTTGAAAACTTTGTTTAGTTCTGAGCCCATACTAAAGCACTCGGATCCAGAAGCACCTTTTGTAGTTCAGGTTGATGCTTCTGATTTTGCAGTGGGGGCAGTTTTGTTGCAAAAAAGCAAGGGGGGAGCACTCAGACCTTGTGCACATTTGTCCAGAAAATTCCAAAAAAATGAGTTATTGTGGCCCGTCTGGGAAAAAGAGGTTTTTCCCATAAAATGGGCCCTTCAGAACTGGAGACAGTTTAGAAGGGGCACCCCACCCATTTGAAGTATGGACTGACCATCGTAATTTGGAAGCACTCCAAGCCCCCCGGAAATTGACACCTAAGCAACGTAGATGGGCCAAGGACTTTTACAAGTATAAATTCAGGCTCAAATTTACTCCTGGCCAAGATTATGGTATGGCTGATTCATTATCGAGACTCCCTCAACACATGGGCAAAGAAATGCAGCCACTCCAAATCCTATTCACTCCAGTGCAACTGGGACTAGCAGTCACCACCTGCAGCCAAGCTAAGGTGGAAGGAAAGACAGAACAGGAAGAGATGGACCCACTCCATGTGGAGATAAAACAACATGCTGAGAGTGACAGCTGGTTGCAAACCCACCAGCAGCAACTGGAAAGAAAAGACAATGGACTTTGGTATAAAGGACAAAGGATATATGTCCCTAGTGAGCTGAGACAGAAGATATTGCAAATGTGCCATGATTCCCGAGCTGCAGGACATTGGGGCTTTGTAAAAACTTTACATTTGCTCCGCAAACAAGCAAAGCAAAGCAAAGCAAACAAAGCAGCTTCATTTATATACCACTTCATATCGCGCTATGGGATGTCTAAGCGGTTTACAACTGTAAGCTAACTGCCCCCCAACAGTTGGGTACTCATTTTAGCGACCTCAGCTTCAGTACAGGCCCTGGCTAGTATTGAACTTGCAACATTGTGGTCTATGAGTGAGTGGCTGCAGTACAGGCATTTAACCACTGCGACACCAGGGCTCATACAGTTTTGATGGGAGGGCATGAGATCTGATATTGAAGAGTATGTCAAGAGCTGTTCTGTATGTGCTCGAGCCAAGCCTTTGGTGGGTAAACCAAGTGGTGGGTAAACCAAGTTTTACAACCTCTGGAGACCTCTAGTGGCCCATGGAAGCATATTGCCATGGATTTCATCACTGACCTGCCTGAAAGCCAGGGTCTAAATACAATTTGGGTGGTGATAGACTTATTCTCAAAGCAGGCACACTATGTGGGGTGCAAGGGTCTCCCCACGGCTACCAAGCTAGTTGATTTGTTTATTCAATATGTATATACATATCATGGTTTACCCAATATGATTGTCTCAGATCAAGGCTCTACCTTTACTTCTCAATTTTAGAAGGTTTTGCAATCCAAACTGGGGGTTGAATTAGCCTTGAGTACAGCCCATCATCCCCAGATGGATGGCCAATCAGAACACACAGATGCTTCATTGGAGAGGTATCTTAGGTGCCAATCACCTACAAGACAACTGGTATGAACTGTTGCCTCATGCTGAGGTGGCTTTCTTTTTTATTTTTTGAACTTTTAAATCTTCCGCACCTTCCTCCTACTCTTTTTACCTGTCTACCTTCCATTTCTTCCTTCTGCTGAGGTGGCTTTCAATGGGGCAGTCAACCAAAGTACTGGACATACACCTTTTGAGGTCATTTATGGTCATGAGTCTAAATTGTTACCCACTATGCAAAGTGAATCCTCAGATCCTATAAGGGTTACTCAGTGGATTTCAAAAATAAAAAATCCTTGGCCCCTAATTGTGAGCGCTTTGGAAGAAGACAAAGCCAATTATAAAAAGTATGCTGACAGTCACAGAAAAGAAGGCTGGAGCCTAAAGACTGGAAACAAGGTCTACCTGTCAACCAAGCACTTAAAAATGAGACATCCCACTAAAAAAAAATGGGTCCTGAATATGTGGAGCCTTTTAGAGTCAAAAGTCTTATAAATAAAGTAACTGCAGAATTGGACTTAATTAGACTTGCTAAAAGAATACAGACATTTGCATCCTGTTTTCCATTTCAGCTTGCTGAAACCAGCATTGACCAGTGAATGGTGGAGAACAGAAGCAACCCCACCTTTGCCCATGTTGGTGGATGGAGAACATCACTTCGAAATCACTAAGATTCTTGACTCTAAAGTACATAAAGGTGGACTGTACTACTTGGTTTGATGGAAACACTTTCCCATCGACCCTGCTGAATGGGTAAAGACTAAACATGTTAAAGCTTCAAAATTGGTTTGGGAATTTCATTCGGCCTATCCAGACAAACAAGGGTGGGGGGTGGGGATGGTTGAGAGATTCAATGTGATATTTTTTTGGGGGGCAGACTGTCAGAACCATGCCTGTGTGCATGAGTTCTGTCAGATGTTTGGTTTGGGGTGTAATAGATGTAATTGCTTGGGGGATAATAGGTGGATTGGTATATGGGAAATGTAGTTAGCTTTTCTGAGTGGTAGGCTGGGGTGGGGGGATGGGAGTAGTGTGGAATAATAAGTTAGTTTTGAGAAAGTCAGGACTGTGGAATGCAAGGCCGTGTAGGAGGCTGGCTGGTGCTGAGAAAACTCTCCAGCTGAAGGGGGGTGATGGGTGAATGTTTCAGCTGAAGAAAGATAGCTTGGGTATGAACTTGGAGGAAGGGGGGTTGACTTGATGGGGGAAGAAGAGCTGTGGGAATTGGAGGTGGGTGCTAGATTTGGCGCCAAAGAGCGTGAGGTGGAGTCCAGCAGTTATGAGGGGTTTAATATGGCATTTTGTTGTATGTGAGAAGGTAATTCTGGCTTAAACGCTGACTGGTGAATTACTGGCTGTGTGTTTTCTATAAACTCCTAATTGATTCAATTGGTTGGTTTAATGGCTTCACAGAGTTACTGAATTAGCCAAGTCTGACAAATGGCCAACATTAAAAATAATTATGAAAAGATTTGGAGTGGGGGATAAAGTAAGGGGATTAACAGATCAACTATATTCTAATAATTCAGCAATAATAATGGTAAATGATGGGGCAACAAATGAAATAAAGGTGACAAGAGGTACTAGACAAGAATTCCCATTATCACCAATATTATTCGCAATGGTGATAGAGATATTAGCAAATGTTGTAAGAAAAGACAATAGCATAGAAGGAGTAGAACTGAAAACAAAACATAAGATTAGCTTATTTCAGGGGTAGGCAACCTTTGTGAGCTGGGGGCCGGGTTGCTGTCCTTCAGACAATTGCGGCCCCCGAAGCACCATAAATAAATAAAAAATAAAAATAAAAATAAAAAATTAAAAAAAATATGCATGCATACTCTCTCAGCCCCAGAAAAGCCATGGCAAAACCCCTGTGGAGATTTTGCCAAGAAAACCCCAAGAACAAGTAATAACAACAATAATCAATATCATCATGGTGGGCGGCGGCAGCGGCAGGACCGGCCTGGGGCCAGTCCAAAGGCCTTGGGGGGGGGGGCGCATCTGGCCCCCGGGCCTTAGGTTGCCTACTCCTGACTTATTTGCTAATGATGCATTGTTAACTATTAAAGACTGGGAAAATAAAGGAACATTTAAAAGTATTTGGTGAGATGACAGAGTTACAGATTAACTGGAAAAAATCAGAAATGATGTTATTTAATTACACAAAAGAAGAGGAATGGGAATTTGTAAGGCAAAGAAGTTTAGAGATACAATCAAAATAGTATAAAATACTTAGGAATAACTATAACTAAAGATTAAAGGAAATGGAAAAATAGAATTTGGCAGCATTAAGGAAAGAAGTGGAGAAAAAACTAGCAAAATATAATAATATTCAATTAACGTGATTTGGAAGAATAGCATTAATTAAGATGAACATATTACCAAAAATTAATGTTTTATTTAGAATGCTACCATTTAAAGTTTCAGAAACCAAAGTGAATAAATGGCAACAAATATTGAATAAATATTGTATTGGAGGGGAAAAAAGTAGATTAAATAAACAATTTTTGTATAAATCACAAAAAGAGGGAGGGTTAGGCCTTCCCAATATAAGAGGATATTATGAGGCCAACCAATTAATATGTTATAGAAAGTATGTTAGGTGTGGGAGACTTAGATTGGTTAGAGTTAGATACAGATGAAGTAGATTTGAAAGTAGGGAATGTCTTTTTAGAGAATTTACTAGGAAAGCAGGACAGGTTGCTTACCTGTAACTATATTTCTTTGAGTGGTCATCTGTGAATTCACACAAATGAGTTTTATCTGCACATGCGCAGCAACTTCGGAAACTTCTGGAATCACTAGGCAGAACTTTAGTTGCAACTTTTTAGTGGTAGCTCCGCCCATATAAAGCCCCCTAGCGATCCTGCTCTTCTCAGTTCTATAAGTATGCTGCCAAGCAGCACATAAGGAACATGTGGAGTAAGCAGGACATGACTGAGGGGAGGATGGGTGGGATTTGTGTGAATTCGCACATGGCCACTCAAAGAAATACTGTTACAGGTAACCAATCTGTCCTTCTTCTTCATGGTCTCTGCGAATCACACAAATGGGTTAGACTGACAAGCTTCGGTCAGTGGAGGAGGGAGTGTCCTGAAACCAATTTAAATTCAAACAAGTTGTATTTATTAACAACTATGAACTTCAAATTTAAGGTGCATTTGTCTTAGTTATTTTTCGTTGCATGTATATCATGAGAAACATAATCACCTTAGTGTAAACCAGCAAGCAACACTGCCCTCCCAAAGTCTGCACCTCGTCTGTCTCTAGAGTCCAGTCTATAATGTTGAGACCAGATGGCAGCCTTGCATACATCCTCCAGAGGCACACCAGTTAAAAAAGTGGAGGATGCAGCTGACGTACTTGAATGCACCTGCACCGTGGCTGGAGGGTCTCTTCCTGACGGTTCATAACAGACGTGGATGGTGCTAGCCATCCATTTGGAAAACCTCTGAGTCGATACAGGAAGCCCTTTCTTAGCCTCCGAATAGCAAACAAACAGCTGTTTGGAGTGTCTCGAGCCCAACGTTCTGTCCAAGGAGAAGGCAAATGCCCTTAACATCAAGGGTATGCAATCAGCACTCAGTATCAGTGGTCGGGTTCGGGGCCAGAGTGGGCAGCATGATGTCCTGATTCATATGAAAAGCCAACATTACCTTCGGCAAGAAAGTAACGTCGGGACGGAGGACCACCTTATCTTTATGGAAACAGGGCTGGTCCATCCACAAGGCACATAGCTCACTCGCACAATGGGCTGAAGTGATGGACACCAAGAAAGCTGTTTTCCAGGACTGAAAGAACTAGATTGAGGCTCCAAGCTGGAGTCGGTACCGAAGCAGGAGGGTGTAGATTAGCCAGGCCCTTAAGAAAACTCTTTACCAAGGGTTCTTTAAAAAAGGAGGGTCTGCCCTGAAGCTGGTAATGAGAGCAGATGGCCAACAGGTAGCATTTGATAGATGTCAATCTGAGTCCAGAGTCAGCAAGGGTCATAAGGAATTCCAAAACCATTGGGATCGAGACACGGGATGGAGAGAGATCCTTGCTAGCAAGGAAGTCTAAGAATTTTTTCCATTTAAGAGCATAAGATTAACATACCGTGCTTCTGAGCCGCCGTCTTCATGTGGTATCGGAAGTTAGGTTTTTCGTAGGTGTGCTTATTGAAGAGCCTGGAGTTGTCAAAAGGCTTGTCCTCGATCATGTTCTTGGCATGTAGGGTCAGGTCCGAGGATCTGAGCCACGCATACCGCCTCAATGCCACCAAGCCGGAGATGAGCTTGGCCGCACAATCTGCTGAGTGTCGGGCCGATATGATCTGCGGGTCCCCAATGGAATGGGCCTCAGCCTGAAGAGCCAGTGCCAGTGGTTTTTTATAATCAGGAAGGTCATCCAAGAGGGGCAATATGCGCTCCATCAAATGTTGCTGATATGCCCCCATGCAGGCTGAATAGTTGGCAACCTTCATATCAAGGACAGCCAAAGCATAAAATGTCTTTGCCAGTCTATCGATTTTTCTACTTTCCCTGTTGACTGGAAATGTTGAGGTTTTCGGCGAGGACTGAATCTGAGGACTCTCAACAATAGCCAAGTTAGGCTTCGGGTGTTCAAAAAGCCATGAAGATGGTGAGGGAGCGATCCTATATAAGTTTTCAATTTTCCAGGATGTGGACGGAGCAGTTGCCGGAGTGGTCCAAGATCGTTTGCAATCTTCTGTAAAGAAGGCAAGAAATGCAGGGCAGATGGGGTGGGAGCCTTGCCATGGACCCTCTTTTCGATCACATTGAGCACTGCATCATCAGTTCTGACCATTTCGATCTCGAGAGCATTCCGCATCTAAGTGACCTGGTCTGCGAAGGATTTGATATCATCGGTAGGAGAAACTGGGAGATGTTCCACCAGCAGCAGGGATAACTGATAATCAAACTCCGGGGATGGTGAGTGGGATGACTGAGAGCGCTGGGGTGGTGGTGACCAAGGAGAACCATGGGACTGTGGAGAAACAGAGCAGGACCGTAGATCCTTGAGAAATATCAGGAAGAGGCCTCTCTTGAAGAGAGTGTTGGTGAGCTGGAGGTGTCAGAGGGTCACGGGATGCAGATCTGTGCACTTGTGCCCGTGCTGTAGTAGTGCGAGATGGAGGTGGAGCTGTCATGTGGTACCAAAGTGCCTCAGGATCAACGGGTATTAGATACTGTCGAGAGGCCTGATCAAAGATCAAGTCTAGAAAAGACTGAAGAAGAGGGTCCTCCTCTTCTTCCTGGGCTGCACCATCAGCATCAGACCCGAGATCCCCTCGGTCCCAATGAGTGAGACTCGATGGCACAGTCCCGAGCTTGCTCCATCTGCATGAAGGTCAAGACTTGTGGTGTCAAGACCAGAACTTCTCCCTCTGACTCAGAGTTGACAATCACATGGGATTCTGGCTGTACCACAATCGATGTTATGGCGGTAGGCACCCTCATTGAAGATGGCCCCGATATTGAAGAGGATGGTCCCGGTATCAGAGGTGTCTGAGGCCTGGAGATGGGAAGCATGGTCTCTTTGGGCCTAGAGGTCTCTCCCAAAGTTAGGCGGGCCTTTTTGAGAGAGGGGTCTCCCTCTCTCTCAGTTGAATGACTCCTTTTTGAGGCTTTTTTGGCCCAATGTTCGTCTGGGGAATGACCACGCTCAGAGTGAGCTTTCTTTGGGGTTTTTGCTCAATCCTTATCAGCCTTCCCCTCCAATTTAGAAGATTTTTTTATGAGGACTGGTCTTGTCCTTTTCGGGGTTCTCCACAGCTGGAGAGGTCCCATGAGCCAGGGTTGAGACAGGCCTTAAGGCTTGTTCGTACAGGGCTACCTAAAGTCTTTTAGCCCTGTTTCTCAGGGCTTGAGCAGTCATGGACCTGTAAAGGGTACAAGTTTGGGGCTTGTGACCCTCGCTCAGACACAAAAGGCAAGAAGAATGGGGATCTGAGCCTGGGATCTTACCCTACACTTTCTGCACTGTTTAAAGGAGTGGGAAGCCATTTCCAATAATAACAAATCCAGTCCAAGGGGCAAATTCGAGGTCAGGAGGTCCAAAGTTGGTCAATCGGCAAACAGTGATATGAGGGGCAATCCGTAAAAACATAGTCAAACGATGCAAGAGGTCAGTTAACAAATAAGTAGGCTGTTAGGAAGAGCGAATCCAACACAGAAGCTCATTTGAAGCTGTTAATGCAGTGGATGAAAGGAACTTGGAAAGAGCGGGATCGCTAGGGGGCTTTATAGGGATAAGCAGAGCTACCTCCAAAAAGTTGCAACTAAAGTTCTGCCTAGCGATTCCAGAAGTTTCCGAAGTTGCTGTGCATGCGCAGATATAACCCATTTGTGTGATTCGCAGAGACCACAAAGAAGAAATTAAGATAACTGGAAATCCATTTATGAAAAATATATTAGAAATATGGAGTAAATAAAAAAAAACCCTAATGACTGAAAATTCAATAATAACACCAATAATAATGGAAAGGAAATTTCCAAAGAATCTGAGAGGAAAAATAGATAAGATGATAAAGAAAAAGAAAATAGATAAAATAGAAAATTGGATGGACTTAAGGTTAGAGAAAGAGAGTATAAAAGAAAAACTTGTGATAGAAATTACATGGTTTCATTGTATGCAAGTAGAACAATGGATTAAAAGTTGGAGAAAAATGAATGTAGAAAGAAAAAAGTATACACAATTTGAACAATTAATACAGAAAGGATGAGAAATGGAGGGAAATAAAAAACTGAAAGGAATAATTACTAAAATTTATAAAATGTTGATGGAAAATAGAGGGGGGAAACAAAGGAAAATATTTTGAGAGGAATATGGGAAGAAGAAGTAGGATGTAAAATATGTGATAAGGAATGGGGTAGAATTAATGCTGGACAGGATGGTGTCGAGGATCCATGACAGTGCCAGTACTGAGACAGGTGGGTGCAGGTTAACCAAACTCTTGAGGAATCCCGTCACTAGAGGTTCCTTGAAGAAGAAGGGTCTGTCTTGAAATTGATAATGCGAGCAGATCGCTGACACTTGACAGATTGGAGTCCTGGTCCGGCGTTGACCAGAGTCATAAGACATTCTAAAACAGTCAGTACTGATACTTGGAATGGATGAAGGTTCCTGGTATCCAGGAAGTCCGCAAATTTTGCCCACTTCAGGGCATAAGATTTTTGCGTGGAGGGCTTGAGGGAGGCACGAATAATAGTCCTTACTGTGAGTGGAAGGTTGTCTAGAGCTGAATCCACCACGCCACCAGGGGCAAGTTGTCCACATCCGGATGGTACACCCAGCCATTGTGGAGCGATAGGAGATTGGGATGGGGCTCAAGGCGGAGAAACCTCCTCCTGGATAGGTTCAAGAGTGCTGCGAACCATGGATGCCTTGGCCACCAAGGAGTAGAATCATAGAATCATAGAGTTGGAAGAGACCACAAGGGCCATCCAGTCCAACCCCCTGCCATGCAGGAACTCCCAATCAAAGCATCCCTTTGAGTAACGAGTAACCCTTTGAGTAACGAGGATGGCGTTGGAGAGATCTGCTCTGATCTTGGCGACCACCCTCGTGATGAGTGGAAATGGTGGGAACATGTAAACTAGCTTCCTGGACCACTGGAACAGGAACGCATCCACTCAAGATCCCGGGGTTCTGAACCCAGAACAGAACTGATGACACTGGCTGTTCAGATGAGAGGCAAAGAGGTCAATCTCAGGCTCCCCCCCCCCCCCCCACATCTCAAAAAGGTATGAAACTGCCTTGGGATGGAGGCGCCACTCATGGCACGAGCTCGTGGACCTGCTGAGTTGATCCGCCAGCTCGTTCTCCTCTCCGGGCAGGTGGATTGCCTGAAGGGTGATGCATCAGTTCCAGATTCACAGCGTGATCTCGAGGAGTGATGATCTTGTCCCCCCCCTGCTTGTTGATACAGTACATGACTGTGGTGTTGTCCGTTGACAGGAGCACCACCTTGGTCAGGAGCAGGGGCTTGAAAGCTTGCAATGCCTTCCCCACAGCCAACATCTCTAGCTTGTTGATTTGGAGCTGCCGTTCCTGAGGGAGCCAGTGATCCTTGATGGTGAGGTCGAGGACATGAGCCCCCCATCCTTCCATCGAGGCATCCGTTGTTAGAAATATCTGAGGCTGAGGCGGTAGGAATGGCATGCCCAAACAGACGTTGTCGGGATCGAGCCACCAGCGCAGGGACCACAACACCATTCTCAGTACCGTAAGCCAACGAGACGGAGGGTCGTGCGCGGGATTGAACACCGACAGAAACCAGGACTGGAGGGGTCTGAGTGTAGATGGGCCTGAGGCGTTACATAAGTCGTAGAGGCGATGTAGCCCAATGCCTCTTGGATGGAATGAGCCGCGGTACGTCTTCGGGCCAGACATCCTCTTACTGCTTGCTTCAAGGCTAAGAAGCAGTCCCTGGGTAGATACGCCTTGGAGGTCTCTGAATCTAGGGTGGCCCTGATGAACCTGGATCTCTTCAATGGAATGAGGTTGGACTTCTCGAGATTGACCATGAGGCCTAAGGACTGTAGTAAGAGTCACAGTGAAGTCAATATGCTTGGTCAGGCGGTCTTGGGATGGAGCCAGTCATCCAGATAGGGGAAAACTGTTGATGGAGGCGACAATAGGAGCCACGCACTTTGTGAACACCCTCGGTGTGGTGGAGAGGCCAAAGGGTAACACTCTGTACTGGAACACTTGCCGACCTACTGCAAAGGCTAGAAACCTCCTGTGGTCTTCTTGGATCCCGACGTGGAAGTAGGTATCCCTGAGATTGATGGTCGCCATCCAATGGTCCTCCTGCAGTAATGGTAGAATACATGTAAGGGTTACCATCCAAAAGCGTTTATAGACCATACATTTGTTCAATTCACGAAGGTCCAGAATGGACTGGAGTCCCGTGTCCTTTTTCAGGACGGTGAAGTAGCAGAAAAAGAAATAAGACCCATAATTAGCAGGGTCCACAGGCTCTATAGCGTCCTTGGTCAATAGGTTGCGCACTTCATCGAGTAAGATGTTGGTGGGGTGGTGATGAAAGCCCCAGTGGCAGGGAGCTCAGAAAACTCTAGGGCATATCCATTAACAATGATGGTGAGTACCCAGGAGTCCGATGTTATGCAAGACCAGGTATTGATAAAAGGTCTCAATCTATCTCCGAAGGGAGGGGAAGAGATGAAGTGCGCGGCCACACTTCATAAATTTTTATTGGGTCAGTCCATGTTTTTCTTGCGGTAGCCCTGACAGTACTGGGATTGAGGAGGAGGGCGTCAACCTGAAGATGAGGAAGACTGAGAGGGGTGTCTTTGTCTAGGTGGGTTGGGCTGGAAGTGTCTATCCTGTGGGTAGTAAGGCCTGTGGTGTTGCTGTGGGAACCACGGTCGCTGACCCCCAAACCATCGGTGTTGGTGTTGAGAAGAACCTGAGGACATACCATGTTTTCTCGCTGCAGTCTTCCTCCTGTAGAGGAAGTTAAGATGTTCATCTGTGCTTTTGTTAAACAGCCCAGAGTCATCAAACGGCATGTCCTCAAGCAGATTCTTCGCATGGGAGGTCAGATCTGAGGATCTGAGCCAATCATACCTCTGGAGGGCAATCGAACCCAAGATTAGTTTGGCTGCACAGTTGGCAGAGTGTCGAGCTGAGATGATCTGCTGACCACCAATAGAATGAACCTCGGACTGGAGGGCTAAGGCTAGTGGTTTTTTTATCGTCCGGAAGATCATCAAGCAAAGGCAGCATCCGTTCCATAAGATGTTGCTGATAGGCTCCCATGCATGCCGCGTAGTTGGCTATTTTCATGTCCAACACTGCTGAGGCATAACATTTCCTGGCCAGTCCATCAACTTTCTTGCCATCTGTATCCATGGGAGAAGTTGAGGTTTTAGGAGTAGAGAGGGTCTGAGCACCTTCGACGATCGGCAAGTTTGGTTTAGGATGCTCAAACAGCCATAAGGCCTGTGATGGGGCTATCCTGTAGAGATTTTCAATCTTCCTCGACATGGACGGTACCGAGGCAGGGGCAGCCCAAGAGTGCTGGGCAATGTTTTGGAGCGACAGGAGAAAACCCAGTGCTGGTGGTGCGGGAACCTTCCCGTGCACCCTTCGCTCGATGGCGTCTGCTGTATCCTTGTCAGTTTTGACCACCTCGATCTCTAGAGCATTGCCCATACGGAGAATCTGTTCTGAAAAGGATTTGACATCATCCATCAGGGACGCGGGAAGGTGGTCTGTTAGAACGACGGAGTCATGAGCAGAATCTGGTGAAGTGGAATGTGAGGATGAAGAATGTTGAGACCCTTGCGAACGTGGAGATAGTGAACGAGACCGTGAAGCCCTCAAGTAGGATTGAGATGCTCCCGGTGTATCTGGAAGGGGTCTGTCCTGAAGGGACTGGAAATGAGGTGGAGGAGTAGGTGGTTGAGAGGATGCAGCCCTATGGACTTGGGCCTGGACCTGATGAGATGTCGCCTCATATGTGGTAGAGTGTCGGGATCGACAGGCATCAGGTAGCAGCGTGATACCGTATCATACACCAGATCGGGTTGAGCTTTCAAGACACGATCAGTCTCTGCTTCCTGCTCAGAATCGTCAGCCTCAGTACCGAAGACGCCACAATCTCAATGGACAACTGGTTCTTGAGGTATTAAGACAGGGATCTCCTCCCTAATTTCTCCTTCAGACTCTGAGTCGGAGACGAAACTGTGGCTCCTGCAGAGGAGGCAGAGATCTCTTGGTCGATACGCCCCGAGCTGGGGGTGATCTCGGTACCGAGGAGGATGGCCCTGCAATTGGAGAAGACGGAGGTCTCGAGACAGGTGGGGATTGAGCTCTGGACTCAGACGGATGTGAATCCTTAACCTTATGTTCTTCAGAAGTCAAAGCATGGGGCTTCTTTGAGATTAATTCTCTGGACCTCTCTCTATCCAAGGAGTGATGTCTTTTGGAGGCCTTTTTCCCCTTCTGGTCATCAGGAGAGTGGCCCTGGTCAGAATGAGCCTTCCTGGATTATTCACATCTCCATCAGATTTTGAAGTCTTCTTCCTAGGGCTAGTCTTCGGAGGTCCTTCCACAGAAGCCTTAGGAGCGGGAGTAGAAGAGGGCCTTAAGGCCTGTTTGTAAAGAGCAGCCTTTAATCTCTTATCCCTATTCCTCAAAGCCTGCGAGGTCATAGACTTGCACAATGAGCAAGACTGAGGATTATGGGCTTCGCCCAAGCATAAGAGGCATAGGGAGTGGGGATCTGACCCTGGGATCTTATTATTGCAATGCTCACACTGCTTGAATGATTGGGAGGCCATCACAGAATCTAAATGCAATCCAAACTCGAAGTCAGAAGGACCAAATCACACGAACGGCAACAGACACTAGTAGGGAAATCCAAAGAGTAGTCGTTAAACAAGCAGAGGTCAAAGAACGAGATTAGCTATCCAACAGAAGCGATTGCCAACAAGAAGCTCCTTCGAAGTTGCTAACGCAGTGCACGAAAGGAACTGGAGAAGAGTGGGACCACTAGGGGACTTTATAGGGATGGGCGGAGCTACCGCCAAAAGGTTGCAACTAAAGTTCTGCCTAGCAATTCCAGAGGTTTCCGAAGTTGCTGTGCATGCGCTGATAAAACCCATTTGTGTGATTCGCAGAGACCACGAAGAAGAAATAATTTTCCTTTGGCATTCATACCATAATCCTTTGATTGTCTGTGTCTCATCAGTAAAGGATCTTGTGTTAGAAAATGAATACTCTGGGCCAAAGCATTCCAAATTGAGACCCATCAAAATAAAATGGGTCTCAGAATATTTGATCTCCAATGAGTAAATATTCTTCTGTTCCCAAATATGGGTGGGTAAAATGGTGAAGGATCTGGAAAACATGCCCAATGAGGACTTAGGGAGCTGGCTATGTTTGGCCTGGAGAAAAGAAGGTTAAGAGGTGATATGTTGCCCTGTTTAAATATTTGAAGGGATGTCATATTGAGGATGGAGCAAACTTGTCTTCTGCTGCTCCAGAGAATAGGACTCAGAGCAATGGGTTCAAACTAAAGGAAAAGAAATTCCAGGTCAACATTAGGAAGAACTTCTTGACAGTAGGAGCTGTTCAACAGTACAACACACACTCTCAGAGTGAGGTGGAGTCTCTTTCTTTGGAAGTTTTTAAACAAAGGATGGCCATCTGTCGGGGTGCTTCTGTGTTCCTGCATGGCAGGGGGTTGGACTGGATGGCTCTTGTGGTTTCTTTCCAACTCTATGGTTCCATGATTCCAATAGTGCAAATCTATTTTTCACATTAACATTAAGTTCTGCTGGGATGTTCTTCAAGTCATGTTTTGGCATGATGGTTGATTTCTAATTTTTGAAATTAGTACTTCAGGTCTGTGCTGCAGCCAATGCCTGGTCTCATTTTTGCTGTGAGAATTCTCCATCTTCAGTTCCCAATTATGTAGTTTATCAGATTTTTGTATTGTCCATCTGGTGATGTCCATGTGTACAGTCTCCTCTCCAGTTGCACAAAGAAGATATTTGCGATTAATAGATCGTTAGCCTCACAAAACTCTATCAGTTGCTTTCCTGCTTCCTTTCTTGCACCTAGTCCATGTTGATAGCTACATTTCTCCTCACTATTACTGCCATCCTATTTCTTCTCTTTTCATTCCGAGTAGAACACTGTGCAATTATCTGACTCAAAATGTCACATTCCTGTCCATTTTAGCTCGTTCACCTCTTGTTTTACTATGTCTAGCTTATCCTGATTCATGCTTCTCATATTCCATGGTCCTATAATATGTGTAATACAACTTTGACCATTCTTTTCATTTCTGAGCATGTCTACTGCTTGATTTCCATTTTGGTTGAGTCTTGTTGTGCCCCTGGCCACATTCCCTTTTGTAACTGCCCTCTGCTCTGCCTTTCTAGCATTTTGTTTGTGTTCCTATCTCTTGTTTCATTTTGGATTGCCTCATCATAGGCAAGTAAGAGTGGAGCCAGAAAGAGGAGGTAGACAAAGCACCAGAGGCTGAGACAGTGGTGGGCAGTGTGAGGTGAAAAGGAGAGGAATGAAAGAGGTGGTCATATGAAATGAAATGGAACTCTAACTGGATATGTGTTTGAGGCAATGAAGACAGATGAAGGGGTTGGAACCTGAGAGGGGCAGAGTTGAGGGGGGAGGTGGATGTAACCTTTTACACCCATCAAATGAGAAGAGGTAGAGATTAATCATGCTTGGTCTAAATAATATTCGGTAAAGTGCTAGGGTGCCAACAGCTGCTGGGCAGCAACAGTAGAGGTGGGTGACACTGGTGGAGGAACTTTCAAAGACAATAACAGTGGCACCATAGTTGCTGCGTGTTAATACTGTGCAGAGGGACACAATGGTGAACCCTCTTGCTAGAACATTTTTCACCAAGAAAACCCTATGATGAGGCAATCTAAATGGTCATGAGAAACATGAAGGGTCTGAAGGCAGGTTAGAAACTGGTGTGTAGTCTGAACAGACATTTATCACTTGGATTTGTTTTTTAAATGGCAGATCAGTTGAAAAAATTCTCTTTCCAAAGCACTTTCTTGGAGGTTTTATAAAGTGAAAATTCTATCTAGGATAGGCGATTCATACAAGCTAGTCACCAGTCATGTTTTGCTGGAGGTAAACATGCATGTGTGAACAAGCCAGATCCGAGAAAGAAGAGAATTGAAAGAATGGCAGAAAAAAATCTAGCTCTTGACTGTGTACTTACTCTGTGTGGCTGATGAGCCAAATCCTCCTCCACTGGAGCTGAATGGATTCTTGTTTGCTGCCTCATGGCTTGGCTTTCCTCCTAGGCCACTGAAGAAGCCCCCACTTCTCCCCACACTGCTTCCAGATCCAAACAGGCCCCCGCTGGAAGTGGACTGCTGAAAAGATGAACAGAAAGCAGACACAGTACTTTTGGTGGATTTCATTTTGCCAGCAACCTGAGCCAGAAGTCCCAGAGATCTACTGCACATGTGTCGGTGAGTTTCAATATATCTTTTCTTTCTTTCTTTGTAACTTTATATTTATTAGATTTTAAAACATACATAGATATTGACACCCAATCATAAACATAACAAAGAAAGAAAAAAGCAAAAGAAAAAACATCCTTTACATACATAATACCTTAAAATTAGACTACTAGGGGCCTCTGCAGACGGGCCCTTTGTGGTGTGTTGGAGGCAGGGAAGGGGAGGGGCAGCCGCACGCCGGCCGCCCCAACCCCTCCCCAAAGACATTCTGACGCTAGGTTCGCTTACGCATGACATGTGGCATTCTCACGCGCTATGCCGGAAGAGGCAGAGAAGAGCTGCATGGAACTCTTGGGGCGGCCTTTTGCTGCCTCTAATAGGAGCGGCATTTTGCCGCTCTTTTAAGAGGCGGCAAATGGGAAAATCGGGGCTGCTGTGTGTGCTAGCAGTGGCCCAAATCCTCTGCTTCTCGGGACGGCCCAGGGCTGCTCATCTGCATCCCCCCCAACTTTCCAGTCTTTCAAAAAGTCTTCAATTGGTTTATCTTTTAAAGTCCATGTAAGTTTAGCAACTTGAGTGAATTCAATAATCTTTAGTTATATAATTTAGTTCTTAGCTTTTTCAATCAACTATTCTAAAATCTCTGCTGGGTAAGACCATTTTGTTCTTTGAGTGCCAACCAGATGCAATCTGAGAAGTCCAGAGGTGAACCAGATGCATTCTGAGAAGATCAGAAGTAGGATATGAATGCAACAAAACCTTTTTGCACTTGTGTCCCTCCAAAAAAAAGTATGATGAGAAACATACACATACACATAAAATGCTTTGCCTCCTAGTACGACATGGCCAGAAAGAGGAATGGCCTACCTACATAGATATTTCCACATATTTAGAACACCACCACCACCATCTTGACGAAGTGCAGGCCTTTGACTAACATCAACATTTTTAAATTTTTAAAACCTTTGCCTGATGAAGAAGCCAGAGGAACTCTGAAAGCTTGTGACATATATTTTATGCATTTTGATTGGCTCAACAAATGTATCACTGTTTTGTAGATTTTGGATGTTATACACATACTGTGACATTGGAGTCAATATAGTTAGTGCCCTTATCATCTAGTCAGTTTAGTTAGTAGTTAGTCTAGTTTAAAAAAAGGTAGCCCTGGTGGTGCAGTGGTTAAATGTTGGTACTGCAGCCACAACATTCTAAGTTTGATTCCAGAGGAGGGCTCCAAGGTCCACACAGCCTTCCATCCTTTTGTAGGTCAGTAAAATGTGTATCCAGCTTGTTGGCGGCATTTGACTTATAGATTGTAAACCATTTAGGGAGTGCTAGTTCACTGATAAGAACTATAGAAATATAGTTGCTATATTGCTATTGCTATCTGTGGAATTCTCCCAGTAGCCTTTTAAAATTATAGAAGTTGGTGGCTATCATGGCACTGTGTGGCCATGGCTCCCACAGTTTGATAATGTGCTGTGCAAGATGTACTTCTAGCTCATTCTAAATGCACCAATACCCCAGCTCATGTACCCCAGCAACTAGCACTCAAAGTATGGAAAAGTTATTTTTTTCAACAGAAAAAAAACAAGAACCAAGTGCAGTTTGCCTATTAAAAACAATATCAAAGGGAGAATAGAAAAGAGAGAAAGATTACCTGGCCAAAGAGGCTACCACTGGTATTGGCTGCTTGCCCAAACACAGAACCTGGGCTGCTGGAACCAAATGCTATAAAGGGGAAAAGGAATATAAAGAGAGTCAGCTTAAGCATGTGGCAGGTGATATGCAAAGATTTAATGATGTACTGCTTCAATACCTAATTGCAATTTCTATTTGTTTTTGCTATTGCTCAAAGGCATTCAAAAAAAGCAAGATATAAATCAAGGAATGACTCCCTCCCCTACCTAACACACCTCTGAAGTTTCTGGACTAAAAATCCCATTATCTATGCCCACTGGCTATGCTGACTGGGGGTGATGGGAGTCCTAGCCAAATATATCTGGGGTGCATCAGGAAGGTGAAAGATGCCACAGAGGTACCATTTTCCTTTGTGCAGAACCATGAAAGAAACCAAAATGTTTGTTAGTTCACTCCAAAATGCACATTTTTTCCTTTATATTTTTGCATTTCACAGTATGAGTAGAAAACAAAAATAGATATATGCACAAAAAACTCCAAATTTATAAAGAATATGTACTTTCCGTAGTTTCTCATTAACTGGAAGTGATAAATACTATATTTATGTGAACTAGGTCATTTCTGCCGTTATTCAGCCAATGATATATAGTACTATTTTCTTTTTGCTTACATTAATTACCTTTACCTTTAATTATTTTCCATTAAAATTAAATGGTTATACTTTGCTAACAAGAATACTGTTGTCTTGCATGATTCCTTTCTATAACACAGTCTGTATAATTATACAAGCCTAATTACTTTCTTATATGTAGATTCCTTCTTGAAAGTATAGCTTATATATATTTTATTTTTTCTCGAGTCAGTACACTGTAACATTATAACTAATTTGTTTGCGTCCAACTTAAATTTTAATAACATCTAATCAAAATTCTCAAAAGAAAGCCATTATTTTTCTGCTTTATTTATGAACCTGTTATTAATCAAAGATGTCAGTATATCTAATTTTCTCATGTCCATGACTTTCAGTTTCCATTCTTCTATTTTGGGTATCTCTTCAAGTTTCCATTTTTTTGCTATGATTAATCTTGCAGCTGTAACTAAAATCATCATTTTCCAGAGAGATCTCTCATCTTCTTTTTTGAGTATCGAAATATATTTAATAAGAATAACTCTGGAGAAAATGGATATTGGATATTTAGTTTAGTTTGAATTGCTGTATGAATTTTGGACCAGAATGTTTTGATATGTGGTCATGATCACCACATATGGTATAGCGTGCCAGCTTCTTTATGGCATTTCCAGCATCTTTCCCTTCTGGTATTGTGGATTTTATTTGATTTGACCGGGGTGCAGTACCATCTATTGGCCATTTTGATGAAATTTTCTTTAAGGTCCTGTGAAGCGGGAAAGAGTTGTGTTTTGTGCCATGCAGTTTCCTACCTTTCAAGGGGAATGTTGTGTCCCACATCCTTAGCCCATTTAATCATAGATTTTTAAATCAACTTCTGCTTGGTATCTCTTTCTAGGAGTAAGGAATACTTTGGATATTTTCCCTTTGTCTCCAGTCCATAGTATTTTGTCATTTTGATTAGGGGTCACTTCAAATCCTTCTTTGCTTAGATCCTCCTTAAATCTTTTCTCTATTTGTAGGTAGCTGAACCAATCCAATTTCAAACTTTCATCTTTTTCTACATCTGATTTCTGTCTTAGTAGAAAATTTCCTTGAGTGTCCTTTATTATTAGGTCTTTGTACTTTATCCAGCCTTGTCTTCTCCATCTGCCATAGAAAGCTTCTTGAGTTGAAATCCAAGTTGGTATCTTTCCATACTATTTAACTTTAATACTTGACCATAGATTGATAAGCGTATTTCTAATATAGTGATTATTGAAGTCTTTATTACCAAAGTAATTATTATATCAAAGGTATGCATGCCGACTGAGTTCCTTCCAGGTCTAATTATTTTTGATCTTCCAATTTTAGCCATTCCTGTATCCATATGAGGGATGCTGCTTGTTAATATAGCTTTAAGTTGGGGGTAGTGCACAACCTCCCCTCAATTTTCCATCTTGTAAAATTTTCCATTTTATTCCATGTCTCCCTTCTTTCCATGCAATTTTTTTTCAATTCTTTATCCCAATCCAGAAACATTCTATTATTTGTGATTATTGGTAAGTTCAAAAATAGAAAAAGTAGCTTAGGCAGAATGTACATCTTTATGACAGCAATTCTCCCTAAAAGAGATATTTTTTTATTCCAAAGTTGAAGGTCCATCTTAATATCTTTCCAAATTTGTAGTTATTATCATACAAATCAGCATTTTTGTTTGTTAACGATATTTCAAGATATCCTACTTTCTTTGCTATGCAACATCCAGATATTTCTTTTAATTCTTCCTTCTTCTTTTGACATATTTTTTGTTAGAATCTGTGTTTTTCTTTATTTTGAAATCAGAGTAATTGCTGAATATCTGGATTTTTGAAGGCGTTCTTCCATGTTGTTTATGGGATCCTCCAGTATTATTGCAAGGTCATCAGCGAAAGCTTTTATTTTAAATTCATGCCCTTTAATTCTCTTTAATCTTGTTATTTTCTTTTGATTATGTTGATTAATATTTCCAGTATGATAATAAATAATTAGGGGGAGATAGGACATACCTGTCTTGTCCCTTTATTTTGCTTGAATTCAGCAGACAGTTTGCCATTTATTATCAATCAAGCAGACTGATATTGATAAATTTGTTGGAGGCCTTTGAAATTTTTTTCCATTCATTCTGGTTGACTTCAAACATTGAAATATAAAGTCCCATCTCAAATTGTCAAAGGCCTTCTTGGCATCTACAAATACCATGGCCATCTGTCTGTCATTGTGAATATGGTAATTAGGTCCAGCAGAGTTCTTGTGTTCTTCCTTATGTATGTACCAGGAAGGAAGCCATTTTGATCAGGTTTTTGTGTTTTTTTCTGGCTGTGAAAGCCTTCAACTTCATTTTGATCAGTTTGAATGTTGTGTGTTAATATGTTCTATAATCTGGTTGCCAAGATATCAGTGTATATCTTATAGTCAACACTGAGGAGTGCAATTGGTCTATAGTTCACTATGTTTAATTTTTTTATTGCTTGAATAATCTTGTGTGTGGTGATTGAAGTGTTAAGAGTGTTATTTTGTTGCTGAGATATTTTTAATATTGTCTTGTTTTCCAAATATTATTGTAACGTTGGGAAATCATTTGGTTTCCCTTGATCTTGGAAGAGGTTGGCATAATAATCAGTGAAAGCTTTTAAAATCTCATCCTGGGTTGTTATACTTTGGTTGCTGTAGTTAATTTCCATAATTGTCTTTCCTTTTCTTTTTTAAATTTATATGCCAACGATCTTCTGACTTTGTTTGAGTGTTTGAAGTGTGACTGTCTAACCATTTTTAATTTTTTTTTGAAGTTCTTCCATTGTTTGGGTTTGCAGATGTTTTTGAAGAAGTTGTAATTCTTTTCTTAATTTTTCATTTATGGGGTTTTCCCTAAAAAAATTTTTCCCTCTTTCAATTGGTCTGAAATTTGTATTATGATTTCCTTTTTTTTGTCTTTTGTTTTCGGAAGCTTTTTCCAATAATAATTCCCTGGCCACTGCTTTGCATGCATCCCAGATAACCTTTATCTGAACATCTTCTGTGCAGTTTTCTTTAAAGTAGTTTTTCAAGTCTTTTTTCATTCTGTCAACAAATCTTTCATCTTTAAAAATGTCATCATCTAGTTCCCAGAAAAATTCTTTCTTTGGAATCTGGATATCTATTTGGATGAAGTTGTGATCGGATATCATTTTAGACATAATTTCCATCTTTTGTACTTTAGTCAGTATCTCTTTCAGTATTAAAGCCATATCTATTCTGGACATAGAACGGTGTCGTTCAGGGAAAAGAGTAATTCCAGTAATTCCCTTTGCCATACTGTAATGATTGGTCCAAATATCTTTTACTGATTGTTCCTCCATCAAATCAAAAAATGTTCTAGGTAATTTACCTTGATTATGCTTAATCAGTTTATGGGAGGATCTATCTCTGCGTGGGTCTATGACCCTATTGAAGTCTCCTATTATCAATAAGTTTACTTAATTGTATTCAATAAGATCTTTGTTTAAATCGTTGAAGAATTTTTCTTTTTTCTCTAGGGGGGGCATGTATCCCTACTATTAATAGATTTGAGGGTGGCAATTGAAGCTCTACACATACATAATGTCCATTTTTATCTTTAAACTTTTCCTTTGTGGGGTATCTTTTATTTATGTAGATAGCAACTCCCCCTTTTGTCAGCAGAGGAGTAGAAAAATTGACCTAATTTTGGGTTTCTTAGGTAGTGAATCTCTTTTTCTTTTATTCTAGCCTCTTGAAGTACGGGGATGTCATACTGCAGTTTTTATATTATATGAAAAATTTGTTTTCTTTTGTGTTGATCCTTTGACATTCCAAGATTCTATAGCTAGTGTCATTTTTTGTTCTTTATTATTATTACCAGTTTTAATTTGTTCATTGATCTCCTTCGTAACGTTCCAATTTGGCTCCTTCTTCTTCACTTTCTTCTACTTCTTCCTCTTCTGGACCTCCAGAATATATTATATCTTCTCTTGATTTGTCATCTAATGGGGTTGAGTTACATTTTGGATCCTTCTATTCATAATCTTTATTCTTTTCCAAATCAGTTTTGTGTCTTTCTTCTTCTTCCACTTGCTCTTTGTTGGTAAATTTTTTTCCTTACATTGATTTTTTTGTAGAAATCTTTCGCTTTCTCAACCATATTTATTTTATATCTTCTCTGCTTGTATGAAAAAGAGATCCCCTCTAAACTTTCCCACCAGTAGTTCAGTCTTTTAAGTGCTTGTGTGAGAAATTTGTATTCCTGTCTCTTTCTTAATATTTGTTGTGGTGTATCTTTAAAAATCTCAATTTCTTTCTCATCCACGATTAATCTTTCATTGAATTTTGTTGTATTATTTTATCTAGAATTCTGATGTTAGTTAAATTGACGATCACGTCCTTTGGAACTTTATTTTCTTTAGCATATGCAGAGTTTATTCTGAAAGCTTGTTCTATATAAGTATCTATCACCTCTTCTGTGATACCAATGTAGCTAGCGAGAATCATTGTTAGTCTTTCCAAAAGACGTTCGTTTGTTAACTCAACTAATCCTCATAATTTGATACATTTTTGTCTGTATCTGACTCTGTGGATTAAAATCTGCTGTGCGTCCATATCTCATTCTTTGTTAATCTTTTTTGTCTTATCTTCCAATTCCTGTGTTTGTTTGTTGACCTTGTTGATTTCTGTTCTCATGTCTTTCTTTTCTTTGGATAGGTTATCAATTTTTTGAGGTCAGTTTGTTTAACTCTTTTTGAAAATCTTCCTTGATTTCTCTTTGAGTTTTTAATTCTTCTCTTATTTCCTTTTTGAATTTTTTTAATTCTCTAAGTTCTTGAAGAATAATAGCACTTCTATCTTGCTTGATAGTGAGTTCAGTAGATCCTCTTCTTTGTATTGTTATGGTATGAGTTTGCAACATCGCTCTTGATTTATCTCCAGAGGCCATTTTAAGAGTTCTAAAATCTCAATAATCACGCAGGTATCGTTGCTAATCCAAAGAAAACAAAAGGAAAACACAGCACTCTTGGTCCAGTGGTGATCACCTAAGTTTGCCAGTAAAATCAGAGTTGAAAAACACACAATAGAAAAATCTTTCAAAGAAAACCAATCTCAGAACTATTAGACTCCGAGTTCTTGTTGCTAATCTAGAAAGAAAAAGAGAAAAGCAGAAACACAACTCTCTTTGTCCAATGGTAGTCACCAAGACTCACCTGCAAGGTCAAAGTTTGGCACTCAAGTAAGCTTATAGTATACTATGTACCACTGCAAGTAAAACAAGAGGAAAACACCCAGCAGGAAAGTCTTTCAAAGAAAAAAACAAATCTCAAAAATTGTTAAGCTCTCACTAGACTATTAAACTCCCAGTTCTTGTTGCTAATCCAAAAAAGAGAAAAAAGCAAAAAACTCACAGCTCTCTTTGTCCAGTGATAATCACCAAGGTTCACCTGCAAGATCAAACTTTGGCGATGGAGTAAGCTTAGTTTGTAATATAATGTGTGCTGCTACAAGCAGAAAAAAAAAAGTAGAAAAGTCTTTCAAAGAAAAAGCCAAATCTCAAAACTGTTAAGGTCACAGTTCTTGTTGCTAATCCAAAAAAGAGAAGAAAAAAGCAAAAATAAAAATAAAAATATAGGTCTCTGCATACTGCTACAAGCTAAGCAAAGGAAATGCACACGAGATCACGGTTTAGCAATAGAGTAAGCATAGTTTGTAGTCCGCTGTACTACCCTACAAGTGGAACAAAAAAGAAAAAAAAAGCAGTATCAAAATATTTGCAATTATACGTTTAGCCTGTAGTCTGCTGTATTCTGCTTCAAAGTGAAGAGGGGAAAAAAATACAAAGTAGAAAAGTCTAACAGGTTTCACTGACAGAAAAAATACCAAATCTCAACACTGTTAATCTCACAGCTCTCATTATTAGTCTAAGAAAACACAGCTCTCTTTATCTTTTCCTCTTTCTTTTTCACAGAGGAAAAAAAATACAGATATAAAAAGCCGAGAAGAAAAGGTTCTTACTTTGACAAATTAGTCATTGGAGAGTTTCTTGTTGTTGAGGTTGTTATGCAACTCCACAATTAATAGAGTCTCGAATGTATGCTCCAAAACAGAAGGAAAAAAATTGCTAATGTTTTTTTAAAAGGTTACAGACAAGGCTAGAACCTAAAAGGTTCCCAAAAGCTGCAGCAGTGGCTGCTCTATGGTTTGCCTCAAATTCTCTCGGCACCAGGCATTCTTACCCATCACCACTTCTCCTCCTTGAACTACAAATCTCCTCTGAGAGTGGCGTGGGGGTGCTTCCAAGGTTTGGGCTGGCCCCCGATGAGCCCCCAAACCTAGTCTTCTCCAGCTAGACTCTGCCAAAGCAAAAAATGCCTCAGAAATGCCACGTACGGAATGGCGAGAGCGGAACAAACACTCCGCACTACCACTCACCTCTCTGCAACTTTTCAATCCGATACAGGCCCTTTCCCTGTAACAGGTCCCTGTAATCTCAAGTATTATTTTGTCCCAGTAAATAACAGGGGGACTCTTATTTAACAGTACACCTTGCATAATTAGCCTATTAGTCTACTAGTTTCTCCCCTTTGGGCAGAAAAGAAGTCCCTTTCCTCCCATTCCTTTAAGCAGGATTTGCTTAGTAATCTTGCCCTTAGCTGCCAATCGTTTTTAAAAAGACTTCAGCCAGGGTCTATATGGCCCATTATTTCCATAAGAGAACTGTGAATAGGAAAGTTCTGGATTGGGCCACTGCCTGTGCAAGGAAAACTTTTAAAGTTTAAAGCATTTAAAATTGAATAAAAACCTGTTTTTTTCAGCCTCTGGGGGCAAGGTGTTGTTCGGAGGCATGAAAATGGGGTAAACCCAAATGCCTCATCTAAATCTGATACTCCAACCAGGAAGCTAAGCAGAGTCCCTTTTGTATCCCTCTCCCTGCACAGTGACATTTGTTGCCAAGTTTGAGGCAGAGGCACTCAGAGTAACAGCAGTTCCAGTTCATTCCTTACTTCCCTGCTAGCCTGGTGGGTCTGTCTTTCCTTACTTTGCTCTTGAAGTGAGCATGGCTCTTGCCCACAGTGGGTCAGGAGGACTCGCACTGTACATGAAGCATTATGGTATAGCTTAAAATTGCCACAAAGGAATTATTAATTTATGATTTTCCACTTATTTAAATAAGACTGTATCTAGACTTCATCCCAGCAGGCATGCCAGGGGATATGAAAAAAGAGATTGCAGGCTTCCATGCTAGAACTTAGCTTTAAGATGTGGGTGGACTGATCATTCTGCATCCTCACTGTCAGCTCCATCATGCCTAGGCTCAGAAGATGTTGAAAAGCCCTCCCTCCATCTTAACTGCTATCATCTTTGCCTTGGAGGGAGAAAAGGAGAGGCAGGCACAGCTCCACTATGACTAGGCCCAGAGGAAGGTGAAAGACTCTCATCCATCTTAACTGCTACCACCTGGCCTTGGAGGGAGAGAACTGGCTGTATCTGCTGGACTTGATCCTCTTCCCCACTGTTATTCCCTTCTGCTTTTGTGTCATGTCTTTTTAGATTGACAGGGAACTGTCAAATTAACGATCTGTAAACTGCTCCGAGAGCCTTTGTGGATTGGGGGGTGGGTGGGTTTATAAATACTCTAAATAAAATAAAATAAAGTTCTGATTCTCGTTGTGAGAGGATTTTGCTGTTTGTGTCTGTGTGCGTGCTGAAAGCTACTCCAGTGTACAAAGAGTTCCTCTGTTAACGTTTGGTTAACCCCTTGCTTGCAGACATACTTTGCACCTTGTCCTAGGATGGGGAGTGTGCAGACACACACATGCAGGAGACAGAGGGACTTCCATCGCACCCCTTTCTACAGGAGGGAGTTCTCAATAGCAGGGTAGGAGAGGCCACAGATTCCTCAAGCTTGCTTTAGACACACACATTCTCTTACCATTTAAAGAATCACAAGGACCATGGGGTGGGAGGGGGAGCTGGTACATGCTACTGGGTACCAGTGGTCCAGAAGGGACCCTAGGGAGTGTTTTTGTCTTTCTGGGAGCAAAGGAGGAAAGTCCCAGAATCAGAGAACTTTAGACTTGTAAGTTGGAAGTTAGAAGGGATCCCTAATCCTCCACCATGCAGGAATCCACAACTTCCAGCTGGTGCCAGCTCCAGAAATACTTCTCTGCTTTACCCCCCCCCCCCAAAAAAAAACCCAGATGTCTTATGCCCCTGGCCTGTCCATCCACTTTCTTTGCTGTTGGGAATGCTGTGTGCACACCCATGGGAAGGTCAGCTTGGGCAGAATGCTTTCAGAGTCTCTTTGTGGCCCACAGGAAGTCAGGCAGAGTGGGAAGGAGGGTAAGAGTCCCTTCCTCAGATTCCTCCCTTTCATAACAGCCAGGAGTCCCTTTCCTGCTTGGTCTCAAATTTGGTCCCTGGCCAGCCTGTGGTCTGCCACCAGCAGTCCCACCTGCTGCACAGATCACCTGATGAACAGCTGGAAGACCTGCCTGAAAAAACATTTTTCATCAGGGCCTGAATGCCACTCAGTGTCCCTGAGAATCAGATGACATCCCTTCCCAATTTATAATCCCTTCGTACTACCCTGGCTCTATTACCTGAAGCCTGACAGAAGCTGAATCCAGCTGAAGATGTTGGGGGAACGGTGGCAGCAGTGGCACTCCCAAAGATTGGCATGGTCTGTCCAAAGCTGGAACTCTGCCCAAAGGCTGGGGTCCCACTTTGGCCAAAGAGCCCGGTGGTGGTGGAGGAAGAAGGCTGTCCAAAAGAGAAGGAGCTGGAGGTGCTTGTGCTGGACGGCACCCCAAAGACATTCCCGCTGCTGGAAGGGGAGCCGGAAGAAGAAGAGGAAGCTACCTGTCCAAAACCAGTAGGGGCTCCAAAGGCTGCTGGGTTGAAGGTGAAGCCACTCGAGGTGTTTGCCGGCTGGCCAAAGGTTGGAGCTTGCCCAAAAGCCGGATGTCCAAAGCCTGTGGTGGTGGTGGTACCAAAGGCTGAGGTGTTAAATCCGGTGGCTGCTGCCTGAGTTGTGACAGTGGAGGTGGATGCTGGGTTGGCAGCAGGCTGACCAAAGAGTGATGATGCCGTGGTAGCTGTCACAGGGAGCTGACCAAACATGGGTGCAGTCTCAGGGATCACTGGAGCATCAGTCACAGCCTGGCTGAAGGCTGAGCTTGATGAGGCAACAGTGGACACAGGGGGCTGCTCAAACACAGAAGAACTTGAGGTGGTGGTAAATGCAGATGCCACTGTGGCTGGTGCCTGGGTTGAAGTACTTGGGGCAGAGGAAGGTAGAGATGTGCTGGTTGCTTCGGCCAGTGGAGAGGCTGCATCCGCTGGAGAAGGGTGATCTGAAGGGATGGCAGTGGGACTCATCTCAGCCTTCAAATCACTAGAACTAGCAGTGATGGACACAGTGTCTGTGGGGGCTGGTGTCCCTGAAGAGGCAGCAGGTCTTCCTGGGTCTCCAGTTGTGGGGGGCAGGGTGACTAAGGTGGGCAGCATCTGAGGAACATCTGGAGCCTGCAAGTGTGGCAGGGGCAGTTGCACTGCTGCAGCCGCATCAGTCAAAGGAGGCTTCTCAGAGGCAGTCCCTGCAGCTTTAGTGTCTTCTTCTCCTTTTCTCATTGGTGTGGAAACAGTGGCCATTGTAGCTGAACTCAAGAGGCTTCCAAATGAGAGGGTGTTTGACGTGGGATGGGGTGCTGAAGGAGGGGAGGAGGCTGGCGTAGCACTGGCTTGCTGAATCCCAAATGCAAAAGTAGATTTTGCATTGCCTAGAGAAGCTCCGAGAGCGAAGCTGGATGGAGGACTTGAGCTGACCAACTGGACATTGCCAAAGATAGTGCCAGAACCCATAGCTGTCGATGCTGAATTGGTGACTGTTGTGGATGTTACAGTGGCCTCCACTGGCTTGGCTACCTGCAAAGAGCTTGCAATAGTAAATCCAGAAGGCACAGTGGTTGCTTTGGGCGCCTGGCCACCAGCCACATTAGCAAAGGGAAGTTTGGCTGGGGCAGGCTTGGCATTCTCATCTGTCTGACTCACTCTTAATCCAGAGAAGCTCCCAATGGTTTCTCCAATCACAGGACCATGAAAGAGGTGCTCTCCTTGTTTCACTGAAACACTTTCCAACTTGTTGGAGGTGCTGGTGGGAATGGAAGCAACAGCCATGGTAGTTTGGCAGTTTGCCTGGCATGGATCACCAGAGCCACTGTCTATCATAGAGGTTCCTGGAAGACTGGCTGGTTTTGCAGCCTCAAAAGCAAAAGAATTTTCTGGGGCAGCTCCAAATTTCATGTTCCCACTAAGTGAAAAGACATCAGGTTGGTTCAGCTCTTTTGCAGTGGTGGTTGCTGATACTAAGGCAGAAGACAGGGAAGACAAATACATTTTTAGAAGGCAATCACTCCCTAATCATCACTCCCACAGCTCAAATGGAATCACAGCTCAGCGACAGGCTTTGCATGCAGAAGACTCCAATTCCTGGGATCCTACCTACCTACCTACCTACCTACCTATCTATCTATCATCCATCTATCCATCTATTTTATTAAAATATTTCTACCCTTTCCTTTATTATAAGGTCTCAGAGTGGCATGCAAGTAATATTAGTACAAGCAGTACAAGCGAAAAGAATACTTAATGCATCAACAATTTAAAACAGATTTCAAAAGTTGTTGTTAACTTTCTTTGAGCTGACTTCAACTCATGGAGATCCTGCGAATGAGACACCTTCAAGACACCCTATTCTTACCTGATCTCCTCGGATTCTGCAAGCTCAGGGCTGTGGCCTCCTTACTGAGAAGTTTGCATCCAACTGATGCAAAGCATTTTGAAGTAAATCAGTTAGACCCAACTCAGACAAGGCCTTTAATAAACAGCCATGTTTTTACTTGACATCTAAATAAAGCCAGTATTGTTGCCAACCAGACCTGCAAGAGGAGGTCATCCCACAATTGGCCATATGTGAGAAGGCCCTGACCTCACTAGTGGGACAAAGGAGGGTCATCCAGCAATCCTCAGGTAGGCATATATAGGGAAAAGGCTTTTCTCAAGAATTTAAGTCTTCGTTATAAAAAAAACCAAAAAGACCAGGAAGTAGGGTGATGGCAGCAGGTCAGAAGCAATAACAGGTCATATGGACAAGGGTAGACTGAGGGTTGACATGGTTGCCCTCTTTAAATATCTCAAGGGTTGCCACAGAGATGAGGAGGCAGGCTTGTTCTCTGGTGCTCCAGAGGAGAAAACAAGGTATACATGTTTTAAATTATAAAAGGGTAGATTTCAATTGAGCATTGACAGTAAGGAATTTCTTGACAGTAAGAGGGGTTGGGCAATGGAATCAATGACCTGGAGAGGTGTGAGGTGTCCTGGGCATCTTCAAATAAGAGGCTGGACATTTACTTGCTGGGTAGCTGGGGATACTCTAGCTGAAGTTCCTGCATTGAGTTGAGGATTAGCAAAGCAAAAGCAAAAGCAGCTTCATTTATATACCGCTTCATACCATGCTATGGGGTGTCTAAGCGGTTTACAACTGTAAGCTCATTGCCCCCCAACAGTTGGGTACTCATTTTAGCGACCTCGGAAGGATGCAGGCCTGAGTCTAGTCTGAGCCCTGGCTAGTATTGAACTCTCAACCTTGTAGTTTATGAGTGAGTGGCTGCAGTACAGGCATTTAACCACTGCGCCACCATACATATATGGCATGATGACTTGGTATAAGGCACCTTCCTATGCTTCAGAACAGTGGCTCTGGATGGAGGAGATGGACTTTCCTAGGGAGAGGAGAGAGCTCCCAGGATTGAACAGGCCTCCCCAAACTCAAAGGTCCTTGAGTCAGTCTCAGAATACCCACTCGCAGCCAGCTATACCTAAGCATGATAATCTGCTCTGAGGCTTGCAGCCTTTCAAGCAGCCTTTCTTCACTGGATGTCTCACAACACAGGAATATGGCAGAATTCTTTTGTCTTCAGAGGAAGCTACCTGACAGACTTTTGTGTGATTTCTGCTCTCAATGTGGTTTTAAATTAACCTTCCCAGGAAGGGATTAGGGTGTGTGTGTGGGGCAATTATGCCATAGGAAACCAAATAATCACACAAGTCATATCAGCACAGAAATACAGAATAATCTGAAATTCAGGAACAAAACCCTGCTGGATTAAATATTACAACTGCCTGCTTCCAAGGGCTCTCTAGTCCAGCATTCTGCTTCTACCATGGGGAAAATTCAGAACACGCAGAGTCTGAATGCAAATAGTTCTGTTAGTTTTCCTCTCCAGAAACTGGTATTTAGGAGATATACTGCCTCTGAAACCAGAAGGAAGGTTTCCTACCCACTGTGAATAATATAATTATCACTGTCTCTGCTTTCTATATCCAATTTCACTTTGATTCTATCTCCAACCATTCCTGCTGTGCCTGTATGTCCAACATTGTACTCCATGTATCTGACAAAGTGGCTGGTAATCCACGAAGGCCTGTCCTATAATGTATCTGTTACCTTTAAAGGTACCACACAACTCTGGTGTTTTACCTGGTAAAATTGCAGGGCCAGATGCGGCAAGGGAGGAGGTGACTGCAGCAAAGTTAAATCCAGGCCTACATTTCAACAAAAACAAGAAAAAACAATACAAAGACTTATTATTACAAGGTTTTCTTTCTTTCTGGGAAGTAAAAAAGTGTGTGGAGAGGTGGGAAGAAAGACAGTTGCTCCTAATATTGTATTTGCTTAACAGTTGTGACTCCCTTCCTTCCAAAGACTGAAACTATAACTTGGTGCACGTGTTCAGAATTCATCATCCTATTTTTTCTGTCCAAAGAGCTACAGTTTGAAGTACGGTATTTCCTCTTAAAATCAGAATCTCTGAAATACAGCTATTCCCACATTAAAAGCTGGGTCCTAGATTCAGTTAGGTTAAAATACAAAAGCCCTTTTTAGCTCCCCACTCTGGAACTCTCTGAAATACTTGCGTGTACACAGGTACACCCCCTTTGCTTAAAGGCACCTACTGCAACCAGCATGTTTTGGACTACAGCTCCCACTAAGGCCCACAGAACATTGACAATGCTGTAAGGATCATGGGATTTCAGATCCAAAGCCTATGAAAGGAAAACAAATATGTGGAGGTTCTGGAAGGTTGGTCTACCATATTTAGAGTTGCAGAATTCAGCCTCCTTTAATACAGACGTTTGGCAGCTTTCATTCATAATCTGCCTCTCAATTATAGTTTTTCTCCAGACATGATTGTACTGTGAGCCATGAGACTCCTCCCTTTCCCTCTGTGTGAGATATGCCCTTCTCAGAGTTCTCTCTTATGTAACCAAAGCCTCCAGATGGCAATGGGATGATTTAGACACTTCAACAAGTAGCTTATCAGCTCTCTCCCACCCCTCCAAAGCCACAATACAGTCAGTAGGCTGCTGCATTTTTCCTGGTTCAATGCTCTTGAGCTGAATTGGCTGATGTGTATGCCTCCCACCCTCTGTGCACAGGCAGGCTATGAGTAAATCATATGTCCAGTGTGGATATTTCAGGGAGGGTTGAAGATTCCTCACTATCTGTTTTCCCAACTCTCAGTTTGCAATGAAGAGCAAGGGCACAGGGGTACTGAGCAATGCACCATGAAGCATGCTATTCCAGTGCTAGCAGAATTCCTGGAGTCTATATGGAGGGACAGGCCTCTATTTTGCAAAGACTTTAAGGAGTGGGAGGAATAAAAAGACGGAGAGAGACTGATTGTGCCTGTCTTGCTCCCTTTCGCTTTCCCTTTCCTTCTCTGTCTCTCCCTCCTTGGGCACCTGTGTATTTTTTTCCTTTGCAAAATTCAACAAGAGCCAAGGTATTCCAGCATCCCAAACAGAAGCCAGACTGTGATCTGAGCCAATTATTGCCAGTTTCCTCTCCTTCTGCTCCCACATTATGTTTAGACATTCTCCAAGGAGCTTGAGACAACGTACAAGCTCTCTCTCCTATGCACTATATCTTCACAATGAGAAGTTAGCCAGCTTGAATAAGGAAGATCACCCAGGCCTCTTCACATCCAAGTGGAAATTTTAACCTGTGCCTTTCCAGGTTAAGAAAGGCTGCTCTGACCACTACCACTCTAACTGCTACACTACACTGGTGTTCTCTGATGTGCAATGCATATGAATGGTGCCATAATACACACAAAGTAAAGTGAAGAAGAAATGGGACACAGAGATGCCACACTGACCCTGTGGAGGCAAGTGTGAACAGCTTGTTGAACTGAGCAGCAGTGGCTGAGCCCGATGGTGCAGAGGATGAGGTGATGGCTGCAAGTGTCTTCATGGGCCCTGGTCCTGGCACTGCAAGAACAGCAGAAGGTTATGGGAAGCACAACACAAGCCTGCAGATGCAGAGCAAAAGGCATTTTGCATCTCAGCATCACCTCTTCCAGGATATGTCTGGAGTCATTATTATTTACAAATTACATCCCAAAAAGTTCCAAGTTATTAATATTCTCCCTTCCCATAACTCCCATTCACAACAACCCTGTGAAGATTGAGCAACACAGTGACAGGTCTGAGGTTAGCCTGAGCGTTGTGACTGAATTGGGATTTCAAACTGGGCTTCCTCTAGTCTTAGACCAGCATCATCCATGGTCCTACACCAGTCTTCTCCAACCTGCCCCCCTTGTATTGCAGCAATGAGTTCAACAGACCTGAAAGACAGCAGACTAGCAAGTCCACACTAGGTGGATTCCACTTATAAGCTATCATCCTATCTGCTATTCAGAAGCTCAGCCATCTGAGTGGATTCTTTTATAGCCCAAGTACAATAATCCATGCAGAAGGTAAAACTTCCTCATCTCCTGAAGGATGTTTGCTGGGTTTCCCCCCGATATGCTTGTTGAACAGACCTGGGCTCCTAGGTGGGAGGGGAATGGCAAACCAGTCCTTCCTGAGGGACGTGGAATGGAACCCTTTTCTCCAACTCAGTAGGTCAGGAACACTGAAGAGAAATTGTGTAAACCTGTATAAACTTCAGGTCAAATTATCAGCAAGGAATGCACTAGCAGTAGATGGTGGGTCGGTTTTCTTGGACATAGCAGAACAGATTGTCCTGGATGGAGAACAAACAGAAGAACTTTTTGGGAGGAGGTCAGTTCCCATACACTGAAGGTAGACAACTGGAGGAATGTGACAAGTAGAAATCAGGAAGCAAGGATTGTTCTTCAAGCTTGCAGCTACAGAACCATTTTGAGGTTCTCTCCCTTTTCAGGGATGACGAGAGACAGCAGCAGGGATAGTCCTCAGGAAAAGTGCAGGAAACTTTCTCAGAATCAGCACAGGGAATAGTCACTGCAAAGCCTCAGAGGAAGCATGTAGTAGTCATGGGGGACTCTTTGCTGAGGAGTACAGAAACAGTGGTTTATGGGACTGATAAGATGTCATAGGAGGTGTGTTGTCTCCCTGGGCAAAAATCTGTGATAGTCAGTGAGTGAGGATGCCAAGACTTGTCAAGCCTGCTGACCATTACCCTTTCCTTTTGGTCCATGTGGGAATCAATGATACTGCAAGATACAGCCTTCACAATATCATTAGGGATTATGAGGCTCTGGGTAGGATGCTGAACGAGCTGGATGCACAGGTTGTCATCTCATCTCTTCTCCCAGTTGAAGGGAATGGTTCAGGAAGGAAAAGAAAAATAGCGTATGTGAATAACTGGCAGCACAGATGGTGCCACCAGGAATGATTTGGATTCTTGGAACATGGCCTGGGGTTTTTGGAGGGGGGACCTTTGGCAAGGGATTGGTTGCATTTCACACTAATCGGCAGAATCGTTTTTGCCAACCGTCTCAAAAATTTGATTAGGAGGGCTATGAAATGAGTTATATGGGGGAGGGAGACAGTATTCTGAAAGGGAGGAGTTCATCAAAGGCTTGGGATAATAGCCAAATGGTTATAGAGTTAACAAATAGTGCAAGGACTCAACAGTGGGTGGGAAAGAACTTTACATAGGCAGAAAGGGGCATGTCCTAAGATCTTAGCTGTCTCTACACTAATGCACAGAGCATGGGAAATAAATAAGATGAACTTGAACTTCTAGCACAGCAAACCAAAAATGATATAATAGGCATCACTGTAACCTGGTGGGATGAATCTCACGATTGGAATGTAGTAATAGAGGGGTATAATCTTTTAAAGAGAAATAGGCCAAACAGGAAAGGAGGAGGAATAGCATTATATGTCAGGGATGTTTACACCTGTGAAGAGACCCAGGACTTCAATCCAGGAAGCCGCTGGAGAGCATCTGAATTAAAATTAAAGGGGAAAGAAGCCACAGGGATGTTATTGTGAGAGTCTACTTTAGAACCCCAAGTCAAACTGAGGAACTGGATGATGCCTTTCAAAAAAAGATGAGCACACAGAAAGGAGAGATGTAGTAGTGATGGGTGTCTTCAACTGTCCTGATATTTGCTGGAAGTCAAACTCAGCCAATACTTCAGGGTCTAGCAAATTCCTCACTTGCCTCGAAGACAATTTCATTGTCCAAAAGGTGGAAGAGGCAACAAGAGGATCAGAGATTTTAGATCTGATCCTAACCAACAGGGATGACCTGGTAAATGGGGTGCAAGTGGTGAGATCCTTAGGTGGGAGTGATCATGTTCTCCTGGAGTTTCTTATACAGTGGAAAGGAGAAGCTAGGCATAGTCAGATATTGATTCTTGACTTCAGGAGAGCTGATTTCAATAAACCTAGGGAAACACTGGGAGGAATACTAAAGGAGAAGGGAATTCAAGATGGGCGGGAGTTTCTCAAAAAAGAGATACTGAAGGCACAATCTCAAACTGTTCCAATGAGAAGGAAAAATGGGAGATATCTCAAGAAACCAAGCTGGATGACAAACGAACTTTCAACAGAACTAAGTTTTGAATGGGAGATGTATAAGAAATGGAAAAGGGGCAAAATCACTAAAGAGGAATTCAAACAAATAGCTAGCACATGTAGGGGTAAAGTCAGGAAAGCCCAAGTTCAGAATGAGCTCAGGCTTGCTAGAGGGGTTAAGAACAACAAAAAGGGCTTTTTTTGGGTATGTCCGTAGCAAAAGAAAGAAGAAGGAAATGGAAGGGCCATTGTGCAGAGAAGATGGAGAAATTCTAACAGAGAAAAGGCAGAACTACTCAACATTTTCTTTGCCTCAGTCTTCTCACAAAAGGAAAAGGGTGCTCAATGTGAGGAAAATGGAGCAGAGGACACAATAGGGGAAATGCAGCATAGAATAAGTAAAGAGGAAGTACAGGAATACCTGATTAATCTAAATGAATTTAAGTCTCCAGGACCAGATTAACTACATTCAAGGATATTAAAAGAACTGGCAAATGAAATCTCAGAGCCACTAGCGATAATCTTTGAGAACTCCTGGAGAACAGGAGAAGTCCCAGCAGACTGGAAGAGGGCAAACATTGTCCCCATCTTGAAAAAGGTGGGGGGGGAGGTCCCAACAACTATTGCGCAGTTAGTCTGACATCAATACCGGGAAAGATTCTAGAGCAGATCATTATAGAATCATAGAATTATAGAGTTGGAAGAGACCACAAGGTCCATCCAGTCCAACCCCCTGCCATGCAGGAACTCCCAATACTTAAATACAGAGACTGTGTTAAACACAGAGTCTGTGAACATTTAGAAGGGAATGCCATAATCACTAAAACTCAACATGGATTTCTCAAAGACAAGTCATGCCAGACTAATCTGATCTCTTTTTTTGATAAAATAACCAGCTTGTTAGATGAATGGAATGCGGTAGACATAGCATATCTTGTTTTCAGTAAGGCGTTTGACAAGGTCCCCCATGATATCCTTGCAAACAAGATAGTAAAATGTAGGCTAGACAATACAACTGGTTGACTGACTGACCAGAGAGAAGTGACCAGTAGGGTGCTATAGGGTTCTGTCTTGGCCCAAGTAATTTATCAATTACTTGGATGAAAGATTGGGGGCATGCTTTTCAAATTTGCAGATGACACCAAATTAGGAGGAATAGCTAATACCCCAGAAGACAGGATGAAAATTCAAAATGACTTTAATAGATTAGAAAGCTGGGCCAAAGCTAACAAAATGAATTTCAACACAGAGAAATGTAAGGTATTGCACTTAGGGCAAAAAAATGAAATGCATAGATTTAAGATGGGGGACACCTGGCTTACCGAGACTAGGTGTGAAAGGGAGCTAGGAATCCTAGTAGACCACAAGTTGAACATGAGTCAACAGTGTGATGCCGCAGCTAAGAAGACCACGGGCCGGAAACGGCCCCATTCGCCGGACTTACTGGGCCAGGCCGTTGGTTGCCGCAGTTACCGCCGCCGCGCGCTGCCGCGCGCCACCGCACGCCGCCACCCGCGCACGTTTTTGGCCGCGCGCTTGCTGCAGCCGCCATTTTGGATGTCAAAATGGCGGCCGCGACGCGTTCGCGCATGTGCAAACGCGTCGCAGCCGCCATTTTGGCATCCAAAATGGCGGCTGCTGTCACGAGCGCTACTCCCGAGGTTACCCTCCTCCGCCACGTGCGACCCCTTCCGCACACGCGCCAGCCATCGCCGTAGGCCGCAGCGTCCACGGCGAATGTGCGGCCGCCATTTTGGTAGTCCAAATCGCGGCCGTTACGTCACGACTGCGATTTGGACTACCAAAATGGCGGCCGCACATGCGCCGTGGATGCTGAGGCTGCAACCGCGGCGGCGGCGGCGGCATATGCGGGGGGGTCGTGCGTGGCGGAAGGGAGTACCCTCTTCCTCCGCGCACAACCCCCCGGAACACGCCGCCACCGCCGCCGCAGCGGATGCAGCCTCAGCGGCCACGGCGCATACGCGGGCGCCATTTTTGTAGTCCAAATCGCAGCCGTGACATCATGGCCGCGATTTGGACTACAAAAATGGAGGCTGCGCATGCGTCGTGGCCGCTGAGGCTGCAAGCGCCCCGGCGGCGGCGGCGGCGGCGTGTCCGGGGGGGTCATGCGTGGAGGAAGAGGGTACCCTCCTCCTCCGCGCACGACCCCCCCGAACACGCTGCCACCGCCGCCGCAGCGGTTGCGGCCTCAGCGGCCACGACGCATGCGCGGCCTCCATTTTTGTAGTCCAAAATCGCGGCTGTGACATCACAGCCGCGATTTTGGACTACAAAAATGGAGGCCGCGCATGCGTCGTGGCCGCTGAGGCTGCAAGCGCCCCAGCGGCGGCGGCGGCGGCGGCGGCGTGTTCGGGGGGGTCATGCGTAGAGGAAGAGGGTACCCTCCTCCTCCGCGCACGACCCCCCCGAACACACCACCACCGCCGCCGCGGCGGTTGCGGTCTCAGCGGCCACGACGCATGCGCGGCCGCCATTTTTGTAGTCCAAAATCGCGGCCGTGGCATCACAGCCGCGATTTTGGACTACAAAAATGGAGGCCGCGCATGCGTCGTGGCCGCTGAGGCCGCAAGCGCCCCGGCGGCGGCGGCAGCGGCGTGTTCGGGGGGGTTGTGCGCGGAGGAAGAGGGTACAGCCGCGATTTTGGACTACAAAAATGGAGGCCGCGCATGCGTCGTGGCCGCTGAGGCTGCAAGCGCCCCAGCGGCGGCGGCGGCGGCGGCGTGTTCGGGGGGGTCATGCGTAGAGGAAGAGGGTACCCTCCTCCTCCGCGCACGACCCCCCCGAACACACCACCACCGCCGCCGCGGCGGTTGCAGTCTCAGCGGCCACGACGCATGCGCGGCCGCCATTTTTGTAGTCCAAAATCGCGGCCGTGACATCACAGCCGCGATTTTGGACTACAAAAATGGAGGCCGCGCATGCGTCGTGGCCGCTGAGGCCGCAAGCGCGCCGGCGGCGGCGGCAGCGGCGTGTTCGGGGGGGTCATGCGTGGAGGAAGAGGGTACCCTCCTCCTCCGCGCACGACCCCCCCCGAACACGCCGCCGCCGCCGGGGCGCTTGCAGCCTCAGCGGCCACGACGCATGCGCGGCCTCCATTTTTGTAGTCCAAAATCGCGGCTGTGATGTCACGGCCGCGATTTGGACTACAAAAATGGAGGCCGCGCATGCGTCGTGGCCGCTGAGGCTGCAAGCGCCCCAGCGGCGGCGGCGGCGGCGTGTTCGGGGGGGTCATGCGTGGAGGAAGAGGGTACCCTCCTCCTCCGTGCACGACCCCCCCGAACACGCCGCTGCCGCCGCCGCCGGGGCGCTTGCAGCCTCAGCGGCCACGACGCATGCGCGGCCTCCATTTTTGTAGTCCAAATCGCGGCCGTGATGTCACGGCCGCGATTTGGACTACAAAAATGGCGGCCGCGCGTGCACGGGGAGGGCAAGCGTGGCGGCGTGAGTGCGCGCGTGCGTGAGCAAGCGTGGCGGCGTGAGTGCGCGCGTGCGTGAGCAAGCGTGGCGGCGTGAGTGCGCGCGCGCGTGAGCGCACGCGCCGCCATTCCCCCCCCCCCGGCCCAGCTGAGACCTGGGCAACGGGAGACCGGCCCAGGTCTCAAAAAGGTTGCCTACCCCTGATTTAGAGAAATCCAGATTTGGTATTGTTTGTCTATAGGAAACAAAGATAAAAAAGGAAGATAATTTTTTTAAAAAAATGAAAAATTAGGGAAAGAATTTGTATCAACTTCAGAAAGATGGAAGGAGTAATGGTGTATGTAAATTCCAAAGTTGTTGTTGTGTTGTTCTGTGGAAGGATATCTATGCAAGCAATCCCCTCCTCCATCTGGCCATGTAGCACTGGGAACAAAGCATTCCAAAGTCCAGGAGATAAAATTTGAATTCCATTAGCAATACAAAAAGATTACTTCTTTTGAAATCCAAGATGTCTCAATCCTTTGTAAGATCACAGCTCTCTTTGTTAGGCAGAGAACACTGAATCTCTCAAGAGAAGCCTCCATGCTTTTGCATTAGGAAAAAATTAGGTGCTGTTTTAGTAAAACATGCCAAATGCAGTCCCAGTTTTTTAATGTTTTACCTTTGTTGGAGGTAGAAACCTCAAATAGTAAAGTCTCGGTCCACTGGCTCTCTGTTTAGGATTCCCTGTAGCAGCTAAAATGTATTTTTTTTCTCATCCAGGAATGCTTTGTTTGGAATGCTTTCTTCCCAGTTCTTCCCATGGCCGGAAAGAGGAGGGGCCTGGTTGCATAGATATCCCTCCACAGAACAATACAACAACACTGTGAAAAAATGTTCTGTTACTAACATTGTCATTTTATATTTTTTTCTCTTGTATGACTTTTTAATACCTTTGTCTGATGAAAAAGCTAGTGGAGCATCAAATAAAAGTATCACTGTTTTGTGAATTTTTGATGTTACTGTACTTTGCTACATGGCCAACACCACTACCACTGAATAAGTTTTTGGGATGTTTGGTTTGCTTTATTTTCAAAAAATTTTTTGACTATTGTAAAACTTGCCCCTTGCCCAAGCGTGCTCATGGCTGAGAGGGAAGCTCCCTCTTGTTTTTCAGTACCCTGTTTTTACTATAATTCTGTCAGCACTGACCAGTTGTATTTGCTACTGCAAAGAATAGTAATGGTTCTATGCTACTTTTCTTTCCTACTGTTACAAGAACCACCTGCAAAGGATTAATTAATTGCACTTTGACTGCATTTCTACCTATTGGTCTGAACAGACCTGAGTTCTTTTTACCAGCTGATGATGTCTGACCAGTGGAGGTGATGGTGACAACTGCCAAGGCTGGAGAACTGGATGGAGGCTGCACCTTAAGGGAGCTGGGCAGAGGTCCCTAAAACATAAAGCAAAAACTGTCAAGAAATATGCAGACTATGAAACATCATAGAATCACAGCAGTGAAAGGGCCTGCAAGCATAATCTAGTCGTCCCCCCCCCCCCCAGCCGCCTTGCAAGAATGCACAACTAAAGCAATCTCAAAAGATCCCCAACCAACTTCTGTTTAAAAATCCACAATTCCATTGGAAAACTCCCTGCAGCTCCCAGGAGAGCCACGCATGAACAGATGTTTTCATGGATGGTGTAGCCATTAGATGTCACAATGAAGGAGAGAGTAAGCTATCCCCAGTCAAAATTAGAATTCAAGCACACTTTTGTACCATTCCATTATGCAGGTTGTCTTTGCATTAAAATGAAAACAACACCCTGCACATAGAAAACTAACATATTAGGGAAAGGTCTATTAAAAACCTTTCCTTGGTACTGTAATATCTAATATTTTACTATTATTATTATAATTTTTTATTTCCATATAGAAATAGACAAACGTGACACAAATTTACCATAAAAACTACACAAACACATACATTAAACAAATACAAATATACATAATACATAACCACATACATTTAAGCTTCATAATATACTATGTAATCTTTTCATATTTATATCACTTCCTTAACTTAACCCTTGTATAATAATATCTTATACTTAAACCCTTTTTATAAACCTTGTATTTTTTACTGTTTCTTCTTAATTCATTTCCTCTAACCCTAGTGTTTATTCACACCTTTTCCTATAAATGAGTATATATATATAGAGAGAGAGATACATGTGTGTGTGTGTGTGTGTGTGTGTGTGTGTGTGTGTGTATATATATATATATATCTTCCTATTAAGTGAATTTATATTTTTCACCTATTTTCAATTTATAACTCAATATCCTTCATTTTCCAATATTTCAAAAACGGCGTCCATTCTCTTTCTATGTCTTCTTTTGTTTTATTTCTTAATAGTGATGTTAGTATATCGGCCTCCATCGCTTCTCTCATTTTTTGTTCCCATTCCTGTTCTGTTGGTATTTTTGTTTGCTTCCAATACTTTGCATATACTATTCTTGATGAAGTGACGATATATAGCAGTATTCTATGTTATTTTTTTTAATCTAAATCCGCTTTTATTGGCTTTATTATGTTTAGTAAAAAGACCATAGGATCCAATGTTATCTGGGTCTTTAAGATTTTTAGACTTTTGTTTTGAATCACTTTCCAGAATCTCCTAGCCTCTTTACATTCCCACCATTGGTGGTAGAATGTGCCTACTGCTTTCTGGCATTTCCAGCATTTCTCCTTCCTTGTTTTATATATTTTCTTTAATGTTGTATGTGTCAAATGCCATCGATAAAGCATTTTTATATAGTTTTCTTTGTAGTCCTGGCATAGTGTAAATTTCTGTGTGTCACTCCAAGATTTTTCCCACGTCTCTAGCTCTATCACTTTACCCATATCTTGTGCCCATTTTATCATCACCTGTTTTACACATTTACTCTCTAGGTCTCTTTCCTTTAATATTTTATAATACTTTGCTATATGTTTTCCCTCTTTAGCAAAAACTATTTTATCTATATTCGTTTTTTCTTCTGTAAACCCATTATTTATTTTATCCTTTTTAAAACGTTCTCTTAACTGCCTATTTAGAAACCAATCATTTTGTGTTAGCTCTTTTAAGTTTTTTTTTTCTGATTTTAATTCTTTTTCTTCGTCTCCCTTCCATTAGATTAAATTCTTGTAAGTGAGCCATGATGTATTTTTTTTCCTAGAGTTTCCAAAAAAAGCCTCTTGGCTTGAGACCCAACTTGGTATTTTACTGTAAAATTGTTTTCTTATTTTTAACCATATCTTAAGTAAGGCATTTTTTATAATATGGTGGGGAAAATCCTTATTGTCTTTCAATTTCTCATACCAGAGAAATGCGTGATAGCCATACCTTAGTTTTATTTTCTCTAATTCTAATAATCTATCATTTTTAAGTTTTATCCAATCTTCCACCCACTGTAAGCATGATGCGTAAAAATATAATTTCAAGTTTGGTAATCCGCATCCCCCTTTGTTTTTTTTCTTCTGTTAACAATCTCCATTTAATTCTAGCCTTTTTCCCAATCCATATAAATTTTACTAATTCTTTTTGCCAATCATCTAAATATTTTTCCTTTGTAATAATAGGAAGATTTTGGAAAAGATATATAAATCGAGGCAGCACATTCATTTTTAATACTGCTTTTCTGCCCAGAAATGATAGTTTTAATTTTTTCCATTTTTCAATATTTTGTTTAGTATCTTCCCATGTTTTTTTGGTAATTATTCTTAAATAGATCTATATTCCTCTTTGTTAAATATATACCCAAATACTTCACTTTCTTTTCTATTTTAAAGCCCGTCATTTCCTTTAATTCTTCTTTTTCTTTTGAGTTTATATTCTTTGTCAGTATTGATGT
The DNA here is from genome assembly GCA_026167975.1 of Phrynosoma blainvillii. Classification (NCBI taxonomy): domain Eukaryota; kingdom Metazoa; phylum Chordata; class Lepidosauria; order Squamata; family Phrynosomatidae; genus Phrynosoma; species Phrynosoma blainvillii. The sequence goes on along the minus strand of JANUYF010000011.1, from coordinate 15,198,370 downwards.
TTTATCTTTATTTAATCGAAATCCAGCTAGGCTTCCAAATTCTTGTATGACCATTAACAGTCTTTCTATGCTTTCCTTCGGATCTTCTAGAAAATAGACGATGTCATCAGCAAAGGCTAATAATTTGAAAATATGTTCTTTTACTTTTACACCTTTTATTTTAGAATCTTCTAATTTGATTATTCAATACTTCTAAAATTGTAATAAACAATAGAGGAGACAGGGGACATCCCTGTCTCGTACCTCTTTGTATATTAATTCTTTCAGTTCTTTCATTATTTACTATAATTTGGGCTTTTTGATCTTTGTAGATGGCATTTATCCATTGTATAAACTTCGTTCCCATTTTCATTCTCTCAAATAATTCTTTCATAAAGTCCCATTTAATCCTATCAAAAGCTTTTTCTGCGTCTAGCATGATCATAGAGAATTTTCTTTCGTTGTGGTGTTCAAAGCGTTCTAACATATTCAATACTATTCTCAAATTGTTTTTTGCTTGTCTTCCAGGTAAAAACCCATTTTGATCTTCATGAATTAACGAGATGAGAATTTTTTTCAACCTGGTTGCTATAATAGCCGCAAATATTTTATAATCTGTATTTATTAATGAAATTGGTCTATAGTTTTTTTACGTCTGTTTTTTCTTTGTTTTCTTTATGTATTAAACAAATATATGCATCTTTCCAAGATTATGGAATACCTTCTTCGTGAATTTTATTTATTGTTTCTCTCAATGGTTCTATTATTTCTTCTGTCATTTTCTTATAATATATTGCTGTTAGGCCATCTGGGCCTGGGGCCTTCCCTAGTTTCATTTTTCCAATCTCCTCAATTATTTCTTTCCTAGATATAGGTTTATTCAATTTTTTTTCCTGGTCTTCATTTAGTAGATTTATTTTTTGTTTATCTAGATATAATTGAATTGCCTTAGCATCATTTTCTTTTATTATTTCTTCTTTATAGAGGTTATCATAATATTCTTTAAATAATCTCTTAATGTTTTCTTGATCCGTAAATGATTTCCCTTCATATTTAATTTCTGTGATTATCTTTTTATCTTTTCTCTTCCTTAATCTACTGGCCAACCATTTTCCTTCTTTATTTCCTGCTTCAAAATAAGTTTGTCGTATTAATTTTAATTTCTTTTCTATTTTTTTGATTGTTATCATTTTAAGTTGCTGTTATAAATTAACTATTTCACATTTTAGGTTTTTATTTCCACTTCTTTTCCATTCTTCTTCCCTTTCTTTTAATTTCCTTCTTATTTTTTCTTCTTTTTCTTTTTCTGTCTTTCTTTGTTCATACTGTAATTTAGATATAGTCCCTCTAATTACCGCCTTACTAGCGTCCCATATAATTTTTATTGGCATCCCTTCTGTTCTATTTTCTTTAAAATAATATTTCAATGTTTCTTTTAGTTTGTCAATGTTTTTCTTTTCTTTAAATATTTCTTCCTGCATCCTCCACACCGGGGTCTTTTTTCTGTCCAATAATTCTATCATTATTGGGTTGTGGTCTGATGTGCATTTCGTCAATATTTCCATAGACGTTATTTTTGTCATCAAAGATTTAGTGGCCAGAAATAAATCTATTCGTGACAAAGAGTCATGTCCTTGTGAATAAAAGGTGAATCCCTTTGCATTTCCATATTTGCTTCTCCATACATCTTGCATTTGGTAGTCCTTGATCATTTTGAAAAAAGTTTTGGGCAGTTTCCCTTGATTTTTGTTTATCCTTTTTCCTTTTAGAAAAACTCTATCTATTTTTGGCTCTATTACTGCATTATACTCTCCTAACATTATATTTTCATATTCTAATTTCTTGAGTTCCGTATGTATCCTATCAAAATATTTCTCTCTATTATCTAAGGGCGCATAAATTCCCACTACCAAAGTCATTATACTTTCAAATTTTACTTCCACCCCTAGATATGTGCCCTCTTCATCTCCAAATATTTCTTTGGACGTATATTTCTTTTTCACATATATGGCAATTCCTTTCTTTCTTTTTTCATTTGTGACAATGTATGAGCGTCCTAATTTACCATTTCTTATGTATCTCGTTTCCTCTTTATTTATCTTCGTTTCTTGGATACAAGTTATATCACTATTTAATTTCTCTAATCTATGAAACACAGTACTTCTTTTATGTCTGGAATTTATTTCTTTAACATTCCAAGATGTTATTTTGATTTCCATTTCGAGATCTTCTTGATTCTGTTTGTCTTGATTTAATTTGATTTAGTTTGGTTTGGTTTGATTTGACCCACCCCTTCCTCCCTTTTTATTTATTAATTAGTCTTTTTTTTTTTTTTAACTGAAAGGGATTTTGAAAATGTTTTCCCTTCCTTTTTCAATTTCAGATACTTCTTGATACGGTTTATTTTCTTCTTCTTCTTCTTCACTGTTTGCTTTTAATCCTGTTGCTACACTTTCTTCTTCCTCGGTCGATACCTCTTCCTCTGATTTTTCTTCTCCTTCCTTTTCCTTCTTGTTAGTCTTTTTTTCTCTTTTCAGATTTTCCTTGTATCTTTTCGCTCTCCATTCTCTTATTGTGCATTTCTCCGGGTTTTTTTCTTCTTTTTCCTTCTTTTCTTCTTTTAATCTGTACTCCATTACTCTTGCCTTATCCACGTTATCTATTTTATATCTTTTTTGTTTGTATGAGACACGCCCGAAGAGTTCTGTTTTAAGTGCCTTTTTAAAGGCCTCCAACGTAGAGATGGTGCGAACCTCTTCTGGCAGGCTATTCCATAGTTTAGGGACCCCAGCCGTAAATGATTTCTGGAAGGTGGAAACCAACCTAACTATGATATTTCAATAGGTTTTCCCCAGAAGTTCTGAGAGTGCGGGGCGGATTGTGTGGGGAGAGGCGTTCCTTTAAGTAACACAGACCCGAGCCATATAGGGCTTTATAGGTACTAACCAACACTTTGTATTGCGCCAGGAAGCTAATTGGCAGCCAATGAAGGGCTTTCAACATGGGTGTAATGTGGTCTGCCCTAGATATTTCAGCGACCAGCCTGGCTGCCGCATTTTGAACTAATAGAAGCTTCCGAACTTGGTACAAAGGTAGCCCCATGTAGAGCACATTACAGTAGTCCAAACGAGAAATTACCAGGGCAAGTACTACTGCTTCAAGGTCTTCTTCGTTCAGGTAGGGACGTAGTTGGCGAATCAGCCGAAGCTGATTCCAAGCACTCCTGGCCATCGCATCTACTTGAGATGTCAACTGTAGCGATGAGTCCAGGAGTACTCCCAAACTGCGTACTTTGTCCTTTAGGGTAAGTGTGACCCCCATCCAGGACAGGATGACACAATTCCCTTCCCGGGCCAGGAGTTCCTATCGCAAGTACCTCTGTTTTCTCTGGATTCAGCTTGAGTTTGTTTTCCCTCATCCCAGCCCATTACCGACTCAAGGCAGGCATCCAGAGGAGCGACGCCATCCTTAGTCACCGCAGCAGTCAGAGACATAGAGAAATAGAGTTGGGTATCATCAGCATATTGATAAACCCGCGCCCCATATCTCCGGATGATCTCTCCCAGTGGCTTCATGTAAATGTTAAACAGCATGGGGGACAGTATGGCGCCCTGCGGGATGCCAGATGTCAGTTCCCTTTCAGAGGAGCAACTGACCCCCAGCCTCACCATCTGGGATCTGCCCGAGAGGTAGGACCGGAGCCACTGGAGCGCAGTGTCCCCAATACCTAACTCCCTCAGGCGTCCCAGAAGGATACCATGGTCTATGGTATCGAATGCCGCTGAGATGTCCAAGAGCACCAACAGGGTCGCACTTCCCCTGTCTATGCCCAGACGGAGGTCATCGACTAAGGCGACCATGGCAGTCTCAACTCCGTATCCCGCCCTGAAGCCGGTTTGAAAAGGGTACAGATAATTGGCTTCATCCAAAACTGCCTGGAGTTGGAAGGCAACTGCCCTCTCGATCACTTTGCCCAAAAATGGCAGTAATGAAACCGGTCTATAATTGGTTTTTACCAGGGGATCCAGGGAGGGCTTTTTCAAGAGGGGCTTTACCACTGCTCGTTTCAAACTTGATGGAAATTTGCCCTCCCTGAAAGATGTATTAATTATCTGCTGTAGTAACGATTTTACTACATTGCCTCCCTGGACGGTTAACCATGAAGGGCATGGATCGAGAGGGCAAGTCGTCCTCCTAACACATCCAAGAAGTTTGTCCACTTCATCGGTATTTACAAACTCAAATCAATCCAGTTTAATACAGTCCACAGAGTCCCTGGACGTCTCTCTTATTGGCTCTGTTACAATGCCCGCATCCAGATCGACCCTTATCTGAGAGATTTTATCTATGAAAAAGTCATTAAAAGCATCACAGCAGGCTTTAGTTGGTTCCAATAGTGGGTTCAGGGTGGGAGGCAGTTGTGGTAATTCCTTCACCACCCTGAACAGCTCTGCTGGACGAGACTTTCCATATGCAATACGTGCAGCATAGAAAGATTTCTTTGCTGCATCTATTGCCACCCCATAAGAGTCTAAATGACTTCTTAGGAGTGTCTTGTCAGATAAACATCGATGTTTCCACCAGCAGAGCTCTAGTCGTTGCACAACCCGCTTCATTTGGCGAAGATTTTCTGTATACCAAGGTTTTTTATTTGAAGCGGGTTGGTAAGGACGCTTGGGAGTGATAATGTCTACAGCTCTGGTAAGGTCATTGTTCCAAGTATCTACCAGGGCTTCGACAGAATCGCCGTTGTTCCCAACCATAGAACCCTCTAGGGCTTCTTGGAACCTTTTGGGTTCCATCAGCCTTCGAAGGCAGACCATTCTAATAGGTCCTCCACCCCTGAGGGGGTTATGGGGAGTGACCTTAAGTCCTACTTTGACCAGGAAATGGTCCGTCCATGACAGAGCAGAAATTTGAGACACTTCTGCCCACGGCTGTTCCTGATCCGTACTAAAGATCACATCAAGTGTATTACCAGCACAATGTGTAGGACCCGAGACTAGCTGGGACAGGCCCATGGCTGTCATGGAAGTCATGAACTCCCGAGCTGCACCTCTCAGATCTAATAAGCTGGACTCAAAGGGGATGTTGAGGTCCCCCAGGATACGGAGCCTGGGGGACTCCAACACTAGCTCCGAGACCAGCTGTGTCAGCTCGGTCAGGGAGTCTGTTAAGCAACAGGGTGGACGGTATACCAACAGAATCCCCAGACTGTCCCTAGCCTTCATGGTCAGGTAAATACACTCGATGTAGTCCGTTTTCTTGATAGGTCTCCTGGTCAAAGTGATAGTACTCTTATGGACCAAGGCCACCCCTCCTCGCCCACTTTTCCTAACATGCTCCTTAACCGCATACCCGGCTGGGAGGGTCTTAGCCCAGATGACACTACTATCCTCTCCCAGCCAGGTTTCAGTAAAGCATGCCAGGTCGGCATTCTCCGCCTCCAACAAATCATAGATGACGTGATTTGTTCCTCACCGACCTGGCATTGCAAAGGAGCAAGGTAAGGGTCTGTGGTATGGTTGGGTCATCTCTCAGTTCTTTTAGGCTAACAGGGTGGGCGGAAGGTGGGATAGATTTCAAGTATTGATCCCGTCTTCCCTTTTGTTTCGCCCCCACCCTGTTAACGCTGTATCTCCCCTTGCTCCTTGGTCAGACCCCATCTGGAATACTGTGTCCAGTTCTGGGTATCCCAATTCAAAAAGGATGTTGAAAAATGAGCGTTTCCAGAGGAGGACGACTAAAATGATGAAGGGTCTGGAAACCATGCCCTATGAGGAATGACTTAGGGAACTGGGTATGTTTAGCCTGGAGAACAGTCGGTTAAGAGGGGATATGATAGCCCTGTTTAAGTATTTGGAAGGATGTCATATTGAGGAGGGCACTAGCTTCTTTTCTACTGCTCCAGAGAAGAGGACCCAGAACATAGGATGCAAGCTACAGGAAAAGAGATTACACCTCAACATTAGGAGGAACTTCCTGACAGTGAGAACTGTTTGACAGTGGAACACACTCCCTTGGAGTGTAGTGGAGTCTCCTTCTTTGAAGGTCTTTAAACAGAGGCTGGATGGGCATCTGTTGGAGATGCTTTGATTTTTAATTTCTGCATGGCAGGGGGTTGGACTGGATGGCCCTTGTGGTCTCTTCCAAATCTATGATTCTATGAAACACATGCTGATTTTTTTAAAATTCTTTGGTGTGCTCCATTAATAATAATAATAATAATAATAATAATAATAATAATAAATTTTATTTTTAGCCTGCCTCTCTGCAAAGCTATCGAGGCGGGTTACAGCAATTTAAAATAATACAGCTAAAAATACAATCCCTCCCTCCAGCTCTACCGCCCACCCCTTAAAACTAAATTAAACCAAAAATTCAGTTAAAATAAACAGAACATTAAACGTTAAAACCGTAAAACCTTAAAACCTAGTTCTAAAAGCCAACTGAACAATTGTGTACATCAGCTAAATAAAAACCCGTCTCCTATGGCGGTTGTTATTCTGGGAAGGCCTGCCAAAAGAGATCCATCTTTACTGCTTTCTTGAAAGCAGCAAGCGTGGTAATAAGACGGATCTCGTCCGGCAGGCCATTCCAAAGTCTGGGAGCGGTTGCAGAGAAGGCCCTCTGGGAGGTCTGGGACAGCCTGGTCTTTATTGGCTGTAACAGGTTCCTCCCAGAGGACCGCAAGGCGCGGGGGGGGGGGTCATATGGGGAGGGCTTTAAAGGTCAAAACCAACACCTTGTACTGTGCCCGGAAACTGATTGGCAGCCAGTGGAGGGATTTCAGCATTGGTGTTATGTGCTCCCTCCTTGATGTCCCGGGAATTAGCCTGGCTGCCATATTTTGGACCAATTTTAGTTTCCGGGTTAGGCACAAGGGTAGCCCCATGTAGAGCGCATTACAGTAGTCCAAACGAGAGGTTACCAGGGCGTGCACCACAGTTTCCAGGTCCCTCATGTCCAGATAAGGGCACAGTTGGCGTATCAGCCGAAGCTGATAACAGGCACTCCTGACCGCCGCATTCACCTGACTAGTCATGTGAAGCGACGAGTCTAGAAGTACCCCCAAACTGCGAACACAGTCCTTAGAGGAGAGTGTGACTCCATCCAGGACTGGAGACTGTATTCCCAAATCTGGTTTCGGGCCTGTGATTGTGAACACCTCCGTTTTGTCCGGATTCAACTTCAATTTGTTTTTCCTCATCCAGTCCATTACCGCTCTTAGACAGTCATTAAGAGGAGAGACGCCATCTGAAGTCTGAGACGATGATCTATTCATGGAGAGATATATCTGGGTGTCGTCAGCGTACTGAAGACACCGCGCTCCATGCTTCCGAATGATCTCACCCAGCGGCTTCATATAAATATTGAATAGCATCGGGGACAGGATGGCACCCTGAGGGACGCCACAGTTAAGCTCGATTTTGGAGGAGCAACTATCCCCAAGCCTCACCCTTTGGGATCTGCCCGAGAGGAAGGAGCGGAACCACTGCAATGCAGTGCCTCCAACTCCTAACTCTCTCAAGCGATCCAAAAGAATGGCATGATCTATGGTATCAAAGGCCGCTGAGAGATAAAAGAGCACCAACAAGGTCACACTGCCCTTGTCGATACTCAGGCGGAGGTCATCGGTCAGAGCAACCATAGCAGTCTCCACTCCAAATCCCGTCCTAAAGCCGGTTTGAAATGGATCAAGATAATCGGTTTCATCCAAGACTGCTTGGAGTTGGGAAGCAACTGCCCTCTCGATCACTTTGCTTAAGAAAGGAAGCAAGGATACTGGTCGGTAGTTGTTTCTATCCAGGGGGTCTAGGGAGGGTTTTTTCAGGAGGGGCCTAACCGCCGCCTCCTTTAAACAGGATGGTACCATCCCCTCCCTAAGTGACGCATTGATTGTGTCCCGAAGGAACACCCTCAGCGCGCCACCCCCCTGGACGACCAGCCAAGATGGACAAGGATCAAGAGGGCAAGTTGTCTTCTTCATCCTACCAAGCAGCTTGTCCACGTCATCGGTACTCACAGGTTGAAATTGATCCAGTAAAGTGCCATCAACTGCGGCTTTGATCCTTCCTTTTGCTGCCCCTAAAAGAGCGGCAAAATGTTGCTCCTTTTAGGGGCGGCAAAAGGCCGTCCTAAGAGCCGGCACTGCAGCTCTTACGCAACCTTTCAGCACAGTGTGTCTACACACTGTACTGGGAGGGCGTCCTGACACCACGCAGCATGTGTACGGGCGTGCAGATGGCGTCAGGCTGGGGTTGGGGCGGCCGGCATGCGGTTGCCCTGTCCCAACTCCAGCTCCAGGCCAACCCTTTAGGCTGGTCTGCTACACCCCTATGTCTAGTTTTCCATGGCTCATGCTTCTCACATTCCATGTTCCAACTACATGTGTAGTGTTTTTTCTAACTATGCCTATTTTATTGGACATGTTTTCTGTCTGGCCTCTGCCTCTCTAATTGTTGTTTTTTCAACTTTCTCACCTAAAGGGTTTTCTTGGTGAAATGGTCTTGCAAGGTGGGACACCTTTTGCCTCCTTTTGTGCAGTGCTGACAAGTATTAGCTATGGTGACACTACTGTTCTCTCTGTAAGATTTGACTTCAGTGTCACCCCCACTACTGCTGCAGCCCAGTAGCTGTTCCTATATTATTTTATGCCTGTTATTCCCTTCTTACCTCCCTCAATTCTCCTTTCCTTTTACACTCCTAGATGTTTTTCCCACCCTCCCCTCCCCTCCTCCTCCCCGCCTCCCGCTTTGTCCCTATCAGCAGCTTCAGTGGCCTTTTTCTGTATGAAAGTATTAATGAAAGGAATGTGGGTTAGTATTATGTTAAAAAGTTAAAAGAGTAAAACAGAAGATTTAAGGGAGAGAAAGAATGTCATTATTTAAGAAACCAATTAGACAATATACAGGAAGTCTTTTGTTTTGGTTTGAAGGCAGGACAGGGATTTGAAGGATTGGAGATATTGTTTGTGGATGTTTTATTGTTTATCTTGGTAAGCCTTTGTGTTCAATTTTTGAATAAAATATTATTTATAAAAAAGTCCTGATGACAGAAATGGGAACTGCTGCCAGGAGATCAGCAGATGATTAAGAATGGGGAGGGTGACTATGAAAGAACTAGAAAAGATCCTAAAACACAAAGATACACAACTGAACACAAAAGTTAGAATCATACAAGCCATTGTATTCCCTATTACCATGTACAGATGTGAGAGCTGGACAGTGAAGAAAGCAGACAGAAAGAAAATCAACTCATTTGAGCTCTAGAGAAAACTGCTGAGGATACTGTGGACAGCCAAAAAGACAAACAAATGGGTCCTTGAATAGATCAAACCTGAAATCTCCTTAGAAACCAAGATGATGAAACTGAGGCTGTCATACTTCGGCCATATCATAAGAAGGCATGACTCATTAAAAAAGACAATAATGCTAGGAAAGATAGAAGGCAGCAGAAAGAGAGGAAGACTTCATGCCATATAATAGTACTATGACTACTAGTAGTTGTCGTTGTTGTCATCATCATCATTATCATCATCATTTCTTACATGCCTCTAACCATGGATCGAGGTAGGGAACAACAACAGACCAATAAATATACAGCAGTTAAGAACACAACATCAGTTAAAACCTACATCGATTCAAAAGAACAAACAAGACACATATGTATTTTAAAAAAAATCTACATTTAAAATTTACAATTTTAAAAATTATCTGGATAGGTCTGCCAGAAGAGACTAGTCTTCAATGCTGTTTTAAATTCGGACAGTATATTCAGTTGTTAGTCTCTTCTGGCAGGTTGTTCCAGAGTCTAGGAGTCACTGAAGAAAAAGTCCTCTGGCTGACAGTCACCAACCTAGTCCCTGTTGGCTGGAGTAAATGTCCACCAGAGGACCTGAGTGTATGGGGTGGATTAAATGTTCCTGCCAAGAAGAAGAAGGAAAGCAGTTTCTGGGCAGTCATTTTGAGTGGGTGAGTGTTTAATTTTTTAAAAAAACACTTGGGAGAGTGTGTTTGTTAATGAGGGGGTGGGGCTTTGGTAAGTCATATCTGTGAGTCAATAGGGGGTGGAGCTAGCCAACTAGCTCTATACAACTCCTCCCAGAGGCTTTCCAGGCCAGTTTCTGCCAAGTGCATACTGGGGAGTGCTCCAATGTTCATCAGTGTTCATGATGTTACTCCACCATTGCACAATTGAAACCAATTGTAACATCACGGCAGCTCCTAGAATATGTGAATATGGATGTTGCTGAACTACTCAATTCAATTTTGTGCATAAATAAGGCCTATAAGAAATACATCCAAAGATGAATGCCAAACTTTTTCTTTATTTTCTTTTTGCACTTGTGTGTATTTCAGGGTTCTTTTGAATCTTTGCTTGAGTGTGAGTGTTGTAGTTTTGGCTGCATCAGGGGTGGGAGTATTCCACATGCTAATTATAACTCCCACTGGCCACATTGGATGGAGAGGATGGGGCCAACTCTATGAAGAGGGAGATGGGTTTCCTGCTGCCTTAGCTACACAATGGTGAGCCTTGCTCTGAGGCTTGGAAACAAAATATAAGAGGACAGGAAGAAAAAGAGGGGAAAAAATCAAAAGGCATGAGGAGATCCGATACCTGACTGGCTTGATTGGTAGCTACTGTTGCCAGAACCTGGTGAACAGCTTGAGCAGCAGACTGAGGAACTGATGATCTGGAAGAGGAAGGCAGGGAAAGAAATGACTTTCTAGTTCAAACACCACAGAACTCAACAAAACATACACTACAACATGAGAAGCTGCTTTATCCACAATAATACCGGAAACATTGGGGTGGGGATCTGGGGGCCAACTTCCCACCTCTGAAGAATGCCAGGGACCACAGCAACCCCAATTATCTTAAGAGAGAGAGAGAGAGAGCTATTCAGAAAGCCCACCCCTGGTTCTATTTTTAACATTTTAAAAAAGTAATGCAGTGGTGGTGGGTGAATTAATAATAATAGTAATAATAATAACAACAACAACCCTGACACTGCAGAAACAAGGGGGTATTGGTGAATCACAGGGTGTAGGTTTTACATGACTGAGCAACAGTAATTCTTTGCAACTCTTCAGGGTTTCAGAAAAGGGTTATTCCCAGTCCTGCCTGGAGCTTGTGGGAACCTCCACAGAGGCAGTGCAGTGGCACTGGGCTGCGGAGGACTCTCGGAGGACCAGCCAGAGGACCACCTGTGCCTGACCTGCCTCAGCTGTGAGGGAGGCGGGAGGAGCACCGCAGGGATAAAGCCCCTGCTGGAGTCCATCTCTCCCCCGGCATATCCGTGGGCTGGGCGGGGCTAACATTCTAACATCACACCTCCGTTGGGAACCCGTGTGCTAATTCTACAGCAATGCTCCTCAGGCAGGCAAGAAGCTGTGTTAATTGCCTTAAGTCCTGAGGAAGGGGTGATTGTATAATATCTGCAACAGCATCATAGGGTCCAGTAGCCTTTTAATATCCAGACAAGGGCTGGAAGCGTTTATGCTCCAGTCACTTTTGTCTTGTAGTGGCTTTAAACCCTATAGGAGTTGTGCAGGAGAATGGGAGGTATGGCTGAACAGAAGGAACATATGTTACAAAAGAAGGCGGGATCGCTGTTTGAAAGCTATCCCGCCTTCAGTTCCCCGTTTCCCAGGATGGCTTGGAGAGCAACCCAACCATTCCACAGAACCTCACTCTGCTTCTCTGCAATGCCAGGTCGGTTAAAAATAAAATTCATATCATCCAGGATCTTCTCCTGGATGAGGATGCCGACTTGGCTTGCTTTACGGAGACCTGGCTGGGGGAGGAAAGTGCTGCCATATGGGCGCAGGCCCTCCCAGCCAGGTACTCTGTTAGTGAGCAGGTGAGAGGAAGTGGGCGGGGGAGTGGCTCTAGTCCATAAGAACATCTTGACCTTGACCAGGTTACCTGTCCGGAACACGATCCACTTCGAGTGCATGTACCTTAGCCTGAAGACCAGGGATAGATTGGGGATTTTGCTAGTCTACTGGCCACCCCGTGGTCTAGCAGACTCCCTGACCGAGCTGACACAGCTGGTCTCTGAGCTGTTGTTGGAGACCCCCAGACTTTTAGTCCTGGGGGACTTCAACATTCCGCTCGAGACCAGTTTAACAGGCGTGGCTCGGGAGTTCATGGATACCATGACAAGCATGGGCCTATCCCAGTTGGTCAACGGGCCCACACATTGTGCAGGTCATACACTCGATGCGGTCTTTAGTACGGAACAGGAATATCCATGGGCGGAGGTGGTAAGTACCTCTGCATTGTCATGGACGGATCATTTCCTGGTCAAGGTGGAACTTAGAGCCAACATCTGCCCCACCGGGGGGGGGGGTGGACCCATTCGAATGGTCCGCCCTCGAAGGCTAATGGAGCCTATTGGATTCCAAAGAGTCTTAGAGGGTTTAATGGTTGGGAATGCCGGTGATCCTGTCGAGGTTCTTGGAACACCGATCTCACCAGGGCTATCAACACGATCGCTCCCAAGCGTCCTTGCCATCCCGCTTCAAACCGTAAGCCTTGGTATACGCCGGAGCTGAGGAGAATGAAGCGGTGTGGACAACGACTAGAGTGCAGGTGGCGGAAGACTTGACTCCTATCTGACAGAACTCGCCATAGGAACTTTCTTCATTCCTATTGGAAGGCAATACGTGCAGCGAAGAGAGCCTTCTCCTCTGCACGTATTGCGTCTGCAGAGTCCCGTCCAGCAGAGCTGTTTAAGGTGGTGAGGGAGATGACGCAGGTGCCCCCTGCGCCAAATCCCTTGCTTAACTCGACGACGGCCTGCTGTGACGCGTTTAACAACTTCTTTGCAGATAAAATCTCTCAGATAAGAGCCAACTTAGATGCCACCGTTGGTACAGAGTCGATAGGCGAGGTGTCCAACGACTCCGCTGATGTGGGTTTACTGGATCAGTTTCAATCTGTGAGTACCGAGGACGTGGACAAGCTGCTTTGTAAGGTGAGGAAGACAACTTGCCCTCTCGAACCTTGCCCATCATGGCTGGCCGTCCGGGGGGGGGGATGTATTGATGAGATTCCTCACGGATATCATCAATGCATCCTTCAGGGAAGGATATGTTCCATCCTGTTTAAAGGAAGCGGCTGTTAGGCCACTTCTGAAAAAACCTTCCCTGGACCCCCTGGATATGAAAAATTACAGGCCTGTGTCACTGCTGCCATTTTTGAGCAAGGTGATCGAGAGGGCGGTTGCTCTTCAGCTCCAAGCTGTCTTGGATGAAACTGATTATCTAGACCCATTTCAAACCGGCTTTAGGACAGGCTTTGGGGTAGAGACTGCCATGGTTGCCTTGACCGACGATCTGCGTCTGAGCATCAACAGGGGTAGTGTGACCCTGTTGGTGCTCCTAGACCTCTCAGCGGCTTTTGATACAATAGATCACGGCATCCTCTTGGACTGCCTGAGGGAGTTAGGTATCGGGGGCACTGCTCTGCAGTGGTTCCGGTCCTTCCTCTCGGGTAGGTCTCAGAGGGTGCTGCTCGGGGACTGTAGCTCCAGCAAGAGGGAGCTCACTTGTGGGGTCCCTCAGGGAGCTATCTTGTCCCCGATGCTGTTTAACATCTACATGAAGCTGCTGGGTGAGATAATACGGAGTTATGGGGCTGGGTGTTATCAGTACGCTGATGACACCCAAATCTATTTCTCCGTGTCTCGTTCGTCGGCCTCGAATTCCAATGGTATCTCTTCTCTCAATGAATGTCTTCAAGCGGTAATGGGCTGGATGGGGAAAAACAGATTGAAACTGAATCCAGACAAGACGGAGGTGCTCACGGTAGCGGCCCCGAAACCTAGAATTGGGTTGCAACCTCCAGTCCTGGACAGGGTCACACTCCTCCAGTGACTGTGTTCGCAGTCTGGGGGTGCTCCTTGACTTGTCGCTCCTGATGACAAATCAGGTTAACGCGACGGTCAGGAGTGCCTGTTATCAGCTTCGGCTGATACGCCAGCTGCGCCCTTTTCTGGAAGTAAGGGATCTCAAGACTGTTGTGCACGCGCTGGTAACCTCACACCTTGACTTCTGCAATGCACTCTACATGGGGCTACCCTTGTGCTTAGTTCGGAAATTACAGTTGGTGCAAAATATGGCAGCCAGACTTATCTCAGGAACATCTAGGAGGGACCACATTACTTGGGTTCTGAGGTCCCTCCACTGACTGCCCATCAGCTTCCGGGCCCAGTACAAGGTGTTGGTTATCACCTTTAAAGCCCTAAATGGCTTGGGTCCAAGCTATATCAGGGACCGCCTCCTCCCATATAATCCTCCCTGCACTCTCTGGTCCTCTGGGAGGAATCTGTTACAGCCCCAAAACTCGAGGCTTGTGGCTACCTCCCAGAGTGCTTTCTCAATCGCTGCCCCCAGACTCTGGAACGACCTGCTGGATGAGATCCGTCTATTAACATCGTTAACCAGCTTTAAAAAGGCGGTCAAGATGGATCTCTTCTGGCAGGCCTTTCCAGATTAATGTCCCGGCCTCGGGTAATCCCCCCAATGATGCTCACGTGGCCCTATCTAATGATGGATGAGCTCCATTGTGTAGGCCATAGATGTTCTGTAGCTGTTAGCAGTTGTTGGTTGGTTTTAACTACTGGAATTGGTTTTAACTACTATTGTAATTTTAATTCATCTAGATTTAATATTGTTTTAAGGGGGGGAGGGAATAATTTTTTGGATTTATGTATTGTACATTGTTTTACTGTTGTAAGCCGCCCTGATTGGGTTTTCCAAAGGGCGGGATAGAAATAAATTTTATTATTATTATTATTATTATTATTATTATTATTATTATTATTATTGTATATGCTCTACTGCTTAACTATCATTCTTCCCTTGACCCCTCCAGATGTAGCTGGACTCCAAATATTATTTCCACTCTTCATGGTTGATGGTCAAGGACTATGACCAGTGTAGGCTCATAGGTTTCCTTAAGACCACCTTAATAGGATGCCTGTACTAGCCCATATGATGTACTTAGCATGCCATGCAAGATAAATATCATAATGGAAAAGAATTAATCCAAGACCCAACAGTAGCCATAGAAAAATATCCTGTCTGTTGCATAGTTCATGGCTCTGTTCTTTCCATTTCCCCCTCATCCTTTGAAGAGACTGACTAGATAGTTCTACATCAGGTGACATTAGAACTCAGAATGGGCCTAAATACCCAAAAGCACCAGATTTCATCTGATCTTGGATGCTAAGTAGGGTCAGACCTGGTTAGTACTTGGATGGGAGACTGCCAGGAAATACCAGGTGCTGTAGGTTCTATTTCAGAGGAAGGAACTGACAAAACCACTTCTGAGTATTCATTGCCTTAGAGCACTCTATGAAATTCATGGGGTCACCACAAGTTGACAAATGACTTGAAGGCAGAGAGACAGAGAGTGAGAGAGTAAAAGAGAGAGCTTAGAAAGTCTTTTTGTTAGGCTAAGACGCCTACTTTCTCCCTGCTAGCATGTTCAATAGTCCAAAACGTGACTATTTCTTGCTCTGGCTGAGATCGGATTGCTGAATGTGCTAAGGAAAAGAACCAATAGAGCCCCTTACAGCAGGGTCAGGAGAACCGTGACTATTGGTTAATTACAACCTCCATAATGTCTCAATAGTGGCTATGCTGATTGGTGAGATTTTAAGTACAACAACATTTGAAGAGCCACACATAAGCTATCCCTGCTATTATCTTTTTAAATGCTTTCTGTCACATTTCATTTGAACTAATTAATGGTAGAGGTATGACCAAATCTATTGAAAGACCTCTTGACTATCAACAGGAATATGACAATTACATGGAAGCTTGCCTTAATAGCATGTAGAGAGATCATTTTGCTGCTTCTTTTAGGCTAACAGGGTGGGCGGAAGGTGGGATAGATTTCAAGTATTGATCCCGTCTTCCCTTTTGTTTCGCCCCCACCCTGTTAACGCTGTATCTCCCCTTGCTCCTTGGTCAGACCCCATCTGGAATACTGTGTCCAGTTCTGGGCACCACAATTCAAAAAGGATGTGGAGAAACTGGAACGTGTCCAAAGAAGGGCAACTAAAATGGTGAAGGGTCTGGAACCAAGCCCTATGAGGAACGACTTAGGAAGCTGGGGATGTTTAGCCTGGAGAAGAGAAGGTTAAGAGGTGATATGATAGCCTTGTTTAAATATTTAAAGGGATGTCATATTGAGGAGGGAACAAGCTTGTTTTCTGCTGCTCCAGAGACTAGGAGCCGGAACAATGGGTGCAAGCTCCAGGAAAAGAGATTCCACCTCAACATTAGGAGGAACATCCTGACAGTAAGGGCTGTTCGACAGTGGAACACACTCCTTCGGAGTGTGGTGGAGTCTCCCTCCTTGGAGGTCTTTAAGCAGAGGCTGGATGGCCATCTGTTGGGGATGCTTTAATTGGGAGTTCTTGCATGGCAGGGGGTTGGACTGGATGGCCCTTGTGGTCTCTTAAAACTCTGTAATTCTATGATTCTATGACACTAATGTCCCACACAAGCAAAATCATGCTCAAAATTCTGCAACATAGACTCTAACCATGGAGAGAGAAATCCCAGAGATCCAAGTGGGATTCAGGAAAGGAAGAGGCACTAGGGACCACACTGCAAACATACGAGGGCTAAAGGTACACACCAGGGAATTTCAAAAGAAAGAAAAAGCAAGTGCTTTACAGACTATAGCAAAGCCTCTGACTGCATAGATCATGAAAGGCTATGGAACGCTCTTAAAAACATGGGAATACCACCACATCTGATAGTCCTGATGCGAAATCTGTACTCAGGACAAGAGGCCACTGCCAGAACAGAACATGGAGAAGCAGAATGGTTCCTAATTGGCAGAGGGGTCAGACACGGATGAATCTTATCAGCATACCTGTTTAACATATATGCAGAATACAATGTAAGAAAAGCAGGCTTGGACACAGAAGAAGGAGGAGTGAAAATAGGAGGAAGGAATACTAACATTCTAAGATCATAGAATCATAGAGAGACCACACAAGGGTCACCCAGTCCAACACCCTGCCATGCAGGAACTCAAAATCAAACCCTCCCTGACAGATGGCCATTCAGCCTCTGTTTAAAGACCTCCAAAGGAGACTCCACCACATTCCGAGGGAGTGTGTTCCACTGTCAAAAAGCTCTAACTGTCAGGAAGTGCCTCCTAATGTTGAGGTGGAATCTCTTTTCCTGCAGCTTACATCCGTTGTTCTGAGTCCTATTCTCTGGAGCAGCAGAAAACAAGCTAGCAACCTCTTCAACATGACATCCCTTCAAATATTTAAACAGGGCTATCATATCCCCTCTTAGCCGCCTCTTCATTTTCCTCAGGTTGAACACCCTTTTCCTTTTGTGAGAAGACTGAAAGCAATGAAAGTGTTGAGTAATTCTGCCTTTTATCTGTCCCCCTTTAGAATTTCACCATCTTCTCTGCGCAGTAGCCCTACCATTTCCTTCTTCTTTCTTTTGCTATGGACATTCCCAAAAAAGCCCTTTTTATTGTCCTTAATCCCTCTAGCAAGCCTGAGCTCATTCTGCACTTTGACTTTCCTGACTTTACCCCTACATGTGCTAGCTATTTGTCTGAATTCCTCTTTAGAGATTTCACCCCTTTTCCATTTCTTATAGATCTCCCACTTAAAACTTAGTTCAGTTGAAAGTTCTTTTGTCATCCAATCCGGTTTCTTGAGGCACCTTCTCATTGGAACAGTTTGAGATTGTGCCTTCAGTATCTCCTTTTTGAGAAACTCCCATCATCCTGAACTCCCTTCTCCTCTAGTATTCCTAACCATGGGATAACTCCCAGTCTTTCCCTAAGTTTGTTGAAATCAGCTCTCTTAAAGTCTAGCATGAGTGTTCGACTATGTCTAGCTTCTCCTTTCCACTGTATAAGAAATTCCAGGAGAACATGATCACTACCACCTAAGAATCCCACCACTTGCACCCCATTGACCAGGTCATCCCTGTTGGTCAGGAGATGACACTATAATACTAGCAGAAAACTTCAAAGACCAGGAACAACTACTAAGAAAGATCAAGGAAGAACGTGCAAAGGCAGGCCTATTGTTGAATATGAAGAAAACAAAAATAATGATCACGGAGAATCTCAACAAATTCAACCTAGACAATAAAGAAATAGAAATAGTAAAAGAGTTCTCATACCTGGGATCAAACATTAACAGAAACAGGGACTGCGGCCAGGAGATCAGAATATGATTAAGAATGGGTAGGGCTGATATGAAAGAACTAGAAAAGATCCTAAAATGCAAAGATATATAACTGAACATGAAAGTTAGAATCATACAAGCCATTGTATTCCCTATTACCATGTATGGATGTGAGAGCTGGACAGTTAAGAAAGAAGATAGGAAGAAAATCAATTCATTCAAGATGTGGTGCTGGAGAAGAGTGCTGAGGATCCCATGGACACCAAAAGGAGTGGGTCCTAGAGCAGATCAAGCCAGAAATCTCCCTGGAGGCCAAGATGACCAAACTGAGGCTGTCATACTTCAGACACATCATGAGAAGACATGACTCATTGGAAAAAACAATAATGCAAGGGAAGGTGGAGTGACGCAGAAAGAGAGGAAGGCTGGATGCTAGATAGATGGACTCTATCAGGGAGTTCATGGGTATGGGTTTGCAGGAACTAAGCAAAGCAGTGGAGAACAGGGAGTCTTGGAGGTGTCTCATCCACAGGGTTGCCATGGGCTGAAATCGACTCCAATGCAGTTAACAACAACAAAAATAAGAGGCTACCTTATGCCTTATACTGACTCACACTAAGCTGACCTCTCAAGTTCTAACCTGTCTGCACCAGGGCTGAGAATCAGGTGATTCACAGGAATTAGGTGCTTTTTTGTAGATCCCAGGTTTTGCCCAGACCCACCCAAGTTCTCAGCTCTTGTCAAAAAGTGTTATTCCCCTTTCCGGGCGGGGGCGGGGAGGTAACCTGATTTTCCTAATTTGTCCAGAGGTGCATCATCTACCCCAGATCCAGACCACAATATGGATTAATACCTGGAACAAAATTAAACTAAGCTCTTGGAACTTAAAGATCTTCAGGAGTGACCTTTCTCTCTGTCCTTCTCAGTCTTGCTTGGTGGGAGTAAGGGAGAAGGCTTTTTTTCTTTTTTGGTGGCTAGGGTGGCTAGGGAGGCTGGGATGGCCCTCTCTTTGCTTTCCTTCTGGGCAAGGCAAAATATTCCTATTCTGTCAGGCTTTTAGGAATGGGCTCTGATGGTCTTTTAACTGAGTACTGTTCTATTCTGTTTTTTTCTCTCTTTTAAACTACAGATTGTTTAATTCCTTTTAAAATCTCTTATATTTTTGTATGGTTTTTAAATATGTACTGGTTTTAATAATTTGTAAGCTGCCTTGAATCCTATTATTGGTAAAAGTGAATTTTAAAGGAACAAAGTAACAAGAGGCTTTGAATTAACAGCACATGTAAAATCCAGCCACTGTCAGTTAAAAGCAAAGCTCTATTCTCATTAGTTGTTTTCCATTTTGCCTGCAAACATCCTTGAGGTAACTTATAAAGACTCCCTATAGAAATATATCAAATCACCAAAAGGCCACCTGCATTAAAAAAGACCAATCCCTCCTCTCACACACAAGATATGAAACAGCAAATGGGCAACAAGAGAGTAGGTGAAGTTGTTCAAGAGATCTAAAATAATCTTAAAAAACAAGAAACAGGGATGGACTTTGCAGGTGCAGCTAAAACATAGTTTGGTCATAGTCATATCTGTTCTCTTATACGATGGGCCACAGTCATCAGCCTGGCTAGTTTCCTAGGGCAAAATGCCCATCCACCAACTGGTTTGTTTTGTTGGTGTTATCTGTTATCCAGGCTCAGAAAAATGCCATGGCAAGAAGATAAAGGTCAACATGACAGGAGACGTCTTGTTGTGACTGGAAGGTTGGAGGGAACTGTCCTTGAGGGATAGGGACATCAAAAACACACTATGTTTTAAAGAAGGTAAGCAAGGGACTCAAGAGTGCTTTGTGTACTCAAGGGAAGAAAGTCCAGTGAATACAACAAGCTAGCTAGATCTGAGCAAGGACAATCAGCAACTGGGCTGCCATTATGGGATTGCTACCATATACAAGTGAGAAGGACTCTGATTATGGGATTGATTATGGTAGCATTATGGGATTGCTACCATATTCAGGTGAAAAGGACTCTGACAAAGAATCTTTTTTACAAAGTCCTTTTACTTCCAAAGTCCCCCTTTTTGTTCTCATACTCTGCTTAGCAGTAAGATTTTTAGCAGCATTGGGTGAAGGAGGGCTGGAGAAACATAAACCTTTGGTGTCAGACTGCAGCAATATGTCTACAGTAAACAGTACATCAAAGCTTGATTTGGGAAAAGAGTGGGATTCTGTTTTAGCCAACCCAACTGTAATGTGTAAGCTAATTCCAGAATCCCTTGCTGAACATGCATGAACAACAAAACAATAAAAAGAAAGGAAAAGCAGATAATAAGCCAGCCTCACAAACTACACACAGCATGTAAAAAAGGCATATATCAATAAGTTTGGCCACCAAAATAGAAATCATAAGAAAAGTGGAGGCTGACCGAATCAACGAGTTGGATGAGACCACATGGACCATCTAGTTCAACCTCCTGCAATGCAGGAAGCCACAATCAAAGCACTCCCAACAGATGGCCATCCAGCCTCTGTTTAAAAACTCCAAGGAGGTTCTTTCTAATGCAGGCCTTTCCAGACTGGCTGCTGAAGGGGCCTGGGCCTGGCATTAATGTGCTGTATTTGTTGCATTGTTTTCAATGCCTATATTTTAACTGCTTTTAATTTTAATGATAGTTTAAATTACATTTTTAACTTTTGTACATTGTGAATTTTAGCTATTCACAACTGTAGTAAGCTGTCTTAAGTCTTTGACTGGAAAAAAATGGGATATGGACAGGTTGCTTACCTGTAACAGTATTTCTTCAAATGGTCATCTGCGAATTCACACAAATGGGTTTTATCTGCGCATGCGCAGCCAGCTCAGAACCTTCTGGAATCACTAGGCAGAAATTGGATTGCAACTTTTTGGCGGTAGCTCTGCCCACCTCTATATAGGCCCCGTGTTCCCGCTCGCTCCTCAGTTCCAAATACACCGCTAAAAAGCGACAGCAAGGTTATCAAATAGAGCAGGACATGACTCAGGGGAGGTTGGGCGGGATTTGTGTGAATTTGCAGATGACCACTCGAAGAAATACTGTTACGGGTAAGCAACCTGTCCTTCTTCTTCGTGGTCTCTGCGAATCACACAAATGGGTTACTCAGACTAGTAAGCTAAAGTCAATGGAGGAGAGAGTGTCCTGACACAAGACTTGCAGGTGCAAACAAGAACGTTTATTGGCACAAACATCAATCAGGTCAAAAGTAGACATATCAAAATAGTCATATGCATAAATTTCAAGTGCATCAGGAATTGAAATGTAATCCATCAGAAAATGCATTTAGTACTAAGAATGGAATGAAAGTAGTAATAACTTGCAAAAAAAATCAAGTGTCAAACGAGAAATAAGGCACTATCCCATGGTTATTTCAAGTAGAAAACATATCAATAACATATCATTCAAGTAATCAAGCATTCAGACTTGTGTAAACATAATATGAAATTAGTGCAGACACATTTGTACAAATAAACTCAATGCAGTCCTGATAATAATACTGCTCTCCCAAAGGCAGCATCTTGTCTGGCTCGTGTGTCCAACCTGTAATGCTTGATAAAAGTCATTGGTTGGGACCAGACAGCTGCCTTACATACATCCTCTAAGGCAGCGGTTCTCAAATAGTGGGGCGGGCCCCCCAGGGGGGGCGTGAGGCTCCATAAAGGGGGCCCCGTTATGGCTGGAGAGAGGGAGATTGTCCCAGCACAGCCCCAGTAGCTCTATCCTGATTGGCCAAACCCGCCCATGTGATCGCACGGGGGGGCGCGAAATGTTTTCTTCTTTCCTAGGGGGGGGCGTGACAGAAAATAATGGAGAAACACTGCTCTAAGGGGACACCAAACAGGAAAGCAGATGATGATGCTACCACCCTTGTGGAGTGCGCACGCACCCGGCCTGGTGGAGTCTTGCCTGCCAGTTCATAACACAGGTGAATGGTGGAGGTCACCCACTTTGATAGTCTTTGAGGAGTGACAGGCAGTCCTTTCTTGTGTTCAGAGTAGCACACAGAGTCTTTCCGAGCGTTTCGAGTCCGAGGTACGCTCCAAGTAGAAAGCTAAGGCTCTACGAATGTCCAGTGTGTGCAGTCTTTGCTCAACCTCAGTGGTTGGGTTTGGGGCCAGGGTGGGTAGCACAATGTCTTGGTTGATGTGGAAGGCAGAAACCACCTTCGGTAGAAAGGTGATGTCGGTACGGAGGACCACCTTGTCCTTGTGGAACCAGAGATATGGCTGGTCCATCCTTAAGGCGCATAGCTCACCAGCCCGGCGAGCTGACATCAAGGCCACGAGGAACACCGTCTTCCACGTCAACAGTCTCATGTAAGTAGTAGCCATTGGTTCAAAGGGCTTGGTAGACAGATAGGATAACACTAGTTCCAGGCTCCAGGCCAGGGTTGGTACCGAGGATGGTGGATGTAGATTATAGAGTCCTTTAAGGAATCTCTTAACTAAGGGATCAGAGAAAAAGGATGGTTGTCCCTCGAGCTGATAGTGGGAACAGATAGTGGAGAGGTAACACTTAATAGAAGTGAGGCAAAATCCTGAGTTGGAGAGGGACAAAAGGAATTCAAGTATTGTTGGTACCGTGACACAGGATGGAGAGATCCCTTTGGTTGATAAAAAGTCTGCAAACATTTTCCACTTGAAAGAGTAGGATCTTCTAGTGGAAGGTTTTTGAGCCGCCTCAATTATTGTCTGTAGAGGAGTGGGAAGTGAACTCAAGGTAGGATTCTCCACGCTACCATAGGTAGAGAGTCCAGATCCGGATGATGCACTCTGCCCCTGTGCATGGTGAGGAGGTCTGGGCAATAGTCCAGGCGGCAGTAAGTCTCTCGTGACAGTTGTAGAGGCGGGGCGAACCAAGGCTGTGTCGGCCACCATGGAGTGATCAGGATGGCATCTGTCCTGCCCCACCTCATCTTGGCGAGTATCCTGGTTATGAGTGGAAATGGAGGGAATGCGTAGACTCTCCTCCCGCACCACGTGAACTGGAAGGCATCGCCTCGAGAGGTTCATGCTGGCAACCTGGAAGAGAACTCTGTACAGTGAGTGTTGTCCTCTGTGGCTAACAGATTGATGTCTCTGGTCCCCCAGATGGAGAACAGTTGCGTCACCACGTCGGGATGGAGACACCACTCGTGACAGGGGTTGGTTGACCTGCTGAGGCTGTCGGCCAATTCATTTTGTTGTCCAGGAAGATGAATGGATTGGAGCAGGATGTTGTGTTCGATGCACCAATCCCAAATGCGTAGAGTGATGTTGAGGAGGGTCGAGGATTTGGTCCCACCTTGCTTGTTCAGGTAGTACATGATGGTGGTGTTGTCTGTCATGAGTAGAATTACCTTGTCTGACAAGTCCATCTGGAACGCCTTGAGGGCCTTCTCCACGGCAAGCATCTCCAAGGCATTGATGTGCAGAGTCTTTTCGTCTCGGGACCATGAGCCCCTCACAGTCAGCCCTCGGGAGTGGGACCCCAGCCCTCCATCAATGCATCCGTGGTTAAAGTGATGTCCGGTTGAGGAGGAAGGAACGGTATCCCTATGCAGACATTGTCAGGATGGAGCCCTTCGAGGGAGAGTCGCATGTAGCATCGAACGACGATAGGAACCAAGACTGTACGGGTCGTAGACGTAATCTCGCCCATGGTGTCATGAAGGTTGTTGAGGCCAAATGTCCCATAACTGTCTCTACCAGATGAGCCTTGACATTCCTGTGCTTGAGGCAAGCTCTGATGGAGGCGGTAAGCGCTGTGAATCTGTCTTTCGGAAGGAAGGCCTTCTCAAGTTCGGAGTCTAGTATTGCCCCGATAAACTTGACTCGTCTGGACGGATTGAGACTTGATTTGACTTTTCCTCTTTGACTTTCAGTCCAAGAGAATGTAACAGTCTGAGGGCGAACTGGATGTTGTCCTGGAGCTTTTCTCAGGATGGTGCAGAGAAGAGCCACTCGTCCAAGTACGGGAAGACTGTGGTCCCTTTGCGATGTAGTTAGGCGGCAACCGGGGCCATGCATTTAGTAAATACCCTCGGTGCCGATGACAGTCCGAACGGAAGAACTTTGTATTGATAATAGTTGGTTCTGACTGTGAAGGCCAGGAACCTGTGGTGGTCCTCTCGGATACTGATGTGGAAATAAGCATCTTTGAGATCCACCGTGGCGAACCAGTGGTCTTTCTGCAAAAGGGGTAAAATAGAAGACAAAGTTGTCATACGAAAGCGTTTATATGTAACAAAGGCATTCAATGCTCTTAAGTCTAAAATGGGCCTAAGGCCTGAGTCTTTCTTTGAGACAATAAAGTAATGGGAAAAAAAGCAATGTCGAGCCCGAGAGGTAGGGACGGGTTCGATTCCATCAGATGTTGTGTGTACGCACCCATACACCCTACATAATTTGCAACCCTGAGTCCCAAGACTGAGGTAGAATAGGCCTTTTTGGACAACAAATCAATCTTTTTGGCCTCCTTATCTGCTGGGGATATAGAAGATTTAGGAGTGGAGATAAGCTGTGCACCCTCAACAATGTTGGAGTTCTGTTGGGGGTGGTCCAATATCCATGATGGTGTTGGTTCGGCAATCCTGTACAGGTTGTCGATGCGTCTTGATGTGGTGGAAGTGGAAGTTGGGATCTCCCAGGACCTTTTAAGAATTTTGGCCAGCGAAGGCATGTATGGAATGGCTGGTCTGCTTATGACTCTAGTTTGTACTCGCTTTTCGAGTTGATCAGAAACCTCTTCTTCGGGTTGGGTGACATTGAGTTAGAGTGCGCGTGCCATTCGGAGAACTTGATCTGCAAATGAGCACGCGTCGTCGGTAGGGGAAGAAGAAGCTTGAGTATTCAATGATGGTCGAGCCAGACTGGGGGACCAATCAAAGTCTTCATTGGATTCACCCTCTGGGGTCAGTGAGAGGGAGATGAGATACTGGAATCGGAGGACGAGGGGTGATGGGTCTTTTTGTGCTCACCTTGTGAAGAACATTGGTGTCTAGTTGCAGATGAACGTTTATGCAACGGGGAATGATGACGTTTAGGCGAAGGGGATCATTGGCGTCTAGCAGAAGACTGGTGTCTTCAAGGAGATGAAGGAGAAGACGATGTATCTCCATGTTTCCATTGAGTTTGAGAATGGTGGCGGCGCCGAGGTTGAGGCGATGGGGAAGGCGATGGAGACTCGGAGCAGCGCGACAGAGCCGAAGAGGAGAGGGGCTGCTGTGTAGCAGGAAGGACATCAGGTGTCTGAACTGAAGAGGGATGGGGCTGCTGTGTAGCAGGAAGGATTTGGCGCCTCTGTTCCTCCATATGGTGTAGTTGTTCGGGCTGGACCGGAAGGAGATAGGTGTTAGAAGACTCATCAAATACGAGTTGAGGGTATTTGAGGATCCACGGGTCGGAGCTCTGTTCCGTTGTAGAATGGTGTTGTCTCTGTTCTGTATCGGAGCGTGGAAGAGACCGTCTATCATTGGACCTGGAGTTTCTACGGGCTGGAGATGAAGAGACGGCAGGAGGGAGTGAAGCATGCGGCGTCAAGGCCGGAGAATGTTGGGTCTCCGTCTCCAACTCGGATTCGATACAGACCATCGGTGTCATGGGTTTCGAAACCGACGGCACGGTAGGAGTCGGGACAGGCACTACAGCTGGCGGAGGAGCGGAGCGAGACAACAGAGGTGGAGTTTTAGTATTCTCCCCAGTTTTTGAATGCCTCCTCGGCGAAACAGAATGGTCCCCTTCGGGGGAACGAGCAGGGGATGCAGAATGGGCTCTTTTTGAAGAAAAGGAGGTCTCCTCACTAGTCTCCAATGTCTTTTCTTGGAAGACCGCTTACAGCCCCTTTTCAAGCCCTCAGTGCTCACGCTCTCTCCATGCCTGGAAGATTGTCTCCGTGCTCTCTCCCTGGATCTTCCCCTTTTTTGAGGGGGATCCGAGGAAGGACTAGAAATGGCCACTGAAGCCAAAGCCATGGTCGGCGTCTCCACTTGCAGGGCCTTTTCCCACATGGCACCTTCAACTTCATAATCCTGTTTTTCAGGGCTTGTGGAGTCATTTTCCTGCACATCTTGCAGGTTTTTGGGTTGTGGGATTCCCCAAGACAGAAGACACATTCATCGTGCTGGTCCGAAGTTGGAAATTTGGAGTTGCACGAGATGCACTGCTTGAAAGAGGCATGGTCGTCGTACCCAGAAGCGCTAGGCGAAATCCAAAGTCGTAAACAGTCCAATTTTGATGTTATCAAAGCCGAAATCAGTCCGAATCAGAAAACACAGTCGAAGTCGCAATCCAAGAGTAGTCAGAAGCCCAAAACGTGGTCAAAGCCATTCGATCAAGTAAATTGCCCAGTAGCGAGGTTCCTTGCTAGCTGCAAAAGCGGCGGACGAAAGGAACTGAGGAGCGAGTGGGAACGCGGGGCCTATATAGAGGTGGGCGGAGCTACCACCAAAAAGTTGCAATCCAACTTCTGCCTAGTGATTCCAGAAGGTTCCGAGCTGGCTGCGCATGTGCAGATAAAACCCATTTGTGTGATTCGCAGAGACCACGAAGAAGAAAAATAAATATAATAATTACTACCTACTAGTTCATCTTTGCCTTTCTTGAGCAATGACACTGCCCTCTATTGACCACTGAATCTTCTTGTAGGCAGGGCATCAGCCAAAACAGGTCACTTGAAAGGCACAAAGAAACAAAGCATTCACTCACCCTATGACTGCTGAAACAGCTGGGGGAGCGGCATTGTTCTTCAGTTCTCGCACATTCACTACCTGAGGGACATTCTTCAAAGTTGACTCAGTTAAGGAAGTGCTCACAACTGTTAAATATAAGAGAGAATAGAACATCAAGTCCATCAGTGATGTATGCACCAAGTGATCAGAAAGTGTTTAAATACAAGACTATAAGTTATCACATGGCCACATGGTATGTTGCCTAAGAGATGTGGTCAGCTTGGGTCTTGACTGTGTTACTTCAGAGTGCAGATGGGGACCACCAAAGATGGGATACTGTCTCTAAGAGTTATAAGCTTTTCAGTTAAAGATCTCAGCTTGTGGGCCAGACAGAAAATGCTTCTCCCATCCAAAGTGTTACTGGAGGAAGCATCTTGGTCTTGAACCTCCATGACAAGCTAGGATTAGACAGGAACATTTACATTGTGGAGAGAAAGAAAATGAATATATTCACAGAACTGTGACCATTTTCTAAGGCAAAGAATACTCTTCCAAGTCAAGAAAAGCTATTGCTTCTATGACTGCTTCCTGGAAAAAAGACTTTAGAACTCTTGCAGATTAATTCCTTCATTGGGATCATAAAAAAAGAAAGCGAATTCTTTCATCAATACTATCCAAAAATTAAAACGAAGTGGCATATAAGCTTTCTGAGTGAAAAACAATTGTTTTCCTGGCTAAATACTAAACAACAAGGATGTGGGAAGGAGAAAGTAACATCTCTTTGAACACTGGCTTGGCATGAGAATCTGTGCTGCCAGTCAGTGACCCACTCCTATCCTCTTTGCCCCCTTGGCACTGTTATTGCTTCTTTTGCCATTGCTGCCCACCTGCTCACCCTGCATCCTACTGCAAGTGGTGTGAAGTAGCTAAGAAAACAGCTACTACCCACACTACCTAAGAGGAAAGGTTGAAGAAGCTGCTTTGGTCAGGCCCCATCTGGAATACTGTGTCCAGTTCTGGGCACCACAATTCAAAAAGGATGTTGAAAAACTGGAGCTTGTCCAGAGAAGGTCAACTAAAATGGTGAAGGGTCTGGAAACCATGCCCTATGAGGAATGACTTAGGGAACTGGGTATGTTTAGCCTGCAGAAGAGATGGTTAAGAGGTGATATTTGAAGGAATGTCATATTGAGGAGGGAGCTAGCTTGTTTTCTGATGCTCCAGAGAACAGGACCTGGAATAACGGATGCAAGCTACAGGAAAAGAGATTCCACCTCAACATTAGGAGGAACTTCCCGACAGTGAGAGGTTTGATAGTGGAACATGTTCCCTCGGAGTGTGGTGGAGTCTCCTTCTTTGGAGGTCTTTAAACAGAGGCTGGATGGCCATCTGTCAGGGATGGTTTGATTTTGAGTTCCTGCATGGCAGGGGGTTGGATTGGGTGGACCTTATGGTCTCTTCCAACTCTATGATTCTATGATCTGCTAAAATGTTCTCATGCTCCATCCAATCTAGAAGTCTTCCATATAAATGCCTTGCATAGAGCTTGCTAATTGTATTGAATAAACTAATTGGTCTATAGTTTGCTGGGTCACTCTTGGACTCTTTTTTTAAGATGGGAACTATAACAGCCATCCCCCAGTCCTGGGGGAGCTTGCCCATGTTTTGAATGATGATACCAATCTCAATGGCATCAGGCTGTTACAACTAAAATTTCAGCTTTTGGTTTCTCCCCTGAACTTTTGCTTACCATGGGATTTGAACAGGTCAAATTGATCATTAAACAGCATATCACCAACATAGAATGACAAATGGACCTGGACAGGTCCCCTTCTTTTATTGTCAGTGATCATAATAAATATCTAACCACCCCCATGGCATATGTAAGTAATCTGGAGCTGCCTAAATATTGCTGTACCTTTACCCTACTTGATGCTGTATTCTTCCCTCTGCGGTCTTCAAAGGACAATATTGGAAAGTTCCATACTTAGACACTGCTCACGTGACTCAGGACAAATGGAAACTGTGGATCATGTGCTTTTCTAGTGTCTGTTTTATAGGGATTTATGTTCTGACCTCATCCTTCCAATTTCTCAGAGATATGTTGGTCGTGCTGAACAATCTCTTACTTTTCTGTTGTTTGTAAATACTGATTCTGCTATAACACATAAGGTGGTTAAATTATGTGCAGCAGCAATTAAAATACGAAGAATTATGATTAGTGCTAGAGAACAGATGGCAGGTATTCTAACAGCTATGCAGTTTGAAACCTTTAATACTCAACATATAAGCTTATGTTTTAAGTTGTTTTTTATACTGTTTTTACACTGTAATTTTATACTGTTTTAATCTAATATGATTCTTAAATTTTGTAAATGGTATCTTCTTTTATGACTGTAAATAATTTTCTCTCTTTCTCTGTCCATTGGAACAGGAGAACTGCTTCCTTGTAAGGGGATTGAGACCTGGATTCCTCCCTGCTTTGAGATGTAGGAATGTCTGGTTGTATTTTCTGAGTGAAGGAGCACATGATTCCCTTTGAGCACTGGGGCAAAGTGGAGGTGAACTAAACAAGATGCTCTCAGCTCCAACCAATTACTTCTATGACTCTTCTTTCTGGATCCCCAGAGACTCTGAGCCACTGTGTCCTGACGATGAGCCCTCCAACCTAGGAGATTGGCACCTGAGGTTACCAAAATGTGATGGGGCTCTGTGAATGCCGATCTCCTCTGCAGATTGGATTTTGTTAACCATTATACTGGAGATAGACCTGACCCAAGAGGAGAGACACAAATAGGGGTTTTACACATTGTGGTCTGAGACAGATATGGCTGCAAGAACCCCTGGAGGGGCCTGGAATTGAATCTGGCTTAAGTCACAATTTGGATCACCAAGATCATGGGGCCTAGGAGCCTTGCTAGTCATGAAAGGCAGTACCTAGAGAGTGTACTCTCTATGCCTCTGCTCTCAGACTGTCCTGTCTCTCTTTTGAAATATAACTCATGCCCTTTCATACTGGTCAGTGCTCCCAGATGAGGTATGGACTGCTAAGGGACCAGCTGGCTGTTGTAACTACAATCATAGTGGTTTTGGCCTGATTTGCAAGTGCACTTTCCAAGGTACGACATGAGAGGCTTCTTCTTTTTAAAGAATTTCACCTTCTCACCTACCAGAGCCTTTGCAAAACGCAGAAGAAAGAAGAAAAAAACTAAAATGTCTAGATAAGCAAAAGAAGCAATAAGAACAATAAAAGGCAGATTAGGCTAAGGCAGAAAAAAGAACTGGTCTCCAAGATGGCTGAGTGAAATGATCAAAGTCTGTCTTCAGCTATCAAGAGACCATGTAGTTCTTCCTGCCTGACTCTGAGAGGTGCTGGGAATATAACCCAAGTTGTGTGGATTCCTCCTCTCCTTAACCCAGAGAATGATGGAAGATCATACTTTCTCGCAGTCAATCTCATCTTTTGAGTATGCTCAAGTTTTGAAATGGTTTCCTTGTCAAAGAGACCAAATTCATCAAAGTGTAAGTCCTTGATGGTGGCTCTAGCCTGAGCAAAAAGGCCCGAGGAACGTAACTAGGCATGTTTCTGGCGGGCTACCAAACCAGAAATTTCACCAAGCAGTCTGCAACATGGCAGACTGACCCCCTTTGCAGACGGCACTTTGCGCCATCTTGGAGGCAAGGAAAGGGAGGGGCAGCCTCACGCTGCGCGCCCCAACCCCTTTCTGAGAACATAATCGGAGTGCCCGCACTTCCACACGACGGGCGCTCCAATTACGTCCTTCCAGCTCAGTGTCCAGACACACTGAGCCAGAAGAGGCACAGGAGAGCAGCATGGCGGCTCTTCAGGCGCCCCTTTTGCAGCTTGCGGAAGGAGCGCTATTTTAGTGTTCCTTTCCCAGGCGGTGAAAAGGAGGATCGGGGCCGAGGCATGGGGCAGCCTCGGCCCCGATCCGCTGCTTCCCAAGGCGGCCCATGGCCGCCTGGCTGCATCCCCCCTGAGTTAATCTGTTGGCCCACCAGAATGTGCCTCTGACCACAAAGTGTTTGTTAGATGTTTCTTCTCATTGCAGTTTGTCAAAAAGAGGAAGAACACACAAGTTTTGCTGATATGCCACCATTCAAGCCCGATAGTTAGCAATTCAGAGGCCAAGGGCAGTATCAGAATAAAACTCCTTGGCCATGAGGTCCAATTTTCAGCCTTCTTTGTCCAAAGGTGTTGCATGCAGCTTTCAAAGAACTTGATTTAGGAGGCTTCGACTACCACAGAATTTGGTTTGGAATGTTTCAGAAGCTGTGTCAAATCTGATCCTGCCATTCTATACATGTTATCAATCTTTTTCGATGTTAAAGGGACAGACGATGAGGCTACCTAGGACTTGCAAGAGATCTTCACTAGGGAAGGCAAGAGTGGTATACAGACAGGAGTGGGAACTGTAGATTGGAACCTCTTGTAAACTGGGTCCAAAGGTTCTGTCTCCTGTTCTTTGATCTGCAGATCCAGGGCATGAACCATCCAAAGAACCTGCTCTGAAAAGGCTTGAACATCGTTTCATAGGACTTCCGGTTGGTAATGGCATCCCTTTGAGAAGTCCTCAGGTAGCCTCTGAAGGACAACTTTAATGACGCGGCTATAAGACCACTTTAAATTATCATCTGAGTGGTCTGGAATTGTCCTCTTGGTACTGGGGACTCGGATGAACCTACTGGGGATCCAGAACCCAGTTCATTACCTTCAAAAGTTTTGCAGGCAACTCGTATTAGATTGAAAGATGTGAAGTATTTAAGAAATTCAAGATTAGGGAACGAATATGTCTCTGCTTCTAAAAATATGAAAAAGGGAGTGGTAATGTATATTAACTCAAGAATTGAATCAAAGGAGATATTTGTAGACCTGAATGGTCATTATGTAGTTGTAGAAGTGATGCTGGATGGGGAAAAGATGTTAATAGTGGGGATATATGCACCGTTGGCAAATAAAGGAAAATTTTATGAGCAATTAATAAATACATTGGAGAGTTGGAATAAGGAATTGATAATCACTATGGGGGATTGGAACAGGGTAATAAAACCACAAATCGATAGAACATCTGGGAAAATTATTAAATTAAATCAAGGGAAATTACCCAAATCATTTTTTCAATTAATGGATAGATTATCCTTGAAAGACATGTGGAGGATGCTATACAGTAATGCAAAAGAATACACTTTTTCCCCCAAAGTCATAATTCCTGGTCTAGATATGTTTCTGGTCTCAACATTATTATGCAAAAAAGTATCAAAGGTAGAAGTTCTTCCAAGTATATGGTCAGACCATGGGTTGTGAAGAATAAACAAAAGAATTCAGATGGAGATTGAATAATAATCTCTTATGGATCGATAACATTATTAAAGAGGCTCAAGATCAACTTAAGTATTTTTTTCAGGAAAATTTAGGAAAAGAGGTTTCAACAAATGTGGTATATTTTATAAAGAAGGGAACAGAAATAAAAGGGAAGAAGGAGTCCCAGATTAAAAAGCTAGAGCAAGAAATCAAATTAAGAGAGGATCAATTGAAAATAAAACCAGAGGAAAAAAGACTGAAGGATGAGTTATTTTGTCTAAGAAAACAAGTATCAATAATAACAATGGAGGAAGTAGAAAAGAAAGTAAGATACCTGAAACAAAAATATTCCAAATTCTCAAATAAGCCTGGAAAAATGTTGGCATTTAAATTAAGTAAATAACAAGAGAATAGGACTATAACAAGCATCAAAGATGGAAATAAGCTCTATTTGAAACAAGAAGAAATTAAAAGGATTTTTAAAACTATTATTCTAAGTTATATAAGGAAGAAAAGGATAAAGCAGAGACAATTACAACATATCTAGAAAAAGAGAAATTGTGTAGAATGACGGATGTCCAGAAAGTGGAGTTGAATAAAAAGATAGAATTACAAGAGGTAATTGATGTAATAAAAACTATGAAGGTGAATAAAGCACCAGGCCCTGATGGTTTCATTCCAGAATATTATAAAACCTTTGTTCATCAATTGGCACCTCCTCTTCTCAAAACCATGAATGAAGTCGTAGATGACAAATTTCCAAAGACTTAGATAGAGGCGAATATAACATTGATCCACAAAGAAAATAGAGATAAATTAGACCCTAAAAACTACAGACCGATTTCACTATTGAATTGTGATTATAAAATTTTTGCTAATATTATAGCTAACAGATTGAAAAAATGGTTGAATATCTGGGTTCATGAAGACCAGGTGGGATTTCTCCCAAATAGAAGGATTAAGGACAATATTAGAAACTTGATAAATCTGATTGAATACCATGGGAAAATATTGATAAGAAATTAGCATTATTTTTTTCGATATCAAAAAAGCATTTGATAACTTAAATTGGAAATTTATGCTGAAAGTTGTTGAGAAAATGGCTATGGGTCCAAATTTTACAAAATGGATTGATTCTATTTATCAAAATCAAGAAGCTACTATATTGATAAACAGGGAAAATACAAAAAGGTGTAAGGCAGGGATGTCCACTATCATCATTATTATTCGTAATAAACTTAGAAGTATTAACTAATAAAATCAGAGATAATAAATTGATACAGGGGATTAAAATAAAAGGGACTGGATTTAAACTATGTGCCTTCACAGATGACTTGATGTTATCATTATCGAACCCACTGGAAGGTATAGATAATTTATTAAAAATATTCAAATACTTTGGCGAGGTGGCAGGACTTAAAATAAATAAGAGAAAAAACAGCAATGCTTTTAATGAATCTAACAAATGGAGAAAAATAAATTAATAGAGAAATCTAAATTCCAAGAGAAAAAATTAGTTAAATATTTGGGGATAAATTTACAACAAAAAATTCGGACTTGTTTAAAAATAATTATGAAAAAATCTGGAATGAAATTATAAAGGATTTGGATAGATGGAATAAATTGAATTTATCTTGGACGGGGAAAATTGTGACAATTAAAATGAATGTCCTGCTAAATATGCTTTTTATTTCAAAATATTCCCATTATTATAAATTATTTACCTTTTGATAGATGGCATAAGGGCTTATCTAAATTTATATGGGGAAGGAAAAAACCTAGAGTGAGAATGAAGGCTATGCAGGATGAGGTGTCAAGAGGAGGAATGGGCCTACCAGAACTGAAAGTATATTATTACGCATGTGGATTACATTGG
Source organism: Phrynosoma blainvillii (assembly GCA_026167975.1). Lineage (NCBI taxonomy): Eukaryota > Metazoa > Chordata > Lepidosauria > Squamata > Phrynosomatidae > Phrynosoma > Phrynosoma blainvillii. The sequence continues at coordinate 15,164,325 of JANUYF010000011.1, read as the reverse complement.
ATACTTGATTGGGTTAATTTGGAGAGAGAAAGAAATTTAAAATTGGAAGGTTATGATAATGTTTACGGGTGGCATGGCTATTTAATTTATTGTACATAATTAAAGTACATAAAGATCATTATTTGAGATGGGCTCTTTTGAGAATTTGGACAAAAAAATAATGGTAAATGGAAGGATACTATCCCCAAATGGACATCAATTAACGAAGCTTTCTTGAGAAATGATAAGAGAGGTAAAAAATAAATGGTTGACATATAAAGATTTAATACAGGGGGATGGGTCAAATATGACCATTAAGTCCCATGAACTACTAGCACAGGAAGGATATACATGCAATTGGTTTACCCACCGACAATTAAGAGAACGATTTTTAATGGATAAGAGGACAAAGAGTATTGGAACAATGAATAAGAAATTTGAAGAGATATTAGCCTCAGAAGATAATCACAAAATATAAAATTTTTATAGTATGTTATTGGAAATAGAAATGGAAAAAGAAGTGGTTAAAACTCATATGATTAAGTGGGCTCAGGATATTGAACAATCTATCGAATTTGAACAATGGGAAAAATGTTGAAGAGGTTAAAATATACGTTGAATTATGATATAAAAGAAAATTATTATAAAATGCAATTTCGTTGGTACCTAACCTGTTATAAATTAGCAAAAATGAAGAAGAACCAGGAGAATTTATGTTGGAAGTGTGAAAGAGAGGTTGGTACTTTTTATCATCTATGATGGAGATGCAAAGAAGTGAAGAAGTATCGGGGTAACATTCACAGTGAAATAACAAAAATATTATACATTGAAGTTCAAACGAATCCAAAGATGTATTTACTGGGGATAATAACTGATGAAAAACTAGAGAAAGAACATGGGAAACTGATTTTTTATTTGATAATGGTGACTAGAATAAATTATACATCAAAGTGGAAAGCCAAGAAACTCCCACAATTAAAGATTGATGTATGAAAATATATGATTTAATGGAATCTGATAGATTAACATGTCTTATAAAGAAAAAAGGAACAGACTCCTTTAAAAAAGATTGGAAATTAATGATTGACTATTAGCGACAAGAATAGGGTTCAAATTTTGTTTTAGGACTAGATTGATTTAGAGAACTCCTAAATAAAATATAAGAATGTTGAGTAAAGAGAAGGATATTATAGATATAATTGTTAGGATGTGATATAAGTTTGATGACATGATTAAGTAATGCATATATGAAGTCTAAATAATTCGGGCAGGTTAGCAGAACTTGGATGACGAGGAAGTCTGTTGTTTTTTTTATCTTGTGGTTTTGTTGGATGTTTGTTTATTTGATGTTCTTTTTTTTAAATCAATTTTTAAATTTTTTTTTTAAAAAAAGAACATCGTTTGATGATATGGACAAGATCCTTGGAGAGGTGAAAGCCACCACATGTGTCTTGGACTCTTGCCCTTTTTGGTTGATTAAACAGGCCAGAGGGGGACTAGCTGAGTGGGTGAATGGGGTAGTCAAAGCCTCCCTACAACAAGGCAGAGTTCCATCTTGCCTAAAGGAGGCAGTTGTGAGGCCTTTGTTGAAAAAGCCATCCCTGCATCCTGCTATAATGAATAATTATCACTCATTTTTGGGCAATGTATTGGGACGTGTGGTAGCTTTCCAGCTCCAGGAGTTTCTGGATGAAAAGGATTATCTAGATCCAGATCAATCTATTTTCAGCCTTGGTATATGACCTATGCAGGGAACTGGACAGGGGGAGTGGGGGAGTGTCACTCTTAGTTCTGCTGGACCTCTCAGTGACTTTCAATACCATCGCCCATGGTATCCTTCTGGGCCGCCTCTCTGGGATGTGACTGGGAGGTACTGTTTTACAGTGGAGGGGTGAGCCCAGAAGGTGGTGCTGGGGGACTCCCACTCAACCCCTGGCCATTGACCTGTGGGGTACCTCAGAGTTTTGTGTTGTCTCCTATGCTATTCAACATATACATGAAACCACTGGGAGAGGTTGTCTGGGGTTTTGGGTGCGGTGCCATCAATATGCAAGTATGTACATTCTGCCCCAAGACATAGCAGGCACCAGGAATGATCATCATAGGCAGGGAGCTTCGTTCTACATTCCTCTCACTGCTTGAAGGAAAATGAAGAAGACATAACGGTGAACTAAAATTAGTTGAAGAGAACAAGGCTGCAGTTAAAACCAAAAGTAAAATCACTACTGAGGTTCCTAGATGCTGCTCATGCGGCAATGAAAAGGAACTGAAGTAAATGAATGGGAATGGAGAATATATATAGCAGGGGTAGGCAACCTTTCCCCTTTAAGGGCCGAGGGACTTCAGCTCCCAGAAGCCTCAGCCATGTTGGCCAATAGTTCCATGTTGGCCAATAGCTCCTGGTATTCTGGGAGCTGAAGTCCCTCGGCCCTTAAAGAGGAAAGGTTGCCTACCCCTGATATATAGGATGGGCAGAGCTACCACCAAAACCTCCACAACATTTTTCCTATTCTGTTACAAGAGCAATGCTGATAACAAACAGAATTTGTGAAAATGAGGACAAAGGAAATGCTACCTGGATTCTGGTTTGCCATCTGTCTTCTCATTGCTGCTTCCGCTGCAGCCTGGGGTGCTGGGAGGGTGACGATGGGAATGGGGGCCCCATGCTTCACAGTTTTTGTTGCCAACATTGTGCTGTCTGCCCCTTGTGGGAGGGTTTGTGGTGTAGCTACTGGAAGGAAAAAAGTTCATGCTCTATTCAGTGCCTGTGAACAAAAGTGACTGAAGTCTTAATGGCTTAGACTAATAAGAACTAATGTGGCCAAATCATCCTGTAACCCAATGAGTGGCTTCAAACCAGCCACTGTCTCTCAAAGTAGCCTACCTTGCAGGGCTGTCAAGATGATTAAATTGCAAGAGGGAAGTCATAGTTAACAGTGCAATCTTATGCATGTCTGCTCAGAAGAAAGTGCTATTAAATGTCATTATGTTCTCAAATCTATATAGCATGGGAACCTAAAGTCAGTCTACAGCAGGGGTAGGCAACCTAAGGCCCGGGGGCCAGATGCGCCCCCCCCGAGGCCTTTGGACCAGCCCCAGGCCGGTCCTGCCGCTGCCGCCGCCCGCCATGATGATATTGATTATTGTTGTTATTACTTGTTCTTGGGGTTTTCTTGGCAAAATCTCCACCGGGGTTTTGCCATGGCTTTTCTGGGGCTGAGAGAGTGTTCATGTATATATATATATATTTAAAATATTTATTTATTTATTTATTTGGTGCTTCGGCCCCCCAATTGTCTGAGGGACAGCAACCCGGCCCCCGGCTCAAAAAGGTTGCCTACCCCTGGTCTACAGTATGGTTCAGCATTGGGCAGGGGACTGATCTGATGGTCTATGAGGTCCCTTCAAATCTATGACTATGAAAAACACATGAAATTATACTGAATTAGACTGATGATTCACCTAACTGCTCATGAACTTCTCCCCAGCTCCAATAATAAACAAAGCAACATAAAACAAATTAGAGGTCCTTTGGAGTCTACTCACTTAAAACACCCACTGGGATTTGTGGTTTGCCAAGAGGCAAGGGCTGTGCCATCAGACCAGGCTGAAATGAGGAGGTTCGGGCAACTGGGGCATGGCGGGGCACTGGGAGGGAGCCAATCTCCTCCTCCTCTTCTTCATAATCTGTACCTTGAATCTCTTCATTCTCAAGGGAATGGGCAGCTGAAGACATAGAACTAATGTCATCCAAATCTTCATCGTATCTCAAAGACAGGAAGGCCGACTGAGAGAGACTGGCTGCAAAAGGTGAAAAATGAGGATCAACATTTAACCATTTTAAGATGAGCAGTAGATGAGATGGATAAAGAAAAATTCTGTAAGGGAATTCTATGGTCTTGACTAGTTAAGGTCATTCAACAGTTCAGGACGAGTAACAGTTCAGGCCACAATGAACCTTCAGTGTTTAAGGTGCAGCGCTGTTGGCTGGAATTCAGTGGATGCTACTCTAGTTCCTGTTGCCACAGTTGCTGTTAAAAATTCAGAAGCTGTGGTAGTGATTCTCTCTGGTGTGTAAGAAGGTATCAGGAATCCTCTACCAGGCAGAGCATCTCCTTCTTTTAATAAATCCCAAGCCCTCTAAGGAAGCAAAATGCACCAGAACAGCCCAATGAGGACTGAGCATGCCCAGTAGACAGCAGGCATTACAGAATGTCAAAAGTCAGTGGGAATAGAATAACTGTGTACTGAGAAGAGAGGAGATAGTTGACTGGACTGCTCAAATGCTTTTCAGATAATAAACTAAGAAAGCTGCCTGGCTAGCAGCTTGAGACATGAGAGTGTTAAGAGAGTGTTAAGAGCGAGGCTAAACAGCGACATGGTGTTGCAGGCTTGAGGAAGGGGGTATGGGAAAAGAGCAAGGAGCCTGCTGGAAACCCACTTTGGCCAAGGACTGCAAAGTTCTGTGAGATACCTGGTGCAGTTGATCTTACAGGTGGCACCTTCCTCTTTGATAAGAAGTTCCTTAATTGAGTCTGCTTCACAGGTGACAGTTTGGCTGAAAGAGAAGGGTGGGGATCATTTGAACAACACCAAGTATCAAGCATTATAATGCACAGGTGGAATCAAATGCTCCATGGGCTGCATGTACCTACCCAACTTGTGGATACATCTGCTGGAGCCTCTAAAGCCTCCCCCTCATTTGTATGTGCCAAAAATGTGGGGAGAATCACATCTCCAGAACACTTCTAGAGCACAACTGTCTTCTGATAGCAGGTGTCCCTCACCACTGTTTTAGCAGAAACCTCACATGGAAATGGCCTGATTTTATTGGTAGGAGTGGGGTGGCTGGCTGAGAACAGAATATAAGAGTCAGGAAGCTGGATAAGATTAAAGATTCACAGTAGCCAGGCAGCTTCATATAGGAGGCCTGCCAGCAAGGTCCAGGATATGGGGAAATAGATCTAGAGCGTCTCACTTTGGCACTGAGCATTTTGTATCTCATAGCCATCCAGCTTCACCCAATCCTGAATACCTGCATCCATTTTCAAGGCAGATAAACTAAGACTGCAAAAAAAGCAACTTGTTCCCTGTGCAATTTATTTAAGGAGATTGTGAACGAACTTTCATTTGAACCTCATTTTCCAGACATACTCCCCCTCAAATTTAGCTTTATAAAGCTAAATTTATACAATTGGTGACTTAGAGCCTAAGGCATTTTGCTGTCTGAGGCAAAAAAAAGGACATTGCTGTTGTTAACTGCCCTCGAGTTGATCTCGACTCATGGCAACCTTATGGATGAGACATCTTCAAGACCCTCTGTCCTCTGCTTAATTCCTGCAACCCTATACCCGTGACCTCCTTAATAGAGACCATCCACCTAGCATGTGCTCTTCCTCTCTTCCTACTTCCCCCCACCTTTCCCAGCATTATTGGTTTTTCCAAAGAGTCCTCCCTTCTCATGATGTGTCCAAAGTACGACAGCCTGTTTGGTCATCTTGGCTTCCAGGGAGGTTTCCAGCTTAATCTGCTCTAGGACCCATTTGTTTGTCCTTTTGGCTGTCCATGGGTTCCTCAGCACAGAGGGTCTCGAAGATGTCTCATCCATAAGGTTGCCATGAGTCGAGATCAACTCGAAGGCTGTAGAGAGGCCAAATGGGAGGACCCTGTACTGGTACATGTCAGTCCCAACAGCGAAGGTGAGGAACCTCCTGTGATCTCTTCGGATGCTGATGTGGAAATATGCGTCCTTGAGATTGATGGTCACAAACCAGTGTCCTCTTTGCAGGAGAGACAAAATAGAAGCAAGAGTTACCATGCGAAAGCGCTGATAACAAACATAAGAGTTCAAATGTCTCAAGTCCAGGATGGGCCTGATGCCTGAGACCTTTTTTGGAACCAGAAAGTATCAGGAGAAAAAGCAGTGCTGGGCCCGAGAGGGATCTACGGGCTCGATGGCACCTTTCTCTATCAAGGTGCGCATTTTGTCGAGTAGGGTGTTTGAGGGGCTGGTAGACAAGACAGCTCCAGTGGTTGGGAGCTCCTCGAAATCGAGGACATAGCCCCTGCAAACAATGTCCAGTACGCAGGAGTCAAGAGGTGATTGAGGCCCAGGTGTTAAAGTAGGCCTCTAATCTGTGCCAAAGGGAGGTACGTCAAAATGTACTGCCCCATCTTATAACCTCCTCTTGCCTGAATCCAAGGTTTTCTTTCGGAAATCCTGTTGGTACCGAGGCTGCTGCTGCTGATGGCCTGAGGAGGAAGAGGAGGATTTAGAAGGTTGGCGCTGCTGAGACTGACCTTGGGGTTGAGGCTGCTGCTCCTGTTGTTGATAGGCCTGTTGCTGGCAGGGCTGATAGCAGGATCGCTGCCTCCGTACTGGTGCCTGGGAGACTGGAAGGCGGACGAGGACATGCCATGCTTCTTGGCCACTGCTTTCATGCGGGACCTGAAGTTTAGCTTCTCATCTGTCTCTTTGTTGAAGAGACTGGAATCATTGAAGGGCATGTACTTTATTGCAGTCTTGGCCTGAGGAGTAAGGTCAGAAGCCCACAGCCAGGCGTTTCTGAGAAGAGCCACCAAGCCCGACAGCACCTTTGCAGCATAGTCTGTAGCATGGTGGGTAGATATTATCTGCTGACCTCCCAGAGCATGAATCTCCGCCTGGATGGCCATCGCCAGGGCTCTATCCTCATCCGGGACGGAAGCAGGAAGCGGCTCTAGACGTTCCATGGGGCGGTGGATGTACACACCCATACAGGCTGCGTAGTTAGCGACCTTCAAGTCCAGGACCGCCGTGGTGTAGATCTTTTTAGCCATGGTGTCTAGTTTCTTGCTTTCCCTATTAGTCAGCGAAGAGGAGGTCCTTGGGGTGAAGGAGATTTGGCAGCCCTCGACGATGGCCAAATTTGGCTTAGGGTGCTCAAACAGCCAGATGGGTCCATAGTTAGAGATGCTGTAAAGATTCTCTATCTTCCTGGAGGTGGAGGGCACAGTAGCTGCAGTAGCCCAAGATGGATGGGTGGGATTAGGGATTTTATGTTCTGTTTAATATATCTGTATGGAAATTGTAAGGTTGTACGCCGCCCCAATTGTTCTGCAGAGGAGCGGGATATAAATAATAATAATAATAATAATAATAATAATTATTATTATTATTATTATTATTATTATTATCTCTTTGCTATTTTCTCCAGGGAGAGAAGGTACACTATGGCAGGCGGAGTCAGTACCTTCCCTTGAACTCTCCTCTTCACTGGATCAACAGCCTCCTCATCCATGTGGGCTACCTCCACTTCCAAGGCACTCGCCATCCGCACCATCTGGTCAGCGAAAGATTTGATGGTGTCGGTTGGGGAGGACAACACTAAAGTGACCAGATGCGCTGGGCTCGACGGCCTATCGAGCTCAGAGTTGGGAGAAGGTGAACAGGATCTCACCATGGAGCAGATCGAGAAGGGGACCTTGGGAGCGGTCTGTCGACAAAGAGTGACTCGCATTGCGGTGGAACCGGAGACACAAATGGAGTGTAGAACGAGGTCCAGATGGGAGCAGTTGGGACCACCGGGCATTGCCATTCTCTCCTGAGCTGCTCTGGCTCTACTGGAAGGAGGTACCGACGTGACTAGGCATAAAAAAATCAGGTCTGGGTACTGCTGGAGGAGAGGATCCCGAGAAGGTGGCCTGTCTTCCAGCCCGGCTTGGTCAGCCTCAAACCCGAGGGATGGGACATCTCAGGGAAGGGCTCAGTCCCGAGGGCTCTCTTGATCCTGACAGGTGTCTGCAACCACCTGCTCCAGCTGGTATGGAGTCAAGGATGGAGGCTCTGGTTCATGAATTTCACCCTCCGATTCAGTATCAACATGAACCAGAGGGGTCAGAGGCCTGGCAACAGGTGCCGGATGGGCCAATTTGGACTCAAAGGAGGCATGCGGGGGTTTCACTGACTCCGACAGCTTGTCCCAGCTTGATTTCCTCAGAGAGGTAGAGCGGGCCCTCTTGGAGGCTGAGTGTTCAGCTGACTCTACTTCCTTGGCCTCCAGGTGCTTTCTTTTGGCAGTATTTTTGCCGACACCATCACTGCAGTCCTTCTCTGACCTCGCAGCCTTCTTGTCCTTGGAGGATCTCTCCTTGGACCTTCCCCTCTCTCTCTCCTCCTTACCGAAGGTAAATGGTTGGACGCCCAAAGAGCCTTGAGGGGGTGCAGAGGCTGGTCTCAGGGCCTTCAATTTCAGGTCCCTGTTTTTCAAGGCCTGCATCATCACACCCTTGCAGAGAGGGCAAGCCTTCAGTTATGGGCCTTGCCCAAAAAGAGCACACAATGATCATGGCGAGGATCTTTGCATCACATTTAGTGCATGACAGAGATGAGTTCGGTAGACAAAGGCAATGTCATGGCCAGCTAGGCCGAGGACTCAGAGGCTGATCCAGGCCCTAGCTCTGCTATGCCACCAGAGGAAGCGAATCCATGTCTGGGTATCGAACCCGACCGTTGTGCATTGAGAGGAGGTTGGGACGGAACCTCTGATTTTACATTGTATCTGCTGACTGCTTTTGCCACATCTTTTCTTAGTATGAAAGCTGCCCCATTTTTTCTTGTCTTTTCATTTCCTGAGTAGAGCGCACTGTGTAGTTGTCTGATTCGAAGTGGCCCATTCCTGTCCATTTTAACTCACTCACCCCCAGTACTGCTATGTTCATGCGTTGCATTTCATTTTTACTATGTCTAGCTTCCCTTGGCACATGCTCCTCACATTCCACGTCCCTATCTTATGTGTAATGCTGCTTTGGATGCTATTTGCCTTTCTAAGGTTGTCTGCTATTTGTCTTGTCATCTTTCTTATGCCCTTGGCTAATCTTGCAAATGTGATATGCCTATCTCTCCCTCCTTCTCTTTCTGTTAATGCTCTGATCCTGCCTCTGTCTCACTTAGGACACACACAAAAACCGGGCTACTATCACTACTAACCCTTAAAGCGAAGTGCACAGCATTCCAAAGACAGCCAACATGAGGCAAGAAATCCCTTAAGTAAGTAAAAATGCAAACTAAAGTAAATAATCAAACAATTTACTGCCTTCCATGACACCCAAAAACTGCTGCCAGAGGCAACCACCACACATTGCCCAATGGATGTGCCTTGAGCAAGCAACAAATACTGCTACTGCTCTATTTGTATTTTTATAGCTATAATTTTACTATTACTATTTCTGAGGTTAGGCTGAAGCAGCTAAAGTTGGCCCTCCATATCCATGGATTCTTTATCCACGGATTCAAGATCCACAGCTTGAAAATATTACATATATATATATATATATATATCAAGGTTTGCTTTTTTGGATATATATATATATATATATATATATAAAGCAAACCTTGATTTTGCCGTTTTATGTAACAGACATCATCTTACTATCTCGTTGTACTTAAGACTTGAGAATCCACAGATTTTGGTATCCATTTCATGGCCATGTTTCTGTCCCACAGAATCCTGAGATTGGCAGTTTAGAAAGGGGGCATTCAGAACTCTCAGCAAGAGAGTTCCAGTGTCACACCAAACTGCAAATCCCAGGATTCCATAAGATGCAGCCATAGCAGTTAAAGTGGAAGAAAACAGCAATATAATTGTGTAGTGTGATGGGCCCCAGTAGACTAAATGGGTTTTCCATTTTCCAAGGGCCCACTGTACTTTGCTTTGGCTCAGAAAATGTTGCAAGCTCCTAGTGATTTCAACTTAAGTTTGCATCAGTGTTTTGTAACATGGCTCAGAATATTTTGTACACATTTAACTTAACTTCTGCTCATAAAAAGGCACCAAAATAAGTTATAAAGAACAAGGGTGAAAAATATAGTTTGGAAATATTGATGAGTTTATATGACTACCAAAGCCTTTGGTTGCTCCATTGCATGTTTTTGTAGGAATTCTATATAAAGTTGGTTTAAACTGATTGTTCAGGCTACTAAGCCAGAGTTGATCTGGTGCTGCATTGTTAAATAAACTTCTGACCTTGATCTACTATCAGTCTTCATTCATTCACTTTAAAAGGGTTACGAAATCTTTCAGGCTCTTCACAGAAGGCATGATTAAATTACACATGGCAGGTCATGACAATGTTTTTCCAGTGCAAGCTGCCCTAAGTGTTCCTAACACAGAATGACAGAATACAAATACACATCCACATGTACACTATAATATTTGCACACATATTAGCAATATCCAAGGCAATATCATTTGTTACCAGCTTGTTTTGGTGACGTTTTGCTACAAGACTCTAGAGTAGCTTTGGTCAAGGCGTTACTCAAGCTCTCCAACTCGCTGTCAAGGCTAAGTCCAGGAAAGGTTGACAAAAATAGCATAGAAGGGAAGAAGAAGAACAAACACAATTAGTCACAATCCTCCTACCCAACATTTTTAGAGGGCTCAAAGTATTCTCTAATCTTCAGAATAATTTGGGGGAAACTAAGACTGACCATGCAGTTCCATAGGAGGAGGATAATACAATGGAAAGCACAGTAAATTATGATGGATGGCTTGCCTCCTACAATATGGGGCACAACTCTATTACTGTTATTCCACTTTAACTGCCATGGTTCTGTCCCATGGAATCCTGAGACTGGCAATTTAGAAAAGGGGCATTCAGAACTCTTAGTCAGAGAGCTTCAGTGTCACACCAAACTGCAAATCCCAGGATTCCACAGGATGGATGTTAAAGTGGAATAACAGCAATATGCCGTATTTTCTGGCGTATAAGACGACCCGCGTATAAGACGACCCCCCCATTTTTCCAGCCAAAATATAGAGTTTTAGCACATTTATCCTCATTATCCTTATATCCGGCGTATAAGACGACCCCCCCCCACTTTAGCCACAGATTTTGCAGGTAAAAAAGTAGTCTTATACACAGGAAAATAAGGTAATTGTGTAGTGTGATGGCCCCCAGTAGACTAAATGGATTTTCCTGTCTTCCACATCCAGATCTTGCCCCAACCAGCTAGCTCCAAAGGTGTGGGGCAGCTCCAAAGGATATATGTGAAACGTGAACTGGGGGCTACAGCTGAGTGGAACCAGTGGAAATTGGGGCCCTTATCTTAAGCAAATATTAGTGCCTTCTGTAAATACAAACAACCTTTTGGATTCAGCTTGACATTCCTTCAGTTATTGATTGGTTTCAGGCATCTGTAAGATTTATTCTCAAGCAGTGCATTTTGTAATATGGTTTCAAACAGGACCCAGTCCCTGTTTTAATTCAATTTGACATGTTTCCAGTTCTCAGAGAGGAGAAAAAATGCTACTTTAGAAAATGTAATCAACAATCATAAATATCTGGATGATGCTGTGGTACTCAAGAAATGATTCAGTGCAGGTCCTAGTTTCTGTCCATTCCTCTATTCTTTCCAGTATCTGAAAAGCTGACCTATTCAGTTCTTAGCTTCCAGGTTCTTCCTGGAAGTACATCTTTGAGCCTCAAGGGCTAGAAAATGAATATTTCAAAAAACAGAAAGCTAACTTTATATTTATAAAGCCCATCACACCTGGGCCCCAACAGCTGGTAATTCCCTCTTTCTGTATTTCAACTGCCACTGTTGTGGCCTCTGAGGGAGAAAAGAGCAGCCAAGCACAGCTGTTACAGGGCAGGTATTTTGGTCGCAATCCTGGAGGCCTAGGAATATACCTATAAATACAGATTGTAACCTAGTATAACCTGTAAAGTATAGCATATATGGTATAGGATATAATAGAGAAACCCAGATGTATTAGGAGGTGTGAGTATGTATCAGAGGGGCAGATGTGACCCTATAAGAACCTCCTAGCAGATGCAATGCCAGCTCACTTGTAATCACTTTTAATAAAAATAAAAGGATACCCAGTAGATTTGTCTCACTCACCCTCCTCACAAATGCACTAGCTTAGATAATTAAGATGGCCAGCAGCCAAAGACTCTGTCCATGAGCTATAGTCATATCTAAACATCTTTGTTTTGATTCTATATCATAAATGTGGGAACCCTTAGCACCTTTGTTTTGATTTATTTTTATTGGACAACTGATTAGCTGGGTGAGGCTAGGGAGAGAATACAAGGAGCCAAGATAGAGCCACAGATTAGACTGCCTTTGTTGCATGTCTCCACCGCAGACAGCTGTTGTCTCAGACAGCTGGGCGATTCCTGATAAACTGATAGCCCGCCCAACATGCCGAAATATGGTACTGGCACAATAAACATATAGGCTATGCTGAAATAGATATGTGCTTAATTATGAGTATAATGGATGGATGTTAAGATGCTGTCAAGATTGAACAAAGCTCAAGGAGACTAAGGGCCTAAGCAGACTGCCAGAAATAGTGCACATTAAATTGAGGCACTGCCCTGGCTCAGTGCTAGGGAGTCATGGGAATTGTATTTTTTTCTGGGACATTGAGCCTTCTCTGTCAGAGAGCTCTGGTGCCACAATAAATTACAGTTCCCATGATTCCCTAGCACTGAGCCAGGGCAGTGCCTCAATTTAATGTGCACTATTTCTGGCAGTCTGCTTAGGCCCTAACTCTTGAATGCCTGTGTGCCTAATTAGAGATGTTTAGTTCCTCAACAGATGAAATTGTATTCCTTGATGGATAGCTGGTTATGGACAGAACCATAAGGAGCTGTACAAATTAGAGCCTTTATGAAATGTCTCTAACAGACACTATGGAAAGCATGGAAAAATCATGATAATGATGATGGATATATAGCTGAATTATACTTTTTTAAAATGGTAATGTTACTCTGTGTTAAGTATTACAAAACCTGTTGAAGAGATTCAGAAAGATAAAGGTTTAGTCCTTATGAAAGAGATCAGTCTTTATGATGTAATACAATGAATGTATGATGCTTTACATGCAATGTAATGTGATGAAGCTTAATGCCCAGACTTAAGGGGAATAAATATGTTTATATATCTATGACTACATATAATAAATACTTAAAAGAGTATCAAAAAGACAGCTCATTTCCCATGTAAATATCCTGAAATTCTATATTAAAAAATGCTTGACCTCTGAGGGGAAGACTTAATTCACACCCCACAATCACCTCTTGTATGTCTTACCTACCCTTGTGCCTAACCCGGAAACTCCAACTGGTACAGAACATGGCAGCCAGGTTAATTACTGGAACATCCAGGAGGGAGCATATAACACCTGTGCTCAAATCCCTCCACTGGCTGCCAATTAGTTTCCGGGTACAAGGTGTTGGTTTTGACCTTTAAAGCCCTACATGGCTTGGGTCCATCTTATCTACGGGACCGCCTCTCCCCATATGATCCCCCCCACGCCCTGCGGTCCTCTGGGAGGGATCTGTTACAACCAATAAAAACTAGACTGTCGCAGACCTCCCAGAGGGCCTTTTCCGCAACCGCTCCCAGACTTTGGAATGGCCTGCCGGATGAGATCCGTCTTATTACTACTCTTGCTGCTTTCAAGAAAGCAGTAAAGACGGATCTCTTTCAGCAGGCCTTCCCGGAATAACGGTCAGCCCATCGATGGGGCCCATTACCTGACTCCTTATGTTATAATTTGTCATTTAATTTATTATTTAACTATATTGTATTTTTAAATCAGTTTTTGGTTTAATCTTATTTTAAGGGGATGGGGTGGGGGGAGGATGGGTCTGTGGGGAAAGGAAATGTTTTTAATTATGTTCCATTTTAAATTTTGTTGTTCCCCGCCCCGATTGCTCAGCAGAGGGGCAGGCTATAAATAAAAATTTATTTTATTATTATTATTATTAACCCTAAGGGCAGGAAACGGCCAAAGTAACTGTAAGACACCTTAAGAGCTTCTGTGGTTGAAAAGTGGGGTATAAATACTCTAAATAAACAATAAGTAAATAAATACATAAACAATTTCCCAATTAGGTGTGGAGTATCATAGAATCATAGAGTTTGAAGAGACCACAAGGGCCATCCAGTCCAACCCCCCTGCCATGCAGGAACTCCCAATCAAAGCATCCCCGACAGATGGCCATCCAGCCTCTGCTGAAAGACCTCCGAGGAAGGAGACTCCACTACTCTCCGATGGAATGTGTTCCACTGTCGAACTGCCCTTACTGTCTGGAAGTTCCCCCTAATGTTGAGGTGGAATCTCTTTTCCTGGAGCTTGCACCCATTGTTTCGGGTCCTAATCTCTGGAACAGCAGAAAACAAGCTTGTTCCCTCCTCAATATGACATCCCTTCAAATATTTAAACACGGCTATCATATCACCTCTCAACCTTCTCTTCTCCAGGCTAAACATCCCCAGCTCCCTAAGTCATTCCTCATAGGGCTTGGTTTCCAGACCCTTCACCATTTTAGTTGCCCTCCTTTGGACACGCTCCATTTTCTCCACATCCTTTTTGAATTGTGGTGCCCAGAACTGGACACAGTATTCCAGGTGAAGCCTGACCAAAGCAGAATAGAGTGGCACTATTACTTCTCTTGATCTAGACACTATATTTCTACTGATGCAGCCTAAAATTGCATTGGCCTTTTTAGCTGCTGCATCGCACTGTTGACTCATGTTCAACTTGTGGTCCACCTGGATTCCTAGATCCCTTTTACATGTAGTCTCATTCAGCCAGATGTCCCCCATCGTATATCTGTGCTTTTCGTTTTTCTGCCCTAAGTGCAGTACCTTACATTTCTCCGTGTTGAATTTCATTCTGTTAGCTTTGGCCCAGCTTTCTAGTCTGTTCAAGTCCTTTTGAATTTTGATCCTGTCCTCTGGGGTATTAGCTACTCCTCCTAATTTGGTGTCATCTGCAAATTTGATAACTATGCCCCCAATACTGTCATCCAAGTCATTGATAAAGATGTTGAATAGCACTGGGCCCAGGACAGAGCCCTGTGGCACCCTGTGGCATACTAATACCTGACATAAGGAAAGAGGAAGGGCCTTTGCAGACTGCCAGAAATAGTGCACATTAAATTGAGGCACTGCCCGGGCTCAGTGCTAGGGAATCATGGGAACTGTAATTTATTGTGGCACCAGAGCTCTCTGACAGAGAAGGCTCAGTGTCCCAGAAAAAAATACAATTCCCATGACTCCCTAGCACTGAGCCAGGGCAGTGCCTCAATTTAATGTGTACTATTTCTGGCAGTCTGCAAAGGCCCGAAGTCTCCCTAACTTTTAAAAAAGGTCACTGGAAGGATTAATGCCTGTCTTAGTAGCATGTCACAGTGGGAAGTGAAATCACTTGTTAGAATTCTTTGGGCACATATATACACACACCTTTGGACACTGCTGTGGGAAGAAACAAGACCCGAGCTTTTCCACTGAGAAGTCTGGTTATACAAACAAAGTTCTTGTAAGCTGTCCACCAGGTTTTTCAGCCTTTTTCTCTGCTGATTGATGATTTCCCGGTTATTTGTCAAGGTGTTGAACAGAGTTTCTCGTTCAGGTACCATTAAGCGCCTATATTTTTTGTTTTTTAAGAAATAAAACGAGGGAAAATATCAGATGCCAAATTTTGGCAGTGAGAAAGAGGCAGACAAAAGAAAAAGAGGGGAGGGAGCAAGAGGTGAACATGAGCAAGTTTAATTACAGGCTTTGCCTCAGGATCATCCCTGGAGACAACCTGCAGAATATGGTACTATCAATATTATCAACCTGTAGAAAAGAAAACTAAAATGACAACTATTAGTGGCAGACCTAGCACCCAGTTCAGCAAGTATCTGTCACTGGTTAGCAGGCAGATCTATTACAGTAAAGCACCAAAGACATGTTTAGGTCATCACTAGGCAGATATCCACTCCTGATATATTGTGACTGATAGAAAGACCAGCACCACGTTTCTCTATGTCAGGTTACATTTCAAGAGAATTCATTTTATTCTGAATTATGAATGCATTCCTTCCAGTTACAGGAATGAACTTACTCAGTGACAGGCATCCAGGAGTTTTAGACTACAACTCCTATCCGCTACAGGTCCCACAACAAATGGTTAAAGATAATGTCTGAGATCCTGCATCCTGCACACAATCACAATGCCAGAGTCCCATCACTGCAATTACATCTGATAATCTTTGCAGCCAGCAAGGAAGGGGGTTGGACTGGATGGCCACTGAGGTTTCTTCCAACTCTTCTATGATTCTAAGTACCCCATCTGAAGCTCCAAGGCTCTGGAGTTCAAGACACTGGGAAATGACATCTGTAGCACTCTCTCACTGGGAACAGGCACAACGCATTATCCTAAGGTGCCCCACAACTGGGAGAATGTTGCAGATGCCATCTTCCAGCACAGCAGAGGCTGCAAAGATAGGTTTCAAGGTCAGAAACAGTCATTCACCACTGTGAGTGTGAATCCACAGCAGTTACAAGATTGTAAGTTATGATCTCATAACTGCTGAACGGAATGCCAGCCTATGTGGGCTGTAGGCCAGACATATGGAGGGTGCCAGATTGCTTACTGCTGATTTAACTTAAACATCACCATGCTTTGGATATTATATGGTCTGCTATCTCAACCTTCTTCTCAAGGAAGAAAGGATTTTGAAGAGGAAGTATTCATGAGGGATCTGTGATAACTACCCGTTCACATGTTCTTTAAGTAAGGTGCGCTGAATTCAAAGAACAAAAGATGTCATTCTACAATATAAGTAACAACTTTTTCCTCATCCTCAGGTCACTTACTTTTGCTTCTTCTGCTGTTCCAGATGCCGGTCCCATTCTAAATCGAGAACATCATTCACATCCTGTACAGCGAATTTCACATATTGATGCAAGCGTCGGATTTCCTGCCCAAAGATGAAGGGGGGGGGAAATCACCCCAAAGTCATCTTAATCCCCTCAGGACATTCAAAATTCAAATTGAAACTTTCAGTTTCAGAAATTACAATTCTGCACAGGATGGCACCACATGAGCAACCAAGCCGAGGGTTCTTTCAGTGATGAGAGCCATGTTGAACTCCAATGGTGACATTCAAAATAATTACCTACTAGTTTTGTATATTTTTATTTATTTTTTGACCAAAATGTGTACATGTTAACCAAAAAATTTCCAATTGTTGTCTTATTCATGGTTGGAGAAACACATGGGATGCAAACATGTCTGCAGCAGAGGGAAGGTATCTTATATACTCAACTATGTCGACCTCATGTATAAGTTGAAGGCATCTTTTGGGGTGAAAATTATGGATTTTGATATGATCTGTGGATAAGTCGAGGGTAAAACTCAGGGGCATGTAACAAAGGATCTAAAGGATGGAACAAAGGAAAATAATGCCAAAGAACTTTCAGCAGCCATAACTGTTTGTGCATAACTAAATGCTAGACAGATGAGAGTAGGAGGGCTTCCAGGACAGATTGCACACTTGCTTTTACCATGGGATGGTTCCCCCCCCCTTTTTTTAAAAAAATAAAAGTTAAAATACAGTAGATACACTGATCCATGGACAAGTCAACTCAGGTTTTTGGGGTTAATTTTTTTACTAAAATTTCTAAACTTATCGATGTGTCTATACAGTACTCTTCAGATTACTCCCTTGCTACCTTTCCTTCCTCTACATGGGCTATATGAAAGGTGGCCACTGGCTCCCTTTCCTTGTCTTTCTTAGCCTTCCTTAGTGGCATATAGCACTATGGCAGAACTGGGCCTGGCCAAGTAAGCTTTTGGTTTGCTGCCGCTACTTTTGACAGAGAGGGCATCTGGGAATGAATCAAAGTTTATGCCAAACAGGAGGGAGGATAAGCGAATTTTTTCATTTTCTGTCCTGACAACAAGTGGTTTGGCAAACGTGACAAATTTTAACAATTGCAAACTGGCTGAATAACACCACTGCTGAACTCTGGAATACTCTCAGAGAAGCTCACATAGCTGGCTTACAGCTGTCAATCATTCAGAAAGATGGAAAAGATTACTACTGTGGACAATTTTCTGTGACTCATGTGACATTGCTGGAGGAAAGCTTAACTGCAATATCATTTTATGTTTTCCTTGAGTATTAAAAATGAACTTGGCAGATCCAGATTTTAGTTCCTACTGGGCCACAGAAACTTTCCGGGATGATTTTGGGCCAGTCACACTCTCCCAACCTTACCTGAGGATAATGTGGGCAAGAAGAGTGTGATGTATGCTGCCCTGAATGCAGTGGAAGAAAGATGGGATATAAATAGAATAAATAAATAATGCTGAATGTTTATTTAATTTATGACAGCCTTTGTCCCAGCATGGGATCTAAGGGGGCTTACAACAAATCTAAAACAAAAGCCAAGTGAAAATCTGATGGTACAGAAGATGGTACAAAGATAAAAGTGCAGCACACAGAATCCAGTTTTGCACAATCAATTATATACCTAATGCCTCTTTCAATAAAAAGATACTAGGAAAAGGAGAGCAAAGAGGGGACCAGCCTAGTCTCCCTCACTTGACCTCACTTGAGCCTGAGCCCATGAGAAAAGCCCACAGAAATCAACATGAAAGAAACCAGGCCTACATACATAGCAAAATGAGGTACTAGTCTCATATACCCAAAATTCAGTTAACAAATTCTGTGACAGTGAAGCTCCTTTTTACAAAGGCTTTTTACACCTGCTCACCCTCTCCTTTCCTCCTTGTCCTCTGTCTAGTTAGAACTTTTTTTTAAAAAAAAAAAGCAATGGGACTGGGAAGATGGTTAAGGAAGACTGAGAAATACAGTGGGTCCTTATTATCTGCTGAGCTTTGGTTCCAGGATCCCCTGTGGATAACAAAATCCATGGATGTTCAAGTCCCATTAAATATAATGGCATAGCAAAATTATGTCCCTTATATAAAATGGAAAATCAAGGTTTGCTATCTGGAATTTATATTTTTTTCTGAATATTTTCAAACTATGGATGCTTGAATCAGTAGATAAAAAATCCATGTATAAGGAGGGCTGACTGTATGACTTTTAGTGTTGGGCTTCAGCAGTGTATCTGCAGTAAATACATTAAACAAAGCTTCAGCTAATAAAAAGTGGAATTCTGTTGTAGCTGATCGTCCTATTGCAAAGTGTCCCTACCTACAACAGGCAAGGTAAACAGCAGCTACCTCCAAAATCCCTTATATGCAAACAGCAGAACTGGGAGAAAAGAGGAGAGCATACAAACCTGCATCACTAGCTGCCTGCATCATGTTACAAAAAGATGGATCTATACATCTAACCACTAAAATGGAAATTATAAGAAATGTGGAGATTGGTGAAAGAAAAAGTAATTGGTGTGTGCACTTTGGAAGAAGCCTTCAAGTGATCTCTAGCAGTGGGGTTCCCAGCATGGGCATCATCCGATGCATGAGTGGGGCTTCCAGGGAGCAGGGCTTATGGAGGCCGGGCCAAAAGGGCAGCCTCCCCTCAAGTCTTCCGAGTCCATGGAGGACTTGGAGGAAAGCCTCTCTGCTCCCCCTCATGCCCACCAAGGACAGGGCATTCTCCCTCCCTCCCTCTCTCCCCCATGCCCTCTGAGTCCTCTGAGGCGAGCCTTTTCCTCCTTCCCTCCATGCCTTCTGAGTCCATAGTGGACTCAGACAACTGGAGGGGCGGGGGCGGCGGCGATGGCAACACGCTGCCCCTTCTCCTTCATCCTGGGCTTTCTCCCTGGAAGCCCTGGACGGAGCAGCTTGGAAGGGTGTACATGCGCCCCTCCTGCCCCAAAGGGTGTTACCT
The DNA here is from genome assembly GCA_026167975.1 of Phrynosoma blainvillii. Lineage (NCBI taxonomy): Eukaryota > Metazoa > Chordata > Lepidosauria > Squamata > Phrynosomatidae > Phrynosoma > Phrynosoma blainvillii. The sequence continues at coordinate 15,144,711 of JANUYF010000011.1, read as the reverse complement.
CCTTTTAGGTGTCATCCAGTGCAATCCACACACCCCGTTATGCTACTGGCCTCTAGAAGGTTCAAAATAATTTTATATTAATTTATGTAAAGATTATCTGACCTTGTTATTTTGTTTCACATGTACATATTAGTTCTGAATAAAATGTTTGTTGAAACCTTTTGAACTGCTCTTCCTTTCTGTGATATAGGTACCCATTCCCTATTTTTTCCATGTTATTTCTGCTTCTGGTACCCAATTCTGTTAAAGCAATAATGTCCAGGAACACATCAGTCAACATCCTGCATCGCCAATGTAAATATGATGGAACTTCATCACTGAAGTTACCTCCTTTGCAGCCTGGTAACAACCTGCCTATTGGGAATGCCATCTGCAGTATTCTCCCAGCTACCAGCACATTGAGACAAACAAATGTGATAGGAGCCCAAGGGGCCCCTCCAGATTCCTGTTCCTGATGTAACCTGTAACCGGGAAAGCACTGCAGACATCATCTCCCAGCACCCCAATCTCCAGTGCTTTGGATATGTTTTGGTTGGGGTGCTGTTAGGCTATAAAGGTAGGAGGTTAAATTCAGTTGTTTACAACTGTAAATGTGAATCCTCAGCAGTTACAAGATCATGAATCCATTTTATAATCTCATATCTGCTGAACAGAAAGTTAGCTATCTACTTTGTTAACTGAGGTATTCCAGTGTGGCATAATAGTCATAACGTTGGGACTACAACTCTGGAAATCAGGCTCTGATTCCCCACTGAAAACCATGAAAACTCACTGAGTAACCTTGGGAGAGTCACATATTTTTATCCCCAGAAAACTGCAATAAGTCAGAAATGTGGGAGAAAGGTGGGATATAAATCTTTGAAACAAACAAACACAACAACAAATACCTGCGCCCACTTGTGAACAAAATATAAATGTCCCTTGAAGTCAAAGCTCTCAAAGTAAAGGAAGGGAGGTTCTAGCCCAGCCCATTCAATGTGGTACTAATTTCTTCCTGTGAAGAATTCTTCCACATCAGATAATTTTTTGAAACATAACAATGTGCATTCTATCACCATATTTTGCTCTATGGACTGAATTGAATCTTATCACTTAAGCCTACCATACTGAGGTCTTCAATGGGCAGAAGTGAAATGAGAAAACTGTTGAAAGTTTTGACCCTGAAAGGGGGTTATTTAATAATGGAACTGAAGTTCTAAAACATAAAGATTGTAACAAAAATAAAATATTTAGGTATAACGATTACAAACCAAAATCGAGATCTTGTAAATAATAACTATGTTAAGACATGGAATAAGATTAGAGAGGACTTAAAAAAATGGAAATCTTTACACCTGTCATTGCTTGGGAGAATAGCAACAATACAAGCTCATGTACTCGCTAAAATGTTATACTTATTCCAGAACATTCCAGTGATCACTGATAAAAAAATCTTCAAGATATGGCTTAAAGATATAAGAGAATTTATTTGGCAAAAGAAAAAAGCAAGAGTAAAAATAACAATTTTACAAGATGAGATTAAGAAAGGGGGGTTAGGTTTACCTAACTTCCAAATTTATTACTATGCTGCAGCCTTCTCTTGGATAAAAGATTGGATAGAGCTAAAAAACAAGAGAATATTGATCTTAGAAGGGATAAATCTAAAAGACGGTTGGCACAAATATCTACAATATAAGGATGAGGTAAAAGATAAAAATTTTAATAAGCATCTAATCAGAAGATCATTAATGAAAGTATGGTTAAAATACAAGAATTATATGTACAATAAAATTCCACGATGGGTTTCACCCCAAGAGGCTTTCCATAAAAATGAAAAAGAAATGGTTAACATATCATGATATTCTATCTAAAACTACCAAAGGAGATACTATAACATCACTACCTGACCTAGAAAAAAAAGAAGGTGGAATACATTGGTTAGAATATATGCAAATAAAAGAAAGATTCAAAAGGGATAAATGTACAATAGGAATTAAAACAAAACAAAAAAAAGAATTAGAAACTATCTTAGAAAAAGGGGGAAAACACTTGATATCGCGGATCTACAAACTCCTGTTGGATATTGATATGAAAGAGGAAACAATAAAGGAATGTATGATAAAATGGATGCAAGATATGGAAGAGAATATCCCTCTTGAAATCTGGGAAGAAGTTTGGTGTAAAAATCTAAAATTCACTAAAAGTGCCTACCTTATAGAAAATTATTATAAAATGCTTTATAGATGGCACATGTCACCAGTAAAAATAGCCAAACTGACAAATAAAGAAGACAGCCTTTGTTGGAAATGTAGTCAAAACAAAGCAAATCTGTTCCATATGTGGTGGACCTGCAAGTCAGCAGAGAATTTTTGGAATTTGATACATTCAAAAATCCAAGACATCTTTTCATTCCAATTCAAATTAGACCCAAAATTATATTTACTGAATATTACTGAAGAATTAAAAGATAAAATTAGCAAGGCAGAAAGAGAGGTGGTATTATATATAATAACAGCCGCCCGCCTAGTTTTTGCTAAATATTGGAAAGAAAATAGGGAAAATCTAGAACAAGAATGGCAAATAAAATTAATCGATCTAATGAATATGGACAAGCTGACGATGACGATCAAAGGCAAAACAGAGCAAAAATACCACAAGAAGTGGGAAAAATTAGAGAAGCTCTGGGATTGAGGATTGTTTGTAACCATATGTAAAATAACTCTCACTAATATCTTAAAATAAGTATCTGCATTTTCTTTATTCCCTTTTTTCTAAAAGAAAGAGATAGGAAAGGAAATATTTTTGTGTAATTGTGGGAAATAGAAGGGAGAAGGGGAGAGGAAAAAAATGAAATTTAGGTTGATCTTGATCTTTGCATATTCATACAAGTGCTGTCTCCCCTCTGATTTATTTTTCAATGTACTCTCCTTATTTTATTTTATGTTATAAAAATTAAGGGGAGTCATTCACAAAATCATCCTTAATAAATTTAGATGAGCCGTAACAAACAGAGTAAACGTTTTAGATGAATGCCAAGTATCATAAAGAAAGATTTTTTATCTTTATAATTGTGTACTAAGTTCTCATTATTTAGAGAAATTAATGTGTAAAAAACAAAACTTTATTGTACCACATTAAGGGATACGCTATTGTGTACACCTTTCTTTTTCGTTATTCATATGGATGACTCTGTTGATATTAGTTGTTGAATAAAAAAAAAAAAAAAAGAAAAAAAAAAAAAGAAAAAAGTACTAAAAAGGAAATTCCAGGCATTTGGTTATTTACAGTCAAAACTGGACCTCATTCTACGTTTGTTGTTGCTGTTCACTGCCCTCGAGTTGACTCCGACTCATGGTGACCCTGAGGATGAGACAGACCCCCTATCCTCTATCCCCCTGCTTAGATCCTGTAAATTAAGGTTGTTGACTTCCCTGATCAAGCCTAGTCCTCTGGCATGCAGCCTCTCTCTCTTTCTACTACCTTCTACCTTTCTTAGCAGTATGGTCTTCTCTAGTGAGTCCTGCTTTCTCATGATTTGGCCGAAGTACGATAGCCTCAGTTTCATCATCTTTGCTTCCAGGATCAAGGATGCATTTGTTTGTCTTTTTGGCTGTCCATGGTATCCTTAGTACTCTTCTCCAGCACCACATCTCAAATGAATTGTTTTTCTTCCTATCTGCTTTGTTCACTGTCCAGCTCTTACATCTGTACATGGTGATGGGGAATACAATGGCTTGGATGACTCTGACTTTAGTGCTCAGTTGTATATCTTTACACTTTATAATCCTGCCTATTTCTTTCATAGCTGCCCTCCCCATTCCAAGTCTTCTTGTTTTTTGCCTGCAGTCACCTTTCTGATCAATATTTGATCCAAGATATGTGAATGCTTTAACTATTTTGATTTCTCATTGTACAGGTTGAGTTTATGTAGATCTTTTGTGGTGAGTATATTTGCTTTCTTTATGTTCAGCAGTAATCCTGCCTTTGCACTTTCTTCTTTAACTTTCCACATTAATTGCTCAAAGTCCATGTTGTCTTCTCCTAGTAGTATGGTGTCACCTTAGATTGTCTATGCTCCTTCCTCCTCTCTTCACTCCTCCTCATCCTTCTGAATCTAAACCTGCTCTTTGAACGATATTTTCTGCATACAGGTTGAATAAATAGGATGATAGAATGAAGCCTTGCCTGACCCCTTTGCCAGTTGGGAACTATTCTGTTAGTCCATATTCAGTTCTGACAGTAACCTCTTGCCTTAAGTACAATTTTCTGATCAGGACTATCACATGTAGTGGCACTCTCATGTTTTTAAGAGCCATCCATAGCTTTTCGTGGTCTACATAGTCAAAATGCTTTGCTATACTCTATAAAGCAAATGCCAATTTTCTTCTGGAGTTCCTTGGTGTGCTCTATTAACCATTGTATGTTTGCAATGTAATCTAGTATCTCTTCCTTTCCTGAACCCTGCCCACACCTCTGCTATTTCTTTCTCCATGTATGATTGGAGTCTATGTTCTAGAATTTTGAGCAGTCTTTTCTATCTCCATTTTTGTGGATGTGGAATGTATATTGTTTGCAGTCTGTTGGCTACTGTTTTGTTTTCCCTATTTGTTGACACATGAGTTGATTGTATTTGTTGTAGCAGTTCAACTGGGCTGTAGCAGTTCAACTGGGATATCATCTGTTCTTGGTTATGTTTCCCAATTTCTCTTATTACAGCTTTCACCTTGTGGTATGTCTTCATATGGTTCTTCATTCCACGTGTCACACATTTTTTCATATCTTTTATATAACTCTTCTCTGTACTGCATCCAATATCTTTTTATTTCTTCTTGGTCTTGTAATATGTTCTTTTTCTTGTCACAGAGCATCCCAACCCCTGGTGTGAACTTCCCTTTGAGTTCCCAGATCATTCTATGTAGATGCATACAGTTATTCAAGTGCATTATTTCTTAATGCCCAGCTGTAACTGACGATTTGGGAAAGAGGCTTACTGGCCATGGGTGCATATGATGGTGAGGACTCAAGAGTCCATGGTGATGTCTAGCCAAGTGGAGTAATGGTGGTACAGCATGGGGGCCTGAGATAGTAGGGGGCCTATGTATGAGAGATCCTGGATGGGGTGAGCTGGTGTCCTCAGGGAGAAGTCAAAAACACAACTTAGAAGAGGAGGAAGAGTTCTTAGATGTCATGGGTTGGAATTTTGAAGATCTGAATGACCTTCTTTGAAAGGAGGAGATTTGAGAGAAAGGACGAAATGTAGGGGTCCTGGAGCGAGGGAAAGGTTGTGAGGGGATTGACGCCTCTCGGCTGATTTGTAAAAGTGATGTTGTTTCTGGCCAGACAAGCCAATTCTCTGTGCTGTGATGTGCACTTTAGAGAGGTGATCTAGGGAGTCATTGGTCATAGAATGGAATAGGCCATCTCCATCAAAGAGATGGTCCTCAACCCTGTGCCTGGTTTCATCTGGGAGATCAGTGGAGCAAAGTCAAATGTAGCATCTCAGGGCAACAGCTTCAGACAGTACCTTAGAGGCACAGTCTATTGCATGTCTAGCAGAGTGGATTGGCTGGGCAGCAAAAGCTTGAGCTTCTTGGTAGAATGACATGGCTACGTTGCATTGGTCATCTGGGAGATCTGGAACAAAGGCCACCATCCTGTCCCCATGAATTTTTGATAGGCAGCCATGCAAACCTGCATGTTAGTGACTGTGACAGACAGGGAAACAGAAAAATATAACCTGTGTCCCAAACCATCAAAGCGTCTACCCTCTTTATCAATTGGTGCAGAATGGGCCTTTCCAAAGGACTTTGACTAAGATGCTTCTACCACAATGGAGTTTGGAGCTGGAAAAGAACTCTCAGATTGCATTCTATACAGATTTTCTAAATTCTTCGATACAAGGGGAAGAGAAGAAAGCTTTTGCCATGAATGTTTCATGACCTCATGTAAAGTAGGCAGTAGAGGAAAGAGAGCAGGGGTAGCAGCATGAGAGCCCACTATTTTGAAGACAGGGTCAGTCTCTGGAGCTAGAGGAGACTTGACCTTGATACCGAGTGCTTTGGACATCCTCAGCACAACATCAGAAAATAGTTTCATGTCCTTGGGTGGAAAGGAAGGTCCAGAATCTTCAACCACCACTCAAGACATGCCTGGAGAGGGTGAAGCAGGTGAGGATGAGTCAAGAGTCATAACCATCGGGTTGAGTCAGAAATTTAGAAGTCGAGATTGGAGGTTGTGTTAAGTGAGAAGAGTGTTGTACAAAGAGAACGCTTGGTTTCGGTGCGGACACTGCTGGTGTAAAGACAGTTGGTATGGAAGGAACAGATGACATTGTGTACGGTACTGAAGGTGTCGGTACTGATGACACAGCAGCTGGAGGTGAAGGTGGTGGGTGAGAGATGGTTGCCATTGTACAAGGTGGTGGTGAAGGTGGAACTCCTGAAGCGATCGCTCCCCACTTCTGAGGGAGCCATCTATGTCTTCATCTCTCCAGGACTGCTCACATTGAGAGGATCCTTCTTATACATTGGTATCGTACTTGACTCAATACTGACATGAAGATCTGTGGAGGGAGCATCCCATATCATACTACTCCTCAAAGTGAGTGGTGGTCGTAGGAATGGAGAGCAGCTTTTCTGGTATGGTGATGATGAACAGTGTTTAGATGAATCTTGGTATCTATACACTTGAACAGACCAAGCATCACATGGGGACCAAGAGTGGCTTTGGTATCAATATGGAGATCAAATGTCCCATCGGTGGTACCAATCCTGATAGGAAGGGGAATAGGAGTAGTATGATGTGAGACGCTCCCTCCCCCATATCTTCATTTCAGTATTGAGTCAAGTATGATGCTAATGTATAAGGAGAATCCTCTCAATATGAATGGTCCCAGAGAGAGGAAAAGATGGACAGGTTGCACATCTGTAACAGTATTTCTTCGAGGGGTCATCTGCGAATTCACACAAATGGGTTATTCTGCGCCTGCGCAGCAACTTCGGAACCTTCTTAGAGCTTTTAGAAGTGTTTTGGCAGTAGCCCCGCCCACTCTCCAACTGCCTTATTGGCCGGCTTCCTGCCTAAACCCTCAGTTCCATGGACGCCAAAGCAGCAAAGCAGCAGCCCAGGACTGAAGACGTGGCAGGGCACGACTTGAGGGGAGGTTAGGCGGGATTTGTGTGAATTCGCAGATGACCACTCGAAGAAATACTGTTACAGGTGTGCAACCTGTCCTCCTTCTTCGTGGTCTCTGCGAATCACACAAATGGGTTATTCAGACTAGCAAGCTAAAGTCAATGGAGGAGGGAGTGCCATGCCACATAAAACGGCACATTACCTCCAAACAAAGTCACCATTTGTGAATCTGAGCCCTAGGCATGTAAACATAGGGACGAACAGTCCCGTAAAATCATGACTCTATGAGACAAGTTGAAATTCCAATAGTGAGACATAATGGAAACAGTCAGCAATGCAGGTAAGAACATGCCTAGTGGCAGAAAGAAAATAGGCTTGCCAGCTAACCCATATATTGGACAGTCTGTTGATAGACCTAGATGGTCTGTAATAACAAGGAAGATGTATGGCGAAGGTCAAAGGAAAATCTCTGACCTAAACAGCACAGATTTGCCCGCAATGGAAATAATGGCAAAGCTATCCAGTAGGTAGTGAAAGTAGTTCACTACTACAAGTGGACAAGTGCAAGAAGAAGGAAGGTATACAGACTCTGTCTGATATAGGAGATGAACGGAACTAATGCAAAGGCAAGAGACTTGCAACAATGTGAGGCTGTCCAGGACATGACATTGATAAACAGGAAAAAAGAGGGTTAGGAACCCTCAAAATTAAAGATGTGTCAAGGGGAATCTTTCAAGATGAAAAAGGGGCAGTGACCTGATAAGCCTCTAAGCCATCATTTGAAAATTATGGCATTGACAGATAATGGCTAGAACATTAAACAATCTAGGGCTAAACATTCACATAAATGTGAAATAGGCCATGTGTGCCCAGCAATGAGACGGTTGGGCAACACCAACAAATGGCAGAAACAAGTGACTGCACTACAAAGTGGGCAGTAGGCTATCCGGATATTGTCTTATAGCTCCCAGGAGCTATTGGCCAACATGGGACTATTGGCCAACATGGCTGAGGCTTCTGGGAGCTGAAGTCCCTCGGCCCTTAAAGGGGAAAGGTTGCCTACCCCTGTTCTAGAGTATTGGAGGACCTCAAAGAGGAGGAATAGAACCTGATCTAGTCACAGCAAGGACACTAACAACAGTGAGAGTGAAATAACATGATATCCAATTGTTATGACCCACAAGAAATGCTGTGTGTAAGTTAATGTTTCAGGCTATGAGCCTGAAACATGTAGTTATTGGTGAAAGTCCCAGAAAAACAATAGTAGTTGGTGTGATGACTAGATTAGTCACAGCATTATACACGTAAAGAATTTTACTGTGTATCTATAAAGAGATCCCTGTGGGGATGCTATTCCATACAGTGACGTCCTGGAGAGGTTGTATCAAGGATAACAGGACTCAGCAGGAATGATGAGAAGTGGTCAACGACAATATATATAAGGATCAATATGGTGTTAACTTGTCATGAGTGATTCATGAGAGAAGAATTTTAAGGCACAGGGGCTGGAATAGATGGTAAAGCCACAAGCCGAGCCCTAGACATGTGGGAAACCATTTATCGTATAGATCTGGGGTGAGTGGTGAAGCATGAAGTGCACTGTGATAGAGCACTATAACTGGGGAAGCACAAGCTTCTCTGTAAGGCAGAGAAGTCTCAGGGCATCTGCAAAGTGCATAGTTAGCCTTGGCAGGATTGCCAATGGAGACCTGAATTATAACCACCTCACCAAAGACGCCTTGAGACCAGAGGCTCGGAAGAACCAGACATTAAGACATCAGTCAGCCTGGAGGGATGGGACAAGTATGCATGTCCTAAGATCATGAAGTGTCCACAGGGGGAACAAGTTTGTGAAATGGAGGGTCGGATTGTAGTGATGTTGGCAGAGGGCTATTCTGGGGAAGAACTGACACAGTTTTTGACTGAAATGGAGTCCAAGGGGATTACACTGTAATCGATGGTCAGTATAGGAGATGAGCTCATCCCAGGTGGTAAATAGCCAGCGGTAAATAGCCTGTCACCTGTTTCATAGGTATGACATTGATAAGAACCCCTTGGAAGGGGTGCGTGTATGGAGCGAGGTTTGTAATTCTTATCTTATGTAGTGGCCTTTTAAAGAAGACACCAATTGCCTTTACTGACACTTGTACAGGGGAAGTGAAAATCCTCTTTGAGACGGAGGGAACAAATACATTCTGAAGCCACCAATGGGGAGGAATGAAGCATTAATGTCAGACTGGGAATAAAAAAGGGGGTATGATCACCCCAGTATCGCTTGTAGCCAGCCTGGAATGGTAATGGCCCTCAAGATGGAGGCGTAATCATGCCTTTGGCTTGGTAGTCTACGGGAAGCGATGGCATTGGTCCCAGTGTGTGGAGATAAAGCGCATCCCAGAATACATCTGTATCAGTGAGCGATACAAGAATATTGTTTGGTGTTAGAGGATGAGTGATGGTATCCAAGCCCCTCAAGGAGGGAAACAAGACGATTCCAACCATGGAGGTATTAAGTGAATAATGGTAGTGTCCCTAAATATTGAAAAGCAACCAATTGTTGAATCTGGTCCTCCAGTCCTATAGAGAGTGAAGGACTGTTGGTATTGAGGGTGCTCTGGTGAACAGAGACAAAGCACATCCTCACAAGAATGTAACATGCAAATGGTGGTGCCCACTTCAATAAGGAGGGAGCACCACATCTTAGAAAACAGCTATATAAGATAGCCCTGATGCCAGGTCTTGACATGGAGACAAAGTCGATTGTGAATATCTGGCTGACTCTGCCATCCCTCGGCATCGAGGGAACAACTTTAAACCTGGGTCGAATTTGAATGAAATGAAAGGCAGAATAAAGCATGAAATTGTAGATTTCGGTATAGAGGCAGTAATCACAGCCTTGAGTCCCACCGAGTGTGTGCCAAAGTGACCAGAGTCCGAAGGCTGAATCAGTGATTAATAGCAGCTCCCCGAGGGATGAATTGCAGGAGCTGTAATGGGCCTTATTAGAGCAGCAATGGGCCTCCGAGAAAGGGACAAGCATGTCTCTGAATTGGACATAGTAGTGGTCCTTGGTACAGAGGGAAAAGCTATGGTCCCAACTCAGGGGGAGCCGTAGCCAGTAGTGCACCTCCATACAGAGGGAAAAGTCATGGTCCCAACCGAAGGCTTGATGTAGCTGGCTTCGGTACGGAGAGGGCAACCACAGCCTTGAATCCAAAGTAGATTGTGGCTACATTATGATGCCAACCTGGCCATCACCCCATGGTAGGGGAAGACACCATACAAAGTGATCATAGACCAGTCTGTTTGGTTTCAGCTTTTGGTTTGACCTCAGAGAAAGAGACCGATAAGAATTGCTGTAGAGGTGCGAGCCAATCAGTTTAATTCCACAGAGTCAAGGACCAACGCGTATCCATGTAGGGCTCAAAATGAATCGCTTGACTTCAGAGAGTCAGAGACCGATCACACATTGAAGTTGGGCTGCAAGGCAGCCGTAGGCCCCAGAAATTTTCTGCTAAGGCCCCTCCTCCTTTTTTTCTGATTAAGCCATTGAGAGTTGACAACCTATTCTCTGACTTCAGCATTTTTCCTGTATGTGATATTATTGTATTGTATTGCGATGTTTATTTTGAGTTATATTTCCTTTGATATATGTTGTTTTATACTGTTCTGATTTAATACTTTTTTAAGGGGGGAGGGGGGAAACAGTTTTAATTGTTATATGATGTTTTTATTGTAAGCCGCCCCGACTGATCCCAGAGGGGTGGGATATTAAATAAAAATTATTATTATTATTATTATTATTATTATTATTATTATTAGACGTTGGGCTGCAAGCCAATCAGTGTGATCCTGGAGGATCAGGGACCGAGGAATATCAACATTGGGCTCCAGGCCAATCGGTATGACCCCAGAGAGTCAGGGACCGAGGAATATCCATGTCGGGTTCCAAGCCAATCGGTATGACCCCGGGGAGTCAGGGACCGACGAGTATCCATGTTGGGCACCAAGCCAATCGGTGTGACCCCGGAGAGTCAGGGACCAAGGAGCATCCACGTCGGGCTCGAAGCCAATCGGTATGACCCCGGAGAGTCAGGGACCGAGGAGCTTCCACGTCGGGCTCGAAGCCAATCGGTATGACCTCGGAGAGTCAGGGACCGAGGAGCCTCCACGTCGGGCTCGAAGACAATCAGTATGACCCCAGAGAGTCAGGGACCGAGGAGTATCCACGTCAGGCTCCAAGCCAATCGGTATGACCCCAGAGAGTCGGGAACCGAGGAGAATCCATGTCGGGCTCCAAGCCAATCGATATGACTCCAGAGAGTCAGGGACCGAGGAGTGTCGACATTGGGTTCCAAGCCAATCGGAATGACCCCAGAGAGTCAGGGACTGATGAGGGTCCACACAGAGCTCCAAACTAGTCGGATTGACCCCCAGGGGTCTGGGGGACAGCGATCAGAGAAAAAAACTCTCAGAAGTATGATGGACCGTTGCCGAGCATGAGGCAGTGCAAGCAGCCATGGGGGATCCATCTATCTGTATCCATATCTATCTATATCTACATGTCTATATATATCTATCCATATACATAGATATACATCCAGCAGTAAAATGGCCTTAAAGCCTTTGTAAAGCAAGTTAGAAAGGCAGGTGAAGTTTAAACAGTTCTCCTCCAGGAGTACCCTCCGAAAGAAAAATTGTCCCCCTATAGGGCATAATGGAGCTTTGTCAAGCACACCAAGGTGAGCAGCCATTTTAATAATCTTGTAACTGAGCAGTCGGTGAAAAAACTCCAGCTCAGAAATTAAATTGAAATGTAAGACTGCAATTCTTACAGAAATTGCAGCGCTCCTCTTAAAATATGAAGGGAGGGATGGACCTTAGCCGAGCATGAAGCAGGGCAAACGGCCAAAGATATATTTATATCTATCTATCTATATCAATCTATGTCTATCTATATATTAATATATAGATAGAAGTCTATATCCATATATCTATATTTATCTATCTCTACATTAGTAGTAAAAATGGCCTTATAGCCTTTGTCAAACACGGCAAGAGGCGGGTAATATTAAAACAGCTTTTATTCAGGAGTATTTCCAAAGAAATTTATCTCCAATTCGGGAATAACGAGGTTTGCCAACACACCAAAAGGGTGAGTGGCCATTTAGAAAAATTTTACGTCAGAAATAGAATTAGAATAGAAATTTTTTTACCTCAGAAATAGAATTAGAATGCCAGATAGCGATTCCCACAGAATCGCAGCGCTTATCTTAAAATATGAACAATGATATTAAAACAAAAACACCACCAAAACGCAAAATGATCCTGTCAGGAGGCAATTTAAAGTGAGACAGGAAAAAAGAATCTCTGAAGAGTTCCTAGATGCTGCTGCTGTGGCGGATAAAAGGAACTGAGGGTTTAGGCGGGAAGCCGGCCAATAAGGCAGTTGGAGAGTGGGCGGGGCTACCGCCAAAACACTTCTAAAAGCTCTAAGAAGGTTCCGAAGTTGCTGCGCAGGCGCAGAATAACCCATTTGTGTGATTCACAGAGACCACGAAGAAGAAAGATGGCTCCCTCAGAAGTGGGGAGCGATTGTGTCTGTGATATGGAGAGGAGTGCCTTGGTCTCAGAGTGATTGTGTGAGAAGCCAATTCCAGAAGTGTACGATGGCGTCAATCAAACTGGGGAGAGGTTGGAGGAGTAATCGCCAAGAGTACAGGAAGCATCATAGCTAGAGGTGACAGAGCATGCTAAGTAGGAGGAACTAATGGCACCAAATCAACCCCACAGTCAGGTAGGGGAGCAGAAACTTAATGGAGAAGGAGATTTTGATTTCTTTTTCTTTTTGTCCTTGGCCAGAGCCACCACAATTGTGGGGTCCACATGGCCATCCAGTGAATGGTGTCGTTTCTAACTGGTCTTCAATTTTTTTTGATCCGGAGGGACAGATGTTGATGACGGTACCGAGGTCAGTATCAAGGAGGCAGTCAGTAATAAAGTGGAAGGCACAGTCAGTGTTGACGAAGGAACATCCATTGAGGCTACTTTCTTAGGCTTAGAGAGCAGGATGGTAGACAAAGTGGACTTTGTGGAGGCAAGTAGGGTGGAAATTTTAAGGGATTATTCCCAACAGAACTCTTTAAGGCAGGGGTAGGCAACTCAAGGCCCGGGGGCCGCATGCGGCCCCCCGAGGCCTTTGGACCGGCCCCACGCCGGTCCTGCCGCCGCCCACCACGATGATATTGATTATTGTTGTTATTACTTGTTGTTGGGGTTTTCTTGGCAAAATCTCCACAGGGGTTTTGCCATGGCTTTTCTGGGGCTGAGAGAGTGTGCATGCATATTTTTTATTTTTTAAATTGTTTTATATTTATTTATTTATTTATTTTTGGTGCTTCGGGCCGCCCAATTGTATGAGGGACAGCAACCTGGCCCCCAGCTCAAAAAGGTTGCCTACCCCTGAAATAAGCTAATCGTATGTTTTGTTTTCAATTCTAGTCCTTCTAAGCTATTGTCTTCTTACAACATTAGTTAATATTTCTATTACCATTGCGAATAATATTTTTCCCCCTTTTTGAGGATGGGGACAATGTTTGCCCTCCTCCAGTCTGCTGGGACTTCTCCTGTTCTCCAGGAGTTCTCAAAGATTATTGCCAGTGGCTCTGAGCTTACATTTGCCAGTTCTTTTAATATCCTTGGATACAGTTCATATGGTCCTGGAGACTTAAATTCATTTAGGTTAACCAGGTATTCCTGTATTACTTCTTTACTTCCTCTGTTTTAATTTTCCCCTATTGTGTCCTCTGCTCCATTTTCCTCAGGTTGAGCACCATTTTCCTTTTGTGAGAAGACTGAGGCAAAGAAGGTGTTGAATATGCCTTTATTCTGTCCCCTGTTAGAATTGCTCTGTCTTCTCTGTGCAGTGGCCCTACCATTTTTTTCTTCTTTCTTTTGCTATGGACATACCCAAAAAAGCCCTTTTTATTGTTCTTAACCCCTCCAGCAAGCCTGAGCTCATTCTGTGCTTTGGCTTTCCTGACTTTACCTCTACATGTGCTAGCTATTTGTTTGAATTCCTCTTTAGTGATTTTGCCCCTTTTCCATTTCTTAGACATCGCCCACTTAAAACTTCGTTCAGTTGAAAGTTCTTTTGTCATCCATCCCGGTTTCTTGAGATATCACCCATTTTTCCTTCTCATTGGAACAGTTTGAGATTGTGCCTTCAGTATCTCCCTTTTGAGAAACTCCCATCCATCCTGAACTCCCTTCTCCTTTAGTATTCTTGACCATGGGATCACGCCCAGAGTTTCTCTAAGTTTATTGAAATCAGCTCTTCTAAAGTCTAGAAGGAGTGTCTGGCTATGCCTAGCTCCTCCTTTCCACTGTATAAGAAACTCCAGGAGAACATGATCACTCCCACCTAAGGATCCCACCACTTGCACTCCATTTACCAGGTCATCCCTGTTGGTTAGGATCAGATCTAAAATAGCTGATTCCCTTGTTGCCTCTTCCACCTTTTGGACAAAGAAATTGTCTTCAAGGCAAGTGAGGAATTTGCTAGACCTTGAAGTATTGGCTGAGTTTGACTTCCAGCAAATATCAGGATAGTTGAAGTCACCCATCACTACTACATCTCTCCTTTCTGAGTGTGTGGTCATCTGTTCTAGAAAGGCATCATCCAATTCCTCAGTCTGAGTTGGGGGTCTGTAGTAGACTCCCACAATAACATTCCTGTTGTTTCCTTCCCCTTTAATTTTTATCCAGATTGCTTCTAGCTGATTTCCAGGATATATCTTTATCTTAAATTATTGAATCTAGAAGGTTTTAATAATAGGTTCGGGTGGCAAGCATACGTTTGATATGATAAAGCAGTAGCTCACAGCGAGTTTACTCATCACATTATTAAGAAGTATCTTTTACGGATTTGGAGGAAATTAAAAAGAAGATTTATAGAAAAATCCTACTATGAGTTTCGCCGCAAGAGCCTTTAATAGGGAGATGGAAATCTCTTGACATGTGGCTAATTTATCAGGATATTCTATACAAAACTAAAAACAAGAAATATGAACTGAAATCAATAAAAAAGCTGATCCAATTAGAGCCCAAAATGCATTGGTTTCTATACACTCAATTAAAAGAAAGGTTTAAAATGGACAGAAAAATATGGAATTTGGGGAAGATATGCCAGAACTAGATAAGACTTTGTTTAGTAAAGAGACCAAGAATGCAACTAAATTATATAGATTACTATGTGAGATGGAGCAACAAGAAAATGTAATATCAAATGTAATGATTAAATTGGGCATCAGATTGTGGTCATACCATAGACTTAGAAGTTGGAAATATGATAGAATTAAAACTAACAAATTTACTAGATCTCTATTATTATTATTATTATTATTATTATTATTATTATTTCTATCCCGCCCCTCTGCAGAAGCAATCGGGGCGGCTTACAACAATAAAATACCACAATGTACAATCCCAAAACGCACCCACCCCTTAAAATAGTATTAAACATCACAAAAATTAAAATAATAAATAAACAATTAACAATTAACAAGTAAAAGAATCATAATAGCAGGCAGACCATCAGCAATAAATATGGCAGCGGGTAGGGGGAAAGAATAAACTTGCTCCTTAGGCCGGGAAAACCAGTCAGGAAAGGCCTGCCGAAGAGATCTGTCTTCACAGCTTTTTTAAAGCTGTTTAAACTGGTAATCTGACAGATATCATCCGGCAGGCCATTCCATAATCTAGCAGCGATAGCCGAAAAGGCCCTCTGAGAGGTTGCAGACAGCTTAGTTTTAACAGGTTGAAGCAAATTCCTCCCAGAGGACCGGAATGTGCAGGTTGGGTTATATGGAAGGAGGTGGTCACGAAGATAGGTTGGCCCCAAGCCATTTAGGGCATTAAAGGTGATGACCAACACCTTGTACTGAGCCCGGAAACTAATCGGCAGCCAGTGAAGTCTTTTTAGGACAGGTGATATATAGTCTCTCCTAGATGTACCAGACACCAGTCTGGCTGCCATATTCTGAACTAATTGAAGTTTCCGGACTAAGCACAAGGGTAGCCCCATGTAGATTGCATTACAGAAATCCAGGCGAGAGGTTACCAGCGCGTGTACCACAGTTTCAAGATCCCTTACTTCCAGGAAAGGGCGCAGCTGGCGAATCAGCCGAAGCTGATAGCAGGCACTCCTGACCGTCGCATTTACCTGATTAGTCATCTGGAGTGACGGATCAAGGAGCACCCCCAGACTGCGAACACAGTCCTTCGCTGTGTAAAGTAAAGAGAGTGTGAACCCATCCAAGACTGGAGGTTGTATTCCGATACCTAGTTTCGGGGCCACTACTATGAGTACCTCCGTTTTATCTGGATTCAATCTCAATCTGTTTTTCCTCATCCAGCCCATTACTGCCTTAAGACAGTCATTAAGGGGAGAGACGCCATCTGAAGTCATAGCCGACGACCGAGGCACGGAGAAATATATCTGGGTGTCATCAGCATACTGATAACACCCTGTCCCATGACTCTGAATGATCTCTCCCAGCAGCTTCATATATATATATTGAACAACATCGGGGACAGGATGGCGCCTTGAGGGACGCCACAATTAAGCTCCTTCTTAGTGGAGCAACTATCCCTGAGCAACACCCTCTGGAATCTGCCCAAGAGGAAGGAACGGAACCACTGCAAAGCAGTGCCTCCAATTCCTAACCCTCTCAGGTGATCCGAGAGGATGTTGTGATCTATTGTGTGAAAGGCTGCTGAGAGGTCTAAGAGCACCAGCAGGGTCACACTACCCGTCGATGCTCAGTTGGAGGTCATCAGCCAAGGCAACCATGGCAGTCTCAACTCCAAATCCCATCCTAAAGCCAGTTTGAAATGGGTCTAGATAATCGGTTTCCTCCAAGACAGCTTGAAGTTGAAGACTGACTGCTCTCTCAATCACTTTGCTTAAAAAAGGTAATAGAGAGACCGGCCTGTAGTTGTTCATATCCAGGGAGTCCAGGGAAGATTTTTTCAGAAGCGGCCTGACCGCCACTTCCTTCAAGCAAGGTGGAATGTAATCTTCCCTGAGGGATGCATTAACGATGTCCCTAAGGAGTAGCCTCAATGCATCCCACCACCACCACCACCCCCGGACGGCCAGCCACGATGGGCAAGGATCGAGAGGGCAATGCATCTTCCTCACACTTCCAAGGAGCTTGTCCATGTCATCGGTACTTACAGATTGAAATTGATCCAGTATAATTTCACTAACGAAGTTGCTGGTGACCTCATCAATTGATTCTGTTGCAACACTGGCATCTAAGTCGGCTCTTATGTGAGAGATTTTATCTGGAAAAAAGTTGTTAAACGCATCACAGCAGGCCGCTGATGGGTTAAGCAGTGGGCTCTGCGCAGGTGGCACCTGCGTCAACTCCCCTACCACTCTAAAGAGCTCTGCTGGATGGGACTCTGCAGACGCAGTATGTCGCAGAGCAGAAGGATCTCTGTGCTGCACGTATTGCCTTTCGATAGGAACAAAGAAAGTTCCTATGACGAGTCTTATCAGATAAGAGTCAAGTTCTCTGCCAGATGCACTCTAGTCGCTGTCCAACCTGCTTCATCTTCCTAAGCTCTTCTGTATACCATGGCTTTTGGTTTGAAGTGGGTTGGAAAGGACGCTTGGGAGCTATTGTGTCGATAGCCTTGTTAAGATTGGTGTTCCAGGTATTGACCAAAGCTTCAACAGAATCACCGGAATTACCAACCATTAAACCCTCTAAGGCTTTCTGGAATCCGATTGGCTCCATTAGTCTTCAAGGGCGGACCATTAGCCTTCGAGTGTGGTGGGGCGGCCAGTGGTTCTTAGTTCAGCCTTGACCAGGAAATGATCTGTCCATGACAATGCAGAAGTATACGGATATTTAAAAGAAAATTATTGGAAGATGGAACAGAGATGGTATTTGACCCCTAATAAAATTGCAAAGGTTTTTAAGACTGATCCAAGTGAATGCTGGAAATGTCAAAAAAATTGTTGGTTCCTGGTTCCATGCGTGGTGGTGCTGTCCCAAACTTAAAATGTTTTGGAAACAGATACATATGATAGTTGAAAGAATGCTACACATAAAATATGCCATGCTACCAGAAATATATCTACTAAATATGTTAAACAAGATTCCACCAGCAATTGAAAGGTGATATTGGCGCATTATGCTGTACCTAATAACCACGGCAAGAATGATAATAGCAAAATTCTGGAAAAGTCATATGACTCCAATGTTAAAGGAATGGTTCATGAAAATATTAGAAATGCTAGAAATGGACAAACTAACTGGTAATTTGAAAAACATTCCCAATTCTGTAATTTTGTAAGTTAAGGTGGATGGAAGGTGTAGGATGGAAGTGGGCATTGATTACAGATAAGGAAGACAGATGAAAAGTAAAATACAAGGTTTTGATTAGGCTCTAAGCAATTTGCCAAATGACATACTTCTTTTGGTTTTTTGTATAATGAAGCACACTACCTGAGAGGGCTGGGGAAGTCATACTATTGGAGGATCTTCTGGCTGGGATTATATTGATATGATATTTTTATATAATCGCCACATTGTAATTATCTGTTGCAGATGTATTTTTTATCAAATTTAAAAATAAATAAATAATAATAAATAATAATAAAAGAAAAACAAAATTTCTGCACAGAAAATGTTTTGTATGCCAAACAAGCATGTGTGAATTTTGCACAGAATAAGTTGCAAATTGTGGATACACTTAGAAAACTGTGGTTTTTAAACAGTGTGGGAACAAGAAGAAAATCATTAAAATTACTTGATCTTTCTTTCCAGTAGAAAATTAGGGAACAATTACATCCCTAGAACGCACAGGGAAAGAGAGAGAGAGAGAAAGGACAGAAGAAAAGAAAAAAACACGTAAAACTAGGTAAATGAAAAAATGTGGAGAACAGAAAGAGATGAGAGAGGGGTTAATATATGTACACACACAAACACAGAGCAAATGCCCCCTTATGCAAGTGAATGAAGAAACAATTTTAGCAATAGTAATGGGAATAGCTAGTTTATTCCTTTCCATGGCAGGGGAGCGGGAAGAATGCTGCTAAATTTGGGTAGAAGAGGAGGAATCATCCATCTTGTTGCAGTGTCCTTGGCTGTTGAAAGATTGTTCCTATAAGTCATTTTTGGGCTGGGGAGTCTTTGGAGTGAAACAGATGGTGTTAAACCACCCCAGCTGATACAGAATTGAGACTGCAGCAACCGCACATCACAGCTCTAGTCTGCCATTTTACTGGCACAAAAAGAAGCACCAGAAAGCTGCTCTTTTTTGCGCTGGCAAAATGCCAGCTTATGTCACCACTGTGGCTTTTTGGTGCTCCTGCAGCATGGAGCGTCTAAATGCCATGCCCTCAGAGCACCAAAAAGCTGCCCCCTGTGTAGGCAGCTCTCCAGAGGCTTGGAGGCATGCGTCATCTAAACAACACGGCCCCAAGCTGCCAGGAAGCAGCCAGAAAGTGGCCACAAAGGGGCTGTCTGTTTCGCCCCTTACTTTCCCTCCTTTCAATAGAATGGATGACTAATTGGGGAAAGGAAAGCCAGTCCTGTTGAGAAATTAAATGTAATACATTCCAATCCCTGCAAAAGGTGCAGGGGGTGGGCTAGGGAAGAGTCAAACATGTGGTTTTGCTGGCTGTGCAGATCAGTTCCTTAAGGCCTAAAATGCAAAGCTTTATTTCTGGACTGAAACTAAGCATGAGGCAACAGTGTAATGCAGTGGCCAAAAAAAGCCAATGCAATCCTTAGTAGAATCAACAGGAGCATAGTAGCCAGACTGAGAGAAGTAGTATAACCACTCTCCTTTACTTTGGTCAGATCTCACCTCAAATACTGTGTTCAGTTCTGGGCACCACAATTCAAGAAGGATGTTGACAAGCTCAAGCTTGTCCAGAGGAAGGCAACCAAAATGGTGAAAGGTCTGGAAACCTCAAGCCCTATGGGTAATGGTTTAGGAAGCAAGATGTGTTTAGCTTGGAGAAGAATGAGAGTGAAAGATAGCCATCTTTAATATCTGAAGGGATCTCATGTAGAAGATGGAGAGAGCTTGTTTTCTGCTGCTGCAGAGATTAGAATATAGACAAATTGATTCAAATGACAAGAAAATATATTCTAGCTAAACTTTAGAAAGAACTTTTCAGAGCAGTTCAAAATGCAACAGACTACCTTGGACAATGGTGGACCCTTCATTTTTACAGATATGGCTGGACATATTTCAGGAGTGTTTTAGTTGTGCTTTCCTGCATGGCAAGGATTGGGCTAGATAGTGTGGATTTTTTCTAACGCAAAGATTCTGATTCTATGATTCCAAAATGGAGAGAAAAAGGTCTGCTGGACTGTTACGCCAAGGAACTAATAATAATGATTTCAAAGAATCATTAACTACCTTATTATTATTATTTTTTTTAGCTCAGTAAGGGACCACTTCTGGGCTTTTACTCAGAAGGGGCATACCACATTACCCTTGTGCATCCAAGTTGGGTCAATAATACTACAGCACTAGGGCTTGGTTCAATATTTTACAGTTCAGTATGAAGAGGAGAAATAAGGGGCTTCAGCTTTAGTCCTACAAGGGGGGGGGGGACTGCCTCATCTCCCACTGCAGCACTTTCCTCCGTCTCACTAAAAAAAAACCCTTTTTATGAGCTATCCTTGCATATGCTGGTAGAAACTATTTTATTTTGACATACCTTTGATAACCAGTTTCCTGGATGCTTTAGCAATGTGTTAAATTGTCTGTATTTGTTTTTTGTTCATTTTTAAAAGTTAGACTTTTACATTGTTTTTAATTCTATTGATAATTTAATTAAATATAACATTTCATAGAATCATAGAGTTGGAAGAGACCACAAGGGTCATCCTGTTCAACCCCCCTGCCATGCAGGAAATCCCAATCAAAGCATCCCAGACAGATGGCCATCCAGCCTCTGCTGAAAGACCTCCAAGGAAGGAGACTCCACCACTCTCCGAGGGAGTGTGTTCCACTGTCGAACAGCCCTTATTGTCAGGAAGTTCCTCCTAATGTTGAGATGGAATCTCTTTTCCTGGAGCTTACATCCATTGTTTTGGGTCCTAATCTCTGGAGCAGCAGAAAACAAGCTTGTTCCCTTCTCAATATGACATCCCTTCAAATACGTGAACAGGGCTATCATATCACCTCTTAACCTTCTCTTCTCCAGGCTAAACATCCCCAGCTCCCTAAGTCATTCCTTATAGGGCTTGGTTTCCAGACCCTTCACCATTTTAGTTGCCCTCCTTTGGACACGCTCCAGTTTCTCCACATCCTTTTTGAATCGTTGTGCCCGAACTGGACACAGTATTCCAGGTGAGGCCTGACCAAAGCAGAATAGAGTGGCACTATTACAAGGCACTATTTGTTAACTTTTATTTTAACTTCTGCATGATATCAACTTATATATCTGTTTTAACTTTTGCAAGTCATCCTGAGTACCCACAGAGGGAACAAAGGCAGCATATAAATGTATACCAACAACAGACTCTCTGTACCCTGGCCCGATGCTGCTGCTGCTATCACCATCATCTTCCCCCACTAAGCTTTGATCCCTATGCCCTTTTAAGATTTTTTCTTGATATTACCTGAGGCTGCTGTGATCTTACCTGAAGTTGGGCTTCACTCTTGGGGTCTAAAGACTTCTTATAGAGCAGGTGCAAGTACTCAGAGTTGTGCACTCGCTCATCCTTTTCTCTGGCTTCCTCAACCCCTGCAAATCCCTCCAGCAGGTTTGTCTTCAGAAGGCTGATGTCACCATGAAGGGACTACAAGCAAAAGCAGAGGCTCATCAGAACAGGATGGTCAGAAGCAAATATGCAACTATCCACAGAAATGTTTAATTTCCACATATTAAGAATAACATATACAGAGATGATGCTAACATTCAACAACCAGGAAGTGCAACGGATCATGAATTTTAACATTTCAGGAGGGAAACAACAACAACACCCTAGTGAATTTTTGGGGCTTCTATATAATTCTCTGTATAAAAAAAATGTAAAAAATAACATTTACAAACAAACACTGTGAACTATGGGACTGAAGTTTGGCATCTCTGTCCCCCTGGCCCTTTCAGAAAGAAAGAAACAGCAAATAGGTAGAGTGATGATTTCAAAGCTGAGGAGCATATCAAAAGTAACATAAATAGAAAGAATGAGCTACTGTGATGCAGTGAGTTTGCATGTTGGACTAGGATTCTGAGAGACCAAGATTCACATCCCCTCTCAGTCATGGAACCCCACTGGGAGACCTTGGCAAGTCACACTCGCTCGGCCTCTGAGAACAGCCATGGCAAACCATATGTACTCTATGAGTGCATTTTAATGATTTTATAGTGTTGTATTTTAAACGTGGGTTTATATTTGTAATTGTATTTTGCATTTTAATATGTTGAACAGAGGCAGAAAAGAAATTAAAAAAATATTATTATTTATTATTAATAGATAGACTGATAAAACTTAAAATAGATAATAATAAAAGTCCCTGCACAGGTAGAAGGAGGAAAGCTGTTTCTGGGCAGCCCTTTTGAATGGGTGAGATTTTAAATTTGTAAAATGTCGGAGAGTGTGTTTATTGCTGAGGGGGTGGGGCTTCTGTGATTCATTGGGGGAGGAGGTAGTAAACCACCTAATGGCTCATGAATTTTCGCAGTCAAGGAAGACTCAGAGCAAAAGGTAAGCTGCAAACTGTGTTTGAGCAGTTCTCCTTTACTTTTTCACGTTTTTCTTTAAGAGGGGGGCTTTTGCTCAGAGGAAGGGAGTCAGAGACTTTCCTCGGAAAGGAGTTAGCAGACAGGAGCTCTCTATATAGCTATATCCCCAGTCGACTGAGCTCACTCACAGAGCTTGGGGACAAAAGCCAGGCCAACAGGGGTCCTTTACATGGGTGTTTTACAGGGTACTTATTGAGGGAGAAGCCCACAGTCCTATTTCAGTACCTACATAAGACTTCTCAATATAGACACTGAGGGAGCTGCTGCAGTCATCTGCAACACTTGTGGGATATCTGCCTTGTTGCCTAGGGATGTGAAGAACTTCATCTGCACCTTTTGTAAGAGAAGGTCCAGCAGTAGAAGGCCCAGTTAGCTACACATCAACATATTAGGGAGCTAGAGGTTTTCCTGGACAGAATGGAATGGACAGTCTTGGATGAGGAACACACAGAGGAAGTTGCTGGGAAGGGGGTCACTTCACATACACAGCATGTAGACGGAGGAATGTCACACACAGATGTAGGGATGTAGGGATACCAAGGATCGTTTGGGGAGCTTGCAGATACAGAATCGATTTGAAGCTGTCAGGGAAAGTGCAGGGGACCCTGGCAGTACCACCACAAGGAACAGCTGCTGCTAAGGCTTGGAGGAGGAGTGTGGTGGTGGACTCCTTGTTGAGAGGTACAGAAGCAGTGATTTGTGGGCCTGACAAGATGTCTTGGGAGGTGTGTTGTCTCCCTGGGGCAAAAATCCGTGATGTGACAGTCAGGCTGACAAGATTTGTCAAGTCTACTGACCATTACCCCTTCATTTTGGTCCATGTGGAAACTAATTTTACAGCAAGGCACAGACTTCAGAATATCATTAGGGATTCATGAGGATCTGGATAGGAAGCTGAAAGACCTGGACAGGCAGGTTGTTATCTCATCTCTTCTCCCAGTTGAAGGGCATGGTCCAGGAAGGGAGAGGAAAATAGCAGATGTGAATAACTGGCCACGCAGATTGTGCCCCCAAGAGTGATTTGGATTCTTGGATCATGGTCTGTGGTTATATGAGGAGGGGATTTCTGGCAAGGGATGGGCTGTGCCTCATGCCAGTTGGCAGAAATGTTTTTGCCAACAGTCTCAAAAATTTGATCAGGAGGGCTTTAAACTGAATTATATGGGGGAGGGAAACAGTAGTTTGGAAGGCAGGAGAGCATCAAGAACTGGTGATAATAGTCAAACTGTTATAGAGATATCAAGGCAAATAGTGCAACGACCCAACAGTGGGGCTAAAAAACTTTACATAGACAGCAAAGGGATATCCCATGGTCTTAGCTGTCTCTACATTAATGCATACAGCATGGGAAATAAACAAGATGAACTTCAACTCCTAGCACAGCAAACCAAATACAGTATAATAGGCACCACTGAAACTTGTTGGGATGAGTCTCATGATTAGAATGTAGTAATAGAAGGGTATAATCTTTTTAAGAGAAATAGGTCAAACAGGAAAGAAATAGTAGTAGTATCATATGTCAAAGATGTTTACACTTGTGAATAGATACAATATTTCAATCCTGGAAGCCACGTAGAGAGCATCTGGATAAAAATTAAAGTGGAGGGAAACAACAAGGATGTTATTGTGGGAGTCTACTACAGACCCCCCAAGTCAGACTGAGGAATTAAATGATGCTTTTCTAGAACAGATGACTACACATTCAAGAAGGAGAGATGTAGTAGTGATGGGTGATTTCAACTATCCTGATATTTGCCTGAAGTCAAACTCAGCCAAGAATTTAATGTCCAGCAAATTCCACACTGGCCTGGAAGACAATGGTCCAAAACACACTACAGAAATAATCCAATTTGGGAACGCTTTAACTGCCTTGCCTCAGTGCTAGGGAATCCTGTGAATTGTAGTTTATTGTGGCACCAGAGCTCTCTGACAGTGAAGCCTAAATGTCTCACAAAAGTACAATTCCCAGAATTCCCTAGCATTAAACCAGGGCAGTTAAAGCGATCTCAACGTGGATTATTTCTGCAGTGTGTTTTGGATCAAAATCATTGTCCAAAAGGTAGAAGAGGCAACAAAGGGATCAGCTATTTTAGATTAGGTCCTAACCAACAGGAATGACCTGGTTAATGGGGTGCAAGTGGTGAGATTCTTAGATAGGAGTGATAATTTTCTTCTTGAGTTTGTTGTACAGTGGAAAGGTGAAGCCAAGCATAGACACACATTCTACACTTTAGGAAAGCTGAATTTAGGGAAATACTGAGGGTGATCCCATGGTCAGGATTAGTAAAAGAGAAGGGAGTTCCTCAAAAGAGAGATACTGAAGGCACATTTTCAAACATTTAATGAGGAGGAAAATGGGAGGTGTCTCAAGAAACCAGGATGGATGACTTTCAAATGAGCTAAGTTTTAATAGGGACATGCATAAGAAATGGAAAAGGGAGGAACCACCAAAGAGGAATTAAAAAAAAACAACAAGAAGCACTTGTAGAGGAAAGTCAGAAAAGCTAAAATGCAGAATGAGCTCAGGCTTGTTAGAGAGATTAAGAACAATAAAAAGGGCTTTTTTGGTTATGTCTGTAGCAAAAGGAAGGAGGAAGAAATGGTAGGGCCATTGTGTGGAGAAGGTGGTGAAATGTTAACAGAGGACAGAGGAAAAGCAGAACTATTCAACATAGAATGGAATAGAATCTTTATTACAGTCAAAGACCAACAGAGATCAAAAAGGGATGCAGAATAAAAGAAGGTAAAACACAGTTTAAAAACAGTATTTAAAGCAGGGGTAGGCAACCTTTCCCCTTTAAGGGCCAAGGAACTTCAGCTCCCAGAATCCCAGGAGCTATTGGCCAAGATGGAACTATTGGCTAACATGGCTGAGGCTTCTGGGAGCTGAAGTCCCTCGGCCCTTAAAGGGGAAATGTTGCCTACCCCTGATTTAAAGTATTCTTTCAAATTCTAGTATAGCAACACAAGATTAGTACTAATCTACTGTGGAGGTCATTGTGTGGCAAATTTTAATAGGGACAAGCTCCTTAGAATAGTGAGGAAGACTACTTGCCCTCTAGATCCGTGTCCATCTTGTCTGGTCATCCAGGGGGGGACGCGTTGAGAGTATTCCTTCGGGATACAATCAATGCGTCCTTCAGGGAAGGCATTGTACCATCTTGTCTGAAGGAGGCGGCGGTTGGGAATACAGCTTTGAGTCCTGGACGGAGTCACACTCTCCTCTAACGACTGTGTTCGCAGTCTGGGGGTACTTCTAGATTTGTTGCTTCACATGACTAGTCAGGTGAATGCGACGGTCAGGAGTGCCTGTTATCAGCTTCGGCTGATACGCCAACTGCTCCCTTACCTGGACATGAGGGACCTGGAAACTGTGGTACATGCATTGGTAACCTCATGTATAGATTACTGTAATGCACTCTACATGGGGCTACCCTTGTGCCTAACCCAGAAACTTCAACTGGTACAAAATACGACAGCCAGGTTAGTCACCGGAACATCTAGGAGAGAACACATAACTCCTGTGCTTAAATCTCTCCACTGGCTGCCGATTAGTGTCCAGGCACAGTACAAGGTGTTGGTTTTAACCTTTAAAGCCCTACATGGCTTGGGTCCATCTTATCTCCGGGACCGCCTCTTCCCTTATGACCCCTCCCCGCGCACTTAAGTCCTCTGGGAGGAACCTGCTGCAGCCTATGAAAAGTAGGCTGGCTCAGATCTTCCAGAGGGCCATTTCTGCGACCGCTCCCAGACTATGGAATGGCCTGCCGGATGAGATCTGTCTTATTACCACTCTTGCTAGCTTTAAAAAAGCAGTAAAGACAGATCTCTTCCGGCAGGCCTTCCCGGAATAACCCCGGCTCAACTGGAGGTGGTTGCTACCCGCCCCCTTCCTGCCATTGCCGGTTTGCCCTACTTGGTTTTTATCGTATTTTGCAGTACTAATTGTTTTTAAATCTTGAATTAGTTTAATTTAGTTTTAAGGGGTGAGAGAGTGGGTTGATGGTATGTTTTTAACTATTGTTTGTTTTAATCATGCTGTACCCCACCCCTGTTGCTGAGCAGAGGGGTGGGTTAAAAATAAAACTTATTATTATTATTAATTGCAGCTGCACAAAATCTGGCAATAGTCCGTGTTGTATCAAGGTTATATCTAAAAGCGTTATATAAATAAACTGTAATAATAATAATAACTGTTCAGGGAAGCATTCGCTGGCATTGTATGATAATTATTTGATATTTCTAATTTGTTGCCTTCTTTATATTAATATGTATTTTATTATTTTGTAGAATGTACACCATTGTCAGGCTTCTTTATCTATTTTTATCTATTTTATTGACTGTATGTACAAATCTACAGTGTAATATAAATACATTGTAATAATAATAATAATAATAATAGCAACAGAGAAATATAAAATTGACTCGTTTGTCCTTGGTATTTATGTATTAGAGGTGAAATAAGGCTGAGATGGATTTCCCTGTAGTGTAAGCACTGGCCAGAGTCAGAGGGGCATAGTCTGTCTGAGAAGGGAACCTTCAAGGACAGCTGAGGGGACAGCATGACATTAGAATCATAGAATCATAGAGTTTGAAGAGACCACAAGGGCCATCCAGTCCAACCCCCTGCCATGCAGGAACTCAAAATCAAAGCATCCCTGACAGATGGCCATCCAGCCTCTGTTTAAAGACCTCCAAAGAAGGAGACTCCACCACACGAGGGAGTGTGTTCCATTGTCGAACAGCTCTCACTGTCAGGAAGTGCCTCCTAATGTTGAGATGGAATCTCTTTTCCTGTAGCTTGCATCCGTTGTTCCAAGTCCTATTCTCTGGAGCAGCAGAAAACAAGCTAGCATCCTCCTCAATATGACATCCCTTCAAATATTTTTAGAAGGCTATCATATCCCGTTAACCATCTCTTCTCCAGGCTAAACATACCCAGTTCCCTAAGTCATTCCTCATAGGACATGGTTTCCAGACCCTGCATGCCACGGCCCCAATCCTCCCTTTTGCCGCCCCGAAAAGAGCAGCAAAATGCTGCTCCTTTTAGGGGCAGCAAAAAGGTGCCCTAAGAGCTGGTATGCGGGTCTTTCTCACCCCTTCTGGTACAGCGCGTCAGAACGCTGCGGCGGGAGGACGTCCTGACGCCGTGCCCCATGCGTAATGGCGCATGGCATCAGGACGTCGTTGGGCTGGGGTTGGGGCGGCCAGCGTGTGGCTGCCCCTCCCCATCTCTGCCTCCAGGCTGGCCCTTTAGGCTGGTCTGCAGAGGCCCATAGTCTACTTTTAGAAAACCAACATAAAACCGAGTGACTGAAAATATCTCAGAAATCTGAATTTAGGGGAAGTATGTATTCCAGTGATGGAGAAAAAAAACAGAGTGGCACTTTATATATCCCCAATATCAACAGCAAAAGAATTATATAATGATAGAGGAAAGATACATTGGTCTGGAAATACAAATTTAAGATTTGAATTGGGAGTATATCCACCTTCAGAAAATCGGGACAATATTTTTAAAAAGCTAATGGATATATTACTTGATTATGACTATGAGAATCTTATTCTAATGGGTGATTGGACTGGGGTAGATCCAAAACTTGACAGAATTTTGTAAAAAACAATAAATGAAAAACATGGTATATTCCCAAAGATGTTTTTTTTTCATTTGATAGACACATTAGTATTAGGAGGTGTGTGGAGGCATCAATATGATAATTCAAGTGATTATACATTATTACTCAGACTGTCACAAATCTTCCTTGCAAATAGACATGTTTCTAGTTTCTAGTGATGCATGTACTGAGGTAAATGAAGTGGATATCTTACAAAAAATTACTTCCAACCATAATCCCCTATCATTAAGATTTAATCAATTTACAAAAGAATATTTAAGGCACATAAATGAAATCCTTCTGAAAGATGATTTTTTTTTTTTACAGAAAACTAAACAAAAACTTAAGTCTTATTTTGCAGAAAATTTGAATAATGAGACACAAGTAAATATTGTATGGGATGCAAGTAAAGCAGTCATGAGAGGGTTTTTTTGTGAAACACAAATTTGATTAGATAAAAAGGAAAAAATAAAAATCTTAATTTTAGATTTGATCAAACTAAAAGAGACTGAGCTGGAAAAAAATCCAAGCAATAGGTAACTAAATGACAAAACAATTTTCAGACCCCAAAAGGGTTTTGGTTTTGCCATTATGTATCAAGTTGGGAAATGTATATATAAATCCTGTATTGGTTTGTGTTGTATGTATATATACATATAGAATGTGTTATCTGTATTAGGCGAGTTTAAATTTTGGTGCTGACATCAAAGAACAATTGGGAGGAGTTTTATTGCAGTTGCTGAGCAGAAATCAAAAGTTTACATCACAGTTACTAGGCATAAATCAAAAGGTTGTAGTAGAGTCACCAGGCAGAAATCAAGTGGTTACATAGAAGTCACTAGGCAGAAATGAAAATATTACATTGCAGTTACCAGACAAAAGTCAAATTGTCACATTGCAGACAGGCAGGGCTAGGTAACTCCAGTCTATATATAGGGACAAGAAAGCAGTATCAATGTAAATGCTGGCTGATCACTACTGTCCTTGGTCTGCAATAAAGTATTTTTGTTCTTTCATCAAGACTATTGTCTAAATCCCTGGAACAGACCTGACTAATTGTGACAACAATTATTTATCATAGCAACAGAGATAAGAGAGAAAACTAAAGTATGCCAAACAAAAATATTTCCAAAAAGCTAATAAATATGGGAGATGGTTTGCCCAAAGAGTGAGAAAAATGAAAGAGAAAAAATCTTAGAGATCAGGAAATTAAATACACAGGAATCAAGACAAAATAAAGACATTTGAAAAAAATTTGCAAAAATATTTGAAGAACATTCATGTTCACCTCGACAGCATAAGGAGATTCAGGAATATCTGGAAAAATGAAAGTTACCACCAATATTCGAAGAAAAGAGGAGAAAATTGAATCACCTAGTTACAATTACGGAGGTACTGAAAACAATCAGAAAACAACATAATGGCAAAGCATTTTAATAATTACGAAAAACATGATGAACTGCTGACCTTCTACAATTGACTATGAATCCAATTTTAACAGAATCAGGACCAAGATCATGGATTAAGTAAATATAGCACTTATCCCAACAGAAGGCAAAGATATTTTTGATCCAAAAATTACCAACTGATTTCATTACTCAATATAGACTGTAAAACCTAAAAGAGCTTTTCAGTAGGAATCCCGATTGGTCTTCATGTATGCAATTATATACATTCTTATATCTTTCAGCTCAAATATTGGCAAAAAGATATAAGAATTTATATAATTGGATACACAAAGATCAATCGGGATTCCTACTAAAAATACATTTCATAGAATCATAGAGTTGGAAGAGACCACCAGGGCCATCCAGTCCAACCCCCTGCCATGCAGGAACTCACAATCAAGTAATGACCCGCAAAGACACGATGATGAAGATGAGGATCAAGGTGATACTATGGATGATGATGAAGACGAGGAGGAGGAAGAAGGAAATATCAAAGATTTAATTGCAATTGAAGGACTTCGTTCTGTAGATGAGGATCGTTCCAGAGATGAGAGATATTTGCTGACTACAGTATCCCCAACTGAGTTAGAGGAATATTTTGATAATTAAGGTTTGCCTTGTTTATAATTGACTACTTAGGTAATAGTTGGGTTGGTAAGACAATATTTATAATTAAAGATACATTGTTGAGTCGGAAATGGGATATTCAAAACAACTTAAAATTCTTTCTTTAAATGTCCAGGGGTTAAATACCCCTCAAAAATGGAAAAAGATCTTTCACTATCTCCAGAAATTAAAATTAGACATATGCTGCCTTCAGGGATGTAGAATTAAGAATAAGGATGTTAAATATTTGAGGAACCCGAAGTTGGGTTTGGAATATACAGCGGCTTGTCCTTTCAAAAAAAGAGGGGTTACATTATATGTAAATTCAAGTTATGAATCAAGTTTGATCTATTCGAATCCAGAAGGATATTATCTACTGGTTGAAATTTTGGTGGAAGGCAAATGATATTTGCTGATAGGATTGTATGGCCCCCTCGAAAATAAAAATAAATTCTATAAAAGATTAAAAGATAAAGTCCTAGATTTGGATCAGGAAAACATAATAATGTTAGGGGACTTCAATGGGGTTGTGGATCCTGTAATCGATAGAAAATCGGGGAAAAAAATTAGGAAAAGGCAAGGACGACTACCAAAGGAATTTTTTAATATGATTAATTTGATAAATATGAAAGACATTTATAGAACTAAAAAGGGTAAGGAGAAAGATTATACATTTTATTCTAACCGTCATAAGTCCTATTCTCAATTAGATATGGCATGGATGTCAAAACATTTATTGAATACAGTAACTAAATTTAAAATTATGCCAAAAATATGGTCTGACCATAATCCTATAGCATTTGAAATGAAACTTGGACAAACGACATTCCACTGGAAATTAAATACGAACATATTGAAAAATGAAGAAATAAGGGAACAAATTAAAAATCAGATAAAATATTTTTTTCAAGAAAATCTGGACAAAGGCGTCCCAATACATACTGTATGGGATACATACAAAGCAGTGATTAGGGGGGTATTAATTCAGAAGGCCTCAGAATGGAAAAAGAAAAGAAGAGAATATGAGGAAATGCTCACTCAGGAATTAGAGAAATATGAGCAAAAATTGAAAAAGGAACCAAAGTCTTTAGATATACAAATAAAAATTAAAGAAATACAAAATCGGTTGTCTATTCTAACGGTGGAACAGATAGAAAAAAAAATTAGATATATAAAACAAAAATATTATGAATCAGGAAACAAACCTGGAAGGATGTTGGCATATAAGAGGACCGAAACAAAATTTCAGGAACCTACTGAACATAATTGATCTTCATCAAAAAAATATACAGAAAAAATTGGCTTTGATCTTTCTGGATGCGGAGAAAGCCTTTGACAATGTAAATTGGAATTTCATGATTAGGGTCCTTCAAAAAATGGATGCTGGAAATCTATTTGTAAAATGGGTTAGGAACATATACTCTGAACAAGATGCATATGTTATAATAAATGGAGACAGAACATCTAAATTCCCAATTCAAAAGGGAGTAAGACAAGGATGCCCTTTAGCCCCACTACTATTTATTTTGGCATTGGAGGTATTGCTTATTCAAATAAGAAATAGTAAAGAGGTTACTGGAATTGAAATCGGGAAACAAAAATACAAACTGCGGGCTTATGCAGATGATTTGGTATTAACGGTTTCGGATCCATTAAAATGTCTAGAGAAACTTATGTCTTATTTACATGAATTTGGCTTAGTGTCAGGTTATAGAATAAACAAAAATAAATCAGTACTGATGACTATGAATATTAGTAAAAATGAAATCGAGAAGTTAAAAGAAATATCGGGATTTAAATGGGAAAAGAAAACAAAATATTTAGGAATTTGGATCAGTACTAAAAATTCAGACTTATTTAAAAATAATTATAAAAAAATCTGGCAAGAGATCAAAGAAAAGATGAGGAAGTGGGAGCAATTAAATCTGTCCTGGACGGGAAAAATTGTGGTAGTTAAGATGTCTATTCTCCCTAAAATAATGTATTACTTTCAAAACATTCCCATAATTGAGAATGAAAAAGTTCTTAAAAACTGGAATAGAGATTTGTTAGAATTTATATGGAAAAATAAAAAAACATAGGATTCAAGCATTAGATCTGCAAGATAAGGTAGAGCGAGGAGGACTCGCTCTTCCAAACTGTATTTGGTATTATGATGCTTGTGTACTTGATTGGATAAGGGAATGGTTATTACTTAAAAATCCAAGAGTCCTTGAATTGGAAGGAGTAGACCTAATATATGGTTTTCATTCCTATATTTTTTATGATAAATTTAAGGGAGATTCAAGATTTAGAAATCACCACATACGAAGGTCTTGTCTGAGAATTTGGCAGAAATACAAAGCTAAATGGTGTCAAAAGGTTCCCCTATGGGCGTCTCCTGCCGAAGCGATTTTGATGAAGGTAGTTTATAAAAACACAAATTGGTTGAAATATGAAGAATTAATAGAATTTGATAATTCCAAAATGCGGTTTAAATCACAAGAAGAATTAAGAAAGATGGGATGGGATCTTAATTGGTTTACACATTGGCAATTGTTTGATCAATTTAAATTAGATCAGAAATTAGATAGAATTGGGGCAGCGGAAATTTTTTTTGAAAAAGTACTGTTTGGAGAAAACATTAAGATCATTTCAAAATATTATAATCTAATCAGGAATTGGAAAACTGAGGCAAACACAGTTAAAAAGTTCATGATCAATTGGGCAAAGGATCTAAAACAGAATGTAGATTTGGATGATTGGGCTAATGGTTGGAAAAAAGTGAAAAAAATGTTGTTCAATTCAGATCAAAGAGAAAATGCTTATAAAGTGATGAGTAGGTGGTACCTAACACCATACCGATTGTCCAAAATTTATAAAGGATATAATCCAGTATGTTGGAAATGCGGGAAGAAGATAGGGTTTTATTTTCATCTTTGGTGGAAGTGTGAAATTGCTCAAAAGTATTGGAAAGCTATTAATAAGGAAATTATGATTATATTAAACATGAATATAGGACTGGATCAAAAATGTACCTTCTTAACATCATGAAGAATGAAATTGAGAAAAGAGGAGGAAGAATACTGTATTTAATGATTACTGCAGCAAGAACAGTCTATGCAAAATACTGGAGAAGGAAGGAAATCCCAAAAGTTGAAGATTGGTGACACAAAATGTATGAAATACATGAATTAGAAAAATTAACATGGTTAGGTCAGAACAAAACTACTACGGATTTCCATCTGGAATGGAATCTTTGGTATGAGTATGAGGAAAAAAGATCAAAAGTTTTGATCACTTTTTTAAGAGATTAGTGAAAAGATAGAATACAAAAGAATAATAGAACTCCTTGTAAATGATATCGTGTCAATAATCAAAAGCCCCAGGGGGGATTTGGTGGAATAATATAATATAATTGCAGTTTGTAATGCAAGAGCCTAAATACGACTTATCTTCGTTAATACTGATTTATATTGGGTTTTTTTTCTCTCTCATATATATATATATATATATATATATATATATATATACCGTATTTTTCGCCCTATAGGGCGCTCCGGCATATTGGGCGCACCCAATTTTTAAGGGGGAAAATCCAAGAAAAAAGGATTCCTCCCTTTAGCCGAGGCCGGTTGTTCAATGGGCTGGTGCTGGGATTGGAGACCGATCCCAGCACCAGCCCATTGAACTGAGGTGGGGGGGGGGGAAGGAGGGCTTCTTCCCCCCCCCCCCCCCGCGACCTCAGTCTTTGAATGGGCTGGTGCCGGGACCTAAGCGATCCCGGCCCCAGCCGATTGAAGACTGAGGCCGGCGGGGGAAGGAGCCTTCCTTCCCCCCCCCCCGCCTCAGTCTTTCTATGGGCTTGTGCCGGGATCGAAACGATCTCGGCACAAGCCCATTCCAAGACTCAGGCTGGGGGGAGAAGGAGGGCTCCTTCTCCCCCCCGCCTCAGTCTTTCTATGGGCTTGTGCCGGGATCGAAGCGATCCCGGCACAAGCCCATTCCAAGACTCAGGCTGGGGGGAGAAGGAGGGCTCCTTCTCCCCCCCGGCCTCAGTCTTTCTATGGGCTTGTGCCGGGATCGAAGCGATCCCGGCACAAGCCCATTCCAAGACTCAGGCTGGGGGGAGAAGGAGGGCTCCTTCTCCCCCCCGGCCTCAGTCTTTCTATGGGCTTGTGCCGGGATCGAAGCGATCCCGGCACAAGCCCATTCCAAGACTCAGGCTGGGGGGAGAAGGAGGGCTCCTTCTCCCCCCGGCCTCAGTCTTTCTATGGGCTTGTGCCGGGATCGAAGCGATCCCGGCACAAGCCCATTCCAAGACTCAGGCTGGGGGGAGAAGGAGGGCTCCTTCTCCCCCCGGCCTCAGTCTTTCTATGGGCTTGTGCCGGGATCGAAGCGATCCCGGCACAAGCCCATTCCAAGACTCAGGCTGGGGGGAGAAGGAGGGCTCCTTCTCCCCCCCCCCCCGGCCTCAGTCTTTCTATGGGCTTGTGCCGGGATCGAAGCGATGCCGCCACAAGCCCATTCCAAGACTCAGGCTGGGGGGAGAAGGAGGGCTCCTTCTCCCCCCGGCCTCAGTCTTTCTATGGGCTTGTGCCGGGATCGAAGCGATCCCGGCACAAGCCCATTCCAAGACTCAGGCTGGGGGGAGAAGGAGGGCTCCTTCTCCCCCCCCCCGGCCTCAGTCTTTCTATGGGCTTGTGCCGGGATCGAAGCGATCCCGGCACAACCCATTCCAAGACTCAGGCTGGGGGGAGAAGGAGGGCTCCTTCTCCCCCCCCCCGGCCTCAGTCTTTCTATGGGCTTGTGCCGGGATCGAAGCGATCCCGGCACAAGCCCATTCCAAGACTCAGGCTGGGGGGAGAAGGAGGGCTCCTTCTCCCCCCCCCGGCCTCAGTCTTTCTATGGGCTTGTGCCGGGATCGAAGCGATCCCGGCACAAGCCCATTCCAAGACTCAGGCTGGGGGGAGAAGGAGGGCTCCTTCTCCCCCTCCCCCCGGCCTCAGTCTTTCTATGGGCTTGTGCCGGGATCGAAGCGATCCCGGCACAAGCCCATTCCAAGACTCAGGCTGGGGGGAGAAGGAGGGCTCCTTCTCCCCCCCCCGGCCTCAGTCTTTCTATGGGCTTGTGCCGGGATCGAAGCGATCCCGGCACAAGCCCATTCCAAGACTCAGGCTGGGGGGAGAAGGAGGGCTCCTTCTCCCCCCGGCCTCAGTCTTTCTATGGGCTTGTGCCGGGATCGAAGCGATCCCGGCACAAGCCCATTCCAAGACTCAGGCTGGGGGGAGAAGGAGGGCTCCTTCTCCCCCCCCGGCCTCAGTCTTTCTATGGGCTTGTGCCGGGATCGAAGCGATCCCGGCACAAGCCCATTCCAAGACTCAGGCTGGGGGGAGAAGGAGGGCTCCTTCTCCCCCCGGCCTCAGTCTTTCTATGGGCTTGTGCCGGGATCGAAGCGATCCCGGCACAAGCCCATTCCAAGACTCAGGCTGGGGGGAGAAGGAGGGCTCCTTCTCCCCCCCGGCCTCAGTCTTTCTATGGGCTTGTGCCGGGATCGAAGCGATCCCGGCACAAGCCCATTCCAAGACTCAGGCTGGGGGGAGAAGGAGGGCTCCTTCTCCCCCCCCCCGGCCTCAGTCTTTCTATGGGCTTGTGCCGGGATCGAAGCGATCCCGGCACAAGCCCATAGAAAGACTGAGGCCGGGGGGGAGAAGGAGCCCTCCTTCTCCCCCCAGCCTGAGTCTTGGAATGGGCTTGTGCCGGGATCGCTTCGATCCCAGCACCAGTCCATTCAAAGACTGAGGTCGCGGGGGGAAGGAGGGCTCCTTCTCCCCACGGCCTCGGCCCCTTCGCCCTATAGGGCGCACTCACTTCCCCACGCATATTTAGGGGAAGAAAAAGTGCGCCCTATAGGGCGAAAAATACGGTATATATATATTTGAATATAGGGATATATGAAAACATAGATTTCTGTTATTGCTATTGATATATGGATATGGATATGTATATATATGAACTTCGAACTTTGATGATCATAAGATTTAATAAGTATAGTATATAGAAATTAAGCTAGGATTCAGGAAATTGATAAAAGAAAATAGATAAGGGATTATTGATATAAAAGTTCAATGTTTTGAAATCGTGATAGTCATGAATCGAATTATAAATTATACACCGAAATGTAGATTTTCTTTTCTTTTTCCATGATGTTTGTTTAATATTTAATTAGAGGTCTAAGGAAAAGGACAGATCAGTTAATCCCTTGCTTTGATCATGGAAGATATATGTGTCTATGTTGTGTTTAGTCTTACACTGTTATTCGTTATGTATTTGTATTTATGTATATGTTTGTTTGGTATGTGTATATATGTTGTATGTTTTCTTTTTTTGTTTTTAAATTTTCTAATAAATTTTCTAAAAACAAACAAACAAACAAACAAAAAACAATCAAGGCATCCCCAACAGATGGCAATCCAGCCTCTTTAAAGACCTCCAAAGAAGGGGACTCCAGCACACTCTGAGGGAGTGTGTATTTGAGGCAAAACATTAGAACAGTGCTAAAGATTACAGAATATTATGATAAAAACTCCAATTAAAAATTTGCTAATTTTTTTTTGGGGGATGCCAGAAAAGCTTTTGATAACGTTAATTGGCAATTTATGAGCTCTATTTTAGAAAAGTTACATTTGAGACAAAACGTTCTGAATTGGATTAAATCGATGTACAAAGCACAGAAGGTCCAATGGTGAGAAAACTAACACACTGTCAGTTATAAAGGGAACTCGTCAAGGATGCCTACTATCTCCTCTGCTGTTTATCAATCATGGAAATCATAAACTGGAAATTAGGAAGAGAAGATACAATCTCAGATACTAAAATTAAATGATATCAGTACAAATTAAGAGCCTATGCAGATAATTTAGTAATTTTTTAAAGAAGATCCCAAAGAAAGCATAAAAAATTAATTGGAACACTGTTTGAATATGGTTGTCTATGGGGGTTTGAAATAAATAAGTAAAACTCTATTTTATTATTCAAAAATATAACAGAGATAAAGGAAAAATCAGGATTTCAGACAACAAAGAAAATACAATATTTAGGGACTATTATAACATTAAATAAATAATTCAGAAGTATTTGAAGACAATTATAAAATCTGAAATGATGACTTGAAATGATGACAAGATATGAAATTATCATTAAGGGGAAAGAGGATAGCAGTCATTAAAATGAATCTGGTACCTAAATTTGAAATTTAATTCTTTTTCAAAATCTCCCCATTATAACAAATTACAAACCATTTACAGTGTGGGAAAAGGGCACCTCTAAGTTGATATGGGCTGGGAAACAACCTGAATTAGTAAAGGACAGGTTGCTTATTTCTTCTAGTGGTCATCTGGGAATTCACGCAAATGAGTTATTCTGCACCTGGGCAGAGCTGTATGGAACCTTCTTAGAGCTGTTAGCCATACCTCCGCCCACTCTCCAACTGTCTTATTGGCCAGTTTCCCACCTAAACTCTCAGTTCCATGGACACCAAAGCAGCAGCCCAGGATTGAAGGAGAGGCAGGGCACCACTCTGAGGGGAGGATGGGTGGGATTTGTGTGAATTCACAGATGACCACTCGAAAAAATGTTACAGGTAAGCAACCTGTCCTTCTTCTTCATGGTCTCTGCGAATCACACAAATGGGTTAGACTGACAAGCTTCGGTCAGTGGAGGAGGGAGTGCCATGTCACTGCCTCAAATAAAATCACTGTTTGTGAATCCGAGCCCAAGGCATGTAACTACAGGGATGAACAGTCCTGCTAATATGACTCTACATGAGTCAAGCTGAAATTCCAATACTGAGACTTAGTGGAAACAATCAATGCAGGTGGAGAACATGTACAGTGGCAGAAAAAACAGGCTTGCCAGCTAACCCGTAAGTTGCACAGACTGTTGATAGACCTTGATGGTCTGTGATAACATGGCAGGTGTATGGCTAAGATCAAGGAAAAAAAACCTCTGACTTAGCAATGGAAATTATGCCAAAGCTATCCAGTAGGTAGCGAAAGAAGTTCACTACTGTAAGCAGTACAGGAATAGTAGACAAGTACCGCAACAAGAAGGCAAGGTATACAGACTCTGTCTGATCCAGGAGATGAAAGGAAGCCAACGCGAAAGGCAACAGACTTGCAACAATGTGAGCCTGCACAGGTCGTGACACTGGCAATTGGGGAAAGGGGGCTTATCAAGCCCTTAAATTGAAGATATGTCAAAAAGGGAATATTTCAAGTGGAAAAAGAGCAGTGACCTGATAAAGCCCCTCAAAGCCATTGTCTGAAGATTATGGCATCAACAGACAAAGCCTAGAATGCTAAATAGTCTAGGGCTAAGTGTCCCTTTGGACATAGAATGTGAAATAGACCATCTGTGCTCAGCAATGAGTTGGTTGGGCATCACCAGGAAAGGTGGCAGAAAACAAGTGCCTGCACTACAAAGTGGGCAGTAGGACATCTGGATAGTCCAGTCATACAGAGAGAACCTAATGGCATCGAACTGGAGAAAGCTCCAGTAACAATTTCTGGAATAGTGGTGGACATCAGAGAGGAGGAATAGTACCTCATCTAGTCGCAACAAAACACTGACAGCAGGGACAGTGAGAATATCACAATATCCTATTGTTGTGACTCACAAGACACTGTGTGAACATAATGTTTCAGGCTATTAGCATGAAACATGTAGTTCTTGGTGAAAATGCCAGAGAAAATAACAGTGGCTAGTGTGATAACTAGAAGAGTAGTCATAGCATTATAAAAGTAAAGGGATTCCACAAGTAGAAAGAGATCCCTGTGGGAATGTTATTCCATCCCGTGATGTCCTGAAGAGGTTGTATCAAGGATAACATGGCTTGGCAGGAAAGGTGAGAACTGATAAGCAACAGTATGGCAGGAGTGATATGGTTATCAACCCATCATGAATGGGTCATGAGAAGAAGAATTTTAGAACAGGGGAGCTGGAATAGACCTCAAGAGCCACAAAGTCCAGCTCTAGCCAGGTGCAAAACTCTTTATCATATAAATCCAGGATGTGTGATGAAGCAGGAAGTATGCTGTGATAAGACACAATAATGGGGGGGAGCACAGGCTTCCCTGTATGGAGAGAGAACTCCCAGGATGTTTGCAGAGTGCATTGTTAGCCTTGGCAAGATTGCAGGTGGAGACCTGAAATATCACCACCTCACCAAAATGATGCCTTGAGACCAGAGGTTCAGGAGAACCAAGATGTTATCACATCAGTCAGCCTGGAGAGATGGGACAAGTATACATGTCCCAAGATCATGAAGTGTCCACAGGGGTGGACAAATCTGTGAAATGGAGGCTCAAATCACAGTGCCCAGAGTGGCAAATGGGAAAGAACTGACAGTCCCCATCTGAAATGAGGCCCAAGAAGATTGCACTGAAATCAGCAGTCAGTATATGATATGAGCTCATCCCAGTTAGAGACCAAACAGTTGTATGCCACGTTTCATGGATGTGTGTGGTATCGACAAGAACCCCTTGGAAGGGGCGTGCATATGGGATGTAGACCTATATTCCTCGTTAAATGTAGTGGTCCATGGAAAGAAGACACCAACCGCATTCACTGACACTTGTACAGGGGAAGTGAAAAGCATTCCTCTGACACGGAGGAAACAAGTACAGCCTGAAAGCTACCAATAAGGAGGAAACAAAGGCATTAAGGCCAATCTGAAGGGGGGGGGTATGACCACCCCAGTAAGAGTCGTGGCAAACCTGGAAGGGTACTGGCCCTCAGTATGGGAATGTAATCGTGTCTTTGATTTGGCAGTCTAAAGGAAATGATGGTATTGGTCCCAGTACAGGGAAACTAAGCATATCCCAGAATATATCTGTATCAAGTGAGTGATACAAGAATATTGCTTGGTGTTAAAGTCCCCCATGGGTGGAACAAGATGATCTCAACTGTGCTAGTACCGAGCGCATAAAACTAGTGTCCCTAGGTATAGAGGGAGCAATCACTGAATTTGATCCTCCAGTCCTGTGGGTCAGACGATGGTAATGACAGTTGGTATGAACAGAGTGATGAGTGGAGGATTGTCCGTATTGAAAGCACGCTGGTAGCCCTGTAAGGTTATGGGGAACAACTTGGGCATCAGATGTAATGTCTATGTTAAGTGAAGTTTAGTTGCCTGCAGTAGGAAGGACAATTTAAGCCGTCAAGGGTACCTGTACATATTAGCATGTGAACAGAGACAAAAACACATCCTCATAAGAATGTAACATGTGAATGGTGGTGTCCTCCTTCAATATGGAGGGAGCACCACGTCCTCAAAATCAGCTATATAAGGATAGCCATGATATCAGGTCTTGGCATGGAGGCAAATTTGACGCTGTATATCTGGCTAATGACTCTATTATCCCTCGGTATCAAGGGAGCAACCTTAAACTTGTCTTGAATTCATATGAAATGGGAAACAGCATGAGGCATGCAGTTGCAGACTTCGGTATAGAGGCAATAACCACAGCCTCAAATCCAACTGTGTGTGTGCCAGGGTGACCATAGCTTGGAGCCAAATGAGTGATTACTGGCAGCATCCTGGGGGATGAATTGTAGGAGCTGCAATGGGCCTTGAACAGGAGGGACAAACATGGCTTCAAATTTGGCAGAGTGCTCGCAAGTAGTGGCCCTCGGTACAGAGGGAAACATTACAGTCCTGAATCAAGGAGAGCGTGAGCCAGTACTGCACCTCGATATAGAGAGAATAATCATGGTTCCAATCGACAGCTTAGTGGTAGTTGACCTCGATGTAGGGGGAGTAACCACAGCCTTGAATCCGAATCAGATTATGGCAACACTGTGACGCTGACCTGGCTACCACCTGATGCTTGGGTAAGGTGCCATATAAAACTGCTTGCAGGCCAATCAGTTTGATCCCGGAGTGTCAGGGATTGATGAGCATTGAAGTAAGGCTAAAAACCAATTGGTATGACCCCGGAGAGTCAGGCACTGATGAGGGTTGATATAGGACTGCAAGCCAATCCATTTGACCCTGGAGAGTCAGGGACTGATGAGGATCCACACAGGGCTCCAAGCCAATCTTTTTGACAGATAGTGTCAATGCAGACAGTGATAGTGGAAGTTCCATCTAATGTTGAGGTGGAATCTCTTTTCATGCAGCTTCCAGGGGATGGGGCGGGGCAGAGGGCTTGTGGGGAAGGGAATGTTTTAATTATGTTTGTTTTAAATTTTGTTGTTCCCTGCCCCGATTGCTCAGCAGAGGGGCGGGCTATAAATAAAAATTTATTATTATTATTATTATTATTATTATTATTCCATTCATTGTTCTGGTCCTATTCTCTGGAGCAGCAGAAAACAAGCTTGCTCCATCCTCAATACGACATCCCTTCAAATATTTAAACAAGGCTATCATATCACCTCTTAGCCTTCTCTTCTCCAGGCTAAACATACCCAGCTCCCTAAATCTTCGTACCGAGGATTGTTACCAACTCTCTTTAATGCCATCAAGAATGACTTATCATTGAGCAAAACGGATTCCCCGGCTGAATCAAATAGTAAGTGACATATTGGTATCAAACAGCCATCAGTGTCTTCTGAATGACCTTATCAGCCAACTCCTCAGATGAACTTTTGAACAATTACAACAATCCTACCCAAGTGCTATTCTAATATCCAAACCAGAAAAATAGTGCACATTGGAAGCAAGAACACCATCACTTAAAGCTGTGGTTTGAAAAGAACATGTTAATGCTAAAAAAAAGCTAATTACCAGGGCTATATATCCAATAATATGCCAGAAACTGCAACAAAACTGCTTCAACAATATTATTGTTGTTGTTGTTGTTGTTTCCTGCTCATTTCCAGAACTGGGATTCTCAGAAGAGAGGCTACAAAAAATTGTTGGTGTACAAGAAAAAAGAAACCATAATAAATAATTGGGCACAACTTATTCAGGCAGTCAAATCCAATAATTTAGCTTTATTAGTATCAAGTTCCCAAAGTAATGCACCAGTTACAGTGGATTGTCAAATCCCCCCAGGGATCCAGGAGGAACACTTTCAAGCACTTTATAAGGACATCTATGGCACAAAGAGAAAGGGTCCAAATTGCTTTGGGCCCACCATGGTCCCACAGACACCCACTACCACGGTTCTGAACGGGTCACAAAAAGGAGAGGTAACAAACTGCTACTTTCGCAGCTGGTTTGGGGCCGTGTTTGGCGGCCCTGGCACAGCCTCAGAGAGATCTGGGGGCTTGCGTCATGTGTATGCCCCACCCCAGATTGGCCCAACGGAGGCCCTTTTGGGCCATCTGTTTGAGGCCTATATTGAAAGTGGATCTGAAAGCCAAAATATAGAGAATCTCCCAAGGTGAGCATCAATGACTCAGACAGAGATCAAGAAGCTTGCAGCTCAACTGAGAATGAGGAAGGCTCCAGGGGAAGACTTAATACACCAGAAGCCATTAAAAATAATTTGGAATTCTGGGCCCCTATTCTGGCATCATGTTTCACCTGTATTCACAAATATGATCAAGCACCTAAGGACTGGGGGCTTGTAATCATTGTCCCCATATTTTAAAAAGGAAAGCAGCATTATCCTGCAACTATAGATCATTTGGTCTCCTCAATATGATTACAGAAGACACTTAAAATGGAAACTCAAGGCCTGGCTGGAACAAGAAAATGTACTTGCAGAGGAACAAGCTGCCTTTAGTGTCTTGTACTCTAACACCTCATAAAAAAGTATTCCACCTGCAATACAGTCTCTCTCTATGTTGTCTTTATAGACTTTAAAGCAGCTTTTGACTCTGTATCTCGAATCAAACTATAGGAAAAACTGGAGGCTTCCTCGATTGACTGGCATCTACTCCATCGAATTCATCTGCTGCATGATGAGGCCTCACTCAAAGTAAGGTGTAACCCACAGGGATGTCTCATTAATGCCATTGGCACTGAGAAGTAAAGCAAGATTGCATTCTAGCACAACTCTTGTTCAACTTTTACATCAAAGACATGGTGGGGCATCTCGACAACACCAACTTCCATCCTCCAAAACTAGAGAGAAGACATATCTCAGTTCTGCTTTACGCAGATGATGCAGCAGTACTTTCAAGAACACTGGTTGGCCTAAAAAAAGTACTAAGAGCACTAACATAGTGCTGTAGAGAGGATCAGCTAGTACTCAGCTAT
Organism: Phrynosoma blainvillii; assembly: GCA_026167975.1. Classification (NCBI taxonomy): domain Eukaryota; kingdom Metazoa; phylum Chordata; class Lepidosauria; order Squamata; family Phrynosomatidae; genus Phrynosoma; species Phrynosoma blainvillii. The sequence goes on along the minus strand of JANUYF010000011.1, from coordinate 15,100,953 downwards.
CAAAAAACTAAAATAATGGCATTTGCTAAAAGGTCCAAGAATCACAGCTGAAGTGTAGATGGCCACAAGACTGAACAGGTCTCCTGTTTCAAATGTCTGGGGGTAATCTTTCACGCTATTGGTTGTAAGAAAGCATGTGGGGAGTATGCTGCTGGTAATGTGCAGAGGAGCTTCAACAGCCACCCTCTATATTTCCTATGTCAAGAGCAGTCCATTATATACCAGCAGTGCTCAAAATTGTAGGGAATAGACTAAGAGATACTATAGACTTTTATTTGGATTTGTAGTTCCTTTCTTTGTGGATTCCCTTGGGTTCTGTGGAAGGGAGATGCTAAATTTCTGATCTTTGCCACACGGAGCACAACCAAATTCCAGACACATGTTGAAAACTAATTAAAGATAGAAACTGGGACCTGGATTTAGACATATAAAATAAGATATAGAATCTGATAGAACTTAAAATATTTTCAAGTTTTTTATTCTCTTTCCTTATTTTCTTGAGACTTGTGGAATGTACTACCTGTGTTACAGATGGATTAACTCAAAGATAATAAAAGAACAGGACAAGAACAGACATACAAGGAAGTAAACATCACTAGAACAAGTAAAGATGGAATAGTTGAAAATTGAAATAGTTCCTAAAACAAGGAAGAGTACTTAAGGATTTATAAAAATATAAAGTCAGAGACTGAAAACTCAAATGGACTTTTATCAAGAGAGAAAGGAGGATATTTTGACATTGAAAGAGAGACTGGAGTGAAGAGCAAAGCAGCAGAAGATGAGCTAAAGGAGAGCTAAGGAGAAGATGAAGGAGAAGGGGTGCGACAAAGGACAAACAGCATGGTAAAAAATAGGTTGGATTAGTTAGAACAACCGGATTAATTGATATACATATTTGAACTATCTGAAAAAAGGGGAAAGTAACTTAATAGGAGACAGAAATGAGAAAGAGAAGAGGAAATACAACACGAAAACAGAGGAAGACGAAAAGGAAACTCCTAACAAAAAACCATATTAAAAGAACAGTAGTGAACTCCTGTGTATGAACATAGTTTAGTTATTTACCTCTCTAAGCTTGGACAATTTTATTTCATTTTTACACAACTCTACATAACTAATGTGCTATATAAGTGAGAGACTCCTTTAAGTACTGAAAAGACAGAGATAGAAAAACCTTAAGCTTGTAAAGGAAAGAACACAGCTCAGACTAAAATATTATTTCAAGAAATAAAAGCACATCAGAAGTAAGACTGGAAATTCCAAAGAAGATAGGAGAAAGCAGAACAGAGTGGAAAAGAAAAGAAAAAAAGAATATAACATAAAGAGGACCCAATTTTTTTCCTCTTCTTTTTGGAAACAAAGACAAGTGTGGAAAGACACAAGACAGTTGATTATTAAACCATGGAGGATAGATTACTAATTGAATTAAGAAGACAACAAGAACAAAAAATTTAAAAAAAGATAAGAAACTTCTTTTTCAGTTAATAAGCAGCCTATAAAGAGTTTGATTCTATTATTTGGACTTCTTATGGCAAGGACAATATGAATTAGTAGTACATAGAACTGATTTCTATATATAGAATTGATATATCCTGATATTTGCTAGAAATCAAACTCAGACAATACTTCAAGATCTAGCAAATTCCTCACTTGCCTCGAAGACAATTTCTTTGTCCAAAAGGTGGAAGAGGCAACAAGGGGATCAGCTATTTTAAATCTGATCCTAACCAACAGGGATGACCTGGTAAATGGGGTGCCAAGTCATGGGATCCTTAGGTGGGAGTGATCATGTTCTCCTGGAGTTTCTTATACAGTAGAAAGGAGGAGTTGGCATAGTCAGACACTCATTCTAGACTTTAGGAGAGCTGATTTCAACAAACTTAGGGAAGCATTGGTAGTGATCTCGTGGTCAGGAATACTAAAGGAGAAGGGAGTTCAGGATGGATGGGAGATGCTGAAGGCACAATCTCACTGTTCCAATGAGAAGAAAAAATAGGAGATATCTCAAGAAACCAGGTTGGATGACAAAAGAACTTTCAACTGAACTAAGTTTTGAATGGGAGATGTATCAGAAATGGACAAAGGGCAAAATCACTAACAAGGAATTCAAACAAATAGCTAACACATTTAGGGGTAAAGTCAGGAAAGCCAAAGCACAGAATGAGCTCAGGCTTGCTAGGGGGTTAAGGACAATAAAAAGGGCTTTTGGGGGTATGTCCGTAGCAAAAGAAAGAAGAAGGAAATGGTAGTACAGGAATACCTGATTAATCTAAATGTGCAGAGAAGATGGAGAAATTCTAATAGGGGACAGAGAAAAGGCAGAACTACTCAACATCTTCTTTGCCTCAGTCTTCTCACAAAAGGAAAAGAGCGCTCAACCTGAGGAAAATGACACAGAGGATACAATAGGGGAAATGCAGCACAGAATAAGTAAAGAGGTTGTACAGGAATACCTGATTAATCTAAATGAATTTAAGTCTCCAGGACCAGATGAACTACATCCAAGGATATTAAAAGAACTGGCAAATGTACTCCCAGAGCCACTGGCAATAATCTTTGAGGACTCCTGTAGAATAGGAGAAGTCCCAGCAGACTGGAGGAGGGCAAACGTCCCCATCTTCAAAAAGGGAAAAAAAGAGGATCCCAATCATTATCCTCCAGTTAGTCTGACATCACTACCAGGAAACATCCTAGAACAGATAATTAAACAGAGAGTCTGAACAGTTAGAAGGGAATGCCATAATCACAAAATGCAACACGGGTTTCTAAGAAACAAGTCAGGCCAGACTAATCTGATTTCTTTTTTTGAGAAAAATTATCAGCTTGGTAGATAAAGGGAATGCTCTGGATATAGCTTATCTTGATTTCACTAAGGCTTTTGACAAGGTTCCCCATGACATTTGACAAGGCTTTTGACAAGGTTCCCCATGACATTCTTACAAGCAAGCTAGAGTCTGAACATTTAGAAGGGAATGCCATAATCACTAAAACTCAACATGGTTTTCTCAAAAACAAGTCATGCCAGACTAATCGGATCTCTCTCTCTCTCTCTCTTTTTTTTTTTTTTTGATAAAATTACCAGCTTGCTAGATGAAGGGAATGCAGTAGACATAGCATAACTTGATTTCAGTAACACTTTTGACAAGGTCCCCCACGATATTCTTGCAAACAAGATAGTAAAATGTGGGCTAGACAATACAACAAAGGGTGCTCAGTAATGGCTCCTCTTCATCCTGGAGAGAAGTGACCAGTGGGGTGCCAAAGGGTTCTGTCCTGGGCCCAGTGCTATTCAACATCTTTATCAATGATTTGGATGAAGGAATAGGAGGCATGCTTCTCAAATTTGCAGATGACACCAAATTAGGAGGAATAGCTAATACCCCAGAAGACAGGATGAAAATTCAAAACGACCTTAACAGATTAGAAAGCTGGGCCAAAGCTAACAAAATGAATTTCAACACAGAGAAATATAAGGTATTGCACTTAGGGTAATAAAATGAAATGCATAGATATAAAATGGGGACACCTGGCTTAATGAGACCATGTGTGAAAGGGATCTAGGAGTCCTAGTAGACCACAAGTTGAACATGAGTCAACAGTGTGATGCGGCAGCCAAAATGGCAATGCAATTTTAGGCTGCATTAATAGAAGTATAGTATCTAGATCAAGGGAAGTAACAGTGCCACTGTGTTCTGCTTTGATCAGGCCCCATCTGGAATACTGTGTCCAGTTCTGGGCACCACAATTCAAAAAGGATGTTGAAAAACTGGAGCATGTCCAGAGGAGGGCGACTAAAATGGTGAAGGGTCTGGAAACCATGCCCTATGAGGAACAACTTAGGGAACTGGGTGTTTAGCCTAGAGAAGAGATGGTTAACAGGGAATATAATAGCCCTCTAAAAATATTTGAAGGGATGTCATATTGAGGAGGACGCTGGCTTGTTTTCTGCTACTCTAGAGAATAGGATTCGGAACAATGGATACAAGCTACAGGAAAAGCTATTCCATCTCAACATTAGGAGGAACATCCTGACAGTGAGAGATGTTCGACAGTGGAACACACTCCCTTAGAGTGTGGGGGAGTCTCCTTCTTTGGAGGTCTTTAAACAGACGCATGATGGCATCTGTCGGGGATGGTTTGATTTTGAGTTCCTGCATGGCAGGGGGTTGGACTGGCTGGTCCTTGTGGTCTCTTACAACTCTATGATTCTATGAAGCCTTGTCCATGGGGTGACATAAATCGTCAATGCCATGTGTCCAAGGGCCCCTGGGATTGTGCAAGCTCTGATCCGTCTGTGGGACATGGAAGGGAGGATGACCCTTGAAAGCGTTTGAAACCTGTCCACAAATAGATATGCAGTGCAAAGATTTGAGTCAAGGATGGTCCTTATGAATCTGATCCATCTCAAGGGTGTTAACACAGATTTTTCCCTGCTGACCAGGAACCTGAGGGAGTTCAGGAGGGAGAATGTAAAGTCTATATCTCTGGGAAGGTCCTGTTGGGACTGGGCAGTTAAAGAGCCAGTCATCCAGGTACAGGAAGAGCATGACGCCTTGCTGGTGAAGATAAGCCACAATGGGGGCCATGCACTTGGTGAAGACTCTCAATGCCATGGAGAGACCGAAGGGAAGCATCCTGTATTGGTACATCTCGGGGTTGCCGGAAAAAGTCAAGAATCTCCTGTGGTCCGCTCACATCCCAATGTAGAAATAAGCATCCTTCAAGTCGAGGGTCATGAACCACAAATCCTTCTGCAAAAGCAGCAAAATAAAAGCAAGAGTTACCATACAGAAATGGTGGTAAAAGATAAACTCATTACATCGTGCCCTTCTGCAATAAAGTGCACACTTCCTCGAGTAAGGTGTTTGAGAGGGAGTGGAGACAATGGCTCTGGTGACAGGGAGCTCTTTAAACTTGAGAGCATAGCCCTACAAACAATGTCCAGGACCCACGAGTCAGATGTTATGGAGGCCCAAGTAGTGTAAAAGGGCCTCAGTCTGTCTCCAAAGGGAGTGTTAACAAAGTGCACCACCCCATCTCATGTCTTCTTCCTTCCCTGCTCCACATCCTTCTTACAGTATCCCTGATGGTACTGGAACTGAGCAGGCTGTCTGCGACCAGAAGACGAAGAGGATTGAGAAGGGTGGCACTGTCTGGGCTGGTCATGTTGGTACTGGTGGTCTTGGGCTGGATAAGACTTCTGTTGGTATGAAGGGTACCACAGGCACTGGCATCCAGAGCAATGGCGCAGGGAAGGCTAGTAGGATGAAGAGGACATACTGTGATTCTGAGCCACTGTCTTCATCCGGTACTGGAAATTCAACTTCTTGTCCGTCTCCTTTTTGAAGAGTCCAGTCATCAAAGGGCATGTCCTCTACCAGCACTCAGGCCTGAGGTAGGTCTCAAGATCGCAGATAGGCATGATGTTGAAGAGCTATTGAGCCCGATAGCACTTTGGAGGCACAGTCCACTAAATGTCTGGCGGAGAGGATGTGTTGGGCCCCGATGGAGTTGGCCTCGGACTGAAGGGCAAGGACTAAGGGCCTCTTGTCCTCAGGGAGATCATCAAGTAATGGGAGCATCCACTCCATGATGTGATGCTGGTATGCTCCCATGCAAGCAGAGTAGTTGGCCACTTTTAAGTCAAGCACCACTGTGGCATAAAACTTCTTGGCCAGCCCATCCATCTTCTTACCCTCTTTATCTACAGGCGACAAGGTGGTCTTCGGGGTGGGAGTCACTTGTGCACCCTCCACGATAGCTGAGTTGGGTGTTCAAACAGCCAGGAAGAAGAAGAAAGAACAATCCTGTACAGGCTCTCGATCTTCCTGGAGGTGGAAGCAATGGTGGCTGGGATCTTCCATGATTGCTTAATAATCTTCTCCAGGGAGAGTAAAAATTCCAGGGCTGGAAGAGTAGGTACCTTGCCATGTACCCAGCACTTGATAGAGTCCACAGCATCCTCATCCACTCTAACCTCATCTGTTCTAATGAGTTAAACCTTGAGAGCGTTGGCCATTCTACTACCTGATCTGTGAAAGTCTTAACATCATTGGATGGCGAGGCAAGATCATGGTCGACCAGATAGAGAGGAGAGTGTGAGATCTCAAGGTCCAAGGATGGAGAGACCGATCGGGACCAAGATTTGGAAAGCAAATGCCTCGATACAGGTGAGGCAGAGCACAGAGATGGAGCCCAGGAGCATGCAGGAGACCCTGGAGGTGTCTTAGACCTTGGGATCGACACATAGTCTGGAGTGGAAGCTTGATTGACTTGGGCTTGAACCATGGTCTATCTTAGTGGGAGCGGTGAGGATCACCTGCTCTCCCGCAGGCAGCGGTGAAGAAGAGCGTGGTCTAATAGCAACAGGTAGTGGCCCAGGAGCTCATTGTAGACCAGGTCCAGAAAGTGCTTGTACAGTCTGGCCTCCTCACAAGCTGCATCACCTGCCTCGGTCCCAAGAGTAGATAGGTCCCGATGACAAAGGGATCCAAGGGCTCAATATTGAGCATGTTTGGTGTCGGCAAAGGTCCCATGGGCCAGTGTCAAGATTGAAAGCTTCTGACCCCAGGCCATATCCAAGGCCGATTCAATGCCGATCACCTGGGACGTTTCCAGTGAGCCCGCAGGTGTCTTAGGTGGCAGAGTCAGCAGCTCGGGCTCAACATGAGCACTGGACAAAGTGGTGGACTGTGCGGCCAGCCCCAAAGGAGGGGACTTGGTCTTGGAGTCCTCATCACCTCAGGAGGTAGTCGGGGCTCGCGGCGAGGAAGATCGGGCGTGGTGAAGGGCCTTCAATGAGGATTTTTCCTTTTTAGAGAAATCCTTCTCTACCAAATGCTTCTTCTTGGAGGATCTTTGGCCTTCGGGTCATCAGGAGAGTGGTCCCTGATAGATCTGGATGTCTGGGGATGGGAAGATTTTTTTGTGGATCTTCCCTTCTCTTTGGGTTTTTTGGTCCCCAAAGTAGAAGGCTGAGGGTCTGCAGTAGCGGTGGAGGCCACGGGAACAGGCTGAGACTCCAAAGCATGCTCATAAAGGGCAGCCTTCAATCTCTTGTCCCTATTTCTAAGGGCCTGGGAAGTCATGGGCCTGCAAAGGGCACAGGATTGAACATTATGCCCTTCACCCAGACAAAGGAGGCAAGAGGAGTGCAGGTCAGAGCTGTGATGTTACCACCACACTTGCTGCAGCGCTTGAAGGAGTGCAAAGACATTTTCAACCGATGTTGAAGTCAAATCCAGATTGAAAATTGAGGTCAAACAGTCCAAGGTCAAGTGATCCGTAGAATCAAGTCCAAATTCCAAAGAGTAATCAATGTCAAGCCAGAAGTCAAATCCAAAACAGCAAGTAGAGAGAAACAAGTGATACTGAGTAGCAAAGTTCCTTCCTAGCAGCTAAAGCGGCGGATGAAAGGAACTGGGAAAAGAGTGGGAAGGCACCAGGCTTATATGGAGAGGGGGAAGCTACCACCTAAAAGTTGCAAATGGGAGTTTTGCCTAGTGATACCAGAGGTTTCTGAGCAGGCACAGAATAACCCATTTGTGTGATTCACAGGGACCACGTAAAAGAAAAACAAAAATAAAAATAAAGAGTTTGATTTTGATTTAACTTTCAAATATTCTGAAAAATTTAATAATAATAAATAATAAATTTGTCGAACTAGCATAAGTAGCAGTAAAAAATGAATGGGTAGCAAATATATAAGAAATAGGAGATACACAACTAATTGAAATTAACAATCTCACTATAGTCCTTACTCTGAAAGATCATTAAACAAAATGGAAAACTTAACTTTAAAAAAAAGACAAGAAAAGAGGATCTTTTCAGATTTCAAATAACATACTGACACAACGAAATAGAAAGGAAAATCGGGTATGATATCAAGAAGTGAAAAAGCACAAGCACAAGCAGCCCTACATTCAAATCAAAGAAGACTTTCTTTAGAGATGGCCAGAAAACGATCTGAACAAAATACCTCTATATTGGAAGAAATGAAAAGGCTCCATTTGGAATTGAGAAAAGAAATCGAGACTCAAAAGACGGAATGAGACAGAAAATTAGAGATTCTAGAGAGGAAACAAAGAGAACTGAAACATGAATCAAATCTAATTGGACAAAATTTAGACAAGATCAACAAAGCTATAGAGAAAATGACAGGTAAAGTGGAGAAACTAGAGCAGAAAAAAGGAAGGTAAAACGGAAGAAGTAATTAAGTCCCAACTAGAGGATCAGAGTTCAGGCTTAAGACTTGAACTGAAACAAAGAGAATGATGCATTAAATTAAGGGGACTTTCAGAACAATGAAAATCTCTATGATATGAGGACACGGCAACAGCGGCGGCGGGCGGCTCTGCGCTGGAGAGGGCGTGAGCCCTGAACACCTGGCTCCCCTCTTTGCCACCTGAGCACTGGTGCCGTTTGGGGGCGTGGCCCCATGGCAGAGCAGGACTATAAAGCCCTGCAGGAAGACCTGGCCGTGGAGGACACGGCAACAGCGGCGGCAGGCGGCTCTGTGCTGGAGAGGGCGTGAGCCCTGAACACCTGCCTCCCCTCTTTGCCACCTGAGCACCGGTGCCATTTGGGGGCGTGGCCCCGCGGCAGAGCAGGACTATAAAGCCCTGCAGGAAGACCTGGCCGTGGAGGACACGGCAACAGCGGCGGCAGGCGGCTCTGCGCTGGAGAGGGCGTGAGCCCTGAACACCTGGCTCCCCTCTTTGCCACCTGAGCACCGGCGCCGTTTGGGGGCATGGCCCCGCGGCAGAGCAGGACTATAAAGCCCTGCAGGAAGACCTGGCCGTGGAAGACACGGCAACAGCGGCGGCGGGCGGCTCTGCGCTGGAGAGGGCGTGAGCCCTGAACACCTGGCTCCCCTCTTTGCACCTGAGCACCGGCGCCGTTTGGGGGCGTGGCCCCATGGCAGAGCAGGACTATAAAGCCCTGTAGGAAGACCTGGCGGTGGAGGGCACGGCAACAGCGGCGGCGGGCGGCTCTGCACTGGAGAGGGCGTGAGCCCTGAACACCTGCCTCCCCTCTTTGCCACCTGAGCACCGGCGCCGTTTGGGGGCGTGGCCCCGCGGCAGAGCAGGACTATAAAGCCCTGCAGGAAGACCTGGCCGTGGAGGACACGGCAACAGCGGCGCCGGGCAGCTCTGCGCTGGAGAGGGCATGAGCCCTAAACATCTGGCTTCCCTCTTTGCCACCTGAGCACCGGCGCCGTTTGGGGGCGTGGCCCCGCGGCAGAGCAGGACTATAAAGCCCTGCAGGAAGACCTGGCCGTGGAGGACACGGCAACAGCGGCACCGGGTGGCTCTGCGCTGGAGAGGGCGTGAGCCCTGAACACCTGGCTCCCCACCTGGCTCCCCTCATGTGCCTGCCCAGCTGAGTTCCACCTGAGCGGCGGCGGCACAGCAGGACCGAGGAGGGCCACCCCTCATTTCCCACCGACAGAGACACTTGGAGGGAGAGCCGGAACACCTAGGCCCCCGCAAGTGCTTGTGCTATGGAGATTGGAGAGACTGGGGAGAGTCTATAACTCCAATTATGTACATTGTATTTTTATAATGACTGTTTTAATTTGTTTGTTGATCTGTTTTGGGGGTGGGGGGTAGGAATGAGGGTTGGGATCTTAATGTCATTATTTGTTTGATGTTCGGGGAGGAGGAAAGGATATTGCTTAACTTGCTGTACTGTATTATTGTATTATTGGTTTGTATTATTGTATTGTATTATTGATGTTTGGGGAGGAGGGAAGGATATTGTTTAACTTGCTGTAATGTATTATTGTATTATTGTTTTTTAATTTGTTGTAATGTATTAAGGTACTACTGTTGTTCACCGCCTAGATTGGCTAGCCAGAGGGGCGGTATATAAATAAACCATATTATTATTATTATTATTACTATGATTATCTATTACTGTATCTTACAAAATGTCTGGATAACCCTTGCAACAATTAGAGGGTGAAGTGAACAGAGGGTGAAGTGAACAGAATGCAATCCGAGAATGGCAAAAATGAAGAAGCTTCCAAGAGATATAGTGATGTACTGGGTTAGAAAACATACTAGAGACATCTACAAAGAAATTACAAAACCAGACTGATGATACAAGGAAATGAGATCCAGGTATTCAAAGATATTCCAATACAAATTTTGAGAAAGAGGAAGGATTATCAATTCTTGACTGAACAATTGAAGCACGATAGAATACTATTTAGATGGGAGGGCATCAAAGGACTATCCCTAACGTGGAAACAAAAAAATACAAATTGAATTCAATAGAAAAAGCAAGTGAATTTTGGAAAGAACATAGAAAAGAAAGAGAAACAAACACTGAAAAAGCCTGATTTTGCAAGAGAAGATAGAACAGTTAAAGGGAGAACCTTTTACAAGAAAACTGGAAAGGATCAAGCGAACAAAGATGAAGAAGAAGAGGAAGAATATGTGGACAGACAGAAAGTGGATGAAAGGAACAGAGAAAGAGAAAGAGAAGCTTACTCAAAAGATGGAAAAGATGGGGAATTAAAAGAAAGAATTGGAAAAATACACAACTGATGAAGAAACCCTAGCGAGGGAAGGAAGAACTGGAGAAGCAATAGCTGGAAGAGAAGGAAATAATAGTCTAGTAGAGGAAGAAGGAAATATAGAATAAATTACAGAGAGGTGGTAGTTTTGACTCGAGTGTCCTCCTTTCTCTTCACCTTTTGTTTATTTGGAAGTTGAATTAAGTATGAGAATAATAACAAAGAAGGATTAAATTCACCTACAAAGAGGAAAAGAGTTTTTCATTTTTTTGAAAAGGGCAATTATGACATAGCATGTCTCACTAACATATTGGCTAACAGGTAAAAAATTATTTACAGTATTGGATAGATGAAGACCAAAGAGGTTTTCTGCCCCAGAAACAAATGAGAGAAAATCTAAGAGTGGTGTTCGACGTACTTGAATATTATGAGACATAATGAAAAACCTAGGATTAATATTTGTGGATCTAGAAACAGCTTTTGATACAGTTAATTGCCTAATACTTTTTGAAATTTTGGATAAAATGGAATTAGGTTACAAATATACTAGATAGATAAAAGAAATATATAATGAACAAAAAGCAGATTATTAACGGAGAGCGTACTGAAACCATTTGGATTAGAAGGGGCACTAGAGAAGGCTGCCCAATATCCCCTCTTTTATTTTTGATTGTAACAGAAAGATTAATTAAAGAAATTAAAAACCAGGATCATATTTATGAAATTAGAATTAAAAAGAAAATCTTTAAGATAAGAGCTTTTGCCGATGACCTGGTCATTTTTCTAGATAATCCTTTTGACTGTGCAGACAAGTTGGTTAAAATTTTACAAGAGTTTGGAGAGATAACAGGATACAAACTAAATAAAGGGAAATCAGTAATTCTTACAAAAAAATTGACTAAAATAAAAGAAAGTGAATTAAGTAATAAAACGGGTATGATGACACAAACAAAAGTAAAATATTATTTTTTCCAATTTAGAAAAATAATATTAGAATTCAACAAAAAATGGATTAGGAACTTTTATGTGATGTTATTGAATGGGAAACAGAAGAAGTGGTAAAAAAAATGACATAGTGGGCTAAAAACATAGGGTACCTGATAGAGTTGACTAAGTGGGAACATACATGGAACAAAGGAATGAAATATACCATCTCTCAGACTCTCAGAGTGAATTACTACAAACTGTATTTTTTGTGGTATCTCACACCCGAGAAACTTTCTAAAATTTATAAAACTGAAAATAATCTATGATGGAAGTGTGGGAAGGAGTCAGGTACTCTATACCATTGTTGGTGGACGTGCAGACTTGTAAAGAGCTATTGGGTTAAAGTAAATGAAGTCAAAGTATTATCCTTCAGGTAAAGATACAAATTTACCCAAAATTTTATTTGTTAAATATATGGGAGGAAATTTTAGAAAGAAGCTTTGGTAAAATTCTCTTTTATTTGGTTACCACAGCAAGAATGACATTGGCACATAAATGGAAAACAAAAAAATTAAATAAATACCAAGTATAACAGAATAGTTAATAAAATTATACAATGCGATTGAGATTGACACAGCTTATAAAATTCGAGCACATAAAGAAAGAAAGGAATGGAAACTAGTCTTAGATTATTTAGAAAAATAATTGGGAAAAATTGGCCACAATTGGTTTTTAATACTCAAAGGGTTAAGAAGAAGTACAACTGAAAAGATATATATAAATGAAGTGGAAGCGATACTAAAGGTGGAGATAGATGGGGACACTCAAGGAAACTGTAATGCAAAAAAGTATAGAGGTATTAACATAAGATTGCCAATAGACGGGAAAAACAGACTCAATATATAAGTAAATGTAAACAGAACTGAAGAATCACGAAAGCAACAACTTAAATACATGTGAATTAGAAAAAGCTTAAATATTAACACAATGGAACATGGAAATAATAACACTTGAGATAAGTTAAGATCTAAGACAGTGAAGAAGTGAGGAAGCTTCTCTTTAGCTGAAAATAAATAAGAAGGACAAAAGTATTTGTTGGAACAATCCAGTTTTGGTACGAAGGAAGTCAGGAATGAACGATATGGAAGGAAAGTACGAGAAAGGCAAGACAAGTGAGGTGAAAAGAGAGTGAGAGGATGTAGAAGATGATGAGAGGAAGTACATGAAGGTAAGAAGATGTAGAAAGACAGAAGGAATGGGTGAGAGGAAGGTGAGAGGAAATGAGAGGAGAAGAAGAAAGGAAAAGAGAAGTTAAGGAAAGATCTGAAGATACAAAGAGAATAGAGGAAATAAAACAGGTTTGAAGTCACAAAAGGTGAATACAGAAAGGAAGATGAAATAGAGGAAAGGGGATGGGGAAAGAGAAGGAAATGCAACAAAGGTTTGAATGATGGTGGTCAGCTTATGCAAAAAGTTTTTTCTTTTTCTTGTTATTGATTTTCTTTTGTTATTGATTGTACCATATAAATGTTTCTTTTTTTATTTGTTACATGTATGTATGAATGTATGAAATGGTTTGAAATCTTTTTGTATGTTTTGAGTTTGTATAATAAAATTTATTAAAATTATATTTAAAAAATTGTTGAAGCCAAATCAACTGCACAACTGCTTCATGGATCCTAGGTGGAACCCTGTGAGAACCAGTGAACTCAGCTCACAATGTACAAATAGCCTTATTGTGATGAAAAAGAAAATGACTTTATTGAAGAAATCAAGATAGAAGTTACCAATAAAGTGTTTAGGTCAGAAATGACCAGTTCCTCCCAACCATAATACTAACACACAAATTAGTATAACTCCACCTTCAGCAAATTGGCGCACAAACCTTTATTTCCACAGCCCAAGCCTAACAGTTTTATCACAATCTGATCCCCTGCTTGCCATTCCTAAATTCTACAGTTCTACAGAAAAGAAAAAAATCCTCCTACAAATTCCTAACTTCTTACAGAGACAGACACCATTACCAAGCAACTGAGGCCTCTCATGTTACATGGCAAGGCCTAGCCCATCCTCCCCATCAGCAGGACCAGTCTCCCCATACCATATTGCATGAATACAAATCCACAACAAAATCATCACCCTTTCACTCACACCTTACAATATACACCACTCAATTCAGAATATACATGACAGAAACAAATTCAAAACAAACATGACAGACCCCTCCCCACCTTTGCACCATTAGAACTTGTGCAATCCAAATTTCTAAGATCAGCTTTCCAAGCTCCAAAATGTGTTTCTAAGGCAACTCTGAGACTGGAGTCAGGCTTTATGACAATGGAGGCCAGAGTGTAGATGACTATACTCAGCAACTGGCTCAGGCTATCCTTCTTCCCCCCGGCCTTGCTCCACTAACCTTGACTGATGATTTCCAGTCTAAGTGGAAACAAAGAGTGATGACTAAAATTTCATCATTGGGCTTCTCTTCAGATTTTCTGCTGAGCATGGGACACAATAAGGCTAAAGCAATTATCAAACAACTGGTGGTAGATATAGAGCAACAACTGGATCTAGCTAGCTCTCCAACTTTGATTACTAGTGACTCCATTAGATATTTGCATATTTAGCAAAACTTGAAGTACCTAAACACCTTACTTTGGCACAATGTCATGCTGTTCCCCTTAGTTGTCCTTGAAGGTACCCTTCTCAGACAGACCATGCCCCTGTGACTCTTGCCAAATAGAGACAACAGGGCATGTACTACTCCAGTGCTCATACTACTGAAGTAGTCAATTAAGTGCTTATGGCTGAAAATTGCATTTTATAATGGCTGTCCATGACTGCCTATGATTCGGGGTCAGACTAGATAATCAACTGGGACACCAGATGAGACTCTGAAGATTTTTCTGTTTCCCTGGTTGCTTCTTTTTAGCTAAGTTCAGGCAATGTTCTGTACTGCCATCAAGGTTGCATTGATAAAGACCGCAGACTTCATGTACTGTAAACATTCCCTATGTCCTACGTAAGAGCCCTATGTTCTGAAAACAATGTCTGCTTAGCAAAAAGTGCTGAATATTGTGAAACTAACTGAATTAAAGAGGGAGGAGGGAGTGGTTTTCCTATATGCTAGACATATTTGTAAGATCACTATAAGAAGAGGTACAGTTGCTTAGTTCTGGGCTCAGCATCTTGTGAAAGTTATTTCCTGTTGAGCCCGCTAGCATAATTTTGTGGGTGTTTTTTTCAGAATAAAACTCACTTTCCTTCAGTCCATGGAGTCTCTCTGTCTCATTTTTCTGCTACACTACAGGGCCTTATTTCACCTCTACTACATAAATACCAACAACACACCAGGAAATTTTATACTTCTCTGTTGCTTTCAGATATCAACCCTGATACAACATGTGATGTTGCCAGATTTTATGAAGCTGCAATTAAAAATTGCCAGGCAATGACCTCCACAGTAGACTAGTATCAATCTTGTGTTGCTATACTGGAATCTGAAAGGATACTTTAAATAATGTTTTTAAACTGTGTTTTTAACTTATTTTATTCTTTTTATCTGTGCTGGTCTATGACCACAATAAAGATTCTAAGGTAAAGATAAACGCATTTCCCATTGACAAGGTTGTCAAGTCATGTCTGACCATAGGGGGAGGTGATCATCTCCTTTACTAAGCTGAAGAGCCAGCATTGTCAGAGACTACTCTGTGATCATGTGGCCAGCATGATTGCATAGAATGCTGTTTACCTTCCCACCGAAGCAGTACCTATTTATCTACTTGCATTTGTATGCTTTAGAACTGCTAGGTTGGCAGAAGCTGGAAGTAGTGACAGAAGCTCACTTGATCATGTGGCACCTGGGCCTCGAACTGCCAACCTGCCAATCTTGCAATCAACAGTTAGCGTGTTAATCACTTGAGCCACTGTATCCCTTAATAAAGATTCTATTCTATTCTAAAAAAAAGGGGGGGAAAGACTACAGCAAAGCCTTTGACTGCATGAATCACAAAAAACTACAGATTGCTCTTAAAGAACTGGATGTGCACTACATTTATTGTCCTGATACATAACCTTTACTCAGGATAAAAGGCTACCATTAGAACAGAACATAAAGAAACAAAATGGTTCCCAACTGAAAAAGAGGTCACAGGCAAAGCTGCATTCTATCACCCTATTTGTTCAATTTGTATGCAGAAAAATATCAGAAACAGAGTTGGTTCAAACTAAGAAGCAGAAGTGAAGTTTGGAGGAAGGAGGGGCGGGTTATAAATAAAAAATTATTATTATTATTATTATTATTATTATTATTATTATAGGAAAAACAACAATCTATATGCAGATGACTCCATACGACTAGCAGAAAATGGCAAAGACTTTGAACGATTCCTGGGGAAAGTCAAAGAGGAGTGCTAAGATATTGACCATTAAGAAAATAAAAACAAAGAAACAAACATGACCATGGTAGATTTACATAAATTTAGTGCAGCCAATGAGGAAACTGAGTAAAATATTTCCCATACCTTGTATCAATCATTGATCAGAATGGAGACTGTAGTCAAGAAATCAAAAGACTAGGAGTGGGAAAGGCAGTTATGAAAGAACTAGAGAAGATTTTGTTGTTGCTAGTCTTTTTATTAAATTTAAAGAGAAAGAAAAACAACACAAATACATAATACAGAACAAATACAAAAACTTGCGAACTCGATAAAATCCTGAAGTGCTATGATATACAATTAACCACTAAAGATAGATTGTCCGTACTATTTTGTTTCCCATCACTATGTATGGGTGTAAGAGCTAGGCAGTGAAGAAAACTGATGTGGTGCTGGAGAAGAATTCTGTGGATACCAATAATGACTAAACAGACAAACAAATGAATCCTAGGGCAAATCAAGACTGAACTCTCCTTAGAAGTCAAGATGACCAAAATGAAGCTGTCATACTTTGGTCATATCTTGACAAGATATAACACACTAGAAGACGAAAATGCTTGGAAAAGTTGAAGGTAGGAGGAATAGAGGAGGAGGAGGAATAGAGGAAGGAGGACATGGCTCTGAGTCTGCAAGACCTGAGCAGAGCTGTTGACAATAGAATGGGGTGTCCCATTCACAGGGTCACCGTGAGCCAAGGTGGACTTGAAGGCAGTTAACAATAAAAAGATGAAAGAGTGTAAGGTCCAAATAGCAATGGGAACAGCAAAGTAAATCAAAGAATAGCAAAAAAACCACCAACCCCCTCCCCCAGCCAAATTCCATTATCCCCCCAAAAATATGGAGTTAAGAAGCTGGGCATAGGCATGAAAAGAATTAGTAACAGAAGATGGCTGCAGAGGTTAAGCCAATCAGAATTCACTTTGGAAGAAGTGCCCTTTTGGGGCATCTGCATAATTCCTCCTTTCATCAACCCAGAGGGGGGGAAAAATGCATCTGGGAACGGGGAGAGGTACAAACACAGCCAACCCCAGGGATTCTACAGAGGGCTCTGTATCAACATTGTAGGAGACTGCTTATGTTAAAAAAACCTATACTGTGTGGTAATGCTAACAAATTCATTTGGATAAGGTAAGGGAGAGAGTCAATGTGGTATAGTGGTTTGGCTGTTGAACTAGGAATCTAGAGTCCACTGTCTGAATTCCTGCTTGGCTATGCAAATCCACTGAGTGACCTTGAGCAGGTCACACTCTCTCAGTCTCAAAGCAAACTCCCTCTGAACATACCTTGCCAAGAAAACCCCATGATAAGGTTTCCTTTGGGTCTCTGTAAGTTGGATATGACTTGAGACATACTAGAACAAGTAGGAGACATTTCTGAAGCCAAGAAATGCTGTATGTAGACTCAGTACTGTGTAGACAGTACTGAATTAGGTAAAGCAATGACTTGAGTTGGTATAAGATGGAGTCCTGTGTACCTTTTGGGAAGAATCAAGCTGATCAAACCCTGGTGGTGCAGTGGTTAAATGCCTGTACTGCAGCCTCTCATTCATAAACCACCAGGTTGCGGGTTCAATACTAGCCAAGGTTCAGGCTTGACTCAGGCCTGCATCCTTCCGAGGTCACTAAAATGAGTATCTAGCTGTTGTAAACAGCTTAGACACTGCATAGTGCGGTATGAAGCGGTATATAAATGAAGCTGCTTTGCTGATCAGCATATGCTTTGCATTTTAGAAGGAGTCCTTGCCATTCCTTCTTACCTCTGTTGTCTCTTTGATCTCCAAGAGGAAGGTGTGCAGATCATTTGACTCTGCCCTTAGCATCTTCTTCTCTTCCTCAGTGCCCACCTGGAAAGAGGCTTTGGATGTTCTGCCTTTCAGCTCTTCCATCTCCTTTTGGAAGTGAGCAATCTATAGAGGAAAGCCCAATTTATTTCACATTTAAAATGTAACTAACCCATGGCAGTTCGGGATACTGGCTGTGGTGGGGGATCTCACTAGAAATAATTCTATGCATCAGACTGAAAAAATGTATATTTAGACTTACTAGTTAAATGAGGTGTAACTTATCACATTATTGATTCTGATTACTGAAGAACATTGTTTCTCTTCTACTTCAACACAGAAACAGATGTCCTCTTGCACCTGAACAGGTATGAAGTGTGTAAACATTTGAAATAGTCACACCATGAAGACCTTGATCACTTGCATTAAGGGGGGAGTCTCTTCTCAATCACACTTGATACAGAAATCTGATTGTACAGAGGCTCAACCCAACCAGTAAATCATGTAGTGCTGTGCTTCTCCAGCGATCTGATGTGGGAAATTGACAATTACTTTCTTCTCAGTGTGGCAGGGAGCATCACTAAATTTGTTCCAAATGGGTGTAATTCTTTCTTTCTTTCTCCCCCCCCCCCAAAACTCACCAGGGATTAGCAGCCAACAGCTCAGAGACTGACACTGGCCTAGGGACGAGCACTGGGAATTACTGATGTGGAGGGGCATCCTCATATATGCAGTGACTAAGTGCTGGGCTGAGGTTTTCAGGACCCTGTGACTGAAAATATTCTCACTGTCATTTGCTTGAATTTTATGTCTGAGCCAAATTGGCAGCACCTTGCAGAACAGACCGAGATTACTGGTCCAGGTCCTCTTGTTACTCACCTGCTCTCTGAGAAGGCTGCAGTGACTGGTCATAGAAAGTTGCTAAGATGTGGGTTGGGATGAGAAATATTTTGCTTTCAAATATTTGAACCTTGGGGTTTTTTGTGGGATTTTTTGTCCAAACACAAAGAAATTTACAGGCTTGGGTAACTTCTTCCAAAAAGACTGAAACAATATTTTGCTCCTTTTGCATTAGCCAAATCCAAGAGTTACAACTATTTTTAGTGTTCTGTGCTGGAACTAGGTGTAGTTCCAAGTCTCCCCAAGAATTCTTTTGGTTCTGAACACTGACACATGTTGCTGTTATAAAATAAGCTTTACTGATGGAGAGTGATGCAGGAGATGTCACATAGCACAAAAACATACCAGTCCTCAAATTTCTTCTCCCAGCGTCCTCTCACCACCAATGGCAGAACTGTGCCCCCAAACAACTTCTACCCAAATTTATCCCTTGGCTGGCAATTAAATCAAATCCATACTGCTGGACATATAGGGAGAACCCTGGGCTAGGTTGCACCCCACACAAGACCAATGGAAGATGGGCTCCCAAAGGTTATATAGTGCAGAAGCAAACAAAACAAAAAAAAAGTCAAAGTGCATCCATCTCCACCCCCACACAACTATGAGAACTGTAGAAACAGGATAGCAACAAAGGAAACTTCACTTCTCCAGACTGTTCTCAGTCTTCATATTTTTTCCAAGTCTGAAATTATCTGTTTCATGCCACTGGACAGCTCTTAATGTTTAGTCATGGTGCAAATAAGGACTCCAAAGCCCATTTAGCTGGCAGCAGAGGCCAAACCTACTACACTCAGCATGGTGAGGACCACATTGTACCCACTTATTATACAGAGTTTAAAGAGAAGGAACCTCTAGTCCTTGGGGGGGGGGGGGGAAGGTAGCCATCCTAATTCTGTGTCATAAACCTAGGCTTCAACGAATGAAGCACTCAGAACTATGCAAGATAAATTAGTATCTCCATTTTGGTTTCCTGAACAGTCAACTTTTTTGTTTGTTTTAAAACAGACTCTTTCCATTTCAAATATGAAGACATTTGTACATTTGGGTAAGCCTTCCATTAAAATGAACTAAAATAAAACTTTCACCCATCACCAAGTGCAGGTGTCAGCAGATATGCAACATTGCAGAACTGGGTGGATAATTCCAAAGCTTTAATCTAACTTCTACACCTTGTAGCTGAACTGGGCTTGAATTCTCTTGAAATGGAAGCCTGGCTGACAACTTATAGATCTTGGTTTAAGATCCATTTTAGGCCCAATAGATATGGCCTTTTATGTTTCCTTCTATCTGACGTTTACTATGCCAGGTAGGCTACACCTTATGAAAGCAAAGTCATGTCGTTGGGCTTAAATTTTGACTCTCTTCTTTTGTTAACTGAAAAGGAATGTCTTGAAACTGTCAGGGTATGCCTTGAGGAGAGGGAATATCAGCTGCAATATCCAACACCTCTTAGGGTTTGTTCTCCATTGATGCTTGGTATACCTCCCTTGCAGGGCAGAATTACTGACTATTTTCAAACTCTTTCATTGTTGGTGTTGAGGAAGGCCTCTCTACTTACAAGTCTGAATGTACACCCCTCAAATGTGACTAGGGGTAGATATCTACAGACCCCTTTCCTGAATCATACATGTCGCTGTGCTCAAACTCTTGATGCTCTCCATCATATTGTATTGTTTTGCCCATTGTATAAAATCCCTAGGGAAAAATTGTTAAGGAGTTATTGGAAATGAATATCTGTCTGGATAGGTTATCAGTGGAATTCTTATTGGAAGATTGGAGCCCGTATATTACCAAGCTAATGGCCAGGTTTTTTTATAGAATTTTTTTTAAAAAAACATAAAAAAACCATTTAAAATATATTCTTAGTCATTTTTACAGTATGTTTGCCCATAATTCAAACTTCTCAATAGTTCTTTGAAAGTAAGTACATTTTTTTCACATTTTGCATACATAATTTCTGTATCTCTTACTTCTGTCATCATCACAAATCCAGTTCATTTACACAATCTTAATAACTACTTAGTTGCTTTGTTCCCATTTTCTATTTATATATTCTTCCACTGGAGCCCACTCTTCCTCAACCAATTCCACATTCTCATTATTCAATAACCTTGTCAATTTATCCATTTCCTTCATCTCTGACAGTTTCAATAACCATTCATCTACCGTTGGAGTTGTCTCCTGTTTCCATTTGGAAGCTATTAGTAATCTTGCTGCCGAGACCATGTAAAGTATTACTCTCCAATATTTTCTAGTTATATCCGGTTCTAATTTGTATGTCATATTTAATAGATATAATTCTGGATATAGTTCAAATCTATTTTTAAGTATATCTTCCATCATCATATGTATTTTCTTCCAATACATTTTCATTTTGGGACATCTCCACCAGACGTGATACCAAGATCCAACATTGCGTTTACATTTCCAACATTCGTTCGTTTGTAATTTATAAATTTTTGCCATTCTAGCAGGGGTGAGGTACCATCTTTGTTCCATTTTCCATTGGTTTTCTCTTATATCTTGAGAACAAGTAAATTTTCTTGTCATTTTCCTTGCTTTCTCCCAATGATCTACCATTATTGTCCTACCAATGTCTGTTGTCCACTTGATCATATTATCTGATATTATTTCTTTTTCCTGTCTTTGACACATTAATATTTTATATAATTTACTTATCCTCTTCTCTCTTGTCTCTATCCAAATTTTATCTATGTCTTTCAATTCTTCTTCCACCCCTTGCAGCGTAATATCCATTTTAAATCTTTCTTTTATTTGGGTATATAATAACCAGTGCATTTTATCATCTAAATGTTGAACCTCAGACATGGCTTTTAATTCCAATTGGTTTCCAGTCTTCTCCAGTATCTCTTTATATTTTAACCAAATTCGAAGGGCTGTCCATCTTCCAAAAAAAGCTTCGTGTGATGAAGTCCATAAAGGTATTTTAGTGTATATTATTTTTTTAACTTCTTTCCAAGTTTTAAGTAAGCTTCTTCTTATTACATGATGCTGAAATTCTTTGTGAACTCTATCCTTATCATAACATAGATATCCATGCCATCCGAATCTATTGTTGAATCCCTCCAAATTCAATATATCCTGGTCTTCTAATGTTATCCATTCGGATAGCCAATCTAAGGCGTTCGCTTTGTGGTAGAGTTCCAAATCTGGTACATTCCTCCCTCCATCTTTACTTTGTTTTGTCATTGTTAGCCAATTGATTCTCGCTTTTTTACTTTTCCAAATAAATTCCCTCAGGTCTTTTTGCCACTCCTGAAATATTTGCCTGTTATGTATTATCGGGATGTTCTAAAATAAGAAATTTAATTTGGGTAAAATCATCATTTTTGTCGTCTCAATTCTTCCTGATAATGATAGCTGGATTTTACTCCAATTTATCATATCTTTCTTAATTTCTCTCCATTTTGGTTTATAATTGTTTTCAAATAAGTCTACATTCCTTTTGGATATCCATATCCCCAAATATTTAGTTTTATTTACAACCTTACAATGCGTCTCTTCTGCTAATTCTGTTTCTTCTTTTTTTGTCATGTTTTTGGTAATTATTACTGTTTTGTCATAATTTATTTTAAATCCGGCCTTATTCCCAAAATCTTCTATCGTTCTGAACGTTTCCTTTACATTTTCTATTGGGTGCTCCAATATCAATACCACATCATCGGCAAAGGCACGTAGCTTATATTCTTTTCCTTTAATCTTCATTCCTCTGATGTTTGGGTTTCCCCTTATCTGATTTAGTAATGTCTCCAACACCATTATAAAAAGAAGAGGTGATAGCGGGCATCCCTGACGCGTCCCTTTGCCGATAGTAATTCTTTGTGATTTGTTTCCATTTATCACTAGGCTTGCTGATTGCTCACTATATATTTCTTTAATCCAATTACAAAATTTATCTCCCAACTTCATTTTTTCACATATTTTTGTCATAAAAGTCCAATTTACATTATCAAAGGCTTTCTCTGTGTCCAAAAATATAAGTCCCAATTTTTTGTCATTTTTTTCATGATATTCAATCACGTCTACTATTGTTCTTATATTGTCCTTTAAATATCTTTGAGGTAAAAAATCCCGACTGTTCTTTTTTAATTATTTGTGAAAGTATTTTTTTTAGTCGTTCTGCCATTATTAATGCAAATATTTTATAGTCTGTGTTTAACAAAGATATCGGTCTGTAATTCTTAATTCTGGCATTTCATCTCTTCCCTCTTTATGAATCTTTATGAATCAGTATTATGTTCGCATTCTTCCAGGTATCAGGAATTCCATCTTTTATTATCCAATTAAATGTATCACACAATGGTTTTTTCAATGTATCACACAATGGTTTTTTCAATTCCTCTACAAATGTCTTGTAATAAACAGCCGTATATCCATCTGGTCCTGGAGCCTTGTCCAATTTCAGCTTTTTTATTGCTTGTTCCACCTCTTCTTCAGTAAAGTCCTTATTTAAATTTTCCCTTTGATCCTCTGTTATTTCTGGTACATCTTGTCTATTTATATACTTTTGAGTTTCTGAAGATTCTATATCATCTTTCCCATATAGCTCTGTGAAATATTTATAAAAAATATCTTGAATTTCTTGCTGAGTATGGACTACTTTGTTATCATCCTGTATCTTTGTTATTAGTCTCTTTTCCTTTTCTTTTTTTAATCTATAAGCTAACCATTGCAAAGATTTATTTGCAAATTCAAAATATTTTTGTCGTACAAATTTCATCTTTTTGGCAATTTCTTCTGATAATCTTTTATCCAATTGATTCCTTAAAAATTTCAATTGTTTATCTTTCTTATCATTTGTAGGGTCTGCTATTAATTGTTCCTCAATGCGCTTAATTTTATCTTCCATAGATTTAAATTCTTGTTCTCTTTGTCTTTTTAACTCTGCAGCTCTTGAGATTAGTATCCCTCGCATTACTGCTTTACTGGCATCCCAAATCGTTTTTGCTTTAATCAATGTTTTGTTGTTAATCTCAAAGTATTCTCTAATACTTGTACTCAATTTTGTCACAAATTTTTTATCTTTTAAAAGGTAATCATTTAACTTCCATTCCATTTTTTTCAATGATTTGTTTAGAGTTAATACAATTGCGTTATGATCCGATATTGTTCATGGTAAAATTTCCATCTCTTTTATTTTAGTCTTCATATTGGTGGAAGTGAGAAACATATCAATTCGTGAGTGTGATTTGTAAGATTCTGGAAAAAAAGTAAATCCTTTACTTTTTGGGTATAAGTCAGTCCATACATCTGTTAAGCTTAATTGGTCCACTAAGTCAAAAAAAGATGTTGAGAGTTTCCCTTGATTCTGTTTGATTTTCTTTTTTGAGGTCCTGTCCATCTTAGGATTTATTACCCCATTCCAGTCTCCCAGTAAGATTAGATTATGTTCGTCTTGATGTACTCTTAGAATTTCATCCTTTAAATTTGCATAAAAAGAGGTTTACCTTTCTTTGGGACTGTATATACATACTAAGAGGTATTTCCCTTCCTCTGTTTGTACTTCCACGCCCAAGTAGTGTCCTTTTTGGTCCTTAAATAATTCAATCGCTTTATAGCTTTTTTGAATATATAATACAATTCCAGCTTTCCTTTTCTCGTTTGTAGATGTGAACATCTGTCCTAGTTTCTTATTTTCTAAATATTTTGTCTCATTTCTTCTAATTTTAGTTTCCTGTAAACAAATAATTTGCGGCCTCTGTTTTCGTAATAAATGAAATGTTTTACTCCTTTTGTGTTTTGAGTTCAGTCCTTTTATATTCCATGAAATAATTTTCATAGCCATTTCCATTTTGTGTTATAAATTTAAATAATGCTAATTTAAGTTCCTGCTGAATCCTAAAGTTGGCCTTCTTCCTCATCGTCATCTACTTGACCTCTATCCTGCATTTCCTCTTCGTCACTTATATCACTATCCAGTTTCCCTTGTAGATCCTCTTCAGTATATAACGCACATGCTCCTAGTTCCTGCAATTTTTCCGCTAATTCCTGTTGGCTTTCTAATTTTGTTCTATACCTGGTCTTCATCTTTCCTTCCTGCAATGGATCATTCGAGTCTCCAGCTTGTTCTTGTTTCTTCGATTTCAGTTTCTTCAAAAATTCTCTAGGTTTTTCTACTGTGTTAATTCTGTAGCGCCTTTGTCTATATGTCAAGGACAAACCTTCCATTCTATCCCACGCAAAACGTATTCCTTTTCACCAGCTCCTGCGTTAAAAATTTGTATTCTTGACATCTTCGAAGTATTGCCATTGGTACGTCCTTGTAAATTTTAACTAATTTCCCTTCTATCCAAAATTCTTTATTATAGCTAGCTTGTAATATTAACCCTTTTGTTCTTATTCTGGTGAATGTTATGATTAAGTCCCTGGGCATATTTTTTTTCTTTTGCTGTTTTAGAATTCACACGAAATATCGTATCTGTTTCTCTCCTTATTTCCTCTTGAGTTATCTCAGTAAGCTCTGCCAGGGCTGCAGTTATTACTCCAAATAAATCTTTATTAATAGATTCTGGTGCTCCTCTAAGCTTAAGGCTCTTTTCTCTATGACGGACCTCTTGTAACAAGTTTATATTACTTTCTTTCTTTTGTTGTTCCATCAATTCTGCTGTTGTATTCTTTAGTTCTTTTGATTTTTCTTTTAATTCTTTCACTTCTCCTCTTATTCCCTCTATTTCATCTGTTATTTTACTTAGTTTGGTTCCAAATTCCGATAATTCCTTATGTAGTTCCTCTCTGGTTTCTTTTCTTTATTGTTCCAGTTCCACCTTTATTTCCGTTCTAACTTCCTCTCTCATTTTCTGGAAAGCCTCCAGCAATGACTGCATTGGATCCGGTTTTCCAGTTGTGTCTGTAGATGCTCTCCTTTGAGTGTTGCTAGTTGGGGTGTGTGTGGTTTTTTTGTTTCTGAAGCCATGTTATTAAGGACTCAGCAATATATAACAGTATTCTTAATACAGTCAGTTAATAAAATAAATTTCTTATCTAACGATATAAATCACTATAATTCACTATAACTTGCTTTTAGCCTATGCTTAAAATAGAAGGTTCAAGAAAAACCAGGAAAAGCACAAAATTAATATGTATATTAAAATTTACACTACTTTCTTCTATTTCTTCTAAAAAAAAGTTTTATATAAATTTTTAAGATTTAAATATGATATGTGTTCTATATAATTAATACAAAAAGAAGGTAACTAAGCAAAGTCAGTAATATTATCTATTAAAACCTCTGATTTCAGTAACTTAATCTGGCTAATGGCCAGTTTTTTGGTAGAGGCAACAAACATATGGCCTACATTTCCTAAAAATGATACTTGATGTTTTATTGTAAATGCATGTTGTTGTATGCCTAATAAAGGATGAATAAAGAAGACACCTTGTAGCATACTATTTCCCCCCCTTTGGCAAACAATTAAGAAATTACAGCATTTTCATGGGAGTTACAGTAGACACTTCCACAAAGACTCACCTCCTCTCTTATCCCTGCAATGACAGGATCAGAATCTTTCCACTGATGAAGCTGTTTCTCTGTTCCAGAACTAAGAGATTGCTGCCGACCCTGCAAAAACACAATGTTTCAGTGTAAAGCCAGTGTCTGATCGAGAATTTTAGAAATGAATGTCTTGTATTGCGAGATGCTAAACAAATTAAATGTTCTGAACATTAATATGTCCATAATAAATTAAGGGATTTTTGGGGGAGGTCAATTTTTACTGTATTACAATTTGCTTATTGTATGAAATGCCACCATTTAAAAACAGCAACAATCATCTTACCAGTTAACAAAATAACAAATCAATAATGATATGGATATGATAATGTAGAAGAAGGGTATTGAGGAAACTTTAAAAGCTCCACAATGTTAATGAGGTTCTAATGTTAATCAAATTCTAGCATGGTTGAGTCTGCATGTAGAATGTAGAACATCTTTCTAGAATGCTTAATGGTGTGGTAGAGTTTGTATCTGATGCGAATTATCATTGATATACACTAAGAAAAGGAACCATTTTTCAGAAAATGATGTTTTTCCAATTTGTCCTTTTGACTTTCTTATATTGTCTGTGAGTTCTCCATCAGCCATATGTCCCAGGTTTTCCTTTATGTTTGCTGCCAGGTTTTCCTCCACCAATTTTCTATTAAAAGTTCACCTGTTTTCCAGTTTTTAACAATTTCCAATCTGGCTATTACTATGAGGAAGATGATAAAGCTTTGTGCTTCAGCATTTTGTTTTCTGCAAGGAATAGTGCGAGTAGTAATAGACTGGGCAAAAATTCACCCTTTGTTTTCTTTTCTTGGAAATGATGTCTACTATATCAGACCAGAACTTATTTATTTTGGGGTATTCTAACCACATACGTATATAGGTTCCCTCAGTGCTGCACCCTCTCCAATATTTGGGTGAAGTGGTTTTTGTGATCCTAGCTAATTGTACAGGCGTGAGATATCATCTCTGTGTTATTTTTAAAATGTTTTCCTTTATCTGGATTGGAAGGGGGTGAACTCTATATTTTCAAACAGTCTGATTCAGGAATTTCCTTTTTCAATTCCATCTCCCAACCCACCCTGTGGTTAATACCTCTATCACAGAGCTTCTCAATCATCCATCTGTAAATTGTTGCTGGCCAACCTTTGATCATTGGATCTTTTGATATACACATGTTCTCAAATAATGTGAGGGAATGTGGTGTTTATCCTTTGCAAAACAACAATTGTGCCACAAAAGAGGAGATTTGCTGTAGTTGTAGCCAAATAAGTTCTAATGGTGCTAGAGCTAAGGTAAATTCCTCTGGGTTTTGGGATTGCGCTGATTAAACATATCTTATATTGTAAATATACTTTTGTTTTCTCATGTCTAATATTGTCTAAATTTATCTGGATCTTTGAAAAGTGGGTGTAGAAGAAACGGTCTGATACGGAAGGGGCAAGGTACAAACACTTGGCTACACTGTCTCCAATGTATCTGTTTGGGAGTAATGTTTGTGAAGATTAAGCTCATTTCTTCAGAAGTTTTACTTCCCATTTCTAGATTAACCCAATTAACCCTATAAAGTTATCTTCTAATGATTTATAATAACAAGCTGTGAATCCATCAGGACCCGGTGCTTTTCCTGTTTTAATTTTTTTAATGGCTTCTAGCACTTCCATCATTGATATGGGTGCCTCTAATTCTTTTTTTTTTCCAGAAATTTGAGAAATTTCCTCTTTTTCTAAATATTCTCTCAATTCTTTGTATTTTTCTGTCATCTTTTCTCAACTGAATAGTTCTAAATAAAAATTGAAGAACATTTGTTTAATTGTGTTTTGATTGGTTATTGTTTCTCCTTTCCCTTTTATACTAAGAATCAATTTTTTCCTGTTCTTTTCTCAGTTTATAAGCTAGCCACTCCCTCAGTCTATTGCCATGTTCGAAAAAATTTTGTTTCGGAAATTTTAATTTTTTTTCTAAATCTCGTGATAATTCTATTAGTTGTTTATGGCGAATTTTTAATTCTTGTCTTATCTTGCTATCATGGGGATGGGTTTTAGCTCTTTTTTATCAATCATTTCTGAAATGTTTTTCTTTTTCTTTTCTCTCTTTTTTTCAATTTCTTTCTGTATAAAAAAAAAAACTCGCATGAATGCTTTGGATGCATCCCACACTGTCTCGATTGGTGTGGATTTATCTAGGTTATCAATAAAAAGGTTTTTCAGAGCTTTTTTTGCATCTTGCGTTATTGTACCATCAAGAAGCAGGGTGTCTTTTATTCTCCAATTATATTCAAATTTTCTATTGCTCAGTTCTAATAGTACTGGATTATGGTCCGAAATATTTTTGACAGGATTTTTACCTTTTTAATTTGCTTAGTTAATGTCTTAGAAATAAAATACATATCCATCCTTGACCACGATTGGTGTCTGTCTGAGAAGAAGGTGTAATTTTTTTCTTTTGGGTGTTTTAATCTCCAACCAAGAGGTAAAAAAAAAAATTAGGTAGTTTCCCTTGGTTAAGTCTAGTATTAGGGTTCCTGTCCATTCTAGGGTCTAGTACCCCATTCCAGTCCCTAAAAGCATTAAATTGTCTAATTGGTATTTTGTAATTTGATCCTGGAGTTTGTTATAAAATTTATTTTGGTTATCTGAAGGGGCATATACCCCTACTATTTAGTTCTTGCATTTTAACATGTATCCCTAATATACGTCCTTCATTATCTTTAAATAATTCCATTGTTTGAAACTTCTTATTTATATATATTACAACACCTTTTTTCTTTTTTTCATTACACGAGGTGAATGCATTACCTAATTTAGGTTTTTCTAGAAATTTAGCTCCTTTTTTTCTTATGTGTGTCTCCTGTAAACAGATTATATCAAGTTTTTGTTTCTCTAGGAGATGAAAAACTTTTCTTTTGTAAATCGAATTTAAACCTTGTAAATTCCACGTGTAAACTTTAGCAATCATTTAAAAAAAAAAAACGAATTTTACCCTTTCTCTTCAATAAAATTCTTTGTTCTTTTCTTTGTATAATTTGGTGGTTTCAATCAGATATTCTAAGTCTGAAATCTCTCCTTCACTTACTTCTTTATTTGCTTGTTCCTGCTGTGTTTGTTCTATTTCTTCTTTCCTTTGGATGTTCTGGGTCTTGCTATTTGTTTTCTCAGATCTGAATCTTACCTCTTCTTCTTTTTCCCTCTCTTCATCTTGATATTCTTGTTCGTTTTTATCTCTTTCTGGTGTTGTTTCCAATTCTCTTTTAAATCTTGTCATAAAATATTTTGCCTTAGGGATTGAATTTAGGGTATATCTTTGTTGGTGATAATACAGGGAAATCCCTTCTATTTTTCCCCACTTGCACTGGATTCCTTTCCTTCTTAAAGTTTTGGTTAAAAACTGGTATTCTCTCCCTTTGTTTAAGATTTCGTGAGGGATATCTCTGAAAATCTTTAATTCTTCACATTCAATAGTTAATTTAATTTTTTTTATTTTGTTGGAAGATGATCTCCTTGACTCTTTCCTGAACTAGGTATATCACGATGTCATGTGGTACCTTCTTTTCTTGTGTGTATTTAGAGCTAACTCTAAAGAGTTTATCAATTTCCAAATCTAATTATTCTGGTATCCATTTTATATAGTCTGCCAAGGTTGGGATTAGTCTATCACAGGGGTCAGCAACCTACAGCCTGCAAGCCGGTTCTGGCCCGTGGACCGCCGCTTACCGCCCAACGCCGCCCCCTGCCACCTCCACCACGCATTTTGGCGGCCGCCATTTTGTTTTCCAAAATGGCGGCCGCGACATGCGCAGAGGCAGCAGTGGCAGTCGTGGCGTGCACAACGGCGGCACACGTGCACGAGCTACCACCCCCCCCGGCCAGCCAGAAGGGACCGGCCCCAGGTAAAAAAAGGTTGCTGACCCCTGGTCTATCATATAAATTTTTTTCGTCTGTTTCACTAAGACCTCTTATCTTCAAACATTTTGCTCAACTCTTAATTTCCAATAATGTATTCATTAGTGATCCTTTCTCTATAGCTTGTTCAAGTTTCTTTGTCCTGTTTTCCAATCTGTTTGTTTTATTTTGCAGTTCTTGAGTTGAAGTCTTGATCTGTGTGACATCTGTTGTTACTTGGTCCAACTTTTGGTTGATCACTTCCATATCTTTTCTAGTCTCTTCTTTAAGTTCTGCTTTCATTTCTTTCATCTCTCTGCTTATATCTAGTTGATGCATTTCATCTCCTCTAGCAGAGCCATGTTAGGGTCTTGAAATTTGATCTCTTGATCTGCGGAGTTTCTCCTTTGTGGGAGTTGTACAATATTTCCCCTGCCCGCAGCCATTTTCTTCAATTCTTATATCCAGATCTTTTTAGGCAAGTTTAGTCTAATCATTGTTTTTATTATTAGTTTATTTATTTTAGATCTTGAATGGTTTCTTATTAACAAAGGTTTTTGTCTTAATGTATTTTGAATATGTTTAAAATACTTTATAGGATTACTAATTTTTTCACCATCTGACAACTTAGCTTAGTTTATTTATTTATTTTTCCTCATTAGTGTTACCCTTGATTTTTTATTGTTATTTTCCCCCTTTTCTTCCCTTCTTCTCCTTCCTTTTCTCTCGCTTCCTTCCTTCTCTTTTTATATTTTCAATTTCTCTTAGTTTAAGCTAAATAATCTATTTAATGTCCTGGTTAGATTTGTAGCCTTTGCAGACTGCCAGAAATAGTGCAATTTGAGTCCACTTTAACTGCCCTGGCTCAGTGCTAGGGAATCATGGGAATTGTATTTTTTTCTGAGACATTGAGCCTTCTCTGTCAGAGAGCTCTGGTGCCACAGTAAACTACAGATCCCATGATTCCTTAGCACTGAGCCAGGACAGTTAAAGTGGACTCAATTTGCACTATTTCTGGCAGTCTGCAAAGGCCTATAGTTGCCTTTCCTCTTTATTAGTGTCCTTTTATCTTTCCTTATCAACCAGAAGATTGGTCTCTCTTTGTATTTAATCAAGATATGTTTAGTTGTGTTTTTACTCTTCCTTTTTCTCTCTCTCTTCTCCTCTTTTATGTTATTGTATACAACAGCTTAAATCACTTTATTTTCTTCCTTCCTTTCAATTTAGAAAGCTTGTATTTTATTTTTGTCTTTCTTTTATCACTCTTATCCTAAAGTTATTAGTTTTCCTTTCTTTCTTTCCTTGTTCTTCCCTTATTTTTTCTAGTTCTTCCCCCTCTCTCCCCTTCTCTTCCTTTTCCCTTTCCTCTCTTCAAAACACTCCTTGTATATTTAATCAGAAGAGGGAAGAAGGAGGAAGGGGGGGGGAACCACAAAAAGTAAAAAGAAGAGAGAAAAAATCATCTATCCTTTTCTTAGTTTGTATCTTTCTTTCTATCTATCTATCTTTAATACATTTGAATTTATTTTCCCTGTTTAGTTTCCCTAATTCTATTTCTTATTTATGACTTTCTTTTACCTTTCTCTTCTATCTACTAGTTGTTGCCACCTTAGTCTTCAGAATTATTTTTACAGTAGATTGAAGGTCATTTATTTATCTTTTCCTCTTGTCCCCACCCCCGTATTCAGCCTTGGAAAGACAGCATGCAGCTTATATCTGGAGATAAGATAGTAACTAGTTAATATACACACGTGAGATACACTGTAACTTCTCAAAAAAACTGTTGGCAGTTATTTCAGTGTAAATATTCTCTCTTACAGCTTTCCCTTAAAAGCCTCCCTGGTCTTTTAGTTTACCCTTTCTCATCAGGTACATTCAATTATCTGTTAGACCACTTCTATTCTACTGCTTTACTCTTCCCAACTTTTGCCAGATAGACAGGTTGCTTACCTGTAACATTATTTCTTCAAGTGGTCATCTGCGAATTCACACAAATGGGTTTTATCTGCGCATGCGCAGCCAGCTCGGAACCTTCTGGAATCACTGGGCAGAAGTTGGATTGCAACTTTTTGGTGGTAGCTCCGCCCACCTCTATATAGGCCCTCGCGTTCCCACTCCTTCCTCAGTTCCTAGTATGCCGCTTACAAAGCGACAGCAAGGTTATCAAATAGAGCAGGACACGACTGAGAGGAGGTTGGGTGGGATTTGTGTGAATTCGCAGATGACCACTTGAAGAAATACTGTTACAGGCAAGCAACCTGTCCTCCTTCTTCGTGGTCTCTGCAAATCACATAAATGGGTTACTCAGACTAGCAAGCTAAAGCCAATGAAGGAGGGAGTGTCCTGACACCAAGATTGCAAGTGCAAACAACGTTTATTGTAACAAGAAATGTCAATTAAGATGATAAAGCATTCATATTCATGAATTTCAAGTGCATCGGGAATTGAAATGTAACCCATCAGTCAATACATTCAGTGCTTGAACGGAATGAAAGCAGTATACATCAATTTATAATAAATTCAAGTTTCAAATGAGAAATAGTGCAATATACTTGTGGTTATTTCAAGTAGATATCGTATTAACATCAAGATATAGAAAACTATACTTATATTCTAATTCAAGTATTCAATGCATCAGACCTTATACAAACACATTCAAATGTCATCGATGCAGAATCATCTGTATTAAGTGCAATTAATGTAGTCCTGATAACAATACTGCTCTCCCAAAGGAAGCATCCTGTCTGGCTCGTGTATCCAACCTGTAGTGTTTGATAGAAGTCATTGGTTGGGACCAGACAGCTGCCTTACATACATCTTTCAAGGGAATGCCAAACAAAAAAGCAGAGGATGATGCTACTGCCCTAGTGGAATGTGCATGCACCCCTCCCAATGGAGTCTTGCCTGCCGTTCGTAACACAGATGAATGGTCGATGTCACCCATTTAGATAGTCTCTGAGGAGTGACAGGCAGAATAGCACACCAAGTCTCTCCGAGCATCTCGAACCCGAAGTACGCTCCAGATAGAAAGCTAAGGCTCTACGAACGTCCAGTGTGTGCAGTCTTTGCTCGACCTCAGTGGTCGGGTTAGGGGCCAGGCTGGGTAACACAATGCCCTGGTTGATGTGGAAGGCAGACACCACCTTGGGCAAAAAGGTGATGTTGGTATGGAGCACCACCTTACCCCTGTGGAACCGGAGATAGGGCTGGTCTATCCTTAAGGCACATAGCTCACCAGCCCGGCGAGCTGAAGTCAAGGCTACCAGGAACGCCATCTTCCACGTCAACAGTCTTATATCAGCAGTAGCCATTGGTTCAAAAGGCTTGGTAGACAGATAAGACAGCACAAGATCCAGGCTCCAAGCCGGTGTCGGTACCGAAGAAGGTGGATGTAGATTATTAAGTACCTTAAGGAATCTTTTAACTAGAAGGTCAGAGAAAAAGGAGGGATGGAGATCCCTCTGGTTGATAAAAAGTCCATAAATTTTCTCCACTTGAAGGAGTAAGATTTTCTCGTAGATGGTTTTTGGGCCACTTCAATTATCATCTGCAGGGATGCAGGGAGAGATGTCAAGGTAGGATCCACCATGCTGCCATAGGCAAAGAGTCCAGGTCCAGATGACGTACTCTGCCCTCGTGCATGGTTAGGAGATCCGGACGGGATTCCAGGCGACAGTAGGTCTCTCACGGTGTGATCAGGATGGCGTCTGTCCTGTCCATTCTCATCTTGGAGTGTACCCTGGTTATGAGTGGGAATGGAGGGAAGGCATAGAATTTCTTTCCGCACCACACAAACTGGAAAGCATTGCCTTGAGAGGTCTGTGCTGGTATCCTGGAACAGAACTCTGTACAGTGAGTGTTGTCCTCTATAGCAAACAGATCGATGTCTCTGGTCCCCCACATGGAGAACAGGTGTGTCACCACTTTGGGATGGAGACGCCACTTGTGGCAGGGATTGGTTATTCTGCTGAGACTGTCGGCTAGCTCGTTCTGCTGTCCCAGAAGATGGATGGATTGGAGCAAAATTCTGTAGTCGATGCACCAATCCCAAATGCGCAGGGTGATGTTGAGGAGGGTCGAGGATTTGGTCCCACCTTGCTTGTTTAGGTAGTACATGACAATGGTATTGTCTGTCATGAGCAGTACTACCTTATCTGACAAGTCCATTTCAAACACCTTGAGGGCCTTCTCCACTGCGAGCATCTCCAAGGTGTTGATGTGTAGGGTTTTCCCCCCTCGGGACCATGAGCCCTTCACAGTCAGTCTGCGAAAGTGGGCCCTCCAACCTTCCATGGATGCATCCGTGGTCAAGGTGATGTCTGATTGTGGAGGAAGAAATGGTGTCTCTGTGCAGACGTTGTCCGGGTGCAGCCACCATCGAAGAGAATCTGCAACCTGCACCGGAATGGTGAGCCACTTTGAGGGGGAGTCGCATGTAGCATCGAACGACGACAGGAACCAAGACTGTACAGGTCTTAGACGCAGTCTTGCCCAAGGTGTCACAAAGGTCGTCGAAGCCAAGTGTCCCATCACCGTCTGAATGAGATGTGCCTTGACCTTGTTGTGTTTGAGGTACACTCTGATAGAGGCGGTCAGTGTTGTGACTCTCTTTCGGAAGAAAGGCTTTTTCCAGTTCGGAGTCCAAGATCGACCCGATGAACTTGACCCGCTTCGACGGCGTGAAGTTTGACTTTTCCTTGTTGACTTTCAGTCCGAGAGAATGTAACAGTTCCAGGGCGAAATGGATGTGGCCTAGAAGCTTTTCTCAAGACGGTGCTGTGAGGAGCCAGTCGTCCAGGTACGGGAAGACTGTGATCCCTCTGTGGTGTAGATAAGCTGCAACCGGGGCCATGCATTTGGTGAATACCCTCAGTGCCAATGAGAGTCTGAACAGAAGAACTTTGTATTGATAGTAGTCGGTTCCGACTGCGAAGGCCAAGAACCTCTGGTGGTCCTCTCGGATGCTGATGTGGAAATAAGTGTCCTTGAGATCGACTGTGGCGAACCAGTGATCGTTCTGCAGAAGGGGCAAAATAGAAGACAGGTTTGTCATACGAAATCGTCGGTATTTGACAAAAGTATTTAATGCCCTCAAGTCTAATATGGTCCTGAGGCCAGAGTCCTCCTTTGGAATGGTAAAGTAACGGGGAAAAAAGCAATATCCAGCCCGGGAGGCAGGGATGGGTTCAATAGCTCCTTTGCCCATCAAAGTGCGTACTTCATCGAGTAAGGTGTTAGAGGGGCTTGTTATGGCAATAGCTCCAGTTGGAGGGAGCTCTTCAAATTCCAGGGCATAGCCCCTGCCAACAATATCAAGCACCGAGGAATCGGAAGTGATACAGGCTCAGATGTCAAGAAAGGGCCTCAGTCTGTCCCCAAATGGTGAATCAGCAAAGTGCGCGGCCTCACATCATGGCTGTCTTTTCCCAGAATCAAAAGGCCTCTTATGGAAGGTCTGATGGTACTGATGTTGCTGTTGCCGGCAACCCAAAGAGGAAGAGGAATGGGAAGGCGGTCATCTGTGAGGTTGGCCTTACACTTGAGAAGAATCTTCTTGATATGAGTGTTGATTCCGAAGGTACCATGATCTGTTTTGGTAGTATCCGAACCGACGCTTGAACAGGTGTGCTGTGGAGGGCTGCATCCCGTGTTTCCGGGCAGCAATCTTCATTCTATATTTTATTTTAATTTTTTATATATTTTAAATTCAATTTTTCGCCGGTGTCTTTGTGAAATAGTCCTGACTCATCAAAAGGCGTGTCTTCAATGGTTGCCTTAGCTTGAGGACTTGGTCTGCGAAAGCGCGTGCATCATCAGTGGAGGAGGAAGCTGTAAGATTTATCATTGGTCAAGGCCGACCAGGGGATGGTTCAAGGTCTCCTTTGGATTCAGGTTCTGGGGTGAAGGAGGGAGAACGATAAGAGGAACGACTGGATTCAAGCGAAGATGGGGAATCATGAGGCCTTCCCTTCTCACCTTGAGAAGAATGCTGACATCTACTTGAAGAGGAGCGTTGGCATCTAGCTGAAGAGGAACGTTGGTGTTTAGGTGAGGAGGAACGTTGGTTTCTTCCAGCTGGAGAAAGGGATGGTGATGTTTCCAACCGTTTCCGCTCAGTTCGAGAACAGCCGCGGTGTCAAGAACGTTGAGGCGACAGGGAATGGTCCTGAGGCGATTGGGAGTCGGAACGGTGTGGTGGAGGTGAAGACGGGGAGAACTGCGGCACGGCAGGAGGAACTTGATGTCTTTGCACTTCCAGCTGGTCCAGGTGCTCAGGCTGGACACGCAGGAGATAGCTGTTAAAGCTGCTCATCAAAGATTAATTGAGGATATTTTTTGGATCCACGGGTCGGAGTGATGTTGTCTCCGCTCTGTTTCAGACTGAGGTAGAGACCGTCTTCCATCGGACCCAGAGCTCCTAAGGGCTGGAGATGACGGGACGGTAGGAGGGATTGGTGAATGCGGCGTTAGAGCCGGAGGTTGCTGAGTTTCTGTCTCCGATTCAGAATCAATACAAACCATTGGTGTCGTAGGTTTCGAGGCCGATGGAATGGTAGGAGTAGGAACAGGCACTACTGATGGTGGAGGAGTAGAACGCGACAACATAGGAGGGGTCTTAGGTATCTCCCCAATTTTTGAACGCCTCTTCGGCGACAGAGATTGCTCCCTTTCAAGGAGATGAAGAGGGGATGCGGAACGGGCTCTCTTAGAAGAAAAGGAGGCCTCCTCAATAGTCTCCAAATGCTTTTTTTTGGAAGACCTTTTCCCGCTCTTTTCCACGCACTCCTTACTCACGTTCTCACTATGCCTGGGAGATTTTTTGCATAATCTCTCCCTGGATCTTCCCCTTTCTCGAGGGGGATCCAGGGAAGGAACAGAAGCAGCCGCTGAAGTCGAAGTCTTGTCCGGCATTTCCATCGGGGCGTTTAGGGCCTTCTCCCACATGGCCGCTTTCAATTTCACAATCCTATTTTTCAAAGCCTGTGGAGTAATCTTGCACATTTTGCAAGATTTCGGATTGTGAGAGTCTCCTAAACAGAACACACACTCGTCATGCTGATCCAAAGTGGGAAATTTGGAATCGTACGAGATGCATTGCTTGAAGGAGGCCATGATCGTCGTATCAGAAAACGCTAGTCAATTTCCAAGGTCATGAGACAGTTCAAAATTCAATTTCCAAAGTCGTGAGACAGTCCAAAATTCAAACACACTAGAAGTCGCAATCCAAGGGTAATCAAAAGCCATAAATGTGGTCAAAAGCCGTTAGGTCAAAGAAACGTAAGCTGCTCAGTAGCGAGCTTCCTTGCTAGCTGCTAAACAGCAGACGAAAGGAACTGAGGAAGAAGCGGGAACGCGAGGGCCTATATAGAGGTGGGCGGAGCTACCGCCAAAAAAGTTGCAATCCAACTTCTGCCCAGTGATTCCAGAAGGTTCTGAGCTGGCTGCGCATGCGGATAAAATCCATTTGTGTGATTCACAGAAACCACCAAGAAGAAATTGAATTCTTCCTATTAGTTCCTAATAAACCTTTAGACAAATTCTCTAAGTTCTCTAAATTCTCTATGTTTTAAATACTTCTTTGGTGATAGTAGTCCTCCTTTCTATTTTCCAATTCTATTTATCTGGATCTTCAGTCGACTCAAACCACTCAGGATATCTCTCTAACAATAATAACCCAAATATCAAAAATCAAAAATTACAACTACTTATCCCCCCCTTCCTTTGTAGAACCCCATGTTCTTCGATATAAAATTAGCTAAGCAAACAGTCTTATTTTACTCTAACAGTCGTTTCTTGTTGTTCCTTTCCCCGCTGTCCTCCACTTTCTCCAATGTTATATTCCAACAGGACTTTCCTCCTCCACAATTTTGTTTTGGCGTCAACTCAGGATTTTTGCTGCATTGCTTTCTCTTTCACCTGTGAGTTGTCTTTCTTCATAGGTAGTTTAAGGAGGTTTAGAAAGTCCTCACCAGGAGTCTGTATTCTTCCCAAGATTTTAGTCCTAAGTCTCTGTATGGCAATTATTATTATGACAGGATGATTTTATTCCTCTGTTGCCTTCATCTGGACCCTTAACACCAGCCTTGGGATCAATTAAGTATCTCTTTAAAAAAAGGCTCAGCAGTGAAAGCTAGTAATAAGAAAGAAGAAAAAAAAGGAAGAAAGAAAAGCTTTAAATTTCACCTTAATATTTTGTTAATGATATCAATTGTCCATCAGTGAAACCAACTCCGTTTTTTCTTTGGTTTAGCCATTTTAACTCCCAGCGACTTTCACTCTTCTCCTGGATATTCTTTACAGTTCAAGGGAAAATCAAGAGTTTCTAAACTTCAGTTATATCTCTCTTTCCAGCTCTTATGTTTAAAAGGTGGTGGCACTGCTTAATCTCCGTGGGGATGAATTTAGCGGCTGTAGCTTGCTGCTCGACCTCCTCAATGTCTGTCGCAGCCTTGTTCTGTATCTTCTTTCCAGCTGCAAGACACTGGAATCTGGTCCTTGCGTAGCCTCTCCAGACCCCCTTTACCGGGGGGATCAGGATCCCCTTTTCAGATCTACTTTAAGGGGTCCTTTGCAGCTAAATTCATTGGTCTGTCACACCAGCTTCGTGTCGACCCAAACTTTTGCTTTGCCGTCAACCACCGGAAATCCTCTTCTAGTAGCATCTTGTAGGGCCTTCCATTTTATTCTTGGCCTACCCTCTTTCCATATGAATTTTCTCAATTCTTCGTCCCAATTCATAAATATTTTATTTTTAGTGATAACAGGCAAATTTATAAACAAAAAAGCAACTTGGGCAGTACCATTATTTTGATAACAGCAATTTGTCTAGAAGAGATTTTCCCCCCTTCCAGCATTGCAGATCATGTTGAATATCCTCCCAGATTTGTTTGTAGTTGTCGTCGTACAGGTCTACATTTTTATTTGTTAATGTTACTCCAAGGTATTTCACCTTTTTTGCAACATTACATCCTGATATTTCTTTTAGCTTTTTTTTTTTTAGATTTTTGGTTAGAATTTGAGTTTTTTCTTTGTTTAAATATCTTTGCCAAAGATATTTATTTCTATCATAAGTTCTTTGATATTAATTAATGGGTCCTCTAGTATCATTACTAGGTCATCTGTGAAAGCTTTCACTTTGAATTCGTGTCCCTTAATCCTAGTTCCTTTGATCTTACTATTTCCTTTATTTTGTTGATTAAAATTTCTAATGATAAACAAAAGGGGCAATATAGGATAACCCTATTTCGTTCCTTTATTTTGTTGAAATTCTTGAGACAATTCTCCATTGATTATTAGCCGAGCCGATTGTTCCTTATATATCTGTTGCAGACTTTCAACAAAATATCTCTCCAATCCTGTAGCTTTAATACATTCAAACATAAAATCCCACCTCTTATTTTCTTCTGCTTTGCTCCCTCCTGTATAAATAGCCCCCTCAGAACAGCTTTTAGTGTATCCCAGAGTAAGGCTTCAGAAGTGTCTGGAGTTTTATTTTCTTTAAAAAGGATTTCATGGCTATCTGAATGGTTGTTTTAAAAGGTTCATTTAGTAGTAGGTGGGGTTAAATTGCCATATTGTGAAGGGCAGCATGTCTGCATCTAAAGTCCAATCTAGGATCAGGGTGGAGTGATTAGAATAGAGAATGGGCTTTATGGCCACATCTTTAATTTGGACTAAGAGTGCCTTACTGATGAAAAAGTGGTTGATTCTTGAGTAGGAGTTATGTGTGGGTGAGTAAAAGGTGTAGTCTCTGGGGTGGAGGATTCTCCAAGAGTCTACTAGTCCCATCTTGTTAATATGTTTTAAAAGCAGGGTTGTTTCTTGCTTTAATGTACTGAGGGGGCCTGGATTGAGGACATTGTTAGAATCTCCTCCAATTATTATGCCACAAGTTGCGTAATATTTCCTTAATTTTCTTAATTCAGGGCATTAAGGAAAATGTCCATAAATTTGTCTTGCTCCCTATTAGGACATAACAGTTTGGTATTGAGACATTGCAACCTGATAATGTGGACAGGATCCTTGGAGATGTGAAAGCCACCACATGTGTCTTAGACCCTTGTCCTTCTTGGCTTATTAAACAAGTCAGAGGGGGACTGGCTGAGTGGATAAAGGAGGTAGTCTCATGTGTGCACGAGTTCTCTCAGATGTTTGGTTTGGGGTGTAATAGATAGTTGCTTGGGGGATGATAGATGGATTAGTATATGGAAAATGTAGTTAGCTTTTATGAGTGGTAGGCTGCTTGGGGTGGGGAGATGGGAGTAGTGTGGAATAGTGAGATAGTTTTGAGAGTCAGGACTGTGGAATGCAAGGTTATGTAGGAGGCTGGCTGATGCTGAGTAGACTCTTCAGTAGAAGGGGGTGATGGGTGAGTGTTTTGGCTGAAGAAAGATAGCTTTGGTGAGAACATAGAGAAAGCGGGGGTTGACTTGGTGGAGGAAGAGGAGCTGTGGGAACTGGAGGTGGGTGCTAAGTCTGGCGCCAAAGAGTGTGAAATGGAGCCCAAAAGTTATGAGGAGTTTAATATGGCATTTTGTTGTGGTGGGGGGGTTAGTTCTGGCTTAAACGCTGACTGGTGAATCACTGGCTGTGTGTTTTCAATATACTCCTAATTGATTCAATTGGCTGGTTTAATGGCTACACAGAGTCACTGAATTTAGCCAACTCTGATAGTAAGCCAGAACTCCCTAGTGTCCGGAGTGATGGAAGTCCATTTGAGCCTGGACAACCCTACACCCTTAATATAACAGGAAGGAGCAAAGGCGGGGGCAGGAAAGCCAGAGGAGCCAGCCAAGCAGGTTGGCTTGGGAGCCCATCCTAAGGCCTTGATGGCAGCTGGGGAGGACACCCCAGTGCGCCGACAGAGGATGTGTGGTTCCAGCCACTGGCCCTTACCAAGGGGAAGGAACGCGAGAGGCATTGAGCAGGCAGAGTATCTGCCCGGGATGTGGGGGTGGCTGGCCCCGTGGATGAGCCATCTGATGTGAAGGACCTTGAGAATGAGGCATCCCAGGTCCGTGAACAAATGCAAGACATGCGGGGAATGCTGGCAGAGGTAATGCAAACCCTCAGAGGCTTGGTGGTTGATCCCCTGAGGGGGCAGGCAGCAGCAGCGGCATCACCAATAAGGGCAGCCACGAGGGATCAGACAGTGCCGGCGGAGCAGCAGGGAGTGCCTCCCCTCCAACCAAACCCCCCACCATTAAGGCTGCAGGATCCTTCGGCTAGGAGACTGGTGGTGACGTTTGATGGTCAACCCCAGCAATTGCCTTACTTTCTATCACAAGTGGCTGGGTATATGCACGAGTTTCCCAGCCAAGGTGCGATGTGTGACTACTCATCTAGAGGGGGACACAGCAGATTGGGTGGTGCACCTGATAATAGTGGAGCAGCGTAGCTGCAGAATCTGCAGGCTTTCATGGTGGCACTGCGAGTGAGATTTGAGGACCCTCTTTGGGCAGAGCGTGCTCGTGGCCAGTCGTTGGCACTGCATCAAGGGTTGCACTCAGTGTCTGAGTATGCCTACAAATTCAGGAGCTTGGCAGCGATGGTTCCTGAGTGGCCAAAGGGCATCCAAGTTCAGTATTTTAAGGATGGACTGCACCCTGACCTGCTAGAATGGGTACTAAGTAGAGACGACCCGCTCATGGTGCGTGGTTGGATCAAGCTGGCAGGCAAAGCCGAAATGGTGAAGGAAGAGATCAAGCTTTCACGCCAGTGCATGGCTTTAACCCAAAAGAAAAGCAAGAACAAGAGTCAGTCCTCGTCAGCTGGAAAGCATAAATCAGGAGTGGACACTAAGAAATAGCATTGGATTAGGTTAGGTCTCTGCTTGGAGTGTGGGAAGAAGGGGCACAGGATTGCAAATTGTCCAGATTGAGCAAGGAGTGGAAGAGCCACCAATGTGGGGTAGGGGCAGCCAAGCCCAGCCAACAAAGGAGAAAGCTGTCGAGGTGGCAATGCTGGTGCCGGGGAAAAGGCAGGTCAAGCCGCTATCTATCCTGTAGTGGAGCCAGCTGAGATGTGGACCGACAGC
The DNA here is from genome assembly GCA_026167975.1 of Phrynosoma blainvillii. Taxonomy (NCBI): domain Eukaryota; kingdom Metazoa; phylum Chordata; class Lepidosauria; order Squamata; family Phrynosomatidae; genus Phrynosoma; species Phrynosoma blainvillii. The sequence continues at coordinate 15,058,969 of JANUYF010000011.1, read as the reverse complement.
GAGGAGGTGGCAAGCCCTGAACCATTGGGAAACTACCTAACCCTGTCTTAGATCACAGCGAAGTGCAGGCTGAGCATCTGGACAGCCGCAAACACATGGTGAGCGGGGGAGTCCCCCTATGCATCCTGAAAATCAGACTGTCTCATCCCTGCAAGGGCATCAGTGTGGAGCTAACGGCTGCATTAGACTCTGGATGCACTAGATGCCTGATTAGCCATGAGGTGGTCATGGCTTGGGAATCAAAACCAGACCACTTTACCAGCCCATTCCATTCCATCAAATGGATCATGGGAGGACAAGCCACCACTCAGTGAACAGTGACTGTGTGGATGGGGGTGACAGAGCATTAGGAAAAAATATGGTTGGTTGTGGGACCAACATACAGCTACCAGATGGTGCTGGGAACTGACTGGTTGCATTTTCATAACCCCACCATTGACTGGAAACAGCTACAGCTGGTGTTTGCTAACTCAGTATGCAAAGGGCATGTTACAGTTGATGCTGACAAGGGGGTTGGAGAGGCAACAGTGACTTTGTTAGAGCCCTGTACAGTGGGGGAGAGTGTGGAACAGGTATCTCCTGAGGCTCTCTGTCCCTATCCAGGGAATATCAGGATCTTAGTGAGGTATTTGAAGAAAAAGAAAGTGACCAAGTCCCCACACACAGAGAAACAGACTGTGCCATTGAAATAGAGCCGGGAGCTGTGTTTCCAAAGCTCAAATTATATTCCATGACCCCTTTGGAGTTGAAAACCTTGGAGGAATTCATAGAAAAGAATTTAGCTAGGGGTTTCATAAGACCATCCACATCTACCTTTGCTACTCCAGTGTTCTTTAGAGAAAAGAAGGATGGTTCTCTTCACCCAGTGACTGATTACAACAAATAGCCCTTGCCACTAAGGAAAGACATGTTGGGCCATCTGGCAACTGGCAAGATATTTACTAAATTGGATTCGAGGGATGACTACTTTCAAGTTCGCATTCGAGAAGGAGATGAGTACAAAACAGCATTCAACTGCCCTCTGAGGGCTTATGAATATTTCGTTCTCCCTTTTGGGCTCTCAGGAGGGCCCAGATGCTTCATGAGGCTTGTGAATGAAATGCTGCATGGTTTATTGTACCAAAGGGTGCTTGTTTACTTGGACAATGTGTTGATTTACTCTGAAGATTTAGAGTCACACATCAAAATGGTGAGGGAAGTACTGAAGAGGCTGCTGGACAATCAGTTGCATGTGAAACTGTCCAAGTGCCACTTCCACACAGTCTAGACTTCTTGGGATACCAAGTGTCCACAAGGGAATCTGAAATGGATTCAGCATAAAGTACAGACTGTGATGGACTGGCCCCACTTAAAACTAGAAAACAAGTTCAAAAGTTTTTGGGTTGCCAACTTCTATAGGCAGTCCATTCCTTACTTTGCTCAGATTACTTTACCTATTACTGATCCCTCCCCCCAAAAAAAGAAAATCCCTCCCCCCAAAAAAAGAGTTTCCCATCTGGGAAAAAGAGGCTTTTGCCATAAAATGGGCCCTTCAGAACTGGAGACAGTTTTTAGAAGGGGCACCCCACCCATTTGAAGTATGGACTGACCACTGTAATTTGGAAGCACTCCAAGCCCTCCGGAGATTGACACTTAAGCAGCGTAGATGGGCCAAGGACTTCTACAAGTATAAATTGAGGCTCAAATTTATTCCTGGCCAAGAGAATGGTTTGGCTGATTCATTATTGAGACTCCCTCAACACATGGGCAAAGAAATGCAGCCACTCCAAACCCTATTCACTTCAGTGCAACTGGGGCTAGCAGTCACCACCCGCAGCCAAGCTAAGGTGGAAGGAAAGGTAGAACAGGATCCACTTCATGTGGAGATAAAACAACATGCTGAGAATGACAGCTGGCTGCAAACCCACCAGCAGCAACTGGAAAGAAAAGACAATGGACTTTGGTATAAAGGACAAAAGATATATGTCCCTAGTGAGCCGAGACAGAAGATATTGCAAATGTACCATGATTCCTGAGGTGCAGGACATTGGAGCTTTGTAAAAAACTTTACATTTACTCTGCAAACAGTTTTGATGGGAGGGCATGAGATACTGAAGAGTAAACCCAAGTAGACTTTTACAACCTCTAGAGATCCCTAGTGGCCATGGAAGCATATTACCATGGTTTTCATCACTAACCTGCCTGAAAGCCAGGGTTGAAATACAATTTGGGTGGTGACAGACTTATTCTCAAAGCAGGCACACTATGTAGGGTGCAAGGGTCTCCCCACGGCTACCAAGCTAGCTGATTTGTTTATTCAATATGTATATAAATATCATGGTTTACCCAATAAGATTGTCTCAGATCAAGGCTCTACCTTTACTTCTCAATTTTGGAAGGTTTGCAATCCAAGCTCAAACCATTAAACCATGCTGTTTCTCACTTTATTATGTACTCAGCTGTATTTTTCTGATGAACATTAAAATGGCTAGTTGGCCTGCAATACAGTCACCCTCTGTTTTTGCAGAGGATCTGTTCCGGACCCCCTGGCAAAAATGGAAAATCACCAATATTCAAGCCCCACTGGTTTGAATGGTGGTGTGCACCCCATTTTGTCCATTGTGTCCCTCTCCGCCCGCAAACGGGTGAGATCATGGACTCCAAGTCCACAAAAACGGAGGGGTGCCTGTATACTTATAGAACTAGCAAGACACAGACTTTAAACTGTAATTTACTAGTCACAAATCCTTGATTGAGTCTACATGAAATTAGTCCTTTCATTTGTCCATTGTGGTAAAATTAAGGGGGGGAAACTCATTCAACATTTGCATCAAGCAACCCACCGCCGAACATGGTTGCTGTCCTTCTCCCATCTCAGAAACAAACACACCCTGAGCTCTGGGTGTAAGGCTTATCTGCTGCTGCTGCTGCTGCTGTAAGGGAAACAGGAACTGTCCAGGAGGGATGCCAAAAGGCCCTGCATTTTGAGCATGGCTGAGAAGGATGGATTGATATCTATATGGGTGTTTTTAGCTCAAGGTGACCAGACTTGGTCCTCTTCCTTTTCAGGACCTATCCTCCATTTCAACCTCCTGTCCAGGAGGGATTCCAAAACAAATTCTGAGCAGGGCTGAGAAGGATAGATATAATATTTATATGAGTGGCTTTTTTGTTTTGTTTTTGTTTTGAGGTTTTATTTGGTCAGGTCCTCCATTTTCTCCTCGAGTGCTTTCCCCATGGAAGCCCCACCCCTAAAAATCCCACCCCCAGCACCCAGTGACATCAGTGCAGGAACGCCACTGAGTTTGGGCACTGTCTCTAAAACATTCACCATCACTGGTCTAGGAGATGTTTTGTTATTCTTATCTTTATTCCTATTGACAACTTTCCACTCTGATGCTTGACGATTTGCTGCACTGTCAAGGAGTGAAGGGGGCCTCCATTATGAATTTCTTCCTCCAGATCTTTTGGGACAAATACGTCAAGTGCCATCAAGATGTCAAGGAGCTGCTTTCTTGTGATTGCAATCATTGTGTTGTTGGCCTTTGTAATGATAAGCTTGAAGAGAAAACCCAACAATATAGCAATACCTCTTTTTATAATAAAACATTGTGGGGTTTAAAGGAGCATCTCTTCCTGAGAGTCTCAGCCGAGATATTTTGACAGACTGACACAATATTGTTTTCATATTTTAGGTCAGGGACTGCACTGAGTTTAGCCAAGGTTAATGCTTTTTTGAGATAGTGGATAAAGCACAGGAGGATATCTGTCAGCATTTTTCTTGAGGACTGTAGCGCAGTTGCTGATCTGTGAGTACACTCAATGTCAGATTTCTCTAATGCTAACTCTAGGCAAAGGCTATTAAGCTAGTTTAGTAGAAAGTGTGTGGAATCTCCTTGTTCCATGCCCTCTTTAATGCTCCTAAAGTGTATATTAAGAAGTTTTTCCTGGTTTTGCAAATAATCTTGTTGTTCACGGCATCGATGATTTTTTTCCAGTTGTCAAATCCTATCATCACACACAATGCCCTTTTGAAGAGCCTCATTGCTGGCATCTTCAATATCACTGATTCAATTTGTGAGGGCTGATAACTTTGTACTGATAAGTTCTAGTGCAGAAGACCAGTCTTTTTGAAGGTCTTTTACTAGGTTTTCTCATAACTCTTCTAATAAGAGAAGAATAGGTCATCTGTCCTCTGAGGTTTGTTTCTCCCCCCCCCCTTGGCCCATGTGCCATATTAGAGCTGGATGGATCATCTTCACCTTTTGATGGTGACCAAGGCTCCTTTGCTGCTGAGTAGATGTCTGTTATGTACTGATCTGCAGACCTTTTAGCTTCAAGCATCTGATTCTGATGTTTTTAAAGTGATTTTTGCATTTTATATCACTCAAGTTAGTGAATTCTGTGAGGTGACAGCCAGCCTATCATTTATCCATCCACCATGAGTGATAGTTGGCCACGTCCTTCCATAAATTAAGGTTAACTGAACTTTGTAATATCTTCTAGCTTTTCTCTAAAAGATATGGAAGTCACGTTCACAAGTCATGTTAAATCATGATTTAAGTAAGCCTTTTTGATTATGCTATGAACTGTTCTGCAAATAATCAAATAAGCTGGGCCTTTTTGTTGTCTGTTCACCCCATTTCTGATCTGTTTGTCTCCCACCTCTTTCACCAATTTCAAGACAGTGATCTGGGAAAAGCCATATTTCTGTGCTGAAACATCACAACATGATATAGACAAGCCAGTGATGAATCCATGGATTCTGACCACAGTTTTGCAGGTATCTAACAATAATTAATAGTTCAAAAATGGACTTAGACATAACACCAAGCTAAAATTCAACAAGCCACAACCAGGTTTAGTGTTAAAGAGCAAATCTGCCAAAACAAACATGCACATATCTAAATATGGCATAAAGGTTCCAAAAAGCTCTGTTAGAAAGATGATTTGTTTCCTGGGACAGCTAGCACCCAAAGTCATCTTTTAATTTACACACATGGCCAAAAGAGTGAATAAGTAAAACAAACAATGAAGACAATCAAAAGCTTTTTGATTTATATATGATGACCCAAAGAATAAGCCACGTTGCTTTTGCTATGAATTGCAAATGACCATTGAGACCTGGATGCTCCTGACAAAGTACAGCTATTTTTCAGAAATAAACACCTTATTAGTTTAGTAGTTAGTGTCAATCTATGACTTGGGAGATCTAGTATAGTGGTCAGAGTGCTGAGACAGAACATGGATGAAACTCACTTGGTGACCTTGGACCACTCACCCTCTTTAACAGACTTGGCTTACTTCACAGGGCAGCAGTTGCCATGAGGGCTAAAATGAGGACGAGGAGGGTTATAAATGCTGTCTGGTGCTCTCTGGTGTATGGCGTATAAATGTACCGAATATATATTTAAACAGTCAGGCAAAAGACATCCTTGGGAGCAATTCAGACAGATATTTCATTAAAGGAAGAACAACAGTTTCTACACCTAAACGTTAGGATTAAGAACTTCATGGTCAACATGGATTTCTCAAAAACAAGATATGCCAGCCTAATTTTATTTTTCCCTTTTTTAGATATGGGGAATGCTGCAGATGTAGCATATTTTGATTTCAGTAAAGTCTTTGACACTATTGTGAGGTGGAAAAGGAATTTCCAAACTGGTCACATGTCCCTCACAGATGAGCCAAGACCTAGAAGACCATCACTGAAGAAAGTGGAATGTTTAATCCTGGAAGACAGATGAGCAACCATCCAAATGATCATGAATGAAATGAGTCTCAGTTATGGTAGTGTGTGGAAAATTATTCATGACGAACTGCACATGTCTAAGGTATCTGCACACTGGGTTCCACATTTGCTAACCCCTTTCCAGAAGCAAACACTGTGTGACCTTTCAAGACAGATGTTGAGGCTGTTGGAACAGGATGAAGAAGATTTTTCTGGTCATCTGATAACCATGGATGAATCTTGAATCTATCAGTATGATCCAAAGACCAAAACCATGAGCATGGAGTGGAAGCATGCTGAATCCCCTCCACCCAAAAAGGCAAAGGTGCAAAAGTTAGCAGGGAAGGTCATGCTCTGTTTTTTGGGAGTGTTGTGGAGTCATTCTCACAGATTACCTTGCAAAGGGACAAACCATCACTGGCACATACTACAGCAATCTTCTGAACAAGTTGTGAGATGCTCTGAAAAAGAAACTCTCCAGAGGCATTTGTCTCCTAGCTGAAAATGCACCAGCTCACATATCTCAACATGCAGTTAACAAAGCAAAGGCATGTGGCTTTGAGATCTTTCAGCATCCACCTTATTCTCCCGCACCAAGTGACTTTTTCTTGTTCCCAGAAATGAAACATCCATTGTGGGGTTGCTGATTTAACAACACAAATGACGTCATTCATTAAGTGGAAGAGTGGTTTAAGGCACAATCTGCATACATGTACAATAACGGTATTCAGACGGTCAAGAAATGCTGGGGAAAATGTGTAAATCTGGATGGTGACTACGTAGAGAAATATTAACTACAAATCAAAACAAACTATCTGTCAAAAGATTTTAAAAGTGATAATTAAGACTTCACAATACCCCCTCGTACTATGTCCAGTTCTGAGAACCACAATTCAATAGGGATTTTGACAAGCTGCAAGATGTCCAAAGGAGGGCAACCAAAATGGTGAAGGGTCTGGAAACCACATCCTATGAGAAGAGACTTAGGGAATTGGATATGTTTAACCTGGAGAAGAGACAGTTAAGAGATATGCTAGCCCTGTATAAGTATTTGAAGGGATATCCTACTGAGAATGGAGCAAGCTTGTTTTCTGCTGCTCCAGAGATTAGGACACGGAGCAATGGATTCAAACAACAAAAAGAGATTCCATTTAACATTAAAGAACTTCCTGACAGTAAGAGCTGTTTGACAGTAGAACATGCTGCCTCGGAGAGTGGTGAAGTTTTCTTCTTTGGATGTTTTTGAACAGAGGCAGGATGGAACAGAGGCTACTTTGATTGTGTATTCCTGCATGACGGGGGGATTGGACTGGATCTCTTCCAAATCTATGATTCTATATTCTTGACTGTCAGAGCTGCTTGACAGTGGAATAGCCTGCCTGAGGGAGTGGGGGTAGACTCACCTTCTTGGAGGACTTTAAAGAAAATCCGGGTGGCTATCTCTCAGAATTGCTAGTTGTGCATTCCTCTATGGCAGAGGGTTGTACCAAATGGCACTTGAGGTCCCTTCTAAGAATCGATGATTCTCATACACAGGATCACATAACATATCTAGGGTAATCGTGTGTATGAGAATCATCGATTCTTAGAAGGGACCTCAAGTGCCATTTGGTACAACCCTCTGCCATATAGCAAAAAAGACCACATAGACATTTTTAACCTGGAAAGTGATTCTGGTCAAAACAGGCAGACAAATCAATTATTTCTTTACCTGAGAAGGGCTTGCTTTTGACATAGCTGGAGAAATCTTGGCTGTTTTCTGAACCACAGAAGCTGGGGGAGCACTCTGGGGAGGACGCATCACTAAAGACAAAACAAAGAGATTTCCATAAGTAGCAAAATGTGGAAAAAGAAGTTTATCCTCATGGCAATTTTCCTTCTACATACACAGCAGAAATGTTGCTGTGTGCCTTCAAGTCATTTCTGATTTAGGGCAACCCTAAAGTGAACTTATCACAAGATTTTCTGGGGCTGTGTCACCCAGTGTGTTTCCATAGCTGAGCAGGGAATTGAACCCTGGTTTTCAGAGTCGAGTTCAATGCTCAAATTTCTATACCGCAGCAGAGATACCAAGGTACAACCCCCACAGTCTAATGCATTCCTGGCCTGGGAGGATTTGCTACAAATGCTGTTAAATAAAATACATAACAAGAGAACTCTGAGCCAATTGGGGAAGTCCCTTTCTTAGACAACAACTGCCAGAATCTCTTTGCCAGCCATGCTTCCAAGAGCTGCAGTTCAAAGATTAACCTATTCTGAGCACCACAAGGCCAGATGGGTCTCAGCCAAGCAGGCTGAAGTAATTGCAGCCAGCTTCTCTTCCTGCACAAGCAGCTAGGTAATGGTATATAGTGAAACAGAACTTTCATCTTAGAAACTTTCTAGTCCTCACTTTTTGTTTCTTAGGGCTCTATATATTTAACATCCTCATAGTTCCAAGTCATGTCTGCTTCCAGCACAGCCCATTCTACCCCGTCCAGTTTTCCAAATTCCAACCCCATCCTAAATAAATAAATAAATAAATGGTACTCAGAATCCTATGTGCACTGAGCATATTTGCCTGTTTTCTCTTAAAACATTTCTTGTACTTTTGAAAACCCCAACAGTCCTCTTAGCATGCTTTCATTTCTCAGTGGCTCTATTTTGGCTACCTTCCTGCCAGCACTAAGCTCAGTGCACTAATAGAGAGAGAGATTATCACTTGTTCTGTTTAGCTGTCAACAGCCAGTGTTGCTGTATCATAGACAACTACAAGAACCTAACATGAATAATCATACTTCATGTAATGCCATCAAATCAAGATGCTTTAGTATAATACATGTGGTGGAAAACTATATCCTTTCCCCCTCCCCCCCCCCAAATCCAATCTTCATAGGAAGGAAAAGGAGGAACCGCACTTGCTGAAGATGCTGGAGTTGAAACTTTTACAGGTGCAGAACCTGGAGAAGAGAGCCCAGCCATCTGGTTTGGGCCCCCCCCAGACCCAGGGTTCACAGCAGGTGAGAAAGAGAACACAGTGGAGCTCTGGTTATTACTACTGCTGCTGGCTGCAAGTGATGATGAGTCTGCAACCAGGAACCTGGAGAAGAGGAAGAAAAAGAATACAGTCAGCCCTTGGTATCTGCAAGAGATCCGTTCCTGACACACACACTTTACCAAAATCCACGGATACTCGAGTCCCATTGTCCCTAATGGCAGAGCGACCACGTGGCCATGCTACCATTAGGGACAACTGCACTGAAGTTCTCCCTCCCTCCTCCTTCCTCTCACTCTAAGGCTTCTGTCCAGGGCTTGGCTACAGGGGCGGCTCAGAGGTAGAAGCTGGAGCTCTGTTGGCTGGAGGGGGCTGGAGCTGGGTCTTGGGTCTTGAGCCGAGTGGGGAGGGGGTGCTCCAAGACCCAGACCCAGCTCCCTCCAGCTGATGGGGCTCTAGCCTCCACCTCCAAACTGCTCCCAAAGCCAAGCCCAGGGGAGAAGCTTCGGAGAAAGGGAAGGCTTCAATGCAGTTGTCCCCAATGGTGGTGTGGCTGTATGCAGACGCTGCCATTAATAATAATAATAGTAATAATAAATAATAAAATTTATTTATATCCCGCCCTATGGAAATCCAATCAGGGCGCCTTACAGCCATAAAACATACACAATACCCATAAAAATGTATACAATACAACAAACCCCCTCCCCCCCTTAAAACAGTATTAAATCAATAAAGGTTTAAAACAACATTCAATTAATATAACCAATACTTAACCCAATATATAAGCCCAGCGACAATAACCCTGACCATCCTTAGATGGGGCCACAGAAGGGTCACTGGGGTGGGCTATTTATACCCGAGGCCGGGGTAGTTAATCTGGAAAGGCCTGCCGGAAGAGATCCGTCTTGACAGCCTTTTTGAAGCTGTCTAATGATGTTAATTGACAGATCTCATCCGGCAGGTCATTCCAGAGTCTAGGGGCGGCGACTGAAAAAGCCCTCTGGGAGGTAGCCACAAGCCTCGATTTTTGGGGCTGCAGCAAATTCCTCCCGGAGGACCGGAGAGCGCAGGGAGGATTGTATGGGAGAAGGCGGTCCCTGAGATAGCTTGGACCCAAGCCATTTAGGGCTTTAAAGGTAATAATCAACACCTTGTACCTGGCCCGGCAGCTGATAGGCAGCCAGTGGAGGGACCTCAGAACCGGAGTAATGTGGTCCCTCCGAGATGTACCTGAAACAACCCTGGCTGCCATATTCTGTACCAGCTGTAATTTCCGAACCAAGCACAAGAGTAGCCCCATGTAGAGTGCATTACAAAAGTCAAGGCGTGAGGTTACCAGCACGTGCACAACAGTCTCGAGATCCCTTACTTCCAGAAAAGGGCGCAGCTGGCGTATCAGCCGAAGCTGATTAACAGGCGCTCCTGACCGTCGCATTTACCTGATTCGTCATCAGGAGCGACAAGTCAAGGAGCACCCCCAGACTGCGAACACAGTCACTGGAGGCGAGTGTGACCCCATCCAGGACTGGAGGTTGCAACCCAATTCTTGGTTTCGGGGCCGCTACCGTGAGCACCTCCGTCTTGTCTGGATTCAGTTTCAATCTGTTTTTCCTCATCCAGCCCATTACCGCTTGAAGACATTCATTGAGAGAAGAGATGCCATTGGAATTCGAGGCCGACGAACGAGACACGGAGAAATAGATTTGGGTGTCATCAGCGTACTGATAACACCCAGCACCATAACTCCGTATGATCTCACCCAGCGGCTTCATATAGATGTTAAATAATATCGGGGACAAAATAGCCCCCTGAGGGACCCCACAAGTGAGGTCCCTCTTGCAGGAGCTACAGTCCCCGAGCAGCACCCTCTGGGACCTACCCGAGAGGAAGGACTGGAACCACTGCGAAGCAGTGTCCCCAATACCTAACCCCTTCAGGCGGTCCAAGAGGATGCCGTGATCTATTGTATCGAAAGCCGCTGAGGTCTAGGAGCACCAACAGGGTCACACTACCCCTGTCGATGCTCAGACGCAGATCGTTGGTTAAGGCAACCATGGCAGTCTCGACCCCAAAGCCTGTCCTGAAGACGGTTTGAAATGGGTCTAGATAATTGACTTCATCCAAGACAGCTTGGAGCTGAACAGCAACCGCCCTCTCGATCACCTTGCTCAAAAATGGCAGCAATGATACAGGCCTATAATTTCTCATATCCAGGGGGTCCAGGGAAGGTTTTTTCAGAAGCGGCCTAACAGCCGCTTCCTTTAAACAGGATGGAACATGTCCTTCCCTGAAGGATGCATTGATGATATCCGTAAGGAATCTCATCAATGAATCCCCCCCCCTGGACGGCCAGCCATGATGGGCAAGGGTCGAGAGGGCAAGTTGTCTTCCTCACCTACCAAGCAGCTTGTCCATGTCCTCGGTACTCACAGATTGCCACTGATCCAGTATAACTGCATCGACGGAGTCACTGGACGCCTCGCCTATCGGCTCGGTTTCAATGGTGGCATCTAAGTTGGCTCTTATCTGAGAGATTTTGTCTGCAAAGAAGTTGTTAAATGTGTCACAGCAGGCCGTCGTCAGGTTAAGCAAGGGATTTGGCGCAGGGGGGACCTGCGTCATCTCCCTCACCACCTTAAACAACTCTGCTGGACGGGACTCTGCAGACGCAATACGTGCAGAGGAGAAAGCTCTCTTTGCTGCGCATATTGCCTCCCGATAGGAACAAAGGAAGTTCCTATGGCGAGTTCTGTCAGATAAGAGACGAGTCTTCCGCCACCTGCGCTCTAGCCGTTGTCCAAACCGCTTCATCCTCCTCAGCTCTGGCGTATACCAAGGCCTCCGATTAGAAGCGGGATGGCAAGGGCGCTTGGGAGCGATCGTGTCGATAGCCCTGGTAAGATCGTTGTTCCAAATATTAACCAGAGCCTTGACAAGATCACCGGTATTTCCAACCTTTAACCCCTCTAAGGCTTTCTGGAAACCAATTGGCTCCATTAGCCTTCGAGGGCGGACCAATCTAATAGGTCCACCACCCTCGGCGGGGCGGACATTTGCTCTCAGTTCCATCTTGACCAGGAAATGATCCGTCCATGACAATGCGGTGGTACTTACAACCTCCTCCCACGGATATTCCTGTTCCATACTGAAGACCGCATCGAGTGTATGACCTGCACAATGTGTGGGCCCGTTGACCAGTTGGGATAGGCCCATGTTTGTCCTGGTATCCATGAACTCCCAAGCCGCACCTGTTAAACTGGTCGAGCGGGATGTTGAAGTCCCCGAGAACTGAGTCTTGGAGACTCCAACAAAAGTTCTGAGACCAACTGTGTCAGCTCGGTCAGGGAGTCTGCAAGGCAACGGGGTGGTCGGTAACTAGCAGAATCCCCAGAATATCCCTGGTCTTCAGGCTAAGGTACATACACTCGAAGTGGACCGTGTTCCGGATAGGTATCCTGGTCAAGGTCAGGTGGTTCTTATGAACCAGAGCCACTCCGCCCCCCCCGCCCACTTCCCCTCACCTGCTCACTAACAGAGAACCCAGCTGGGAGGGCCTGCGCCCATGTAGCAGCGCTATCCTCTCCCAGCCAGGTCTCTGTGAAGCACGCCAGGTCGGCATCCTCATCCAGGAGAAGATCCTGGATAATATGGGTCTTGTTTTTTACCGACCTGGCATTGCAAAGGAGCAGGGTGAGGTTCTGTGGAATGGTTGGTCTGCTCTCCAAGCCATTCTGGGAAACAGAGGGAACTGAAGGCGGGATAGCTACTAAACAGTGATCCCGCCTTCTTTTGTAACATTTGTCCACTCTGTTCCAACCATATCTCCCATTCCCCAACGCTACTCCTATAGCCGCCCTTGTCTCTCTTCCAGCCTCGGGAGGGATAATGAGGCTTTGGGCCAATAAAAGATGTTGAAAGGTCTACTCAACAATAAATAATAAAGGCCTAGAAGATCAGCAGATCATTATCTGTGTCATCCTCATCCCCAATGAGTCCAAATTAACAATATGATCTTAAAGTCCCCACCCCAGTACATTGAGTCCCATGTGCCTGTTGTTCCTGGCAGGGCTTAATTAGTTCTGTGCTGGGTCTTGGAGGACGCGTCTCTGCCCCTACCGGCGCTGCGCCCTGATGGAGATATTGCCAGGCGTGTAAAGGGCCAACGCCCTCCTTCCAGCGGCCCAGCCTCCGCAGCCGTCGTTGCTGTGTCCTCCCAAAGGAAAAAAAGGCGGTTCCACTACAGGAGCTACCTCCCGAGGGGCCCCCAGCCGAGCCTTAGCTGTTACTGCAGCTGCTGGTAAGGCTCATCCTCCGAGGTGGAGGACTCTTCAGCGGCGTTTTTATGCCGCCTCCGTCGCTGGCGCCGCCTCCCAGGAGGGCCCCAGCCAGGCCTTGGCTGTTGCTGCAGCTGCTGGTAAGGCTCGTCCTCCAAAGTGGAGGACTCTTCAGCGGCATTTTTATGCCGCCTCTGTTGCTGGCGCCGCCTCCCAGGAGGGCCCCAGCCGGGCCTTAGCTGTTGCTGCAGCTGCTGATAAGGCCCGTCCTCCAAAATGGAGGACTCTTCAGCGGCATTTTTATGCCGCCTCCGTCGCTGGCGCCGCCTCCAGGAGGGCCCCAGCCAGGCCTTGGCTGTTGCTGCAGCTGCTGGTAAGGCTCATCCTCCGAGGTGGAGGACTCTTCAGCGGCATTTTTATGCCACCTCCGTTGCTGGCGCCGCCTCCCAGGAGGGCCCCAGCCGGGCCTTAGCTGTTGCTGCAGCTGCTGGTAAGGCTCATCCTCCGAAGTGGAGGACTCTTCAGAGGCGTTTTTATGCCACCTCCGTCACTGGCGCCGCCTCCAGGAGGGCCCCAGCCGGGCCTTGGCTGTTGCTGCAGCTGCTGGTAAGGCTCGTCCTTACTGTCTGCAGATGCTAAAATCCACAGATGACAAGTTCACGGATACCAAGGTCCCACTGTACAAAGACTCATCTCACCCTCTGAAACTGGGACTTTTCTTGATATTTATTTCCTAAAGCAAACCCCTCCTAAACTTTCTTTTTCTTGGCAAAAATTCTGGATATATATTTATTTATACCCTGCCTTTCTCTCAGTAATAAGATTCAGGGCAGCTAACAACATGTATATTAAAAAAACAGATTAAAACTATACAGAAGTTTCAATAAAAGTATAAATATAAAAGTTATTTAAGAACAATTTATAAAGTTTAATACAAGAAACAATAAATTCATTAAAAGACTACATATAAACCTAACAGCATCACACAGCATTAAAAACCAATAACAGTCAGTTTCTAAAAGCCTGATGGCATAATTTTTTTTAAATTTGCTAACAAAAGGAAAACATGGAGTGAGCCATCCTAGTCTCCCTAGGAAGAAAGTTCAAAAATCTGGGAGCAGCCATGGAGAAAGCCCTCTCCTTTGTTCCCACCAAATGAACCTGAGAAGACAGAGAAAAAGACTCTAGGTCTCGGAGCTCTAATGGGCTCATAAAGGCATACAGTCCTCTTTAGTGGTCCAGCAACCCACTAGTAGACTTTGAATCTAGCTTGTTTTAGAAAAGGTTGGAACTGATGTCCATATATTGAGAGTCACAGGTTCCCTGCCCTGTCTTGTGTAATTGCACCACAATACATTACTAAAACTATTTTTTTTAAAAAAAGGCCTATCAATTCTGGAACTACTTTAAGGCAATACATGATCTCCAAGCAAGGCTGTTCCAATAAAAACTTACTTTTCAGTAAGGTTGACTTTGACAGATGCAGAGGCAAAAGTCTGCTTCTGCCCGGCAGGCGTTGCGGAGGACAAAGGGCCAGTTGAGTTGTCTGTGTTTGTTTTAAAATTCATACATCCAAAAGAGAAAGGAGAAGAAGCTGGAATGGCACCAGCTGCAGAGGCTGGACTTTGAGGGGCTTTGGAAACAGTAGAAGAGAAGGAGAACCCAGCTGCTCCACTTAGACCAGAACCAGGTGGAAGCTTGGGGCCTTCAGGTGGGAAGGGAGAGGGAACAGTGGTCTCTGTTGATCCTGGGGCTTTCAAAGTGGAGTCTGCAAATGAGAATGCAACTGTCCCACAACTGGAAATTGGTGCTGCAGCAGTTGCAGGTCCAATCTTTAAAGGAGCAGAGCCAGATGCAGATGAAGGGGGAGTACTTCCTGGAAGAAGGTGGGGGAAGAAAGGAAAAAAAGTAGAAATTAATTCAGTGACTGTAAGGAGAATCCACCTGTTGCCAGCATGAGGCCAGAACAGCTGATTCTAGAATGAGAAGAACTGGCAAGAAAAACAAGTGCCTTTATGATTCAGTCCAGCTGTAAAGCCAAACAAGGTGGGAAAGCTATGGTTAACTTTTGCCGCAACTGCCGCAACAATCAGATATAACAATTCTGTGTGGTTTTTCAACCTGGCTAACCATTTGTTTAGTAAACAGTTTTAAAGCAATAATAGGATATAACCAGCATGTAAGAAGGTGCTCTATATACTAAGGGGGGTTGCAGACTGCCAGAAATAGTGTGAATTCAGTCCACTTTTAGGGTTAGGGTTAGTGCTAGGGAATCATGGGAACTGTTATTTTTCTGAGACATTGAGCCTTCTCTGTCAGACAACTCTGATGCCACAATAAAATACAGTTCCCATGGTTCCCTAACTCTAACCCTAACCCTAAAAGTGGACTGAATTCACACTATTTCTGGCAGTCTGCAACCCCCCTAAGTCAGCTTGTTTTTCTATCTAGACCAGTACAGCTTGCTCAGACAGCAGCAGCAGCAGCAGCCTCAGGTGGAGAGCTTTTTCTCATTGCCAGTTATCTGTCCCTTGTAACAAGAAACATCATTTGGAGGGTGAGGCGTGTGTTGACCACATCATGTAGGGGGTATCTAACACCTTAGTAGGGGGTAAACATAGTGGCCATGGAAATAGCCCCTTCATCCTGCCATCACCTCCCTTTCTTGCACAGTCAGTGGCCCCACCAGACCCAGAAAGGACTGCCGCAGCATCTGTCAGGACCTAGAGCCTGGTAGCCCTGCCCCTGCTCAAATTAAACCTCGGAGAGTATACACTGAGAAGCCATTATTGACACCACGGAGAAATCCAGCTCTCTGCCGCCCCAAATGGGCCATCTGCATCAGTCCTCAGTACCTTCTTCTCCCAGGTTGTTATCATATAACTGAGATACTGTTAACATATCAATTAACTTAACAAGTCTCCCTGCAGCTGGTTTCACTCAAAGGGTGAACAGATTTTTGAACTTTATTTTAAACACATCAACATTTTCTTAAACTCATATTAAAATCAACTCATATTAAAATCAAAGACTTCTTATCCATCCATAAAACCTAACACTATAAAAATATCTCAGTTACACATTTTCTCTCTTCTCTATTAACTTTATTCTTAATTAACTTTTAACAACTTATAAAGCTTAACATGTCACTGATTTCTTTAATTCTCTGAACAGGCAATAATAATAATAATAATAATAATAATAATAATTTTTATTTATATCCCGCCCCTCTGCAGAGCAATCGGGGCGGCTTACAAGTTTACAATTTCCATACATTAAACAGAACATAAAATCCTGAATCCCACCATCCTTTAAGAAGTAAGGATTCTTCTTATTCTAGGCTGGGTGGTGCTGGGCTTAGTGTCTCTCCCTCAGATGACATCGGATGGTAATGGAGGGAGGGTTCTTCTTATTATTTTAGGCCCGATGGTGCTGGGCCTAGTGTCTCTCCCTCAGATGACATTGGATGGTAATGGAGGGAGGGCTCCTCTTCTCATTCTAGGCCCGATGGTGCTGGGCCTAGTGTCTTCCCCCAGATGACATTGGATGGTAATGGAGGGAGGGCTCTTCTTCTTATTTTAGGCCCGATGGTGCTGGGCCTAGTGTCTCTCCCTCAGATGACATCGGATGGTAATGGAGGAAGGGCTCTTATTATTATTTTAGGCCCGATGGTGCTGGGCCTAGTGTCTCTCCCTCAGATGACATCGGATGGTTTTATTTACTTTAACACATGGTAACAGAAGCCTGCATTATCAGTCACTCAAACAGGAATTTACAATACAGTAGGCCCTCAGTAATCGCAGACTTGCCATCCACGGATCCCAACATCCGCAGATGGCATGCCTGCTTGGGGGGATGCAGATGAGGAGGAGGATGAAGGAGTACTGAGGAAGAGGCAGCGGTGCAGAGGAGGAAGGAGGAGGAAAAGGAGTGGCAGAAGTAGCAGGAAAAAGCAGAGGAGGAGGAAGGAGGAGGAGGTGCAGGAAGTGGCAGAGGAGGAGGAAGAGGAGGCACCCCCCTGCCGCCCACTGCTGTGGGAGCGGTGAGGTGGGCTTCGGGATGGCGAAGTCCTGTTGTCCCTAAAAGTGGTGTGGCTTGAGCATCCACAGATTTTGGTATCTGTGGGAGGATCCGGAACAGATCCCCCCCATGGATACTGAAGACCAGCTGTACTCCCAAATACAACAATCTCATAAGCAACTTACCATAGCAGCAAAAATGAACATATAAACCTGTATAACCAAACATAACATAACATACCACATATAGTTGGGTACAAGTCAACCTTGTGTCTAAGTCAAGGGAAAGTTTTAGGGTGAAAATCATGGATTTTGATATGACCCATAGATAAGTCGAGGGTAAATTTTAGGGGCATCTAACAAAAGATCTAAAGAGGAAAACACCACTTTCCTCCCTCCTTCTCCATCTCTGGACCTCTCCTGATCACCTAGCACCATTTCTCTGATGCTGAATAAAGTTTTAACATCAGATTGAAAAGAGAAGGAACTGGGGAGGAATGGCATGCTTGATGGGGAGAGAAATTTAACATTAGATTGAGAAGGGAAGGAACTGGGGGGAGACACACACGAGGTGCTTGTTTGATGGGGACAGAAGATTAACACTGGATTGATAAAGGAACTGGGGGGAAATGGGTGTTTGCTTGATGGAGAGAGAATGTCAGCATCAGATTAAGAAGGGAAGGAACGAGGGGGGGAGAATGGGGACAGAAACAAGCAATGGCAAACCACTGCTCAAGTATTTTATTTTGAAAACCCTATGATAGACAATCCAAATACAAGTGGAGTGATTCAATCAAGGTGGCCACAGCTAGACCTAAGCAGGGCAGGTAATGCCCAGGGCTCACAAAGGTCACCAAGGACTTGATGACAAACAATAATGTGTGTGTACACACATGACTGACACATGCTTGGAACATTCTTACTAGCTCCAATATGTGAATATGAGGCAGGATGGAAAGAGAAAGCAAGTCAAGCCACAAGAGATGTTTTCTACCTGCCTTGCAAACAGATTGACCCTCCAGACTTGCTTACCCAAAAGCCAGGCTTTTGATCAATACTACAATTTTCCAAGTCAACTTGAATTTAATTGAGGTGGGAATTGCCAGCAAAAGACTTCCCACATTGTCCATTGATTGATCATGTCAACTTGAAGTACACATCCTTCCAACAAATGAGAGACAGCCAGGGTGGCATTGTGGTTTGAGCATTGGACTACTCTGGAGACTAGGATTCGATTCCCACTTGGTCATGGAACCCATTGGTGACCTTGGGGAAGTCACATGCCCTCAGCCTCAAGGGAAGGCAATGGCAAACCTCCTCTGAACAAATCTTGCCAATAAAACCCCATTATATGTTCACTTTATGATCAAGTTGGAAATGAATTATCAACAATATAACCACAACAATATTTCATAGAATCATAGAGTTGGAAGAGACCACAAGGGCCATCCAGTCCAACCCCCCTGCCATGCAGGAACCAAAGCATCCCTGACAGATGGCCATCCAGCCTCTGCTTAAAGATCTCCAATGAAGGAGACTCCACTACTCTCCGAAAAGTGATTTATATCTCACTTTTTTCTCAGCATGGTACTCAAGATAACTTACAAAAACTAAAACAAGCAATGATAAAAGGATACCCCACTAAAAATATATAAAGAAATTAAAATATAAATACCTTATTTTCCTGCGTATAAGACTACTTTTTACCTGCAAAATCTTTGGCTAAAGGGGGGGGGGTGTCTTATACGCCGGATATAAGGATAATGAGGATAGAGGTGCTAAAACTCTATATTTTGGCTGGGAAAATGGGGGTCGTCTTATACGCCGGAAAATACGGTAATCAGTAGAATTAAGAGCAATTTAATTTCAAAAGGCAAGACATAAGCCAACTATTAAAAGTTGACATAAACCATCTATTAAAAGCCCATTTCTTATAAATGATCAGTTATGAAAGGACTGCTGAAGTTTTAAAAAAAGGCTGCATTTGCCAAAATAAGAACACAAGAGAGGCAGTTCTTCTATCCCCCTAGGAAGTGCATTCCAAAGCCAGTGAAAACACCTTCTCCCACATTCCTACCAGAGGTGAAAAAGGACTCCTTTAAAGATCTGTGTCTTCAAGTCACTTGTTGACTTACACCAACCCCATGAATTTCATAGGATTTTCTTAGGCAAGGAACCCTCAGAAGTGGTTTTGCCTCTTTCTTTCTTTAAAATATAGCCTCTAGTACTTGGTATTTGCTGGCCTCCCATGCAAGTACTAACCAGAGCTCACCCTACTGAGCTGAGCAGGGAGAATCCAATCCTTCAGACAGCCTAGACTCAAGCTATACAGGGCTTTATAGGTCATCACCAGCACGTGGAACTGGTCTATAACTGATTACTGGTCTGTTTCTGGGCAGTCAGCATAACTTGGGTTCATGACCACATAATTACATTTTTATACACAGTTTGGCAAGCCTGGGTGCAGCTCTGCTGACACACACACAAACGCACACATTCCATCCTGACACAAATGGTCATTGACTGGCTGCATGTGTGCGTGCACTGGGAAGAGATCCTTTGCATGGTTGCCCAGCTGAAAGGCACCACCTCTGTGTAAGTACAGTGGTGGAACATTATACTCCAGAAGCATCTAATAAGATCTTGGTCTTAGCTATTAAGTAGTCCCCACAGAATATGTGAAGGCAAGCATATCTCTGGGTTTGGAGACACAAGCACTTAACTTACCAGCTGATTTTGCTCCTCTTTCCCCTTCTGCAGACAGAGGCTCAGGTGTCATGAGTAAAGATCGAACCCCAGGGTTTTGATTGACCATGTAAAAGGGGCACAGCACTCCATCAGTAGAGAGAAGTAGAAGGACAGGAGATGGTTCCACAGTCTTCTCCTCACCTGCAAAAATTTCCCAGAAGCACAGAATGAGCCATATGCCAACTCTCCATTTTTCTGAAAGGACCAGAAAGCTCTGCCTGCTCAAGGTCTGCTAGAGGGGCCCTCTCCCTGTGCCCCACCAGTGGGAGCAAAACACTGTGTGAGAACACAAGAGACACCCTTTATTCCAGCATCAAGTTAAAACAAATCCAAAGACTTTGGTCTCTAACAATTTCAAACAAAGCTTTAAAAGTATATAGTTTTAACCCATTTTAATATGTTTTAATTGCTGTATCTAAAGACTGTTTAGTTTATTTTGCTGATGAGAGCTGTGCCACCTGAAACAGTGTCCAAAACCAGTCACCCCTACTTCATATCAATCAAAGAAGAATGTTCATACTTACTGATCATTATGGGTGTATTGCTGGTGTAATCGATGGCAAGTCCAACCGGCAAAGTGTCCTCACTATTGTCTGTTACAGGAAGTTCTGCTCGACTGGAGTCTTCCAGTACCCACAGCTCCCAATTGTTCTGAAACAGGCACAAGTTCAACTAGGAACTGTTCTTTGGTTACTTTAAGCCTCCTCATGACAGAGAAGGGAGAGAGGAAGGCTGAAAGAAACCTGTTTGTCACTTTTAAAAAAACATACAAACCCTTGCATCCTCTCATCTTTATTCTGGTTTCCCCTGTGCTGAACTATATACTGAAAGTCCCCTGAGGCAGGGCTCTGAGCCCTTGATGGGCAGCTTCCCAACCTAGAGACCACACTTACCATACATCTGATCTTGCAGAATTGTTCCTCTGCCCACCCCACTCCCTTTTTCATATTCATATTCATATATACAGACTTGCATCTGAGGTTTTGTGAAAGAGAATTATGGCATCTCTAGTTTCAAAAAATCTATTTTGTACACCATTCTGGGACAGAACAGAGGGAGGCTGAATCAGAGCTGCATGAGAAACAAGGTGTGTCTGTCCAGACTGAGAGGCAAGAGACTTGGGGCCTCGGCAGACGACTAATTGGGTTGTCTTCCGGGCCCGGAAGAGGAGGGGCAGCCGCACGTTCGGCGCCCCTTCCTCTTCCTGAGGTCGCCCCTGGAAGCGCCGGCCATCCGCACGGCCGGCACTTCCGGGTTGACCTCACGCCGTGGCGACCGCACTCGCCGCGGCGTTTGAGTCAGGGAAAGTGCACCTGCCGCTTTTGGGGCGCACTTTCCCTTAAATCTAAAAGGAGCGCCAATTTGGCGCTCCTTTTAGATTCGGCGGGGAAGCGCCACGGTGAGGCTGCCATGGCCCCGCGGCGCTGCGGACCAGGGCGTCTTGGATGCCCTCGTCTGCATCCCCCCTTAGTATGGCTCCTCCACCTTTGCCTCCCCCAGAACAGAGCAAACGGACCCTGTCCTTCCCCTTTCCTTGCTCCCTCCCTTCTTTGGGCACCAAAATACTTGCCATGCCCACTTTTTTCCAGAAACTGCTTAGCTCCTCTACAAGGAGCCCAAGGAGGAAATCTTCTGGTTCCAAGACAAAAGGGAAGGGGTGTGGGGGAGGTGCATGGTCTTCTTTCCCTTTTGCCTTGGCTAGCTAACTCAAGCCAATTAGCCAAAGCGGAAGGGAAGGGAAGGGAAGGGTGCAAGCTCTTCCTCTGTACCCCCTTGTGTTGGATACTGTCAATGCTCTGGCGACTCCTGGGGTTTCCTGTTCCTTCCCCCCTTCCCCTCTCCTTCCCTTTGCCAGGAAGAAGAGGAGGAATGCAGGTGCATGGACATTTCTTGGCATGGACTGCCTGCCCTTCCTTCCTCAGGTAGAAATCATGCTGAGCTCACCTGCCTGCCCACCCTCTTCGCCAGGCACCCCATTCAGGCATCGTTGTTCCTTCCACAGAGAGGCCTCCGTTTTTCACTTTTCCAAGCCACCTCCCAGCCTCATTTTTCTTCCCCCAAATATAAACTTTGAGGCTTCATGCTTCAATTGTAGTTGTTGTGCACCTTCAGGTTGTTTTGACTCATGATGACCCTAAGGAGAACCCATCATGGTTTTTTTTCTTGAAAAGGTTTCTTCAGAGAGAGTTTGCCATTGCCTTCCCCTGTGGCTGGGAGAGTGTGACTTGCCTAGGGTCACCCAGTGGGGTTGCATGGCAAGCAGGATTTCATTTACTTCATTACTTTAAAACTACTCAAAAGCAGCTGCTTCCCTTGCTTAGGATACTTTCTCTCTTCTCTTTCCACCCCTTCCAGTAGAACAGTGGACCTAATACCAAGAAATAGGCATGGACACTAGGTTGTCACCCAAGAGGAAAGGGGGCAGTAGCCTGAAAAAGTTTGGGGACATTGCTCTAGAGTTTAAAATAAATTTAAAATGAAGAAAAATCTGGAGTTCTGGAAGATCTTTGGTTTGGTTTTGCATGCAGATAGTCTAGAAAGTTCACTCTACAGCATCTCTATCTGGAACTGGAGCATTTCCAGTTAGCCACATGTGGTCCTTCTCTAACTCTTGAACTGAAATTCCCATCAACTCTAGCCAGCACAGGCAATAGTGAGTGTTGATCAACAGTTATTCAGCAACTTCTGGAGGAATACAGCTATTAGCTTAATTTAGAAGGAACAATGATAGGAAAAACTTTGCCCTATCCAAAAGTATGGGGACTTCTAGTCCGTCAAATTAAGATGTTGCTAGATGGGATGGACAATTTTGGTTGTTTTTTTTCTGAGACATTGAGCCTTCTCTGTCAGAGAGCTCTGATGCCACAATACAGTTCCCATGATTCCCTAACCCTAACCCTTAAAGTGGACTCAATTTGCACTATTTCTGGCAGTCTGCAAAGGCCCTATGTTTACTTTCAAGGAGCGTCACTTTCCAATGGCACCACTGTGCTGTATACCTGTTGCCGGTTCTACTCTACAAGTTGTAATAAGAACTGAATATAATTTATCACAGTTCATAAAAAGCAGAAAGTTACCTGATCTCCTTGCCTCGCAAGGATGCTGACATCTGTGGAAGCAGCAGAAGCTGCCAGAACCAGATCCCTTTAAAAACAAACAAAAAACCTCACTAAGCTGCAACATCTGGAGGGATGCAACTGCTAGCTCAATTTAGAAGGAACAAGTGACAGGAAAAGCCTTGCCCTACCCAAGAGTATGGGGACTTCTAACCTGTCAAACTAAGAGCCTTTACAGAATGGCAGAAATAATGCAGCTTGAGTCGACTTTAACTGCCCTGGCTCAGTGCTAGGGAATCATGGGAACTGTAGTTTTTTCTGAGACATTGAGCCTTCTGTCAGACAGCTCTGGTGCCACAATAAACAACAGTTCCCATGATTCCCTATTACTGAGCCAGGGCAGTTAAAGTGGACTCAAGCTGCATTATTTCTGGCAGTCTGTAAAAGCCCTAAGATGCCGATAGATGACATAACATTATGCCCCCCCCCCCGAAAGAAGGAATTAATAGCCCACTCAAGTTTTCTCCAGCTATGAGTTTGTTTAGCTGATGAACATAAATGGAACAAACCACAGACAAGGAACAAAGCACCTTTGTTTCAGAATCATTTGTTAAATACTTAACATGTAAATGTCACCTAATTTAAAGAAACATAAGGTGTGGCATGTGTAAGCTAGAGATGAGGAACCTTTGCCATTAGGAGCCGTTTCTGTGTATAAATGTAGGTGCTTTGGCACTAACAATTTGATCTAATTTGGAGCAGGACAGAAACTCTATCCAACTTCTGTTAGATTCCTCAAAAAGCCAACCACCCCAATTGTCATGGCAGCTATTGAACAGTCTTCATTCCGGATGTCCCCAGATCAGAGCTAAAATTCAGGAAAGGTACTATTGCCTCTTAGCAACCCTCAAAGTCACTATTTCTCCCACCTTTGCTTTGTTAGTTCTTGTGTGTCTGTGTGCATGTGCATGTTAATTATTTTACTAATAAAACTAAGAAACCTTATTTGTAATTGCCTCTAGAATTCTGTGTCGTTTGGAACTATTATACAAAGATAAGATCCCAGACTGAACGTTGCCCCAGCCAAAGTATACTTTCAACTAAGCTATTAAAATGCCCCTATTATATATATTATTTGTGGGTATTCTCCCGGGACCTCCTTTTGGGGTAATACCACCACTCTAAAACCAAAGTCCTCCTTTAGGCAGTGCAAACTTATCTAGACAGAAAATGCCCTTCAGGGCATTATAACATCACTTGCTCTTTGATCTCTTGACAGCCTTATCATCTCTCTTTGTTCACATAAATTGGGCAAAGTAGCAAGACATGTCAGCCTGATTTTAACACTGTCATATTTCTGCTATAAAAGGTTTCTCTACTTACAGGTTTTGCATGGAGTACAATTGGCACCTTTAGGCCATGTACATTGTCTCTAACTGTTATTAGGGAGAAGTGTTGCTTTATATTATGTGCCATTTTATTGTGGTTTCTTTCTGATCTTTATATTTTTTAAATCTAACATGCCCTGAGTCTTTTTAAAGAAAAAGATATTCAAAAGCTGTAATAATTAATTAATAAGATGACACAAGAGAGACAGAGTTGTGTGCCATCTTAAGTAAACAATCACAACACTTACTGCTCTGGGACAACTACAGCTTGAAAAAATTATTTTTACCTACAGGTACAATTTGCTATAGATCCTAAACTATATCTATTAAATATTTGTGAGAATGAAACTATGGAGCGCAAGCATGGCAAGCTGTTATTTTATATGGTAACATCGGCTAGATTGGTCCTAGCAGCTAAATGGAAAAAAGGAGATTTACCATCTATGCAAAATTGGTTGATTAAGTTAATAGATATAATGGAAATGGACAAATTGACTAATCTGTTAAGAGGTCAAGATTGGGAAGTTAGTAGAAATATATGGAATCCTTTATTTGACTATTTACAAAAAAAGAGGTTTAAAGTGCAGTTGAGATAGAAAATTTATCGGAAAATGGATTAAGAGAATAAAAGCTTGAGGTGAATCTGTATTATTAGTATATTAGTAAATAATAGAGAGTAAGAAGATAGAGAAGGAAAGAAAAAGTTTATTTTTTCTATCCATCTACTGGTTGAGGGGTTTTTTTTGTATTATATAATTTACTTCTTAATCAGAGGAAATCAGAGAAAGAATGTTTATAATAATGGTTAAAATGACTTGATAAGAGTTCAGGAGGTCATAATTTTTATGTAAGAGAAGATTGTAAGTTTGATAAGGTATGTTTGAAGAGATTGGAAGCGATTATACAGTTTTAGAGTACTGTATACTCTAAACAGTACTCTAATGCTTAGTTGCTTAGTTGTGATTATTTCTTTTTTTGTATTGTTTTATGTGTAATGTATGTATTGTTTATACGTGTAATGTATGTATTGAGATATGTATGATTCTTCTTTCTTTCTTTCTTTTCTTTTTTTTCTTTCTTTTTTTTTCCTTTTCTTTTTCGGGCATGTTTGTTATGTTCTTTTTAACATGGCATTCAATAAAATTTTCAAAAAAGAAAAAAGAAAAAAAAAGAAAAAATTATTTTTAACACTACAGAATCATCCATCCAGCATAGCCATTTCCAAGCTGGATTTATATAAGATCTTTCCTCCTATGCACACACACATTCTGAGCTCTACTGCAAATGTGCAAGATGAAGTTTAACTTTACTATGGATCTTTGTTACTTACCACTCTTCAACATAGTTAAGGAAGTAGTGATGTTGTCTCTCCGTGCAGCTGCCATAACAAGGCTCCATAAAATTCACAAAAATCTCAGGTCGTTTATCTTCCTTTTTCTGAATGGAAACACAACAGAAAGGTTTGCATAAAACGGCTTCCCATGAACATGTTAGATGTAGTGTATCTTGACACCGGGTATTAGGCAAGGGCCTGATATATTATGAAAATATAAGTTATGCATAACAAAAAGTTATGCAGCTGTAATCATTTAAATGTTATGCCTCTTATGTGTTTGTTAGGACCAAATGACTTTCAAGAAAAAAGCGGAGAACTTTTCTCTAAGTGGAGAACTTGTGGAACATGCCAAAGATGAGCCAAAAGTGCTAAAACTGTGCCACTTCAATTCCTAACCTTTGGTCCTCCAGATGTTTTGAACTCCAGCTCTTAAATGCCCTGGCCAGAATAGCCAACCATCAGGAATTCTGGGAGTCAAAGAACTGATGATCTGGCAAACAACTATGTTGGTGAGAAAGCTTCTATCTACTGACAGGACAGCATTTAATATGCAGTCATCTTTTGTCTTGATGGAGCACTTCTTACGTGCAGTCTGAAGTGATACAGCCCTAACACAGGTTGAAAGATGAAGTTAGAAATAGGTTGCAGTTTCAATCTGTGTTTGAGTTCAGAGAACAGGAAACCAGTTTATGTTAATAATAATTATGAATCCAGGTTATAGGCAGGGGTAGCCTGTCAACTTATGGCAACTCCATGAATTTCATATAATTTTCTTAGGCAAGGAATACTCAGAAGTGGTTTGCCAGTTTTCTTTTGAAATATAGCCTGCAGCACCTGGGATTTGATGGCGGTCTCCAATCCAGAGCTGACCCTGCTTAACTTTCAAGATCAGAAAGTATTTGGTGCCTTTAGGGTATTTAGGCTGATACTAGTTAATATATTCTAATTTTTTTTTCTGCAATAAGCCAATTAAAGGTTCCAAGTCTTTCAGGAATGTTGCTGATTACTTTTTTCATCAATAATTTAGTTAATTAATTTCAACCAAGTCCCATCTGTTTCAACAACCAGTCCTCTTTCATTGTACTGCTGTATTTCTCCACTTCTGTGCATACAATCATATACTTCCTTTTTTGTTGTTGTCTTCTATTTCTCTGCATTAATTATTCTAGTAATTTTCTTTGTCCTTGAGTACTAGTTGTTGGACAGTTGCATTCATGGTTCTGGTTTTGTTCCTAGCTCCCTTTTCTTTTGCTTCCCTGACAACCAACTAATCCCAAATTGTTCATTAACTCAAATAAAGATTTAGGGAGTTTACCTTGTCAAACCATAGTATCTATCTCAGAAGTCCGTTTGGGGAGAAATCACACCATTATCACATCACATCTGGTGTTCACTTCACTGCACATCTCCACTGCAGCTCATCACTCACAAGGGATTATTATCAAGCCACCATTCCACTCAGAAGTCCATGAAAACTATTAGTCTTCAGTCCTTAAAACTAGAAGCGATTGTTCTGGCTCTTTAAATGTTTTAAATTATCTATGAGTTTAGAACTATTGTCAAGGACAAGCTTTTAATTAAATTTAAATACATTTTAGTTGTGCATTTACTGTTTTAAATGTCTTTACCCATGATATATTTTGGTGAGCTGACCTGAGAGGCCACAAAGAATTTCTTTAAGGTGGGCAACTGCAGGAGGCTAAGGGACTGCATTAGCTCCCAGGAAATGAATTTCCTGTAAAAAAAAACAACCTGAAAATATATTTGTCCTAAAAACATTTGTCCTAAACATCCTCTAGGAAGCATCCTATAGGGGCATTCTTACCCTGCTTTTATGTTCTCTAGGGCAAACGTAGGCCCAACAGATAGGAAGTGACCAAAATCCACTCTTTGTTTACTTCTTGTTTTTGTTTTTGTTTTTTTGTTTGAAAAAAAGCATGTTTATGGCCCAGGGCTCCCCAAAGTGTACAAAACATCTCCTATGTTCCTATGGGGTGTTTTGGCAGAAAAGGTTATATGTTTTAAATCCCCTAAAGGCACCAAATCCTGTCTTAACCTAGAAGCAAAGCACGGTCAGCCCTGGTTAGTGCTTGGATGGGAGACCACCAATAAATACCAGGTGCTATCAGCTATATTTCAGAGTAAGGAATTGACAGAAGACCTCTGAGTATTCGTTACACAAGAAAAACTTATGGGGTTGCCATAAATTGACAGGCAACTTGAAGGCACATTGTTTAATCTGGGGAAAATGTGAGACTAGTCAGCAAAGCATGAGAAACTCGATGGAAGAAGAGTTCTCCCCCCTGCCCTATGTCCGACGTACAGGAAGCACAACCATCACCACTTCAGGAGCTGTCTCCAAGGTCCCATCTGCAGCGGCATAGACGATAGTGAAGACATACGTCCCAATCCACAACACATCCAAGACTGGAAAAGAAAAACAAATACGCATAGTTTTTTCTAAAGACCATATATTATTAGGAAAGTGTATTAAAACATGTCAGAACACTGGTCTATCTGTCTCAGGACTATCTGTACAGTAATTAGCAGGAGATCCTAGGATAGGCAGTAATTATATGTATTTTTCTAAAAAAGAAGAAGAAATGATCCTATCAACTAACTTACAAGAAATAAACTATTCTGTGAAATGCATTTTAAATAAAATACAGCATACTGTAATAAAAGCAGCAGTGATCTAACCCAATCACTGAAATCCATCTTTCCTTAAATCCATCCCAACTTTGATAACAAAATGTCAGCTACTACCCAGCTTGGCCGTGCCAAGCCTTTGAGCCAAAACCCCATCAAGTTTATCATCTTAAATATGGAGCATTCAAGAATAAGCATTCTACATGCCATGATCTTCCTAGACTGACACATTGGGGAACGTATTGTGAAGGTCCATTCTAGTCAGAGGAGGAGCCACCCAAGAAAGGGTTAATTCCATTCACCACCCAAGTAAGGCAAGGTATCACATGTTATTTTTTGAATAGTACTTCATGTGCATCCCTAACTCCTTCTCAGTTTATTCCCAATCCAAGAAAAAGGAAAATAGAGGACCGAAAGATTGCTCAAAAAGAAAAAAAGAAAGAGCGAGAAAAATGGTTTTGCCATCTATGGGTGGGATATGGCTCCTTTTCCTTGGTTAGCATGGACCTTCACAGTAAGTCCCCCAATGTGCCATTCTCAGCCAGTTGAGAAAGAACCACTCAGGAAATGGAATTAGTCTAGCATAAATATACCTTGGTAGAGAAGGTGGCAAGAATATGTTAGGAGCTGAATCTTTTAGCTTGCCTGTCATGGTTGATAGGGATCAACTTTACTTGCTTTCAACATGTTGTATTGTATTAATGATAGGATATGCAGTTAAAAAGGTAATTGAGCTGAATGGATAAATAAGATGTACGAATATATGGAAGCTGATAAATTAACTCAGCTATTAGGAAGGAGATCAATAGTTTCTTTTCAAGAAGATTGGGAACTGATGATAAATTATTTAAAGAAACATAAAGGATCTACATTTATAATTGGCCTGGAATAAAGATGAATATTCGCTGTTAAGAAAGATTATATAACAGAAAAATTATATAGGAAGATTATGTAGGAAGTGTGTGAAATTAGGAAGATTTATATTGAGCAGAAAGTAAGAGACAATGAAGTCATTTATTTTAGTGTTATGTCTATGTAGGTGGTAGGTTAATAATGTTGGGGGTTGCGTGTTACATCTGATTATAAATGAGTAGTATGTTATGACTTAGGGCCTTTACAGACTGCCAGAAATAATAAACACCTGGTCTCATACGCCTCATAATGTTTTCTTAGGATGATCAGTGTCCTTTTTACGGTATCCCTGGCGGTACCATGGTTGTGGGGGCTGGCGGCGACCAGAAGAGGAAGAGATTGAGATGAGTGTTGTTGCCTGGCCTGGTCTGACTAGAATTGTCTTTCTTGAAGGTAGTAGGGCCTATGTTGTTGGGCTGGGTACCATGGGCAATGACCTCTGAATGGAGGGCACTGGGGTTGGGAGGAGGAGGACATACCGTGCTTCCTTGCTGCTGTGTTCATGCGATAGTAGGAGTTAAGATGCTCATTCGTGTTCTTATTAAATAAGCCAGAGTCTTCTAATGGCATGTCCTCTATCATATTCTTGACATGCAGGGTTAGATCCAAGGACCTGAGCCACGCATAGCTCCTCAGCGCCACCAAACCAGAAATCAGCTTGGCCACGCAATCAGCTGAGTGGTGTGCCGAAATAATCTCTTGGTCCCCCATGGAGTGGGCCTCGGCCTGAAGAGCCAGCGCTAATGGTCTCTTGCCCTTGGGAAGGTCATTTAGCAGAGGTAGGAGGCATTCCATCAGGTGCTGCTGGTACGCACCCATGCAGGCCGCATAGTTCGCGACCTTCATATCCAGGACAGCAGAGGCATACATTTTTTTGGCCAACCCATCAATTTTTTTGCTATCTCTGTCCACCGACGATGTTGAGGTTTTCGGGGTGGACAGAGTTTGAGCACCTTCTACAATGGCAGAGTTGGGCTTTGGATGCTCGAAGAGCCACGATGCCTGTGATGGAGCAATCCTGTACAAATTTTCAATTTTGCAAAGTAGAAGGTACAGTTGCAGGTGTGGCCCAGGAGCGTTGGGCGATCTTTTGGAGGGAAGGCCAAAAGGTCAAGGCAGGAGGCATGAGGACTTTGCTGTGGACTTTCCTCTCAATCACATCCAGGGTGGCAGCGGCGGTTCTCACGACCTCAATCTCCAAGGCATTCCCCATTTGGACAACTTGGTCTGTGAAGGATTTCGCACCATCAGTCAGGGAAGCCGGGAGATGTTCCACTAGGAGGGAAGATTGATGGTCGGACTCAGGGGACGGTGAGCGAGATGAGAAGGAGCGATGAGAGCACAGAGAACACCGAGATCCACAGGACTGAGGCGAAGGCGAACGGGACCGAGACTCTTGGGGAGAATCTGGGAGCGGCTTCTGATGAAGTGATTGCCATCAGGGTGGAGGCGTCAGAGGCTCGGATGAAGCAGGTCTGTGCCTGCACAGTGGTGATGCGAGATGTAGGCGGTGCCACAATACAGGATCGAAGAGTCTCCGGGTCCACAGGCAACAGGTATCAGTGGGAGATGGGATCGTAGACCAAGCTCGGGTAGGATTGGAGGGGGGGGATCATCCTCCTCTTCCTGGGCCTCACCATCTGCCTCAGTACCTAAAGCCCCATGGTCCCAGTGTGTAAGGGCTCCGGTGGCACAGCCTGCTCCAGCTGGAGAAAAGAAGAGTCCTCCCGTAACTCCCCTTCTGATTCATAGTCGAGGACCACCTGCTGTCGATACCGCAGCAGCTGGAGCTTGGGACAGGGAAGGCGGTCTCGGTACCAAGCAAGATGGTCCCAGCATCGGAGGTGATAGAGGCCTCGATATCAGAGGTGATAGAGGTCTCGAAGTAGAAGGTGCGGGCTCCTTGGATCTCGAACCCTCTCTGGATGAAGGATGAGCTTTCTTCAGACAGGAGTCTCCTGGTCTCTCCCTCTCAGAAGAGTGCCTCCTTTTGAGGCTTTAGTATGGTCATCCAGGGAACAGCCACGTTCCAAATGTACTTTCTTATCTTTTCTCTGATCCTTGTTGACATTCCCATCCAATTTTTAAGATTTTTTCCAGGGACTAGCCTTGCTTTTATTCGGATTCTCTACACTTGTAGGTGATCCGGGAGTCGGGGTTGGGAGGTCATAGACCTACACAGGGCACAAGATTGAGGCTTGTGGCCTTCGCCTAAACACAACAGGCAGGAGGAGTGGGGATCTGAGCCAAGGATCTTACCCCCACATTTTCCACACTGTTTGAAGGTGCGGGAGGCCATATCCAAGTCATACAAATCCGGTCCGAGAATCCAATTCGAGGTCAAACAATCCAAGGTGGGTCAATCAGCAAACAGACGTTACGAGGGTGAGCCAAAAGTGCAGTTTTAATCGAAGTAAAGGTCAAAAGCAGATAAGTAGGCCGTAAGAAGAGCAAAATCAACAGAGAAGCTCCTTTGAAGCTGCAAACGCAGCGGACGAAAGGAACTGAGAAAGAGTGGGATCGCTAGGGGGCTTTATAGGGATGGGCGAAGCTACCGCCAAAAAGTTTTAACTAAAGTTCTGCCTAGCGATTCCAGAAGTTTCCAAAGTTGTTGCGCATGCTCAGATATAACCCATATGTCTGATTTGCAGAGACCACGAAGAAGAACTACAGTTCCCAGGATTCCCTAGCACTGAGCCAGGGCAGTTAAAGCAGTCTCAAACTGGATTATTTCTGCAGTGTGTTTTGGACCTAAGTAGAAAGTCTCACATAAAAATCACTTTACATGAAGATGGAGAGAAATAGCCTTCTTCTGGCTAGGTGACAAAAATAGAGGCCAAAGCTGTAATAAGGTGTTAGATTTAAGACGTAAGTTGAGGCCTACTTGTAGAAAGTCTTAAGACCTCTTTCACACCAGCTGAGTAAGGAGAGATATTTTCTCCAAGCCTATCTGATAAATCTTTCCAAGTGGTCTCATATAATCTGGAGGGTAGAATTCTGTCTGGAAGCTAAAAGTGAGTTTACCACCTTTGCTGAACAGCCTATTCTCAGATAAGACCTCAGTTCAGTTGCCAAGTGGCTAGATGCAGCCAACCTGTGTCTGGATGGAGACTGGATCCCTGATGGAGGGAGGGCAAGACTAGAAGTACAAGTGGCTCCTGGATTCCTATGGCTTGCAAATGGGAGAACCAAGGCCTGTGGCACCAATGTGCAGCTATGAGAAATATTATTGCCTTTTCCTACCTGATCTTCATGAGTGCAGAACTCTAAAAATTAGAGGAGTTGGTGAAAAGGCATACAGTAGGCCTGGGGGCCAGTTAATCTGGACTACATTCTGGTCTTCTGCTCTGAGGGAATGCAACCTGGCGAAAATAATGGGGAGTTAGTAGTTTATGTCTGATGTAAAAAGGTTGACCTTCAGATTTCCAAGTGTGCTTGTATTTGATGAAAGGCTGACATGTCCAGGCTCTATTCCCCTGGGTCTAGTGTGTGGCAGATGAGAAAATCTGTGTTCAGGGTGCCCTGAATGTGCCGTGTTGAGAGAACATTCTCTTTTGTCCAAGAGATAAGTTGACAGACTTCGCTGTATAGAGAAAGAGAGCAAGCTCCTTTCTGTCATATCAGGTAAGATTTTGTGGTTTTGTTGTCCATTCAGCCTAGAACATATGTTCCTTTAAGAGATTGTTGGAAGTGCAGGATATCTAACCTGTTGGTATTGATAGCTAGTTGACACTGTTCTGATTTTCTGTTTAAGTACAACCCAAAGGCTGGCTTCTGTAGTGACTCCTAGAAATAGATTGTGTTTGCTCCCCACAGAGAGACTTGAACCTTGGTTAGACTAATCTTGATGTGCTGACATGTTCATATACAAGTTTGAAAGGATCAGAGAAGCCATTGCAAGATGAGAGTGGAACTGTGCCTGATGGATCAGTGAATGTAGGAAATCATCAGGCCCAATAGATGTCAGTGTTATTAGATCTGCAGCCCTCTTTTTCTGTGACCTCTGTTTTCTATTCTCTCTGGAGAGGAGGCAATGCAACCCTTTTGTGTTTAATAGTGC
Organism: Phrynosoma blainvillii; assembly: GCA_026167975.1. NCBI lineage: Eukaryota > Metazoa > Chordata > Lepidosauria > Squamata > Phrynosomatidae > Phrynosoma > Phrynosoma blainvillii. The sequence continues at coordinate 15,025,840 of JANUYF010000011.1, read as the reverse complement.
TCCTAACTGATCTAACCTCTCTGTTGGACTTGACTACAAAGCCGTGAGTATGAAGAACTGGCAGGGTGGTCACTAGGGCTTGCCAGCCCTCTGCGAGTGTGAAGTTTCAAAAGGATATTGTCCAAGTATGGAAAACTATGGATGCCCTGCAGTCTCAGGTAGGTCGTGTGGGTCATCACTACCTTGGTGAATACCCAAGGGACCAAGACAAACCCAAAAGACAGGTCTTTAAATTGATAGTGGGCACTGAGGTAATAGAAATGAAGGTACATGTGAGATGAAAAAGGGATAAGGATATAAAAATAAGCTTCCAATAAATCTATTGAGTGGAGGTAATCCCCTAGAAATGTGTATTCTTGGATTATTTGAAAGCTTTCCATCTGGAAGTGCCTGTACTTTATGAAGTTGTTGACAAATTTAAGGCCCAGAATGGGTGAGCTCCATCCCCTTCTTGTTCACCATGAAGAGCACAGAGTATATCATTTTGAATATTTTGCTTGGCGGAACTGGTTCTATGACCCCCAGCTCTAAAAGGCAAGAGATGGCTCAATGAACGAAAGGTTCTTTAAGAGATTTTTGGAAACTGGTGACCTGAGAAAGCAGTGTTTGGCTTTTAATTGATTCTATTGTGTAGCATTTGCTTATTGTTCTCAATATCCATTGATATGACACGGAAAGGGACTATTCTTATATGCAGTGTGAAAGCTGCCCTTCTAACCTGGGAGGAAGATAGTCACAACGTTGATTTATTTCTAGTAGTTTGGCTCCTTTGGGAAGAGGCCTTTACTGGGCCTCTCTGAGACAAAAGGAAAACTGGGACCTAGACCAGATGGGTTCTAAAGACTTGAAGTCTCTTGAATGGAAGAAAGAGGAGAAGGGACGAAAAGGCTGGGACTGATTAACTTGTAACTTTGGAAGATTCTTTGGCATAAAAGATATACTGTATTTTCCGGCGTATAAGACGGCCCACGTATAAGACGACCCCCCCCCATTTTTCCAGTCAAAATATAGAGTTTTAGCACCTCTATCCTCATTATCCCTATATCCGGCGCATAAGACGACCCCCCCCCACTTTAGCCACAGATTTTGCAGGTAAAAAGTAGTCTTATACGCAGGAAAATAAGGTAATATAGTCTTTCTCTCTCTCTTTTTTGTCCCTTGTTTCTATAAGAAACAAGAGCTGCTCTGAGTCCCAATTTTGGGGGGAAAGTGGGATACAAATAAAGATTATGATAATTTATTACGGTCCATAGACTCAAAATTTACACATATGAATAAATATGACCAGCTTCAGAATGGTCAGAAGCAAAACTGATTTCAGCTTCAACAAGGTTTATTTCTTCCACACCCGATTTAAATTCCCAAACTGCAGCAGCAGCTCTGGAGCAGGCAGATTCTGTGAGGGTGGGGGGCTACAGGCAAGTGTGCATCTTTACAGTCCCCACAGGGGTCGGTTAAGAATGCTTACACATACCAGACAACTCTCACATGTTTCACAGAAGTACTCAGGGGCAGAAGTGCCCTTAGGTTTTGCTTTTCCATTTCCTGTTCCTATGCCCCCAGAAAAACAATGACATGAAAGAAGGAAAGATGCAAGGAGGGGGGGAGGGAAAAAACAGTTAAAACAGCTTTGTGGATTTTTTTTAAGGCAAAGCAAACAGAAGGGAAAAATAGCAAGGGAGATGGAGGAAAACAAGTAAAGCTAAGAGAAAGTGGAAGAGTAGGAGGAACTAGGAATTCAAAAGAACTTCAAAAATAACATGTGATCCCTTGCCTCACCTGGGTGATGACTAGAATTAACCCTTTCTTGGAAAGCTTCTTCTCTGTTGGCTGAGAATATGTTAGCTATAACAGATACACTGAAGACTCATAAAGCCAGTGAAAAAAGAACACACTACCTTCCATTTGTGTAGCAGTACAGTCACAAAGTCTAATCTAAAAAGATACTATACCTTTGACAGGATTATCTGAATCATAGAATGGAGGGCAAGGAATTATTTTTTTCTCCTGAAGGTTCTGAAAAATTGAACACAGAGGATGCTTAAATTACCTTACATTTCATATTTATTTCTGTCTCTCCTCCAAAACAACACTTCATCTCAGAAACAATACAAAAGTTTTCAATGCACTATCTATAGCTTGAATTCACACAAATGCCTTGAAATGGTAAAAACACTTTAAACAAACATAGCAAGCTACCTTACTACACCTTCAAACACCAATCTGGTATTGCCCAGAGCTTGGAAAAGTTTCTTTTGGAGGCTTGCCATTCAGAATCCCTCAGCCAGCACAAGTATTGCCTTTGCTGTGGCTGGGGATTCTAAGAGTTTACACCTCCAAAAGAGAATTCTACAAAGTTACTTTTTCTGTTGCTAATGATTTTAAAATTTTATTGCCTGGATTTTATGACCCTGTCTACCAGAGCCCACATGGATAAATAGGGAAGTGACTTCTGTCTGCATTCATATCCTTCAGACTATCTTAACTGACAACATCAAAAACAACATCTTGACAAAATGTAGGCCAATGACCATTAACATTGTCATTTTTTCTTCTCCTGTATGATTTTTAACATCTCTGCCTGATGAAAAACCAAGTGGCATTTCAAAAACTTGCATGATATACTTTGTGCATTTTTAGTTGGCTCAATATTGCTGATCTTGATTTGGGATTGTATTTTTCCCAAGTTTTATTATTGTTTATTTCAGCTATTGCCAACCTAATTACAGTATGTGCTAACTGATGGAACAACAAGCTAGGCCTCTCTGGACATAGTCTTTAGATACTTCATCAAATGGAAAATGTATTCACACTATGCGTAACTTTTCCATAGTGAGTGGTAACTCAGGAATTAATCTTTGCTAGCCATACACCTAAGGGTCATTATTCCAATTTCTCTATGAACTGGGAGGTGGGTGGAGAGGAGAGAGAGGGGGAAGGAGAAAGGGATCCTTGCAGACAGAAAGACCCATTGTAAAATAGTTTTTATACATACAGGCAGATACTGTACCACTGTGCCATTCTGTTTGCCCACAGCCAGTTGTTTTCCTTTGGGACTCCAGCACACTGAGAAAAACCAAGCAGGCTTAATTAGCAGTGACCAGAGAAAAAGCAACATTAACAAACCAGGCTGGCTTATTCAAACATTGGTTCCAAATTTCACAGAAAATATGATGCATCCTTACGATGCAAGCATAGACATGAGTAACTGGGTTGGGGTACCAAATCATGTTCCTGAATATTTTTCATCTGGCATTACTCTAATCTTCCACCCCTGTCCTCTCATTCCTAGGAGAAGGAATACAGGAAGCTGCTTTATACAAGTCCATCTAGTTCAGTACTGCCTATACTAACTGGCAGCAGCTCTCCAAGACTTCAGGCAGGAGTTTTTCTAAGCCTTTCTGTAAGAAGTTGGCAAGTGAACCTGTCTCCTTGCAAAGTCTGTGCTCTGCCACCAAGGTATTTACCCCACACAATAATTATGCATCTCAATCAGTTTTGCCTCTCTTGACTGGTCTGAAATGGGAGGTTTTGTCTAAGTCTTTCTTTAGTGATGCATCCTAGCAGCTGGCTCTCACACATAAGAGAGCCCTGGTAGCGCAGTGGTGAAAAGCCTTTACTCACTCATAAACCACAAGGTTGTGAGTTCAATATCAGCCAGGGGCTCAGGGTCGACTCAGCTTGGCATCCTTCCGAGGTCACTAAAATGAATACCCAGCTTGTTGGGGGGCAATTAGCTTACACATTGTAAACCGCTTAGGGAGTGCTTAAGTGTACTGATAAGTGGTATAGAAATGTACTTGCTATTGCTATAAGCCAAGGTAAAAGGAAATGGCAGCAAGAAACTGGGTTGTCCTAAGGAGAAGCATATTGAACTGGTCTCTGATGCTGTTCACTGTGGGAAAGGCAGTAAAGCAAGGTGAACTGCAGTCCTCTAGATGTTGTTTGAATACAGCTCCCAGTAACTCTTTCCACTCCCTAGGAGATGCATTTAAAACCAAGCCCAGAAATAGACTGCAGATCAGTAAAGCTAACCAAGCAGGAGTAATATGGTCAAATAGCTCTGAGTCAATAATCTCTGTTCTGAACCAACTGTTGTTTTTGAATCATTTTTTTAAAGGCAGCTCCATGTACAATGCAGCACAGGCAAGTTGGAGTGCACGGGATAGAAATAAATTGTATTATTATTATTATAATCCCATTCTATGCAGTCTGCCCTCCATACTAATTTGCATCCACAGATTCCACCATCTGAGCGAATACACAAACATGCTGTGGGGCACTGGGTGACCTTAGGCAAGTTACATGCTCTCAGCCTCAGGAAAGGCAATGGCAAACCTCCTCTGATTAAATCTTGATGATAGGGTCACCATAAGTCAGAAACAACTTGAAGACACACAACAACAAGTATCCATCTATCTATACATTTGGCCCTCCACATTTGCAGCTTTGACTTTTGCGGATTTGATTATTTGTGGTTTTGATTAATATGTTCTCTCTAGGAATCTCTAAGTAAGTCAAGTGCCATCCTGCTGGAGAATGATCACAGATTTGGCTGGAGAATGATCATAGAGTTTGGCTGGAGATCCTAGACATTCCTAGAGAAAACACTTCTCTATGCATTTGTAGGTCCTCCAGCATGATTGTATGATCAACTTCTGGCAGATGTTGACCATAGAGTTGACTGGAGGGACCACTGTATATCTGTTGTTGTTGTTGACTGCCCTTGAGTCGACTTCAACTCATAGTAACCCTGTGGACAAGACAACTCCAAGATTCTCTGTCCTCAACTGCCCTGCTCAGGCCCATGGCCTCCCTGATCAAGTGTAACCATCTGGTGTGTGGTCTTTCTCCCTTTCTACTGCCCTCTACCTTTCCTAGCACTGTATTTTCCAATGAATTGTCTTCTTCTCATGATATGGACAAAGTACAACAGTCTCAATTTAATTATCCTGGCTTCCAGGGAGTTCAGGTTTGATCTGTTCTAGAACCAATTTGTGTCTACTTGGCTGTCCATCTCAGCACACTCCTACAGCACCACATCTCAAATGAGTTGATTTTCTTTCTTTCAATTTTCTTCACTGTATAGCTCTCACATCCATACATAATGACGGAAATACAATGGCTTGGACTATTCTCACTTCAGTGTTCAGTTATATCTTTGCACTTTAGGGTCTTGTCCAGTCCTTTTTCATAGGTGCCCTTCCTAGTTCTAGTCATCTTCTGATTTCCTGACTGCAGTCTCCATCCTGGTCAATATTTGATATGGGAACTCTTTGACTATTTCAGTTTTCTCATTATCTAGGCTGAATTTGTGTAGATCTTCCATGGTCATTATTTCTGCTGTTTCCTTTATTATTATTATTTTAATGTTCAGCATTAAGCCTACCTTGACACTTTCTTAACATTTTTCAGTAACTGCCTGAGGTCCTTGTTAGTTTTTGCTAGTAGTGTATTGTCTGAATATCTTAAGTTATTAATGTTCCTTCCCCCAATCTTCACTCCTCCTGCCCCTGAGTCTAAGACTGGTGTGTGTATATTTTCTGCATATAGGTTGAATAAATAGGGTGATCATATGCAGCCTTGCCTGGCCCCTTTGCCTATTGTGAACCATTCTGTTTCTCTGCATTCTGTTCTAACAGCAGTCTCTTGTCTTGGGATTACGTATCAGGACACAGTTGGAAAACCATGAATGTATTCTCTCTCTCTCTCTCTATATATATATATAAAATAAAAAATCCACAGGAGCAAACCTTATATAAGGGACACCGCTTTACTATGCCATTGTATATAATGGGACTTGAGTATCTAGGCATTTTGGTATCCACGGAGGATCCTGGAACTAAACCACAATGGATATCAAGAGCCCACCGTATTATGAGTTCATTGTAAGACCTGGGAGACGTGTTTGAAGGGCTCTTTTACTTTTTCACTGTTTTTTTAAGGGGCTTGTTGGGGGCTTTTGCCTGGTTTTGGCCCTGGGCTCTTCCTGAGCACATGGTCTGAGGGGATGGGGCTTCTGCTGACCCTTACCTGGAATACTGGAACACCAGGCCTCACCTAGAATACTGTGTCCAGTTCTGGGCACCACAATTCAAAAAGGATGTTCAGAAGCTGAAATGTGTCCAGAGGAGGGTGACCAAAATGGTAAAGGGTCTGGAAAGCATTTCCTATGAGGAGAGACACCTCTTAAACTTCTCTTCTCCAGGCTAAATATACTCAGGGAGCTGAGCATGGCTTTGAGCATGGTTTTCCAACCAATCATGGATCCATGTCATGGTGTTTCTCTCTATTCCATATTTAATCAGTTTGACAATCAAAATATTATGGAGAACCTTATCAAATGCTTTGCTGAAATTCAGATAAATGGCATCCACAGCATTCCCACTGTCTACTTTAGTGACCAAATTTAAAAAAAGATTAGTTTCACATGATTTATTCTTGAAAAATGCTGGCGCATACTGACCACACTACTATCATCAAGATATCTGCAGACTCCTGTATAACCTGTTCTAATGTTTTTCCTGGTACTGAGGTCAGGCTAACTGGAATGTAGTTTCCTTTTTGTTTTTTCTGAAGAGAGGGACAATATTTGCTTATCTCTAGTCCTCTGGCACCTCACCTATTCTCCAAGATTTCTCAAAAATGATGGCAAGTGGTTCTGCAAGTATGGCAGCAGGTTTGTCCAATACTCTGGGATGCAGTTCATTTGGCCTTACACATCTGAACTTATTTAGCTTCAATCTTTATTTTCAATCTGGATTCCTTCCCAAGATCTCTGTTGATGTATGGACAGAGTCTTCTATTTGACAAAAAACTGAAGTAAAATAGGTATTGAGTAGTATCGGCTTTTTGTTGGGATCTGTTACTATATACCATCCTTGTTGAGCAGTGGCCCACTATTTAGCTGGACATTCTCTTGCTTTTTATATATTTGAAAGACCTACTTGTATTTTGTTGCTTTATTGCATGCTTAGCCAATTTCAGCTAACTTTGAACTTTAATGTTCCTTACATTATTCCTGTAAGCTTCAGCTACACATCTGTATTCTGGGTGATTCATCCTGTCTTCCATTCTTTATACAGTCTTTTATTTTATTTTCACTTCATCCTCAAGTTTATTATGCAGCCAAAAGTTTTTCAGAGGTTTCCCATTGTTCTTTTTCCATGGAATTGTTCTGATTGTGCTTTAGTAATTCCTTCTTTATCATAACCAACCCATGCTGGGTGTCTTTTCCCTTTAGCATATATAGCCATAGAATTCTACCCAGTAGAATTCTAAGCTTGATAAAATCAGCTTTCCTGAAATCCAAGGTTTGTGTTTGTCTATACTGTAGCCTTCTTTGGCCTGTCCCACAATCACAAATTCTAATATTATATGATCACTTTCTCCTAAAGTACCAAGTGATCTGATTCCAATTACCATCTCCTCTTGTTGCTTAGGATTGCTGATCCCGATTCCTTCCTCTACCTTTTGAAATAGGAAATTATTTGCAAGGTACATCAAGAATTTGTTAGAGAGCCTATGCTTTGACAGAGTTAGCCTCCCACAAGGTCACAATAATTTGAGTCCCTCATAACAACCATTCTTGTTTCTTGAAGATTTGAGATTTGTTTCAGAAATGTATCAGTCATCACCTTGTCTTGGATTGGTAACCATATCTATCAGTGTTGTTTTTATATCTTTCTCTATTTATGTCTTACTGCCTATATTTTTACCCAAATGCCCTTATTCTTTCCTCTACCTTTTGAAAGAGGAAACTGGGGTCCAGTCTGAGCACTCATTCTATACAACTGAATTTGTCTTCGACATGCAATACTACTCCAACTCCTTTTCTTCCCCACTGATTTTTTTTTAGCAGAATATATCCTTCAATTGTTTTATTCCAATGGGAGTCATCCCACCAGGTTTCTGTTATATCTATAAAGTAATCTTTACTTTCCTGCACTAGGACTTCAAGCTCATCTCACTTTCTAAATATTGGTATTGGTATCTAAAGACATCTAAAGCCTTGTTTGTTCACATCTTTTATTTTACTACAGGTTTTACTGTGGCTCCCATCCTCTCTCTCAGCTTCTCCTCTAGAATTCACATCCTTGTGTTTAGAGCTTGCTTTTGAATAAATGTTTGAACTATCACAAGGATTTCACACATTCCCCAGAGGTGTTATAGAGGACAGATGCTCATACAAGAGATGTAGCCAACCACAGCAGTATGACACCCATGGGTGCAAACAGGTATTAGGGCCATCCACGTTTACACTGAAGCATATATTTTGAACACATTTAAAATGGGCCCCGTTTCAGTAGATGAACCAGGTGAATTTCTACACCATACCAAAGCCACACTACCCACCTGATGTAACAGCCACTGAGGCAGGAAGCGTAGCATACACCTTCACAGAATCTGTAACCTGCAGAACTGAGACACTTCCATCAGTCAAACAGACAGCCAACATGGAAGCATTCATGGGATTCCACTTCAGGTCACTGACGAGAGCTGCAGCCATCTTCTGATAGGCAAATGGTCGTTTTTGCTGTTTAGCCTATTGTAGAAGGAAATCCACACTCCCATCAACAAGCAGTTTCCAGTCTCTTGTTAAATGTTGGTATATATGCCTGCCTTATACTGAATCAAAAAAACTCATACCATTTTGACCAGTGCTATACTGTCTCTGCCCAAGAAGCCCCCAAAGCATGGTGAAAATGCTCTTCATGCCCACTAGAGGGTGTTTGGGGGAATTGGGCAGGAACCCTTTTTTATTGTTTTTTGTGGTGGTAGGTATGGCCCTTCCAGGTCTCTTGGGGGGGACCAATGCTGCCCTCCTATCTTCTACAGTTGCCCACCATAACCTATGCTCAAAATGCCTTGCACCCTTAGCCCATTCAGCTCAGTACTGTCAGCTCTTACCAGTAAGATCTTAGACTGGGTCACTTTCCCAGCACAGCTACCTGAGATTCTTTAGCTGGAAACATACTTGGGGCCTTCAGCCTATGCTATTAAAGCATGCTGTATGAGGGTGAATGACAACATGCAACCATTTCAATTTAAGGGTCCTCTTCAATTCAAGCCTGCCATATAGATCAGACACACACACACATTCTGTCACACTACTTTTAACATTATCATATTTATCTATATTATTTCATCCTCCTCTCCCTTTCCCTCTCCTCCTTGCTCTTCCAGAAAAGGATGACAGCACTGCATGGGGCAACACAGCCAAGGTTACAACCCAATAGAGCACTGTATGGTCAGAACCTGCATCTGCACTCTGTCTTCGTCCCTGGGAGACCTTAAGTTCCTCTGGGAACATGTCAGCAAGCATGCTAGGCCAGGTCAAAGAGGCTTATTTAGTCTAGTATTTTGTTCCCATAGTAGCAAAGCAGATGACTATTGAAAGTCCACAAGTAGGGCAATAGGGGCAATAACAGCAACTGCACATCAAGGGTTTTTACCGTCTTCCTTTCCATCTTTCCAAATCACAAAGAACATTTTATACTTTTATCCTAAGCACCACCTTCTATATTTTTCTGCTGGCAGTCCCATCATTGCCCCCCCTTCCTCCACCCAAATAACTTTAACACATTATTTCCCTTCTTTAGCTGTAGCACAGTGAAACAATGAAAGGCTGCTTTTTCACTATGGCTGCAGTAAAGAAGGCTACCAGCAAGGAAATCATTACAAGCTGCAAAATTAAGAAGAGCATCTGCTAAATTTCAGAGTACAGGCATACCTCAGTTAATTAAGCACCTAGTAGTCAAGCTTCTTTCTACGAAGACTTTAGATTCAACCCACCCCTACTTTCCTCCTGTCTAACTGGAAGATTTTTAGCTGCACTAGCATTGGTAGGATGCTGGAGCTAGTGAAGGAGGAAACGTACAAATGCAGCTTCCAGTGTCGAGCTGCAGTGTGTCTGAGATAAACATTGCAAACAGTGCAAAACAAAGCTTGAACTGGATATGACTGTGCTTCTACTATCCCTGAGTCTACCTAGTCATGTGTACTAGTCATCCACAGCAGACAAGGCAGACAGCAGCTGCCTCCAGAATTTCTTAATAAGCATGCAGGTAACACCAAAACAGAGAAACAGGGAGAGCAGATAAGCCTACCCCATCAGTGACCACAGCATGTTAAGAAAATATAAATCTCTAAGTTAAACCTCCAAAAAGGAAATCATAAGAAATGGGGAAGCCGGTTTAAAAATAAATAAATCCCTGGATATATTTCTGAAGAAGTCTTCAAGTAGTCTGTAGAAAGTTTTAAAAGCTTTTGTTTATTTAAGTAAGGTTAACCTGACCTGTTTCCACCCCCAGTTCACTCATGCATAGTGTTAGTTTTGAATAATATGTTTGCTGAAGTATGTTCAACTGATATTTTTATGGTGTTGGAACAACTTCGTATTCTCTCCATATCATTTATGCACCAGAAATTAAATTTCCTGTTAAACATGTAATGTCAAGGAATACATCCACTTCATGAAATGAGATATAGCTGTGTTGAACCTCTAGAGAAAAAAGTTAGCAAGCACACTCTGGAGGAGGGAAGGAGAAACCTGCATTAAAATGTGCAACTCACCTGATTCACAAATGTACGGACATCAAAAAAGCCAATAAAGGAGCCAACTTCATTTGATGCCATGAAAACTGAGAGGGTAAGATTATCACAGCTTAGTGCCAGGTGATGTACACGGAACTTTGTGGGGACAAAAAGGCTCTGGACATTCTCAACTTTAAAAAACAAAGGGGAAAAGTCAGTGAAAATATCAGCAACGTTTTAAAAAACAATTGAAATAATGCACTTCTTTTTTAAAAATAAAATGACTATGCTTAACATGCTAAGATAACCTTCAACTATGAACTTATTTCAGTTTAGCACAATTACAATTCAAGTCCGTGTACAAGACAATGGGTGTAAAAGGTAAATGGGCAAAGGAGTGCAAGAAAAACAAAACTGGAGGATGTGAAGTCGAAGGCTTTCACAGCCAGCATTCACAGGTTTTTGTGGGTTTTAAGGGCTGTGAGGCCGTGTTCTAGAAGAATGTATTCCTCCACAGTCAGTAATTCGTGATTTTTCCATTTTTTAGCTATGAGTAACCTTGCTGCAGCTATCATATATAAGAGCATCCTCCAATATTTCCTTTCAAGTGTTGGATCTAATTTGTGTGTCATATTCAATAAGTAAGTTTCTGGTCTCATTTTGAATCTAATTTGTAGAATTCCCTGTATTGTGTCATTAACCTTTTTCCAATTTTTTTAAAATTTTTGACACTTCCACCATACATGAAACCAGGTCCCAATATTCTGTTTACATTTCCAACACTTGTTTGATTTGGTATTGCAGATTTTCTCAATTTTTGCAGGGGTCAGATGCCATTTATGTTCCATTTTCCAAACAATTTCTTTCAAGTCCTGTGATTTAGTAAATTTCTCTGTCTTTTTCCTAGCATATTCCCAGCTCTCTTTTTCAATAACTCTTCCTATATCTGTTGCCCATTTGATCTTGTTTCCTATCCATAAGCATCTTGTACAGCATACTCGTTCTCTTTTTTTCTGGTTTTGTTAAAATTTTATCCAATTCCAAGGATTCTGCTTCGAAATCTTCAAGTTTCTGGTCCATTTTAAACCTTTCTCTTAATTGTGTGTATAACAACCAATGTATTCGCAAGTCTAGTTGCTCTAATTCCTCCATCGACTTTAGCTCCCATCTTCCTTCCATTTTTTTCAATATGTTATTGTATCTCAACCATGTGTCTAATGCTGTCCATCGTCCAAAAAAAGGCTTCATGAGGTGATACCCACTGTGGATTTTTTTTTGTATGTTCTTTAATTTTTTTCCAAACATTCAGTAATGTCCTTATTACATGGTGTTTGAATTCTTTATGTATCAATGCTTTATCATACCATAAATAACCATGCCAACCAAACTGGTTGTTGAATCCTGGATGAATGGTTGATAAAACTAACACAGATGAAAGAAATTGACAAATTAATAGCCTTATTAAATCAAAAAGATATGGAGAAAATCAACAAAGATTGGTCACTTATAGAAGAATATGTAAAAATAAGATGGTGTTTAAAAAAAGCAAATCTGATATGATTTTGAAATAATGAATTATATTATTTACAATTGGAAGTAAGACTAAGTAAGATTACTTGCTTCTTGGTGTTTTTTCTCTTTATTTTATGCACAAGAGAGACGATTATTTATTAGCTTTAGAGGAAAAACTAAGTAATAAAGCACTGGTAGATCAGTATTTATGTCAACAAACTTATGGAAGGTCAACTATGAATGCTGATTTAAGATGACATTATGAAATAGAATTAGCTTTGTAATTTTATATATTTAATGTTTTTATAAATGAATAATAATAATAATAAAAGAATGTATTCCTGATGTTTCACCTGCATCTGTGATTGGCATCTTCAGAGAATGGTGGCATGGGGGTGTGTGGGGTATAAATACTGTGTGACCCTTGGTTGAAAGGATTAGCATGTAAATCTGAGTATTGTTGTGTTGAGGCAAGGCCTCTGGGTGGGAGATTATGCAAGGAGGATTAGTGTCTAATTAATGGTCCATTGTTTGCTGGGAATTAGCATGTAAATCTGTGTATTGTTCTGGTGAGGCAAGGCCCCAGGGTAGGAGGATATGCAAAGAGGATTAGTGTCTATTTAATTAATGGTCCATTATTTGATGGGAAACCCTCTGACCCTGGATAAAGTTAATTTGCATTTGCTGAGTGTAGTGGAAAAACCAACTGTTGCAAATTAACTCCCAGCATCCACGGTTCTTTGCAGAAATTGACACAGAAACAGGGGACCAAAAATAGATTGAAAGCTTAGGTTTATTTCTTGCGGCAAGTCCCAACGGAATTAGCATTTCAGATCACTGGCCAAAGGATGAGCCAAGATGGCCGTAGTTTTATGGACTCACAAACAAAGAAATTCAAAGCTGACATTCTATTGGATGCTCTAAACTTTAAACACACAAGATCCTAAGCAATGAGAATACAGATTTCAGAATATATTATAATATGCTTAAGTTACCATGCTGCCATGCCAACCACATACCAAAATCTCTTATCAGTAAATAAACTGGTGTGTACTAGGCAAAAGGCCTCTTTTGCACAAGCAAGAGGAGCTGCCAATGATTTATTTTGGCTCTCTGGTCCACGCTGGCTCCTAATGAAGGTCTTTAATGGATCAGGTTACCAGATCTCAGGTCATCCTGTTAGCATTTTTTGAGTTTAAACCTTCCAGCATCTTCCTTGGAGGCCCACTTCCCAGAATTCCCTTCGTATGGCTGCTTGACCATTATTTTACACTCATAATATCACACATCTCTAATTTAGGCATATAAAACATTAATTAATGAAATTCTTCTGCTTCAGAGTCCTGACTTTGGTATTTTTGAGGACTGGTAGCCAAACTTTGTTTACTTTCAAGGTTTCTTCTTTCCTGTTGAAATTGTCCAGGTGTTTGTAGACTTCATTGGCTTCCCTGTGCGTTCTGACCTGATAGTTGTTGGCATGGTCCAGAATTTCAGTGTTTTCAAATAGCATTTTGTGCCCAGGTTGGTTTATGTGTTCTGCTACTGCTGATTTTTCAGGCTGGCCCAGTCTGCAGTGTCTCTCATGTTCTTTGATTCTTGTTTGAACACTGCGTTCTGTGGTCCCTATGTAGACTTGACCACAGCTGCATGGTATGCGGTAAACTCCTGCAGCCGTGAGAGGGTCTCTCCTACCCTTCGCAGAGTGCAGCATTTCCTGGATTTTCTTGGTTGGTGTGCAATCATTTGGAGGTTGTGTTTCCTCATTAGTTTCCCTATTCTGTCTATGATTCCTTTAATGTATGTTAAAAATACCTTCCCTTTGGGTGGTTGTTTTTCTTCACTTCTGTGTTTTTTTTCTGGGTCTGGGCTCTCTTCTGATGTCTGAGCTGGAGTTACCATTAGCCTGTAGAGTCCAGTTTAGATGTTTCAGTTCATTTTCCAGGTAGTGGGATTCATAGATCCTTTTTGCGTGGTGTACCAGTGTTCTGGGTGATGACTGGAGTTCGTGTGTAGGTATGTTTGTGTGTGTAGGTTTTCTGTATACCATGTGGCCCAATCGTTGGTTTGGTTTGTGGATGACTATGACATCCAAGAATGGCAATGTTCCTTCCTTTTCTTTTTCCATTGTGAATTGGATGTTTGGGTGGATGTAGTTCAGATGGTTCAAAAACATGGTAAAATCTTCTTCATGACTCCAAATGATGAAAGTGTCATCCACATATCGGAACCACATTGTGGGCTTTTTTGATGCTGTTTCCCGGGTTTGCCTTTCAAAGTGTCCCATGTAAAAGTTTGCTATCAAAGGCTCAGAGGGCTTCCCATGGCTACCCCATCTCTGCATACACAGATTTACATGCTAATCTTCTCAACCAAGGGTCACACAGTATATAAACCCCACATACCTCCATGCCACCATTCTCTAAAGATGCCAGCCACAGATGCAGGTGAATCATCAGGAATACATTCTTCTAGAACACGCCCTCACAGCCCAAAAATCCACAAAAACCTAAAGCTTGAGGAGTCTATCATTCAGGCAAGAAAGCAGAAGGTCAGGGGTTGACTAGTCCAGATCAGAGGGTCCTGGAGATCAGACACTGGCTAAAGATTTTGGGGCTTGTGATTTGAATTGTCATTCCCAGAATTGGAGACAGTATTAGAGGTGAGGTTTGACCAAAGCAGAATATTATTTCCTATGATTACTTTTCCTTTACTTCCTACAGTTTGGATGCTACACTCCTAATGATGCAGCCTAGGATCATATTAGCTTTTTTAACTGCAGTATCACAGTTCACTTATGTTTTGCTTGTGGACTACTAAGACTCCTAGATCCCTTTTGGGGCTTGTGATCTGATACAGCAGTCATTCAGGACAGTGGCTAGCAATCCTACAGTAAGAGACAGTTACTTCAGTACTGGTCTGGAGCATTTGGCAGTTTCATAACCTGGTCAATATTTATTTACTTATTTAATTTCTATCCTATCTTTCTCCGGGAAGGGACCCAAGGCAGCTTACAAATAAATAGACTCCATTAACACTGGAAACACTGTGGTTTGAAGGCATATACCTCTGAATACTTAATAGGTAGGCAAGCATCCATGGCCTGCTCATGGGTTTCCTTGGATCAACTGGCTGACATAGGAAATATTAGCTCATGGTCTGATAAAGGGAAGCAGTCTCGTACAACTTTCTTAACATTTTTAGGATTCATGAATGAACTAATAATCATTCTTTAATTTATATGACACTCATCAACACCGTAAATCTTGCAAAAGGGCTGGAAGTTCTCAGCTCCTGGAACTGACTCCAGCTTCTTCTTCATGACACCACAGTTGGGTGCCTTCCCAGCTTTTCTGTGGGTGTTTTCCCCCCAACCCTTAAAAGCTGAAATGTCAAGTCTTTGTTAATGGTAAATAAGTGCTTTGAGCTAAAGAAAATACTGATATTTTGATTCCAGGCTTTTGCTTTCAGTCCTAACCTGCTCTTGAACGTGTATTTCCAACAACCCTGTAAGTATCATTTCCCTCATACTTTGGTCGGGAAGCAGAAGGTTAGAATAGCAATAGCAAGTACATTTCTATACTGCTTATCAGTGTAGTTAAGCACTCCCTAAGCAGTTTACAATGTGTAAGCTAATTGCCCCCAACAAGCTGGGTATTCATTTTAGTGACCTCAGAAGGATGCCAGGCTGAGACAACTATGAAGCCCCTGGCTGGGACTGAATTCACAACATTGTGGCTTGTGTGAGTGAGTAACTGCAATACTGACATTTAACCACTGTGCCACCAGGGATGATGATATGCTCACTGAGGAACAAGCTGGATGTCAGAATCTGTAGCTCTTTCTTGTATTCATGATGCTCTGCTCTGCCAAATTAGGAAGGCTACAATTTGCAATGGAACTTTGCTGTTTGATGGAAAGACAAAACACTTCAAGAAGAACCTTGGTGCTTAATAGCTGTATAGTTAATGCTTAAAAGGGAGGTGCTGCCTGGAGAAGCACACACAAATCTTACCTATTTTATTAGGAGAATCCCCTGCCTGAATCTGCATTAGAAGGTTTTTTGTCTGAAAGATCTGCAGCCCAGCCACACAGCCAGCAAATACTAGTCCATATTTGTTTGACACAGCAAGAAGACTGGAACGCTCTCTAGGCAACTCATCAGGGGGGTCGAAGATGCGTACTTTCTTCAGGGCTCTGAACTGAAAATCCTGTAATACAGTCATAACTTTTAAAGTCCATTCTTCTCAAGGGCATTCCAGTTTGGTTTCAAATATACAACACCATCCAGCTTCTCAACCACATAAGGATTATGTGGCCACATATCTTGCAACCCATTAACTAATAGACTTGGCTTGCAGATAAGCACTAAGGTAGTTTAAAGTATGTGAACAAGATTCTGGGTAGACATGTAAGCAGAATTAAATAATAAAGTTGAACACATGGCACAGATTATTAATTTATTTTTAGGCTGCATCTGCACTGCAGAAATAATCCACACAACTTCAACAGCCATGGCCCACTCCTATGGAATTCTGGGAACTGTCATTTTATGAGACATTTATGATACTCTATCAGAGAGCTCTGGTGCCACAGCAAACTACAGTTTCCAGAATTCCATAGCATTGAGCCATGGTCATTAAAGTGGTGTCAAACTGGATTATTTTTGCAGTGCAGATGCAGCCTTAGGCCAAAACACACTGCAGAAATAATCCAGTTTGAGACTGCTTGAACTGCCCTGGCTCAGTGCTAGGGAAGCCTGGGAATTGTAGTTTATTGTTGTAGCACCAGAGATCTCTGACAGAGAAGGCTAAATATCTGACAAAACTACAGGTCCTAGAATTCCTTAGCACTGAGCCAGGGCAGTTCAAGCAGTCTCAAACTGGATTATTTCTGCAATGTTTTTTGAACCTTAGTCTTGGAACTGAGCTCTCAGTCCCTTCCAAGAAAAATCTACTTCTGGGTATACCCTACTGCTCCAAGGTTTGTATTCCCCTCATTCAGGAGTCACCAACAGGAAAATAAACCATTCCATTGTTGTGGTTCTTCAAGTTGTTTCTGACTTTTAAGACTTCTGACTTAGGGCCTTTGCAGACTGCCAGAAATAGTGCACATTAAATTGAGGCACTGCCCTGGCTCAGTGCTAGGGAGTCATGGGAACTGTATTTTTTTCTGAGACATTGAGCCTTCTCTGTCAGAGAGCTCTGGTGCCACAATAAATTACAGTTCCCATGATTCCCTAGCACTGAGCCAGGGCAGTGCCTCAATTTAATGTGCACTATTTCTGGCAGTCTACAAAGCCCCTTAGAAACCCCAAGGTGAATCTAAGATTGCTTCTGAGAGGGCTTGCCATTGTCTCCCTCTGAGACTGAGAGACAGGGATTTGTTCACCACCACTCAGTAGGTTTCTGTGGCCAAGTGGGGCTTTGAACCCTGGTATCCTGGAGTCCTTGTCCAACATTCAAACCACTACATCACAAATGTAACATAGGCTTGAAACAGTGGAGCAACAGGGGCAGCTTCCAGCTGTTCCAGGGGCGTGGTGCTTACATGACACATGCTCCGAAGGAGCATAAATGTTCTGCTTCTTTTGGGACCGCAACAGGAGGTGCCCTTGGGGTCACAGCATATGTTCACCATGGCCCAGAGTGATCGGGCTGGGAGCAGCTTCTGGCCACTTCTTCCTGTCCATCTGCTTCACCTCCTAGTGTAGCAGTTAAGAGTTCCAGGCTGAGATTTGAGAGATCTAACTTCTTGCCCTTCTTGTCCTGGGAACTGACACTGCACACACTCCAACTGTCCTAATTTGGCAGGTACAGTCCCAATTAATCTTCTGTTATCCTACTTTTACAGTTAATTTTAAAATGCCTTGGTTTCGCTTTCCTTATGTATCATCTTATTTCTATTTCTGCTGACTGAGTTTAGTACCAAGGTAGCTAACTTAGCATGGAAAGAGCAGAGAGGAGGAGGGGAAGAGCCTCGCCCTTTCCAGAAGCTCAGGTAAAAGCAAACTGCTGCAGACTCTCTTGGCTTGTATGTTCTTCCTCATGAATATATTCTGCCATCTTGATCATACTCTGATGTTGTTTGCCCACACCTGTCCCGTTTTCAACTGTGAAATTTTGGAGTATGCTCCCTCCACTGCATGGCCTCGGGAACCAGCCTTCCTCAATCTGGCATCCTCCAGACACTTCTCATTAAGACTTTCATGATCCCCAGTCAACATGGTTGTGTAGGCTGGGGATGACTGGCGCCTTGAACAAAGGTCTAACACAGGAGTAGGCAACCTTTCCCCTTTAAGGGCCAAGGGACTTCAGCTCCCAGAATCCCATGAGCTATTGGCCAACATGGGACTATTGGCGAACATGGCTGAGGCTTCTGGGAGCTGAAGTTCCTCGGCCCTTAAAGGGGAAAGGTTGCCTACCCCTGGTCTAACACATATGGAAAAGTACCAAGTTGGCAAAGAAGATGATAGTGAAATCCTGAACACTGTTAACAGTTCTACCAAACTACAACCACTGGGAGAAGCCATTCCCACATCCAGAGTCTTTGAGCTCTGTGGATGGAGAGAAGCTGGCATCAAGGTCTTGCCTTGTGAATAGGAAGAAAGTCAAGTATTAAGAACCTATAATAGGGCTGATCAATCTGGAGTTTTTACATACTACTTGCCAATCACAATAACTGACACTTCACACGTCTATCTTTTTTTTTTTAATCATAGCAGGCTCTGAGCGGGAAAAGGAAAGGTCTCACTTGACCACCAAGTCTCAGGATAAAATGAGATATAACCGGAAACAGTTCCACTGTGATTGCTTAAAGAATTGAATAATTGAATAAGAAAGTGAAGTGGGGCTTTGATTTTAGGTGCAAAGGAGTGAGGAAAGCCAAACTTACGGAGAACCACCTGTAGTGGTATTAGATGAGGAAACTTACAAGATGCCTTTGAGTCAATTGCTTTCTCACAGCCTTGTCCTATCTTACATAGTAAATGTGAGGATGGGGGTGGGAGAGGAGTCACATACTGTCAACTTGGTACACATGTGGTCAAGCAACATCAGAGTGTAGTCATGATTACAAAAATGAGGAACAAGACACAAGCTAGAAGGCACTGCAGATGTTTGCTTTTACCTGAGGTTTTGCCTATAGGTAAGGGCAAAATTGTGAGAAGGGCAACAGTTGTGAGTCACCATGAATCTGGTGGCATAATGGAATATAAATTAAATAATTTCTTTCTCCCCCCCCCCCGCCCCCCCACACACATTTAATAGAATGCAAACTGTTGTTGCACTTTTATTTGAAGCAACCAAAGTAAGCATGAGTAGTAGTAGGAAAAAGAAATGGACTTTTTAGAAGCGGTTGAAAATAGGACAAGAGAGGAGTAATCAAGAGTGCCAAAACAGATTGATTGGAGATTGTGAGCTCAGTTAGAATGACAGGGTTGGAAAAAACCTCAAGGGCCATCCAATTCAACACCATTCTGCTATGCAGGAACATACAATCAGAACACCCCCAACAGATGGCCATCCAGCCTCTGTTTAAAAACCTCCAAAGGAGACTTCATCACTCTCCCAAGGCAGCAGTGTGTTCCAATGTCAAACAGCGTTTACTGTCAGGACGTTCTTTGTAATGTTGAGCTGGAATCTCTTATCCTGTAGTTTGCATCCATTGCTCCGTGTTCTAGTCTCTGAAGCAGCAGAAAACAAGCTCGCTCCATCCTTAATTTGACACCAGTTCAGATATTTAAACAGGGCTATCATATCACCTCTTAACCTTCTCTACTCCTAGCTAAACATACCCATCTCCCTAAGTCTTTCCTCATAGGGCACGGTTTCAGACCCTTCACCATTTTGGTGTTTTTTCTCTGGACATGCTCTGGCTTGTCCAAAATCTTTCTTAACTGTGGCTCCCAGAACCGGACAGAGCGTTACTCCAGGCCTGACCAAAGCAGAATGCAATGGCACTATTACTTCCCTCGATTTAAATACTATTCTTTTATTGATGCAACCTAAAATCGCTTTGGTGTTTTTAGCTACCGCATCACTGTAGGCTCATATTCAATTTATGGTCAAATAAGTCTTCTAAATCCTTTCTCATGTACTGTTATCAAGCCAGGTGTCCTCCACCCTATATCTGTGTATTTTGTTTTTATTGCTCGAGTGTTTGCAGCAACTGAAAGAAACTGAAGATAAAGGGGGAAGTGGAATAAAACAGGACATTTTAAAAGCAACTGAAAAGATGGGCGCAGAGGTTTAATCCGGACAGTTAGAAAGTATGGAAAGGCAAGCTAGAAATGCAGCTGATCCAGATAGGAATAGCCAGAAGGAAAGGAGAAAGCCGAGAAAGGGGGCTCACCTTCATCTCCCGCTCGGGGATCACATCCATATCGTCCCCCATTACTGGCGGCCGAGCGCCTGCTAAACCCGCCATCATTCTCTCACGCCACCGCAATTACATCCTCCTCCCGGGGGCGAGGGGAAAAACCGACCCTTCCGCTTCCTGTGGCGCTCTAGAACTCGCGTGTCTATCGTCAGGAAAGGGCGGAAGGATTTGCTTATCAGTCGCGCGTTCAGCGCACGCGCGACGTTTCCCTTCCTGAGCCGAGTGGGCGAGGACGAACGGTAAAACCAAAACGCCACCAGACGCGCCTTCCGGGTTCGCTCTAGCCTGCATCTCTAGGCTTCTCTATTGCTCCGGACAGAAGGGCTCGTTCCAGACGAGCGCCATCTAGAGGTCTTTTGCCCTTTCGGCCACTGCTGCCTTCCTTATTTGTTTTCATCTGTTCTGTCCTGGTTACAAAGCTGGAGTGGAAAGATCCCTCTCGAGAAAATCACAGTAGCTGCAGTAATTGGCTTATGATCCCCTCCTTCCCCAGGAAAATCTCCAGAGGCCGCGCAGGAAGGATCTCCACGCTGCTTCTTCTTAAAAACATCCAGGGGTAGCCTTGTTGGCCATTAGCAATTCCAGTAACAACAAAAATCCACCAAAAAGGGATCCCTTTATCGCACCAAACAAAATGCCCAATATACGTTTCAAGTTTTCGGAGCTTCACTGGCTTCATCAGGCAAGTTGGGAAAAAAAATTAAGATGTTAGTAATAGGCCTGCATTTTGATGTTTCTTTTCTTGAGATGGTATGGAGGGGCAAATCTTGCAGGCTGGGACTTCCTCCTTCTGGCCATGTGGCAATTGGGAGATACTCAAAGTCCAGGAAATTTACCATCCATTTGCAACACAAAAAAGATACTTGAAAAATGTAAAAAAATCTTACCATCTCAACTAAGAAAAGAAACATCAAAATGCAGGCCTATGATTAACATCTTCAATTTTTTTCCTCCTGTTTGGTTTGTAAAATCTTGCCTGATGAAGAAGCCAGTGAAGCTTCGAAACTTTTGTTGTTGTTGTTGTTGTTGTTAACTGCCCTTGAGTTGATCTCGACTCATGGCAACCCTATGAATGAGATATCTCTAAGACCTTCTGTTCTCTACTGCTCTGCTTAATTCCTGCAACCCCTTAATACGTGACCTCAATAATAGAGTCTATCCATCTAGCATGTGGCCTTCCTCTCTTCCTACTTCCCTCCACCTTTCCCAGCATTATTGTCTTTTGTAATGACTCTTTTCTTCTTGTGATGTGTCCAAAGTACGACAGTCTCAGTTTGGTCATCTTGGCTTCCAGGGAGGTTTCTGACTTGATCTGCTCTAGTACCCATTTATTGGTCCTTTTGGCTGTCCATGGGATCCTCAGCACCACATTCTCTCAAATGCATTGATTTTCTTCCCATCATCTTTGTTAACTGTCCAGCTCTAACATCCATACATGGTAACAGGGAATACAAGGGCTTGTATGATTCTAACTTTTGTGCTCAGTTGTATATCTTTGCATTTTAGATTTTTTTCTAGTTCTTTCATAGTTGCCCTCCCCATTCTTAATCTTCTTCTAATTTCCTGACTGCAGTCCCCGTTTCTATCAATGTTTGATCCCAGATATGGGAATTCTTTTACTATTTCTATTTCTTCATTGTCTAGGTTGAGCTTGTGAAGGTCCTCAGTGGTCATTATTTTTGTTTTCTTTGGGCCTTTACAGACTGCCAGAAATAGTGCACATTAAATTGAGGCACTGCCCTGGCTCAGTGCTAGGGAATCATGGGAACTGTATTTTATTGTGGCACCAGAGCTCTCTGACAGAGAAGGCTCAATGTCCCAGAAAAAAATACAATTCCCATGACTCCCTAGCACTGAGCCAGGGCAGTGCCTGAATTTAATGTGCACTATTTCTGGCAGTCTGCAAAGGCCCTTTATGTCCAGCATTAAGCCTGCCTTAGCACTCTCTTCTTTGATCTTCCTTAGTGGTGTTCCAGGTCTCTGAGGTTTTCTGCTAGTACTATGGTGTCATCTGCATATCTTAGATTGTTGATTCCTTCCTCCTATTTTCACTCCTCCTTCTTCTGTGTCCAAGCCGGCTTTTCTTATAATATGGGAGCTTATTGCTTGCAGTTTTAAATCAAGCCTCCCAGGCTGCAGCTGGGAGGCGGGATAGAGGCAGATTCTTGCATGCTAAATCGCCACTATCCTCCAGGTCCCAGCCATGCTCAGCCACTGCTTTTTAGAAATCAGGTTTCTAAAAAGTGCCAGCTGAGCCCGGATGGGACCTGGGCTTATGGCGGCCAGTGATTCAGTGACGATTTAGCATGTGATCATCCCTGCTTCCATCCCACCTCCCGGCTGCAGCCCAGGAGTCTTGATTCAATTTTAAACCCCAAGTGATAAGCTCCATGTTCTGCATATAAGTTGAACAAATAGGGTAAAAAGACGCAGCCTTGTCTGACCCCTTTTCCAATTGGGAACCATTCTGTTTCTCTATGTTCTTTTCTGACAGTAGCCTCTTATCCTGAATACAGATCCGCATCAGGACTATCAGATGTGTTGGCATTCCATAGCCTTTCATGATCTATGCAGTCAAAAGCTTTGCTATATTCTATAAAGCACATGCTGATTTTCTTTTGGAATTCCCTGGTGTGCTCTGTTAGCCATCATATGTTTGCAATGTAATCCCTAGTGCCTCTTCTTTTCCTGAACCCTGCTTGGAACTCTGGGATCTCTTTCCATGTATGGTTGGCATCTATGTTGCAGAATTTTGAGCATGATTTTGCTTTCATGGGAGATCAGTGTTATGGTGCTATAGTTGCTGCAGTCTCGTGTCTCCCTTTTTGTGGATTGGAATGTATATTGATTGCTTCCAATCTGTTGGTCATCGTTTTGTTTTCCATATCTGTTGACATATGTTGGTTGACTCTGTGAATGTGGATTGTAGCAGTTCAGTTGGAATATCACCTGTTCCTGATGATTTGTTTTTTGTTATTTCTCTTATTGCAGTTTCCACCCCACTTTTTAGAATTTGGGGTTCATCTTCATATGGCTCTTCGTTCCATGTGTCCTTCATTTTGTCATCTCTTTTGTATAATTCAGTGTATTGCATCCAACGTCTTTTTATTGCTTCTTGGTCTTGAATTATGTTATTTTTATTGTCGTAGACCATCCCAGTCCTTGGTTTGAATTCTCCTTTGATGTCCCAGATCTTGTGAAATAGATCTCTTGTTCTTCCCTTTTTGTTGTTGCCTTCTATTTCTTGCATTGATCGTTGTAATTTTCTTTATCTTTCCACACAAGCCATTGTATTATTGCATTCATAATTCTTAGTTTGTTCCTATCTCCTTTTTGTTTTTCTTCTCTTCTTTTCTTTATTGCTTGTAGTGTTTTTTCTCTTTCTTTTTGTTTATTGAAAGTGTCTGTCTGCATTCTTCTTTTATTATGTCCCTGTTTTCAGATCATAGTTCCTCGGGTTCTCTGTCTATTATGCTTAGTAATGCAGTCTGTTTCTTATGTTTCAGTAAATTCTGCTGAGATATTATTTACATCATATTTTGGTATAATCAGTGGTTTAGTTTTCTTCTTGAGTCTCTTATTTTTGATATGAGTAGTTTGTGATCTGTGCCACAGTCGGCCCCTGGTCTAGTCTTGGCCACTAGTATAGAGTTTTGCTATCTTTTGCTTCCAATTATATAGTCTATTTCAGGGGTAGGCAACCTTTCCCCTTTAAGGGCCGAGGGACTTCAGCTCCCAGAAGCCTCAGCCATGTTGGCCAATAGTCCCATGCTGGCCAATAGCTCCTGGGATTCTGGGAGCTGAAGTCCCTCGGCCCTTAAAGGGGAAAGGTTGCCTACCCCTGGTCTATTTGATTTTTGTGTTGACCATCTGGTGATGTCCATGTGTATAGCCTTTTTTCTGGTTGTATGAAGAACATGTTTGCAATGAATAGGATATTGGCTTCACAAAAATCTATCAGACACTCACCTGCTTCATTTCTTTTGCCTAATCCGAATCTGTCTACTGGTTTTGATTCTTCTTTGCTTCCAATTTTTGCATTCCAATCTCCAGTGATCAGCTTGACATCCTGTGTTGGTGTGCTGTCAATTTCATCCTGTACTCGTTCATAGAATCTATCAATTTCTTCCTGTTCTGCATATACTTGAATTATGGTGATATTCATAGGTTTACCATGGAGCCTTACTGAAATGATTCGGTTTGATTTGCATTTGCATTCAAAAACTTGCCACATAGAATCATAAAATCATAGAGTTGGAAGAGACCACAAGGGCCACCCAATCCAACCCCCTGCCATGCAGGAACTCAAAATCAAACCATCCCCGACAGATGGCCATCCAGCCTCTGTTTAAAGACCTCCAAAGAAGGAGACTCCGCTACATTCCAAGGGAGTGTGTGTTCCATTGTTGAACAGATCTCACTGTCAGGAAGTGCCTCCTAATGTTGAGGTGGGATCTCTTTTCCTGTAACTTGAATCCGTTGTTCTGAGTCCTATTCTCTGGAGCAGCAGAAAAGTCCTATTCTCTGGAGCAGCAGCTAGCGCCCTCAATATATCATCTCTTCAAATATTTAAAGAGGGCTATCATATCCCCTCTTAACCATCTCTTCTCCAGGCTAAACATACCCAGTTCCCTAAGTCGTTCCTCATAGAGCATGGTTTCCAGACCCTTCACCGTTTTAGTCACCTTCCTCTGGACACGCTCCAGTTTTTCAACATCCTTTTTGAATTGTGGTGCCCAGAACTGAACACAGTATTCCAGGTGGGGCCTGACCAAAGCGGAATACATTGGCACTATTACTTGATCTAGATACTTTACTTCTATTGATGCAGTCTGAAATTGCATTGGCCTTTTTAGTTGCAGCATCACACTGTTGACTCATGTTCAACTTGTGGTCTACTAGGACTCCTGGATCCCTTTCACACGTAGTCTCGTTAAGCCAGGTGTCCCTCATCTTATATCTATGCATTTCATTATTTTTGCCCTAAGTGCACTACCTTACATTTCTCTGTGTTGAAATTCATTTTGTTAGCTTTGGCCCAGCTTTCTAATCTATTAAGGTCATTTTGAATTTTTATCCTGTCATCTGGGGTATTAGCTATTCCTCCTAATTTGGTGTCATCTGCAAATTTGAGAAGCATGCCCCCTATTCTTTCATTCAAGTCATTGATAAAGATGTTGAATAGCAAAGGACCCAGGACAGAACCTTGTGGCACCCCACTGGTCACTTCTCTCCAGGATGAAGAGGAGCCATTGCTGAGCACCCTTTGGGTTCAGCTAGTCAACCAATTACAAATCCATGTAACAGTTACTTCAGCCCACATTTTACCAGCTTGTTTGCAAGAATGTCATGGGGAACCTTGTCAAAGGCCTCACTGAAATCAAGATATACTATATCTACAGCATTCCCTTCATCTACCAAGCTGGTAATTTTATCAAAAAAAGAGATCAGATTTGTCTGGCATGACTTGTCTCTCTGAAACCCATGTTGACTTTTTGTGATTATGGAATTACCTTCCAGGTGTTCACAGACACTCTGTTTAATGATCTGCTTTAGAATCTTTCCTGGTGTTGATGTTAGACTAACTGGACGATAATTGTTGGGATCCTCTTTTTTTCCTTTTTAAAAATGGGGACATTTGCCCTCCTCCAGTCTGCTGGGACTTCTCCTGTTCTCCAGGAGTTCTCAAAGATTATTGTCAATGGTTCCGATATTACTTTTGCCAGTTCTTTTAGTACCCTTGGATGTAATTCACCTGGTCCTGGAAACTTATATTCATTTAGATTAACCAGGTATTCCTGGACTATCTCTTTACTTATTCTGTGCTGAAATTCTCCTATTCTGTCCTCTGCTCCATTATCCGCAGGTTGAGTACCCTTTGCCTTTTCTGAGAAAACTGAAGCAAAGGTGTTGAGTAATTCTGCCTTTTCTCTGTCCCATTAACTTTTTGATATCTTCCCCACACATTGGACCTACTATTTCCTTCTTCTTCCTTTTGCTGCGGACATACCCAGTGGGGTGCCACAGGGCTCTGTCCTGGGCCCAGTGCTATTCAATATCTTTATTAATGACTTGGATAACAGTATTGGTGGCATTGTTCTCAAATTTTCAGATGACACCAAATTAGGAGGAGTAGCTAATACCCCAGAAGACAGGATCAAAATTCAAAGTGACTTGAACAGACTAGAAAGCTGGGCCAAAGCTAACAAAATGAAATTCAACACGGAGAAATGTAAGGTAGTGCACTTAGGGCGGAAAAATGAAAAGCACAGATATATGATGGGGGACACCTGGCTGAATGAGACTACGTGTGAAAGGGATCTAGGAGTCTAGGTAGATCACAAGTTGAACATGAGTCAACAGTGTGATGCAGCAGCTAAAAAGGCCAATGCAATTTTAGGTTGCATCAGTAGAAGTATAGTGTCTAGATCAAGAGAAGTAATAGTGCCACTCTATTCTGCTTTGGTCAGGCCTCACCTGGAATACTGTGTCCAGTTCTGGGTACCACAATTCAAAAAGGATGTGGAGAAACTGGAGCATTCCAAAGGAGGGCAACTAAAATGGTGAAGGGTCTGGAAACCAATCCCTATGAGGAACGACTTAGGGAGCTGGGGATGTTTAGCCTGCAGAAGAGAAGGTTAAGAGGTGATATGATAACTGTGTTTAAATATTTGAAGGGATGTCATATTGAGGAGGGAACAAGCTTGTTTTCTGCTGCTCCAGAGACTAGGACCCGAAACAATGCATGTAAGCTCCAGGAAAAGAGATTCCGCCTGAGGAACTGGAAGTGCTCCCCTGAAGGCAAGAGCTCCCTGGCTCATTAGGAGGAACTTCCTGACAGTAAGGGCTGTTCAACAGTAGAACACACTCCCTCGGAGTGTGGTGGAGTCTCCTTTCTTGGAGGTCTTTAATCAGAGGCTGGATGGCCATCTGTCAGGGATGCTTTGATTGGGAGTTCCTGCATGGCAGGGGGTTTGGACTGGATGGCCCTTATGGTCTCTTCCAACTCTATGATTCTATGATTCTAGAAGGAGTTTGCCTTTATTTTCCCCCTCCTTCTCTTCCTCTCTCCATAGCAGCCATTTTTCGTCTCCCCCCCCCATTGTGAACGACAAAGGGGAGTAAACATCCCCTGAGAGATTCAGTCACAAAATAACCTGGTGTCCACACTGGGTTATTTTGTAGTGGGAATGAGCTCACTGTCTGTCAGATACTCCAGAGATAATAAACGACGTCATTCTGTGCATATGCCACTGTGCACATCGGGACTTCTTTCCCAACTATATGTACTTCAGATTGCCTTGTTAATTGGATGTCTTAATGGACAGAACTCTTGCAAATGGAGAATCATGGACAGATCCCCACAGATCTGGGGAAAGGCCAGAATTCTTACAACTTCCTAAACTAAGAAAGGGAATACTCTGCTCATGAAAGGGGGAGGGGAATTTATGGATGTTAATTTATGTTTGTAATCTTTACAACAGCTCAGTAAAGTAGACCAATAGGAGCATTGCTATATCATAGGAGATCATAGAATCGTAGAGTTGGAAGTAAAGGCCACCCAGTCCAACTCCCTGCCATGCAGGAATACACAATCAAAGCACCCCCAACAGATGGCCATCCAGCCTATGTTTTAAAACATACAAAAAAGGAGCCTCCACCACTCTCTGAGGGAGCGTGTTCCACTGTCAAGCAGCTCTTACTGTCAGGAAGTTCTTCCTAATGTTTAGGTAGAATCTCTTTCCCTATAGCTTGCATCCATTGTTCCATGTCCTTGTCTCTGGAGGAGCAGAAAACAAGCTTGCTCCATCCTCAATGTGACACTGCTTGAAATACTTAAACAGGGCTATCATATCACCTCTTAACCTTCTCCTCTCCAAGCTAATCATACCCCAAAAGTCTTTCCTTATAAGGCATGGTTTCCAGACATTTCACCATTTTGGTCACCCTCCTCTGGATATGCTCCAGCTTGTCCACATCCTTTTTGAATTGTGGTGCCCAGAACTGGACCCAGTATTCCAGGTGAAGACTGACCAAAGCAGAATAGAATGGCACTATTCCTTCCCATGATCTATACACTTCTATTGATGCAGTCTAGAATCACATTGGCCTTTTTAGGTGCAGCATCACAGTATTGACTCATGTTCAACTTGTGGTGTACTAGGACTCCTAGATCCCTTTCACATGTAGCAATAGCAATAGCAAGTACATTTCTATACTGCTTATCAGTGCACTTAAGCACTCCCTAAGCGGTTTAGAATGTGTAAGCTAATTGCCCCCAACAAGCTGGGTACTCATTTCAGTGACCTCGGAAGGATGCAAGCCTGAGTTGAGCCTGAGCCTCTGGCTGGTACTGAACCTACAACCTTGTGGTTTGTGAGTGAGTGGCTGCAGTGCAGGCATTTAACCACTGTACCACCAGGGCTCTTATGTAGTATTGTTAAGCCAGGTGTCCCCCATTCTGTATGCATTTCATTTTATCTGCCTAGGTAGCTTAGCTTACACATTATAAACTGTTTAGAGACTGCTTAATTCAGTATGAAGCGATATAGAAATGTAGCTGCTATTGCTATTGTTAAAGTGCAGTACCTTATATTTCTCTGTGTTGAGATTCTCAATAAAGCTTTCTGCTAATCCTCAGAGGACTAATTGACTGAGTCTGGGGAGGGTTGCCACTAGTTCTGACAGGAGGTTTAATAATAATGATAATAATAATACATTTTATTTATAGTCCACCTCTCCCTGCGGATCGAGGCAAGTTACAACAAATAGGAATAACAATAAAATAAATATACAATTAAAACCAGATTTCTAAATAATCCCCTACCCCAACCCCCTCCCAATCATAAAAAAGAAAAAGAAGCAAACTAAAAACAATAACAATATAAAAAGAATAGCAATATAAAATACTAATTAAAATTGGAACAAATAACAAATTAGCTAAAATTATATGTAAATTGGAGGCAAGACATCTATCTTTCTTGGGGTACACAGGGGATATCAGTATCAGTGGAGCGGAGGCTAATCTGGAATGGCCTGCCGGAACAGATCTGTTTTAACAGGCTTTTTAAAGGCTTCTAGAGTGGTAATGTGACGGATCTTCTCAGGAAGGCCATTCCATAACCCAGGAGTGGCAGATGAAAAGGCCCTCTGGGTTACCGCAGCCAATTTGGTCTTCTTAGGCTGCAGTAAATTCTTCCCAGAGGACCTAAGTGTGTGGGGTGGATTATATGGAGGAAGGCACTCCCGCAAGTAGTCTGGACCTAGGCCATGTAGGGCTTTAAAGGTTATAACCAATACCTTGTACCATGCCCGGAAACTAATTGGCAGCCGATGGAGAGATTTTAGAACAGGTGTTATATGTTCAGTTCTAGATGTATCTGCGACTAGCCTGGCTGCCATATTTTGCACCAATTGAAGTTTCTGAACTTGGCACAAGGGTAGCCCCATGTAGAGTGCATTGCAGAAGACAAGTCGAGAGGTTACCAGTGCATGTACCACTGTTTCTAGGTTGCCTGGCTCCAGGAAGGATTGCAGCTGGTGTATCAGCCAATGCAGATTACAGACACTCCTGACCGTCGCGTCTATCTGAGGTGTCAACTGGAGAGATGAGTCCAGGAGCACCCCCAAGCTGTGAATACAGTCCTTCAGGGGAAGTGTGACCCTTTCCAGAACTGGTTGACATATTTCCATTCCCAGGCTAGGAGTCCCTTTAAGCAAGTATCTCCATCTTACCTGGATTTAGTTTGAGTCTGTTTTCCCTCATCCAGTCCATTACCACCTTAAGACATTCATTCAGAAGAGAGATGCTGTCCTTAGTCACTGCAGCAGTCCAAGACATAGAGAAACATATCTGGGTGTCATCAGCATACTGATAACACCTTGCCCCATATCTCCGGATGATCTCATCCAGCGGCTTCATGTAAATGTTAAATACATAGGAGACAGGATGGTGCCCTGAGGGATGCCAGATTTTAGTTCTCTTTTAGAAGAGCAACTGTCTCTCAGCTTCACCACCTGGAGTCTGCCTGAGAGATAGGAACAGAACCAGTGTAGTGCATTGCCCCCAATTCCCAGCTCTTCCAAGCGTTCTAGAAGGATACCATGGTTGATAGTATTGAAGGCCACTGAGAAGTCCAAGAGCACCAACAGGGTCACACTTCCCCTATCGATGCCCAGACAGAGATCATCGACTAAGCCAACCATGGCAGTCTCAACTCCATATCCTGTCCTAAATCCGGGTTGAAATGCATCTAGATAATCAGTTTCTTCCAAGACTGCTTGGAGCTGAATGGCGACCAGTCTCTCAATCACCTTACTCAAGAATGGCAAAAGCAAGACCGGCCTGTAGTTGTTTTTGTCCAGGCGGTCTAGGGAAGGCTTTTTAAAAAGTGGTTTAACCACTGCCTCTTTTAAACTAAATGGAAATCGGCCTTCCCTAAAAGATGCATTGATTATGTGCCTTAACAGCGCCTTAGTTGCATCTCCCCCCTGGATGACCAGCCAAGACAGGTAGGGGTTGAGAGAGCAGGTCTTTTTCACACTACCAAGGGGCTTTTTCACACTACCAAGGGGCTTGCCCACATCCTTGGTACTCACAGACTCAAATTGATCCAGTATGACAGTATTCACGGAGTCGCTGGATACCTCTCCTGTCACTTCTGCAGTAATGCCGGCATCCAAGTCAGCTCTTATCTGAGAGATATTATCTGTGAAGTGGTTATTTAATGTGTCACAACAGGCTTTAGTTGGTTCTGGGTGGGGGGCATTTGTGTTAGATCCCTTACCACCTTGAACAGCTCTGTCAGACGAGACTTTGCAGACGCGATACATGCAGAATAGAAAGACTTCTTAGCTGCATCTATTGCCACTCCATAGGAATCAAGAAAATCCCTATGACATGTCTTGTCAGATAAGAGTTGAGTTTTTCACCAGTGGTGCTCTAGTCGTTGTCCTGCCTTCTTCATTCATCTTCTATATACCAAGGCTTACGGTTTGAAGCAGGTTGGAAAGGACGCTTAGGAGCGATGGTGTCAATAGCCCTGATAAGATTAAGTATTAACCAAAGCTTTGACAGAATTGCCAGCATTACCAACCATTAAACCCTCTAGGGCTTCCTGGAACCTGATGGGTTCCATCAGCCTTCAAGGGTGGACCATTCTAATGGGTCCTCCACTCCCGACAGGGAGAATAGTAGCCTTCAGTCCAACCTAGACCAGGAAATGATCTGTCCATGACAATGCGGAGATACTATCTCCGCCCATGGATATGCCTGTTCCAAAGAAAAGACCACACTGAGAGTATGTCTTGCACAATGTGTGGGCCCAGAGACTAATTGGGTTAGGCCCATGTTTGTCATGGAAACCATGAACTCCCAAGCTGCACCAGTTAAGTTTGTTAAACCAGCCTCAAGTGGAATGTTCAGGTTACCAAGGACTAGAAGCCTAGGGAACTTCAACACCAGCTCTGAGACCAATTGTGTCAGCTCGGCTAGGGAGTCTGTTAGACAACAGGGTGGATGGTATACTACCAGAATCCCCAGACTATCCCTAGTCTTTAGGCTTGAGTAAATACACTTGATGTGGAGTGTTTTCCAGACAGGTATCCTGGCCAAAGTAAGATTACCCTTGTGGACCATGGCCACTCCCTCCTTGCCCACGTCCCCTTACCTGTTTACCTGTTTACCATTGCCCTGCTCTAAAGATGAGAGTGTGACATGTCCAAGGTCCCCCAATGGGTTTCCATGGTCCAGCAGAGAGTCAAACCATCATAGAATCATAAAATTGGAAGAGACCCCAAGGACCATCCAGTCCAAACCCTACCATGCAGGAATGGTACATTCTCTAGGGCAGCGTGTTCCACTGCTGAATAGCTCTCACCATCAGGAAGTTCAGATTCTGATTATAAAGGTCCTTTGTGGGGCTTCACTTGATACTATGAAGAGTGACTTCAGGAGCTGGGTATGTTTAGCCTGGAGAAGAGAAGGTTAAGGGGTGATATGATAGCCCTGTTTAAATATCTGACGAGATGTCATATTGAGGATGGAGCAAGTTTGTTTTCAGCAGCTCCACAGAGTAGGACACAGAGGAATGGATTCAAACTACAGGAAAAGCGATTCCACCTCAATAGTTTTTTGTGGTTTTTTTGGGCTGTGTGGCCCAAAACTCTTCTAGAACATGGCCACACAGCCCGAAAAACCCACAAAAAACTATGGATGCCAGCCATGAAAGTCTTCGATTCCACCTCAACATTAGGAAGAACTCCCTGGCAGTAAGAACTGTTTGACAGTGGAACACATCTCCTTCTTTGGAGGTTTTTAAACAGAGGCTGGATGAAAAACAAACAAAGAAAGGCTGGATGGCTGTCTATCAGGAGTGCTTTGATTGTATGTTCCTGCATAGCACAGGGCTAGACTGGATGGCCCTTGTGGTATCTTCCAGCTCTATGATTCTGTGATACATCTGAGTAAGTAGACCAAGTCTGTGAAAACACCTGCTATAATCTCTTTCACACAGTTAGTCTCAAAGGTACTATAAGATCTGCTTTCATAACAACATATTTAATTTGTGAAATCTTTGAAGGTATGAGTCTAACCAACAGCCAGCGTGATGTAGTGGTTTGAGTGACTCTGAAGAGCAGAGTTGGCCATGAAACCCACTGGGTGACCTTGGGCAAGTCACACACTCTCAGCCTCAGGGGAAGGCAATGGCAAACCTCTCCTGAACAAATCTTGCCAAGAAAAAAAACATGATAGGGTTGTCTTAGAGTCACTATAAGTCGGAAACTACTTGGAGGTACAAAACACACACAACATGAGTCTAGCCATACAAACATTCTTAATTAACACAGCTCCTTGGGCTGATCTCTCCCCCCCCCCTTTTATTTCCATCCTAGTGGTCTCATCTGCCTCTTTTCTTTTTAACAATGTCTTAAGGATTCCTTTAAGCAAGAGTCTTAGAGTGAGTGGATTGTTATGTTTATTTAAAATCATGGATTTACAAGCATGAGATTGAAAGAAACAACTGCAGTGCAACACAAAAGCAGGGAAAATAACTGGAGAAGCAGTGATGACTGTGGGGCAAAAGTAAGGCATGTAAAAGTTACTTCAGAGGCAATAACACACACTTTTATGTCCAGAAGCCTTAGAAAAGTATCTCTTTGGAAAAAGAATTCCAGCTTGAAGCAGCAAAAAATAAGAAAAGGAAATGAATTAATAAGACAAGAAAACAAAGTCTGGATTTAGCAAACAAAATTCAGGTTGAAATTTCCCACTCAATTCAGAAATAAATTAAGGAGCCCTAAAAGCACTTGCTAGCAGCATCAAGGCTTCTGATTTGGGGCATACTAAAGTCTGAAGAAAGACAACTCATCTGCTCTTCTTTTCGGATTGTATGATGGCTAGGCTGAGCCCAGAACATTTTGGCTCCTGAGGCAGTGAAGAGGTGGCTTACAAAATAAACAGCAATGAGACCCAATAAACTAAAGCGTTGGCCACGCAGCAGGGGATGAGACTAGCTAGTTGGCCTTTGCAGACTGCTAGAAATAGTGCAAATTGAGTCCACCTTAACTGCCCTGGTTCAGTGCTAGGGAATCATGGGAACTGTATTTTTTTCTGAGACATTGAGCCTTCTCTGTCAGAGAGCTCTGGTGCCACAATAAACTACAGTTCCCATGATTCCCTAGCACTGAATCAGGGCAGTTAAAGTGGACTCAATTTGCACTATTTCTGGCAGTCTGCAAACAGTGGCTTTTGTGAAATATTCAGGTCATTATGGCAGCATGGTATAGCCAGCATAGGTTACTATTAATTCCTTTATTTGCAAGAAGAGGCAGTTAAAAAAAAGCAATGCAACAGCAATGCAACTGAGATGAGTCTCCAGCAGATGGGTTGGGAGATTATCCAGGTCCCTTCCAGACAATTCTTCTGCCCATCTCACCTCCACAGTGACAACTCATCTGCTCTTCTTTCGGACTGTATTTTAGTTAATCCTCCTTTGTGTGGGGCTGGTGAGGTCTAGAGAGGAAATTGAAAATGCTAGGAAGAGTTCTACAGCAAGCCAGAGAGAATACTCGGATAAAATTCTTGGAAGCCATCATATTACAAGTGTAGAAGGTTATCAACTTTTTTGGGGGGGGGTTAGGGTTGGAGTCTGAATTCCCTTTTCATTGCTTGTCATCCTTATGTACTTAAACATTTGTCTTGTCTTCAAATGACCTGCACTGAAGATGTCTCTTATAAGTGAGGATTATCACAATTGCTCTCCAGGGGCACAAATCCAGAGTAAAGACAGAGGAGGGAGTGCATACTCTTGGGAGTGCATATCCCTAGCTCTCCAGATTTTGCAGGGACAGGCCCAATTAATCATCTACAGTCCCACTTTTTCATTTGCTTTTCTCTTTCCTCTTCCAACTTTCCCCTCTTGTTCTCAGATTGCTTCAATTGCTGCAAACTGAAATAAAAGTGCAAATGTAGTTTGTACTTAATTAGCAGGGAAGTGAGGAGAGGAAAGAACCCTGTCAACTCAGCAACCTGCCGCAGCTCCTAGCTTGTCTGTCCCTCCCCATTCATAGCTGTTGCCATCTTGACCACATTCTGATGTTGTTTGATCACATGTGACTGGGTTTTCACCTGTGAAAATTGAATCAAGGTAAGATTTTGGAGCAGGAGTCCAGGGCAGAAAAGTATGTTAGTGAGCCTCCTCCATTTTTCATATATATTTTAGCTATGTGGAGTTCCCTATGACCCCAGCCTGACCCTTGGGAGATGGCAGCCATAATCCCCTAGATGTGAGGTCAGGTAAGCAAGCTGAAATTGCTTAAGACCACTAGACATTTCCTGGACAGGCAGGTTTTGGGAGTTGCCCTTGGGAATATCCCATTATGTTGGAAAAGATACCTAATGGTGTTTGTTTGTTTTAGTCTCACACCTAATGGGACAGTGATCAGATTTGATTGCACCCCTTTTCTCGTGCTTCCTTTCCTTGATAGTTTTGAAACCAAATGTTTAGACTATGCCCAAGCTTAAGTAAACAATAGTAAACTCATCAAGCCTTTGTCCATCCATTGTTTAACTCATGGCCAGGAGGCAGAATTTCCCTATAAGAACCCCTGGATTTTAGCAGACCTTGTATTACCTTGGAAGTGCATGCTGAATCTCTGTCAATCTGTTCTCTGAGATAGTTCCCGCGACCCCCTCTCTTGCCAGTCGTGCCCCTTCCACGGAGCCCATCTACTTTCGCCAGAAGCCCAGAGGAGTCTCTCGGGTGTGAGTTTGGGGGGTTGCAGACTGTCAGAAATAGTGTGAATTCAGTCCACTTTTAGGGTTAGGGTTAAGGTTAGGGAATCATGGGGACTGTATTTTATTGTGGCACTAGAGTTCTCTGACAAAGAAGGTTCAATGTCTCAGAAAAATAACAATTCCCATGATTCCCTAGCACTAACCCTAACCCTAAAAGTGGACTGAATTCACACTATTTTTGACAGTCTGCAACCCCCCTATATCTCCCTCTATCCTGGTTTCCCTCTTTGCCTCCCCCGCTCTCGCTCTTCCCCACTTATTCTTCTAGTGTGTGTGTGTGTGTGCACACGCGCTGCATTTGGATGCTTGCTTATTTTGTCAAATAAATATTTTAGACTTTAATTGGAGTTTGGTCTGTTTCAGTGTCTTTCCTAGCCAGAATTGATTCTCTCCCTCACTATAACACAACGCAGCTAATGTATCACATATGAAATAAGTGTAGTAATATACATTACCATCTAATAGATTTGGTACATATATGTGTGTAAGACTATGATCTTATCTGGAGCCACCTAAATGCACCACTAGCTGAAGGACATCAAATACTCTCTGTGATTAACCAATGCAGAGTGCCAGGGTGCCTTACCAGACCAGTGGAGAGTGCTCTGAGGAAAAAAAAATCAGCTCTACCCAGAAGAGTGATAAATAAGTTGAAGAGTACTTAGGATGGGCTGAAGAATTGTGTATTGAAAAGGAAGAGATAATGGCTGTGGGAAGGGGGATAGAAGTCTGGAGACGATAACTGAACACTGAGAGAAGGCATGTAATTCCTCAAGCCTGTAGGACCAGCATTGTTAAGCAGATGACAACAGCATGCAAAATGGCACCTTTGCATGAGGCCATTTTAACATTTGTTCTGACTTTTAAGATACTTGCCTGAAGGTTTGGTGCACAAGTTAACCCAGTTTAGTAGCAAGGGTAAAGAAAATGCCTCAGAAAATCAGTGGCAGGTTTTTGTCATTATGGGACTATCCTTTTGGATTAAGTTCCATTTTTCACTAATGAGAGAAATACATCCAGATCCAGCTATATAGGTGCAGTTAATACGTGTGTATGTGTGTGTTCATTTAAAATGGCTATCTAGGGACTCTTCCAGCTGAAGTCCCTGGAACTTCCCTTGTCAATCCTTTTTGCTAAAATGGGTTAGTTTATTGCTTTCTACAACTGTCCAGGATAAAAGCAATGTAGCATTAAAGCAGTGGTTAAGGCCCAAGGAATGGGAGTTCTGTGAAATGAAGAAATTTTGCTTTGAGGGGGTTCTTTCCTTCATGGAAGGCTGGAGATATCTCTCTCAGGAGGTGGCCCTGAAGGCTTTGGGGTACTCTCATTGGCTTTGCCTTCAAACATCATGACCCTGAAAGAAAAGAAAGAACAAGAGATTTATTAGCATACTGCAGACGTTCCTTGAGAGTCAGCATGGTGCAGTGGTTTGAGTGTTGGACTAGGACTCTGGACCAGGGTTCGAATCCCTACTAACCCATGGAAATCCAGTGGGTGACATTGGGAAAGTCTCACCCTCTCAGCTTCAAAGAAAAGCAATGGCAAACCCACTCTGAAGAAATCATGCCAAGAAAACCCATGTGATAGGGAAACCCCTGTCTTGAATTTACCATAAGTCAGAAATGATGTGAAGGCACTCAACAATGAAGACATTCCTTTCACTACCTGCATATCACTAAGGAGCTTATCGCATTACAAAATAAACCTACTTACCCCTGCCAGTATGGGATGCAGCCTGGTACTATCACACACAATATGCCATCTATGCCATTGCCCAGCTGCATCCTGCCTAAAACCCAGCTAAAACCCATGCCATCTGAGTGTGGCTTGTAGGCGGGATGCAGCCAGGCAGTGACATTGGCAGCATTTTGCATGTGATAGTACCTGGCTGCATCCCGTAATTGTCCTGAAACCAGTAGGGGTAAGTAGGTTTATTTTGTAATGCAATAAGCTCTATTGACTTAATTTCTGTTTCCTAAACAACACACCTTCCAACATTTCAAGAGTTGAAAACTGGAACACGTGTGGCCAAGTAACATTAGTGTGGTCAAGATGGGAAAATTATTAATAGAGAAGAACACACAAGCTAAAACAGGCTTTAGTAGTTTGCTTTGCCTCAGCTTTCGGGGAAGGGCACATTATTTCTCCCTTCTCTCCTCTCCTTCCTTCTGAGTTGAGCACAAAGTACTTTTGCACTATGAACTCAGTTTGCAGCAATGGAAATAAGCTGAGGGAAAGGGAAAGTGAGAGGAGGAGAGAAAAAATAGGATGACAGAGCCAAACTATGGGCCTCGGCAGACGGCTAATTGAGCCATCTCCGAGACCCGGAAGAGGAGGAGCCACCGCACGAGCAGTGCTCCTTCCTCTTCCTGAGATCGCCCTGGGAGCTGCCGGCCCTCTGCACGGCCGGCGCTTCTGGGGCAACCTCCCACCGCAGCGACCGGACGCGCTGCAGTGGAAAAGACAGGGAAAGTGCACCCTACGCATTTAGGGCGCACTTTCTCTGTCTTGTAAAAGGAGCGGCAATTTGCCGCTCCTTTTAGGGTCACCGCAGGAGCGCCGCGGTCCGGCTGCCACGGTCCCACGGTGTTCCGGACCAGGGCGTCCCCGACGCCCTGGTCTGCATCCCCCCTGAGATAGTTTAAGGGTATGGGACAATGATTTAGGCTGAATTTAGATTCTCACCCCCGTTCACTGGGAAATCATCCGCTTTTTATACTTCAATATGCTGATGATACAGTGTTACTTTCTCTATCTCAGGTGGGAATGGCAAGAGCCCTCAAAAGG
Source organism: Phrynosoma blainvillii (assembly GCA_026167975.1). Lineage (NCBI taxonomy): Eukaryota > Metazoa > Chordata > Lepidosauria > Squamata > Phrynosomatidae > Phrynosoma > Phrynosoma blainvillii. The sequence continues at coordinate 14,987,331 of JANUYF010000011.1, read as the reverse complement.
TTCTCTGAATATGTGATAAATTTTACCTACTGGTAAACTTTGAGAAATCCAAAATACTGGTATTTTCTGAGATTTGCACCGAGAACGTGGAAGGTTGGAAATCAGACAACTGAGCAGATCAAAAAGTACATTTACCTTGGTGTCCTTTTTCATTTTAACGGGCAGTGGAGTAATCAGAAAGACAAAATAATACAAATAGGGAAAAGATCCTTGGCGGTTATACAATCTTTTTATTATAAAAAAGGCAACCAGGATATCCTGGTGGCCTTAAAAATGTATAAGGCCAAATTGAGACCGCAATTACTTTATAGTATATTCAACTGGATTCCAGCCTTTAATAAGGAGATTGAACATTTGCAGGCATGTTTTTTAAGGAGAATATTATCAGTTCCCCCATGTATACACCACCTGACTCTTTATGCTGAACTGGGCTTGAATTCTCTTGAAACAGAAGCCTGGTTGGTGACTTACAGATCTTGGTTTAATATCCATTTTAGGCCCAATAGATATGGCCTTTTATGTTTCCTTTTATCTGACGTTTACTATGCCAAGTGGGTTACACTTTATAAAAGCAAAGTCTTTGGACTTAAATTTTGACTCTCTCCTTTTATTAACTGAAAAAAGAGTGTCTTGAAACATAGTATGCCTTGAGGTGAGGGAATATCAACTGTCATATCCAACACCTCTTAGGGTTTGTTCTCCATTGATGTTTGGTATCCTCCCCTTACAGGGTAGGGCTCCAGACTATTTTCAAACCCTTTCATTACTGGTGTCGAGGAAGGCCTTTCTACTTGCAAGTGTTAATGTACATCCCTCAAATGTGACTAGGGGCAGATATCTACAGACCCCTTTCCTGAATCGCATATGTCACTGTGCTCAAGCTCCTGATGTTCTCCATCACATTGTATTGTTTTGTCCATTGTATACATTCCCTAGGGAAAAATTGTTAAAGATGTTATCGGAAATGAATATCTTTCTGGATAGGTTATCAGTGGAATTCTTATTGGAAGATCAGGAACTGTATAGTTCCAGCCTAATGGCCAGTTTTTTGGGGGGAGGCAACAAAGTTATGCCTTAAATTTCCTAAAAATGATACTTGATTTTTTATTGTAAATGTATGTTGTTGTATGCCTAATAAAGGTTGAATAAAGTGTTAAAAAAGGCTGATTGTGAGCTGTGTAAATCCGTTTTCTTTGGATGATTGTCTCTGAGCTGTTTCCTTTGTTTAATGTAGCCAATGAGGAGGACAGGAAGGGGTCTTAGTTGATTCTTAGTGGGTGAGATATAGAGAAATAATTCGCTGCATCTGGCCCATCAGCCTGGTGCCATATCAGAAAGGGGCCCATCATCACCCATCACATTTCTGAAGGTCTGGGAACTGCAGAACAGGACTTCATGGGCCAGTTTGAATGCCTTCCCTTGACCTTGGGAGATGCCTTCCCTTGACTAAAATCTACAGATGAGCCAGGAAGGGAGGGTGTGGGGTTTGGGGTTTTTAGACTGTACTGATGTAATTTTTAACTGCTGTAAGCTGCCCCAATTGTTTTAACAGAGGGGCAGGGTATAAATACATTTATTATTATTATTATTATTATTATTATTATTATTATTATAGTCTTTGGAGAAAAGGAATTCTATGATTTTAACATCTTTGCCTGATGAAGAAGCCAATAAAGCTCCAAAAGCGAGCATGCTGTATTTTTTGCATTTTGGTTGGCTAATAAAGGTATTGCTCTTTTGTGGATTTTGGACTTTATTGTATTCTGCTGTTTCCTGGATCTGAAGATACTGAATTTTGCTGCAATGGGGGAAAGATTAACAAGAGGGAGCAATGGACTGGTATTTAATTCTTTGATTTTTTTTAAATGCCCAACAAAGGTAAGTAGTATAAGGGGTATACCTTTCATCAAAGTCAAAAGTGACAGGTGCCCCACCCCTTTTTGGGTCTTAGTCCTGCCTCCTGGATATGTGGTTTCTAGGTTTTGGGTGTCAATGTTTGGGGTTCTATACCATTCTCTGAAATGTATAACACTCCACTCTGAAAAAACAGGTTTGTGACAGTGAAAGACCTCATGGCTTTCCAGGTTTTCCCCCTTTTTCAGAACTCTGTGTCTCTTTACTGCAGAGACATCTGTAAGATCAAAGGGTCTCACTGGTGTAATGTCTGTGCAGTTCTCCATAGCGGCTAAGTAGGAAAAAGCAAAAGGCAACAATGACCGGTGGCTAGGGTAAAGCCGCTGACCCCCAGGAGCCATGCTCATATACCCTGCGCCGCAGGGCTGTGGCCCCTTTGCCTGAAACCCCATTGGATGGGCTGAGAAGCACAGGGGATTTGCACCAATCAGCACCATTGGCGCTGACCTTTGGGCCAATCTGTTTCTCTAAAAAGCACGCCATTTTTGAAAACACACCCCCAGGGGAGGGGCGAGGGGAAGCAATCTGCAAGTCACGCCTTTCCGAAACTCAGAGTGCACCAGACTTCTGAACCATTCACTTCGGGAGCTCGAGACGAGTCCGGAGACATGCCACACCCTCCCTGAAAATTAAAGTTGGTGCAAAAAAATGGCTGCCAGTTGACACCTTCAAACACGCCTTGCACCTACACTGTTGATCAGAAAGGGATGGGGTCTACTCCTAGTGGTTGGTGGTCCCAAGATGAATCCATAGAGGGGTCACATGGGCACCTCAAAACATCTTTGGTAAAAAATCAAAATGGCCAAAATTTTGGGGTGAACCCCCCAAAATTGACACCCCAAAACCTAGAACCACAAAAGCTGACACCTAGAACCCCAAACCCAGAACCCCAAAAGTTGACACCCAAACCTAGAACCCATATATCCAGGAGGCAGGAATAAGACCCAAAAAGGGGTGGAGCACCTGCCACTTTTGAGTTTGACGAAAGGTATACCTCTTATACTACTAAGGTAAAACACTTTCACTGAAGTATAATTTGCAAGTTTTACCTATGCACCTAACAGTTTGTCCAAACATAACAGTGTGGGGACTGCTTGAGAAATCCATTTTTCTCTGCCTAAGAAGGGATAGTTAGCTTCACACAGGACAGGGCAGCCTGGATCTCAAGGGCTGTTTTCTTTTTCTGTTTTCTTTTTTGTTGCTAATGGAGTTGAATTTTATTACCTGTCTTCTATTGCCCTTTATTCCTTGTCCTCACATGGGGGTGTATCACATGGGAGACAATTGCAAGTATAAACGGTGATTAACCAGTGATTAAACCAAATTGTGTGAATGGTTTTCACACAACATCGCATGCAAAACACTATTAACCTGTGAATAACCCTTGATTGCACGAATGGTTTTCACAGGATGTTGAGACGAAATGTGATTAGAGTGCCATTAAGTGTCATGCTTGGTAGCAAGAAACTTGAAGAAACAGGAAAACATTTTTTAAGTGTAAATTCACTATAGTTTTATTCCAGAATCAAGACACTTCGCCATAGCAATCCTTTTAGAAACAACTCTTGAGTATTTCCCACCAAACCAGTACTTTAAAGCTCTCTGACCAATCCCACTTTCCCCCTCCCCAGTGGTCCATTTGTCCCTTGGTGGTCAGATCCCTATGATGAGAAACATAGAATCCTGACACCATTATCCCATGAATAACCAAGCAAGAAACAGCAGGAACTCATTTATTCCCTGGTTATTCACGGGATAATGGCACTTGCCTTAATATCATTTTAAGCACGTTTGATAGCCGTTGTGAGATTTTCATGGGTTAATCACTGTTGAAACTCACAATTTCCCCAGTGTGATAAAGTCCAGTGTGATAAAGTCTCCAGTGTGATAAAGTCCATGGCCAAGAAGGGGAGATCCCTGCACTGAGATCCCTCTAGACCCATGGTCCCCAAACTTTTCTACTGCCCCCTTTCCCCTTGGCTGACAACCCTAGCACTCCCCCAAGGCCTTTTTCTTGATATTAGGTCTCCTATTTGTTCAGCAGCCAGCCAATCAGTGACCTCAATCACACCCAGCTTACCACCACTTCTTCCTTCACCTCAACCTGTCATGTGTGTATCTTGCAGTTGTCCAGGCCTGTTCCTCCCTCTTGCCTGACAAAAGAAAGGCCATCTGGCCAGCTGCTCAGTTACTACTCCCAGAGTGACCAGGTGCAAAGGGAGAAGTGACTAGTCAAGTAGTGACTGAGAATCTTCTCACCTGTGCTAATCTTTGCTGCAAGGGCAGTATTGGCAAGAGGCTTCTTGGTTGCTGTTCCACCAGCTGTTCAGTTTCTGCTCCCTTTGCATCCAGTCACCCTGGAAGTCCCAACTGAGCAGCTGGCTGAGCAGCAACAGAGAAGCCTCTTGCTCCTGCCAGCCATGTGGCAAAGGCCAGCACAGATGAGAGGCTTCTCGGTCACTGCTCTGTTGCTGCTCCCAAGATGACTAGGTGCAAAGGGGAAAACATTCCCCTCAGTAAGGAAGGACTTTAATTTCTTCTTCCTGGGTGGGGAGGGGTGCAGCTTGTTTCTCACTTTTCTCCCTGGTGAGGAAAGACTCTCAATCCAAGAGAGATAAGAGAGGAGAAGGACTCTTTCAAAGAATTGACCCCAGATACACTTTCTTACCCAGAGTTGTGCATTCCCCACACAGCTTCAAGTTGCCCCCACCCCCACCCTGTTTCTTCAGTTCTTCTTCTCTCAGCCTGTCCAGCAAAAAAAAAAAAAAAAAAAAAAAAGCAGGAGCAGCAGTGCAGCTCCAACTTGCCAGCCAAGTCCAAGCAAAGCTCACAAAGCTTAAGCAGAATCCCAAATGTGAAAACTCCTTTTTGCCTCCTGGTTCTCCCCACCATCACCATGTGCTCTAACTCCTCATCCCCACCATGGTCCTAAAGGCCGCTGGTCACCATTGTCTTTTTTGCATGCCAATACTTTGACTGATATAAAAGCCATTTTTCTCTTTAAAAATTTCTTTGCCATCTAGCTGCCCAGCTCTCCTTCCCACCTGGACACTGCTGGAGCCGGGCGGAGTCTGCTGGGGCTGGGCGGGATATTTAGCCCTCCCCAACCCCCCTTCTCCATAGAGAGCAGCGAATTGAGAGCTGGGTCAGACTTTGCCATCTAGCCGCCCAGCTCTCCTTCCCATCTTCCCACCTGGACGCCGTGGGAGCTGGGCAGAGTCTGCTGGGGCCAGGCGGGATATTTAGCCCTCCCCAATCCCCCTTCTCCATAGAGAATGGCGAGTTGAGAGCTGGGTCGGACTTTGCCATCTAGCTGCCCAGCTCTCCTTCCCTCCTTCCCACCTGGATGCCGCAGGAGCCGAGCAGAGTCTGCTGGGTCTGGGTGGGATATTTAGCCCTCCCCAACCCCCCCTTCTCCATAGAGAGTGGCGAGTTGAGAGCTGGGTCAGACTTTGCCATCTAGCCGCTCAGTTCTCCTTCCCACCTTCCCACCTGGATGCTGCTGCAGCTGGGCAGAGTCTGCTGTGGCTGGGCGGGATATTTAACCCTCTCCAACCCCCCTTCTCCACAGAGAGAGGCAGGTTGAGAGCTGGGCTGGACTTTGCTATCTAGCCGCCCAGCTCTCCTTCCCACCTGGACGTTGTGGGAGTCGGGTGGAGTCTGCTGGGGCTGGGCGGAATATTTAGCCCTTCGCAAACCTCCTTCTCCTCAGAGGGCGGCGAGTTGAGAGCTGGACTGGACTTTGCCATCTAGCCGCCCAGCTCTCCTTTCCACCTTCCCATCTGGATGCCACAGGAGCTGGTCGGAGTCTGCTGGGGCTGGGTGGGATATTTAGACCTCCCAAATCCGGGAGAGGCTGGGGTGGGGCTTTAGGAATCAAAGGCCGCCTTTCCATCATCCTGGCGGAATGGTAACAGCAGCAACAGCAGCAACCACAGTAGCAGGGACAATTACAGTAGCAGCATGATTGGGAGGGTTATGTGACTCTATTGACTTCTCTACTGGATAAGCCCGGGAATGTGTTGGGGGTGGGAATTAGAGTTGTGCAAGGGAAAAGGAGGTATGGTTGGAACAGAGTGAATAAATGTTACAAAAGAAGGCGGGATCGCTGTTTGAAAGCTATCCCGCCTTCAGTTCACTCTGTTTCCCAAAATGGACTGGAGAGTGCACCTACCATTCCACAGAACCTTACTTTGCTCCTTTGCAATACCAGGTCGGTTAAAAATAAAACTCATATTATATACAGTCTTTTATGGATGAGGATGCCGACCTGGCTTACTTCACAGAAACCTGGCTGGGAGAGGACAGTACTGTTACATGGACGCAGGCCCTCCTAGCTGAGTGTTCTGTCAGTGAGCAGGTGAAAGGATGTGGGCGAGGGGGCAGAGTGGCCCTGTTTTTTTAAAAACACCCTTACCTTGACCAGGATACCTGTCCGGAACACAGACCACTTCGAGTGTATGTACCTTAGCTGGAGGACCAGGGATAGTTTGGGGATTCTGCTAGTTTACCAACCTCCCCATTGTCTAGCAGACTCCCTAACCGAGCTGACACAGCTGATATCAGAGTTGCTGCTGGAGTCGCCCAGACTTTTATTTCTGGGTGACTTCAACATTCCACTCGAGACCAGTTTGGAAAATATAACTGGTGCAGCTCGGGAATTCATGGAATCCATGACAAACATGGGCCTATCCCAATTGGTCATCGGGCCCACACATTGTGCAGGTCATACCCTCAATGCGGTCTTTAGTACGGGACAGGAATATCTGTGGGTGGAGGTTATTAAAGCCACCGCATTGTCATGGACGGATCATTTCCTGGTCAAGATTGAACTAAGAGAAACTTTCTGCCCCACTGGGGGTGGCAGACCCATTAGAATGGTCCGCCCTCGGAAGCTAATGGAGCCAATTGGATTCCAGAAAGCCTTGGAGGGTTTAATGATAGGCAGTGCTGGTGACCCTGTTGAAGCTTTGGTTAATACTTGGAAAACCGATCTTACCAAGGCTATCGACACAATTGCACCCAAGCGTCCTTTCCAACCCACTCCAAATCGTAAGCCATGGTATACATCAGAGCTTAGGAAAATGAAGTGGGTTGGACAACGACTAGAGCGCAACTGGCGGAAAACTCGATTCCTATCCGACAAGACTTGTCATAGGAACTTTCTTTGATCCTATTGAAAGACAATGCGTGCAGCGCAGAGATCTTTCTCCTCTGCACGTATTGCATCTGCAGAGTCCCATCCGACAGAGCTGTTTAGGGTGGTAAGAGAGATGACGCAGGTTACACCTGTGCAGAACCCGTTGCTTAACCCGACAACAGCCTGCTGTGATGCATTTAACAACTTCTTTGCAGATAAAATTGCTCGGATAAGAGTCGACTTAGATGCCAGTATTTTAACAGAAACAATTGACGAGGTGTCCAGCAATTCCATTGATGTAAATTTACTGGATCAATTTCAATTTGTGAGTACTGAGGATGTGGACAACCTACTTGGTAGAGTGTAGAATGCAACTTGCCCTCTTGATCCTTGCCCTTCGTGGCTGGCCATCTGGGGGGGGGGGGGATGCCTAGATGGTGTTTCTTAAGGACATCATCAATGCATCCCTCAGGGAAGGGCATGTTCCATCTTGCTTACAGGAAGCGGCGGTTAGGCCGCTTCTGAAAAAACCTTCCCTGGACCCCCTGGACATAAACAACTATAGCCTGGTCTCTATGCTACCATTCTTGAGCAAAGTGATCGAGAGGGTGGTTGCTCTTCAACTCCAAGTGGTCTTGGATGAAACCGATTATCTAGACCCATTTCAAACTGGGTTTAGGATGGGATTTGGAGTTGAGGCCACCATGGTTGCCTTGACTGATGACCTGCGTCTGAGTATCGACAGGGATAGTGTGACCCTGTTGGTGTTGTTAGACCTTTCAGCGGCTTTTGATACTATAGATCATGCCATCCTCTTGGATCACCTGAGGGGGAAGGGAATTGGAGGCACTGCATTGCAGTGGTTCCATTCCTTCATCTTGGGCAGGTCCCAGAGGGTGCTGCTTGGGGACAGTTGCTCCAGTAAAAAAGAGCTTACTTGAGGCGTCCCGCAAGGCGCCATCCTGTCCCCGATGTTGTTTAATATCTATAGGAAGTCACTGGGTGAGATTATTTGGAGTTATGGGGCTGGGTGTTATCAGTACACTGATGACACCCAGATCTATTTCTCCCTGTCTCGATTGTCGGCTTCGAATTCTGATGGCGTCTCTCCTCTCAATGACTGTCTTAAGGCAGTAATGGGCTGGATGAGGAAAAACAGATTGAGATTAAATCCAGACAAAATGGAAGTGCTCACGGTAGCGGCCCCGAAACCAGGAATTGGGTTGCAACCTCCAGTTCTGGATGAGATCACACTCTTCACAAAGGACTGTGTTCGCAGTCATGGTGTGCTTCTTGATTTGTCACTTCAGATGACTAGTCAGGTGAATGCGATGGTCAGGAGCGCCTGTTATCAGCTTCAGCTGATACGCCAGAACCTTTTCTGGAAGTAAGGGATCTCAAGACTGTTGTGCAAGCGCTGGTAACCTCTCGTCTGGATTTCTGTAATGCGCTCTACATGGGGCTACCCATGTGCTTGGTCCGGAAAGTTCAGTTGGTACAAAATATGGCAGCCAGAGTGGTCTAAGGAACATCTCGGAGAGACCACATAACCCCGGTTTTAAAATCTCTTCACTGGCTGCCTATTAGTTTCCGGGCCCAGTATAAGGTGTTGGTTATTACCTTTAAAGCCCTAAGTGGCTTGGGTCCAATTTATCTTTGGAATCGCCTCCTCCCATATAATCCTCCCCTCGCACTCTGGTCATCTGGGAGGAATTTGCTTCAGCCAAAAAAATCTAGCCTGTCTACAACCTCCCAGAGGGCCTTTTTGGTTATCGCTCCCAGATTATGGAATGGCCTGCTGGACAAGATCTGTCAGATGACGAGCTTGAACAACTTCAAAAAGGCACTAAAGATGGATCTCTTTCAGCAGGTCTTTCATGATTAGATCCCAGCCTCAGGAGCTTCACCCTTACCTTTCTGTGTCCCTAATTTGCCTGCTGCTGATTTTTTATTGTTTATTTTTAATTTAATTTAAAATTTAGTTGGTTTTAATGGTTGTTAAATTTAATAAGTTTTTATGGTGGAGGGTGGGGGTTGGGGTTTTTAGATTGTACTAATGTCATTTTAATTGCTGTAAGCCACCCCAATTGTTTTTACCAGAGGGGTGGGGTATAAATAAATTTTATATTATTATTATTATTATTATTATTATTATTATTTCTCTTTAAATTTCTCTTTAAAAATTTGCAGGATATTTTTTATTTATATACTTCACTACCCCTCTTCCCCCCCCCCTGCTGCTGATGTAAAAGTGTGGCTGAATTTTGGATTTCTTAAATATTTCATGTGTTAAATATTTCATATCATGGATTTCTTAAATATTTCATGTCTCTAATTCTTGTTTCTTATAAGCGTGTGATCTCACATCTTGCTTTTTCTAAGAAATGAAATGTAATATTACATTTATATTTTCAGTTTAATCGTTTAATATTCTAGGATAGAATTTTAAATATCATTTCCCCCCTTTTCCTCCTTTCTCTTTCCTTCCCTTCCTTTTCTTTTCTTCTTCTTGTTCATTTATTTACTTACTTCTTACTTACTGCTCTTTCCCTTTCATTTTTTTTCTCCCACTGCTCATGAGTTTAGACTGCTATAACTGCAGCTTTAGATCACTGTAATTTATATTTTGTTTTTCCAGTGTAGACATTCCCAAATGTGAAATTGGGAGTAAAGGGCTTTACAGCCTCTCTCCTTTTGTTTTGTTATTTGTTTAAATTGAGATTTTTTTTTAAGTGTCCCTAGTGCTATCCCTAAGAATGGCTGCTTCTAGTGTGACACAGTAGCTCTTCAACCTCTACAGCCCTCTGTTTTCCAAAAAAGTACATTCTTCCAACAAGAGGATACCAGACTAGGCCCCCAAATTAACTCCTTTAGCCCTCATCATATTGGAGGAGTTGGCTAGCAGATTATTTGTTAAGTTCTGCCCAGCAAGACCCACTAAAGCAGCTTCAAGTCATGAGCTCTTTATGATCTGCAGCCTCCTATGAAGCCATTACACTGGAAGTCACTCAGTGCTCAAGCTGCAGAGTTCTAAATATCATACACTATACCACCCTGTCTAAGAAACCACTAGTTCTCTTATCTCTTTATGTGCTAAAAGCATTTGACAGAGCAGAATGGTAGTATCTTTTCAGAGTACTCCTAGAAATGAATTTTGGTAAATAATGCATTAATGTAATCTACCCCATTTATGACCATTCAGAAGTGACATTTTTAGTTGGCATGGACTTGGCACCTTTCAAACTCCTCAGAGGCACCAGACATGGCTGCCTGGTATCACCTCTTTCATTCGCCTCTAGCAAATAGAACCTCTAGCAAACATAATCTAATCCAGTCCCATATAACCATCTCACATGTTAATGGCCATCATCATAAGCTCACCCTTTAAATGGATGATGGCCTTTTATTCTTGGAAAATCCAGAAATGTCTTTTTCATCACTCAAACATACCCATAAAAGTCTTTGGCAAATACTTGGGTTTACAAATTAACTTCCAGAAATCCCTGATGATGTGTCTCAATGTATCACTTTTAAACAAAATTATTGGAACTCAATTACTAATCTACAATTAAAATTGTCTGGATTTACATATCTGGGTAGCTTACTAAAGAAATAAAACAACACATTCCAGGAAATTACAACCCCACTGCTTCCTAGATGGCATGACAATCCCTACAACTTTCAATATTGGTATGCATTGCCTTAGTTAAAATGTTTTTAGTTCCACAACTGATTTTTGTTTGTTTGTTCCAAAGCATATCTTTGGACCTTCCTGTCTTTAAATTCAAAAAGTGGCAGATGATGATAAATCAATTTATCTTCAATAAGAAAAAGCCCAGGTTTCTTAAATCTGCTAGACATACTAATCCCAAATACGGTAGTTTGGCAATATCTGGCCTAACACTCTATTTCCAAGCCTTCCAAATGAGCCAACTTACTAACCTGATTTTGGAAAATCACAACATGAGATGGGTCAACTTGGAGATAAAAGATATATCTTTGTTAGAATCCACTTACCTATATTCACGAACCATGAGACAGAAGCTAACAAAAGTCACAAACCCTTTTCTTGCACTTCCCTAATTATTTGGAATAAATTATCACATGTATTTTCCCTGGTTCCCTTCCCAATAAAGGAAGATGTCCAAAGTCATTCTGTGCAAATGTCTTGGCAATCAGATCTAAAGTTAGAGATGTTAGATGCAGCTTGGTCCTCTGCCCCATATAAGTTACCATCAGCTGCAACAAATGGTATTTAATACCAGTCCAGTTTTCCAGAATGATTAAAAATGGTCTGCCATCTGGCTGTGTGAAAAAGTTCTGGGTTGCAATTCTAGATCAGATATCTCATATTACAGATCAAACTATTCATTTCTGTCCTGCTCTTTTATTGCTATCCTTTCATATTAATGCTAACTGCAATTTGAAACATAGAAATTTAATTGCTTTTTTCCTTATAACAGCATGTCTAGAAGCAGCTAGGTGTTGGAAATCAGGTCATCTAACAACAGATAGAAAAAAGTGGAAAAAAGTATGGGACTCCTGGCTAATAGAAAAACTCTCCTATACAATTAGAAACTGTAACAGATGCAAGATGAAAGTCACATTCTATGATGATTGGTCAAAATTTATTGGCTATAGAAACAATCATTCACCGCGACTACTACTTTCAACTACTCAAGCTGACTTATGGAAAGATACACTGTGTCTAAATTCCTCTTCTAATGATGACACTTGAGCATATATTTAGTGTATTCTCTTGTACTCAGTTGGTGAAACTATGGGGGGATGCAGACAGGTGGTCCTGGGCTGCCCTGGGAAGCAGATCATACAAATTAACTTCCTGGGTCCTTAGACCAACCCTTCCAATAAAATTACAAAAAAAAAAAAAAAAAAAAAAAAAAAAAAAAAGGAAAAGCCTTACCTTCCTTATCTTAAATGGGGCGGGTTTTCTACTAGCATCATAACATCATATCTTCTTCATAATTTAAAAAAAAATTATATATCCACAATCTATTTTTATGAAAGATCTTCCCGGACCACTCTTCTATTTTACGTCTAATTACTGTTTCTTATATTTTTCTTTTCTATTAATAAATTCCAAAAGCGGTTTCCAAGTATCTATCTTTTTCTCCCAATTTTGTACTCTCCACATTATCGTCCATTTATCCAACTGCATCAGTTCTACACAGCCATTCCTTTTTAGTAGGTATATCTTTACATTTATATTTCTTCGCATAGCTAATTCTTGCACTAATCACCATGTAAAAAACCAATTTTCCAAATTTATCTTCCAAATGTCTATCTATTAATATATTCAATAAATATAATTTAGGATCCATATCAAAATCAGTTTGTAGGATCTCCTCGATCGTTTTGTGGATAGTGGTCCAATATCTTTTTGCTTTTTTACAAGTCCACCACAGATGATAAAAAGTCCCACTCTCTCGATTGCATTTCCAGCAATGATCTGATCTACTTTTATAAATTTTTGCCAATTTAGAAGGGGTTATATACCACCTGTAGTGCATCTTATATAAATTTTCGCGCAGGTCATAACTCGTCGTATAACTAATGGTTTTAGTCCATACTTTTTCCCAAGATTCTAGAGTGATTACGTTCTTTATATCTTGCACCCATTTTACCATATAGTTCTTTACTACTTCTTCCTCCTGATCTATTTGTAACAATAATTTATAAAATTGTGCTATTTTATGAGAGTTTTCAGAAAAAACAACTTCTTCAAACTTCGATATATCAGTTCTCACTCCTATTAGTTTTTGATCCATAAAATTTCTCTCTCTGAATTGACGATAAACAAACCAGCCCATATTAAAGCCTGCTTGTTTCAATTGTTCCAAACTCTTGAGTTCTATTTTTCCACTTCCCAAATCTTGAATTATTATATCTTCATATGTAATCCACCTATTCTGATATATTACTTCCCCGTTATGAAAAGCTTCATGAATTGATGTTCGTAGGGGAAGTTTTGGACTTAATCTTTCCTTATATTTATGCCATACCCACAAAAGCGACTTCCTAACATAATGGTTTAAAAAATCTTTATGTATTTGCTGTTTGTTATAATATAAATAGGCGTGTATGTTAAGGAAAATGCAACATGGGACATACAGTAATAGAAATAAAATATGTATGTGATAGTCACAGTGACTAAGCAGGAACAATCATGAAGCTACACAGGTGAAAAGGATAATGTAATTTGGAAGCCTTGAGAGCCAAGGACAAAGTTATAGAGTGTATATTGAAAACACCTGTTATAGATTGCAAACACCTGAGATTCATTAAGTAGTCAAGGTAAAATGATGAAATACTTGGGTTGGTCTTAAGTATGGGATGATCTATGTAAACCAATCAAAATGAATGTACACGCCCACTGGGTGGAAACTGACTAGTGGGTGGTGACTAACAATGGCTATAAGTGCAATGTTTGCCAATGCATATTGTGGTGTAGTGTGGAGTATTTTGGTGGAGTAGAGATTGTGATTTGTAGGGCATATAGTATTTATATATAGTAGAATAAAGTAGATCTTTTATATAAGACTACTGAGTTGTCTGGTGTCTTGAGGGAAGATACAAGAACCAGAAGAATCCTGGAGAGGTTTGGAGACATCTCAGGAAGAAGAGTGAGAAGGCTTGGAGAGTTTGTCAGGGTCTTCAGCCTATTCTCTGAAACTCTGCTGCTTGGGAAAGAAGCATCCACCACTGATCAAAGCTGGTCAGCTCTGCTGCATAACAAGGTGGTGAGTTAGAGCCAGAGGTGAAGAGCTACAACTCCCATCATCCCTGACAGTGTAAACCAAATCTTTGGTCTACTCCTTCTAACGCCAACAGTTTGTCATCCTTCAGTTGTAACCATTTACTTAACCCCTCCAAACAGCACGCTTCAAAATAAAGTTGTAAATTTGGTAAATTCAAACCACCCCTTTCCTTTACGTCTTTTAATACTTTGAAGCGGACTCTTGGTTTTTTCCCCACTCCAAATAAATTTGGAAATTTCCCTGTTCCAATTTTTAAATGGGACCGAGTTTGTTATAACCGGCAAATTCTGAAAGAAGAACATAAACCTTGGTAATATACTCATTTTCATCAATGATATTTTGCCGAGCCAGGATAGATTAAGTTTCCCCCATCTAAGCAAATCTTTTTTTATTTCTCTAAATAATTTATCATAATTATTCTTAAATAAGTCCACATTTTTATTTGTTATCTCAATACCTAGATATTTGACTTTCTTCACTGTTTGAAATCCCGATAATTTCCAGATTTCTTTTTCCTCTTCCTTCGTCATATTTTTAGTTATAATATGGGTTTTCCCCTTATTAATTTTCAGCCCCGAAACATAGCTAAATTTGTCCAATTGTTGTAATAAATTTTCTACACTTTCTCCAGCATCAGCAATCATTACTAACAAATCGTCAGCATAAGCTTTTAATTTATATTCATATCCTTTATATCTTACGCCTCTTATGCATTTATCCACCCTTATTCTTTTATTCAAAATTTCCATAATAATTACAAAAATTAAAGGGGATAAAGGACACCCCTGTCTAGTCCCTCTCTCTATTTTAAGTTTATCCGTTTTATCTCCATTTACAATGATGTTAGCACTTTGTTCTTTATAGATCAAATATATCCATTTTAGAAAGTTCTTACCAATATTTATTTTCTCGAGAACTTTAAATATAAAGGGCCAGCTCACCTTATCGAAGGCCTTTTCAAAATCCAGAAAAATCAATGCTAGCTTTTTATCTGGTTTCCTTTCATGGAGTTCTATTAAATCAATAACATATCTTATATTATCTTGCAATCTCCTCTCCGGAAGGAATCCATTTTGATCAGTACTAATCCAACACTTTAAAATTTTCCTTAACCTTTCAGCTAGTATTGACATGAACAGCTTATAATCACTGTTCAACAGAGAAATCGGCCTATAATTCCCTATCTTAGATCTATCTTTCCCTTCTTTAGGAAGTAAAGTTATATCCGCTTCAGTCCATGAATGCGGCATTCCCAGTTTATCTTCGACCATTTCATTTAATATACATGTCAAGTGGGGCGCAAGCTGAATTGCAAATTTTTTATAAAATTCCGCCGAAAATCCATCCGGACCAGGTGTTTTATTGGATTTGGCCCTTTTTATTGCTTCAATTACTTCCTGCATTGAGATCTTACTATTCAATAACTCTCTTTGATCATCATCAAAAGGGGTTATCTCAGCCTCATCCAAATATTTTTCTATCTCTTTGTGCTCTGCACTATTATCCTCTTTCCTGTATAATTGCTGGTAAAATTCATATACAATCCTCTTAATATCTTCCTGTTCTGTATAATTTTGATCTGTTTCTGTAAGGCTTGTTATTTGTCTATTTTGTAATTCCCTCCTCATTTGATATGCAAGCCTGGCTTATTTGCTCCTTCAAATGTTCTTTGTTTCATATAATTAATTTTGTTTTGGAGTTTGTCCATCAAGCATATAGAAATTTGCTGTTGTATAGTTTTATTTTCTAATATTATCTTTTTGTTATTTGGAATTTTTTTTAAATCTCTTTCTTTCAATTTCTGTTCATTTAATAAATTTTCCATCTCCTTAATTTTTTGTTTCTTTACTTCATAACCTTTTTTCAATAGTTTCCCTCTAAAAACTTCTTTAGCTGCCTCCCAAACCATGTCAAGATTAATATCTTTATTTGCATTTTCTCTAAAAAAGTTTTCTATTACTATAGTCATCTCTTTAACTATACTCTCTCTATTTAATAATTCTGTTTTCAATTTCCAGATAAAAGGTCTTGCTTTCGTAGTCATTTCAACTAAAATTGGGTTATGGTCCGAAAGAACTCTCGGTTTAACCTCGATATCCTTAATTTTAGGTAGTAAATTATTAGACATTAAAACCATGTCTAATCTAGCCCAGGATTGATGCCATTCAGAACAGAACGTGTATTCTTGCTCCTGTCCCTTTTTTCCCTCCATACATCTTTCACTCCTTTCGATTAATTCAAAAAATTCTTTAGGGAGTTTACCCTGGGATTCTTTAATTTCCTTCATTGATTTTCTATCACAAATTGGATTCAGTACACCATTCCAGTCTCCTAAAAAAATATAAGCTTCCATAGGGAATTCCTCTATTTTATTTAACAAATACTTTAAAAACTTAGCTCTTTTATTTAGTGGCCCATAAACACCCAAAATCATAGTTTTCATACCCATAATATTTGTTGAAACTGCTACATAGTGCCCTTTCTTATCTTGAAACAATTCACAGGGTTCATATTTCTCTTTAATATACAAAACAACCCCCCCTTTTTTTTCCATCCACAGTCGAGGTAAAGGCTTTCCCAAAACTATCTTTCTAATAGTTTCCTGTCTTTACTTCTAATTTTTGTTTCTTGTAGACATGTTATGTCAGCTCCACATCCTTTGATAAAATGAAATATCTTGCCTCTCTTATCCCGTCAACCTTTCTCCTTTAAGGGCCGAGGGACTTCAGCTCCCAGAAGCCTCAGCCATGTTGGCCAATAGTCCCATGTTGGCCAATAACTCCTGGGATTCTGGGAATTGAAGTCCCTCAGCCCTTAAAGGGGAAAGGTTGCCTACCCCTGATTTAGACCTTTAACATTCCAGCAAAACAAAGATAACCTACTCATCCCTCAATATTAAAGGTTTCTGTTTCTTGCTCAAGTACACTGCCCTCTATTTCACCCTCAGATTCTAATTCATCCTCCAAAGAGGTCAAAATGTCATTACCTACTAAGTTTTGTATACAATCTGCCTGACCAGGGTGTTCCAGATCCAATAGATGTTCTAGTTCTTGTTTTCTACCTGTTAAGGCCTGCAAAGATTTAATTTGCTTTCCATTATGATCTTTTTTCTTTCCTAATGGAGATAGATTTAATAAAGTCTTCCTTTCACCCAATTGCAGAGATGTGGTAGATGTATCAGATGTTTCTTTGCCTTGAGTATTCGTATCTTTACCTTCTCTCCTAAAACTTCTTTTCAAGTATCTGTAAAACTCCCTAGCTTCCGTCAACGTTTTTATTTCTACTCTCTTTTTTTGAAACCACACAGTCAAGCCCTCAGGGAGTTTCCATCTATAGTTTATGCTTTTCTCCCTCAATTCTAGAGTAAGGAAATTGTATTCCTTCCTCCTTTTAATTATCTCTGGTGGTAAGTCCCTGAACAGCTGGATTTCGTTATCCTCAAAAATGATAGGGTTATTCCTATGTTTTAACCAAATCATGTCTCTAAATTGTTTCCTCACAAAGAGTATAATTATATCTCTCGGTTTCTTATTCTTTTTCGCAATATAGGAGTTTACACGATACAGATTATCTATCTCCATTTCGCATAAATTATATTCTTTACTCAAGTACACACTTAGCAGGTTTACTACTTTGTTCCACAAATCCTCATTTTCTTCTTCCTGTACACCCCTTAGCTTCAAGGTCCTCTCTCTATTTTTCACTTTATTCATAATGATATCATCTGTCAATTCTTTTTGTTTTATTTTAATTCCCTTTAGGTCTCCCTCAAAATTCTCTTGCTTTTTCTCTATTGAATCCATTTTGTTTTGTATTTTATCCATCTCCATTGACATCTTTTCCAATGTTCCACTAATTCCTTTTATGTCCACTCTAAGTTCATTTTTAATTTCGGATCTTAAGTCAGAAACTTACTTCTTAGCTCTTGTATCTCTCTACTCAGCTCTTGCCTAATTTTCCTAAGTTCCTCTATAAGTGACATATTTCCTTCACCTGGTTTTATTTGTTCTATTGAAGGTCTACGATTTCCTTGATTTTGCTGGGCCTGAGTTTGGGCTCTTGTTTTAGCTGCCATTTAAATCTCTTATCATTAATATTCAATAATTTGTATTCCCAATATTTCCAAAAAATGTAGATCTTCTAATGTTCTTTGCAATAAATAATCTGTCTCACAAACGTCTCAATCCAATGCCTACCACGCACTCTGTAGATCTATAAATTTTTAGTACTGTTTTAGTCTCCTTTCTTATTAATCTTTTTAACCTTAGGCCATAAATTCCACTGTCTTTACAATAGTTTCCTTAAACTTAAACAGTTGCCTCTAGCCTAATTTAAATTATTTAACCCAATATGTTGTAATCATATAATCCATAAACTTATCTACTTACTCCTATCAATTGGCGTTCTTCCAAAGAAGGGGAACAAATTTTTTTCCCTTATATATAAGCAAGAAGATAATTCAGCATTACATATACAATACAGACAGCGTATTTATTATTATTAATTTCCCTCTGTTTTCTTCCCAATGTCAATCAATTATCAGTCAATTATCAAACAATTATCAATTATCGATATCAGTCAATCTTCAGTATCAATCCGTCAATAATCAATCAATTAGAAAGATCACTCTTCTCCAACCGTTGACCAACTATACAGCTCCATACAATATGCAGCAAACCTACGCGTCTGTATGTCAAAAGTGAGTCTACTTGGGTCAATTAAATGACTGTAATATTCCATAGTCCTCTGCCAAGTCCATATGCACTCCACTTAATATTCTTTAGATCTATAGTTCTCACCCACAAACGGAGTGCATCTAACTCTTTACTCCAAGTTGTTACCGGGCTTTCCTTTTCCTTTTTTCCCAATCAAAAGTCACCTCATTTTCCCTCTCCGGCAAGTTCCTTTATGTAGACTATTTCCCAAGCGCAGCGTTTTTTCCTCTCTGTTTTCACCCTGCCAGGACTACCACTCCCATAGGACTTTGCGAGTCATCTTAGGTATCCTCCGCAGTGCTTTCAACTTCCAATAGGGCATTCCCGAGTGGGTTAATGGACTCCTCTCGAGTAAATTGAGTAGATCCGTCCGTTACTTTTATATTAAGACTTCAATGGATCCACAAAATAAAGCCAGCAATAACAATATATTGGCCTACTTAATCAGTAAACATCCTAGCCACAACTGGAAACAATGTCGAGGTTCAAGGGTGCAAAGCAAAAGTTCAAGCCGCGACCACGCCGCTCTGGCTCTACTCTCTGCAGAAGGATCTCCTCCCTCTTCCTCCGTTTCCCGAAGTAGCAATTCCAAGGTAAGGGGCTTAGAAACGGCCTGGCTAGGTGCCCTACTTCTTCAGCAAACTCAATAAACTAAAACAAATTTAAAAGTTAGTGGCGTTCCTATACCCCCGTTTAGAGGAGAGTTTGGGGCAGCTGAGAATACTCCCTGTATCGTTCTTTCTTCTTCTTTCTCCTCCTTATAGATGTCCACCATGAATATTCATAGGGTTCGTGGGGAAGTCTTCCGGACCCCTTTTACCATAGGGGTACTTCTGCTGTCTATATGTTGACAGCCAGGCTACCCAAAAACTAGACGGTTCCTAACGGACTAAGGCCAGAACGCGTCTTCCCGGTCCGCCGTCCTAACCGGAAGTCGGGGTTACAGCATTTCAAAACATTTTGGACTACAGCTCCCAGAATCCTCCAGCTAAGATGGACAATGCCCATGCTGCCTGCAGGATTCTGAAGCAGAGTCCAAAAAAAGTCATTTCCCCATGTTTTGGGTTTTGAGTTATTGCTTACATTATTTTATTTGAAATGTTTGTCACCTGAAGTGCCTATGGGATAGAGGGGTGATTCATAAATGTATGAAATATATATTTAGGGATACGGGACTTCCGGTGTGAGCGTTGGCGAAGGAGGAGGTGAGGAGGATTAGCTCCGGTAACCTACCTTGGGTTACTCTGGTTTTAGAGGGATTTCAATTAAATTTCAAGAACCCCTAATCCCTAACCCTTCTCCAATAAGAGGGGGGAAACCGTGCACCCGTTGGGGGTCAAATGGTGACGGACAACTAAATAGCGGAGGAGAAAATCTCTGAACACTGTAGATTTGGGGCCGCTAGACTACAAAGTGCTTGGAGCCCAGTTTAACCTTAGTTGTGAAACTACAACAGAAAAAAGCCTGACGCCATGCAATTAAATAGTGGATAATAAAATAATAAATTGAAGCAAAAAAAAAAGAGGTACACAAAAGATGCTATTATCTTCTATATCTCAAGATATCCTCCTTTTTGGCTCTCTATAACGCGACGCAGAGCATTGCCCAAAACAGGGGGGGGGAGAAGGCATTTAAAAATTATCAATAGAGAAGATATATCCAAAATTTATTAGTTTAAAAAGATTAAAATCAAATTAATAGAAGATTAAAGATTGAAAAGAGATTTAAAGAGGTAAAAAAGAGACTTACAGAGGGGGGAGGAGGCCAGAACGACCAAATAAAGAACACCCTGGATATCTCAGGTGCACACGTGAAGAGGATTTGCAACCAGTTATGGAGGAACCTCGGTAGAAAGCGGGGAAAGGAGTGTTGGAGCCAACAAAGAGGAGGAAGTCGTAAAAAGGTTGTAAAGGTGCCAGAAAGGGAAGAAATAGAAAGAAAGTAAAAGAAAAGAAAAAATAGACATTAATAGATAATAGTGTTAAATAATGTTTGTTGGGTAAAAAAAGATAGACGTTTGATAGAGATTAGAAATCGATGAGACATAAAGGCAAGGACTAAAGGATTAAAGGATTGAATGGACTAAAAGACAGCACAAAAGGAAAAAAGAAAAAAAGGGAGAAAAATAACATATATATAATTTGAACAAAATTATTTCCAGATTTTGAGACAACGAATAACAAGGACAACAGAGAATAAAGAAAACTTAAGGGGGAAAAATAACTTAAACCACAGAGATAAGCGACGTAGAGGTGTAGTTTTGATTCTAGAAAAACCTCTTCAACAAACACAGGATCTTTTTCAAATGTTAGAAGAATATGGGAAAGTATCGGCTTTCAAAATTAACTTCAAAAAAACAGTAATAATAACCAAGAATATGGATAAGAAAGAAGAAAATATTTAGGAATTAGTAAAATATTTAGGAATTTGGATCTCTAAAAGAAACACGGAATTATATGAAAATAATTATAAACCTAAATGGAAAGAAATCAAGAATGACCTAATAAAATGGAATAGATTGAAATTATCCTTGTCAGGAAGAACAGAAACTGTTAAAATGATGGTTCTTCCTAAGATAAACCTCCTATTTCAATGCATTCCAATAATTCATAGTAAAAAAATATTTCAAGACTGGCATAGAGATATTAGGAAGTTTATCTGGAATAATAAAAAAACACAACTTGATTGGAAAACACTGACAAGGAAAAAAGAAGATGAGGGCAAAAATTTACCAGATTTAGAACTTTATCACAAGGCAAATGCATTAGAATGGTTATTGAATTGGATTAAATTAGAAAAAAAAGAGATGTTGAGAATCGAAGGATTTAATAATAGATTTGGATGGCATGGTTATCTTGGTTATGAAAAATTGAAAGTACATGGTGAATTTAATCATCATGTAATTAGAAGAGCACTTCTGAAAATTTGGTTAGAAGTTAAAAAAGAGATGTATGCGAAACTGCCACTTTGGATATCACCACATGAAGCCTTTTTTGGGAGATGGACAGCGTTAAAAAAATGGTTAAGATATAAGGAAATATTTTTAAAAAACCACAAAGCGAGGAATTGGAACTTAAAACGATTAGCAATTACAACAATTGGACCCAACAATGCATTGGTTGTTATATATACAACTTACAGAAAGATTTAAAATAGATATAAAACAACAAGGATTTGAAAAAGACTTGATGGATTTGGATATAATATTTCAAGAGGAATCCAGGAAGAAAAGAGTGAGCAGACTTTATAAAATATTAATGGATAGGAAACAAGAAACAGAGAAGATATCAGAAAATATGATAAAATGGGCGAATGATATCGGCAGGACAATAAACTTAGATTATTGGGAAAGAACAAGGAAAAAAACAGATAAATTTACAAGATCTCAAGATTTGAAAGAAAATTATTGGAAAATAGAACAGAGATGGTATTTGACCCCATCAAGAATAGCCAAAATAAATAAAACAAATGAAAATATATGTTGGAAATGCAAACAAAATATAGGATCTTGGGTCCACGTGTGGTGGCGATGTTCTAAAATAAAGAAGTATTGGGGGAAAATGCACAACACAATACAAAAAATATTTAATATCCAATTTGAGCAAAATCCGGAACTATATTTGTTAAATATGACAAATAAAATAGACCCGATTGTAGAGAAGAAATATGGGAGGATCATTCTTTATATGGTGACAACTGCAAGAATACAACTGGTGCAAAAATGGAAAAAGCAAGAATTGCTGACTTTAGATGAATGGCTTTTGAAATTAACTGAGATGAAAGAAATGGACCGTTTGACGAGGATACTGAATAATAAAGATTCTGAGGAATTGGACGAAGAATGGGCTCTGTTAGAAAGATATTTAGAAGAATTATGGAAATAAAAGGCAAAGCAATACAAAGCAGAACTAAAACAAATGTTATTAAGTTGTTTATTGAAGAATTATAGGTGTATTTAGAGAATTTATGGCTAAAAGGTTTATTTTAATTAGTATGTGATGATTTGGAGGGTGAAAGTAGGAGAGATGGTAACAAAAGAATGGTTAAATAGAGATAAGTAAAAGTAATAATAATGGAGACATGCTTACTTTCGAAGAACTATGGAAGTATTATTTTCATAGAACTGTATCTTAATGATAAGTTGTAATATTTGTGTGTAAATTAATAAAATAATAAAAAAGGACAAATCATGATTAACCGTCAAAAATACAATAATCTGACATACATATTAAAAAAAATCTAAAAATTGAATTAAAATGGGATAGGATTGAAGGTCTGTCCTTTAGTTATAAACAGAAGAGATATAAAAGAGATACGGAAGATAAAGCTAAAGAAATGGAACAAAAACTAAACAAGGAAATGACAGAAAGGAAAGAGGCAAATACAAAAGAAAAAGGGCAAATGGAGGAAGAAACAACAAAAGAACGAAAAGGAACAAGGAAAAAAGAAAATGGTAACACGAGAGCAACTATAGGAAAGGATGACCAGACAGAAGAAATAAGACAAATAAGACGTGAAAGAGACATAAATCGCAAACAAAAGGACAGAGAGAAAGAGATAAATGAGAGTAGTATGTGCAAAACGAAAAAAAGATTGGAAACTGAAGAAGAAAAAAAGGAAGAAGGAGAACAATTAAACTCAGACTTGGATACGGAAAAAGAACTGGACGAGGAATTGGAATCACAGGGATATGGATTAAACTCAAGCGTGTCAGACTTGGGGGGGGGGGTTGCAGACTGCCAGAAATAGTGCAAATTGAGTCCACTTTTAGGGTTAGGGTTAGTGCTAGGGAATCATGGGAACTGTATTTTATTGTGGCACCAGAGCTCTCTGACAGAGAAGGCTCAATGTATCAGAAAAAAATTCCCATGATTCCCTAGCACTAACCCTAACCCTAAAAGTGGACTCAATTTGCACTATTTCTGGCAGTCTGCAACCCCCCTTAGAGACAGGAGAAGAAAGTGAAGACAAAGCAAGAGCAACTAATGAGAACAACTTTAAAGAAAAAAGAGGCAGGTTGGAACAGAACTAAAATAAAAAATAACTAAATAAATAAATACATAAATAAAGGAAAGAAGAAGAACACAAATTTTAAACTATCATGGATATTAAAGCAATTTCTTGGAACGTAAATGGATTAAAGTCAAAATACGAGTGGAGTTTAATATTTCATTTTCTAGAGAAACAGAAAAGTGCCATAACGTGCCTGCAAGAAATAAAAATAAGAAAGGATGAAATTAAATATATCAGAAACCCTAAACTTAGTCACTGCTTTACATCGACTATAGATAAAAGGAAAAAAGGGATAGTAATCTATATTAATAAAAGATATACTGTCAAAGAATTATTCAATGATAAAAACGGACACTATTTGGCAATAGAGGTAGGTTTGAAGAACAGAAAGATAATAATTTGGGGAATTTATGCCCCGTTGGAAAACAGAGGAAAGTTCTTTGAAAAGATCAGAGAGGAGCTAAAAAACTATCCTTATGAAGATATTCTTTTAATGGGGGACTTTAATGGGGTAATGAACCCAATGATTGACGGAGTGTCAAATAAAAAGAAAAGAATAAAAAAAAAATCAAGGGAAATTACCTAAAAGCTTTTTTGAAATGACAGAAGAATTTGGATTGAATGATGTTTGGAGGGTTAAAAACGGTCAAACAAAAGGTTTTACATTTTACTCAAATATGCACGACTCCCATTCAAGAATAGATATGTGGGTTTTTTTTGCAACCAAATCATTATTATTACAGATATACAGGATGGAGATATTACAGAAGATTACCTCAGACCATAACCCAATTGAACTGAATATCAAAGATAAAAACAAAGATTATATATGGAGATTAAATGAAAATATACTAAAGGATGAAGATACAGCAAGAAAAATGAGAGAGACACTTAAACAATTCTTTAAAGAAAATAAAACAAAAGGCATGAAGAACAAAATAATATGGGATGCCACTAAAGCCTTCATTAGAGGACTGTTAATAAAAGCCCCAAAAGAAATAATACATAAAGAAAAGAAAAAGAAAGAAAAAGAATTAACAGAAGGGGAAAAAAAAGGCAGAGGAGGAATGGAAAAAGAAAGGAGATAAAAATCTGCAAATAAAAGTAAAGATACTTCAACAAGAACTGAAATCTATCCTAATAAAAGATATGGAAAAAAAAATAAGATTAGCAAAACAAAAGAACTTTGAATTTGGAAATAAAGCTGGAAGATTACTAGCAAACAAACTAAGAAAAGAAAAAGAAAGAAAGATTATATCTGAAATAAGACAAGATGGTAAAATAATAACAGAACAAAAAATATTTAAAAAGCATTTAAGATCTTTTATGAGAACCTATATAAAGACAATCCAGAAACTAGAAAGAGGCCGAAAATAGACATACAGATAAACAAAAAATTAATCAATTGAATGAAGAACAAAGAAAGATGTTAAATCAAAGAATAACAATTAAAGAAATAGCAGAATCGATAGAGAAAATGAAACTAGGAAAAACACTGGGCCCGGACAGACTTTCAACAATATATTATTAAAAAAATGGGAGAAGCTTTACTGTCACTACTGAGAGATAGTTTGGCAAGAGGGAATACCTGACTCGTGGAAGGAGGGATATATATCTCTAATACCAAAAGAAAATAAGGACAGAAGAGATGTAGGTAACTATAGGCCAATTTCACTTGTTAATGATGATTATAAATTATTTGCATCTATTATACAAAACAGGTTGATAGAAATCTTAAAGGAACAGATCCATGAAGATCAAAATGGATTTATCCCCAAAAGATAAATAAAGAACAACATAAGGTCAGAATTAAACATCATAGAATATTAGGAAAAACATGATGGAAAAAAATGGCTTTGTTGTTCTTTGATGCAGAAAAGGCCTTTGATAGGGTAAACTGGGCATTTATGGAAGAAGTAATAAAGAGAATGAATACAGGGGAAAAATTTGAAAAGTGGATTCAAGAAATTGATAGAGATCAAAGAGCCCAACTCATAATAAATGGGGAAAGAACAGATTACATAACAATAAAAAGAGGTATGAGACAGGGGTGCCCCCTATCTCCCCTATTGTTTATAATGCTTCTGGAGATCTTGATCAATACAATAAGAGAACATACAGAAATAAGAGGAATAAAATTAAAAGGATATGTATACAAGATGAAAGCTTATGCAGATGATCTGGTCTGTTTCCTTGATGACCCTAAAATAAGCATACAAAGATTAAACCAAACTTTCATAGAATATGGCAAAATATCTGGCTTTAAAATCAATAATGAAAAAACATCAATAATAACAATGAATATGTCAAAAAAAGAAGAGGACGAGTTAGAAAGATTATCTAAATACAAAATAGAGAAAAAAGTAAGATATCTTGGTATCTATTTAACAAAAAGGAATCTAGACCTATTTAAGAACAATTATGAGAAGTAGGCTTTCATGGCTGGCATCCATAGTTTTTTGTGGGTTTTTCAGGCTGTGTAGCCATGTTCTAGAAGAGTTTCTTTCTGACGTTTCACCAGCATCTGTGGCTGGCATCTTCTTTTCTCTGAAGATGCCAGCCACAGATGCTGGCGAAACGTCAGAAAGAAACTCTTCTAGAACATGGCCACACAGCCCAAAAAACCCACAAAAAAACTAATTATGAGAAGGTATGGAAGGGTATAAAAGAAGACATGGCAAAATAGTCAAAATATCAAATATCATTCTTGGGTAAAATCTCAGTTATAAAAATGAGCATACTTCCGAGATTATTGTATCTGTTCCAAAATTTACCAATTATTTTGGAAGAAAAATGTTTCATTACTTGGCAGAAGGAGATGAATAAATTTTTGTGGGAAGGGAAAAGGACACGAATCAAATGGAAAATCAGACAGAAAAGAAAGTGGTGGGTGTGAATTACCAAACTTTAGATTGTATTATCAAGCTTGTGTGCTTGATTGGATAAATGATTGGGTAAATCTAAAAGATGAAAGAATGTTAACTCTTGAGAAAGATAACATTAGATTTGGACTGCATGGTTTTATGTGGTATAACAAATTTAAAGATAATAAAGACTTTAATCACCACATTATCAGGAGATCATTACTAAAAGAGTGGCTAAAAGTAAAAAAAAAATAATTATAGAAGTCTACCAATGTGGGTCTCAACTTAAGAGGCCTTCTTTAGCAGAAGTAGAAGAAAAGATCCTTGGATTAAATATCAAGACATTCTGATGAATGTACAGGGAAAGAATTTCAAAATGAAAACGAGAGAACAACTGGAAGCAGAAAAAATAAATAATAATTGGTTCCTTTATACACTACTCACAGACAGATTTAAAATGGATATGAAAATCACAGGTATGTCGGAAAGTAAAAACAACATAGCTAAAGTATTCTAGGAGATAAATACAGGTAAAATATCAAATTTTTATAAGATCTTGAAAGAAAGGGACATAGAAGCAGAAACTGTCAAACAAGCCATGATAAAATGGGCCCAAGACATTGGAGAGAATATTCTATGGGAACATTAGGAAACAACTTGGAAAAAAACAAATAAATTTACACTTTGTCAAAACTATAAAGAAAATTTTATTCAGATGCAATAACGATGGTATTTATCACCGAGCAAAATCAATGCGATCTATAAAGATGCAAACATCAAATGTTGGAAGTGCGAAAATATTCAAGGGACGTTCTTTCACGTATGGTGGAAATGCGAAAAAACAAAAGCATATTGGAAATTGATACATAAAGAAATAACGGAAATTCTAGGAATAGATATCTCCCTTACCCCACAAGTTTTTCTTCTGAATATGACATATGACATCAAAGAAAAATGTTATATATGGATATTATTATACATGATTACAATAGCAAGGATATTATTCACTAAACATTGGAAGAAAAAAATATATCCCAAAAACTGAAGGTTGGATAATAAAATTGAGGGAAGCAATAGACATGGACATTTTATCTAGAAGTATGAAGGGAAAATCAAAAAAAGAAATAATGAAAGAGGAATGGAGACCACTTCTGGAATACATAAAGCAACAGATAAGATAAAAAGGAAAATAAGAATAAAAAATAAATTTAAAAAAAGAGGTGAAATTATGAAGAAACTTACTAACACGGCTATAAATCGTAACAAAAATTCTTATTAGAATTAAACATCATAGGGAAAGTGTGATAAATACAAAAGAAAGAGGCAAAATAGAAATATAAAGAATTGGGTGAAGTATTCACCTCTCCTTCTTTTGAATGAAATTTAGCTTAGAGACCTACATGGGTTTAATTGGGTGAAAGTATTTGAAGAAACAAAGAGATTAAGTTTAGGTAAGAAGATAACTGTGTCTGGGAAGTCTAAATGTAAATATATAGAGAAGTATATTTGTAAATTGAGTAGCATATTATATATGGACGTTATCACACGGGCAGTCGCGGGGAGAAAGTGGAAATAAACGGGCACGAGCGGAAGTCTTTAATTTATGGGATTTGTCCCGTTCTGCCTCGTCTGATAACTAAATTTGAATTTAAAAGGGGGTTAATTCGAACACAAACCTGATCTTTTCATTTTCGGGATTTTTGAGGATTTGAAAAGATCAGGTTTTTGTTCAAATTAACCCCCTTTTAAATTCAAATTTAGTTATCAGACGAGGCGGAACGGGACAAATCCCGTAAATTAAAGTCTTCCACTTATCCGGTTTATTTCCACTTTCTCCCTGCAACTCCCTGTGTGATAACGTCCTATGTCTTTATGTTTATGATATATATGTTGTTTATGTATGCTGTATGTTTATGTTATATATGTTGTTTATGTATGTTGTATGTTTTTTATTTATGTTTTTATTTTTAATAAAATCTGGGATTATTTTTTTTTAAAGAAAGATATATTTAGGGATACATTTATATCCCTTTATAGATTTTTATATCTCCTCCTCCTCCTCCTCCTTCTTGTGTTCCTTCAAGTTGTTTCCAACTTATGGTGACCTTAAGAGAGACCCTTTAAAAAGGCTGCCTTTTCCACCTTGGGCAGCGAGGAGGAACCCTTTAAAAAGGCTGCCTTTTCCACTTTGGGCAGCGAGGAGGAACCCCTTAAAAAGGCTGCCTTTTCCACCTTGGGCAGCGAGGAGGAACCCTTTAAAAAGGCTGCCTTTTCCACCTGGGGCAGCGAGGAGAGACCCTTTAAAAAGGCTGCCTTTTCCACCTTGGGCAGCGAGGAGGAACCCCTTAAAAAGGCTGCCTTTTCCACCTTGGGCAGCGAGGAGGAACCCTTTAAAAAGGCTGCCTTTTCCACCTGGGGCAGCGAGGAGGAACCCTTTAAAAAGGCTGCCTTTTCCACCTGGGGCAGCGAGGAGAGACCCTTTAAAAAGGCTGCCTTTTCCACCTGGGGCAGTGAGGAGGGACCCTTCAAAAATTGCATTTAAATTGTATTTGCATTTTATATTGTATTTTGTATATTTTTAAAAAATGTTTTAATTTGCTTTGTTTGTTTTGTTTTTGAGGGGTGGGTATGGGTGGGGTTGGGAAGAAGGGATGGGCTCTGTATTGATGCTATTTGTTATTGTGATTGTTGTACGCCGCCCCGATTGCTTGGCAAAGGGGCGGGATATAAATAAAAACTATTATTATTATTATTATTATTATTATTATTAAGGCGAACCTATGATAGGTTTTTGTTGGCAAGATTTGTTCAGAGGAGGTCTGCCATTGTCTTCTCCTGAGGCTGAGAGCATGTGACTTGTCCAAGGTCAGCCAGCAGGTTTCCTATATAGTAGGGATATAATATATATTTAGGAAGTGTCCAAACATGGAGGCTCCGTACTCACAACTTAAGGACTGCAGACCGTTTCCCAAGCATCAGGTTGATGAAATCCTGGTAAGAAATGGTGTCACTGACCCCTCCAGTTACTTCAGAAATCATTTTCTTCAGCTCAAGGTGGGTCTTGGGAGCCCCTAGCTTCTCCATCATCCTTTTCACTGACATCAGATCTACAAGAAGCGATGCAAAGGGGTTAATACAGCATACTTTCCAATACTTCAGAGATGAAAAACGACAGCATATGGCCAGGGGGCAAGGGGGCAAACTTTATTAATGAGGGAGGACACAGAAAACCACTATTTTAAGCAAGAAAATCTGGAGTTTATGTACTGCTTTGAGAAAAGCCTTGGGGAAAAATAGAAAAAGCCCTACTGAGCCTGTGAAGAAGGGCAAGACTACCCCCTCTTTTCCTCTCCTCTCTTTCCTGCTAAGTTAACTGAGTGTAAATTGCTTTTGAACTCAATTTTCAGCAACTGAAGTAAGCTAAGGACAAAAACAGAAAGTGGGAGGAGGATAGCGAAACTGGGACATTATTAAAGCAGTTGAGAAAGGACCTTTGCAGACTGCCAGAAATAATGCAAATTGAGTCCACTTTAACTGCCCTGACTCAGTGCTAGGGAATCATGGGAACTGTAGTTTATTGTGGCACCAGAGCTCTCTGACAAAGAAGGCCCAATGTCTCAGAAAAAAAATACAATTCCCATGATTCCCTAGCACTGAGCCAGGGCAGTTAAAGGGGACTCAATTTGCACTATTTCTAGCAGTCTGCAAAGGCCCTAAGATAGGTCTGCTGTCTAGGGACCTACCAGAAGCCAGGAGCCACTCGTTGGGACATGTGTGCTTCAATGATATTTGCCAGAATAGGGAATTCATATTTTTTGACCACACCTCCCAGAACTGCAATACTGAAAAGTCTGGCAAAGAGCAGCAATTTCCATTTACACTATTGCCAGTGAGGGATTCTGAAAAGTGTAGTCCAAAAAACAATCATCAGGAGGGAGAGAAGGCAGGCCGGGCCATTAGGCCTAGCCAGAAAAGAAAAAGGCTCTCCCTCCATCCACCATCATCAGGAGGGAGAAAAGGCAGAATGCATGCTGTTTTAATCTTATTATGTTTATTTTAATATTGTATTTAGTCTTTTAAGGGGGGGTATTGTATTACTGTTATTGTTGTATGTTTTTAATCTGTATCTTATATTTGTAAGCCACCTTGATTGCTTAGGCAAAAGGTGGGATATAAGATGATATTATTATTATTATTATTATTATTATTATTATTATTATTATTTTCCCATACTCTGCCTATTGTCCTCTACCTTGGCTTGGTGACTTGGAACTAGGGTGAAATTATCAAAACACTTTTTTAAAAAAATCATGCAAAATAGAAGAAATATTTTTAAATGGTCATGGTTAAAAAAGCTACTTTTGAGGACTATAATTCCTTGAATTTGGACTAGTGGTAGTCCAAAAAGTAACTTTTCAGAGCTCTGTGTGGATGAGAAGCTGTGTGGAGTTTGCCCAGGACAATGTTCTTTTCCATCATACTAGCAGTGGGGAACCTGTCACCTTCCAGATGTTGTAATTTGCAACTGTAACCTGCATTATCCTTGACCATGGATTGTATGGGCTGGGGCGGATGGGAGCTGGAGTCTGCCAACATCTGGAGAGCCACGGGCTCTCCCCTGCTGGGCCCTGACTTCATTACGTGGGACGGTACTTAGACCTCTCAAAAAAGCCACTCACCAATTTCACCCTGGTTATTCAAGTCGAACTCCATGTACTTCTCTGGAAAAGAAGAGCACAGTTTATAACATCAGCATTTCCATTCAACACAGCTGGGGAAAATTACTTTTGTGGATGACAACTCCCAGAATTTCAGTCAGTATGGTCAATGAGCAGTCCTGTTGATTTCAGTAATTTATACAAAGGGTGGTACAGTGTGTTTGCAGCCTCCATGTCTTTCCTTGTGCTGTTCTCTTGGAAATTGCCCCTGGCTAGTTTCCTATTCCTGCTTGATATTTTAAAAAAGAAAGGGATAGGGGAGGGTCAAACAAGGTATTAATAAAGATAGTTCATCATTAATTGGAATAGAATAATAGAATTATAGAATCATAGAGTTGGAAGAGACCAGAATGGCCATCCAGTCCAACCCCCTGCCATACATCCAGCCTCTGCTTAAAGACCTTCAAATAAGGAGACTCCACCACAGTCCAAAGGAGAGTGTTCCACTGTCGAACAGCCCTTACTGTCAGGAAGTGCCTTCTAATGTTGAGGTGGAATCTCAGCTTATGGGCTGTCTGCATCGGCTCTATAACATATAATGGCCAAGCAATCCCTGCAATGCTGAAGTACATACTACAACAGGGGTCGGCAACCTACGGCCCCCGGGCCGGTTCCGGCCCAGGATGCTGGATTTCCAGGCCCAGGCGGACCCCTGCCGCCGCGGCGGCGGCGGCGGCACCTCCACCATTTGTTTTGGTCGGCGCGCGACCGTGCGCGCCGCGGCCGGCATGTTTTTCTCCAAAATGGCGGCCGCGACGCGTTTGCGCATGTGCAGGATTTGCACATGTGCAAACACGTCGCGGCCGGCATTTTGAAGAAAAAAATGCCGGCCGCGGCGCGCACGGTCGCGCGCCGACCAACACCTATCATTGGTGGAGGCAGCGGCAGTGGAAGCAGTGGAGGCGGCGGCAGAATTGCCGCCTCTGCCTCCGTTGCCGCCTCTGGCTCCGCCGCCGCTGCCTCCTCCTCCTCCTCCTCCTCCTCCACCGCCACCGCCGCCACCTCTGCCTCCTCCACCACCACCACCGCCGCCGCTGCCTCCTCCTCCTCCTCCTCCACCGCCGCCGCCGCCGCCGCCACCGCCACCTCTGCCTCCTCCTCCTCCTCCTCCTCCACCACCACCACCGCCGCTGCCGCCGCTTCCGCTGCCGCCGCTGAGCCCGCTTTCGGCAGAGCGGGATGCGGCCTGTATTTTGGACTCCAAAATACAGGCCGCGTTGCGTTTGCGCACGCGCAGAGTTTGCGCGTGTGCAAACGCAACGCGGCCTGCATTTTGGAGTCCAAAATGCAGGCCGCGTCGCGTTTGCGCACGCGCAAACCCTGCGCGTGCGCAAACGCAACGCGGCCTGTATTTTGGAGTCCAAAATACAGGCCGCATCCTGCTCTGACGAAATAGGGCTCAGCGGCAGAAGCGGCGGCAGCGGAAGTGGCGACAGCGGCGGCGGAGGAGGAGGAGGAGGAGGAGGGGGAGGGGGATGAAGAGCCAGCGGAGGAGGAGGAGGAGGAGCCAGCGGCAGCGGAGGAGGAGGAGGCGGCGGGGGTAAGGGGATCCGTGGGGGGAGCGCGCGTGTGTTAGCGGAGGGGGCGCGCGCGCGCAGAAGCGCGCGCGCACTGCCATTCCCCCCCTCCCCTTGGCCCAGCTGTGACCTGGGCTGGTGGAGACCGGCCCAGGTCTCAAAAAGGTTGCCGGTCCCTGTACTACAACATCAAAAAAGAGATAAACAGTTTACAGAAGCACTCAAATAAAAAAAGGTCAGAAGCAGTTGTTTCATTCACACATGAAATAAAGAAATGGTGGGGGCAGCATGGCTAACTTCTTTTCCTGGTTAACCTCTCATGATGAAACATGTTGTGCTGCAGTAGGTGCTATCATGACGTCTATCCATCATGACATCAAGACAGTAAGAAAGCAAAAGAAAAGAAGGAGGCAGAGGAGGAGGAGGAGGAGGGGACCAATCATGAAGCTAAGAGGAGGTATGGGGCGAAGGCTGTGATGTCTGTACTGTGCCTGTACTTTGGAAACTAAATCCATGTGTGGAGTGTGTTAATTGTGAGATTACTGCAGAAATGAAGCAAGATACAATAGAATTCATATCCATATCATAATGTCTGAAGTGTATTAACACGACATAAAGGTAACATGCAGTAAGTGTTGATTTGTGTGATGTAAATGTAGCAGAGTTTAGAAGACTGCTTCCTTTCACCAGCCACCCTGGAAATGCTGTTTCCATGAAGACACATTTGTAAATCCAACTATTGTTACATAGTAAAAACAGAAAAGAACTATGTACAATCCATCTTGTAAATGGTAAAGACCATAGGATCACAACTTGTTGTTGTTCAATTGAAAAGCAATGCAAGTTCTTAACAAAGGAGAACAAAGAAACCCTTGCCGCAACCCATAACTCCACCTCCTGGGTGTCAACCTACATAATGATAGGATCAGCTCTATAACATATGATGGCCAAGCAGTGGTTCCGTTCTTTCCTCTTGGGTAGATCCCAGAGGGTGAGGCTCGGGGACAGTTGCTCTTCTAAAACTGAGCTTAATTGTGGCGTCCCTCAAGGCGCATCCTGTCCCTAATGCTATTTAACATTTATATGAAGCCGCTGGGTGAGATCATTCGGAGGCATGGAGCACGGTGTCTTCAGTACGCTGATGACACCCAGATATATCTCTCCATGACTAGATCGTTGGCTCAGACTTCAGATGGCGTCTCTCCTCTTAATGACTGTCTCAGAGCGGTAATAGATTGGATGAGGAAAAACTGATTGAAGTTGAATCCAGACAAAATGGAGGTACTTACAGTCACAGGCCCGAAACCAGATCTGGGAATACAGTCTCCAGTCCTGGATGGAGTCACACTCTCCTCTAAGGACTGTGTTCGCAGCTTGGGGGTGCTCCTAGATTCATCGCTTCACATGACTAGTCAGGTGAATGCGGTGGTCAGGAGCGCCTGTTATCAGCTTTGGCTGATACGCCAACTGCGCCCTTATCTGGACATGAGGGATCTGGAAACTGTGGTGATACGCTCTGGTAACCTCACGTTTGGATTTCTGCAACGCACTCTACATGGAGCTACCCTTGTGCTTAACCCGGAAACAGCAACTTGTACAAAATATGGCAGCCAGGTTAATTACTGGAATATCTAGGAGGGAGCACATAACACCAGTGCTAAAGTCCCTCCACTGGCTGCCAATTAGTTTCAGGGCACAGTACAAGGTGTTGGTTTTAACCTTTAAAGCCCTACATGGCTTGGGTCCATCTTATCTTAGGGACCGCCTCTCCCCGTATGATCCCCCCCGCGCACTCCGGTCCTCTGGGAGGAATCTGCTACAGCCAATAAAGACCAGGCTTTCGCAGACCTGCCAGAGGGCCTTTTCAGCGACCGCTCCCAACTCTTGGCGCCTTTAAAAAGGCGGTAAAGACGGATCTCTTCCGGCAGGCCTTCCCGGAATAACTACCCAGCAAAAATTTGGAGGTGATCCGCCATTTATCCCTCCCGTTATCCTTATCAGCAGGCCAATGGGACAGTATTGTCTTTTGTTTTAATTGTGAATCTGATTTTAATTCCTTAATAGTTTAATCCTGTTTTAAGGGGTGGGTGGTTAGGGAGGGGAGGATGGAATGTTTTTATCTGTTGTATTTTTAATCTGTTGTACGCCGCTCCGATTGCTGAGCAGAGGGGCGAGTTATAAATAAAATTTATTATTATTATTATTATTATTATTATTCGGATGATCAGCTGTATCCCAGCCTCTATCAGGCCCTAGCTGTGTGTCACTCCCCATGTGACCTGGTTCCCATGCAGATCAGGATACCTTCCAGTATCCTGTTTCCCAGGCCCAAAGTTTTTGTTATCCTGTTCAGTGTGAAATTGTTTTGACTCTAAACTACCTGCAGGCTGAGTCTTCTTTGTTTCCATAGACTCTTTTCTCAGAAGAGATTTTTCACACACACATCTCTACATTTCCACTTTGACTACATATCCCATCCATATTCCAACAGTAAGGCCCTTAGGCTAAATAAGAAAGTTTTAAGTAGAAGATATAATGCAATTTAACCAGTAGAAAGGGAATGTATCACATTAATTTCTTTCAATATGAATGGTTTAGATTCACTGTCTAAACTCTAAAAGATATCATTTGGAACTCCGTGAAGAACCTGAGACTAGAAATTGTTGTTCTTCCAGAGGCACATATGAAGAAAGGGAATTAAAAAGTACTATCTCAACCTTATTTTGCAGAACAATTTTATTCAGATTGTAATGGGAAGTCTAGCCATGTTCCTATCTAAATGTTATAATCTAGAAGTAATTGAATGTTTGAAAGACACAGGACGTTATCACACAGGGTCTAAAGCAGACAGAACCCCATCGCATCCCCGTCCCATTGCGGTTCCTTTGCCCCTGTGTTCACATGACGTTGCACAGAACCCCGCCCATCCCCGTCGCATCCCCGTCCCATTGCGGATCCTTTGCCCCTGTGTTCACATGACGTCACAGAGAACCCCCTCCCATCCCCGTCCCATTGCGGCATCATCCCCGTTCTTTTGCATGCCAGTTTCATTGGGAATTACATTTGCGCGACTAGAAGCATACCGGAATGATGCTGCTTTCATTCATTCCGGAATGATGCTAGTTGCTAGAGACCCACGTGTGATAACGTCCACAGAACAAAGATATATATTTCTAAATTTAATAAAGGGGAGAATAGTAATGCTAGGGTCATATTATGCAGGGAAAAACTAAGCAATTTTATGAAGCAAATCTTGAAGAAATTGAGAAAATTCATAGAGGGACCAATGATTGTAGGAGGAGACATTAATTGTATATTAAACTAGATAACTCTGCTAGGAAGAAAAGAAGTGATAATGAGGGATGCAAAATATTTTCTCTCCTAAATAAAAACAAATTAGCAGATACTTGGAGGATGCTTTACACCCTAAAGAAAGAGATTATACCTTTCACTCAGGAAGATATAGCAACTATTCCAGAACTGACCACATTTTAATAGCAGAAAATATTATTCCATAAATACTAGATTTATCTTTTGCCCAAGCATTATGTTCAGAACACTCCTTAATAATAATTAGATGGGGATCAGATATAAAAAGGGTCAGGAATGGACCATGGAGATTAAACAATGCACTGATTTTGAATAGGCAGGTGGTAGAAAATATGACACAACATATATTTATTTTCTTTGAGTGGAACAACAGAGAAGATTGTAGTCCAGAATAGTATGGGATACTATAAAGGGAGTCATTGGGATAATTTTATAATGGAGAGCTGCAAGCTGAAAATGAAGAGAAACAAATTAAGAGATGAGCTACAGAAAATAATTGAAGAACTTTCAATAATACATAAAAGAACAGGAAATAAGAGAACTTCTTCATGCCTTATTCAACATGCCATGAAATCATAGGAGTCAGAAAAACCAAACCCAGCACTCTTTGTCAGCATCATAATATGAATATAAAAATTAGAGAGCCACATTCAATACTATTAAAAAATTGGAGGGCTACTCATCTGAAACACAATCAAACTCCGTGGAGGGAGTTACATAATAGGGGTGCCACTACAGAAAAGCAGGGGTGTCATGAGGGTGCGGGGGGGCATGCGTCCCGCACTAGGTGACATCTTAAGGACTGTGTGATACCACTGCTCTCCAAACTTTTGTCTTGAGAGAAATGAGTTGTGGCGTTTGCCATTTAAAACACTGAAGAGATGATGCAATTGGGAAGATTCAGTGGAAAGAGAACGGTTCTGCTTTTTTAAAGATTTATTCAATTTTAATTATGAGGCGGAAAGGAAGAATGTAGCAAATTGTCTGGCATCAACCACACAAAGAAGAAACTTCAGCAAAGAATAATAACAATGGTACAAGATGTTGCAGCTAGTCAGACGGGCTTTTTGTGGCGTGTTGAAGGCAGGCCCATCTAGGCAGACGGGCCTTTTGCGGCGTGTTGGAGGCCTCCGCCTCTCTTTTCCAGGGGCTTCCCTTCCCTGTCTGGGAAGAAGGGAGAGGTTAGAAAGCTGGGCCAAGACTAACACAGTGAACTCCAACAGGGAGAAATGGAAGGTCAGTCTGTTACCATACAGGAGCAGCTTAGTTTTCTGTCCCTACCTATACAACATACAAAAGTGAACAAGTCATTGAATTGGCCCCAGTAACACAGCAGTGACGGTGGCGATCAGGGGCTGGAGAGGACTGAGTCCTGACTGCTGTCATCTGTGCAGCCCTCACCAAAGCCTCTGCCTGCAGCGGCAACGGTGGCGATCGGGGGCTAGAGAGGACTGAGTCCTGATTGCTGTCACCTGTGCAGCCCTCACCGAAGCCTGGAGGACTTGGCAGCTCCGATTGCCATCACCTGGGGCAGCCTTGGAGGACCATCCTCCCCCACAGCCTCCTTTCCATCTATGCAGCCACTGCTTAGATTAGGGTCTGGAATCAGTTGACTACTCATCTCCCCCTCCGCATTGCAGAGCTGACTATAGTCTGGGAGCGGATATTCAGGTTGTGTGGGGGCAGGGAAGGTATGGCGGTAACAGAGCCAACAAATGTTACAAAAGAAGGAGGGATCGATGTTTAATATCTATCCCTCCTTCAGTTTGCTCTGTTTCCCATGATAACTTGGAGAGTGTGCCAAACATTCCACTGACCCTCAACCTGCTCCTTTGCAGTGCCAGGTCGGTCAAAAACAAGACCCATATCATCCACGATCTTTTAGTGGATGAGGCGGCCGACCTGGCATGCTTTACTGAGACCTGGCTGGGGGATGCCAGCTCCGTGATATGGGCACAGGCTCTCCCAGCTGGGTACTCAGTCAGTGAGCAGGTGAGGGAAAGTGGGCGGGGGGGTGGCATAGCCTTGGGCCATAGGAACACCTTAACCTTGATCAGAAAAGCCTATCTGGAAAACGACCCACATCGAGTGTATGTACCTCAGCCTGAAGACCAGGGATAGTTTAGGGATTCTGTTGGTATACCGGCCACCTCGTTACTTAACAGACTCCCTAACCAAGCTGACCGCTCTGGTTTCTGACTTTTGATTCTGGGCGATTTCAACATCCCGCTCGAAACCAGTTTACAAGATCTAACCGGTGTGGCTTGGGAGTTCATGGATACCATGACAAACATGAGCCTATCCCAGTTGGTCGACGGGCCCACACATTGTGCTGGTCATACCCTCGATGCGGTCTTTAGTACGGAGCAGGAACATCCGTGGGTGGAGGTAAAAAAAACCTCTGCATTGTCATGGACTGATCATTTTCTGATCAAGGTGGAACTAAAGGCTATTGCCCGCCCTCCCGGGGGTGACAGACTCATTAAAACAGTCCACCCTCAAAGGCTAATGGAACCGATTGGTTTCCAGAAAGCCTTAGAGGGTTTAATGGTTGGTAACGCCAGTGATTCTGTTGAAACCTTAGTGGATACCTGGAACACTGATCTCACCAGGGCTATTGACACAATCGCTCCCAAGCGTGCTTTCCAAACCAGATCTGGGAATACAGTCTCCAGTCCTGGATGGAGTCACACTCTCCTCCAGGGACTGTGTTTGCAGCTTGGGGGTACTCTTTGATTCGTCGCTTCACATGACTAGTCAGGTGAATGAGACGGTCAGGAGTGCTGCTATCAGCTTTGGCTGATACGCCAACTGCGCCCTTATCTGGATATGAGGGATCTGGAATCTGTGGTACATGCCCTGGTAACCTCACATCTGGATTACTGCAATGCACTCTACATGGGGCTACCCTTGTGCTTAACCCAGAAACTACAACTGGTGCAAAACATGGCAGCCAGGTTAATTACCAGAACATCTAGGAAGGAGCACATAACACTGGTGCTCAAATCCCTCCATTGACTGCCAATTAGTTTCCGGGCACAGTACAAGGTGTTGGTCTTGACCTTTAAAGCCCTACATGGCTTGGGTCCATCTTATCTTAGGGACCGCCTCTCCCCGTATGATCCCTCCCGCACCCTTCGATCCTCTGGGAGGAATCTGTTACAGCCAATAAAAACCAGGCTGTCTCAGACCTCCCAGAGGGCCTTCTCTGCCACCGCTCCCAGACTTTGGAATGGCCTGCCGGACGAGATCCATCTTATTACCACTCTTGCTGCTTTTAAAAAAGCAGAAAAGACGGATCTCTTCCAGCAGGCCTTCCCAGAATAACCACTGTCTGATGGGAGATGAGTCTCCATTTTGTTTATACTATTGCTGATTCCTTGTTTTTATTGTTTTATTGTTTTATCGTATTGTTGTAGTTTAACCTTCTTTAGTTTAATTCCCCAACTCATGGTGACCCTGTGAATGAGACATCTCCAAGACTCCCTATCCTCCACTGCTCTGCTTTTGTTTGTTATTGTTAACCACCCTCAAGTTGATCCTGCCTTATGGTGACCCTGTGGATGAGACATCTCCAAGACTCCATATCTTCCACTGTTTTGCTTAGGATCATGCCCGTGAGCTCCTTCATTATCTATGATAATAATATCATTTTTATTTATAATTTTGTTGACTTCCTTTTTATCTAATTTGTAAAAGGGCATTAGATAAAAGTTTTATATTTTTATTACAGTGGGCCCTTGGAATCCACTGGGGCTTGATTCCAGGACCCCATGTGGATACCAAAATCAATGGATGCTTAGCTCCTATTGTATACAGTGGCATAGTAAAATGGTGCCCCATATTCAAAATGGCAAAAGCAAGGTTTATTTTCTGGATCTTTTTTTGGGGGGGGGGCAAAGGGTGCAATTTCCTCATTGCTTAGGTTGTATGTATGTATGTTTTCCATGGTCATCATTTTTGTTTTATGTTCAGCATTAAGCCTGCTTTTGTGCTTTCTTCTTTGAACTTCCTTAGTAATTGTTCCTAGCCCATGATGTTTTTGCCAGTAGTATGGTGTCATTTGCATATCTTAGATTGTTTACTCCTTCCTCCTATCCTTACTCCTCCTTTATCTGAGTCTAACCTATTCTTCATATGGTATTGTCTGCATACAAGCTGCATAAATAGGGTGATAGAATGCAGTATAGAAGGATATCTATGCAGGCAGGTCACTCTTCCTCCTGGCCATGTGATACTGGGGGACAAAACGTTTTAAAGTCCAGTAAATTTAAATTCCATTAGCAAAACAAAAAAGTAGTTCCTATGAAATCCAGGATAAATCAGTCCTTTGTGAGGTTATAAACCCTTTTATTAGGTAGAGAACACTGAACCTCTCAAAAAGCCTCCATGCTTTTGCATTAGGAATTTTTTTTAATGCTTTTAGGTAAAACAGGACAATTGCAGTCCTAGTTTTTAAAAACAATGTTCTACCTTTGTTGGAGGTAGAAGCCTCAAATAGTAAAGTGTCAATCCATTGTGTCCCTCTTTTTTGCAGCTAAAATGCAGTATCTTTACATCCAGGAAGGTAACATACAATGACATCCAAAATCCATAAAATAGTGTGTTCACACACACACACCAACCAAAAGGCATAAAATATATGTTGCGAGCTTTCAACATATACATAGAATGTTTAACAAGATATTTTTAGGAAGGAAAATTCCTGATTCATAGAATGGAGCTAAAATAATGCCTATATTGAAACCAGGAGGAAATCCTCAATTCCTATTTGCTTATAGACATATTACTCTACTTAACCAACCCCCCCCCCAAAAAATTACTTCAATTATGACCCAAAGATTGAATAAATCTGTAATTATTTATATTCATCCTGCACAAACAGGTTTTGTATCAGGTAGGATGACAGCTGATTCTATCGGAAGACTTCTAAATATTATTTATATATTATTTATGAAAGTCAATCTAAGGAAGGACTGAATAGCTATAGGATTACTTGAAACTATGAATGGTTTCAATCATCTTGAGCAATAGCACCATTTTATTCTGCTTTGGTCAGGCCTCACCTGGAATACTGTGTCCAGTTCTGGGCACCACAATTTAAAAATGATGTTGACAAACTGGAATGTGTCCAGAGGTGAAGGGACTGGAAACCATGCCCTACAAAGAGAGACTTTTAGGGAGTTGAGTATGTTTACCCTGGAGAAGAGAAGATTAAGAGGTGATATGAAAGGATGTCATATTGAGGCTGGAGCAAGCTTGCTTTCTGCTGCTCCAGACACTACTAGGGACGTTATCACACGGGGGCAAATCTGCTGGTTAATCCACACAAAACCCAAACAGAAACTGGATTAGTGCCTCGTGTTTTCACACGACGTCGCACAGAAACTGGACAGAAAGTGGACAGAAACTGGTGTTAACGGAGATCTTTTGAAATTCGGTTGTTTGGAGGAAATGCAAATGCGCAATTAAGGTAATTTCGCATTTACCGTAATGTGATAGCCAAATGCGCATTTGGGAGCATTTCCCTGCTTTTCCCATTGTTCCAGCGAGCATTCCTCTATCTGCGCATGTGCAAGAAGCTCATTTCTAGTACATTTATGGGCTTTCCTCGCTTGTGTGTGAGCATTAAATGCACTTACTTTAATTTCGCAATTAAGGTAATTCCATTTGCAGAATCAAGGTTTATTTTCAGATTATTTTCGGAATGCCTCATTTCCACTTTATTATTGCTTTCTGGCCCACGTGTGATAACGTCCTAGGACAAGGAACAATAGATTCAAGCTACAAGAGAAGTGAATTTACCAAAACATGGGGAAGAATACTGCCAGGGTGTCATGTAGGGTGTCAACTGGCAAGAATAAAAAACACATGGCAAGAGATGTGGGCCTGTACAGGCAGGCTGCAGGAACACAGCTCCAGTGGCGACATTGGAAGCATTGACCTCTATAATAAATGGTGTTCCTGGGTCAGGATACTGCAGAATGATTTCTGAAGTGAACCAGGTTTTGAGTTCCTGAAAGGTGTGCTGAGTCTACTGGAAGGGAACTTTCCCTCACAATAGGTTGGTAATGGGAGCTGCCAGAGATGTGAAGTTGGGGATAAACTTCCCATAGAAGTCCATGAACCCCAAGAAATCATTGAATCTCCTTCCAGTTTCTTGAAAGTTGGCAGGAGATCATGGCTTCCACCTTGGCTTGGTCCATTTTAACTGCTCTGGGGGAAATCTGGTATCCGAGAAATTCCACCACTGAGAGATCAAAGGCACATATCTCCAACTTGGCATACAGATGATGCTCCCAGAGGCACTGGAAAACTGCCAAAACATGGGCATCATGTGCAGCCTGATTTGAGGATAAAGTTAAAAAATCATCCAAATAAATGATCACAAATCAGTTTAAAAAGTTTCAGAAAATGTCATTGACAAAGTGCTGGAAAAGCACTACAGGGCATTGAGAAGGCTGAGGGGCATGGCCATATACTCATAATGGCCATACCTAGCCTGAAATGCAGTTTTCTATTTGCATCCAGCATGGATACGGACTGGGTCATAAGCCCCCTGGAGGTTCAGTTTCATGATTGCATGTTACAATCGTTCCAGTAGCTCAGGAATATGGGTTAATGGATAATGATTCTGAATAGTGATATGGTTCAAGCCCCAGTAGTCATTGCAGAGATGAACGCCACACTTCTGCACAGACAAGACAAGTAAACCAGCAGGGGACATGGAAAGTCTAATAAAGCCCCAGCATAGATATTTTTCTCTAGCAAATCCCGTAAGGCTGCCAACTCTTGCTCCGATAAAGAGTGGAGGTGACCAGCAGTAATGGGAGCCCTGGGGACCAGGTCTATGGCAAAATCATATACTCAGTGGGGGTGAGGTAGTTGATCCACTTCCTTTTTATTATAATAATAATAATAATAATAATAATAATAATAATAATAATAATAATAAATTTTATTTATATACCGCCCATTGGTGACCCAATCCGGTCGGTTCACAACATTAAAATAATACAGCCTAAAACCAACGTATTTCCCACCCCCCTTAAAAAAAACTATTAAACCAGATTTAATTTTTTTTATTGAATATGTCCACAAAATCCTGGTATTTTGGGGGTAGCACCACCAAGGATTCTGTGGACTCCAACTCTTGAATGGTATGCACCTGCTCTGGCCAACAATTTTCCTGGCAGTATTGCAAGGCAACCTAGAGATGTGAGGGTCATGTTTGGACAACCAGGGCATACCCAGGACCACAGGGAAATGCAGTACTGCTGCCATGAAAAACTGAGTATGTTCAACATGACCTTGTATATCCAGCATTAGCATCTGATGTGTCACTGCTCCAGACCTTAAGAGTGGACCATCAATGGTTTTGACAGGCTGTGAATTTGGTGGCAGGACCATGGATATGTGGTGCTGGGTGCCAAAACCTATATCCATAAATTTGTTAGATGCCCCAGAGTCAATCATGGCACTCACTGGCATTGGCTGGGTGTCAACCCAAATCATCACAGCAGGAAGTCTCACTTGGACTCTATAGGAGGTGGTATTGCCCTTATTCCTCGCTCTCCCAGGCTACAGAGTCTTTTTAAACTTAGGAGGGTCCATTTCCCAGCTGGGAAAGGCCTTGCCTCTTGGGAGTCAAGCAGACTGGCAGCTTGGAGTGACCTTGGTAGCTCCCCATTTGATGCAGGACTGTGGTGACCATGGGTGGCTGCCGTCGTGGTCCTAAATGGGCCACCAACAAGGAGCGCTTTTTTGCGCTCTTTT
Source organism: Phrynosoma blainvillii (assembly GCA_026167975.1). Lineage (NCBI taxonomy): Eukaryota > Metazoa > Chordata > Lepidosauria > Squamata > Phrynosomatidae > Phrynosoma > Phrynosoma blainvillii. The sequence goes on along the minus strand of JANUYF010000011.1, from coordinate 14,943,565 downwards.
TCCGGCTGGCTTTGGACTGCCTTTGGCAGCCACAGCACAGCTTCGGCCTGATCTGGGGGTGTGCGTCATCTGAACTCCATGCCCCTGAATTGGCACGAAGCTGGTGCTTTTGTCCCATGTGTTTCGGGCCTTGGTGATACATTCTCTGACAAAGTGACCCTCCAACCTGCAATATAAACACAGTCCTGCAAGGCTCCTGCACTCCTTTTCAGCTGCGGTGAGGCAAGGTCTTTGGGGATTTTCTTTTAAAACATTTTACCAAATTTTCATTTTAACCAAATAATAATAACAATAACAATAACAATAATAATAATATTGTGCAGAGGAGCGGGATGAAATTATTATTATTATTATTATTATTATTATTATTATCAAAGTATGTACATGTAAATACATTTAGACTGTGCTTATGATATTGTAATTTAAAAGTATAGTTTAAATTTTGCTAATTGTTTATGTTGTTTATGTCACAGCAATTACCATTACATTTGTGATATATGGGAATTACAATATGAACAGTGTATAAAAACATTATTAAAGATTCTGTATGATGTGGTATGGGAGAAGGTCAATGGGGGGTGACACTATGAGTTACTGCACTGGCTCACACCAGTGACACTGTTAACATCCAAGGTTTTTCTGGAATAAGATTTGTACTGTTTACAACACAGAAGACTTGTTCACTGAACTCCTGGGGAATATAGCTGTTCCTGACATTGATAACCTATGGGCCCTCTTCCAACTCTAGGATTCTATATTTCTATGAAAATATAATTAAATAGATGAAAGCACAGCCCCATTAAAAATCCCTTCTTCCACATGAATTATGAGTCAAAGCCCTGCTTGAATAAAAAAGCCTACTGGTGGAAAGAGGAAGGGGATCAACTCCTTGGGTGGGAATTCTGTAACCTGGGACCAGATACCAAAAAGGCTCTTTAAATTCTTTAAATTCTCTTTAAATTCTAAGTGCAAAAAGGCTTTCCCATTATGGTCTAGAGCAGTGATTCCCAAAGTGGATGGTAATGCCTCCTCCAGGGGTAGAGGGCAATTCCAGGGGAGTGATATGAGGAAAAGGGGAGGCAAGGTGGCCTTCAGTCAAAGTATTGGCACACAAAAAGGCAAGGAGAACCAGCTGCCTGGTAGGGATGATGGCTGCATGAAACTCCTCTTTTCAGGGTCCCTTCAGCCCCTTTGATTGCTTCATGTGGTTATATCTTCCATTCTTCACCTGCCTGTGCAAGCTCACATCTGTGGTGCCACTTTGAGACAGACTGAATGACTGGAGCAAGAAGTTAGAGCATTTAGTAGTGGGGGAGAAGCGGTGGCCAAAAGGAGCTGTCTCATTTGCTGAAGCTTTGTGAGCTTTGCTGGGACGTGGCTGGCAGGTTGGAGCTGCACTGTTGCTCCTGCTTTCTTTCATCAGACAGGCCAAGAGAATAAGCAGTAAACAATGGGGAGAGGGCAACTTGAAACTATGTGGGGGGAGGCATATCTCTGGGGAAGGAGGGGGAGGAGTATCTGGCATCAATTCCTTGAAAGAGTCCTTGGCTTCTCTCAGATTGAGTCTTTCCTCGCCAAGGAAAAGCTTCTCCCTTTGTACCTGATCACTTTGAGAGCATCAACTCTCAAGAATCCACCTGCTTTTGCTGCAGGGCTGACCTGGGCAAGAGGTTTCTCAGTCACAGCTCAACCAGATGCGTGGTTGCTGCTTCTAATGTGACCAGGTCCAAAGGTAGCATCAATTGAAAGTGGTTTTTCTGAATTTGCAGTAGAAATAGGCATTAGGAGGCCCTAGGATTATCACTAGGAAAGGGGACAGTAGCACAAAAATTTGGGGGGGACCACTGTTCAAGTGGCTGTCAATAGGATCAAGTGATAAGTGATAACCAGTTTATTGCTTGTGAGCAAAGGCTATTGCAAAACATATGTAATAAAGATACAGAACCACAGGCATAAAATGAGTTGGAAGGGGCCACATGGGCCATCAGATCTAATCCCAGGCTCATTGCAGGATTTCCAGCTAAAGACACCCCCCACTACCTAAAATTAGGGGCAGGGTCTGAAACTCAGTGGTTGACCCTGATTTGCATGCAAACTATCATAGAATCAGTTGGAACAGGCTTCATGGGCCAATTGAATCCAACCCCCTGCTCAGTGAAGGATCTCCAGCTAAAGCATTCCTGGCAGGTAGCTGTCCAGCCTCTTGCTGAAAACGTCCAGAAAAGGAGATGCCACCACTTCTCTAGGTAAATGCCTTCTTACTGTCGAGAAGTTCCCTCAAATGTTCAATCAAAACTTACCCTTCTGTAACTTAAAACTGTAACTAAAACATACCCTTCTGTAACTAATGTAATAACTGAAGCAGAAGAGAACAGGTCTGTGGTATATTCACGTCACCCCTCAGTCTTCTCTTCACCAAAGGGCTATGCAGATGGGCAGCTTTGGGCTGCCCCTGCTAGCCGTGGATCGGGGCCGCAGCAACCACATGCCGCAGCCCCGATCTTCCTTTTTGCTGCCCCTGAAAGAGCGGCAAAATGCCGCTCCTTTCAGGGGTGGCAAAAGGCTGCCCTAAGAGCTGTCACGCGGCTCTTTAGCGCCCCTTCCGGCACAGTGTGTAAAAACACTGTGCCGGGAGGACATCCTGACACTGCGCACTGTGAGTAATGGCGGGTGGCATCAGGATGTCATCAGGCTGGGATTTGGGCGGCTGGCATGCGGCTGCCTCTCCCCATCTTTGCCTCCAGGCCTGCCCTTTTGGCTCGTCTGCAGAGGTTCCAAGTTGCCCATTTATTTCAAACTATCCCCACATGTTTTGTTTGCCATAGCTCATCTTTTCTCCTACTTTATTTATTGATTTTATGCTCAATAATACCATAAAACTTATATAATAAATCATCCTAAATATTTCCATTTTTATATCACAAACACTTCCAAACCTCCCTTCCCCCTCTGATGGCTATAACAAATATTTAAGTCACCAATACCTACAATGTGGACTATCTTATTAATAGTTTCTCTCACTTCATTGTACCCCTTTTCACCTTCGACTTTCTCAATCCAAAAGCACCTCTTATCTCACCAGATCATTTCCTTTAGACTATTATATTTTGCTTTCTTTTCCTTAAAAAAATCAAATAAGAGATATTCTGCAATATAATGTGACCAATTTCCACCCAATATTTTTTTATTTTTCTATCCCAAGGCTGCTCTTTTAAAAAATATTATGTAATTTTCTCTTATTCAATCCAATTTTCTTACATTCAAAGTTAGCAATTCTGTTTATTAAACTGGAGGTTTCTCCCCATCATTCTATTTATCTCTTGAACAATTTCTAACCAACATTTTTGTGCATAGGGGGACCTTCCATAGCTCTTATCATCTTCATTGCACTTCTCCAAACTGACTCCAGCTTGTTTATATCCTATTTAAAATGTGACATCCAAAACTGAATGCAGGACTCTAGATGAGTCCTGACTAGTACAGAATATAATGGGACAATTCCTCAACTTGGAAACTATGGGGCTATGCAGACCGGCACAAAGGGTCGGCCTGGGGTAGAGTTGGGTTGGGGCAGCCGCATGCTGGTTGCCCCAACTCCACCCTGACGCCATCCTGATGCTGCGTGCCCGTCCCCATGGCACGTGACATCAGGACACCCTTCTGGTGCAGCATGCACACACGCTGCACCAAAAGGGCACAAAAAACCCGCAGCACTGGCTGAAAGGGTGCCCTTTTGCCACCCCAAAAAAGAGTGGTATTTTGCTGCTCTTTTGGGGGTGGCAAAAAGTAGGATTGGGGCCGCAGCGTGTGGTTACCGCAACTCCGATCCGCCGCTCCCAGGGGCGGCTGAGAGCTGCTCCAAACAGGCCATTTGTATCGGCCCGTGTTTCTATTAATGCAGGCTAAGGTAGCATTTGCCTCCTTTGTTGCAGCATCATATTGCTGACTCATGTTCAGTTTATGATTAACAATAATCCCACAGATCTTTTTGCATGTAATACTGCTGAGCCAAGTAGCAGGTAAAAATATAAAAAATATAATATACATATACAGTATAAAAGTATTTGTAACTGTTGCCATCCACAGCCATAGAAACAACAGTCACCCAGAAGACGTTTGAACTGTCAAGGCCATGTGGCACCCTGGCCTGGAAAATGACATGGATGTGGCCACTGAAAGGAACTGGACCAATAGTAACAGGGTTACTACAGTTCAAGTGGCAGGAGCATGAGTCAGCATTTGGTGAGCTGTGCATCATGGGAAGCCTAATGCAACATGCACAGTGGATGAGACAAGCCAGGTATGCATCATGAGAGGTCTGATGCAACAGTCCTGATGCAACAGGCACTGGAAAGAAACCAGCCAGGTTTCATTAGTGCATGGCTGTCACATGTTCCCAAGAGGACCATCTATATATGGGAGAGAGTCATAATCTCCATTGTTGGTTAGTAGTGGCTGGTGGTTGGCAAAGCACTGTTACTCTGTATAGCTGTGAGTACTCAAGATGGACATCTGATACTCTGTGTATCTTTGTAAATATTTGCAACAAAGATTAAAGCCCTCTCTGAGAGAAGCCTTGCTGTAAAGCTATTTTTTTTTCCAAGCTGAAAGCAGCAGCTGAGTGGGAAGGTTTTTTTTCTGTGCTGTATGGAGCAGACTCTTCACAGAAGACCAGCTTCTGGGAGTTCCTGCCTATGTGCAGCTACTCTGCATCTGTGTATGCTAGATCTCGCAGTCTGCATACCGCAACCCAAAAGCTTATTGCTAATATAGAACAATACAAGGATTAAACAGTTTAACATGTGCAGTCTAGCAGATCAGTGTTCACAAAGCTCTCCCAAATCTTCTTTGCTGCAAGGGCAAGGTAGGCAATATGACAAGACACCTTGCTCTCAGCATCCCTCAGAAAGAATATTATTTTTTTCCATGATGAGCTGCCATCCAAAACTGTCTACTAGTGAGACAAAAACCTCTCTCTTGATCAATTGTCTAATGAGCAATGCAAGAGACAGTGGACAAAAGCTTCACTATGATCAGCACCACACACACATTCCCTCTTGGCCATAGGGGTGCTCAAATATCTCCCATTTAAAACCGCTGATGGCATTATCTTGATGGATTCCTTATGTGAAACAGTTATTTTCCCTAGACAACCTAGCCTAGAGTGATTTTTCATAAGCAGGCTATACTGAAAGAAGACATGACTCACTCAAAAAGACAATGAAGAGAGGAAGACTGTGTTATAGGTGGATAGACGTCATCAATGAAGCCAAGCTGACTTCACAACAACACACTAATTTGAAAAGTGACCAGACTGGTACTATCACAAAATTTGTTCTCTGATCTTATAGCTTATGTCCTTGGTCTTCATCACCTTGCCAGGTGTGAGTCTGGAGTGATGACTTTGCAAAATATCTGCCTCCCTCTTTGCCACCATCACTTTCCAAGAACCTAGTTATTATTTAGTATCAAATCAGCTTTTGATTATGGCAACCTTATGAATTTCAAAGGGAAATCTCCCTTGAACAAATCTTGCCAATGAGAGCCAGTGTGGTTTAATGGTCTGGGTGTTAGATTGGACTCCAGAATATTAGACTTCAGTTCCCTTGTGTATTTTTGGGTATGTCACACTCTCTAGGCCTCTGAGGAAGGCAAATGGCAACCCTGCTCTGAAAAAAAAAATGCTAAAAAACCAAAACAAACCCCATGATTGGTCCACCATAGGGTCACTATTAATCAGGGATTATTTGAAGTCACAGAACAATGACTTAGGGGGAAGCAGACGATGGCGTCGGGGGCGCCGCGGGACGGTGCGCCACCGGAGCGACACAGCCACACCGCAGTGCACCGTCGGTGCCTCTGAAAGGAGCGCTAAATCAGCGCTCCTTTCGGAAGTCAGGGAAAGTGCGCCCTAAACGCGTAGGGCGCACTTTCCCTGACTTTTCCGCTGCAGCGTGTGCGGACGCTGCGGCGGGAGGTTGCCCTCGGTGCGCCGGCCGTGCGGAGGGCCGGCAGCTCCGAGGGCAACCTCGGGAGGAGGAAGGGGCGCCGCTCGTGCGGCTGCCCCTCCTCTTCCCTGCCTCGGAGACGACCCTATTAGTCGTCTGCCGAGGCCCAATGACACAATCCTACAAATGAGAGACTTCCAGGATACCCTGTTATTAACAGCTCTGCTCAGTTCTTACAAACTCAGGGTGGCCATGGCTTCCTTGATTGACTCAATTCACCAATTGTGAGGTCTCCCTCTTTTCTTGATGAGATTCTTGACTTTGGGAAAGGCTACATTTAATGTCGCCTTCTCTTTTGATTTTGGTTAGCCAATTGGACTATTGACTTCTTGCAACAGAGTCTGGATGACTTAGACCTCCTGTCATCTCTTGTGAACTTCCTGGATTACCTGTGCCTGACCTGGATGGGTTTGATTCATCTGCCCTTGTGTTTTCCTTATGATAACTTGTCTCTCTGGGCACTTCCTGCCTGTAGGCATAGGATTTCTGGGCCACTTGTAATGCTTTTCCCTTTTCCCTTGGTCACCATGCTGCCCCTTACCACCTCTACCAGCAAAGCAGCTGCAAACAAAGCAGCTGCAAACATTGAACAGCTCTAACTGTCAGGAAGTTTCTCCTAATGTTGAGATGGAATCTCTTTTCCTGCAGCTTCAATCCATTGCTCCAGGTCTTATTCTCTATAGCTGCAGCAAACAAACTTGCTCCATCTTCAGTATCATACCATTTTAAATATTTAAAAAGGCTATAACATTACTTCTTAACCTCTCTCCTCTAGGCTAAAGATACCCAGCTTTCTCATAGGGCATGGTTTCCAGATCTTTTGCCATTTTGGTTGCCCTCCTCCAGCTTTGTCAACATCCTTTTTGAAGTCTGGTGCCCAGAACTAGACACAGTAATATAATAATAATAATAATAATAATAATAATAATAATGTAGGTGATGCCTGACCAAAGCAGAATAGAATGGTACTATTACTTCACTTGATCTAGACCAGGGATAGGCAACCTTTTGGAGCCGGGGGCCGGGTTGCTGTCCCTCAGACAATTGGGAGGCCGAAGCACCAAACATAAATAAATAAATAAATAAATAAATAAATATTAAAAATAAAAAATAATAATAAATAAAAAATATGCATGCACACTCTCTCAGCCCCAGAAAGCCATGGCAAAACCCCTGTGGAGATTTTGTCAAGAAAACCCCAAGAACAAGTAATAACAACAATAATCAATATCATCATGGTGGGCGGCAGCTGCGGCGGCAGCAGGACCGGCCTGGGGCCAGTCCAAAGGCCTCGGGGGGGCGCATCCGGCCTCCAGGCCTTAGGTTGCCTACCCCTGATCTAGACACTATACTTCCATTGATGCAGCCTAGAATAGCATTGGCTTTTTTAGCTGTCACATCATACCGTTGACTCACGGTCAACTTGTGGTCTACTAGGACTCCTAGATCTCTTTCCCATGTAATGTTGTCAAACCAAGTATCCCCTATCATATATCTATGCATTTCATTTTTTCTCCCAAAATGTAGAACCTTACATCCCCCCCCCTAGAAATTCACTTTGTTAGTTTTTCCCAGCTTTCTAATCTATTCAGATCATTTTGAATTTTGATCCTCTCCTATGGGGTATTAGCTAGCCATCCTAATTCAGTGTCATCTGCAAATTTGATATGCATGCCCTTTATTCCTTCATCCAAATCATTAATAAAGATGTTAAATAGCAATGGCCCCAGGACAGATCCTTGTGGCATCCCGCTGGTCACTTCTCACCAAGATGAAGAGGAGCCATTGCTGAGCACCCTTGGGTTCAGCCAGTCAACCAATTACAAATCCTCCTAACAGTTGCATTGTCTAGACCAGGGCTAGGCAACCTTTCCCCTTTAAGGGCCGAGGGACTTCAGCTCCCAGAAGCCTCAGCCATGTTGGCCAATAGTCCCATGTTGGCCAATAGCTCCTGGGATTCTGGGAGCTGAAGTCCCTCGGCCCTTAAAGGGGAAAGGTTGCCTACCCCTGGTCTAGACCACTTTTTAGTAGCTTGTTTGCAAGAATATCATGGGGGACCTTGTCAAAGGCCTTACTTAAATCAAGATATGCTACATCCTCAGCATTCCCTTCATCTATATATATATATATATATATATATATATGGAGATAAGATTAATCTGGCATGAGTTGTTTTTGGGAAACCCATGTTGACTTTTTCAGAATATGGCATTCCCTTCTAAATATTCACAGACTCTCTGTTTAATGATTTGCTCTAGAACAGTTATCCCTAAACTGTGCTCTTTCAGGGATTTTGGTCTTCAGCTTCCAAAGTCTCAGCCATGTTGACCAATAGTCTGGGATTCTGAGAGCTGAAGTCCAAAATCCCTTAAAGGGCACAGTCTGGGGATTACTGCTCTAGAATCTTTCCTGGTATTGATGGCATTGGTTCTTTGATTGAGTCTTCTTTTTTTAATGGGAATAACATTTGCCCTCCTCCAGTCCACTGGGAGTTCTCCTGTTCTCCAGGAATTCTCAAAGATGATTGCCAGTGTCTCTGACATTACTTCTGGCACTTCTTTTAATGCCCTGGGATGTAATTCATCTGGCCCTGGACACTTAAATTCAAACTGAGGCAAAGAAGGTGTTGAGTAGTTCTGCATTTTCTCTGTCCCCTGTTCGCATTTCACCATCTTCTCCACGCTACCCTGCCAGTTCCTTCTTCTTCCTTTTGCTACAGACATAACAAAAAAGCCATTTTTCTTGTTCTTAACCTCTCTAGCAATCCTGAGCTCATTCTGTGTTTTAGCTTTTCTGATCTTCCCCCCTACATGTGCGACCTTTTTGTTTGAATTCATTTTTGGTGATTTCCCCCTTTTTTCCATTTCTTATACATGTCCCTTTTAAAACTTAGCTCAGTTGAAAGTTCTTTAGTCATCCATTCTGGCTGCTTGAGACACCTCCCATTTTTCCCCAAATTGGAATTGTTTGAAATTGTGCCTTCAATATTTCTCTTTTAAAAAACTCCCATCCTCTTGAACTTCCTTTGTTTTACTATTTTAATAATATTTTTGTTGCATTTACTATTAATACTATAAAAATAAGATTCAAACTTAGTACATATAATTTCTTGATATTATATCAGTAATGAAATGTTCTTCAACTACTTCTATATGTTACTTTCTACTATACAAATTCCCTTCCTCTATCATGTGTTCCTCTTCTCATACCATAATCACACTCTCTTTGCTTGTTATATGAATTAATTCTAATATTCTACATAGTTTTTCTTATTTCTTTGATTATTCCCAAATACTATAGCATGATATACATTTTACACTCCTTCCCTGCATCTCTATAGCACTTAGGACATTATCACATGGGGAGTTGCGGGGAGAAAGTGGAAATAAACCGGACAAACGGAAGACTTTAATTTACGGGATTTGTCCTGTTCCGCCTCGTCTGATAACTAAATTCGAATTTAAAAGGGGGTTAATTCGAACAAAAACCTGATCTTTTTAAATCCTCAAAAATCCCGAAAATGAAAAGATCAGGTTTGCATTCAAATTAACCCCCTTTTAAATGCGAATTTAGTTATCAGACGAGGCGGAACGGGACAAATCCCGTAAATTAAAGACTTCCGCTCGTGCCCGTTTATTTCCACTTTCTCCCCGCGACACCCCATGTGATAACATCCTTAGAGTTATCATTTTTGTACTTCATCATTCTTTTTTGATAACTCCTCACTCAACCTTTATCACTGACTTATTATTAATCATATGTGTTAGCCTGTCCACTTCTCTTAGTTCACTTATTTTTTGTATCCAGTCCTCTAACTGTGGCAATTCTTCTAGTTTCCACCTTTTTACTATTGTTAATCTGGCAGTTTATTAGATAGAGTATTATTCACCAATACTTATTTTCATCTGTTGCTTTTAAAGTCGATGTTCAGTAAGTAGAATTCCGGTTCCATGGGGAACTGAAACGTAAATATTCATATGAATCTTTGTCCAATACTTTTTTATCTTTGTACACAACCACCACATGTGATACAATGAACCTATTTATTTATGACATCTCCAGCATTTGTTGTCTTCCAGTTTGTACATCTTTCTTAGTTTTGTAAATACCACCTATTAGTGATACCACCTTTAGGTGTAATACCACCTATTAGTAATCTTCAAAAAGTTTTCTTGTAGGTCCTACGAAGCTGTAAAACTGGTAGTTTTCCTCCATGCCTTCTCCCAATTTTCAAGAGAGATCAAGTGTCCCATGTCTTGTGCCCATCTAATCATATAACATTTGATAGTTTCTTTCTCCATTTCTCTATTTAGTAGAATTTTATATATTTTAGATAGCTTTTTTGTCTAGTTTCCCACAAAACTTCATCTAGTTCATTTTGGTTTACATCTATTCCTTCATTTTTTTATATCTTCTTTAAATTTTCCTTTAATTTGTATATAGTTAAACCAATGTATATTTTTGTTTTCTCTGATTCTTTATTCTCTTTGTTTTAATTGTATATTTCCTTGGTCATTTTTCTTTATTTTTCCTTTGTATGTTAACCAGTCTTGTTCATAATTCTATCTTCCGAAAATGCCTCTTGCATAGATATCCAAGAGGGTATTTCAGAATAAAACTTTTTCTTTATCTGTACGCATGCTTTCAATAAAGCTTTTCTGATTGGATGGTTGTTAAAATCTTTGTTGACAAGACATTTTATTGTACTATAGATACGTGTGCTTCCTTCTAATACTCAGAGTGTCCACTTTATTGAGAGTGCAGACTACAACTCCTGAAATCTCTGGTAACAGCCCCTGAAGAAGGCCAATTTGTGGCAAGGCCCAAAGGCATTGGGCTTTTTAAGATAATAAAGTGTGTGGACCATCGACAGCATGTGGGATCTCGTTTCCTTTAAACTCTTCACCCTTTCTTGTATCCAAAAATACAATTTTAGATCAGGTAAAGCACAGCCCCCTCTTTCTATGCTATTTTTCAAGATTTCCCATTTAATTCTTGGCTTATTTCCTTTCCAGATGAAATTTCTTAGTTCTTTGTTCGAGTCAGCAATAACTTTTCATTGGTAATAATTGGTAAATTAAGTAACAGAAACATGATCTTTGGAAGAACTGCCATTTTAATAACCGAGATTCTACCCAGTATAGATAAGTTCAGTTTGTTCCACCTTTGTAAATTTTTTTTGTATTTCTTTCCATGTCTTCTTATAATTGTTTTCGTAAATATTAAAGTTGTTGCTTGTTAGCCAAATACCCAAGTATTTTATTTTCTTCCCTAATTTGCATCCAGATCTTTTTGTTAGCATCTTCTCTTCCATTGTAGACATGTTTTTAGTTAGTATCCATGTCTTTTCTTTCTTTATATTTGAAAAGTATTTTCCAAAATTATTCAATGCTTTCCTTAGTTGTTCTATCCCTTTTTTTTTTTTACCAAAATCACTACAATATCATTGGTGAATGCCCTTATTTTATGTTCATGTCCTTTAATCTTTGTTCCTTTGATTTTATTATTTAATCTAATTGCATTGTTCAATACTTCTAGTACCATGATAAATAGAAACAGTGTTTTACTATTCTAGACCACAGGATTGCATCCAGTATTTCCCTAGTTTTACTGAAATCAGCTTTCTTAAACTTTCTAATGCATCTAAGGAATAGACTGAAGTCTACAAAAGCTCATGCTGCCAATTTCTTTCTTTCAGTTAGTCTCAAAGATGCAACAAGATCTCTCTACATACTGATTCTACAGACGAATACAGCTATATCTTTGAATTCTACAGCTTTCTTAAATTCTAGAATATGTGTCTGACTATGCTTAGCTTCCCCTTTCCACTGTATAACAAACTCCAATAGAATCTGATCACTCCCACCTAAGGACTGTACCTCATTAACCAGATCATCCCCATTGGTTAGGATCAGATCTAAAATAGCTGATCGCTGTTCTACCTTTTGGACAATGAAACTTCCAAGCAGGTGAGGAATTTGCTAGACCTTAAAGTTTTGATTGAGCCTGAGTTATCTCCTTTAATTTTCTTCTCTGCCTTTCTATCCAATCTAGGTGATATTACTCCATTCCAATCTCCATGTAAAATCAAATTCTCATGAAGATAAATAATTTCTTTGTCAATAACTTTTGATAAAATCCTAACTTTGCCCCTTTTCGGGCATACACTCCAACAATCAATATTTTGAGCCCATTAATACTGTCCTTGGTCAACCTGAAAAATCTACTCTGCTGCATATCTCTGATTAACATAGGGCCTTTGCAGACTGCCATAAATAGTGCACATTAAATTGAGGCACTGCCCTGGCTCAGTGCTAGGGAGTCATGAGAGGCCTTCCCGGAATAACTCTCAGTGGAGAGATGAGTTTTTAATCCTGTTGCCTTGATTCCTGTGTTGTCATATGTTTTTTTTAAAATTATTTTTAATTTAACTATGTGGCTTTTTAAATTGGATTTGTTGTTTAATTCTATTTTAGGGGGATGGGAGGATGGGGTTATGGGAAGAGGGAATGTCTTTTAACTTTGTTCTGTTTTTTAACTTGTTGTACCCCACCCCGATTGCCACGCAGAGGGGCGGGCTATAAATAAAAATTTATTATTATTATTATTATTATTATTATTATATGGGAATTGTATTTTTTTTCTGGGACATTGAGCCTTCTCTGTCAGAGAGCTCTGGTGCCACAATAAATTACAGTTCCCATGATTCCCTAGCACTGAGCCAGGGCAGTGCCTCAATTTAATGTGCACTATTTCTGGCAGTCTGCAAAGGCCCATAGATAACTTCAATTTTTTAAAATAGTCTTTCATATTTTCAGTAAATATGAATTTCTTATAAGCAAATTATAACACATATTAGCTTTTCCAATTAATGAAACATTTGTCTTCTTGTACAGGTTTCATTAATATCCTTTACATTCCATGATGATAGTCTTTGTCCCCTTCTGTCTTATCCAGTTCTGATGTGATACGGCACCTAAAAAGGCCAATGCGATTTTAGGCTGCATTAGTAGAAGTATAGTATCTAGATAAAGGGAAGTAATAGTGCCACTGTATTCTGCTTTGGTCAGGCCCCACCTGGAATACTATGTCCAGTTCTGGGCACCACAATTCAAAAAGGATGTTGAAAAACTGGAGCGTGTCCAGAGGAGGGCAGCTAAAATGGTGAAGGGTCTGGAAACCATGCCCTATGAGGAACAACGTAGGGAATTTGGCATGTTTAGCATGGAGAAGAGATGATTAAGAGGTAATATGATAGCTCTGTTTAAATATTTGAAAGAACGTCATATTGAGGAGGGAGCTAGCCTGTTTTCTGCTGTTTCAGAGAACAGGACCCAGAATAACGGATGCAAGCTACAGAAAAAGAGATGCCACCTCAACATTAGGAGAAACATCCTGACAGTAAGGGCTGTTCGACAGTGGAACACACTCCCTTTGAGCATGGTGGAGTCTCCTTCTTTGGAGGTCTTTAAACAGAGGCTGGATGGCCATCTGTTGGGGATGGTTTTATTTTGAGTTCCTACTTAGCAGGTGGTTGGAGTGGTCTCTTCCAACTCTATGATTCTCTGATTCTCTGATGTCTGATCCTTTTTATGTTTGTCCTCAAAGCCTTTACCATCACCCATGTCAGTCGGAATCATTCCTTCTTCAGAAGTCTCTTTTTCTTATTTTTTTCTCCTCATCTTGGGGAAAATCCAGTTGGTCTCCATGTTTCCTTTAAAATTATTTTGCAATTGCCTTTTCTTCTATGCCTTAACCAAAGTTATTCCTTCTCATCTTTTTTGAACCTGTAACTGAACAGAATTGAATTGAAACTAATGTCTCAAAGTTAAAGCTGCCACAAGAACTCTTTGCAGACTGATATTCCAGTCTAACATGGCTGTCTCTGAATTTTTTATTTCAGTTAAATTTGTTAACTGAATGAATACTCTCAGAAATGTCCCTCTCTAAATGAACTACAACCCACCTCATAGTTTCTTGAGGCATAGTACTAGAAATTCAATCCCATTCCCAGTGAGATGGCAAAGGATTGTACTCCAAGGCACTGAAAAGAAAGAGCTAGGAATCATAGAATCATAGAGTTGGAAGAGACCACAAGGGCCATCCAGTCCAACCCCCTGCCATGCAGGAACTCAAAATCAAACTATCCCCGACAGATGCCATCCAGCCTCTGTGTAAAGACCTCCAAGGAAGGAGACTCCACCACACTCTGAGAGAGAGTGTTCCACTCTCGAACAGCTCCCACTGTCAGGAAGTTCCTCCTAATATTGAGGTGGAATCTCTTTTCCTGCATGGTTGCATCTGTAGTGCATGGTTTCCAGACCCTTCACCATTTTAGTCGCCCTCCTCTGGACACGCTCTAGTTTTTCAACATCCTTTTTGAATTGTGGTGCCCAGAACTGGACATAGTATTCCAGGTGGGGCCTGACCAAAGCAGAATACAGTGGCACTATTACTTACCTTTATCTAGATACTATACTTCTACTAATGCAGCCTAAAATTGCATTGGCCTTTTTAGCTACGGCATCACACTGTTGACTCATGTTCAAATTGTGGTCTATTAGGACTCCTAGATCCCTTTCACACTTAGGGGGGAAGCAGACGGGTGGCCCTGGGCCGCCCTGGGAAGCTGCGCCGCTGGGCCGAGGTATCCCCACACCTCGGCCCCGCGGCACAGCTTCGCCACCTTCCACAAGTCGCCGAAGGTGCGCTGCAAAAGGCTGGCGACGCACCTTCGGTGACTCTTCCGCCACAGCGTTTGCGGACGCTGCGGCGGGAAGGCATCGTTGGAGCGCCAGCCATGCGGAGGGGCCGGCGCTCCGACAATGCCTTCAGGAAGGGGTTGGGGCACCCACCGCGCGGCTACCCCTCCCCTTCCTTGCCCCCAAAACGGCCCTTTGCGCCATCTGCTTCCCCCTATAGTCTCATTAAGCCAGCTGTCCCCATCTTATATCTATGTATTTCATTATTTTTGCCCTAAGTGCAGTACCTTACATTTCTCTGTTTTAAAATTCATTTTGTTAGCTTTGGCCCAGCTTTCTAATCTATTAAGAATTTTCATCCTGTCCTCTGGGGTATTAGCTATTCCTAATTTGAGAAGCATGCCCTCTTTTCTTTCATCCAAATCACTGATAAAGATGTTGAATAGCACTGGGCCCAGGACAGAACCCTGTGGCACCCCACTGGTGACTACTCTCCAAGATGAAGAGGAGCCATTGCTGAGCACCCTTTGGGTTCAGTCAGTCAACCAATCACTAATTTGCCTAACAGTTATATTGTCTAGCCCACATTTTATTATCTTGTTTGCAAGAATATTGTGGGGGACCTTGTCAAGAGTCTTACTGAAATCAAGATATGCTATGTCTACTGCATTCCCTTCATCTAGCAAGCTGGTAATTTTATCAAAAAAAAGAGATCAGATTAGTCTGGCATGACTTGTTTTTGAGAAACCCATGTTGACTTTTAGTGATTATAGCATTCCCTTCTAAATGTTCACAGACTCTCTGTTTAATGAACTGTTCTAGAATTTTTCCCATTATTGATGTCAGACTAACTAGACGATAATTGTTGGGATCCTCTTTTTTCCCCTTTTTGAAGATGGGGACAATATTTGCCTTCTTCCAGTCTGCTGGGACTTCTCCTGTTCTCCAAGAGTTCTCAAACATTATTGCCAGTGGCTCTGAGATTACATTTCCCAGTTCTTTTAATATCCTTGGATGTAGTTGATCTGGTCCTGGAGACTTAAATTAATTTAGGTTAACCAGGTATTCCTGTACTACCTCTTTACTTATTCTGTGCTGCATTTCCCCTATTGTGTCCTCTGCTCCATTTTCCTCAGGTTGAACACCCTTTTCCTTTTGTGAGAAGACTAAGGGGGGAAGCAGACGACTGCTTCCGAGCCGCTGCGTGTCAGGGCGCCGGCGGAGCGGAGGCTCCGCACGGCAGCGCCCCTGCGGCGAATCTAAAAGGACCGCCAAAATGGCGATCCTTTTAGATTCTCCCGAAAGTGCGCCCTAACAGCGGCGGGCGCACTTTCGGCGGCTCAAACGCCGCGGCGCGTTCGGCTGCCGCGGCGTGAGGGCAACCCGCAGTCGCCGGCCGTGCGGACGGCCGGCGCTTCCGGGTGCGCCCTCAGGAAGAGGAAGAGCCGCTGAACGTGCGGCGGCTCCTCCTCTTCCGGGCCTCGGAGACGGCGCAATTAGCCGTCTGCCGAGGCCCTCACACAAAGAAGGTGTTGAGTAGTCCTGCCTTTTTCTCTGTCCCCTGTTAGAATTTCTCCATCTTCTCTGCACAGTGGCCCTACCATTTCCTTCTTCTTTCTTTTGCTACGAACATACCCAAAGAAGCCCTTTTTATTGTGCTTAACTGCTCTAGCAAGCCTGAGCTCATTCTGTACTTTGGCTTTCCTGACTTTATCCCTACATGTGCTAGCTATTTGTTTGAATTCCTCTTTAGTGATTTCACCCCTTTTCCATTTCTTATACATCTCCCATTTAAAACTTAGTTAAGTTGAAAATTCTTTTGTCATCCAACCCAGTTTCGTGAGACTCCTCCCATTTTTCCTTCTTATTGGAACAGTTTGAGATTGTGCCTTCAGTATCTCTCTTTTGAGAAACTCCTATCCATCCTTAACTCCCTTTCCCTTTAGTATTCCTGACACTGGGATCACTCCCAGTGTTTCCCTTAAGTTTGTTGAAATCAGCTCTCCTAAAGTCTAGAATGAGTATTTGACTATGCCTAGCTTCTCCTTTCCACTGTATAAGAAACTCAAGGAGAACATGATCACTCCCACCTAAGGATCCCACCACTTGCACCTCATTGACCAGATCATCCCTGTTGGTTAGGATCAGATCTAAAATTGCTGATCCCCTTGTTGCCTGTTCCACCTTTTGGACAAAGAAATTGTCTTCGAGGCAAGTGAGGAATTTGCTATCTTTTTTCCATCTTGTTTTTGGTAGCTTAACACAAAGTTAAAATGGCAGCACAGTTGTTTGTTTGTTTGTTTGTTTGTTTGTTGTGTGCCTTCAAGTAGTTTCTGACTTATGGCAACCCTATAGTGACCCTATCATGGGATTTTCTTGGCAAGTTTCTTCAGAGGGGGTTTGCCATTGCCATCCTCTGAGGCTGAGAAAGTGTGACTTGCCAAAATCACCCGGTGGGTTTCCATGGCCAAGCCAGGATTTGAACCCTGATTTCCTGAGTCATAGTCCAACACTGAAACCACTATGCCACACTAGCTCACTATAGTTGGTTGTACCTCCCATAATCTTCTAGGCCCTGGAATTTGCTTGCATCAACCAAACTCTGGAGCTGGCCATTCCCACAGCTGAAATAACAAAATAGCAGGAAAACAAACCGATTTCTATTCCAGACTGTTTGCAAGTTTTAAACATTTCCCTGGATTTGCCCAAGAGAAAAATTGCTTACTTTTGTGGATTATTCCCTAAACTTTTGCCACATGGTCTACTCTAAATCATATGGAGCATTATTTTACCTTTAAAAATAGCAAGCTTTTCCTCCAGATCTTCTTCATCACTAAACTTTGGGTCACAGAGAAACTCCTAAGGAAAAAAGGAGAAACAAAAACACATCAAAGCACACTCAGAGAAGAAATTAATATGACTGTATACTTATGGTTGGCTTCTGTGTTACCACACCCTGTGTTATTTTGGGGTACAAATATTTTGTTGTAACAGCAGTTATAGAGAGGCCAAAAACATGCTGGAAAGGTCATGACAACCTTTAAGTGACTGACTAGTCACATAGAACTGAGGGTAGGTGTAAAGGACTCATGTGCTGTAAATATTGCTGTTTTCCAATCCCCTTTTCTTCTTGAAGGTCACAGACAAAGAAGTCTATTAGCCTAAAGCAGGGGTAGGCAACCTTTCCCCTTTAAGGGCCGAGGGACTTCAGCTCCCAGAATCCCAGGAGCTATTGGCCAACATGGGACTATTGGCCAACATGGCTGAGGCTTCTGGGAGCTGAAGTCCCTCGGCACTTAAAGGGGAAAGGTTGCCTACCCCTGGCCTAAAGCATTAACCCAATCTTTCTGCTAGGCCTCATAGTATTTTCCCACATCCGATCCTATCCCACACTCCCTGTGGTTGTCCTGACCTTATCACTTCTTGGTTAAATCAATGCCAGTGCCATCAACCAAATATATTCCTTTTGTAACTCTGAAGTTAAAACCATCAACCAAGTGGGAATCCCATTGTTTTGGGGATTCCTGGAAAATCAACTCCAACTGCCAAGTCAAGTTTGGTGTATAAATATCCCTGATTGGACACTCTTATTTTGGTCCGGTTTGGAATAAGGCAGAAACTCAGTCAGATTCAAACGTGGTCCCTCAGCAATGCTGTCTGTGCCACACAGCAAGCAGGCTGAATTACATTCAACTCGCAGCTTTCTCCCAGATTGGAGCATGGCTTCTGGGACTGATAAGCTTTGCCCCTTGCAATCCTTTAATTTGCTATCCACTACTATCTTTTATAGGTGTGTGTGTGTGTGTGTGTGTGGAGAAGCACTGGCAAAATAGAATGTTTCAGGGACAGGCTGAAAAAGGTGGGGGCTTGCCTGAGGAGCAGATATAAAAGGAGGAGAGAGAGAGCTGAGGAGTGTGTGTCAAGCCTGCTGAGGCAGGAAGGTGTTTTTAAAAACTGCCAGGAAGTGCAGTTAGGAATAGGGGTTCAGCTGGATGGGATTCAGATTTCTAGTTCAGTGAAAGGAACTTTTAAAGTACAAGAGAAGTCCAGTGTTATTAATGGAATAGGTTCTGTGTGAACTAAAGTCAGTGAAGGACCATAAACATATTAAATTTGTAACAACTGAAGTAACTTGTATACTATAACAACAAGCTTGAGAACCATCCACCAGGAAAGATACAATCATAAGTTCTGGATGTAAATAAAGTTATTTTCTTTGTGTTCATCAAGGAGTGGCCTGAAGTAATTTATAGTTAACAACAAACACACTACCAAGAGTATGAAGAACAATTACTAATAGAGGCACTTCAATTAGTGAGCAGATTGCTGTCACAGTGTGTGTGTGTGTAAGTGCTTTGTGTGAATGTTGACACCTTCTTGAAGTTCAGATAATAAAACAAAGTTGTACTTAGTATCTAGTTCTAGTTTTTCAGAACCAATAAAAATAGGCTTGTGTCCTGACTAGTGTTACCATGGCCTCTTGCTGCTAAATTTTTTAGTTAAATTAATTTCCCCATTGAATACAATACGTGGGTGGCCCCCTTGGGACCCATTGCAGTTTAGGTAACAGCTGGATGAGATTTTTATTGGGCAATCATCCTGCCCATTTTACCAAGGACCCAGGTAATATTGTAGCTCCCCTCTGTCTTCCCATTGGCTCCATCTTTTTTCTTATCAGAAAAAAAAAATTAGAGGGAAAAGCCAGAATTGCTACATTTGAATGATAATGCTAGGAAATCTCTGTCTGATGCCAGTATATTCTGGAATGTACTCAGCTCACTATTGTGCACAAATGAAACACAGTGTCACAGATTTGCTTTTTAAAAAGTAGAATCATAGAATCGTGAAACTGGAAGGGAAGGCAAAGGCCATCTAATCCAATATCCTGTTATGCATGAATCCACAGCTAAAACACTGCTGAAAGCTAATGTAGCCCAGTGGAGGTAGTAATTTGCTAGGATCTCCTGTAATTTGCCAGGATTTTGCTATTTCAAGTGGGTAAGGGAGTGGGCAGTAAAACTGGATTAAGATGCCTGTGTTTATGGAGCAGCAGAAAGAAGTTGGTTCCACCCTTTACATGAGCTCCCTTCAAATAGTTAAAGATGTCTTCA
The DNA here is from genome assembly GCA_026167975.1 of Phrynosoma blainvillii. NCBI lineage: Eukaryota > Metazoa > Chordata > Lepidosauria > Squamata > Phrynosomatidae > Phrynosoma > Phrynosoma blainvillii. Next base: position 14,923,744 of record JANUYF010000011.1, on the reverse strand, counting down.
CCTCTGAGCCTTCTCTTTTCCAATCTAAACCTACTAAGTGCCCCAAGACATTTCTCATAAGGCTTAGTTTTCAGTCCATTCCCTCACCCTTACCTCCACCCTGTGGAGGCAGAATTATCACAGAAAGATTGGGTCTCAGTTATTACTGGAGTTTCTAGAGTTGAAATAGCAAGATCCTGGCAAAATGCAGAAGGACTATCTCTCCACATGCTGGCTGAACAGGATTTAATGGACTGCATTATCGACTCTTAAGGAGAGGTGGGTAAAGACATCATCCAATCCCCTCTTCCCATCTGAAGCTGAAAGGAGAGGTGGGGAAAAGACTCCATCTAATCGCCTCCCAGCCACACAAGTCCATCTCAGCCCTGCCCCACCTTTAAGAGGGAGGACAGAAGAAAACAGAGAGGACAGGCGAGGAAAATCAAACAAGGGCCAGAAGATGGGTGAGAGACTAAAATAAAGAAGGACATGAGGGGGGAAGGGAAAAGGAGGGAGGAGGGAGGAGAAGGGTAAGGAAACGATCAATTCAACAATAATGGGGGAGGGACAATGACATTGGAAACAACTACTGGGCAGCAGCAGTAGTGGTGGGTGTCACGAAAGCGAAGAACAGCAGTGACATCATAGCTAACATTTGTTAGCACTGTGCACAGGGAGGTGTAGGTGGTCCTCCTTGTGTAACCTCCCACCTAGAAAACCCTATGAGGAGACATCGAAAGTGTCACACAGGCAGGACAAGAGCACTAACAGAGAGAAAGATAGAAACTAAAGGAAGATACTATTTTGGCCTGCAACCCCCTTTGGAATCCGTTATGCCCAGCCACCCACTCAAAATTATTTTCTGGGATATATATGCCTTCTTGTGTTTTGTGCTTTTGGAATTGGAGTCCTTCTTAATTCCCACAAACTGAAAAAGAACCAGAAGTGGACATGGACCTCTCATTATTTCTGCATCTGAATTTTTGTACTATGTTTTGGAGCCTGGTGCTGCTTATTAGGAAACCAAAAACAGGTCCCAGACCTTCTGAAATTGCCCAACCCTGATGTATACTAACAGCAAAATGATATGGCCAAAATGGATACTTAATGAAGCTAAAATGGCATCAGCTTCACACTAGAAGACAGTAGCCATATGCTTATGAAATGCAGGAAAACAATAATAAAGGGCAGGATGAATTAAATTTGTGATCCCCCCCTTCCCCCCCCCCTGAACCTTTAGAAGACATTGAATGTCTGGAACAGCTGCCTTCAAAGAAAAAAATCTATCTTAGCCCCTCTCGTTGTAAATGTGCTTTGACACAGTTTCCTTGGCTCTCTCTTTCCCTCCACAGCTATTCCCTGCTCACAGTCCATGGCCTGCCCTTTCCATCTTTCCACCCTCCAGAGTTTAATTATCCTCCATTCTAAGACTTTTGGTTGTCAAATGGACATAAAGTCAGCCCCACCACAGTCCCTCATTCCACCAAGGGTGAAAGAGAGGAGCGCATGATGGAGACATTTGCAGAAGTAGCAAAAACCTCTCTCATCTTATCTCCTGACACTATGCCAAACATTCTTAGTTGCTTTCAGTGCCGGTGTGGGTCCTAGATATTTTGAGCGGGAGGATGGGACAAGGAGGAATACTGAAATATCTGCAACCAAAAAGAAAAGAAAGAATAAATAGATGACAGACAAAACACTTCAAGCTGTAAAGGACAGATGAGAAGCAATAGAAATGGGACACAGGAATACCGCCAGAAATGCAAGGATAAAAAGACTTCAGTTTAGGGCAACCTTATGAATGAGAGACCCCCAAGTTTCCCTATCATCAATCGCCATGCTCAGATCTTGCAGACTCCAGGCTGTGTCCTTTTCGATTAAGTCTATCCATCTGGTATGCAGTCTTCCTCTTTTCTCACTGCCCTCTCCTTCTGTTCTTCAGCACCATATATCAAATGAGTTGATTCTCTTCCTATCTGCTTGAGTATAATGTGTCATATTTAATGACATCACCAGGGGCCATTCCTCGGTCTCAGATTTTGGCCTTGGAATAATTGTGAAAGATTCTTACTTATCTCAGTGACTTGTGGGCTTCCCTTTGGGACAACTGATTGGCAACCACAATGCTTGTCTAGATAACCCTATAGTCTGATCCAGCTTCAGCATTCCCCTTACATTCTCTGAAGCAACAATTCGGAGCTTACAAACATCATTTTACAAGGTTTACAACAAGTAGCTCCAATAGTAGCCCTTGAAACAGACAAATAAGCTAGTTTGGGGGCAGGGGTGTAACTGCAGTGGGGGCATGAGAACATTGTGCCACCCAGTAAGAATTCTGTCCTTTCGAATGAATCTTTCTTCAGTCCCCAAACTTCTAGCATTGTTGTAACCTAAAACTTCAGTTGGGCATTTAGAAACAGATCATAGGCCTCCTAAGTAAAGCAACAGGTAAACTGACCAAGAGATCTGGAAGAGATTTAAGTGTGAACCTAGCGTCCCCCTCTCTGCAATACTAGAAATTTGGAGACTGAAGGAAAATTTCATTGGAAGGCCCAATGTCATCATTTTGTCCATCCCCTACATGCACACCACAATCAGGGGGGATCTTTCTGGTGAATGGACTGCAAGCTTCATTTGGGTTTTGAACTTAATTCTTAAGGACATCTGCCTGTTCTGTACCTGCCTCAGGTTGGTGGACCTCTGAGGTTCTACTAAAAATGTTGACAACAAATTACAAAACAAAATCAATTGAACATGTCTGAATTCTTGTTGTCAACTGCCTTCAAGTCAACCCAGCTCATGGCTACTCTGTGAATGAAACATCTCCAAGCCTTTCTGTTTTCTACTGCACTGTTCAAGTCCTGCAGGTTCAGGCCTATGACCTCCCTGGTTAAATCTAGCCATCTGGCATGTGGTCTTCCTCTCTTTCTACTGCCTTCCATCTTTTCTAGACTTATTGCCTTTTCTAATAAGTCTTGCCTTGATGTCGCCAAACCTCCATTTAGTTATCTTGGCTTCTACGGAGATTTCAAGGTTGATCTGTTCTAGGACCCAATTTTTTGGCTTTTTTGTTTGTCCTCAACACTTGTCTCCAGCAGCAAACGAGTTGATCTTCTTTCTGTCTGCTTTCTCGGGTGACCAGCAATCCCATTCTTATATGGTGATGGGTAATATGATGGCTTGAATGATCCTAACTTTAATGTTCAGTGTTATCATTACATTTTAGGATCTTGTGTAATTCTTTCATAGTTGCTCTTTCCATTCCTAGTCTTCTTGTGATTTCCTGACTGCATTCTCTGTTCCAATCAGTTTTTTATCTAAGCTATGGGAAGTCCTTGATTATTGATTTTTATTTTTTGCCTGTGTCCTCCATACCATCAGCCAGCTCCAAGACAAACTGAAGAGGCTGCCTGTGCCTTTTTCCATCAAGGCAACAGTTGAAATGGGGAACTTGGACAGAGGGCGAGGCTAAGGCTCTGAGGCTTTATTTCACCTGTGTCCTCCATACCATCAGCCAGCTCCAAGCCAAACTGTGAAGCTGCCTATGCCTCCCCCCCCCACCAACTTTGATCTTATATTTTGGCCACTACTTAAGGAGTCTTGGTAGATTGGCCATTCAAGAGAACTATAAGGTATTGGTGGGATGGAAGGTCTTGAGTTACATCAGGACATATGTCCATCAATCGATGGTTCTGGGAAGAGGCTAGATATTTTCATCAGAGAAGCAATTCAAGTTGTGAGGGTCAATGGAAGATATGGCATTAGCAGGGCGAAAGGTTGTTATAGAGGAAGACGTGATAGATGCTTGATATCCATCTTGCCTTCCATTTGCCCTGCTACCCTAAAATATCTGGTGAGCATGCCTAACCAGCTGCCGAACCTATCTCTGCTCTTATGTAATGCCAGTGAAGAATAAGTCCCATAGATCACAGTGCTGACCTGGCATGTATCATGGAGACCTGGCTAGGAGCAGATAGCTCTGTAACCTGGGCTCAGGCCCTTCTAGCCGGGTACTCCGTCAATGAGCAGGTAAGGGAAAGCAGGCAGGGTGGTGGTGTAGCCATGGTCCATAAAAACAACCTTGCCTTAACCAGGATACCTATCCGTGCATTAGACCACATTGAATGCATTTACCTTAGCTTGAAGACCAGAGAGAGACTGGGGATTCTGTTGGTTTACTGTCCACCTCGTAACTTAACAGCGGGGCATAGAGTTGAGACTGCCATGGTCATCTTAGTCGATGATCTCCAGATGCACAGAGCATGGGAAATAAGCAAGATGAACTTGAACTCCTAGCACAAAGCAAATATGATATAATAGGCATCACTGAAACCTGGTGGGATGAGTCTCATGACTGGAATGTAGAAATAAAGGGGTATAACCTTTTCAAGAGAAACAGGACAAACAGGAAAGGAGGAGGAATAGCATTTTATGTCAGGGATATTTATACCAGTGAAGAAATCCAGGACATCAATCCTGGAAGCCAAGTGGAGAGCATCTGGATAAAAATTAAAGGGGAAGGAAACAACAGGGATGTTAGTGTGGGAGTCTACTACAGACCCCCAACTCAAGCAGAAGAATTGCATGAAGCCTTTCTAGAACAGATGACCACACACTCAGAAAGGAGAAATATAGTAGTGATGGGGGACTTCAACTATCCAGATATTTGCTGGAAGTCAAACTCGGCAAAATCCTCAAGGTCTAGCAAATTCCTCACTTGCCTCGAAGACAATTTCATTGTTCAAAAGGTGGAAGAGGCAACAAGGGAGTCAGCTATTTTGGATCTGATCCTAACTAACAGGGAAGACCTAGTTAATGGGGTGCAAGTGGTTGGATCCTTAGGCGGGAGTGATCATGTCCTCCTGGAGTTTATTATACAGTGGAAAGGAGAAGCCAGGCATAGTCAGACACGCATTCTAGACTTTAGGAAAGCTGATTTTACTAAACTTAGAGAAATACTGGGGGTGATCCCATGGACAGGAATACTAAAAGAGAAGGGAGTTCAAGACGGATGGGAGTTTCTCAAAAGGGAGATACTGAAGGCACAATTTCAAACCGTGCCAACGAGGAGGAAGAATGGGAGGTGTCTCAAGAAACCAGGATGGATGACTAAGGAACTTGCAACTGAACTATGTTTTAAATGGAACATGTATAAGAAATGGAAAAATGGGGAAATCACCAAAGAGGAATTCAAACAAATAGCTAGCACATGTAGGGGTAAAGTCAGAAAAGCTAAAGCGCAGAATGAAATCAGGCTTGCTAGAGAGGTTAAGAACAATAAAAAGGGCTTTTGGGGGTATGTCAGTAGCAAAAGGAAAAAGAAGGAAATGGTAGGGCCACTGTTTGGAGAAGATGGCAAAAAGTTAACAGGGGACAGAGAAAAGGCAGAATTACTCAACACCTTCTTTGCTTCAGTCTTCTCAGAAAAGGCAAAGGGTGCTCAACTTGAGGATAATGGAGCAGAGGACAGAATAGGAGAATTTCAGCACAGAATAAGTAAAGAGATAGTACAGAAACATCTGATTAATCTAAATGAATATGTCTCCAGGACCAGATGAATTACATACAAGGGTATTAAAAGAACTGGCAAATGTAATATCGGAACCATTGGCAATAATCTTTGAGAATTCCTGGAAAACAGGAGAGGTCCCAGCGGACTGGAGGAGGGCAAATGTTGTCCCCATCTTCAAAAAGGGGAAAAAAGAGGATCCCAACAATTATCGTCCAGTTAGTCTGACATCAATACCCGGAAAGATTCTGGAGCAGATCATTAAACAGAGAGTCTGTGAACATCTGGAAGATAATTTCATAATCACAAAAAGTCATCATGGGTTTCAGAGAAACAGGTCATGCCAGACAAATCTGATCTCTTTTTTTGATAAAATTACCAGCTTGGTAGATGAAGGGAATGCTGTGGATATAGTATATCTTGATTTCAGTAAGGCCTTTGACAAGGTTCCCCATGACATTCTTGCAAGCAAGTTGGTAAAATGTGGGCTAGACAAAGTAACTGTTACATGGATTTGTAATTGGTTGACTGGTCAAACGCAAAGGGTGCTCAACAATGGCTCCTTTTCAACTTGGAAAGAAGTGACCAGTGGGGTGCCACAGGGCTCTGTCCTGGGCCCAGTGCTATTCAATATCTTTATTAATGACTTGGATGACGGTATTGGGGGCATAGTTATCAAATTTGCAGACGACACCAAATTAGGAGGAATAGCTAATACCCCAGAGGACAGGATCAAAATTCAAAATGACTTGAACAGACTAGAAAGTTGGGCCAAAGCTAACAAAATGAAATTCAACGCGGAGAAATGTAAGGTACTGCACTTAGGGCGGAAAAATGAAAAGTACAGATATACGATGGGGGACACCTGGCTGAATGAGACTACATGTGAAAGGGATCTAGGAATCCAGGTGGACCACAAGTTGAACATAAGCCAACAGTGCGATGCAGCAGCTAAAAAGGCCAATGCAATTTTAGGCTGCATCAGTAGAAGTGTAGTGTCTAGATCAAGAGAAGTAATAGTGCCACTCTGTTCTGCTTTGGTCAGGCCTCACCTGGAATAATCCTGTGTCCAGTTCTGGGCACCACAATTCAAAAAGGATGTGGAGAAACTGGAGCGTGTCCAAAGGAGGGCAACTAAAATGGTGAAGATTCTGGAAACCAATCCCTATGAGGAACGACTTAGGGAGCTGGGGATGTTTAGCCTGGAGAAGAGAAGGCTGAGAGGAGATATGATAGCCATGTTTAAATATTTGAAGGGATGTCATATCGAGGAGGGAACAAGCTTGTTTTCTCCTGCTCCAGAGACTAGGACCCGAAACAATGGATGCAAGCTGCAAGAAAAGAGATTCCACCTCAACATTAGGAGGAACTTCCTGACAGTAAGGGCGGTTCGAGAGTGGAACACACTCCCTCGGAGAGTAGTGGAGTCTCCTTCCTTGGAGGTCTTTCAGCAGAGGCTGGATGGCCATCTGTCAGGGATGCTTTGATTGGGAGTTCCTGCATGGCAGGGGGTTGGACTGGATGGCCCTTGTGGTCTCTTCCAACTCTATGATTCTATGATTCTATGATTCTATGATCTGTGCACTGCCAGGGGAAGTGTGACCCTGTTGGTGCTCTTGGACCTCTCAGCGGCCTTTGATACCATAGACCAGGGGTAGGCAACCTAAGGCCTGGGGGCCGGATGCGGCCCCCTGAGGCTTTTGGACCGGCCCCAGGCTGCCGCCCGCCATGATGATATTGATTATTGTTGTTATTACTTGTTATTACTTGTTCTTGGGGTTTTCTTGGCAAAATCTCCACAGGGGTTTTGCCATGACTTTTTTGGGGCTGAGAGAGTGTGCATGCATATTTTGTAAATTTTAATTTTTTTAATTTTTAATTTTTAATTATTTATTTATTTATGGTGCTTCACTTTGACCTTGACCAGGATACCTGTCTGGAACATAGCCCACTTCGAGTGTATGTACCTTAGCCTGAAGACCAGGGATAGTTTGGGGATTCTGCTAGTTTACCGACCACCCCGTTATCTAGCAGACTCCCTGACCGAGCTGACACAGCTGGTCTCTGAGCTGCTGTTGGAGTCCCCCAGACTTTTAGTCCTGGGGGACTTCAACATCCCTCTCGAGACCAGCCTAACAGGTGCGGCTCGGGAGTTCATGGAGACCATGACAAACATGGGCCTATCCCAATTGGTCAATGGGCCCACACATTGTGCAGGTCATACACTCTTTAGTACGGAACAGGAATATCCGTGGGCGGAGGTGGTAAGTACCTCCGCATTGTCATGGACGGATCATTTCCTGGTCAAGATGGAACTTAGAGCCAGTATCTGCCCCACCGGGGGTGGTGGACCCATTCAGATGGTCCGCCCTCGAAGGCTAATGGAGCCAGTGCGATTCCAGAAAGCATTAGAGGGTTTAATGGTTGGGAATGCCGGTGATCCTGTCGAAGCTCTGGTTAATACTTGGAACACCGACCTTACCAGGGCTATTGACACGATCACTCCCAAGCACCCTTGCCATCCCGCTCTCAACCGTAGGCCTTGGTATATGCCAGAGCTTAGAAGGATGAAGCGGGTTGGACAACGGCTAGAGCGCAAGTGGCGGAAGACTCGACTCTTATCTGACAGAACTCGCCATAGGAATTTTCTTTGTTCCTATCAGGAGGCAATACATGCAGCGAAGAGAGCTTTCTCCTCTGCACGTATTGCGTCTGCAGAGTCCCATCCAGCAGAGCTGTTTAAGGTGGTGAGGGAGATGACGCAGGTGCCTCCTGCGCCAAACCCCTTACTTAACCCTGTGACAGCCTGCTGTGACGCGTTTAACAACTACTTTTCAGATAAAATCTCTCAGATAAGAGCCGACTTAGATGCCACTGTTGAATGCCACTGGACACTGTTGAGGTGTCCAGCGACTCCGGTATATTTTTTATTTTTAATTTGTACTAGATTTAATAACTTTTTAAGGGGCGGGTGGGGGGTAACTTGGTTTTATTATTGCACTGTATTTTATTGTGAGCCACCCCGATTGATCCCAAAGGGGCAGGGTATAAATAAATGTTGTTGTTGTTATTATTATTATTATTATTATTTGCCCAGTAAAAGTGTCTGCCAATGCATGCATGCCCCCATTGTCTTGTTTGAGATTCAGACAGACATGGTCCATTTCTTCCCTGAATCCTCAGCAGAACGTGGCCAATCCACTGTTCTAAGGCAGCTACTCGCAGCAGTGGCATCCCTAGGGTTGGTGTCACCCAGTGCGGTCACTCATGAAGGGGGCGGGGCTTATGAGGACAGGGCTTCCAGCGAGAAAGAGAGTGCACATGTGGCTGGAGCAGCCCCGCATGCCCCCAAGGAGAGCTAGGGCAAAGCCACCAGGCCTGGGAAGGCCCAGAGAAGCCCCACGTGCCCCCAGGGAGGGCTGGGGCAAAGCCACCAGGTCCCCAAGGCCCAGAGAAGCCCCACATACCCCCAGGGAGGGCTGGGGTGGAGCCACCAGGCCCGGGGCATCACCCCCCTTCTGGGATGACACCCGGTGAGGCCTGCATCCCCTAGTGATGTTACAGACTCTCAGATGTCCGTTTTCTATCTCACTGCATTCCCCAATTGGAGGTGCACATCTGGAATCAGTACAGTATTACCATCTGCAAACCCCTTTAAGTTGCTATCTGTTTCCACCTTTATATTGTTAGTTTTTCAATATGTGTGTGAGTGGATGCTTTGTGTGATTGTTGATTTCCTGTGATTACAAATAAAATTGCTTTGAACCTGCACTTGGGAGTCTTCTTTCTCAGAACTGTTATACACAGGCTTGGTCTCCACTTAGTTGCCCTAGCCCCACTTCAGCTGTCATTTGAGCTAATAACATTCCCCTATTCAAATATTAATTGTGGGTGCCCTCTTAGGACTGTGCCATTTTGGTAACAAAGTGCTAAGTAAGCTTAATGTTGAAGATCTACATGAATGATGAGAAACTTGAAATAATAATAATAATAATAATAATAATAATAATAATAATAATAATTTATAGCCCACCCAATCACAAGGAATATGGGCGGGTTATAGCAATAAAAGTACATGGAATACAATAAAATTCAAAATTAGTTCCTTCTCAACCCCCCCAACCCAATACTAAAATTACAATAAACAATCACAATTTAAGAGCAAAAATACAACAGATTTTTTAAAAGGGGAGATAATTGGTGGATAGAGCGATGTAGATCACCTTGTGCAGGGAGAGAAGTTAAGTTGGGAAGGCCTGCTGGAAGAGATCCGTCTTAAGAGCTGTAAGAGTAGTGATCAAAGTTAGCCTAGATTTTTTCGGCTGTGGTAGGTTCACCTCCGAGGACCTTAGTGTGCAGGATGGAAAATATGGAAGAATGCGATCCCTTAAGTATTCTGGTCCCAAGCAATTTAGGGCTTTAAAGGTAATAGCTAACACCTTATACCTTGGCCGGAAACTAATTGGCAGCCAGTGAAGAGACTTCAGGACCGGTGTTATATGGTCATTACGAGAAGTACCTGTAATCAACCTGGCTGCCATATTTTGTACAAGCTGAAGTTTCCGAACTTGGCACAAGGGTAGCCCCATGTAGAGAACATTACAGAAGTCTAATTGGGAGGTTACCAGTGCATGTACTACTATTTCAAGGTCTCCCTGCTCCAGGAAGAGGTGCAGCTGGCGTATCAGCCAAAGCTGATAACAGGAACTCCTGACTGCCACATCCACCTGAGCTGTCAAGTGAAGCGACGAGTCAAGGATCATCCCCAAGCTGCAGACAGAGTCCTTCAAGGGAAGTGTGACCCCATCCAGAACTGGCTGACATAACTCCATTCATGAGTTTGGGTTTCCTATGACAAGTACCTCTGTCTTACATGGATTCAGCTTGAGTCGGTTTTCCCTCATCCAGTCCATTACCACCCCAAGACAGGCATTTAGAGGAGAGATGCCATCCTTAGTCACTGCATCAGTCTGAGACATAGAGAAAGATATTTGGGTGTCATCAGCATACTGATAACACCCCGCCCTATGCCTCCAAATGATCTTGCTCAGTGGCTTCATGTAAATGTTGAATAGCATTGGGGACAGAATTGCACCTTGAGAGACACCCGATTTGAGCTCCCTCTTGCTGAACAACTGTCCCCAAGCAACACCATCAGGAATCTACCTGAGAGGTATGGCCGGGAGCACTGCAATGCAGTGCCGTCGATACCCAACTCTCAGGCGTTCCAGAAGGATACCATGGTCTATGGCAGGGGTAGACAACCTTTTTGAGCTGGGGGCCGGGTTGCTGTTCCTCAGACAATTGGGGGGCTGAATAATAATAATAATAATAATAATAATAATAAAGTTTATTTGTATCCCGCTCATTGCCAGATAATCCAAGCGGCTTACAATACAACCCGTATAACATATCTCCAAAAAGAAAAACCAACCCACCCCCTAATCAACCTCTACTGCGTTCCTCATCCATCAACAACTGATGCGGCCATGAGAGGAACGCAGGAGTCAAGGAACCCAAAGCTGGGGTGATTAGTCTGGGAAGGCCTGCCGAAAGAGATCCGTCTTGACAGCTTTTTAAAAGTTGTCCAGTGATGTCAACTGACGGATTTCATCCGGCAGGCCGTTCCAGAGTTTGGGGGCGACAACAGAAAAAGCCCTCTGGGAGGTCGCTGCAAGCCTTGATTTTTGAGGCTGCAGCAAATTCCTCCCAGAGGACCAGAGAGCGCAGGGAGGATTGTATGGGAGGAGGTGATCCCTGAGATAGCTTGGACCCAAGCCATTTAGGGCTTTAAAGGTAATAACCAACACCTTGTACTGGGCCCGGAAGCTAATAGGCAACCAGTGAAGGGACCTCAAAACCGGAGTGATGTGGTCCCTCCGAGATGTTCCAGAAATAAGCCTGGCTGCCATGTTTTGAACCAACTGAAGCTTCCGAACCAAGCACACAGGTAGCCCCATGTAGAGCGCATTACAGAAGTTGAGGCGTGAGGTTACCAGTGCATGCACAATGGTCTCGAGATTCCGCTGAGAGGTCTAAGAGCACCAGCAGGGTCACACTACCCCTGTCGATGCTCAGATGCAGATCGTCGGTCAAGGCAACCATGGCAGTCTCGACCCCAAACCTGTCCTGAAGCCGGTTTGAAATGGGTTTAGATAATCGGTTTCATCCAAGACAGCTTGGAGCTGGAAAGCAACCGCCCTCTCGGTTACCTTGCTCAAAAATGGCAGCAACGACACAGGCCTATAATTTCTCATATCCAGGGGGTCTCGGAAAGGTTTTTTCAGAAGCGGCCTAACAGCCGCTTCCTTCAAACAAGATGGAACATATCCTTCCCTGAAGGATGCATTGATGATATCCGTGAGGAACCTCAACAATGCATCCCCCCCCTGGACGGCCAGCCATGATGGGCAAGGGTCGAGAGAGCAGGTCGTCTTCCTCAGCTTACCAAGCAGCTTGTCCATGTCCTCGGTACTCACAGATTGAAGCTGATCCAGTATAACTACATTGTAGTACAACTACATGGAAATTCAAAATAGCTGGATGATCAACGCAAATCCTTGGACAAAAGGAGTATCGCTCCCAATGGGGAGCTGAGTTGGATTTCTGTTCATGTGTAAGTACCAGATCTATTGCCCACCATCACTCCTATCAGTGCAGGGATTATGCAGATTCCAATCTCAGTAGATCTATCCTGACTATGTGCTCTGGCTGCTCTATGTTGAGCTTAACAAATGTCCTTATATTGCAAAGCAATTTCCTGCACTGGGGCACTCTCACTGCTGTGTTTTAAACATCCCTTTGAGATAGACACAGAGGAGAGGTTCAGGGGCTAGACATAGAGGTAACATGGTGATGGGGAATACGTACAATGGCTTGGACAATTCTGACTTTAGTGAGCAGTTGTATATCTTTATATCTTAGGATCTTGTGTAATTCTTTTGTAGCTGCCTTTCCCATTACTAGACTTCTTGTAATTTCTTGATTGAAATCTCCGTTCTGTTCAATGTTTGATCCAAGATATAGGAAATATTTAACTATTTTGATTTTCTCGTTATTTTGTTAAATTTATATAAATCCCACATTTGTCATTATTGTTGTTGGTCTTTGCATCTTGTTTTGCTTTCAAAACTGTTAGGTGGTAGTTTACATCTGCAAGGGTTTTCATAAACTTCCTTCTCTTTTGCCATTCTTATGCCGATGGACATTAGTCAATGGCTGATCTCTTCCTGGCCTTCATACCAAAATGATCTGTCCAGAACTGTTCCAAATTTCTCCTGTCAGACAAAAATATAGATTATTGCACAGAGAAATTTCACCAGGATACACGTGGGATAGAAAAGTAAAAAATGGGTCTTATCACATTTCCCCATGCCTGGGCAGTAAGCAGCCCGTATCCACCCCGGGCAGCCCATATGCAACTTGGACTTTGCAGCAGCCTTTTCAAGAACAGGATTTTCCTGTTCTTGGAAAAGCTGCCGCAGAAGTCCAGGTTGCATATGGGCTGCCTGGGTTGGATACAGGCTGCTTACTGCCCAGGCATAGGGAAATGTGATAAGACCCATTTTTGACTTTTCGATCCCATGTCTATCCCAGTGGGATTTCTGTGTGCAATAATCTCCAGAGTCACTGCTGTAGCTATCACTACAGATTTCTCAACAGAAAGAAGAGTGAGAAAGACCCCTTGAATGTGGAAAAACCGCAAATAACTAAAACACTATGTTTTTACCTGAAAGAAAACCTCTCTAGGAATTTCTACGTCCTCCAGTGCAACTCTGTGGTCAACATCTGCCAGACATTGACCATAAAATTGTGCTGGAGGAGCTACAAATGCCTAGTGGAGTGTTCTCTCTAAGAATCTCTAGGTCCTTCAGTGCGACTTTTGGTTAAAGTTGACCATAGAGTTGTGCTGGAGGACCTAGATATTCCTAGAGAGAACATATTAATAAAATTTGTGAATAATCAAATCTGCAAAAGTCAAAGCCACAAATGTAGAGGGACGAGTGTATAGTTTCTAGATCGAAGGATGTAATAGTGCTACTCTATTCTGCTTTGGTTTGGCCTCACTTGGAATACTGTTCTGGGCACCACAGTTCAAAAATTATGTTGACAAACTGGAGTGTATCCGGAGGACAGCAACCAAAATGGTGAAGGATCTGGGAACCATGTCTTATGCAGAGCAACTTAGGGAACCTGGTGTGTTTAGCCTGGAGAAGAAAAAGCTAAAAGGTGTTTAAATGTTTGAAGGGATGCCATATTGAGGCTGGAGCAAGCTTGTTTTCTGCTGCTCCAGAATAGGATCCGGAGCAATGGATTCAAACTACAGGCAAAGAGATTCCACCTCAACATTAGGAAGAACTTTCTGACAGTAAGAGCTGTTCAAAAGGGGAACGCACCCCTTCTTTGGAGGTATTTAAACTGAGGCTGGATGGCTTGGAGTGCTTTGATTGTGTATTCCAGGGGGGTTGCACTTGATGGCCCTTGAGGTCTCTTCCAACTCTATTTCTATAATTCATATCTACCCTTTTGTAACTTCACACCATTAGACCTGGTCCTACCCTCTGGATGAAGTCACTCATCACTACTACTTCTCTCCTTTCTGAGTGTGTGGTCATCTATTCTAGAAAGGCATAATCCATTTCCTCAATCTGGCTTGGAGTCTGTAGAAGACTCCCACAATAACATCCCTGTTGTTTCCCCCCCCCCCTTAATTTTTATCCAGTTGCTCTCCATCTGGTTTCCAGGATTTAAGTATCTCTTCACAGGTGTAAATATCCCTGACGTATAATCCTCCTCCTCCTCTTTTTCTGTTTGGCTTGTTTCTCTTTAAAAGGTTACACACCTTTTACTACATTCCCACCATGAGACTGATCCCACCAGCTTCCAGTGATACATATTATATTGTATTTGGTTTGCTAAGATTTCAAGTTCATCTTGTTTATTTCCCATGCTCTGTGCATTCATGTAGAGCAGGGGTAGGCAACCTTTCCCCTTTAAGGGCCAAGGGACTTCAGCTCCCAGAATCCCAGGAGCTATTGGCCAACATGGGACTATTGGCCAACATGGCTGAGGCTTCTGGGAGCTGAAGTCCCTCGGCCCTTAAAGGGGAAAGGTTGCCTACCCCTGATGTAGAGACATCTTAGACCATGGGATACTCCCTAGTTGCCTATGTAAATTTCACCCTCCCACTGTTGGGTCCTTGCACTGTTTGCCTTGTTCCCTCTATAACAGTTTGACTATTATCTCCAGCCCTTGAAGAACTCCTGCCTTCCAAAATACCTTCCCCTGCATAACTCAGTTTAAAGCCCTCCTGATCAAATTTTTGAGATTGTTGGTAAAAATGTTTTTGCCAACTGGCATAAGGTGCAACCCATCCTTTACCAGAAGTCCCTCCTCCTGAAAACTCAGGTCATGATCCAAGAATCAAAATCGTTCTCGGTGGCACAATTTGCAGAGCCAGTTGTTCACATCTGCTATTTTCCTCTCTGTTTCTGGACCATGACCTTCAACTGAGAGAAGAGATGAGATGACAACCTGTGCATCCAGCTCTTTCAGCTTCCTATTGAGAGCCTCATTCTCCCTTATGATGTTCTGAACATTGTGCCTTGCAGTATCATTGATTCCCACATGGACCAAAAGAAAGAGGTAATGGACAGAAGTCTTGTCAGCCTCACTGTCACATCATTGATTTTTGTCCCAGGGAGATAACACACCTCCCGAGACATCTTGTCAGGCCCAAAAACCACTGATTCTGTACCCCTCAGCAAGGAGTCCCCCACCATCACCACACGCCTCCTCCAAAGCTTAGCACTAGCACCTTTGCTAATTCTAATAAGGGCTCCTGCACTTTCCCTGACAACTGTCCCTACTGTTCTTCCTCATTAATCCTGATAAGGGAGATAGCTTCAAATCAATTCTGTAGCTACAAGCTCACAGACCAATCCCTGCCTTCCCTACTTCTACTTGTCATATTCCTGCAACTGTCTAACCTCCTGTGTATGAGAACTGACCTCCTCCCCAGAAATGTCTTCTTTGTGTTTCACATACAGGACAATACATTCTGCTCTATCTAGGAAAACCTCTTGCTCCTTTTTTTTTTAAATTTTATTTATATTAATCAACTTTCCATACATTTTTATATACTTTTACATCTTAGCCGTTTGTTTTTTTTAAACAAAACCCCCTAAATATCCCCTCCATGCACCCCACCCCCAGAGCCATTTCCATCTTTATACTCCATCCAAAATCTTAACTCCTCCCGTGGAGGCAATTTCTCGTCTTCCATTCTTAATACATTTTCAATAAATTTTTTCCATATTTCATCAAAATCATTTCTTTTCAACAATCCTTTTTTCACTTTCAATCTACATGTTAATTTATCATTAATTGCTATCTTCCAAACTTCCTTATACCAATCCTCCAATTTCACACTTATTTTTGTTTTCCAACGTCTTGCTATAATTAATCTCGCAGCAGTAAACAAATTTGTTACTAGGTTTTTTTCCTCCTTCCATTCTACATCATTATATATTGATAACAATGCTATATTCGGTTTTCTATCTATCTTTATATTCATAACCTTTTCTATCTCTATTATTACTATTTCCCAGAATTTTTGTACATATATACATTGCCACCACATATGTAGATATGACCCTACTTCCTGACAACCTCTCCAACAATATTTTGAATTTTCTTTATTTATATTATGTAATCTCAGTGGTGTCAAATACCACTTCCAAATCAATTTATAATAATTTTCCTTAATTCGCACCGATAAATTTTTCAAATGTCTTTGTTCCCAAATCTTATTCCATTCATTGTCAGAGATTTTGCATTTCAATTCATCTTCCCATATTTCTTTTAAAATAATTTGATCTAGTTTTTCCCTTTTATTATCCATTAATATTTTATAAATTTTGCTAGTTAAGCCTTTCATATTTTTATTTTCCTCCATTCCTTTTCCTTTCTGAACTATTTGTTCAAACTGTGTATATTTTCCTTTTTCTATATTTTTTTTCTTCAAATTCTTAAACCATTGTTCTATTTGCATAAAATGTAACCAAGACGTGTTTATCCCCCTAAGTTTTTCTTTATATTTTCTTTTCCTATCTTTAATTCGATCCAATTTTCTATTTTATCTATTTTCCTTTCCTTTAATTCTTTATCTAATAAATCTTTTAAATTTGGGGGGAAAGATTTTTCCATTATTATTGGTGTTATTATTGAATTTTCATTCATTAATCCTTTTTTATATTTATTCCAAATTTCTAATATATTTTCCATAAATGGATTTCCAATTTCTTTAATTTCTTTCCTACTCATTTCTTTAAAAAAATTTTCTCTATTTTCATATCTATCTCTTTTTCCCCCATTTCTAACCAATCTAAATCTGGTACGTCCAGCATTCCTTCTATTACATATCTTAAGTGGTTAGCTTCATAATATCCTTTTATATTAGGGAGGCCTAGCCCTCCTTTTTTCTGAGACTCATACCAAAATTGTTTATTTAATCTACATCTTTTCCCTCCATTACAATATACGTTTAGTAACTGTTGCCATTTACTTAATTCTACTTCTGATATTTTTAGTGGTGTCATTCTAAATAGGAAATTTAATTTTGGCAAAATTTTCATTTTAACTAACGCTATTCTTCCAAACCATGATAATCGAATTTTCTTATATTCTACTATTTTTTTTCAACTTCTCTCCGTAATACTAAGAAATTTTTCTCTTCCATTTCTTTTAAATCTTTTGTTATATTAATTCCTAAATATTTTATATTACTTTTTATTCTTATCCCTAATTCTTTTTGCTTCATAAGCTCTGATACTTCCTTTTTTGTATAATTAAATAACATCCTTTCTGTTTTATTCCAATTAATTTGAAGTCCTGTTATCTCACCAAATAAATTCAAATGTTCCTTAATTTCTCCTATTTTATCCTTTAAGTCTTTAATAGTTAATAATGTATCATCAGCAAATAAACTAATTTTATGTTTTTTTTCCAATCCTATTCCTTCCAAACTACTATCCTTCCTTATAACATTTGCTAACATTTCTATAACCATTGCAAATAATATTGGTGACAACGGGCATCCTTGCCTTGTACCTCTCGTTACTTTTATTTCCTTTGTAATTCCATCATTAACTATTACTTTTATTGAGTTATCACAATATAGTTGATCTATTAGTCCCCTCATTTTTTCTCCCATTCCAAACTTTTTCATAATTATTTTTAATGTTGGCCATTCCACACAGTCGAAAGCTTTAAATATATCTAATGCTAAAATTCCTGCTTTTAATTTTTCTCTCCCAATTACATGTATTTTACTCAAAACTCTTCCTACTAAATTAGACATTTGTCTTCCCTTCACAAAACCACATTGATCTTTTCCTATATATTTATACACACATTTATTCATTCTATTTGCTATTATTGCTGTTAATATCTTTGCATCCTGATTTATTAATGATATAGGTCTATATGACCCTAGATCAGTTGGATCTTTATCTACTTTTGGTATTAATATTACTAATGATTGAGACCATGATAAAGGTATTTTCTCTCCTTGTAATATTCCATTATATAATTCTAACAACTTTGGAATTAATATATTTTCAAACACTTTATAATATTCAGGTCCCAAACCATCCATTCCTGGACTTTTGCCATTTTTTAATTTTCTAATTACCTCTATTATCTCTTCCTTTTCAATGGGTTTTTCCAATAGTTCTTTATCTTCCTCCATTATTGTTTGTCCCCAATTTTCTTCTACATAATTTTCTATTTTATCTATTGGATTTTTTCCTGCTTGATATAATTCTTTATAAAATTCTTCAAAAATTTTTATTTTTTCTTTCATCATTCTACACATCATCCCAGATCTATCCTTCACTATATTTATCATACTTTCCATTTTCTTTTTCTGTGTGGCTCTGGCCAACATTTTTGAATATTTATTACTATATTCGAAATATTCCCTTCTTAAATAAATCAAATTTTCCTGTACTTCATCTATCTCTATCTTTTGCAGTTCCTCCCTTTTTGCCCTCAATTCTACGTAAATCTGTTTATTTCTATTAGCTATATATTTATACTCTAATTGTTCTATATCTGTTTCTAATTTTTTTTTCCTTTCTTCCTGTCTTTTTCGAAGGTTATATGCTTCTTTCATACATATTCCTCTTGTTACTGCCTTCGTGTCCCATAACAATCCTTTTGTCACTTCCTTATTGTTTATATCCCATGTTTCTTGCCATTCCTTTTCAATTTTGTTTACTATATCTTTATAATTCAATATCTTAGTATTTAACCTCCACCTCTTTATTTGTTCATAATCTTTCTTAATAATAAATTCTGCACTCACCAAGGCATGGTCACTTACTTTTATACTTGATATTTCACTATCTAAAACTTTAGTTATCATATTTTTTGAAACAAAAATGTAATCTATTCTAGTATATGTTTTATGTACAGCAGAATAATATGTATATTTCTTTTCATCCCCTTTTACTAGTCTCCAGACATCTTTAAATTCCCTTTTATTCATTATTTTATTTAAGTTTGTTATATTTCTATGTTTATCCTTTACTGAGGGGTTAGATTTATCTTTAATCTTATCCATTTGCATGTTAAAATCTCCTGCTATAATTACATATTGCTTCTGTATTCTTTCCACTTTCTTTAACACTCTTTCATAAAACTCTTCTTGTTTTTCATTTGGTGCATATACATTCACAAGTGTATAATTATCTTCCCCTAGTTCTCCTTGTATTATTATATATCTTCTTTCATCATCTTTCATTACTTTATTTATTACAAAATTACATTTTTTTTTGCAATTATTATTGCTACCCCTTTTGATTTTGAATTTCCAAATGCTTTCTCATAGTTCTTTGTCCAATTCAGTTTCAGTTCATTTTCCCCCTCTTTCTGTTGGTGTGTTTCTTGAATAAAAATAATATCTGCCGAATCTCTTCGTAATAAAGCTTCAATCCTTCTTCTTTTAATCACTGATCCAAGACCTTTGGTATTTAAAGTTGAAATTTTCAGTTTATCTACCATAATACCATTTATTTATTTCTCTAATGGCTCCATTTTGTGTAAACCCTATCCCTTCCCTCCTCCCTCTATTTCCCCTCCCTTCCCTCCCCAAGTCCCATTTACCTCTCCACTTCTTCTTGCTAGAGCGCATTGCTCTAGCCCCGGTCGCCGAAGCTACCCCTGTGGAGAGGGGTGACGAAGACATCCCAAGGCCCAAAGAAACCGCCCACCCCCCGAGTGCTCATAAAAACAATAAATTTAACTTTGTGCTTAATTGCAGTAATTTCTCTTTTCGTCTATGGGAGTCCGCTTCCTCCACATGCTCCCAATAATTCTTCTCCTCCCAATACTCCAACCTGGATGACAGCTCCATTCCCTTTAGATTTTTTAGACTCTCCAGTTGTTCCTTCTTCTTCTTTATATATCCCAAGATCTTTCAACAATTGTATTCCTTGTTCCACTGAATCAATCCTATATCTCTTTCCTGCTTTTTGAAATTTCAGGAATATAGGATGTCCCCAAGTGTAGTAAATTCCCGCTCCTCTCAACATAGTAGTACACGGTTTCATCTCTCTTCTCCACATTTTCGTTTGAAGACAATAGTCGTTATAAATTTCTACATCGACATCTTGAAATTTTAATTTTTCCAGATTCTTCCTCACCATATTCATCAGTCCTTCCTTTTTATTGTAGTTAGTTACTCTTACTATTACATCTCGTGGTGCCATCTTGTTCGTCACTGGTCCAATGCGGTGAATTCTTTCAAAGTCTGATTCAGTCCAATTTAAGGATGGGGAGATTTCTTGTAACCATTTCAAAATTTTTGATTGCAAATCATATTTTCTATCTCTTTTCTCCAACTCTGGTATATTCTTAATAACAAAATTGGTTCTTCTTTGATAATCCTGCAGATATATAAGTTTTTTGTCCATTTCAGACAATTTAGCTCTATTGGTTTCAATTTCTCTTTGTTGTCTCCCTTGTATAATCTTGCTTTCCTTGTTATCTGATTTTAATGTTTGCACATCCTCTTGTATTTGTTTTATATTTCTTTGTATTTCCATAAACTTTTCATCTGAACTTTTCCTTTCAAGTTGCATTTGTAGTTGAAATTGCTTTGTCATAGCCTCTCTTTCATTTCGTATTGTTGTTAAAAAGGTTTGCTTGTCTGCATCTCTTGCTTGTAATATTTCATTTTTCTGTCTTTCCAGAAAATCATTCATCTCTTTACGTCTCATCTCATTCTCCTGCTTCATAATTTCTGTAATCATAGTCCTCATTTGTTCACAATCCGTCATTCCTGCTTTTGCTCCTGTTCCTGCATCTGTTTTATCTTTCCCCTTTCCTTCTCCCTGCTTCTCTGGGAGTGAACTTGTAGAAGCAGCCATTTTTTTAGGGGGGCTTCTTAACATTTCTTTTTGTTCAGTTTGTTCCAATCTAACAAGTCTTCCGAAGGCTCTATCTGAAGGTTTATCTTTCTCAGTTTGTCTTAAACCTCTCTTCCAAAGCTTTCCCCCTAATATTTTTGGCCTTTTTAACATATACACTTATTTAATATTCACTCCGTTTTATTCACCTCCCAGTTCCTCCCTTTTAAGCAATCAGCAGTGGATAGTACTTTTATCGTCTTTTATCTCCTCTCGTTCAAGCTTCTAGCCACTTATGATTTGTGGGTTAATTCCATTCACTTTAAGGCAGTTACAAAGCTTAATTCCTTATCTCAAAGTCCAATTTTAACAGCCTCTAGCTGCCTTGTTAGTCTTTTTAATGGCGGACAAGCTTCCTCCGTGATTCTCCGTTGCCCACAAAACGAAAGTAAGCTATTTTAAGTCTACTCTTGAGATAATAATAATTTTTTTTTTACCTTTTATGTTCCTTGTATCTTCTTGTTATAAATTCATCTCAAAGAGTCAACATTTCTCTCTTTGGGAGGTTTTTTTTTACTGCAATTGTCTATTTCCGAGCACTCCGAAAGCCCAGGCAGTCCTTACCCGGCCATTGCTCAGGCCCCGCCCCAACCTCTTGCTCCTTAATATCCTGAAGCGTACATATTTGGGCCTCCAGCTGGTGGACCTTCTCTTTCAAGAGGGCTACCAACTTGCACTTGTTGCAGGTGAAGTTACCCACATCCACAGGCAAGAACACAAACATATTGCAGCAGTTGCAGGTGATTGTACAAGTTCCCTCACTGTCCACATTCAGTAGTCTTAAGTGGGCACTGAAATGGGACTCTGGGCTTCCCCCTTAAAACACCCACATTAAGCACCTCTGTTGGCAGAGACTGGGGCGATAGTTCTATAAAAAGGTACTGGCTGCTAGCTCCTTCCCCAGCCAAGTCTGACTCACTTTCCCTGAGCAAAAGCTCCACCTCCCTGAGACCAGGTGCTCAGGAGCTGGGTCTACACCCAATAGAACAATAGAGTGTTAACTGGCACAAAATCACACCTCCACTCAGCTCAAACAATTAGCCTTGACCCAAAAGACACAAGATCACCAAAATATAATAGAACAATAGATACTACTACACACAAAAGCAAAATAGACACGATTGCACACACAAACCAAACAGCCTTACCCCAACAATAGACACGAGTGCACACACAAACCAAACAGCCTTACCCCAACTGACCCTCACCTTTGACCCAACAAATTCTCCCAAAAGGCTCGATGGGACTGAAAAGTTAGGTCCAAAACACACTGCAGAAATAATCCAGTTTGAGACAACGGATTATTTCTACAGTGTTTTTGGACCTTAGTTGCTTGTAGCTTTGTAGACTTCATCCTTTCCTCTCCTCTCCTTGCTGAGCTTAGTAATCTTGTACTTTGCAATCAGTTTGCAGCAACTGAAGCAAGCAGATGATGAAGAGGGAAACTGGGAGGAGGAGAAAAAAATGGGATGTTTATAGGGAATTTTAACCCCAGGGCAAATTCAGGGTATAGGAAAAAAACAAAACAAATGGGGGTGCGCCCTTTGAAATGGGTTTGAATCACCTGAAGTTGGTTTTTTGGGGAGGTAACACTAGGGTGAAGGTGAGTGATTGCCAAGCATTTCTGAGCCCAGGAGGATTAGTGAGCAGAGATGCCAGAGCTGTTTAGTCTTGGTGCCATCCATTGTCCTATAGCTATGGCTTTTTCTCACCTCCTCCAGGAAATCACCTCCAGAAAAGTAGGGCCCAGGTGACTCCTATTGGGAGGAATCCCAATAATGGCATTCACAGTAGGGTCAAAGAAGGGCCATTTAACAGGCATTTTATTGCAATTCTGGCATCAAAAGAGGAGGCTAACAGTGCAATAATCTCCTATGGCTCTTCAGGTCAGAAGTGTGGAAAAGTTCCTTGTTTGGACTACAGCTCTCAGAATTCCTCAGAGACCATGGCTAGAAAGATTCTGGGAGTGGCACTCCAGAAAAAGATTCCCTCCTCTTGCCTCCAATCCGTCTGGTTGGGAAAAGTGATGGGGGGAAGACAAGGGGAGAGGAGGGGACACTGACACCACATGGCTGCCAATATCGCAACTGCCTTGGCAGCAACATTTCACACCTGAGGATTTGCGCAACTACAATGAAAAGAGATGACCTAACTGCTCTTTGGGAACACAGCAGCTACTGGTCAGAGGCATTGCCATGCAATAAGTATCACCAAAGCCACTTTTTTCTGGCTGTAATCACAGTTTAAAAGCAGTGTTTAGTAATCTCTTTAGAATTGGAAGGGATCCCTAGGGCCATCTATTCCAACCCTTTGGCATACAGGAAGACATAACAAGCAGTACTGAAAAATATGCCCATCCAACCTCTATTTAAAGACCTCCAAAGGAGGAGAGTCCACCAACCTACAAAGCAATCTCTTCCAATAATAAACAGCTCATATAGTACACAAGTTCTTCCTAATATTTAAGTGGAACCTCTTCTTGTCTTTACCTTTTCTTTACTTAAACAAAGTCCCATGACAGTAAGAGTATTTGAATCTGGAGCTCCAACAAACTTCTAATCTGAAATGTTGGCTGTAGTTGTATCATATTATATCTCCCATAATTCCCAGTCACCTATCTGGATAAACTGGGCATTGTAATCCAGCACATTTCAGGGGACCCAATGGATTGGGGAAAGTTGCTTGGCCTTGGTAGAATAAAAGCCTGGCCTTTTCACAACCTTCTCTTCTTCCTGAAAGGAAGACAGGAGACAGAAATCGGGAACACCAAAGTCGACACGCTTGCAATATCTGAATTCCCTTAGAAGTCAGGCTACTGGCTGGTACAGCTTCATGCCAAGAGCCCAATCCTGTCTTTCTTAATACTCTTGGGAATCAGTCCTGGCATTCTGCACTTAACTTTGGTAAATCCATAATTTGAAGTGTATTGTAATAGAAATCCTTACCTATGATCACAGACTCCCCAACATTTCATAGATGAAAACCAGGACACAGGCAACATCTGAGAGAGGTAAAGATGGCAAGAGTTATTAAAGAGGAAGAACAGCTAGGAGAGGCTGCAGCAGTTTGCTTTTGCCTGAGTAGACTAGGAAGAACAAGACTTCATCCCTTCCTTTCCTCTCAACCCTGCTGAGTTTAGTAATTTTGTACTTTGAAATCAATTTGTAGCAACTGAAGTGAGCAGATGCTGAAGAGGGAAAGTGGGAACAGGAAAAAAAATGGATGTTTTAAAAACAGCTGAAAAAGATTAATGAGACTGTCCTTGTCAAATCAGGACATTTGGAGGGTATACTCTTCAAACTTGACATGTTAGATACTAAGACTAAAATGTCTTATTAGACCACAATAAAGTTATGGACTCATATCTGTCGACTACTTTGAAACTTCCCAAACAAATACTTTGGACCTTGACTTACTTTGCTCTAGAATGAACACTTCTAAACCAATTTTGACCAATTTAAAGTTAAAATTTACACATAGGCCTCAAACAGACGTGCAGCTTGCAGCAGCCTCTGGCCACTCTAACCATGATCATGCCCTGAGTGGCACAAGTCTGTGGCAACCAGACACTGGGGTGCTGAAGCCAGCTCTCAGCTTTCAGAATCCCCCATTGGTCCACAATGGACCACCATCTAGCAGCATTTTTTTTTTTGCACTCCTTTTGTGGCTGGGTTTGGGCTGCCTTAGGCAGCCACGATGCAGTTTGGCCCACTCCAGGGGCATGCATCATCTCAACGCCACACCCCCAGATTGGCCCGAAAGCAATGCTTTTGGCCTGTCTGTTTCGGGGCCCTGATGGACATCTCAGACATTCCTGTGCTAATTCAGGAGTAAGCTGCAAATCTTTGCTTTCATGCTGGTTTTGCATTCAATTTGGTAAGAAGCAAATGTATCAGTGAAACTTGTTTCATTCAAAGGACAATCAAGTCATCAATACCAGCTAAATTGCCCAGTAAATAAACAGATTAACCCACTGTCTTCTGTCTTGAGAGAGATACACAGTACAGCTTCCAGAAATCAAGATAGACATGCTGATGAATTCCCATTATCCTGGAAAAGTTACTTTGGGGGCAACAATTCCCTGCTGGCTGAGGGATTTAGAGAACTGTCATCCAAAAAAGTAACTTTCCCAAGTTTTAGTTCCAAGTTACATGTGAATCTCTTTCATTAACCACTCTGCTCCACTATGGGAAATAAAATGTGGATCATATCAGAGCTTCTAAAATCAGTTTTTCCATTTCCTGTGAAATGAAGCTAGCATTCATAGCTGTCAATTATGTAACTTTTAAAACTGAAATGGGAGGGCATTTTGAAATATCTCATTGCATCATCAACAGACATAAGATTTTACAATCAACTGCGAAGGATAACACCAAAACTATTGTCTATGGCATAAGTCGCTCTCTGCATTCTGGGTGTTTCATAAAGCTGGAAGAAACTCCAAAGGCCATCCAGTCCAACCCCCTGCCATGCAAGAAGACTACTGTCAGATGGCTCTCCAGCCTCTATTTGAAAATCTCCAGACTTCACCACATCCCAAGGCAGCACATTCCATTGTTGAACAGCTCTTATGGAGTGCAAATTCATTTTGTACTTTGAACTCAGGGCCTCGGCAGACGGCTAATTGAGCCGTCTTCCGGGCCCGTAAGAGGAGGGGCAGCCACACGAGCGGAGCCCCTTCCTCTTCCTGAGGTTGCCCTCGGAGTCGCCGGCCGTCCGCATGGCCGTCGCTCCGGGGATGACCTCACGCCGCGGCGACCGGACGCGCCGCGGCGGAAGAGTCAGGGAAAGAGCGCCCGCGGCTTTTAGGGTGCACTTTCCCTGAAATCTAAAAGGAGCACCAGTTTGGAGCTCCTTTTAGAGTCGCTGGGGGAGCGCCCCGGTGCGGAGGCTGAGCTCCGCCGGCGCTCCGGACCAGGGCGTCCCCGACGCCCTGGTCTGCATCCCCCCTCAGTTTGCAGCAACTGAAGAAAGCTGAGCAGAACAAGGGAAAACATTGAAAATCCTAAAACTGCTAAAAGACCAGCTTCATCTCTGTTGTCTTTCAGAATCTTGCAACTATGCTGGCTGTTGCCTCTCAATGACCACTAATTCAACAATTTTAAAAAATGGTCCCTGAGTTTCTTTTCTCCCACTTTCCTCCTTATCCTATTTTCCTTTTGTGTTGTGATTCTGTAAATTCTTTTAGAAATTCCACAATCTGTTAAGCTGTCTTAGGACGTTATCACATGGGGAGTCGTGGGGAGAAAGTGGAAATAAACGAGCACGAGTGGAAGTCTTTAATTTACGGGATTTGTCCCGTTCCGCCTCGTCTGATAACTAAATTCGAATTTAAAAGAGGGTTAATTCAAACGCAAACCTGATCTTGTCATTTTCGGGATTTTTGAGGATTTGAAAAGATCAGGTTTTTGTTCGAATTAACCCCCTTTTAAATTCAAATTTAGTTATCAGACGAGGCGGAACGGGACAAATCCCATAAATTAAAGTCTTCCGCTCGTCCCATTTATTTCCACGTTCTCCCCGCAACTCCCCATGTGATAACGTCCTTAGAGTAAAATGCAACTGAAATAAGTAAACAATACTTACATGTAAAACAAATGCCAAAAATGGAAAATATAATAGACAGTAATCTGTCAGGAATTAGTGCCTATAAGTACACCTCCTGAGAATAAGATCTATTTTGATGTAGATCAGGTAGACCAAGAGGACACTAACAGATGGCTGCTCACACTGTATCACCCAAATTCCACATACACAAGATGGAGGACACTCAGCCCCTAAAAGGTTCACCATCATTACCATATACAAAGGTCCTTTCCATAATGACCAAAGATGAAGAGCCCACCACCCTATGATAAAGTCTATTCCACTCCTGAACAGCTTTTAGAATATGTCAAAGCCCAGTTACATAGAATCACAGAACTGGAAAGGACTGCAAGAGTGCTTTAGTCTAGCCCCCACCATGCTTGGCCTTGGTACACAACTAAAGCAGTCCTAAACATGCCCATCCAGTCTCTGTTTAAAGACCTAAAGGCAGTCCATTCCACTTTTACAGTCAAGAGGTCCTTCCTAATATTTAGGTGGCACTTTGGTATATTGCCCCACTTAAAACATATGTACAATTAAAAACTATTAATATAGAAGTTAAGGGACAAACAACACCCTGCTTCTAATCTCTCATACAGCATCCCTCCTTGCCCTTGAATAGCCAAACAATGTTTAGTAAGGTAGAAGGTTGCAAGGAAAGAGGAAGACCTCATTCCAGAGAGAGAAACTCAATCAAGGAAGCCACAGCTGCCCTGAATCTGCAAGACCTGAGCAGGGCTGTTGATGACAAGGTGACTTGGAGGTCTCTCATTCATAGGTTCGTCATAAATCACAGCTGACTTGAAGGCAACTAGCAACACCTTCTGCCACCTTCTCCCCCTTTCTGCTGAGCCAAGTTTCCTTAAAAGCCCAGGAATAGGACAGGGTAGACTTGGGTTCCTTGGTTTATTGAATAGTTAGACTTATTCAATAAAGAATACTTTGACTTTTCAATAGTTAGCAATGGTCCTGATTTCTTGACACCTCCAGAGTGTTTGTATATGCAATTCCTACACCCTCAAAAACAAAAACCCCTTTTGTCGGAGAGTAGTGGAGTCTCCTTCCTTGGAGGTCTTTAAGCAAAGGCTGGATGGCCATCTGTCAGGGATGCTTTGATTGGGAGTTCCTGCATGGCAGGGAGTTAGACTGGATGGCCCTTGTGGTCTCTTCCAACTCTATGATTCTATGAAAACTCAGCTTGTTGCATCTGCTCATTTTGTTCTATGTTATCCTTGCCTATCCTTTCCTTCCTCTGTGGCGTGTAAGCTCCTTGGGACAGGGACTCAGCTTCTTTGAAGTGCAAAGACATGGTGGACTGATTTTCTCCCCCCCCCCCCCCCGGCTCCATCATTATTATCACCAGAGCTTGGAAATGGGGGGGGGGGGGAATGACAGGACTATAACTCCCAGAATCCCTTGACAGCATGCCCTCTAGTCCAAAAAAAGGTAATATTTCCAAATTCTGATAATCACCATTCCAACTCTGTTGTCCAGATGGCTGAGTAGCAATCTTTCCAGCCATTCTTCCAGAAAGTGAATAAACCTCACAGAGAAGGGGAGCATCCTGGGAAGGGAAATCTCCAGATCCTCAGCAGCAGCTACTTGGCAAAGAGGGGTGCTCTGGCCATCCAGCCTCTGTTTAAAAACCTCCAAAGAAAGACCCCCACCACTCTCTGAGTGGAGTGTGTTTCAAGGTCAAACAGCTCTTAATGTCAAGAAGTTCTTCCTAAAGTTTAGGTGGAATCTCTTTTCCTTGTAGTTTGTATCCAGTTTTTTGCTCTGTGTTCTCGTTTTCTGGAGCAACAGAAAACAAGCTTCCTCCATCCATTTTCATTCCATTCTTCTTCGTTCATTGTTGGTTGTTAGTAAATATGCTCCATTTTTCATATATATTTATATTCCCTATGACCCCAGCCTGACCCTTGGGAGATGGCAACCATAATCCCCTAGATGTAAGGTCATGTAAGCAAGGTGAAGTTGCATAAGACCACTAAAGATTTCCTGGACAGGCAGGTTTTGGGAGTTGCCCTTGGGAATATCCCATTATGTTGGAAAAGATACCTAATGGTGTTTGTTTGTTTTAGTCTCACACCTAATGGGACAGTGATCAGATTTGATTGCACCCCTTTCTCTAGCTTCCTTTCCTTGATAGTTTTGAAACCAAATGCATTGTTTAGACCAGGGGTAGGCAACCTTTCCCCTTTAAGGGCCAAGGGACTTCAGCTCCCAGAAGCCTCAGCCATGTTGGCCAATAGTCCCATGTTGGCCAATAGCTCCTGGGATTCTGGGAGCTGAAGTCCCTCGGCCCTTAAAGGGGAAAGGTTGTCTACCCCTGGTTTAGACTATGCCCAAGTTTAAGTAAACCCATCAAGCCTTTGTCCACCTATTGTTTAACTCATGGCCAGGAGGCAGAATTTCCCTATAAGAACCCCTGGATTTTAGCAGACCTTGTGTTACCTTGGAAGTGCATGCTGAATCTCTGTCGGTCTGTGCTCTGAGATAGTTCCCGTGACCCCCTCTCTTGCCGGTCATGCCCCTTCCATGGAACTCATCCTCATTCGCCACCAGAAGCACAGAGGAGTCCCTCGGGTGTGAGTATATCTCCCTCTATCCTGGTTTTCCTCTTAGCCTCCCCTACTCTCACTCTTCCCCGCTTATTTTTCTAGTGTGTGGGTGTGTGTGCCGCATTTGGATGTTTGCTTATTTTTGTCAAATAAATATTTTAGACTGTAATTGGAGTTTGGTCCGTTTCAGCGTCATTCCTGGCCAGAATTCTTATACCTCTGGTAGACAATTGGACAAGATCTCAGAAGCAAAGTTGGCTGCTTCCCTCTCACATTTGAGCTAATTATAAATTCCCCAAAATTAGGTCTTGGTTTCCCAACAGATTAGTGGAGAACGCGTGGCAGTCCCCGGAATTTAGACACCCCAAACTGATCACTTGGGCTGTTTAAATCTTGGCACATAGGAGAAATAAGGTTCTAGGCAAAGGAGACGCTGACGCAAGGGTTAGGAAAGTGTGATTGTGATTGTGTGTGTGACTGGAAATCTTGGGTTGGCTATCCCTTTCTTACTTTTCTATCTCGGGTTGGTAGAGAAGAGCCAGGTTCCCCCATTCAGGTTTTTCCCCCCACAATCCAACCGTAGACAGTCCCCAAAACTACCTTGGACAAGCTAAGGTAGACGAAGGGAGGAGACGTCCTCATCTGAAGCTACCCGGGCACAAGGTTGGCAAAGGTTAGTGAGGGCAAGGAAGTCCAGTACAGCTAGCCGAACCCTGGCAAGAGAGAGTCCCAGTGCAGCCAGTGGAATTGAAGGAGAAGTCTAGGGAAAGCTGGCGAGGAGCGGGAGAGCTCCAGTGCAGCCAGTGGGTCTAGAGAAAGTCAGTGAGGGGTGAGGAAAAGCCCTAGAGCAGCCAGTGGGTCTAGAGAAAACTGGTGAGGGGTGAGGAAAGCCCTAGTGCAGACAGGAAAGGATTGGTGAGGGGCGGGAGAGCTCTAGTGCAGCCAATCCGGTAGAAGGAGGAAGTTTAAGCTGGTAAGGGCGAGGAAGCTCTAGTGTCGCCAGCACAGTCAGGAGAAATCATGAGAGTTGGGAAATGGAGATGAAGCAGATTTACAGGGAGGAGAAAGTGCAGAACAGGCTACAGAGGTAGATCACCAAGAAGGGGCCCAATCCCTGGATTCCAGGGGCATTCCTGACAGATGATCCATTTCTGACCCTGCTAGAGGTGTATGACATCAAGACCGCTAAAGAAGGGAATTAAGAGTGTCCCGCAGTCCGAGAAAGATAGGTTGGCATCATGGGGAATCTGGACCCTAGCCAATGACGCTGTAGAAAAATACAAGGAATATAAATTGGAGGCAGAGGTGTCCCAAAAACAAATAGGAGAATTGGTGACCCAAGCAAGGGACAAGGTAACAGCGAACATGGATCTCATTAGGAGAGCCCATGAAGCAAGGCAGAGAGCAGATAGGGCAGAGCAGGAAAACGTTGCCCTTAAACAGAAATTGGCAGAACTAGAATTTAAATTAGGACAGGCAAAACAAGCCGAGGACTTTATTTTGGCCCAAAAGACAGAAGCAGCAGCCCAAGCCGACCACACCATGTGCGAGGCCTGAATTAGAGAATTAGAAAGTAAAGTAAATCTGAGAAGCGCCCTCGTGGGCCACACAAACTAATGTCCTTCAGGGGAGCCCATCGCCAGTAGAGGCATGGATTCCCCCACCCTACAATCCCCAATGGAGTCCCCCAAAAGGGAATGAACCCACGGAGGGGTGCACTCCAGGCATAATAATAATAATAATAATTTATATCCCGCCCCTCTGCAGAGCAATCGGGGTGGCTTACAACATTAAATTTACATAAAGATATGTTAATACAGTGTAAACAGAACCTAAAAATCCAGGCATACCCATGGACCAGTTAAAACCCGGAGTATGGTAGAAACGAAAGCCACCTCAGAAGATGGCAGTTACTAAGACAGTGGAAGAGACGGTCTCATGGTCACTAACAGAAATTAAAGCCCTAGCAGACCACCAGGGAAGGCTAAATCCCCAAACAGGAGTCCGATGGATGTCTAACATCATCCTTTCATACACAAAAGCTAAAGGACAGGATCTTACACAGATAGTAAGGCTGAGCATAGATCCTGCTTACTTAGGACCCTTCGAGGCAGCAGTTTCCAATTATGATCTGGCAAATTTAGAATTAAAGGAATGGATGCACGTAATGGTGCAAATCCTTTGGCCAGGCACTACCATAAGAGCGAAATATCACAATGAGGTACAACAGCCAGATGAAGCCCCAGACACCTATGTAGCCAGGAAGAAAATGTTAGCAATCCTAGCAGGAGAAGTTAGCCTTAACCGTGACAGGGTGCCACTCTTGAACTGTACTGATTTCATAAAAGAGGTATACCAAGGTTTAAATGAGGCAGCTAAAACATACATAGGTCCCGCCTACCGCCAACTTAGCATCATAGATTGGCAAGGATTCTTACAGCATATTCAGGCAGCTTCCCAGATATTTTGGACTAGAGAAGCACAGAAAGATATGGCTTAGAGCTTAGTGGCAGCAAACTCAGCAAAACCTCCCCGCAGCCTAGGAAGGAAGACAGATAGAGATAGTGAACCGGTCCACGTGGTTACATACCAGAACACCAGCCCCCATTCTCAGCCCATATCCAGTGAACCAGGAAGGCTCCCCAACAACAACCCTTTTAGGCGAAGCTTTAGAAGCTACCCCAGAGGACCCGATAACCCAGACTATGGAAGAGACCCCCTGCAGGAAATCAGGAGCCCTATTTGGAGGCAACTAGGGGAATTAGGATACC
Organism: Phrynosoma blainvillii; assembly: GCA_026167975.1. Classification (NCBI taxonomy): domain Eukaryota; kingdom Metazoa; phylum Chordata; class Lepidosauria; order Squamata; family Phrynosomatidae; genus Phrynosoma; species Phrynosoma blainvillii. Next base: position 14,891,862 of record JANUYF010000011.1, on the reverse strand, counting down.
CCATAGTGGACCTTCATGGTCAACCCACGCATGAGCTCACTGAGCTACTGCTCCAAGCCCTAGGTGGGCAAGGCCTCAATGGACCCAGCACCAACTCTAATGCCCCTACACCCCAGAACCTGATGCAGAACCCCAGTCAATCAAGTTAGGGATGCCCGGGAAACCGCAGCTCACAGAGAGCCAGGGCAGACCTTCGGATCCCTTGGGCTGAAGCCCCTCCTGCCCGAAGACCTCCTAGTCCCCCACATCAACCTCCCAGGACTAGAGCTATTAAGGCCCCGAGGAACCCGGTCTCCGCAGTCATTCCCCGCTGTGCCCCCGATCTTCCAACTCCCGTGCTCCCTCCACCTAGCCAACAGATAGTCGCCACTTTAAAGCCTGATTTTTGGGGACGCCCAACTGTAAACGTAAAAGTGGGGTCCCAAGAGAAACCCAAGCCAGCCACTTTACTTGTGGATTCAGGCACCACAGTCAACGCCCTCGACCCCAGGTTAGCCGCTGTAGGAAGTAAGAAACAAGATAGCATGGAACTAATAGGTTTTGGGAAGGGCAAGCACCAAGCCCCCATCTGGAGAGACATCCCCATCCATTTAGGACCCATCTTAGACCGTGTCAGGGCATGTGAGAACCAGGGAGAGGACGATGGCCTTTTAGGAGCAGGATTTTTAAGATGGAACCACTTGACCCTTAATTTGGCCAACGGCTTCCTATGGCAATTGGAGGAAGGTCCCCCTGTAATATCAGCTATACATCGATGTGCCGCTTTAAAAGCACCAGCACCCCTCTACCCCATTTTAAATGACCCATGGACAACAGATTTTCCAGAGGTTTGGATCAAAGACAAAATGGAATGTGGCAAAGTTAAAGGAGCATGCGTGTTCATAGAAGGGAAAGATCCACCCCCACAGAAACAGTATAGGTACCCCCGTGAGGTAGGGATAGCAAAAACCATAGAAGGCCTCCTGAAATATGATGTAATACTCCCCATGCAGTCCGTTTGCAATGCGCCCTTATGGCCAGTGTTAAAAGCTGACGGCACCACATGGCAAATGACTGTAGACTTTAGAGCCCTTAACACGGTCACTCCCCCAATAGCCCCTGTAGTAGCCAAGTACAATGAGATTTTAGCCGCCATTGCAGCTGGAGCCAAGTTTTACAGCGTGATAGATTTAGCAAATGCCTTCCACTCCATCCCACTCCACAAGAGCTGCTTTTACAAATTCGCATTCAAGTTCCGTGGGAATCAAATGTGCTTCAAGAGGGTACCCCAAGGTTTTCACTCCAGTCCATCAATTTGCCATGCCCACATGGTCAAGCTGTGGACCAAGTTGCGACCCACGTCGCACTCCCACGTCTTGTCCTATGTGGACAACATTTTAATACATTCAGACTCCCAGGAAAAGACCGCAGACATCACTAGGGAAGTGTTAGAGCTCATTAGGGACACAGGATTTAAAGCCAATAGACAGAAAGCTCAGTTAGTGCAGACGCAGGTCAAATACTTAGGACTTAACCTCCAGCCAGATTGCAGAACCCTGGACCTACAGAGAGTAGAGACTATAAGAAAACTCCCTGCCCCCACAGATGTAGCCTCCCTGAGAGCGCTCCTAGGAACCTTTAATTTTTCCCGAGAGTTCATAGAAGCCTTTGCTAGCAAAGCCAAGCCCCTATATGCCTTACTTAAGAAGGGCACAATATGGAAATGGGGCCCCGAGCAGCAGGAAGCATTTGCCACCTTAAAAACGGATCTAGCTAAGGCTCCAGCTCTAGTTCATCCCGATGTGACCCAGCCATTTTATATTCAGCTTGCAATAGCAGATAGCCATGTAGGAGCAGTCCTTACTCAGCTTAGGAACAATGTACATAGGGTAGTGGTCTACGCTTCAAAAAACCTCTCTCCCACGGAAGTAAATTTCAGCCCATGTGAGAAGAACTGCTTAGCTTTAATCTGGGCCCTGACCTGCTGGGAATTTATCATAGGAGGAGCCAAAGTCATAGTTCAGACCCTGCATACACCCCTCAAGTATATTTTGTCAGGCAAAATTCAGGATGGTCAAGTTCATAGCTCCCACATAGCTAAATGGACCCTAGAATTAATCAAGCGCAGCATTGACTACAATAGGCAAGACAATGAGCCAGTTGCCCCCTATGGGCTAGTAGTTGCCGGAGCAGCCCACGAGTGCCCCCTCCCTCTAAACACACCCAGTAATTGGCCAGTAAAAACAGGCAAGCCCCTAACAGAAGCCATGAAGGAAGGATTTAACTGTTGGTTTTGCGACAGATCCTCTGCTTGCCCCGATGGGATCCGCTTAACGGGATTCGGAGCCATCAGAGTTAATGACCAGCACATGCCTCCAAGAAGCCGTTCACCCCCACTCCAGTCAGGCTGCCAAGGTAGAAGCCCTCCACGCTGTCTTGGAATTTGAGGACCCAGACACCCCCGTAGCTATCTATTCGGACTCCCAGTGGACTGTAAATGCAGCCATAGATTGGCTCCCCGTTTGGATGACCCGAGACTGGAAAACTAGTGAAAACAAACCTGTAGCCCATGCAGATAAATGGCAAGAAGATGCCCAGTTGATCTTAAGGAGAACTGCCCCCACGTGGGTCTCACATGTAAAAGGCCATCAGAAAACTATAGAGGAAGAAGCCCACTGGAACAAGACCGACACCCTAGCTAAGACAGCAGCCACTGCCCCCATGGCCCCCATCAATGTAAAACCCAAGGCTTACACCCTACCCGAGACACTAGATCTGGCACAGTTGCAAAAGGGAGATAGTGAGATCAAAGCGCTAGCCGCAGCAGGCAAGGATCCAACTGGAAAGTACAGCATAATTCAAAAGGAGGGCAGTAGACAGAGAAGGAATTTACCACTGGATAGTCCCCACCGAGGTTCAAGGGGATCTCATTCAGTTTGTTCATAACATAGGGCACCAAACAAATAACCATAGACAGAGTTAAAGAAACAGGATGGTGGCCCCGCATGAAGGAAGACATAGAGCAGTGGGTAGAGAACTGCCTAGCTCGCGCCATGGTCAACGCAGACTCTAGTGGCCCTAAGGCCCCTATCCGCCACCAACGCATAGAAGGTCCCTGGTCCCGACTGCAAATGGATTACATTGGCCCCCTGCCAACCACATCCCGACACCACAAATATTGTTTAACTATAATCAACCCATTTAGCAAATGGATCGAGGCTTTTCCAACTAGGGATAACACCCCAGAAACCACAGCTCGGATCCTATTCAAGCAGGTTTTTAGTCGCTGGGGACTGCCCCAAACCTTTACCATTGATCATGACTCAGGCAGCCATTTCATAGGAGAAGTTATGAAAGCCTTATGCTCCACCTGAGGGATTAAGCAAAGATTCCACATAACCACCCATCCCCAAAGCTCAGGTCACATAGAAAGGACTAATAGAACCCTAAAGGAGGCAATGAGGAAAATCGTTAAGGCATCAGGAAAGGATTGGGATGCCAAGCTCCCCATAATCCTCATGGCCTTCAGAGGGACTGTAGCATCACACGGCTTCACGCCACACCAGGTTATGACAGAAAGGGAAATGGTCATGCCTGAAGCATTTTGAATAAACACCACTCTCCCCGCAGATCTAGAGCCAGTAGTTTTAAACCATGAATAGATGAAAACTCTCCTAAGAGCATCCAGCAGACCCACAGACAAGTAGCAGAGAAATTAGGACAGAACATGAGAGCTATGGATAAAAGATTAGGTTGGGTGCACAACCCTCAGCAGTGGGAACCTGGGAAACAAGTAATGTATAGGAACTTTTTTAAACAGAGACACAACCTTACAGAGAAGTGGCTAGAACCGGTAGAAATAGTTGAGAGAGTGTCCCCAGCTGTGTACCAAACTAGAATCACTAGCCATCATGGGACTAGACTAAAATACTTCCATGTGTCACATTTGAAGGAATGGAAGGGAGACCCAACGCCTGTAAAGCCAGTTCGGTCGGAGCCCAACCCAGTGCCCACCATAGACCTGACTGAGACATTTGTGAGTCTCTTCCCCACATAGCCAGTTAGTGAGATGCCTCTCTGCTTCCCTACAGGGACAGGAGATGGCACTGAGTATGTGGACCCTCTGGATATTATTATGGATGCCAGCTAAGGTCTGTGCTAGCGTTTACCCAACCCAGTTCAACACAGATTGGAGAGATAATATAGAGGCTAAATGTCAGTGGGCCACCCCGTACCCAGGAATGATGGAGGTAATAGACTCTATGGGCAATGTAAGGACCTGGTACAACAAGGGACTCCCCGTTTTAATCAAAACTAAAATATACGTCACCAAAAGAAACACCCTAGCTTCAAGAGTATATATGTTTGGCCCCAAAGAACTCACTTGGGTGGAGACAGATGCAGGCCCCCGCTTCGATTCCCCATTCAGCAAAACCCCCACCTCTTTCTACACCTCCCTCATCATAGATTATCTGTGCCGCCCTACATGGGCTTGGAAAACCAGACTGTTTGTGTGTCACAATTTCATTCGCACCCCCACTAATTGCACCATAACTTGCTGGTGCATGATGTGTCCAGACATCCCCGCCGAAGTTCCCGCTATGATCCAGGAGCCATCTATGTACATTGGCAATGTAGTAATCAGAAAAGATATAGCCCTTTATGCATAAACTGAGATCCAACCCATAGTCACTAACCTAAAAATGAATTTGACCGCCGTAAATGTAGGACGCACAATCCCCGTTTGTGGCACATATTTAAAAGCCGCGTGGGCACAGTGGGAACAATTGGAAGAAAAATGGCATAATGTAACACACCCGCTTTTTAGAAGCAAGCGCGACCTTGTAGACACACAGGGGTTGCAGACTGCCAGAAATAGTGCAAATTGAGTCCACTTTTAGGGTCAGGGTTAGTGCTAGGGAATCATGGGAATTTTTTTTTTCTGAGACATTGAGCCTTCTCTGTCAGAGAGCTCTGGTGCCACAATAAAATACAGTTCCCATGATTCCCTAGCACTAACCCTAACCCTAAAAGTGGACTCAATTTGCACTATTTCTGGCAGTCTGCAACCCCCCACAGTGTTAGGAGGATTTGGAACAGGGATAGGAGTTTTAAATGCAATAGACACAGAAGTAGTAACCAATGAATTAGGATTGGTTGGATCTCGAACCAAAGATTTAGGTGTATCCATTGCCTCAGGTCTAACAAATGTGGCACAAAGCATAGACATAATTGGTCATCTCCTACCGCAATGGGTAGGCATAGAAAAAGAAATCATAATAGACATAGGAAACTCCCTTAAGTCTGGCATTTACAACTGCTCCATAGCCATTCAGTGCACCCAAATCCAAAGCAGTCTTATAGCATTCGCATCCCAGTTAACACAAGCCTCCCTGATGCGACTCATTCACCCAGAAGTCATGGTTCTGTTTAAGAAAAGATATCCGGATCCCTTCCAACACCCCACAGATTTAGTCAAGATAATCAAAGCACATTGGCAAGACATGGTGCTCTATATTGGTATATACCATGAAAAGATATGGGATCCCCAGGTCACTCACCCCACTTCCCACATAGGTCTCCCCTTAGCCGAGAGTAATACAACCATGCTGCCAGAGCAAATGTTACATTGGACTAATGGCACCCATTTGTATGATTTGTCTGGATGTGTAAAAACACAGCAGTGGACCCATTGTTAAAGTGGCCTGATAGGAATCCCCATACAAGAGATACAGAACCACATTATAGTCCCAGTTCAGGCATCCATCCTTGTACAGCTTAACCATGATTGCTTTTGCCTCCGGACCCCTTGTGATCATGTTATTTTATTGCCTTTTGAGTGTATTTTGGATATTGATAGATCGTTGGGAAACCCATGTTTTTGTTAAGTGCATGTTAGAGATTGTTTTGGAAAGGAATTTTATCTTCATGAGACAGTGAGAGAATATACAAGTGAAGCACCATATTTTGTAAACCCACAATTGCTAGAAAGATTTCATTTGGAAGATGTACTGCAGATCTCAAAATGGTTGCGCCTACTCACTAACTTGAGCCAGGCCGCCAAACAAATCGAGCAGACTGAGGCCAGAATTAAGATTTCTGTAGACCTCAAAGCCCAGCAGATCATAGAAGTCACTCAACTAATTAAAGATGCAGCGAAGAATGCTTGGTTTGGAAAGTGGGACTGGTCAGCCCCAGGACAGGCAATTTTAAAATTAATAAGCAATCCCATTGCAATAATTCTGGCAATACAGGTTGTCACTGTCATAGGAGCTATTAGTCTTACATGTTGGATTAGAAAGCAAGTGGCCGAGTTCCGTGTCCTTAGACACAGGCTAGATCTCCCACAGCCGATAACTACTAGGCATCTCAACCACTGCCACCAGCCCCGCGCCTTTTCCGATTGCCTCCGTCCTCTAGAGGACGGTGGAGAAGAATGCCTCCTTGGATAAAACGTCACCATTCACCCATTCATAGCCGCTGCCTGCGCTCCGCCCTTTTGGTATCGGGGGGGGGGTGAGGAAAAGTTTTTGTCTGTCTTTTTCACTTAATAGAGAGATGGGGGATTAGCCCCAAAGTTGGATTTCCCCATCAGCCAGTAGCAGGGCCCCCTCACGGAGGCCCCACCTAGGGCAAACCAGTCACGGGAAGCATAGCAACCACAGGCCCATCCACCGCCTTCCAAGTCATCATGACCAACCCGCTCGGAGCAATGGACCTAAGTCCCCGCTCCAAACCACATCCAGCCATACCTTTTACACGCCAAGGAAAGCCCCGGTTCCACCACAATAAGTCCATTTAGTTCGAAACGGAACCCTAATTTGCATAGTTTTCCCAAAATTCCTGGCCCCCACTCTAAGGTGGCGACCCCCGCTTTGCTCAGACCCACAGTTTGAACAGCCTATTGGGATCACCCCTGTGATCCGCCTGACCAGTTTTAACCTATCTGTGCACCCCCATGTGAGCCATGGTGCAGGACTCATGTTCATTGATAATTTGCAAAAGCCAACGGGCTCCGAGACAGTGTAGCCGCTACAGTCTCTCAGCCTCAGAGTAGTTATTGAGTTAAGATAACAAGGGCCATAAGCCCTAAGTAGTTTTGTTGCATGATAAGTTTTGGTGCATCTATGTGTTTGGCACTATACGCCCCCTTTCGGTGATGGACTTCCATTACAAATATGGTGATTTGGGAAACTCTCTTTCTCGTGGCTCCTCTGCCACTGCCTTCTGTACTAACCTATGGCATTGTCACAGCCTTTTAGCCACTTCTCTCCAGAGACATGGGGGGGGGGGTGAGTCTCTATCCCCAATGCATGCTTTCTATTGCTTTCACCTCTAATAAGCTTTCAAGAGGAAGGTAAGCCTCCAACGCGAAATCCAAGCGCCACCAAAGCCCTGCCGCTTGCAAAAGCATCCCAGACGCAACCTTAGATGCAGACTGCCAGCCAGCAGTCCCAAGACCGCCACACCACCACCTGCAGTCAGATGGTGCCCGCATTACTCCTACTACAGCCCCCACCGAAGCAGATGAGCGGCTCCCTCCTTTGCAGCTGCCCTGCATCTGATGCCAGACCCTAAGACTTCCATCCAAGCCGCCGCATGCCAAACGTGATGTTGCCCCCTGGACTTGCATTTCTATTGCTCCCTTGGACTTGCATTGCTATTTGCCCGCATTCAAGACCCCTTGCCTTGGACTTTTGCCCACATTCACGCGGACATTGTAAAATCATCCTGCCCGCATTCAAGAATGGACTTTCACCCTCTTTTCCCCTTTGGACTCACATCCATCCAAGATGCCCACATTCATATTGCCATTGCTGTTTGTTTGGACATTGTTCATCACTGTCTGTGCATTGCCATTGCTATTTTGTTATTGCTATTATTGCTGTGCTATTTTCTATTGTTGTTTTTGTTTTTCTCTTGGTGATTGCTTTTCAAATTACTGTTGTTCTGTTATTGGTGAAGTATGAATGGGTTCCTGATGTGTGATTAGGGATCCCACCCCTCCTTTCCCGAAAGAGAGATACCTCCGCCCGAACACAACTCCTCCTTTCAAATTGTCACCCTAAAATTCTATGACAAAGGCTAATTCGAAAGACATTGATCCCAACACACCAGTGCATTGGTCTCAACTCTTTCGGGGGGGGGGGAACTGTTAGTAAATATGCTCCATTTTTCATATATGTTTTAGCCATGTGGAGTTCCTTATGACCCCAGCCTGACCCTTGGGAGATGGCAGCCATAATCCCCTAGATGTAAGGTCATGCAAGCAAGGTGAAGTTGCATAAGACCACTAAAGATTTCCTGGACAGGCAGGTTTTGGGAATTGCCCTTGGGAATATCCCATTATGTTGGAAAAGATACCTAATGGTGTTTGTTTGTTTTAGTCTCACATCTAATGGGACAGTGATCAGATTTGATTGCACCCCTTTCTCTAGCTTCCTTTCCTTGATAGTTTTGAAACCAAATGCATTGTTTAGACTATGCCCAAGTTTAAGTAAACCCATCAAGCCTTTGTCCACCTATTGTTTAACTCATGGCCAGGAGGCAGAATTTCCCTATAAGAACCTCTGGATTTTAGCAGACCTTGTGCTACCTTGGAAGTGCATGTTGAATCTCTGTCAGTCTGTGCTCTGAGATAGTTCCTGCGACCCCCTCTCTTGCCGGTCGTGCCCCTTTCACAGAACTCATCCTCATTTGCCACCAGAAGCCCAGAGGAGACTCTCGGATGTGAGTATATCTCCCTCTATCCTGGTTTTCCTCTTTGCCTCCCCCACTCCCACTCTTCCCCACTTATTCTTCTAGTGTGTGGGTGTGTGTGCCGCATTTGAATGTTTGCTTATTTTTGTCAAATAAATATTTTAGACTGTAATTGGAGTTTGGTCCGTTTCAGCGTCATTCCTGGCCAGAATTCTTATACCTCTGGTAGACAATTGGACAAGATCTCAGAAGCTAAGTTGGGCACTTCCCTCTCACATTTGAGCTAATTATAAATTCCCCCAAATTAGGTCTTGGTTTCCCAACATGGTGGTGTCTTCAAGTCATTTCCGATTTATGGGGACCCTAAGGCAAACGTATCATGGGATTTTCTTGGCAAAATTTATTCAGGAGGAGGTTTGCCATGGCCTTCCCAAGAGTGAGAGCATGCGACTTGTCCAAGATCACTCAGTGGATTTCATGGCCGAGCACCCCAGAGTCATAGTCCAACACTCAAACCACTACACCATGCTTTCACACCATCACACATTTTGATGTCCTTTGAAGGAGCCTCCCCTGCCAATGCCTATGAAGATTTAATTAAAAGACCCATCATTTCCAATCAGCGTGCTGCTTTTTGAAAATGACAGTTTTGGGACCTTTACAGACTGCCAGAAATAATGCAGCTTGAGGCCACTTTAACTGTCCTGGCTCAGTGCTAGGGAATCATGGGAATTGTATTTTTTTTTCTAGGACATTGAGCCTTCTCTGTCAGCTCTGGTGCCACAATAAACTACAGTTCCCATGATTCCTTAGCACTGAGCCAGGACGTTAAAATGGCCTCAAGCTGCATTATTTCTGGCAGTCTGTAAAGGCCCATAGTCTACCATTGTACCTGGAGGGTGCTTCATCTGGTAAGGTTGTAGCCAATTGTGAGCCCTCCCTGGGGACAGGACAGTTAAATTTCAGAAATTAAGGACACCAGGAAGAGAAAGGAGATAGCTGCAAATGGGCTTTGAGCCTGCTGTGGAAAAGCCAAAGAGGGTGCAATGAAGTCTCCCTAAAAACCAGAAGCAAAGAGCCAGAGAGTCCCCTCATACATACCTTATTTATCTCCTCCAGCCTTCCTCCTTGCTTGGCTTTGAGTAATCCAAAGGTTTTTCCTCCTGAGCAAAAGAGAAACAAGGTGGATGTTTAGCCTTTGGGCCTCTTGCAAACAGATAGTGGGGTTGCCATTTCAGAGCAGGACTTCAGGGTGGATACCTGTGGCCCCCTCAGCAGCTGGAGCCAGCATAGGGGTCCACCCCCACCACACCAAGGGCTCCCTTCCCACCTTGGTCAAATCCTAGCACACACATACTATCAAAGCCTTCCTGTCTGTCCTGTAGAACTATCAACTCAGAGCATTATCTCTGTGCTGCCTGATTCCCTATGGATAGTACCTACCTTGACGTGCATCATTGATCATCAAGGACATGTTGGAGATGCTGGCAGTGAGGCCTAGTGTGTGGAGGAGGAGGGTAGTTGTGCAGAAAACTGCTCCCTCTGTCCAACTGTGTATGTTTGGTGTTTCTCAGTCTCAGCACAAAACAGAGAGCAAGTGAGGGAGTGCACACTGCACACACCCCTTGTGAGATGCTCAGGCTGCTAGCCTGACCCAGGCACTCTTCAATGGGGCCATTCATGCAGGAAGGTTCCCAGCCCACCCGGCTGCCTTGCACGTCTCTCTTCTGGAAGAGGCGGAAGAATGCAGCCAGGCAGCGCCCTGGAGTGGGGCCTCAACCTGTTGCAAAGCACTGCTGGTGGAGTTAACCCCTTCCTCTGTTCTGCCTAATCTCTCATTCTGCATGGCTTTGTTTGGTTTTTGCTAATAGGGAGGCTAGTTGACCACAGAAAAATGCACCAATGCTTTCAACAGAACATTGCATGTGTATGTGCCTTCAAGTCTCCTGTCAACTTATGGTGCCCCATGAATTTCATTGGGTTTTCTTAGGCAAGGAAGCCTCAGAGGTGGTTTTGCCTAATCCTTCCTTCAAAATGTACCCTACAGTACTTGGTATTCCTTGGTGGTCTCCCATCCAAGTACTAATCAGTGCTCATCCAGCATAGCTTTCCAGATCAGACGTGATCTGGTGCCCTTAGGAAATTCAAGCCCTGCTTAACAGAAAATTTTACTGTATGCCTTCAAATCATTTCCAATTTATGACAACACTATCACTAGCACTAATAAGACAACACTATCACAGGATTTTCTTGGCAAGATTTGTTCAGAGAGGGGTTTGCCTTTGCCTGCCTCTAAGGCTGAAAGCGTGTGATTTGTCCAAGATCACACAGTGGATTTCCATGGCTGAGAGGGGATTCAAACCCTGGTCTCCAGAGTCCAACATCAAACCATTACACTATGTTGGCACTAATAAAACGTTAGATCTTTACAACTTACAGATATCCCCCAAAACTCTGCTCAACATGGAAATGAGGATTGTCACCAGCTAAATTCTGTGTGGATCCCCTTGCTGCATAAAAAGGTTACAGTAGTCAGGGACAAGTTGATAATTTAGCAATCCTGGCTTCAAATCTAGTTTAAATTGTAGGAAGCCATCTGGCAATTTGTGGGTGTTTGTTAAACTCACAGACAGGTCAAAGTGGCATCTCAACAGCTCAGGGCCTGGACTCTCTGTGTTTGTGTGTGTGAGAGAGAGAAATCTTGGTGCAAAAGAGCTATCTTGAAAAGTAAAAACCTATGTGGACTCCCTTCTTTATCAAGACTTTTGTAATGGTCTACTGTGTGCAACCTTGGTTCAAGAATCATAAAACCATAGTGTTGGAAGAGAATACAAGGGCCATCCAGTCCAAGCTCCCGGCCATGCAGGAACTCACAATCAAAGCATCCCTGACAGATGACCATCCAGCCTTTGTTTTAAAAACCTCCAAAGAAGATTCCACCACATGACAAGGCAGCATATTTCACTGTCAAACAGCTCTTAGTATCAGGAAATTCCTCCTAATGTTGAGGTGGAATCTCTTTTCCTGTTGCTTGCATCCATTCTTCCATGTCCTATTCTCTGGAGCAGCAGAAAACAGGCTTTCTCCATCCTCAATATGACACCCTACATCACCTCTTAACTGTCTGTTCTCCAGGCTAAACATACCCAGCTCCCTGTCTTTCCTCATAGGGCATGGTTTCCAGAGCCTTCATCATTTTAGTTGCCCTCCTCTAAATACTCTCCAGCTTCTCAACATCCTGTTTGAATTATGGTGCCCAGAACAGGACACAGTATCCCAGGTGAGGCCTGACCAAAGCAGAATAGAGTGGCACTATTACTTCCCTTGTTCTAGAATCTAGACACTATACTTCTATTGATGCAGTCTAGAATTGCATTGGCCTTTTTAGCTGCAACATCACACTGTTGACTCATGTTTATCTTGTTGTCTACTAGGACTCCTAGATCTCTTTCACACATAGTCTCTTTAAGCCAGGTATCCCCCATCCCATATCTATGTATTTCATTTTTTCTGCCTAAGTGCAGTATCTTACATTTCTTCGTGTTGAAATTCATTTTGTTAATAGTTTTTTGTGGGTTTTTCGGGCTGTGTGGCCATGTTCTAGAAGAGTTTCTTTCTGACGTTTCACTAGCATCTGTGTCTGGCATCTTCAGAGACAGCCACAGATGCTGGCGAAACATCAGAAAGAAGCTCTTCTAGAACATGGCCACACAGCGTGAAAAACCCACAAAAAACAATGGATGCCAACCATGAAAGCCTTCAACTTCTCATTTTGTTAACTTTGGCTCAACTTTCTAATCTATTCAGGTCATTTTGAATTTTGATCCTCTCCTCTGGGGTATTAGCTGCTCCTCCTAATTTGGTGACATCTGCAAATTTGATAAGTATCCAAGTTTCATCCAAGTCATTGATAAAGATGTTGAATAGCATCTTTGATTGATGCTTAATGACATCATCAGATGTTTCGTCCCTTTGACATTATCCTGGTAACATCACTAGGGCCCATTCCCATGACATCACATATCCCTATTTTTCAGGTTCTGGCGCTTAAATCTCAGGGCTCCTGACCTGTCAATTCAAGGTTCAGGGGCTCAGTCATGTGCATCTTTACTCAGAAGGAGACCCCACTAAATTCAGTGGCATTTACTCCCAAGTAAGCAAGATTGCACCCCAGTTCTATCCATGTTTAGCCATTGTTTGTGTCCTGCTATATGCAAATGAGCTAGCAGTGGTATATGTGACTCTTGACCTCCCTTCCCTTATTTTAACATCTAATCTATAAAGTAGGTCAGACTGAGAATGAGTGAGGTTCTGGCCTATTATCATGGCTAAGTGGGGACCTGAACCTTAGAGTCCTGGTGGTGCAGTGGTTAAATGCCTGTCCTGCAGCCACTCACTCATAGACCACAAGGTTGCGAGTTCAATACTAGCCAGGGCTCAGGCTAGACTCAGGCCTGCATCCTTCCGAGGTCGCTAAAATGAGTACCCAACTGTTGGGGGGCAATGAGCTTACAGTTGTAAACCGCTTAGACATCCCATAGCGTGATATGAAGTGGTATATAAATTAAGCTGCTTTGCTTTGCTTTGCTTAGTCTTCTAAATCCCATTCCCTCCTACTTGTCCCAGTTTAGCAGGGACAATCCTGATTAACTCCTTCTCGTCCCACTTTTTCAGCTGCTTTTAAAATGTCCCAGTTTCTCTCTCCTCCTCCCAGTTTCTCCCTTCCTCAGCTTACTTTTGTTACTGCAAGCTGAACTCAAAGGACAATGGTAGTGTGCACTCAGTTAACTCAGCAGACAGGAGAGGGTGGAATCTCGCCTTTCCCTGGAGGCTCAAGCAAAAGCAAACTACTGCAGCCTTCTCCAGGCTTGTCTGTTCTTTCTGATTAGTATATTTTGTCATCTCGGCCACACTCTGATGTTGTGTGACTTCAAGTTTTCATGAATGAAATGTTAGAGAATATGAAATTCAAGTCTAACATTCTAATCCAGGGGTGGAAACCATGTGTTCTTACAGGTGTGATTAGATTGCAGCTCCCATCATACCTAGCCAGCATAGCCAATGCTACAAGTAATATTCCAACTGCATCAGGAAGGGCACATGATTCCCACCATCCTCTAACCTTCATTACACTGCCAGGTCCACCTGATTTCAAAGGAACTTTATTTTCTTTAGACTTGAAGCATAAGACAGTCCTAAACGTACTTAGAAATCTAAATGCCTGTTTGTCAGCTGAAATGGGTTCAAATAAAATGTGGGGACAAAATTCCTGTTTACCTGTGGGGACTGAATGACGTTTTGTAAGATAAGATTACCATATGGCATATTTGAAAACATGAACAAAGACATTAAAAGGATATACCCACACTGCCTTATAACAGTAAGAGGCTGCTTTTGTCTACTAAATTATTAAACTTATTTACTGAGAAAATAGGTCTAAATAAAGCATTTAGGATTAGTCAGTATTTTTTTAAATCACTTGATTGAAGATCAATCAAGTATTTATCCCTCTTTGAGTAGCTTTTAGCTCTAATATATGTAGTCTCCCACTATACAAAATATTCCTCAAATATCTCAGGTTGTCTGAAAAGCTGTTTTTTGGATAACAGTTCCCAGCATCTCTCAGTCAACAAGAGCAGTTGCCATGGTGGCTGGAGGATTCTGAGAGCTGCAATCTCCCAAAATAACTTTTTCAAGCTCTGGGCAAGCTTACTAGCTTTTGAGCCAGAAGTGTAGCCAAATCTTTAATAACAGTTCAATTGCAGAGCTGTACTATGAAGAGACATTCCAGCTGCCTTCACTTTTCAGACTGTGGCTAAAAACAGGTGGATTTGCCAACAATTCTTCTTCCTTTGTTATTTTTAACCCAGCAGGACTGATTCCAAGTGTGAGGGCTTTTTTTCTGATGAAATAACCCCCATACTGCAGCACACCAATAAAGCTACCATGTCACATACCCTCCAATTGCCCTGACTGGGCAAGGACAGTCCTGGGGTCATTCCCACTATGGGCCTAAGCAGACTGCCAGAAATAGTGCACATTAAATTGAGGCACTGCCCTGGCTCAGTGCTAGGGAATCATGGGAACTGTAATTTATTGTGGCTCTCTGACAGAGAAAGCTCTCTGTCAGAGAGCCACTCTGACAGAGAAAGCTCAATGTCCCAGAAAAAAATACAATTCCCATGATTCCCTAGCACTGAGCCAGGGCAGTGCCTCAATTTAATGTGCACTATTTCTGGCAGTCTGCTTAGGCCTTTAGTTTTACAGCAATTTGCTGATATGCTGATTTGCTATTTATGTGCCTCATCTCCACTTGGAACGATTTCAGAAGCGACTTTGATCGTTCAGATTCACTTTCAACTGCAACAAATCCAAAAGAACCACACTTTTTCAAGAATAGTTTTCTGGTGGTTCTTTTGGAAAAAATCGATTCAGGAATGTGTTCAGTAGATGTGAACGATGAACCTGAATTGAACGGAATTGTGGAGGGGGCTCTCAGCTGCACTGCAATATAGTCGCGGCAGCGGCTGTTGCTGCTGGCACTGGGGTTGGCTTACCAGCTTCCCCCAGCTCAGCCCCAGTGCTCTGGGGGCCGCACCAGCTCTTTGGTGTTCTGGGGCATGGGGGGAGGCCAGCCACATTCTGGGGGTAGGCGGGAGGGACCCCAGGAGTGTCGCAAAGCATGTGTGCAAGAGAGAAGTGCCCCGAGAGGTCTTTGTTGCTGAAGGGCGCACCAGGCCTCCCCAGCCACAGCCAATCTCCTGGCTGCGTGCAGCCTAGCCGGGCCCTTGGGACAGGGCGCTCCATAATCCTCCTCCTCCTCCTCCATCTTATCTATGTCACTAGTGGGAATGACATGGAATTAGGATATGATTCGCCTCCATAGTGGGAACAACTTATCAGCCTTGATCAAATCGGTGACCCGGTGTCAACACGATTCAGAAATCGGATTAAATGTGAGTGGGAATGAGCACTCTGATTATCATATCAATTTTTAGCTGCTTTTAAGATGTCCTGGTTTCTCTCTTTTCCTCCCACTCTCCCCTTTTGCCCTCAGCATACTTCAATTGCTACAAATCAAGTTCAAAGTGCCAAAATAGTTTGGCACTAAATTAATTAATAAGGTAACCCGAAGGCACATACAGGTAAGTGAAGGTGCCACCGGCTAATGCCAGGCCTGGTTTTGATGCCTAATTCCACCTGAAATACATGACATAATTAAAACTCACAGAGATCAACTGTGAGCATATGCAGCATGCAATTCCCTTTTGTTAGTGGATGTGCTCCATTTTTCCTGACATTTTAGAAGCATGTGGAGTTCCCTATGACCCCAGCCTGACCCTTGGGAGATGGCAGCCATAATCCTCTGAATGTAAGGTTATGTAGGCACTGCTGAAGTTGCTCAGGACCACTAGAGATTTCCTGAATAGGCAGGTTTGGGAGTTGCCCATGGGAATATCCCATTATACTGCAAAAGATATACAATGGTGTTTATTTGTCTTAGGTCTCACACTTAATGGGGCAGTGATCAGACTTGACTGCACCCTTTTCACTAGCTTCCCTTCCTTGATAGTTTTGAAACCAAATGTATTGTTTAGACTATACTCATCCTTAGATACACAAAGATAAGCTCGTCAAAGCCTTTGTCTTCCATTGTTAGACTCATAGCTAGGAGGCAGCAATTCCCTATAAAAACCCCTGGATTCTTGCAGTCCACGTGCTACCTTGGAAGTGCATGCTGAACCTCTGTCGGTCTGTGCTCTGAGGTAGTTCCCGTGACCCCCCCTCTTGCCAGTCGTGCCCTTCCACTGAATTCATCCGCATTCGCTGCCAGAAGTCTGGAGGAGTCTCTTGGGCATAAGTATATCCCTCATACCCTGGTCTCCCCCTCTGCTCTCCCCACTCTCTCCCTCTCATCCTTCTAGTGTGTGTGTGCATGTGTGTGCCTTATTATTATTATTATTATTATTATTATTATTATTATTTGGATGTTTGCTTATTGTGTTGATAAATATTTTTAGACTTTAATTGGAGTTTGGTCTGTCTCAGTATCATCCCCTGCTAGATTCCTTAGGACTCCCGTATACACCTGGTTAGATCCCGTGAAGCTGTGTTGGGGGCTTCACTCTCGCACATTTGAGCTAATTATAAATTCCCCTAGTAGACTTGATTCCCAACAGATTGGTGGCATCCCCGAAATTTAGGCACCCCAAACTGATCACTTGGGCTGTTTAAATCTCGGCACATAGGAGAAATAAGGATCCGAGCAAAGGAGACGCTGACATGAGCATTAGGAAGGAGTGTGATTGTGTTTCGGTATGATTGGAAATCTTGGGTTGGCTATCCCTTTTCTTGCTTTTTCTATTGCGAGTTGGTAGAGAAGAGCCAGGCTCCCCCATTCAGGTTTTCCCTTCCACAATCCAAAACTTAGACTTTCCCCAAACCCACCTTGGACGAGCTCAGGTAGGCGAAGTGAGGAGACATCCTCATCTGAGGCTGTAATCCCTGGTGCAAGGTTGGAAAAGTGAGGGCGAGGTGGCCTAGAGCAGCTAACCGTAAAGAGAACACTGATGAGGGGCGGGAGTGCCCTAGAGCAGCCAGTTGTGTAGAGAAAACTCATGGCAAGAGTCTAGCTGGGACCCCAAGGGATAGTGATTGCCAGGAGCCTATCGCAGGAGGTCAACCGGTAGGAAGACAACACTTTAACTTCCCAGTGAAAGGTTAGGGAGTGTAACTGACTGACTCTTGGCCGGGGACTGGGGTAGGTTGTCAGTGGCCCTAGCTGCAGTAGCACCCCACAACACCAGGCCCACGAGTTCGGGATGGGAATGTCCCAAGGAAAGTCGGTGAGGGGCGAGATAGTCCTAGAGCATCTGACACAATTAGAAACCCAGCTGGTAAGGGCGGGAGTGCTCTATTGGGGGCCAGCACTGTTAGGGAAAGACTGGTGAGGGACGGAGTGTCCTAGAGCAGTCGTTCGTTTAGATAGAGAAAGTTTGAGCTGGTAGGGACGGGAGTGTCCTAGTGCAGCCAGCATAGTTAGGGAAAATTCAGCTAGTAAGGATGGGAGTGTCCTAGTGGGGCTAGCATAGATAGGGAGATAGAGAGACTGTAAGAGCAGAAATAGAGAGAAATGGAGATGGAGCAGATTTACAGAGAGGAAAAGGTTCAAAACAGTCTTCAGAGGTGGATCACCAAAAAAGGACCCAGTCCCTGGATCTCTGGGGCATTCTTGACGGACGATCCTTTTCTGACCCTGCTAGAGGTCTATAACATCAAGACTGCCAAAAGGGGATTAAAAAGCATCCCACACAGAGAATAAGATAGACTGGCAGCATGAGGAATCTGGACCCTAGCCCATGATGCCGTGGAAAAGTATAAAGAATACAAATTAGAGGTAGAAGTGTCCCAGAAGCAAATAGGTGAATTTGTCACTCAGGCAAGGGACAAGGTAACAGAAAATATGGATCTCACTTGGAGAGCGCATGAGGCGAGACAAAAGGCAGATAGAGCGGAATAGGAAAATATTGCCCTTAAGCAGAAAATTGTGGAATTAGAGTTCAAATTGGGGCAAGCCAAACAAGCCACAGATTTTATATTGGCTCAAAAAATGGAGGTGGCGGCCCAGGCCGACCACACCATGTGCGAGGCCAGAATTAGGGAATTGGAAAGCAAAGTCAATTTAAAAAGCGCCCTCATGGGCACGGTACAGCCGAGTATAAATTATTATTATTATTATTATTATTATTATTATTATTATTCTCACACCAGTTGGCAGAAGCATTTTTGCCAATAGTCTCAAACATTTGATCAGGAGGGCTTTAAACTGAGTCATGTTGAGGAGGGAGACAGTATCTTGGAAGGTATCTTGGAAGGCAAGAGTACATCATGGGCTGGAAATAATAGTCAAAGTGTTATAGAGGGAACAAGGCAAATGATGCAGGGGCCCAACAGTGGGAGGAAAAAAGCCTCACACAGGCAGCAAGTGGGGAAGACACATGCTCTTAGATGTCTCTACACTAATGCACAGAGCATGGGAAATAAGCAAGATGAACTTGAACGTCTAGCACAACAAAGCAAATACGATATAATAGGCATCACTGAAACCTGGTGGGATGAGTCTCATAATTGGAATTCTCTTTTTAAGAGAAATAGGCCAAACAGGAAAAGAGGAGGAATAGCATTATATGTCAGGGATGTTTATACCTATGAAGTGATTGTGGACTTAAATCCTGGAAATCAGGTGGAAAGCATCTGGATAAAAATTAAAGGGGAAGGAAACAACAGGAATGTTATTGTGGGAGTCTACTACAGACCCTCAAGTCAGACTGAGGAATTGGATGATGCCTTTCTAGAACAGATGAGCACACACTCAGAAAGAAAATATGTAGTAGTGATGGGTGACCTCAACTATCCTGATATTTGCTGGAAATCAAACTCAGCCAATACTTCAAGGTCTGGGAAATTCCTCACTTGCCTCAAAGACAATTTCTTTGTCCAAAAGGTGGAAGAGGCAACAAGGGAGTCAGCTATTTTAGATCTGATCCTAACCAACAGGGATGACCTGGTAAATGGAGTGCAAGTGGTGGGATCCTTTGGTGGGAGTGATCATGTTATCCTGGAGTTTCTTATACAGTGGAAAGGAGGAGTTAGGCATAGTCAGACACTCATTCTAGACTTTAGAAGAGCCGATTTCAATAAACTTAGAGAAACACTGGGTGTGATCCCATGGTCAGGAATACTAAAGGAGAACAGGATGGATGGGAGTTTCTCAAAAGAGAGATACTGAAGGCACAATCTCAAACTGTTCAAATGAGAAGGAAAAATGGGAGATGTCTTAAGAAACTGGGTTGGATGACAAAAGAACTTTCAGCTGAACTAAGGGCCTCGGCAGACGACTAATAAAGTCGTCTCCGAGGCAAGGAAGAGTAGGGGCAGCCGCACGAGCGGCGCCCCTTCCTCCTCCCGAGGTTTCCCTCGCAGCTGCCGGCCCTCCGCATGGCCGGCGCTCCGGGGGCAACCTCCCGCCGCAGCGTCCTCACACGCTGCGGCGGAAAAGCCAGGGAAAGTGCGCCCCACGCGTTTAGGGCGCACTTTCCCTGGCTTCTGAAAGGAGCGCCAATTTAGCGCTCCTTTCAGGGACGCCGCCAGTGCGCCGCGGTGCGGCTGCCGTGGTCCCACGGCGCACCATCCCAGGGCGTCCCGGATGCCCTGGTCTGCTTCCCCCCTAAGTTTTAAATGGGAGATATATAAGAAATGGAAAAGAGACAAAATCACTAAAGAGGAAATCAAACAAATAGCTAGCACATGTAGGCGTAAAGTCAGGAAAGCCAAAGCACAAAATCAGCTCAGGCTTGCTAGAGGGGTTAAGGACAATAAAAAGGGCTTTTGGGGGGTATGTCCATAGGAAAAGAAAGAAGAAGGAAATGGTAGGGCCACTGTGCAGAGAAGATGGAGAAATTCTAACAAGGGGCGGAGAAAAGGCAGAACTACTCAACATCTTCTTTGCCTCACTCTTCTCACAAAAGGAAAAGGGTGCTCAACCTGAGGAAAATGGAGCAGAGGACACAATAGGGGAAATGCAGCACAGAATATCTAAAGATGATGTACAGGAATACCTGGTTAACCTAAATTAATTTAAGTCTCCAGGACCAGATGAACTTCATCCAAAGATATTAAAAGAACTGGCAAATGGAATCTCAGAGCCACTGGCAATAATTTTTGAGAACTCCTGGAGAACAGGAGAAGTCCCAGCAGACTGGAGAAGGCAAACATTGTCCCCATCTTCAAAAAGGGGAAAAAAGAGGATCCCAACAACTATTGCCCAGTTAGTCTGACATCAATACTGGGAAAGATTCTAGAACAGTTCATTAAACAGAAAGTCTGTGAACATTTAGAAGGGAATGCCATAATCACTAAAACTCAACATGGATTTCTCAAAAACAAGTCATGCCAGACTAATCTGATCTCCTTTTTTGATAAAATTACCAGCTTACTAGATGAAGAGAATGCAGTAGACATAGCATATCTTGATTTCAGTAAGGCTTTTGACAAGGCCCCCCCATGATATTCTTGCAAACAAGATAGTAAAATGTGGGCTAGACAATACAACTGTTAGGCGGATTAGTAACTGGTTGACTGACCGAATCCAAAGGAGAGAAGTGACCAGTGGGGTGCCACAGGGTTCTGTCCTGGGCCCAGTGCTATTCAACATCTTTATCAATGATTTGGATGAAGGAATAGGGGGCATGCGTCTCAAATTTGCAGATGACACCAAATTAGGAAAAATAGCTAATACCTCAGAAGACAGGATGAAAATTCAAAATTACCTTAATAGATTAGAAAGCTGGGCCAAAGCTAACAAAATGAATTTCAACACAGAGAAATGTAAGGTACTGCACTTAAGGCAAAATAAATAAATAAAAATGAAATTCATAGATATAAGATGGGGGACACCTGGCTTAATGAGACTATGTGTGAAAGAGATCTAGGAATCTTAGTAGACCACAAGTTGAACATGAGTCAACAGTGTAATAATAATAATAATAATAATAATAATTTGTATACCACCCTGTGGCGAACCTATCCGGGCGGTTGACAACAGTAAAATATAACAAGAGTAAAATATAACATTAAAACATTATAATCCCTCCCCCCCCCCTTAAGAAAGTATTAAACAATATGACAAATTAAAAACACAGTATCAAAACATAAAACCATAATTAAAACAAACTAAAAACCCTGGTGTCCCTCTGGAGATCTTCAACCATCACTAAAGATGGGGCCACAGGAGGAATGAGGGGATCAGGGAGCTGGGATGGTTAATCTGGAAAGGCCTGCAGGAAGAGATCCGTCTTGACAGCTTTTTTAAAGCTGTCTAATGATGTCAACTGACGGATCTCATCCGGCAGGTCGTTCCAGAGTTTGGGGGCGACAGCAGAGAATGCCCTCTGGGAGGTTGCTGCAAGCCTAGATTTTAGAGGCTGCAGCAAGTTCCTCCCAGAGGACTGGAGAGCGCGGGGAGGATTGTACGGGAGAAGGCGGTCCCTGAGATAGCTTGGACCCAAGCCATTTAGGGCTTTAAAGGCAATAACCAACACCTTGTACTGGGCCCGGAAGCTAATAGGCAGCCAGTGGAGGGACCTCAGAACCGGAGTAATGTGGTCCCTCCTAGATGTACCAGAAACAAGCCTGGCTACCATATTTTGTACCAGCTGAAGCTTCCGAACCAAGCACAAGTCCAGGCGTGAGGTTACCAGTGCGTGCACAACAATTTCGAGATCCCTTACTTCCAGAAAAGGGCACAGCTGGCATATCAGCCGAAGCTGATAGCAGGCGCTCCTGATCGTCGCATTTACCTGATTTGTCATCAGGAGCGACGAGTCAAGGAGCACCCCCAGACTGCGAACACAGTCACTGGAGGAGAGTGTGACCCCATCCAGGACTGGAGGTTGCAACCCAATTCTTGGTTTCGGGGCCGCTACCGTGAGCACCTCTGTCTTGTCTGGATTCAGTTTCAATCTGTTTTTCCTCATCCAGCCCATTACCGCTTGAAGACATTCATTGAGAGAAGAGATGCCATTGGAATTCGAGGCCGACGAATGAAACACGGAGAAATAGATTTGGGTGTCGTCAGCGTACTGATAACACCCAGCACCATAACTCCGTATTATCTCACCCAGCAGCTTCATATAGATGTTGAATAACATTGGGGACAGAATAGCCCCCTGAGGAACCCCACAAGTGAGGTTCCTCTTACTGGAGCTACAGTCCCAGAGCAGCACCCTCTGGGACCAACCCGAGAGGAAGGACCGGAACCATTGCAAAGCAGTGCCCCCAATACCTAACCCCCTCAGGCGGTCCAAGAGGATGCCTTGTATTGTATTGGCCTTTTTAACTGTGATGCCGCAGCTAAAAAGGCCAATACAATTTTAGACTGCATCAATAGAAGTATAGTATCTAGATCAAGGGAAGTAATAGTGCCTCTGTATTCTGCTTTGGTCAGACCCCATCTGGAATACTGTGTCCAGTTCTGGGGACCAAAAAACCAAACAAGAGGGTTCTGCTGAAAAATGTAAATGAACAGGATTAATTCTGTCCCACTTCCTAATATAAAAAGACAAATATTTGAAGAAATAAACAAATAACTGAACTCAGGAGCAGAAAAGCCAGTATAATTGGACTGGATGGCCCTTGTGGTCTCTTCAAACTCTATGATTCTATGATTCCATGATTCTAATTTCTGAAAGGGTAGCAATACCCTACTGAGAGGTGTGCAGATATTGAAAATAATCAAAATCAAATAGTAAAAATTTCAAAACTCAAGGCCAGACGCGTTTCGACTACAGTCTTTCTCAGTGGCCTGTAAGTATTCAAGATATATATATGTAAAAAATATAACAAATCCCCCAGAACCCTGCCCCCTGCACTGGGTGATGACACCACTGAGAAGGAATAGAGTTTTGTCCTTCCTAAATTTAATACATAAATTACAGGATTTCTGTTTAGAAGCTGTTTTGTCTGTTCTTCCTTCTTTTACTAACTTTGCTACCCTTGTGGCCTGGCCACACCCTTTTGACCACATTCTTATGTGACTCAGCCAAACATGTCCTATTAAACAGCATACATATATGCTTTTGAGTTATGAAAATCTCTTCTTTCAGCCTTAAATGACACAAAATTTGTGGAACTGTGGAAGAAGCAAAGCCATCCAAAAATCTGCCCAGATGTAGTGGCAGGTAATGCCATGTCAGTGGGAGATGTGCATCTGGCCCAAGGTCTGTATGTGGGTAATCCTATGCTTCTATGATAGCAATGCTTCTGCTTTGCTTTCAGAGATCCAAAACACACTGCAGAAATAATCCAGTTTGAGACTGTTTTAATTGCCCTGGCTCAGTGCTAGAGAATCAGGAATTGTAGTTTATTGTGGCACCAGAGCTCTCTGACAAAGAAGGCTAAAGGTCTCACAAAACTACAGCTCCCTGAGTTCCCTAGCATTGAGCCAGGGCAGTTAAAGCGGCCTGAGACTGGATTATTTCTACAGTGTGTTTTGGACCAGAATGTCATGTGTATACCATTCAAACTGTCAGGGACAGCTGCTGTTATAATATCCTGGTTTCTCTCTCCTCTTCCCTCTTTTGTACTCAGCTTACTTCAATTACTGCGACTCTGGAGATCAGGATTCAAATTCCTACTCAGTTCTGGAAACCCAGTGTGACCTTGGGCTAGTCAGCTGCAGAGGAAAGCAAAGGCAAACCCCCTCTGAACAAATCTTGCCAAGAAAACCCTGTGATGTAACATCATCTTAGAATTGCCATAAGTCAGAAACTGTTTGAAGGCATACAACAACAACAAATCCATTATTTTTGCCCTGCTGAGTAAGCAAGGAGTGATCTAACACAGTTTATATAAGAATTCCAGAGGGTTAGTAATTTCCTGGGGGAGGACAAACAAGAACAAGAAGGCACTGTCATCAAACTGGAATCTGCTGCACTGATAATTTGTTTGTGTTTGTGTGTGTGTGTGTGTGTGTGGTTTTGGTTTTTGGTTTTTGGAACACTGTTTGGGTTTGGAAATCTGCCCTTGGAGCAGGGGAAAAGCAGAAGGAAGGTTTACTATTAGACTTTGCCCTTTATTGGCCTCGTTCCCACTATGATTTAAAACGAATTGCTGGTTGAGTTATATGTCTGCCATTCCCACTTGAAACTAGTTCTGAACTCTGGTTTCAATCACAATGAAGTGAGGCAAATGCAAAAGAACCACTCTTTCCTGACACTAGTTTTTTGGTGGTTCTTTTGAAAAGAAGCAATTAGCAAGCGTGTTCAGCAAGTGGGAATGAAGGACCTGAATCGCATCAAACTGAAGGGGAGGGATTACTGTAGCAGAGGGTTGGCACATCCCTCACCAGTTTTGGGGGAAATCTGCCATTCCTCCCTCCCCTTTCCCAGGACCCATCCTACATTCCAACTTTCTGTCCAGGAGGAATTCCAAAACTCCCTCCATTCTGAGCTTGACCAGGAAGCATGTCTTCGAAGTCTGCAAGGCTGGGAGGGCACCACCTCAACTTCCCATGTCCTCCAAGTCCTGCAAGGCTGGGAGGGCAGCACCTCACCCAAGGGAGAGTCCTCTATATGACCCCCAAGGCTGAGGCCTCACAGAGGAGAGTCCTCCATATGACACCCAAGGATGATGCACCCCAGGGGAGACTCCTCCTTATGACACCCATGGTCATCAAGCTCACAATGGAGGGCATTTTGGAATTCCTCCTGAACAGAAGGTTGGAATGTAGGACAGGTTCTGGGAAAGGAGGGGGGAAATGGTGGATTTCCCCAAAAACTGGTGAGGGATGGGATTCTGGCCACGGCACCCATGACTCCCTCCTGTGTTTTCTTGAATGTGTTGCTGGTTGCGTCAGTGATGAAGCATAGATGATTGACAGGCATTTTGAAGGGGCATAAACTAGTGGAAACAACAATCATGCCAAAAAAGTGAATAAAGAAAAGACCCACTTTCATAGTGGAAACAATGCATGGACTGGAATCAATTCACCAACCTGGAGCGAAAGCGAATTGCAAATCAGGTTAAATGTAAGGAGTTTATCGCACAGGGAGCCCCGTGCAAAATCACTCTTTAAAGTGAAAAAAAGACTCAAAAGCGGAAGCTTTTAATGAACGGGATTTCTCCCATTCTGCCCTGTGTGAAATGTGAAAGCGCTGTTAAAAGGAGGTTAATCTGAAAGAAAACCCCTCATTTTTACTTTCGGGTTTTTCCGAAAGTAAAAAGAAGCGTAAATGAGGGGTTTTCATTTGGATTAACCTACTTTTAACATCAATTTAACAGCGACGTCATGTGAAATCATGACCGCTTTACGGTTGATTTCTAATTTAAAGCCCCGTTTTCGCATGGGATTTCCCCCCCGTGTAATACACTCCTAAGTGGGAATGAGCCCATTGTTGGTTTTGTGTGCCTTTAAGTCATTTCTGACTTATGATGATCTTAAGGGGAGTAGGTTTCTTCAGATGGGATTTCCCATTGCCATTCTTTGAGGCTGAGAAACTGCAACTTGCACAAGGTCTGCCAGTGGGTTTCCTGACCAAGCTGGGATTCGAACCCTAGTCTCCAGTGTGATGATTCAAGGCTCAAACCACTACACCACACTGGCTCTCAGATTTTGTACTAGGAAGCATTATCCAGGCAAAGGCAAACAGGTGTGTGCCAGTGTGTGTGTCGGTGTGTGTGTTTGACAGAGAGAGAGATTTGTGAGAATCTGGCATAACCACTGAGGTCATTTAGTCATTTAGTCATCTCTGAGGCTGAGAACTCATGAGGACACCAGGACAAACTATACATTTTTGTTGTTTTTGTTATTAACTGCCCTCGAGTCTATCTCAACTCATGGTGGCCCTATTGATGAGACATCTCCAAGACCCTCTGTCCTCCACTGCTCTGCTTGATTCCTGCAACCCCTTAATACCCATGACCTCCTTAATAGAGTCCATCCATCTAGCATGTGACCTTCCTCTCTTCCTACTTCCATCCACCTTTCCCAGCATTATTATCTTTTGTAATGACTCTTCTCTTCTTGTGATGTGTCCAAAGTACGACAGTCTCAGTTTGGTCATCTTGGCTTCCAGAGAGATTTTTTACTTGATCTGCTCTAGGACCCATTTGTTAGTCCTTTTGGCTGTCCATGGGATCCTCAGCACTCTCCTCCAGCACCAGATTATCTCAAATGCATTGATTTTCTTCCTATCATCTTTCTTGACTGCCCAGCTTTCACATCCATACATGGTAACAGGGAATACAAGGGCTTGTATGATTCTAACTTTTGCGCTCAATTGTATATCTTTGCATTTTAGAATCTTTTCTAGTTCTTTCATAGCCACCCTCCCCATTCTTAGTCTTAGTCTTAGTCAGATTTCCTGACAACAGTCCCCATTTCTATCAAGGTTTGATCCCAGGTATGGGAATTCTTTTACTATTTCTATTTCTTCATTGTCTAGGTTGAACTTGTGAAGGTCCTTGGTGGTCATTATTTTTGTTTTCTTAGTACTTTCTTCTTTGATCTTCCTTAGTAGGTTTTCCGGGTCTGTGAGGTTTTCTGCTGGTACTATGGTGTCATCTGCATATCTTAGATTGTACATTGGGGATTAGAAATTCAGTCAGCCCTGCCAGCATAGTCAAGTTTGGGAGGCAGTAGGAGATGCAAATCTGTATAGCATTATATGGCTGTGTTTTCATCAGTGAAGTGTTGGAAGACATGAGAGAGGGAAAGGTTTTTCTTCCCCCTATGAACTGTTTTTATGTACAACTCCTCCTCCAACCAGGGTAAAGATGTAGGAGCCTAAAAAACAGAAACAAAAATAGTTGGGGGAGGCAAGTACTTTTGGCATGCACCCTGTGTATGACCTGACATCACATTCAACCACATTTTTCTGATGAATTTGTCTTTATTAAAATGCCTTGTTGGCTTGCAATATATTTGTAAAACTCTGAGCAAGAAAAAGGCTTAAAATTGTACTTTACTAGCCATCAGCTCTTGACTGAATCTTTGTTATTGCTGTTGCTGTTGTTGTTGTGTGCCTTCAAGTTGTTTCCAACTTACACACACCCTAAAGTGAACCTATCATGGGGGTTTCTTGTCAAGATTTGTTTGCCATTGCCTTCCTCTGAGGCTGAGAGTGTGACTTGCCCAAAGTCACTCAGTGGGTTTCCATGGCTGAGTAGGGATTCAAACCCGGGTCTCCAATGTCATAGTCCAATATTCAAACCCCAATGACTCATGCACATAAATCTCAGACCCATTAAAATAATCCAACATAAAATTAAAAATATCTAATTTTAAAATGCATATATTTCACCTTCTGTCCAGGAAGAATGTCAAAATCTCCTCCATTTTGAACACGATTGAGAAGCATGAATTTATATTAATGTTTTTGGCTTTTAGTTGGTCATGTCCTCCATTTTTCTTGAATGTCCTATATTTTGTTCCAGCTTTGTGGAAGAGAATTATGGCAACCCTAGACAGGGCATCACTTCTGTGGCTCAGAGTGGCACCATTTGGGGACAGACTTGAGCAAAGAGTTAGATCACATGGTGGCAGGGAAGAAGTAACAGCAAAAAGCTTTCAAATTTGGGACCCTGCTTAAGCTTTGTGAGCTTTGCTGGCTCTTGGCTAGCAGGATGAAGTTGCACTGCTGTTTCTGCTTTCTTTCATCAGGCTGAGAGAAGAGGTAACAGAAGAATTTTTTTGTCAGAGAGTAGACCAGGGGTTGGCAACCTACGGCCTGGAGGCCGGGTGTGTCCCCCGAGGCCTCTGGACCGGCCCCCACCAACCCCGACCACTCAAGATTTTGTTTTCCAAAATGGCAGCTGCATACTCGTTTGCGCATGCGCCGAGTACTGCGCATGCGCAAATGAGTTGCGGCCGCTATTTTGTTTGCCAAAAAGGAAGCAGCGACTCGCTCGTGCATGCGCAGTACTTCCGGAGTAATGTGCATGCGCGAGCGTGTGCACCGCCATCCCCTCCCCCCCGGCCCAGCAGAAGACCCCAGTACTAGCAGACCAGCCCCAGGGCTGTAAATCTTGCCAACCCCTGGAGTAGACACTTGAAGCTGTGTGGAGAAGACAAGTCTCTGGGGAAGGATTATCTGTGCTTGATTCTTGGAAAGAGTCCTTTGTCTCAGAGCAGCTCCTGTAGTTAAAATCTCTCCCTTTCTCCACACCAGTCTCCAGTCCAGGGCATTTACCTTTGTAAGCCCCCTATATGCACACTGGCTGCACCTTTCTCTGCCTTGATTAAGGATTGAGAAGCTTCTCCCTTGAACCTGGTCATTCTGGGAGCAGTAACCAAGCAGCTGGCTGAACAGCAACCAAGAGGCCTCTTGTCCACACTGGACCTTGTTGCAAGGCTGGCATGGGTGAGAGGTTTCTCAGTCACTGCTCAGCCAGCTGATCAGTTGCTTTTCCCAGGATAACTGGGTATAAAGGGAACAGTGACTGAGCAGCCAGTCAAACAACAACCAAGAAGCCTCTTGCCTGAGCCAGCCTTCGCTGCAAGGCTGACACAACAAGAAGCTTCTTGGTCGCTGTTCAGCCAGCTGCTTGGTTGCTGCTCCCAAGGTGATTGGGTGCAAAGGGAGCATGGATTTGCAGTAGAAAAGGTAAAGATAAAGGTTTTTCCTTGACAAGATTGTTTAGATGTGTCCGACTGTAGGGGCGGTGCTCACCTCTCCAAGCTGAGAGAGCCAGTATTGTCAGAGACAATTCCTTGGTCATGTGGCCAGCATGATTACACAGAGACCAGTAGACCTAATATCAAAAAATATGCACTGGGGGAGCACTAGGGTTACCATCCAAAAGGAAAGTGGGCGAAAGCCCAAAAAAGTTTGGGCACCACAGCTTTATACTGTGACAGACTGTTATGGGCATCTGTGATTGGCACCAGTGGCTTCAGACAGGATTCCTCCAGGAAGGATTCTTTTCTAGCCTGATGTGGAGATCCCTGGTCCTCCCTCCTGTCAGTCTGCCAATGACAGATCTGAATCTGCTTCATTTCTGAGACCACTCAAGATCAGTCTGTTCAAGGCTAAGTGTAGCAACAGACCATAAAAAGAAACTCTTAAAATTATTAAAATTAAAATTATTCACAGCATAGAACAGAATAGTGCTGAGTACTGTATTTTGAAAGCTGTTCAAATTATGTAATTATGAGTACTTCTCAAAGGTTTTCAAATTATGTGTCTGCAAAGGCACTTGAAAGAAGCTAAAGAGGCATGAGATTGTTGAAATGTATTTCATGTCCATCCAGAGCTTTAAAAAGTTACTTTTTTATTACAACTCTCCAAATACCCCAGTGTCTGTGAGATTCTGGGAGCTGAACATCAAGAATCTTTTGGTCAGAATGAAAAGCCTAATTGTTAACAGAGCACCACAAAGATAAATGCAGCAGTGTAGGCTATAGGCAGATTATAGATTTTATTTTAGTCTTTTTGATGTGAGGCACTTTCTCCTTGCCCCTTCCATGCCATTGGCTCAGATCCAGTAAACAGATCCAGTAGACATGGAATCAATATGCATGGAAAAGGCTTTTTGAAAGGGGTTCTCATTCTTTTTTTCAGTTGTTTCTTCTCATTCCAAATGAATGGACAATTCAAAAGGGGGCACTCCAGCTCACAGTGACAATGAATTAGTTTGGACTGCAAGGAGCCTGGTTTAGTTTGTTTCACAACTGTGGACCAGTCAATATCATGTCAGTGGGGAAATCCATCTTCCTTCCTTCCTTCCTTCCTTCCTTCCTTCCTTCCTTCCTTCCTTCCTTCCTTCCCTCCTTCCTTCCTTCCCTCCCTCCTTTCTTTCTTTCTTTCTTTCTTTCTTTCTCTTTCAAATGGCTATATCCATATTCTAGATCAGTAGTTCCCAAACCTTTTCCAGCCCCTTTTGTCTTGGGCAATGAGCCTAGTGCCCCCCATTCATATTTCTTGATATTAGGTCTACTGCAAATTCAAAACAACTAATCTCAGTCACTGCTCCCATTGAACCTGGTCACCCTGGGAGCAGCAACCAAGCAAGCTGGCTGAACAACAACTGAGAAGCCTCTCACCCATGCAGTGGTGTCACTAGGGTTGGTGTCACCTGGTGTGGTAACACCATACAGAATCCTTAGTATTTCTTTTTGGCACTAATGTTACTTGTAAATCATAATTTCCATATACCACTGAATGTAATGCTAATAGTTGTGACATAAACAACAAGCAAAATTAAAATGATATCTTCAAATTACAATATCATATGCACAACCTAAATGCATTTGCATATACATAGTAAAGATTGGGTTAAAATGAGATGTTTTTAAAGAAAATTTTAAAAGACTAAACAATTTTTAAAAATTAAATTTTTTTTTTTAATTTTGAAATTTTAATTTTAAAAAAATTGGGGCCTCTCCTTTCTCCTCTCACTGAGCTTCACCCCACTCACACCATCTCTTAAAGCATTTTAAAGGGAAGCAGATGAAAGCCACAGCTCATTTCTGCCAAAAGGTAGGTATTTGAGGATCAGTCAACGCCCTCATAGGATGTCACCAGATGTGGTCCTCACCCTCCTGCACCCATGCCACTCCTCCAGCAAAGCCCAGTGTGGGCACAAGGCCTCTTGG
The DNA here is from genome assembly GCA_026167975.1 of Phrynosoma blainvillii. Taxonomy (NCBI): domain Eukaryota; kingdom Metazoa; phylum Chordata; class Lepidosauria; order Squamata; family Phrynosomatidae; genus Phrynosoma; species Phrynosoma blainvillii. The sequence continues at coordinate 14,861,030 of JANUYF010000011.1, read as the reverse complement.
TCATTGCTCAGCCAGCTGCTCAGTTGCTCGTCCAAATATTATTTTTTTGCTGGGAGGAACATCCCCCTGGCAAGGAAGCATTCTCAATCCTTCTTTGATGGGACAGAGATGGTGTTGGAACATGGATGGGATATGCAGTCAAAACTGGAAATGTACAAATGTGTGAAAATCTCTTCTGAGAAAAGTTTCTAAGCTGGGAAAGAGTCTTCAGCTTGCAGGTGCAGTTTTCTGTACACATACTTACACAGAACACAACAACAAGGTCACAGTGAGCCTGAGAACAGAGGAAGCTGAAAAGTAAACAATGAGCTCATCTTGTTTCATGGGAAACAGAATCACATGATATATGACACACAGCATGAAGGCTGGGCTAAAGCTGTTCATCCAATGACTTTGCATGTTACCACACAGAAGGTGGAGTTTGAGGGTTTGGCTAAGAGTTCTTTGTTCTAACTTACAACAACAGTTGTGCGCTGGTGTTCATGTTTTCTACCTGCAAAGATGGATATATACAGTTTTCTTTTGTTTCTTTTGTTTTACAACTTACAATAAAATCTTTCTTTGAACTACTGCTGTGTCTGGGAGGATGCATGGAGCTGCTACATTCCTGGGTGGTGAGGAAAATGGCTGTGGAACAGCAGCCAGGCATTTCAGCAAATTGAACTCTGCTACTCATTCATCATAAATCAACAGATGGGCACAGAGGCCACCCCACGCCCTGGACTGGAGACTGGTGTGGATGGGGAAAGGGAGATATTTTAACTATAGGAGCCACTCCAAGGTGAAGGACTCTTTCCAAGAATTGACCCCAGATGCTCTACCCCCTCCTTCCCCACAGAGATGTCTTCCCCACACAGCTTCAGGTGTTTCTCTCCCCCCCCCCCCACACACACACATTGCTTCTTCCATTACCTCTTCTCTCAGCCTATCCAATGAAAGAAAGAAGGAGTTGCAGAGCAGCTTCAACCTACCATCCTCAGTAAAGTTCACAAAGCTTAAGCAGGGTCCCAAATTTGAAAGCTCCTTTTTGCCACTGCTCCTTCCTCACTGCCACATTCCAAAATGGTGCCACTCTGAGCCATAGAAGTGATGTCCTTCACCCAAGCCTCGCAAGAATTTTCCAACTGCCACCACCAGTGAAAGATGGAGCTACGGGTGTGAGCTTGTGCAGGCCAATGAAGAGTGGGAGACACCACCACATGAAATGATCAGCGAGGCTGAGTTGTGATTTTAAGGAACCCTGAAAAGATGTTTCATGCAACCCTCATCACCACCATGATCCTAAAGGCTGCTGGTTCCCTTTGTCTTTCTTGCACACCAATACTTTTACTGAAGGCTCCCCTGCTGCCTCTTTTTCCCCTCACTGCCCCTGTGGATCTTTCCACCGTCCCATTTGGGAATCACTATTCTAGATCAAATGGCTTCTATAGCAAATTAGGCCTGAACTCTTCTTACAATTCAGGATGACTAAACTGAATAGTTGACTAAGGGGCTAAGCAAACGGCACAAAGCGCCATCTTCAAAGCCAGGAAGGGGAGGGGCAGCCACACGTTGGGCGCCCCAACCCCTTCCCCAAAACGTCCTCAGAGCAGCCAGCCCTCCACATGGCCAGCGCTCCAAGGATGACCTCCTGCTGCAGCGTCCACACACGCTGCAGTGGAAGAGTTGGCGAAGGTGCGCCAGCAGCCTTTTGCAGCGCACCTTTGGTGACTTGTGGAAGGAGCGCTATTTTAGTGCTCCTTCCAGGGTCGGCGAAGCTGCACCATGGGACTGAGGCATGGGGATGCCTCGGCCCTGCGGCGCAGCTTCCTGGGGCGGCCCCGTGCTGCCCGTCTGCTTCCCCCCTAAATTGTTATATTTGGGACCTATAACAGATGGACACCACTAATTAGAAAAGATTATCATTCTTGGTAAAGTGCAGAGTCAGGGGTGACTCTGGGGTGCAGTGTGTGTGGACTGCACCAGGTGACACCCTTAGGGGGGTGACACCACTGGTCTTCAAACACCTAACTTTTGGCAGACTCACCTGCTTCCCTTTAAAATGCTTTAACTCACCTGCTTCCCTTTAAAATGCTTTAAGACATGGTGGAAGTGGGGTGAAGCCTCAGTGGAAGAAGAAAGGAGAGGCCCCCAAAATTTCAAAATTAAAATTTCAAATTTCAAAATTTTTAATTTTAATTATTTTAATTTTGAATGTTTTATTTAAATAAAATTAATTTTCTTTAAAAACATCACATTTTAACCAGATATTCACTATGTATATGTAAATATATTTAGGTTGTGCTTATAATTTTGTAATTTGAATTTAAATTTTGCTAGTTGTTTGTCACAACTATTAGCATTACATTCAGTGGTATATGGAAATTACAATTAACAAGTAACATGAGTACAAAAAACATTTCTAAGGATTCTGTATGATGTGAAATGGGAGGAGGTCAGTGGAGGGGGATGACACCATGAGTTACCGCACCAGGTGACACCAACCCTAGGGATGCCACTGATAAAGTGAAAACATATTCAGGGGCCACAGTGCTGACCACAAAATAAAACAAAATACAAAATCCACAAATAAGCAATACCTTTATTGGCCAGGGAAAATGCACAAAACACATTATGCAACTTTTTAAAAGCTCCACTGTATTCTTCATCAGGTAAAATATGTTTAAAATACAAGAGAAGAAAAGTGACAATGTTGGAGGGTTGTCAATGCAGACAAAGGCTATTCTTCTCCTGGTCATGTAGGGATACAAAGGACAATGAAATGTAAACTCCTGTTAAATTTACCAAATACCTGCTAAACCAGTGGTAACTGGAGATCAAGAGAGGATCTGAAAATGACATACAGAGGAGCCACAGAGTTCAGCTTTAATTTTTGCTACAAGTTTCTAGCCCTTATGATATTGTAGAGAGCTACAATAATGGATGGATTTTATTTATTTGTTTATTTATTTTGCTCAGTGATGTGTATTGCACAGTGTCCACAGCTATTATTTGAATATAATATTGCATAGGATACCTTGACATTTCACTCTCCTTTGTCTGTAATAATCCTGGAAATATTTCTTACAAGGGAATATCATCCATATGTTTGGTGGCCAAAGTGGGAGCTCTGGAAGACAGACAGTGACCAACTCACTTCCTATTTGAGCAGCCATTGGGCAGACTTGCATAAAATTGAGAGGGGTGCCAGAACAGACAAATGAGAATCTGTATGATTTTCTCACACCTCTGAGGCTCCATGAGGCACGGAGGGCCAGCAGCCCCTTTAAAAAGGCTGCTTCTACCATCTCCATCTCCTCCACCAGCAGCTGAGGCTCCATGAGGCACGGAGGGCCAGCAGCCCCTTTAAAAAGGCTGCTTCTACCATCTCCTCCTCCACCGGTAGCGCCCTTCCTTCGCCTGAGTTAACGCCGCTGTATATTAACATTGAAAAACTATGTATTTTTAAATTGTATATTTTTAATGTTATTCAATCTGTTTTGTTAGATTGTTTTTGGGAGATGGGTGGGTGTGGGAAGGAGGGCTGGGATTTGAACTGATTTTATTTGTTCTGATGTTTTGAAATATTGTACGCCGCCCCGATTGCCTGGCAGAGGGGCGGGATATAAATAAAAAATTATTATTATTATTATTATTATTAAAACAAATACAAGAGGATGTGCAAACATTAAAATCAGATAATAAAGAAAGCAAGATTATACAAGGGAGACAACAAAGAGAAATTGAAACCAATAGAGCCAAATTGTCTGAAATGGACAAAAAACTTATATATCTGCAGGATTATCAAAGAAGAACCAATTTTGTTATTAAGAATATACCAGAGTTGGAGAAAAGAGATAGAAAATATGATTTGCAATCAAAAATTTTGAAATGGTTACAAAAAATCTCCCCATCCTTAAATTGGACTGAATCAGACTTTGAAAGAATTCACCGCATTGGACCAGTGACGAATAAGATGATACCATGAGATGTAATAGTAAGAGTAATTAACTACAATAAAAAGGAAGGACTGATGAATATGGTGAGGAAGAATCCGGAAAAATTAAAATTTCAAGATGTCAATGTAGAAATCTATAACGACTATTGTCTTCAAACGAAAATGTGGAGAAGAGCGATGAAACCATGTACTACTGTGTTGAGGGGAGCGGGAATTTACTACACTTGGGGACATCCTATATTCCTGAAATTTCAAAAAGCAGGAAAGAGATATAGGATTGATTCAGTGGAACAAGGAATACAATTGTTGAAAGATCTTGGGATATATAAAGAAGAAGAAGGAACAACTGGAAAGTCTAAAAAATCTAAAGGAAATGGAGCTGTCGTCCAGGTTGGAGTACTGGGAGGAGAAGAATTATTGGGAGCATGTGGAGGAAGCGGACTCCCATAGACGAAAAGAGAAATTACTGCAATTAAGCACAAAGTTAAATGTATTGTTTTTATGAGCACTCAGGGGGTGGGCGGTTTCTTTGGGCCTTGGGATGTCTTCGTCACCCCTCTCCACAGGGGTAGCTTCGGCGACCAGGGCTAGAGCAATGCGCTCTAGCAAGAAGAAGTGGAGAGGTAAATGGGACTTGGGGGGGGGAGGGAGGGGAAATAGAGGGAGGAGGGAAGGAATAGGGTTTACACAAAATGGAGCCATTAGAGAAAGAAATAAATGGTATTATGGTAGATAAACTGAAAATTTCAACTTTAAATACCAAAGGTCTTGGATCAGTGATTAAAAGAAGAAGGATTGAAGCTTTATTACGAAGAGATTCGGCAGATATTTTTTTTATTCAAGAAACACATCAACGGAAAGAGGGGGAAAATGAACTGAAACTGAATTGGACAAAGAACTATGAGAAAGCATTTGGAAATTCAAAATCAAAAGGGGTAGCAATAATAATTGCAAAAAAATGTAATTTTGTAATAAATAAAGTAATAAAAGATGATGAAGGAAGATATATAATAATACAGGGAGAATTAGGGGAAGATAATTATACACTTGTGAATGTATATGCACCAAACGAAAAACAAGAAGAGTTTTATGAAAGAGTGTTAAAGAAAGTGGAAAGAATACAGAAGCAATACGTAATTATAGCAGGAGATTTTAACATGCAAATGGATAAGATTAAAGATAAATCTAACCCCTCAGTAAAGGATAAACATAGAAATATAACAAACTTAAATAAAATAATGAATAAAAGGGAATTTAAAGATGTCTGGAGACTAGTAAAAGGGGATGAAAAGAAATATACATATTATTCTGCTATACATAAAACATACTAGAATAGATTACATTTTTGTTTCAAAAAATATGATAACTAAAGTTTTAGATAGTGAAATATCAAGTATAAAAGTAAGTGACCATGCCTTGGTGAGTGCAGAATTTATTATTAAGAAAGATTATGAACAAATAAAGATGTGGAGGTTAAATACTAAGATATTGAATTATAAAGATATAGTAAACAAAATTGAAAAGGAATGGCAAGAAACATGGGATATAAATAATAAGGAAGTGACAAAAGGATTGTTATGGGACACGATGAAGGCAGTAACAAGAGGAATATGTATGAAAGAAGCATATAACCTTCAAAAAAAACAGGAAGAAAGGAAAAAAAATTAGAAACAGATATAGAACAATTAGAGTATAAATATATAGCTAATAGAAATAAACAGATTTACGTAGAATTGAGGGCAAAAAGGGAGGAACTGCAAAAGATAGAGATAGATGAAGTACAGGAAAATTTGATTTATTTAAGAAGGGAATATTTCGAATATAGTAATAAAAATTCAAAAATGTTGGCCAGAGCCACACAGAAAAAGAAAATGGAAAGTATGATAAATATAGTGAAGGATAGATCTGGGATGATGTGTAGAATGATGAAAGAAAAAATAAAAATTTTTGAAGAATTTTATAAAGAATTATATCAAGCAGGAAAAAATCCAATAGATAAAATAGAAAATTATGTAGAAGAAAATTGGGGACAAACAATAATGGAGGAAGATAAAGAACTATTGGAAAAACCCATTGAAAAGGAAGAGATAATAGAGGTAATTAAAAAATTAAAAAATGGCAAAAGTCCAGGAATGGATGGTTTGGGACCTGAATATTATAAAGTGTTTGAAAATATATTAATTCCAAAGTTGTTAGAATTATATAATGGAATATTACAAGGAGAGAAAATACCTTTATCATGGTCTCAATCATTAGTAATATTAATACCAAAAGTAGATAAAGATCCAACTGATCCAGGGTCATATAGACCTATATCATTAATAAATCAGGATGCAAAGATATTAACAGCAATAATAGCAAATAGAATGAATAAATGTGTGTATAAATATATAGGAAAAGATCAATGTGGTTTTGTGAAGGGAAGACAAATGTCTAATTTAGTAGGAAGAGTTTTGAGTAAAATACATGTAATTGGGAGAGAAAAATTAAAAGCAGGAATTTTAGCATTAGATATATTTAAAGCTTTCGACTGTGTGGAATGGCCAACATTAAAAATAATTATGAAAAAGTTTGGAATGGGAGAAAAAATGAGGGGACTAATAGATCAACTATATTGTGATAACTCAATAAAAGTAATAGTTAATGATGGAATTACAAAGGAAATAAAAGTAACGAGAGGTACAAGGCAAGGATGCCCGTTGTCACCAATATTATTTGCAATGGTTATAGAAATGTTAGCAAATGTTATAAGGAAGGATAGTAGTTTGGAAGGAATAGGATTGGAAAAAAACATAAAATTAGTTTATTTGCTGATGATACATTATTAACTATTAAAGACTTAAAGGATAAAATAGGAGAAATTAAGGAACATTTGAATTTATTTGGTGAGATAACAGGACTTCAGATTAATTGGAATAAAACAGAAATGATGCTATTTAATTATACAAAAAAGGAAGAATCAGAGCTTATGAAGCAAAAAGAATTAGGGATAAGAATAAAAAGTAATATAAAATATTTAGGAATTAATATAACAAAAGATTTAAAAGAAATGGAAGAGAAAAATTTCTTAGTATTATGGAGAGAAGTTGAAAAAAATAGTAGAATATAAGAAAATTCGATTATCATGGTTTGGAAGAATAGCGTTAGTTAAAATGAAAATTTTACCAAAATTAAATTTCCTATTTAGAATGATACCACTAAAAATATCAGAAGTAGAATTAAGTAAATGGCAACAGTTACTAAACGTATATTGTAATGGAGGGAAAAGATGTAGATTAAATAAACAATTTTGATATGAGTCTCAGAAAAAAGGAGGGCTAGGTCTCCCTAATATAAAAGGATATTATGAAGCTAACCACTTAAGATATGTAATAGAAGGAATGCTGGACGTACCAGATTTAGATTGGTTAGAAATGGGGGAAAAAGAGATAGATATGAAAATAGAGGAAAAAATTTTTTTAAAGAAATCAGTAGGAAAGAAATTAAAGAAATTGGAAATCCATTTATGGAAAATATATTAGAAATTTGGAATAAATATAAAAAAGGATTAATGAATGAAAATTCAATAATAACACCAATAATAATGGAAAAATCTTTCCCAAAAAATTTAAAAGATTTATTAGATAAAGAATTAAAGGAAAGGAAAATAGATAAAATAGAAAATTGGATAGAATTAAAGATAGGAAAAGAAAATATAAAAGAAAAATTTAGGGGGATAAACACGTCTTGGTTACATTTTATGCAAATAGAACAATGGTTTAAGAATTGGAAGAAAAAAATATAGAAAGAGGGAAATATACACAGTTTGAACAAATAGTTCAGAAAGGAAAAGGAATGGAGGAAAATGAAAATATGAAAGGCATAACTAGCAAAATTTATAAAATATTAATGGACAATAAAAGGGAAAAACTAGATCAAATTATTTTAAAAGAAATATGGGAAGATGAATTGAAATGCAAAATCTCTGACAATGAATGGAATAAGATTTGGGAACAAAGACATTTGAAAAATTTATCGGTGCGAATTAAGGAAAATTATTATAAATTGATTTGGAAGTGGTATTTGACACCACTGAGATTACATAATATAAATAAAGAAAATTCAAAATATTGTTGGAGAGGTTGTCAGGAAGTAGGGTCATATCTACATATGTGGTGGCAATGTAAATATGTACAAAAATTCTGGGAAATAGTAATATTAGAGATAGAAAAGGTTATGAATATAAAGATAGATAGAAAACCGAATATAGCATTCTTATCAATATATAATGAAGTAGAATGGAAGGAGGAAAAAAACCTTGTAACAAATTTGTTTACTGCTGCGAGATTAATTATAGCAAGAAGTTGGAAAACAAAAATAAGTGTGAAATTGGAGGATTGGTATAAGGAAGTTTGGAAGATAGCAATTAATGATAAATTAACATGTAGATTGAAAGTGAAAAAAGGATTATTGAAAAGAAATGATTTTGATGAAATATGGAAAAAATTTATTGAAAATGTATTAAGAATGGAAGATGGGAAACTGCCTCCACGGGAGGAGTTAAGATTTTGGATGGAGTATAAAGATGGAAATGGCTCCGGGGGTGGGGTGCATGGAGGGGATATTTAGGGGATTTGTTTAAAAAAAAAAGGCTAAGATGTAAAAGTATATAAAAATGTATGGAAAGTTGATTAATATAAATAAAATTAAAAAAAGAAAAAGAAAAAAACATCTTAAAAAAAAAGAAAGTTAGAAAGAAGGAAGTAGTGATATATATAAGGAAGGAAATACACTCAAAAGAAATATTTAAAGATGAAGATAGTTTCTACATAGGTGTAGAAATCAATTGGAAAGGAAGTAGAGTATTAATGATAGGCATATATTCACCACAAGAAAATAAGAGTAAATTTTACAAAAATCTACATGAGAAACTCACAAGATTGGACTACGAAAAAATGCTGATTATGGGAGATTTCAATGGGGTGAAAGGATAGACAGAAAATCCGAGAAAAGAATAAATCAAAACCAAGGTAAATTATCAGATACTTGGTTCAAGATGATAGATGAATTATTATTAGTTGATGGGTGGAGACATTTGTATAATCAGACCAAACAATATACTTTCTTCTCAGAGAGACATAACTCTCTTTCCAGAATAGATTTGTTTCTTGTATCTAAAACATTAGTAAATTATATTGAAACAATCAAAGCTTTTCCTCGAACTTTATCAGATCATAATTTAATGATTTTGACAATAAAAGAACCAAATAAAATGTTTACATGGAGACTAAGGGCTTCTACAGACATCGCTTTGTGCCGTCTTGGAGTCAGGGAAGGGGAGGGGCAGCTGGGAGCCCCAACCCCTCCCTGAGGATTTTAGTGCTCCTTTCAGGGCTGGCAGAAGGAAGGATTGGGGCCGAAGCATGGGGCAGCCTCAGCCCCAATCCTCCACTTTCCAGGGCAGCCCACAGCCACCCGTCTGCATCCCCCTAAATGAGGAACTATGGTTAGATAAGAAAACTTTGGCAAGAATAGGAGAGACAATTAGAAATTACTTCAAAGAAAATATGAAAGAAAACACAAAAATGGCTACGATCTGGGAGTGGGGAAAGCGGTCATAAGAGGCTCTTTAATCCAACAAAATAAAATATTACAAAGAACAAAAAAGGAAAATTTACTTAAGCTTAACAATTCATTAAGCCAGAAAGAAAAAGAACTCGAGGAAAATGTTAACAAGATAAGGATACAGGAAGATATCAAAATAATTCAGAAATTATCTGGAGAGTTAGAAAAGAGTTTAAAAATAGCCAAACAAAATAAATTTGAACATTCAAATAAGCCCGGGAAATGGCTCGCAAATAAATTAGGAAAAAAAGAGGATAAAAAATAATAATGAGAATCAGAGATGGAGAGACCTTACACACAGAACAAAACAAAATCAAAGAAACCTTTCACAAATTCTATACACATTTATATGAAGAGTACAAAGTTGATCAGGGAACAGTAAGAACTTATATAGATGAGGTGAAATTTCCAAAACTCAAAGATGAAGATAATAAGAGACTAAGGGGCTATGCAGATGGGCAAAAAGAGGTGCTTTGAGGGTGACTTGTAGGAGTGGCGTTTAGACGATGCATGCCTAAAAGTTGCCAGGAAAGTGCCCTCTAGCTGTCATATGATGAAAAAAGCCATTCCAAAAAGGAGCCGCTTTTTTCTGCTCCTTTGGTGAAGATTTGCATCTTCACATGTGCATATGTATGCAGCAACACCAGTGTACCAGAAAATGGCTGTATAAAAGCACTGCCGCATGTGTGGTGGAAATTGACTTGGTGATCCAAAGCATGTGCCCTACGATGCAGGCCTTAATTTAAAGCACCCTATGCTTCCAGGTGTGGATGCACTGGCACTGGTGCGCTTGAATATTAGAACCCTAACCCTAACCCTAACTCTAACCCTAACTGTAACCCTACGCATGCACCCTAACAACTGTCCTCTGTTATGACAATAAATGCATTCTGTTGCATGTATGCTTGCTGTCAGCATGCACAGCATTTTGCATGAAAGCTTTTGTGAACTCTTCTGTGCAGGTGTGCAGAAGTGCATAAGACCTGCACACCACTTCCTGGCATGCTTGGGGAGGGCTCCTTGAGTAACGTTTGTCCATGTGTCCTGTTGACTATGTCCCTTGCATGACCACCAGCTGCATGTATCACATCTGTCCACACAAACCTCCCTTGCATGTACCTCTCCCCTCCACCCTGATCTGTGTGGGATATGTTTTGTGGAGAATGATGGAGTAGGTGTCTTTTCAGTTGATTGTGGAGAATGATGGAGTAGGTGTCTTTCCTTTGCCCCAAGGGTGGCACAATCAGACAGTGGCACCTGTCTACTGCACCCACTCCTTGGGGGGAAGCAGAGATCAGTGAATCCTTGCATGATCTATGGCTGTATGACAGGTCCTGTGCAGGTGCAGAGGGATGTTTTCCTGCACAGTTGCACAGGTGTGCAGAGATGTGTTCCTGTGCACGTGCACATGTGTTTGAGAGAATGAAAAAAAATATTAAAGCAGCTGCTGCCAGCCATGCGGTTGCTCCATCTCCCTTTGAGGCGTGCTTGGGGCTCACAGTGCAGATACTGGGGCTTCGATACAGCCTCAGAAAAGCTGCATTGACTCCTCCCAGTGTGGTTGCTCTGTCCCCATTTAGGGCATCCTTGGGGCAGGAGGTGCAGTTGCTGCAGCTTAGGGAAAAGGCAGCTTCAGGTCACCTTTTCCTGCCCATCTGCATAGCCCCTAAATGAGGACATTAGGGTAGAAAAAGTATGGGAAGGGATTAAAAATTGTAAAATTGGGAAACCTCTGGGGCCAGATGGCTTTATGGCATTATATTGTAAAACCTTTCAGGAAGATCTGATAGTACCATTGACAGAGACAATGAATGATATTCTAGAAAATGGAATCCCAGAATCCTGGAAAGAAGCAGACATAATTGTTATCCCTAAAGAAGGAAAAGACACTACAGATCAGAAAAACTATAGGCCTGTTTCCTTATTAAATATAGATTATAAAATGTTCTCTTCAATTATGGCAAATAGATTAAAAATTGTATAAAAGATCAAATAGATGAAGATCAAAGGGGCTTTTTACCAAAAAGGCAGATGAGAGAAAACATGAGGTATATTTGGGATATGTCAGACTACTATGAATTTCACAATGAAAAAGAACTGGGATTGATATTTGTGGATCTTGAGAAAGCCTCTGATTCAGTAAATTGGCATACTCTATTGGAAATTCTGAATAAAATGAATGTAGGAGAAAATTATCTAAATTGGATCAAAGAAATATATGAGATGCAAACTGCTAGAGTTGTAATTAATGGGGAGAAAACAGATAGATTTCAAATAAAAAGAGGTACCCCGTTACTATTTGTTATAGTGATGGAAGGATTAATATTAAAGATCAAGGCGAATGATATAATTCAGGGAACAAAAAAGGAAAATTACCATTATAAAATCAGAGTGTTTGCGCATGATTTAGTGATTTCCTCAATAACCCATGTGAGAGCGTAAAAGAAGTACTAATGGAGTTAGAAGAATTTGGTAAAGCAACTGGTTGCAAAATAAACAGACAAGTCATCAATCTTAACAAAAAAACATGATGAAGGTAAAAGAATAAGAATTAAGTAAACCAATGGGGATAAAGATACAAAACAAGGTAAAATATTTAGGTATTGAGGTCTCAAAGAAAACAGTCGATTTTTATGGAAATATTTACATGAAAATTTGGAAAGAGATTAAAAAAAGATCTGACTAATTGGAATAAATTACATTTATCAATATTTGGTAGAATTTCTTTGATCAAGATGGCTGTACTACCTAAGATGTTATTTCTATTCCAAATGATCTTGATTATTCTTTCAGAGAAACCAAGGATTAGATTAAAAGTACTCCAAGATGTGAGAGAAAAAGGAGGTCTGGGAGTTCTGAATTTGAAATTATATTTTGAAGTGTGTGCTCTCACATGGGTAAAAGAATGGGTGACCTTAAAAGTCAATAGACTGTTAGAGTTAGAAGCGGACAATCTAACATTTGGATGGCACGTATATTTACAATATGATAAAGAAAGTGTTAACAAAAGTTTTAAAAATCATTGTGTAAGAAGACCCCTTCTACGAATCTGGAAAAAATATCAAAAGAAAATATATAGAAAATTGCCCCAATGGATCTCAGCCCAGGAAGCTTTTCACAGAAGAGAAACAATTACAGATAACAATTGGATAAGTTATAAATCACTAATCAAACAAGGGACAAAAAGCTGGCAGTTTAAAAAAGCAAGAAGAAATAATAAAAGAAGGGTTCACGATGAATTTGTTCACATACTTTCAAATTAAAGAGAGATGCAAAATAGATAGTAAAGTATATGGATTTGAGGAGAAGGAAACAGATTTGGACAAAATCTTAACCCATGATAAAGACAAAATGATTGGGAACATTTACAGAATATTACTGAGCTTAGAGCTGGAAGAAGACACAATAAAAGAAGAAATGATTAGGTGGATGAAAGATTTGGGATACACAATTGAATTAAGTAGCTGGGAAATGATGTGGATTAATGTGGTAAAATATACATGCTCACAGGATATGAGGGAGATCTTTTACAAAATGTATTTAAGATGGCATATTACACCAATCAAAATCTCCAAAATATATAAAAATACAAACAATACATGTTGGAAATGCAAGGAAAAACCAGGTACATTTTACCACTGTTGGTGGTCATCTAGAAAAGCAAAAAAAATTGGACTTGTATAAAGGAAACAATGAGTAGAATTTTAAATGTGGACATACAAATGAAACTAGAATTCTATTTGTTAAGTATGTTTGATGGAGAAATAGAGAAAAAACATGGGAAAATATGTTTCTATATGACCATAACAGCAAGGGTTTTATATGCTCAGAAATGGAAAATGGATACTATGCATAGTAAGAAAGAGTGGTTAATTGAATTATATGATGCTATGGAAATAGACAGATTAACAAAGATTAAAGCTCAACTCACTAGACAAAATGAACGATGAGTGGGAACTGGTAATAAAGTATTTGGGGGGGAAATGGGGTAAAATAGCCAAAATAGACTTTTCTTTCTAAACAAAAAATGCTGGGAAGTTATGGGAGTCCTAACTGATTGGTCGAGAAAGGGTGAGATAATAGAATGAAAATAGAAGATAGAAAATTACAAGAAACAGAAAATAAGCAAAGATAAAATGTGGAAAGTAATTAAATATTGAAAGATAAAGAGAACTATAGAACACAAATAGAGCAAGCTAGAATTCTATAAAATGCAAAGATGGAAATTACAAAAAAAAAAAAAAGGACAAACTTCAAAAGAAAATGTGATTACAGGAAGTCGACAAAACTAAATACCAAACTTACTCAATGGAAAGGAAGTCAATAAGGGAGTGAATGTGGGAGGAATGTGAGGAAAGAAGGAGTAAGTGAATTGAAGGTAGATGAATGTGGGAAAGTTAGAGTAAGTAGTAGATGGAGAAAAGTGTGAAGAGAAGGAAGAAGCATAATAGATAGGTTGGCGAGAAGAGAGATTGGTTTGGATGAAGTCTAGAAAGGGAAGTAGAGAAGAGAATAGCAGGAGGCAAGAAAGACAAAGGTGGGGAGCAAATTAGAAAGTAAAGAAGAAGAAAGAGATAGTTGTCAGTGGGTGATAACAGTTTGGGTAAGTACTAGAGTAAAACAGATGGTAAAGAGGAAGGGAAAGAAGAGAAAGAGAAAAAAGTAATAACTGAGAAGTAAGCTGTAAGATGCAACAAGATGTAACAAGACACAAGAGAGAACAAATTTTACAGGACAATTAATGTTTATTTCAACTTTATATGAATATTGACAATGTATATAAACAAATTTACATTTACTTAGGTTCTTTCTTTCCCTGTAATTAGATATACTGGAACACACACACACACACACACACATATATATTTCTCTTTTTCTTTTTCCTTCTCCTTTGTACAATTTAAAAATGGAAGACATACATGGAACAATTGTAAATTGCTGTGCCAAAGGACATGATGATAGTTTGAATGATGTGTTATTTTAATTTTTTAACTAATAAAACTTATTTTAAAAAAAGATCTCAAAGGAGGAGAGTCAACCATCTTCCACAGCAATCCTTATGTTCAGATACAATCTCTTTTCTTATAATTTGAATCTGTTTATTTGTTTCTAGTTTCTTGAATAGCAGAAAACAAGTCCTATCTGCTATAGGACATCTATTCAGATATTTAAAGATGGCTATTATGTTATTTCTTATCTTCTTTTCATCCTCTTGGAGCATACCCATTTCCCTAAGTCATTCCCAACTGTTGGTCTCCTCTGACAACACTCCACCAGAAGGTGGAGTAATTCCCGTATGAGACTGCTATCACACTACACTCTCAAACCGTTGCTATTCCACTTAGGGCCTCGGCAGACGACTAATAGAGTCGTCTTCGAGGCCCGGAAGAGGAGGGGCAGCTGCACGAGCGGCGCCCCTTCCTCTTCCTGAGGTCGCCCTCGGAGTCGCCGGCCCTCCGCACGGCCGGCGCTCCGGGGATGACCTCACGCCGCAGCGACCACATGCGCTGTGGCGGAAGAGTCAGGGAAAGTGCGCCCGCTGCTTTTAGGGCGCACTTTCCCTGACATCTAAAAGGAGCGCCAATTTGGAGCTCCTTTTAGGGACGCCGCAGGAGCGCCGTGGTGCGGAGGCTCCGCTCCGACGGCGCTCCGTCCGGCGGCATCCCGGAAGCAGTCGTCTGCTTCCCCCCTTAAACTGCTCTGGCTGCCTCCTGTTGCATTCTGGAGTTTGCAGTTCAGTGAGGCCTAAGAGCTCACTGGGTGAATATTCATAATGCCCCAGCCTAAACTAACCCATCAAATGAAAAACTTATAAAAAAGCTGAAAATATTACGAAAACAAATAGGAGAACTCATTAAACAAATCGAAAAAAAGCTAAAAATAAGCAGACAAGAATCTTCAAAGAAGCCAGCAAAACTGGAAAGTGGCTAGCAAACAAAATTTAAAAAGAAAGAAAAAATCTAATAGAAGAAATTCAAGATAATGGAGAAACAGTATGGACACAAGAAAAGATAAAACAAAAGCAAAATACTATGGAAAGCTTTATAAAAAAAGAAGCAAGTACAAGAACAAGAAAAGAAGACATATCAACATTCTTAGAGGAACTAAAATGGCAAAAAGTTGAATTAGAACAATTGGAAAATTTAAATGCAGACTTTACAACTGAAGAAATAGCTATAGTTTTTTGTGCGTTTTTTTCGGGCTGTGTGGCCATGTTCTAGAAGAGTTTCTTTCTGATGTTTCACCAGCATCTGTGGCTGGCATCTTCAATACTGACTACAAAATATTCATATCTATAATAACTAAAAGATTTTAAAATATAATTTTAAAAGGAAGATTAAGGAAGATCAGACATCCCTTCAGGATATCTAAAAAATAATATAAAGACTGTCATTGATTTGATTGAGTATTACCAAAAACACACACACACACACACACACACACACAAAACGAATGCCGATGCTCTACATCGATGTTGAGAAAGCCTTTGACAGTGTTAGGTGGAATTATATGATGGAAGTTCTTGAAAAAATGAAATTGGGCTCAAAATTCTCAGGATGGATAAAAAGTATATATCAAGAAAAATTCAGATATTTAATAATAAATGGTGAGAAAAGCAACCTAATAAAAATCCAGAAAGGAACATGCCAAGGCTGTCCTCTCTCACCGCTACTCTTTATAGCTGCAATTGAAATATTAATTAAGCAAATAAGAGACAACCCAAAGATAAGAGGACCATGAATTAAAAATTATGAATATAATATCAAAGCCATTGTCACCTTCTTCAAAAATCCCTTAGAAAAAGAAAATATCAATACATTATTAGAAATATTACACCAGTTTGGAAATATCTCAGGCTTTAAAGTAAACAAAGAAAAATCTGTGATATTAACAAGGAACATCTCAAAAGAAGATGAAGACAAACTCCAAAAAATTATGAACTTCGAAGTAGAAAAGAAAATCAAATACTTAGGAATATGGATCACAAAGAAAAATATAAACTTATTTGACAACAATTACAATGACACCTAGAGAAATATCAAGAAAAAGATGCAGAAATGGTCACAATTAAAGCTTTCATTCTCAGGAAGAATAGCAGTTATTAAAATGCCCATACTCCCCAAATTTAACTTTCTGTTCACTAATCTACCAATTATCATGAATAAAAAACCCTTCATTACATGGAATGCTGAATTTTTTAAAAAATCATCTGGGAGGGGAAAAAACCACATGTAAGATGGAAAACCCTCACAGATTTCAGAATTAATGGTGGCTGTGAGCTCCTGGATTTAGAAACCTACTGTCAGGTGAATGTACTCTCTTACATCATTGACTGGATCAAACTTTAAAACAAAAAAACTGCTAAATCTTGAGGGTTTTAATCTACATTTTGGATGGCATGCCTATATATGGTATAAGAAAACAAACATCCACAAATCTTTCACTCTTCATTTCGTACGAAAGACCATCATAAAAATATGGGAAGAGGTCAAACATCTATTCTACAGAGAAATACCAGGATGGGTTTCCCCACGGGAAGCATTCTTTGGAAGAGGGTGCAAAGATAATGAATGGCTAAGATTTAAAAATATAATTAGGAAAAATAACCAAAACCAATGGGAAAAACGATTCAAGGAATTCAACCCTTGAATCTCAAGCACCACTGGTTCCTTCTAAAACAACTTTAAGAAAGATTTATAAAAGACATGGAAGAAGGAGTTACACTTACTCAAAATGAATTGGATAAAATTCTGATGAAAAGTAAAGAGAAAACAACTTCTAAACTTTGCAAACTTTTGTTAGAAAGGAAATTATAAAAAGAAGCTATAAAACAATTTATGGTATCATGGGCAAAAGATATAGAGAGACTGTTGGAATTACAAAGCTGACATTTAGCATGAACAAGAACTTATCCGTTCACAAAATGTCAAAGAATCCAAGAAAATTACCTTAAAATGACATCAGTGGCATCTAATGCCATAAAAAATAGCAAAAATTTATAAAAATAATCAACATAACTGTTGGAAGTGTGAAAATGTAAAAGGATCTTGGATTCACGTATGGTGGCATTGATAAAAAAAACAAGAGAATTCTGAAAAAATATCCATCTCAACATATGTAAGATTCTAAAAATAAGCTATAAAATGACCCCAGAAATATATCTGTTAAACATGACAGATAAAATAAATAACCTTCAAGCAAAAAAAAAAATGGAAACAAATTCTATATATGATTTCCATAGCAAAAATCAATGTTGCAAAAAAAAAAAAAGAGAGAGAGAGAGAGAGAGAGAGAGAGAGAGAGAGAGAATCTCCAAGCATTAATATATGGTTGATAGTCTTACTGGAAGTTATTGCGATGGATAAACTAACATGCACAATTAACAATAAATAAATAAACAGAAAAAGTAGAAAAAGAATGGGAAGAATTAATAAACTTCTATAAAAAACAGTTAGAAATAAACTAAAATAACAAATGGTCAAAACAATAAAATATGTCAAACAGCTAACACCCAGATCTCAATTTAAAATAAGAAATTGTAAAACACTGAGGGATTACATCAATTACATCATTAAATAAAGACGTAGTCAAGCATAAGAAATTATAGTCTCACTTACCAGACTAATCTAAGGAAGTCATAAAAGAAGAAAATAGAAAACCAACAATTCAAAAAGAAGCTCTACAAATAAAGTAATTACCAACTTTAAAGGTATAGGGGATAATACTTAGACACCTGTAAAATTATTTTGTAATCATTTGTAAGCACAGTATTTGTAAGATTATTCTTGTAATAACTAGATACATATTGAAACAACATCAATGATCACTGAAGAATATCCTTAAAAGTATAGAAACTTTATACAAATACTGTAACTGAAATATATAATAAGAAAATCTTTATGAATAAAAAGAAAGATTTTTTAAAAAAGAAAAAAAATGGCCTGCTGTCCTTAGGGGATGCTTTATTCCATTGCCAGTATTCAACAGACAGTCATCAGCTTCTGTAGCTGGAATTGTCAGGATCCGTGGACTCAGTTCTCAATAACCAGGAAAAACATCTTAGTGTGATTGAAAACAAAAGACTTTTATTCTGGACATCAAGACATAAGTTCACAGTCTGAGGTTTTTGTCAGCACTGGGGATCTGTTCTCTTTACTGTGGTATTAGAATTCAAACAATCCAACCTCCCTTCCTTGGAACCCTTGGATCCCGATCAAAGCAACCTTTTATGTCCCCTTTTCTCCCTCTCATGTTTATCATTCAATCGCCCTTAAGGGAGGAAAGGAAGTATCCCTCCTTTGTAAGCCAAATCGTCTTGTAGGAAAGGCAAGGTCATAAAACTATAAGCTTTCACCCTGTTACCATTTGCCCCTCTGTTTGTTCCCATACCCAGAGCACCCACCTGATTAATATACAATACATTTCAATATTCCATCCTCTCAGTAATTCATCAGATTATCACAGCATGCCATCATATCATCGTGACAGAACCATACACATGGATCTGACATTCTGCCACCCCAGGAGAAATCTACCATTTTTTCCCAACCTTCTCCCCCTGTCAGGGTATTTTTCATGAAACATTTTTGCCATTTGGGGGGGCCAGTCTTTTTACAACAAATGGTTTCACATAACATATCAAGAATAATCAACCAATCTCAAATAAACATGGCAAGCAAACTTTTACACAATTAGTAAATTCAGGCATCTAGGAATCAAAATCTAATCAAATGAGTCTCAGAGTCACCACTCTCTAGAACTATAATATCAAAATATGACCATCAACCAGGTTAAATCTAAGTTCTAAGCACAATATCAATATGATCATGAACAGTATAAGGACAAAACAATATGACACATCATCATAGGCAATATAAAACTTCTAGTGGCCAAAACAGTCAAAACCCCATCCATTTGATTTATTAGGGAATCATGGAATCATAAACTTAATCAATAGAAATGCAGGTGTATTAAAGTAAAGGATTAATTAGACACATCACTAGGTCTGGTTTTTCCCTTTTTCCCCAACAGCAAAATATCGCCATATATATTTTCAAGAATGACATAAGGTTATCCCCAACAACTGATTAATTAATTTTAAATATGACCGAGTTGTATTTAAATATTCATGAGTTGTATCAGGTCCAAAGTCCCATAAGCTTTTGGCATCAGTGTAAGCAATTATTGAGCTGCCACCAATTTTCCTTTCTTTGCAACGTCTTGATAGTCTCTACAATTTGTCCATTGGCCTCAGCCTTTGGACTGCAAAACCCATCTCTGTCAGATGGGGTTGTCAGTACCACCTGTGGGCTATCAAACCCATTACTGGCCCCTTCACCCCTTGAGTGACTTTTAAAAGGGTTATCCAGAGCTTCATCCAACCACAGGCCCAAGGTTTCTTGGCAGTTTGACTTCCCCCTATGGCCTGGAGGGCATCTTATCACTCCAATTCTATGGACAGATTCATGAACAGATTCAGCCTCAGTTATCCACTCTTTTAACCACTGGACAATGGGCTTGATCTGTGTGAGCTCTTTGGATCCCTGGTCTATTTGAGCGGAACGGGAGGGGGGGAGGTCTCACCAATGTCTGAGCTGTCTCTCCTCACCTTCCTGGCCCAAACCACAGAGTCCCTAGAGACAGAGTCTCTGTACACATAGCTCTCTAACTGATGTGTGTGTCTTTAGTTCCTTCCTACCTGGGAATCAAAGCTGGGCAGTTCATTAGCTCAGAACCCCTGGTGTCATCATTTTCGGGTTTGGGATAACCCTCTCCTTTGTGGGGGGCCTTTTAAAAGTCCTCTGATTGTGGCCAAAAGCCCTCTGATTCTATGTCACTCCCTCCTAGGGACTCTTGTGGATTTAGCTGTTTGTTATCCTTGTCGGGGTCACAGAATTCTATAAGTCCCTTGGGGATCCTCAGCTCAAAGGGGGTCATCTAGTATAACTTTGGTTTGGGGCCCTGAGCCCCTGACTCCCACTCAACTGTACTGTCCATCTCCCAATGGGGAGGGAGCCGATCAGTCTTTTTCTGCAACTATTTTCAACAAGTCTCTTTGAGTAGGGGGGTAGCCCAATTAGTCCTCCTGGATAGCTTTCACTCCTCTTCTTGCCAAGGGGCCGGTCAAATCCACACGGCCGCCACTCTTCATTTCCAATTTAAATCAGGAACCCAGGTATGTTCCCTGAATATCGGAGAATCCAAACTCTGTTTTCTTGGCCTCTACTGGGTCCTGGGGTTGTGGAATTGCAACCCGTCTATTCTCAGGATCAATTGGTAGCTTGAGGTTGGGCCCACCACAAACCTGATTCTTTCCCAGTGTTCTGCCACCCCAAGCCACACCATCCCAGTTTGCTCATCCCAGGAGATGTCACCCATCTGCTGGAAGGTGATGGGGCTTTCCAGTTTCTTAGTGTCTAGGTTTAGTTTCGTGGCTATATTCAGGTTTATAAACAGACTCTGTAGACCCAGACTATGGCTGCCACAAAGTCCACACTCTCTCCCCCCTTCAGATTTATCAACTTGACTCTCAGAGTATACGGGGGGGAGGTTTTCTCACTCACCATTGGGGTGTAGCTGCTTGGGTCTGGCACCTGCCTCCCACCACTTTCTGAGACAAGCCAAGGAAGTTTCTTGCCGGCTCGCCATTGTCCTCCAATTCTGTGGCACCTGCTGTTTCCTATGGTCTCACGGTGTTCCTGTTGGCTGCCTTGAGCACCCGACTGCCTGATGCTCTCCGACAGGATTGAAGTGGGCACCTCCTTTGTTGCGGTTCTCTGCTGGTTGGCCTCACGGTTGGAGCAACCAGCTATCCGGTGTCCCTTCTTCTCACACATCAGGCAAAGTCACAATCTCAGTTGCCATTCTCTCTGATTTTCAGGTGATTGTTCCTCTTCTCCGCTGTCCTGTCAGGCAAATCTCTTTCTTCACCTTCTTGCCCTCCCCAGCCAATTGGATCCATTTTTTTCACAGTCCAGAGATTGTCTTTGGACAGGGCCCATTCCAGGAGATCTGACTGCAGTCCCTCCTTGAAGTACAGCAGCTTAACGGCTTCAGGCCATTCCGGAGCCTGCAGGGCTTACCTGTGAAATCTCATCACATACTCAGTCACTGGGCGGGTGTCTTGTTCTAATAGCATCAGCTTAAACCAGGTCCCCTCTGCCCAGAAAGGGTCCTTGAATCAGGCCCACAGGGCTACCATGAATGCCAGTAAGCTTCTCAATCCCGCTGCTCCTCTATCATACATCTACACTAACTTTGCCCCCCAGGTGTGTGGCCACGCATCTCACTTTGTCTCCTTCACTGGGGAAGGGGTGTCCCCACTCATTCATGTGCCCAGCCAGGAAGTAGGGCAATTGACTCGTCCTCCTATCGAATTCTTGGTCCAGTTTCGGGGGCCCTGGGGGCCCAGACAGGTCTTTGACTTGTCTGGGCAGGTATCCGTGGTTGTTGTCATTTTTTTCTCAGTTCATCCTGTCCTGTCAGGGCTAGACTCTTCTTTATCCAGAGGCACTTTCCCTCTCTGGTTTTTTGATGTGACCTTCTGGTTGTGTCACAGCTTAAAAGTTTCTGGGCAGTGCTCATCCCCTCCCGGGCCACCTCTGGGCCAACTGAGCCCTGGGCTTTTGGGGAGTAGTGTGGCTCTGGCAATCTTCTATCAGCCCATGGTCTGTCCTATCCCTCCAGTTCCCTTCACTTGCCTCAGGGGAAACACAGGGCCCACAACTTGGGTGTTAAAACATAGGATTTGACATTTCACCATTGCTGTGGTGGCAGCATGGCATGGCTTCCCTCCTTCTTTTCTGGGACCTCCCTCTCAAGGTTTGATCCTTGCTAGATTCGTTGCTCTGGGATGATGGCTCATAGGCTCACTGGGTCCTCTGAAACATCCTGCTGGGTAGGCCCTGCCATCTGTCCATCCTCCGAAGTGGATAATAGCACCTCCATCTTCATTTGGGTCCTGGCTACTCCTGATTGGTCTGGTCTGGTTGGTTCTCTAGGGCCCTCTTCGCTTCTTTCCCCATCTCTGGTTCCCTGGCTTCCGCGTCTGGATCTCTCGCTTCTCTGGTGGCCCTGGCCATTGGAGCCCACACCTTTAGTTCCTGGGGTTGAGGGGCTGAATCTGGTGAAGTGGCCATTGTTTGAGGAGCCGCTGTTCTCGCTGGGGACTGAGCTGGCCCATGAGGCTGTGGGGTCCATGTCAGTGCAGGGGGTGCCCCTGCAGCCCTTGTTTCACCATGGGCCAACTGTCCCACCAGGATTTCCCCTGCTTCATGAGCTGTCATTCTCACTGCAACCCAGTTAAACACATTCACTACCTCAGCCAGGAGGTCGCGCATCAAACGCTCTGCCGTCTGTATCTGCTGCTGCTCGGCTTCAGGATCCTCCTCCTTGCACTCAGTCTTCTGCTTACTCAGCCTCTCTGGATCCAAGGCCTCCTGGGGTGTCCCAGTCTGTGGGCTCGGTCTTATTTCTGTGTTGGGACTCCCAGCCTGGCTTGCTTGCCCCTGCTGTGTTCCCCTACTTGTCCTGGGTGGTAGAATCAGGGATTCGAACTTCACCATCTTGTTGTGTAGCCTCCCTGGGTTCTCTTCCTGAAGCCTCTGGCCTGTACCACTTCCATTGCCACTTTCCATGCCTGGGCAACCTCCTGTCACTGTTCCTGATCTCACTTACCTCTGAGCACATTCTCTCACAAGTATCTTCCATCTCATAATCCAACTCATCTTGCTGGGCTTCTCCCCAAAGCCAGTCTCTGTTCCTCATGCCCTCTTTGGTGTGTCGGGGTCATTCCTCCTCGCTGGGCTTCCTCCTGAAGCTGTTCTTCATTCCCCATGCCTCCCTTGGCATCTCGGGAGTGCCTTGCTGGGCTTCCTCTCAAAGCCACTCTTCATTCCCCATGCCTCCCTCAGCACCTCAGGGCCATCTGGGTCGGGCTCCCAGCTCTTAAGCCATATCTTCATCCAGGGTTTAAGCTCTTTGACTGTCTTCCAACTCTCCCTCAGGAGGTTCCTCTGCAATGAGTGCACTTCGGCTCAAACGTGGTTGTATCTCACGAGGTGTTTTTGTGAACACTGACAAACTGTCAGGATCCATGGACTCACTTCCCAATAACCAGGAAAAACATCTTAGTGTGACTGAAAACAAAAGACACAAGTTACAGTCTGAGGTTTTTGTCATTAATGGGGGTCTGTTCCCCTTACTGTGGTATTAGAATGCAAACAATCCAACCCCCCTTTCTTGGATCCCAATCAAAGTAACCTTTTATGTCTCTCTCTCTCTCTCTCACACACACACACACACACACCGTTTATCATTCAACAGCCCTTAAGGGAGGAAAGGAAGTCGAGAACGATTTGGATTCTTGGATCATGGGCTGCGGTTCCATGAGGGCGGACTCCTGGCAAGGGATGGGTTGCATCTCACACCAGTTGGAAGAAATGTTTTTGCCAACGGTCTCAAGAATTTGATCAGGAGGGCTTTAAACTGAACTGTGTGAGGAAGGGAGAAAACGTCCTGGAAGACAAAAGGACTGGAGAAAATAGTCAAACTGTCATAGGCCCTTATCACATGGGGTCTGAAGCAGAGCTAATCCAAAGGGCATCCACAGCTAATACATATTATTCCCCCGTGTTTACACATGACGCTGCCCCAGAACACGGAGCTAATCCGTATTGTTCCCCCGTGTCTACACACGACGCTGCCCCAGAACACGGAGCTAATCCGTATTGTTCCCCGTGTCTACACACGACGCTGCCCCAGAACTCGCCAGAATACGGAGCTAATCCGTAAGGAGTAGGGAGATTTTGACATTCGGTTTGTAGAGGATGTACCTAGGGAGCCTTCGCATTCATTGCGAATTGGTGGGCAAGGCGAATTGGTGGGCAGGGCGAAAATCCCAGCGAGGGGAAGCGATTGCCTTGGCAAAAGGCAAACCGGATTGGAAAGAAGAGGAGGAGAGGAAGAGGGAAGAGGGAAGAGGGAGGCGATCTCTCTCTCTCCATGGGCTGCCTTCCCTTCTCCAGTCCTCCAGCCCTCCTCCTCCCCGGTTCCCATGGCTGCCTTTCCTCCCGGCTTTTTGTGACGGGAGAGAAGGGAGCCTTGGTATTAATTGCGAAATGGCCAAAAGGGCGATTTCGCTACGGAACCGAATTTATTTCTACTTCTGTTTTTCTTCGCTTTTTCTTTGCTTCATGGCCAGCGTTTGATAAGGTCCATAGAGGAAACAAGGCAAACAGTACAGGGACCCAACAGTGGGAGGCAAAAAAACATGCACAGGCAGCAAGTAAAGGGGACACATGGTCTTAGATGTCTCTACACTAATGCACAGAGCATGGGAAATAAGCAAGATGAACTTGAACTCCTAGCACAACAAAGCAAATATGATATAATAGGCATCACTGATACCTGGTGGAATGAGTCTCATGACTGGAATGTAGAAATAAAGAGGTATAACCTTTTCAAGAGAAACAGGCCAAACAGGAAAGGAGGAGGAATAGCATTATATGTCAGGGATATTTACACCAGTGAAGAAATCCAGGACATCAATCCTGGAAGCCAAGTGGAGAGCATCTGGATAAAAATTAAAGGGGAGGGAAACAACAGGGATGTTAGTGTGGGAGTCTACTACAGACCCCCAACTCAAGCAGAAGAATTGGATGATGCCTTTCTAGAACAGATGACCACACACTCAGAAAGGAGAAATATAGTACTGATGGGTGACTTCAACTATCCGAATATTTGCTGGAAGTCAAACTCAGCAAAATCCTCAAGGTCTAGCAAATTCCTCACTTGCCTCAAAGACAATTTCATTGTTCAAAAGGTGGAAGAGGCAATGAGGGAGTCAGCTATTTTGGATCTGATCCTAACTAACAGGGAAGACCTAGTTAATGGGGTGCAAGTGGTTGGATCCTTAGGCGGGAGTGATCATGTCCTCCTGGAGTTTATTATACAGTGGAAAGGAGAAGCCAGGCATAGTCAGACACGCATTCTAGACTTTAGGAAAGCTGATTTTACTAAACTTAGAGAAATACTGGGGGTGATCCCATGGACAGGAATACTAAAAGAGAAGGGAGTTCAAGACGGATGGGAGTTTCTCAAAAGGGAGATACTGAAGGCACAATTTCAAACCGTGCCAACGAGGAGGAAAAATGGGAGGTGTCTCAAGAAACCAAGATGGATGACTAAGGAACTTGCAACTGAACTATGTTTTAAACAGAACATGTATAAGAAATGGAAAAATGGGGAAATCACCAAAGAGGAATTCAAACAAATAGCTAGCACGTGTAGGGGTAAAGTCAGAAAAGCTAAAGCGCAGAATGAACTCAGGCTTGCTAGAGAGGTTAAGAACAATAAAAAGGGCTTTGTTGGGTATGTCAGCAGCAAAAGGAAAAAGAAGGAAATGGTAGGGCCACTGTGTGGAGAAGATGGCAAAAAGTTAACAGGGGACAAAGAAAAGGCAGAATTACTCAACACCTTCTTTGCTTCAGTCTTCTCAGAAAAGGCAAAGGGTGCTCAACCTGAGGATAATGGAGCAGAGGACAGAATAGGAGAATTTCAGCACAGAATAAGTAAAGAGATAATACAGGAATACCTGGTTAATCTAAATGAATATAAGTCTTCAGGACCAGACGAATTACATCCAAGGGTATTAAAAGAACTGGCAAATGTAATATCGGAACCATTGGCAATAATCTTTGACAATTCCTGGAAAACAGGAGAGGTCCCAGTGGACTGGAGGAGGGCAAATGTTGTCCCCATCTTCAAAAAGGGGAAAAGAGGATCCCAACAATTATCTTCCAGTTAGTCTGACATCAATACCAGGAAAGATTCTGGAGCAGATCATTAAACAGAGAGTCTGTGAACATATGGAAAGCAATTCCATAATCACAAAAAGTCAACATGGGTTTCAGAGAAAAAGGTCATGCCAGACAAATCTGATCTCTTTTTTTTATAAAATTACCAGCTTGGTAGATGAAGGGAATGCTGTGGATATAGTATATCTTGATTTCAGTAAAGCCTTTGACAAGGTTCCCCATGACATTCTTGCAAGCAAGTTGGTAAAATGTGGGCTAGACAAAGTAACTGTTACATGGATTTGTAATTGGTTGACTGGTCGAACCCAAAGGGTGCTCAACAATGGCTCCTTTTGAACTTGGAAAGAAGTGAGGTGCCACAGGGCTCTGTCCTGGGCCCAGTGCTATTCAATATCTTTATTAATGACTTGGATGACAATATTGGGGGCATAGTTATCAAATTTGCAGATGACACCAAATTAGGAGGAGTAGCTAATACCCCAGAGGACAGGATCAAAATTCAAAATGACTTGAACAGACTAGAAAGTTGGGCCAAAGCTAACAAAATGAAATTCAACACAGAGAAATGTAAGGTACTGCACTTAGGGCGGAAAAACAAAAAACACAGATATACAATGTGGGGCACCTGGCTGAATGAGACTACGTGTGAAAGGGATCTAGGAATCCAGGTGGACCACAAGTTGAACATGAGTCAACAGTGCGATGCAGCAGCTAAAAAGGCCAATGCAATTTTAGGCTGCATCAGTAGAAGTATAGTGTCTAGATCAAGAGAAGTAATAGTGCCACTCTATTCTGCTTTGGTCAGGCCTCACCTGGAATACTGTGTCCAGTTCTGGGCACCACAATTCAAAAAGGATGTGGAGAAACTGGAGTGTGTCCAAAGGAGGGCAACTAAAATGGTGAAGGGTCTGGAAACCAAGCCCTATGAGGAATGACTTAGGGAGCTGGGGATGTTTAGCCTGGAGAAGAGAAGGCTGAGAGGTGATATGATAGCTATGTTTAAATATTTGAAGGGATGTCATATCGAGGAGGGAACAAGCTTGTTTTCTGCTGCTCCAGAGACTAGGACCCGAAACAATGGATGCAAGCTGCAAGAAAAGAGATTCCACCTCAACATTAGGAGGAACTTCCTGACAGTAAGGGTGGTTCGACAGTGAAACACACTCCCTCAGAGAGTAGTGGAGTCTCCTTCCTTGGAGGTCTTTAAGCAGAGGCTGGATGGCCATCTGTCAGGGATGCTTTGATTGGGAGTTCCTGCATGGCAGGGGGTTGGACTGGATGGCCCTTGTGGTCTCTTCCAACTCTATGATTCTATGATTCTATGATTCTAAGTATTCCTCCTTTGTAAGCCAAATCCTCTTGTAGGAGAGGCAGGATCATAAAATTACAAGCTTTCACCCTGTTACCATTTGCCCCTCCATTTGTTTGCATACCCAGAGTGCCCACTTGATTAATATACACTTCCCAATAATTCATCAGGTTATCACAGCATGCCATCGTATCATCATGACAGAACCATACACATAGGTCTGACAGGAATCAGGAAGGGACACCATCTTGTCCTTTGTGTCAGGCACCCAAATGTCTTGGGATAGTCCTAGCGAAATGAGACACCTGGACTTCCCCTGTCAGCTCTATATAGGCACCAGCCCCACTCGTCTCCTTCTCCTGGAGCTTTTTGCATTCAAATGTCATGTACCAATCAGCTCTGTTCCAAGGACTCAGACAACAGTCTTGGTGAAAAAACAAAAAGACTTTATTGCAGACCAAGGACAATAATGATCAGTCAGAGTTTAGGTTGATACTGCCCTTCTCTGCCTTCTTGTCCCTATATATAGACTGGAGTTACCTAGCCCCGCCTATCTGCAATCTAACAATTTGACTTCTGCCTGGTAACTGCAATGTAACCTTTTCATTCCTGTCCGGTGACTTATATGTAACCACTTGATGTCTGCCTGGTGACTGTACTACAACCTTTTGTTTTTCTGCCTAGTAACTGTGATGTAACCTTTTGATTTTTGCTTGGCAACTGCAGAAAAACTCATCCCAACTGTTCTTTGAAATCAGTACCAAAATTTAAACTTGCCTAATAATGATAACACATTATATATGTATATATACATACAACACAAACCAATACAGGGTTTATATATACCTTTTCCAACTTCATACATAATGGCAAAACTAAAACTCTTTTGGGTTCTGACATCAAGGTAGTCATTTAAAAAAACTCAGTAACATTCAGGAGTGGTGCCTGAATTTACTTCTTTCCCCATTCCCTCCTCCTCCTCCCTGTATTGCTCATGATTTTTCAATCAGAGACAAATTATGCAACCTTCCAGAACTTCATTCATGTTTCACCTCTGGCAAAATTGGCTAGTGCTGATGGGATCTGCAGTCCAATAGCAACTCCCTAACTTCCAGAGATTGTTAAAGTCCTCGCTTTTTAGAGGTCTTTAAACAAGAGGTTGAATAGCCATTTCTCAAGAGTGCTTGAGTGATGTATTCTTGCACTGCAGGGGGTTAGACCCTTGGGATTCTTTCAAACTATATGGAGATTATCGCAGGGCTCCCCCCCCCCCAATCTGGGCATGGGCTGAGACTGTGTAAAAATGGATGTTATTGCACAGTTTCATGCCCAGATCGGAGGCATCCTGTACACCTGATCAGGATTTCTCCCATTCTGAGCAATGAACAGAAAAGAACTGTTTTTTGCCCAGTATGGGAGAAGTCCTGATCAGGTACGGGATGCCTCGGATCCAAGCATGAAGGTGTGCAATAACATCCGTTTTTACATGGTCTCAGCCTGTGCCCAGACTGGGAGAAAACAGCCAGTGTAAGAAATCCTTTTTAAAAAGGAAGTGATTAATTGAAAAGGGATAGACTGCCCTCTAGTGGAAGTTACTGGCAGAACTGAGTTCAGCAGTGGTTACAGGTGTGTCCAAATTAGCTAACAGGCATAGACAAACAGATTAAATGCCTTTGCTTCCAAAGTAAGCCATATTTAAAAACAAAACAAAAACAACTGTAGGAGATTCCAAAATCGGCCAGAAGGAGGTGCTGCAATCATCTCCCTCTACTTTATTTTCTGCATAATTCCCACTAAAAGGAAAAAATAACATACAGAGCTTGGGAATTTACTTTGCTGAACGTCAGCATCTAGAATCCCCAGCCAGCACAGTCACTGGCCATGCTATAGGGATTTTGGGGAATTGTAGATGGTATAGTGGTGAACTGTGAATTCACTATGACAATTCTCACAGTCATGTTCTCAAAAAGAGAGTCCACATACAGACTGCTATCTTGATCCCTGTTGACAAATCAGTTCTAGCACTGGGATCACCCCCTTTGTAAAGCTGATGTAACTTCATTGCCCATTCACATCCAAGCCACCCTAAATATACTGCACAGCAAAATGGGGAGCTCAAAGGGGGAAAAATGGGTAGGGAGACTTATGCAGCCCCAGTTAGCAAGGCAACTGAAGCGAAACTCAGAAGGAACAAGGAAGCAAGAAGGTGGTGTCTGATGACAATAGGGTGTTAAAAAATACATGGTGCTTAGACCTAGTCAGCCCTATTTCTAAGTTGTTTAAGTCAGACTCACAGTGTCCTTCTCTTGTTGCAGACTGCCAGAAATAGTGCAAATTGAGTCCACTTTTAGGATTAGGGTTAGTGCTAGGGAATTATGGGAATTTTTTTTCTGAGACATTGAGCCTTCTCTCTCAGAGGGCTCTGGTGCCAGAATAAACTACAGTTCCCATGATTCCCTAACCCTAACCCTAACCCTAAAAGTAGACTCAATTTGCACTATTTCTGGCAGTCTGTTTCCCAAATAGCTCAGACCAGTGTTTTGGCTCACAAGTCAGACTCTGGATAACCCAGCCAATGGAAAGAGGACTAAAAATGCTAATATGACATTTCTCACCTAGGCTGGTTAGCAGATCATTTAGAGTTGCTATGTCCCTCTCCAAGGAGAATTGGGCCTAGGAGACTCTGAGTCCCTTCATCTCCACTGCAACCTTTAGATAAGACAGTCCATGCATTAGTTTAGGATCTGGGTCTATGGCTACATTTCTGAGTGATTTGCAGTAGCTGCCAAGGATTCTTCTAATTCATTAACAAGAGCAGCAAAAAATTTACTCCCCTCCAGAAGAAAGGGCCCTCTAAATAATGCTATTGAAATAATGGTAGTGTGAGGTAACCCAGGAGTGGGGCTTTTAACCTGCAAGGAAAGTGAGTTCCATTCAGTTCTGGTTGGGCTGCTGGGAGTGAGTTTGGGTCCCTAGACAGCAATATAGAGCAGTCTTCTCAATTACCAGCTCAGCTAAAGACTTGCCAGTGCACAGGATGCAGGCCTATATAAACATGCCCTCTAGTTGTCCTAATGGCAGAACTATCCAGTCCTGATTAATTCTCTGTCATTCCTCTTTTTTAAGCTACTTTTAAAATGTCCCACATTGACTTTTTCCACTTTTATTCTCAGCATTTATCCTCAGCTTACTTTAATTGCTGCAAATGGAGTTAAAAGTGTAAAACTGGTAAGTGCTCAATTGACTCAATGCAGAGAAAGTAAAGAAAGGGGCCGAATCTTGTCCTTCCCAGTATGCTCAGGCAACAGCAAACTTCTGCAGCCTCTCTAGCTTGTGTGTTCTCTTCATTAATACAATTTGCCATCTTAACCATACTCTGGTGTGGGTTAACCATGTGTGTCCCAGTTTTGATCTCTGACATTTTGGAAGGGATCTCTGCCATGTTGGAAGGGAGGGGATTCAGTTCTAGTCAGGGCTGCCAAGAGTGGGTTTTGGTCCTCCAGCTAGTTTTTTTTCTAGGCTTTTTGAATAGCAATATGGAACAGCCTTCTCAATTGCCAGTACAGCTGAAACTCATCTAGTTTCTGGGATGTAATTTGAGGCTATTTTGCTGCATACCAAATGCTCTAGGGTTGGTCTGTTAGAAGTGTGGGTGGCACCCACTCATCCTGCCCTTACTCAATCAACAGGATTTGAAGTTGTTCTGCCCCAAAGACAAAAATATATGCTGGCTAAACAGCCAGCTGTTCATCCAGGCTGGCTAAACAGGATTTGAAGTTGTTCTGCCCCAAAACCAAAAATATATGCAACATAGTTGGGCCTCTAGCTCTGTTCTAGACCCTGGCCCATTGAAATTTGTACTGCTCCCTCCTCACCTTGTCAGTTCTGGTTCTGGTGTTACTGGGCCCAGGGTCCTTGCTTCAGCTCCAGTTGGATTCTGGATTCAGGTTCTAATCACAATGAAAGGCTGAAAACTGCCCATTCCTGCTTATCATGAGAGTCAGAGCTCATCCAGGCTGGCTAAATATATTGGGAGATCATAGTCTTTACTTTTGTAATTATTTTATGTTGGATTTGCAGTGCTCTGGGAGAAAAGAGATCATCCATCTCTGTCCACTGGATCTCAGGCTAGTACACAAAAAGAGTGCACAAAATGGACTCTTTGTGTAAGGAGAGAGAAGGCAGAAAGAGGAAAAGCAGGTGGGAGAAAGAGGTTGTCTGGGTACCAGTTTAGTATAAGGTGCCAGAAAACTTGTGTGTGTGTGTGTTTGTGTGACAGAGAGAGAGATCTCATGCAACACTGTAACCAATAAGAAAGAATAGGCCACACATTTTAAAAAAAAGAAAAGGAAGCATGGATGCGAAAATAACTCAAGGTGACACTAAATGTAACTGATTGCATCAGCACTAGTTACCAGTCTGGATGAACCCTAGCTGGAGTAGAAAGCCTTCAGTCCATTTAGTTATTGACAAAATAAAGTTCCCATCATTCCCCATTAACTAGGTGGGCTACAGATGAAAGGAACTACCATGCAGTGTTCAAATAGTGCCAGCCAAAGTCGGATTGCATATAGTGACAGTTTATGGCTCCCCTGTCAGTGAGGTGGTAGATATGCTCTGGGGTGCAGTCCAAAGTTTAAAGAAGCTATCTATGATGCTGAGCCTAGTTGGATGTAAAGTGCAAAGCTTTAACATTTGAACTAAAACATGGAGCAGATTTAACCCACTGGTATGGACCCACAAATGTCATCCTTATCCCAATCCCATATCCAGGCAGGAGAAAGTTTGAGCTTTTTTGCCCTGTTCAGGGGCTCCTCAGGGGTCCCTAGTAGTAACTGCATTGGGAGGAAAGCACTTTGGGATAGAAGGAGGAGGCAAAAACTTGGGGTGGAGGGATTAAACCAAGGACCATGGCTAATGGACATGAAACATCACTCTGTATATTTGTAACTCACCTCAAATATTACCATACAACAATAAGCATTCAACAACAGTTATTCTCAAGAGGCCACATTCCGGTGGTGGGTAGGGTCAAAGACAAAAGATGTAGGACCAAGAATACCAGTATACCAATATGATCTTGAACCTTATCTTATTGCCAGCAATTAATCCTTAGAAGGTTCATGTGACCCTTTCAGAATGAGGGGAAAAACCTATAAAAAGGGGATGTTGCTGTATGGAAAACATGAGGGCCAGATTGAAAACCTATGAGGGCCTGATTTGGTCCCAGGATTTGAAGATCCCTTGCCCTTATTGAAATGAAACCATATCCTCCAATTGTCCTGATTTGGCAGGGACAGTCCTAATTAATCCTCCCACTTTTTCAGCTTACTTTTTCTGCTAGTCATTCCACTTTTTCAGTTGCTTTTAAAATGCCCCAGTTTCTCACTCCTCCTCCCACTTGCCACCTTTGCCCTCAGTTTACTTCCATTGCTGGAAACTGAATTCAAATGGAAAATGATTTGCACGCAGTTAATTCAACAGTGGGAAGAGGAGAGGATGGAATTTTGTCCTTCCCAGTTAGGTCAGGCAAAATCAAACTGCTACAGAATCTCCTAGCTTGGGTGTTCTTTCTTGTTAATAATTTTTACCATCCTGACCACACTCTGAGGTTTCTTGGCCACATCTGTCCTGGTTTTTATCTGTGAAATTTCAGAGGATATGTGCAACTAAACAATACCCTGGCATGTCTCATGTAGGCAAGCAGAAGAATGTAATTTGGCTTCAGATTTCATAGCTATAAGTCTGTCATACCTTGGTGCCTTCTTTGATGACAGCTTCTACATTACTGGCAATTTTCCAGGCCTTAGCAGACACCAGGACAGAATCTGCCAGAATCCTTTGTGCTTGCCTGACTTTCTTCTCGGCTTCAACTATTGTCCTAGTCTGCCCAACTACCATTTTCCTTCTTGTGGAGCTCTGGCCCTTGTTGTGATGTGCAACCAGCTTCTTCATTCCTGTTAATGGAGGAGAAAGAGGATAAAAGAAATTGGTTATCCTGATTTAAGTCATGGAGCTCTGATTCATGCCTGTTGGTCTGAAAGAGCCATAATGCCATGAAGACGTTTTAGATAATAGAATACAGACTCTACATGGAACACACTTACTTTAATTTGCAGTTTGTAGAACCCTGGCTGTTTGCTAAGGAAATCAAAGGTGCAGCAACACAATTTTCACTGGTGAGGCAGTCAAAAGCATGGGATGGGGGGAGGGGCGAGGGAGTCATTTTATCAATTTTGTTCCCACTGTGAGAAAGTCTTTGAAACCCACAGAGTTTGCAATGACTATTCACATTGATTGATTGATTGGCTTTCAAAATGGGATTCAAGACAGCTTACAATAATTTAAAAAGGAAAGCACTAAAGCATTAATTACAAAAGTTAAAACATGATTAAATAATAGTACTATTTAAAACATTAATAGTTAAAACAGAGCAAAGTTAGAACTGTTTTTAAAGATGTAATGAATTCAATTGTCTAAATACTAATGTGCAGGGATAAGGAAGGATATTCAAAGAAACAGAAGAAAATAACAAAAAGGGAAAAAAATAGAAATGAGAAATCTCTTCAGCAAGATAACGGAAATTAAAGGGAAGTTCAACCCAAAAGTTGGAATGCTATATGACAGGAACAGGAACACACTACAGGACTAAGAAGATATAAAAAACAAACAAACCACTGGATGCAGTACACAGAATAGTTCTATAAAAGAGATGAAAATATGAAAGACACATGGAATGAAGAATCATATGAAAATGAACCCCAAATTCTAGTAAGTGAGGTGGAAGCAGCATTAAGAGAAATTGGGGAAAAAATAAATCAACAAGAACAGATGATATACCAATCGAGCTACTGCAATCCACACACAGAGAATCAACTCCCATGTTAATTAAAATATGCCAACAAATATGGGAAATAAAACTCTGTCCAACAGACTGGAAATGCTCAATATACATTCCCATCCACAAAAAAGGGGACAGTAGCAACTGTAGGACCATCTAATCTCAACTAATCTCACACGCAAGTAAAATTATGCTCAAAATACTGCAACACAGACTCCAGCCACATATGGAGAGAGGAATTCCAGAGATACAAGCAGGAATCAGGAAAGGAAGAGGCACTAGGGACTGCACTGCAAACATACGATGGCTAATGAAGTGCAACAAGGAATTCCAAAGCCTTTGACTGCATGAGTCATGAAAAGCTATGGAATACTCTCAAAGACATGAGAGTGCCAATACGCTTGATAGTTCTGCTGAGAAATCTATACTCATGACAAGAGGCCACTGTTAGAACAGCATATGGAGAAATGGAATGGTTCGAAATAGGTAAAGGAGTTGGGCAAGCTTGCATATTTGTTCAACTTGTATGCAGAAAATATCACAAAGAGCAGGGAGGTGTGAAGACAGGAGGAAGGAACTTCAATCTAAGATATGCTGAGGACACATGCCATGACACAATATTAATAGCAGAAAACATCAGTGACTTGGAACTATTATTAAAGTCAAGGAAGAAAATGCAAGAGCAGGCCTGCTGCTGAACATAAAGAAAACAATAATAATGACCATGGAGGACATACATAAATTCAAATTAGACAATGAAGAAATAGTCAAACATTTCTTGTACCTGGGATCAAGCATTGCCCAGAATGGAGACTGAAGTCAAGAGATGTCACTACACTAATGCACAGAGCATGGGAAATAAACAAGATGAACTTGAACTCCTAGCACAACAAAACAAATACGATATAATAGGCATCACTGAAACCTGGTGGGATGAGTCTCATGATTGGAATTTAGTAATAGAGGGGTATAACCTTTTTGGGAGAAATAGGCCCCACCTGGAATACTGTGTCCATGTGTTCCTGCATGGCAGGGGGTTGGACTGGATGGCCCTTGTGGTCTCTTCCAACTCTATGATTTTATGATTCAGCAGGAGAGTCACAGGATCCCTGTAATCAGCCCAGTCAACAGTCAGGTCACTGCATTTGGGATCTGCTGAAGTTTCCTAACAGTCTTCAAAGGCACCACAATTCTGTTCAACCATAGTTGAAAAACTGGAGTGTATCCAGAGGAGGGTGACTAAAATGGTGGAGGGTCTGGAAACCATGCCCTATGAGGAACGACTTAGGGAACTGGGTATGTTTAGCCTAGAGAAGAGATGGTTAAGAGGCGATATGACAGCCCTCTTTAAATATTTGAAGGGATACCATATTGAAGAGAGCACTAGCTTGTTTTCTGCTGCTCCAAAGAATAGGACTCAGAACAACGGATGCACACTACAGGAAAAGAGATTCCACGTCAACATTAGGAGGAACTTCCTGACAGTGAGAGCTATTCAACAATGGAACACACTCCCTTGGAGTGTGGTGGAGTCTCCTTCTTTGGGGGTCTTTAAACAGAGGTTGGATGGCCATCTGCCAGGGATGGTTTGATTTTGTGTTCCTGCATGGCAGGGGGTTGGACTGGATGGCCCTTGTGGTCTCTTCCAACTCTATGATTTTATGATTCAGCAGGAGAGTCACAGGATCCCTGTAATCAGCCCAGTCAACAGTCAGGTCACTGCATTTGGGATCTGCTGAAGTTTCCTAACAGTCTTCAAAGGCAGCCCCACTTAGAGCTCATTTCAGTAGTCCAGATAGGATGTAATCAAGTCATGCCTGACTTCTCAAAGAACAGGAGCAGCTGGCCCATTAGTTTAAAGTGTGCAAATGCACTCCTGGCCACAGCAGAGACCTGGGCACCCAAGCTCAAATCTGAATCCAGGAGCACACCCAAGCTGTGTGCCTGAGATTTCAGGAGGAGTGTAATGCTGGAAAATCTTTTCATTCTCTTTCCCCTCCCTAGATAGATATGGATTTCCTCTCTCTCTCTCATTCAAAAACTAACCATGTGATGTATGTCATTCCCTCATTGAAACTAAGAGTCAATGCAGATGGCCTGTAAGGGGCAGCTCTGTGCCGCCCCTGGGATCATCGGATCAGGGCCGTGGCAACCACACTTGTTGGTGTGTGGATGATGAGTGTTGTAGTGATGTCCTTTGGCACCCCTCCTGAAATGTATAGATGTGTGAGATCACTATTATTGCTGTTGTTGTTATTGAAACTGTCTAAGCACAATGTTTGATTTTATATACTTAAAGTGACATCTCAATCTGTTATAACAATTGTTAATGTTGTTCTATCTCCAGAACCATTGTTAATATATCTATAGTGTTGTGTTTTAGCCTTAAACCCTTAGGCACACAATTCCATTTTTAACTAGCTCTCTCTAGCATTCTACCATAAAACTCCAATCCATTTTGATCTATACCTTAACATTTTTGTTATTGTCATGAAAAAAAATGTATGTCTGTAAATCTCTATATATCACAACGGACAATTTACAATTTAAGTCTTATAACAATTGTTTAATCTATTTTATCTTATTTAATGTTATATATTTTATTTTATCAGCACTTAAAGCTCTATCAACACTTAAAACTATATATCTTTATTTTTAATCTATCAAAATATTGAGTTTTTTCTATTTTTAATTAACAAGCCTTAACCTGACTGTCTATCATATAACTTTAAAGCAAATGAGCTATCTATAAAACATTTTAACCTCAATATGGCTATTCTAAATCACAACCCTCTTTTTTAAAAAAACTTATCAAATATTTTATTGTTGTCTAATCTATTATCTTAAAACAATTTTTTTTAAAACACCTATCTAAACACAATTATAATCCATAAACATCAAACCCCTCACAAAGCTTTTCCATATATCTGGATATTTAATACTCTTTGTAACTTTATTTTATTTTAAACAAAACCTTTTGACTTTAAACCTGTCACCATTCTCTGTACTTTGTAAATCACACTTTTTCTATTCTTTCTATGTTGACTCACTAAACATATTCTATCAACAGTCTAGTAACCTCAAAAATAAGATCTCAAAAATCAAAACTTTTGATACCAAATCTCTCTAGACAACTTTTTCTAAATCTCTTGAATCTAAACAACCAAAAACTGTCATCTCTTTTTGTGTTAACACACATATCAGCATTTAAACAAGCAATCTCAAAACCAAACTGTTGAACTTATTAGCCCCTCTTTGTTTTTTAAAGTCTATTCCAGTCACAAGCTCTCAGCCTTAGACTCAATGTTTTTTATCAGTGTTTTCAAACCTTTGTTGAACAAATCCTTTTGTTATTAACCTAGTTTTGTAACTCCATTTGCCATCAGGCATCTTTTATTTTATATCCAATCACCTTGTGATTTTTGTCTTTAGGTCTATCAACCACATTTTAAATATCTCTTTGTTAATTTAAACACTTAAATTTCTTGTTGCACTGTAGTGTATCATTCTCACTTTCCTCAACAGGAAAAAAACTTTTAAAACTTTTAAAATCTCTGTAACTCTTTGACACTGTCTAAAACGCTTTGAAACTCTCCCCGGCTCACCAGCCACCTTTGTATAAACTCTTGTTTCTTGTATAATAAATTAGTGTGTTGTTTTTATTCTCTATGAATTTTTGTGTGTGTGTGTGTCTGGACTTGTGTGTCCTTTGTTTTACTGTCATTCTATTTGTTGATAATCTTGTCTGTATTGTCTGATCTAAAGTGTTTTCCTCACTTCTAAAGGATTAATGTTTGTCTGTCCTTTGTGTGTTGTGTGCCCCTCCATTTTTTGACACATGGATCTTTAAACTGTCTTATTTTCAGTAAAATCTCTTTGTTTGAATGTATCTTTTTTCTCAACTTAAAAACATAAAGTTGGAAAAGACCATAAGGGCATCCAGTCTAACCCCCCTGCCATGCAGGAACTCCCAATCAAAACTTGAATGTTTTTCACAATTGTTATATTCTTTAGACATTAAACTTTTCCCCACCACCAAGGTGAAATCTTTAACTATTCTTTGTATATCTTATATACACCATCTATAGCACTTTGGTTTAATTTCCCTTTTTTTAAAACATGTTGGCACATATATCTTTGTATATTGTCTAAAAACTGTCAGATATCTTTAAATTTAGTGGATCTCCACATAACATGTATAATGATGTTGGATTTCTTCTTTCTCAGCCGCTTTGTAATCAATTTTTATATTTATGTTTATCCATTGTTGAAAACTTTCAAATGTATCACATCTCTGTTGTTGTTTTTAAAAAAAACTCTGACATATAAAAACTTCTGGAAAATCTATCTATAATCACAAAGAAAATATTTGTTGTCACTTAGTAATATATATTTTGTCCCTTTTTTGTTTAACAGCTTGGACCAACCTCAACAGATCATTTTTTTTAGCAATTTTTTTTGTTCTGGTTCTGTCACAGGAAAAACCTTGACTTTTTATTCTGTGGCAAACCAAACATCTCTCAAATCATTTGTATAATAAGACATTTCTCAAACTTTAGGACCTATATCTCACCAACTTAATCAAGCTATCAAATCCTATGTCCCCTAGGATTTTATATTATTGATGTGCATAACCAGAATGTAATTATTCATTTTTCACACCTGCACATTTAGCATTTGTTTCACTTTGTATAAAATACATATTTTTTTTTAAACTTTTGTCCATACCTCCCCATCCGGGGTGATTTTTACATTTGTCTCCCACAAAGCTCAGTGTATATCCCCTGACACATTAACTAAACAGTTTTGTAAAATCAGGTATACGTAAAACATTTTCAAAGTTTTCTTACCAAAACTTGGCATGTAGACATTTTTACAATTTCTTTTACCATCTCTTATCCCTCCATCAGCTAGATAAACATCTTTAAGATTGGAGAATTTCTTGCTTTTTTAGCAAAACTGCAATATTTATGTCTGGTTGTCCCAGAATATATAGACTCTATTTTGTCCTCAGGTTTTTCACCACCTGTGTGAGTCACACTGTCTCAGCTCTGTAGAACAGCTTGTAGTTTCTTTGTTTTTCCCAATGTCTCTGGGTTGTTAATTGTTGATTTGTAGCAAACTTTCTTGCATTGCCATTTTCAAAACTCCTGCTCTGCCGCAGTAAAAGCATCGGTTTTCTCCCGTGCATCAGCTGTCTTTTCAGGACGCATTTTTTGGCTTCAAGTGCTGTCCCAGGCATTTTTTTTAAAAAATCTCAGCTGCTTGCTTAGGTATCCCCAAGCTAAGCACTTCTGGCTTTTCTTCAAGCAAACCGCTTGGCTCATCACGTTCCAACCTTTTTGAACTTTTTGGCATCCAGCAACACTGTTGCAGCCCCACAGCATTGACCACTGTTTAAAATTTCACCCTCACCAGGGATTTTTGTATTTTCTCCAAGAACTGTAAAGTCCTTTGACCACAGCATTTATGACAAAGCTGTGTAGAAACCATTCATTCTTTTCTTCAGTTCCCAAAACCTTTGGCTGAAGAAACATCCTCTCCCAAAACTTTAACTGTAACTCAGAGAGGGTTAACAGAATGAGTCTTTTAGCTTAGGCAACCGCCTGTGTCCAGCAATCCTGCTGCATTTTAAAACTGTATGCATTGCAACATGTATTCTGTGACTCAAGTCTCAGCTGCTTCCATTTCAAACTAAATGGCCTTTAACAGAGTCGTTTGCAGCTTGAACAAAAACAAAAAAAATTCACTTCATTGAACCCGCAGTATTCCCAACATTCTCAGGCTTTGTTTTTCTCTGCATCTTACTGTTTAAAGAGTGGAGTCCTCAGACAACCGTCTTTAAAGAGTTCTGCACTCTGCCATCAGGCAAAACAGCTTAGCAGTAAACTTTGTTACTTACATCTGAAGAATATTTGAAGCCACCTCTGCTTTTCCCAGCAACCGCTGAAGCATGGTTCCTTGTCCTGGCACAGCTGAAGTCGTTGCAGACTTGGCATTTGGACTTGTGGGCTTTTCCTTCTGGACATTTGGCCTCTTTGTCCTCTGGCAGACCAGCCACATCTGGCAGACAAGCCTCTCTTTAGGCAAAAACAGTCTTAGCTGGAAGACTAGCCACAGACTGGCAAAACAAGCCTCTTCAGCCAGACTAGCCACAAACTGGCAAAAACAGTCTCAAATGGCAGACACAGCCATAACTGGCAAACTAGCCATAAACTGGGCAAAACAAGCCACAGACTGGGCCCATAACCCTTGTTGGTGTGTGGATGATGAGTGTTGTAGTGATGCCCTTTGGCACCCAGCAGAGTCTACAGGACAAGCTGGCTGCTGTGATCCACAGCCACTGTGTAGATTTGCCATCAACTGGCTCAGCTTCCCTTCTCCAGCATCCTGTCTTCCTCAGTCAAGAAGACACATTGTAAAGTCCAAAAGCATAGCTTTATTAATGCATATAAAAAGTAAAAATAAGATAACTAAGTAAAATCCATTTTGATGAACTTGTCCAGTTCAGCCATATAAGATTACATCTTTAACAATCCCAAAAGCATTAGGATCCAACTTGTTGCAGTTAAAACCACTGTTGTCAGCCACACGCGCTCGCATCTTGAACAACAACAATTCTTAGACAAAGGATTTTCTAGGCCCTTCCCATACTCCACCTTCTAGGTGTTAACCTTATGTTAATTGGATAATGTCTGTATGATGTCTACTAACCCAGCCTCTTGCTGTCCATCATCCACCACATGACTATCTTTCCCAAGCTAACGATGTTTACGTATTTGATATATCTTTGTTAACCATAACAAAGTCTGGTTCCATTAGTTCTATCTCTGGGAAAGTACATTGTTGATGTCTCTGTTACCACCTGGCGTTGATTCACCCTGTTTCTCTAAATATTGTTTTGTGCTTTGTCCAAAAACTGTTCTCAAGTGGAAAATTACACACACATACACATCTTTACATTTCACCTTTGACTGTATATCCCATCCATATCCTAACAACATTGCAGCCCCGATCCTCCTTTTTACTGCAAAAAGTCACCCTTAGAGCCACGGCGGTGACTCTTTTGCTCCCCTTTGGTGCAGCGTGTGTGCATGCTGTGCCAATGGGGCGCCCTGATGCTGCGCACCGTGCAGTCAGGTGCTCGGCATCAGGGTGGCATTGGTTGGTGTTAGGGCGGCCGACATGCAGTCACCCCACTCCCAACTCCACCTCCAGGCCAGCCCTATAGGCCAGTTTGCATCGGCCCTAACAGTCTTTCTCGCTAAAGATTTTCAACTGAGCTGTTCCCATCTTCCTGCTCTCTTAAAGATGGTGAGATTTTCTCTCTTTACCTGAACCATCACTAGTTAGATTAGCATTTAGTTTTTTATGTACATATAGATTAAAGCCACCATTGTTTGTTAAACTACATGCTACATGTTTGTTGTTTTTGAGTCAGTCTTACTTCTTTAGGGAAGCATAGTTAGCAGAATTGCAGAAACGTGACTTTGCCTAATTCAAAGCCAGACTCTAACAGGCTTGGCTTTCATATTTTGATACTTGAGAAACTTAGATTATCCCACATGCATTCTCATCTAAGATAGGCTGAATCCCTATTCCCTGATCTGCTTTCCGATGGGCCATGACCACCTCTGTCTTGTATGGATTAAGTTTCAATTTGTTCACCTTCATCTACTCCATTAGCAGACACTGGTTCAATACAGAGACAGCTTCCTTGGAATCAGATGGAAAGGAGAGCCAGAGTTGGGTTCATCAGCATACTTATGACACCGATGACACTTCGGATTATCTCTCCTAGATGTTTCATGCAAATACTAAACAGCATGGGGGACAGAATTGAGTCCCAAGGGAAACCACAGGCTACTGGCTAGGATATCAAACAGGCATCCTCCAGCACCACCTTCTGGGTCCACCCCTCCAAGGAGGGAGAGAGGCAACCAAGAAGGATACCATAGTTAATGATATCAAAAGTAGTGTTGCAGCAGCCTTTTTTTCATCTCAATGATGAAGAGCTAAATGTTATTCCTTTTCTAATTCCTCATTTGAAAAGTTCTAATTTTAAAAAATTATTAGTCTCTCCTTGTCAGGGGGCAAACAAGTATTTCTGGCAGATTTCCCGAAAAACAATACAAGACAAGCCGAACATTTACGCTAATTATGTGTTGGTGCCAATTTAATTTGCATTTTAACAAAAGGTGTTATTTCAACAGGAAGTTTGGCTGAAGTTCAAAGAAGAACTTTTTTCAGCTTGAAACAATTTGATTTGCATCTAAAGAATACATCTTTAACTAGTTACAGTTATCCTTGCTAGAGTGGAAGGACTCCCATCCCATCTAGTACAGCCCAGCTGTCTAAACTAAACTAAAGAAAAGCGCATGTGAATTTAATATTTTGTGCTTTTATGTAACTTTTGTATTGTTTTTTAATCCACGTTGTTTTAAAAGGTTGTTAGCTGCCTATTGCTGGGAGAAAAACAGGATATTCTAAATGAATTGAAATTATTTTATTTCAATACATTAATTATTATTTATTCATTTAAATATTCATATTCATATTAATGAGGAAATAGAGAAAAATCCCCATGTTCAGGGGCCTTCATTTCATCCCAAATTCAGGCCAATATTATTTTTGGGTCTTCTTGACAAAACATGTTGCCATTGCTTTCCTCTGAGGCTGAGACCATGTGATTGGAGAGTACGGCTTAGCTCA
Source organism: Phrynosoma blainvillii (assembly GCA_026167975.1). Lineage (NCBI taxonomy): Eukaryota > Metazoa > Chordata > Lepidosauria > Squamata > Phrynosomatidae > Phrynosoma > Phrynosoma blainvillii. The sequence continues at coordinate 14,817,810 of JANUYF010000011.1, read as the reverse complement.
AGTAAGCAAGCCAAGCAACAGAGAAGGTTTGAGGACAGAGAGAGTGTGAGCTGCCACTATTACCTTCCTCTGTGGCTGAGGTGAAGGCAATGGCAGGGGGTCAGACTGCATGCCCTCTCAGGTCCTTCTAACTTAACATTATCCAAAATGCTTATTTTCCAAAATGTTTTGTAAAACTAGAAATCCTAGGAAATAATGGCACTTGGTGATGTTGAAAACACCATTGCCCTATGGAATCCGAGGATATGTAGTTTCTGCTGTGCAGGAAAGACTGAGGATCTTTGTAAAACTACAAATCACAGGGAATTTCTAAAACTATAAATTCTTCCCCCTCCTCTTGTCAACCAACTCTTCCAGCTCTATCACCCTATGTTTGTGACCCTAGACAGGTCACATGCTTTCAGAGCCCTCCCTCCATTACCATCCGATGTCACTAGGCCCAGTACTGCCCTGGAATAAGAAGAACCCTTACTTCTTAAAGGATGGGTGGGATTCGAGATTTTATGTTCTGTTTAATATATCTGTATGGAAATTGTAATGTTGTAAGCCGCCCCGATTGCTCTGCAGAGGGGCGGGATATAAATAATTATTATTATTATTATTATTATTTTTATTATGGCAATCGCAAACCCCTTGGGTAGATCACACACTCTCAGTCTTAGAGGAAGATAATTGTGCCAAAAATCATCAGAATAAACCCTGCAGCACTCTTTCAGCCTCTGGGGAAATAAATGGGTCCCTTCCAACTCTAGGATTCTTTCAGTCACCCAGTTCAACCCTGTTCTGCCATGAGGAATACACAGGGAATCCTAAAGCAGGAATTCCAGCACAGCCATGTAAACCAACTGGATGACTGGGCAAGTCACACTCTCTCAGTCTCAGAGGAAGGTAATAGTGGCAGGTTACACTCTCTCTGCCCACAAATCTTCTCTGTTTCTAGGCTAGCTAAGGGGGTGTGCAGCTGGCCTACCCCATGCCATGGCCCTGATCCTCTCTTTTGCCACTCCGAAAAGAGCTGCAAAATGCTGCTCCTTTTAGGGGTGGCAAAAGGCTGCCCTAAGAGCTGGCGTGTGGCTCTTCCTTGCCCTTTCTGGCGCAGTGCGTCAGAACGCTGTGCCGGAAAGGCATCAGGATGGTGTCAGCATGGGATTGGGGTGGCTGGCATGTGGCTGCCCTGCCCCAACTGTGCCTCCAGGCCAGCCCTTTGGGCCGGTCTTCAGAGGCCCATACTTGAGTTAAGCTACACTCTCCAATCACATGCTCTCAGCGTCACAGGAAAGCAATGGCAACAAGTTTTGCCAAGAAGACCCAAAAATAATATTGGCCTGAATTTGGGATGAAATGAAGGCCCCTGAACATGGTGATTTCTCTCTATTTTCCTCATTAATATGAATATGAATAATTAAATGAATAAATAATAATTAATGTATTGAAATAAAATAATTTCAATTCATTTATAATATCCTGTCTTTCTCCCAACAATAAGCAGCTAACAACCTTTTAAAACAATGTGAATTTAAAAACACAACAAAAGTTACATAAAAGCACAAAACATTAAATTCACATGCTCTTTTCTTTAGTTTAAATTGTTATCAATGGAAAATCAGAGACGGCAGGGTTGTAATAGATGAGATGGGAGTCCTTCCACTCTAGCAAGTTTAATTGTAACTAGTTAAAAATGTTTTAGATGCAAGCAACAAAGCATTTTCCATCCATTACCATGAGAAAGTCATCCACTACCCTTTGGTAACATCCAGTCTGAATGGTTCTTTACTTACACAAATTATGCAAATCATGCCCAGTGATATTTCATTTCAAATCTCCCATCCCGTCACTTTATTTGCAAATATTAAAAAATAAAAATTCTTCCTGCTTGGTTGAGGAGCACCAAATTTCAAGAGCATTTTAAAGAGGTACAAACTGACTGAGAGGCAAATTTATTGTGCATTTGAACGAATAGTGTGATAATTCTTTAAATCACTAATCAAAAGCATCTGAGAGGTCCAGCTGAGCAACCAAGGACACACTCCTCATTTCTTTATTCCATAACCAGGACCAAAGCTGGACTGAAATGGATCTAGATAATCTGTTTCATTCAGGATTATTCTGTTCAAAATTTGCACATGGCTGTTCTGAACAGACAATAAGATGTTCTATGTGATCACCTATGTGCAAATTTTGCCTAAAATGCCTCAATTACAGGATTTTCTGCACAGGAAATAATATCCTTGCTTATAAACATCATTTGCTGCACAGAAAACACTGGTTACTATGTAGAAAATTCCATTTTTGTGTGTGTGTGTGTAAAATACCACTTGTGAATTTTACACAGAATTAAGTTCTGGACTGTGAAGATTCTGTTCAGTCCAGGATTCTTCTTGTCAGTGTTTCTCAACAGTAAAAAACTGGGGACTAGTAACTGTAAAAGAATTTCTACCCTGGGGACTAGTAATGTAAAAGAGATGGGGGGTAGGGGTTTTCCTAGATAATGACATAAATAACCCCAATTAATGCATTTTAATTAAAAAGTATATAGTAAAACTTTCAATCTAAAATACAATATTTTTCACATGTTAATGTAAACACAATAACATTGACTAAGATTAAACCCATATTGTTCAAGCTATCTTACTACAATGATTTCAACTAATAATGCACTGTAATTTATCTTTAGATTTGCAGAGAAAATAATAATAATAATAATAAATTTTATTTCTAACTCGCCCCTCTGCTAGGCAACTGGGGTGGCGTACAACAAATTAAAACAATACAAGAGTAAAACACATTGCCAAGTATTCCCCCTAACCCTCCCACCCCTTAAAAATAAATTAAACTGAGATAGTATTAAAAACAGCAAGAATGATAAAACATCGAGTACTAAAATCATAAAACAAGTAGCGGCAAAACAATAGTGGCTAAGGATAGGGGGGTAGGGGAGTGGATTGACAAGCCAGACCATCCAAGGGGGAGCCGGGAGATTATTCCGGGAAGGCCTGCAGGAAGAGATCCGTCTTTACTGTTTTTTTAAAGCAGTCAAGCATGGTAATAAGACGGATCTCATCCGGCAGGCCATTCCATAATCTTGGAGCAGTGGCAGAAAAGGCCCTCTGGGAGGTCTGCAACAGCCTAGTTTTCATAGGCTGTAGCAGATTCCTCTCAGAGAATCTGAGTGCGCAGGGTGATCATACGGGAAGAGGCGGTCCCGGAGATAAGTTGGACCCAAGCCATGTAGGGCTTTAAAGGGCAAAGCCAACATGTTGTACTGTGCCCGGAAACTAATCGGCAGCCAGTGGAGAGATTTCAACACTAGTGTGATATGCTCTCTCCTAGATACATCAGTGAGTAACCTGGCTGCCATGTTTTGAACCAGTTGAAGTTTCCGGGTTAGGCACAAGGGTAGCCCCATGTAGAGCGCATTACAGAAATCTAAATGTGAGGTTACCATAGCATCTACCACAGTTTCCAGGTCCCCAGTTTCCAGGAGAGGGCACAGCTGGTGTATCAGCCGAAGCTGATAACAAGCACTCCTGACCGTTGCATTCACCTGACTAGTTATGTAAAGCGACGAATCTAAGAGCACCTCCAGACTGCGAACACAGTCCTTGGAGGAGAGTGTGACTCCATCCAGGACTGAAAGGTGTATTCCCAAGCCTGTTTTCGGGCCCGTCATTGTTAGTACCTCCGTTTTGTCTGGATTCAGTCTCAATCTGTTTTTCCTCATGCAATCCATTACTGCCTTAAGACAATCATGGAGAGGAGAGACGCCATCTGAGGTCTGGGCAGATGATCGGGTCATGGAGAGATATATCTGGGTGTCATCAGCGTACTGAAGACACCGTGCTCCATGCCTCCGAATGATCTCTCCCAGTGGCTTCATATAGATATTAAATAGCATCGGGGACAGGATGGCGCCCTGGGAGACACCACAATTAAGCTCAATTTTGGAAGAGCAGCTGTCCCCGAGCCTCACCCTCTGGGATCTGCCCGAGAGGAAGGAACGAAACCACTGCAAAGCAGTGCCTCTGATTCCCAACTCTCTCAGGCAATCCAAGAGGATGGAATGGTCTATTGCGGTGGCGACGGGACCGAGGAGGCTAGCAGCTCCCTTACAGAGCTGTCTTTCACCATCACCACCCGGCAGTGGACCTGCTGCGGTGGCGATGGGACCAGGGAGGCTAGCAGCTCCCTTACAGAGCTGTCTCTCACCATCACCACCCGGCAGCGGACCTACTGCGGCGGCGACGGGACCGGGGAGGCTAGCAGCTCCCTTACAGAGCTGTCTTTCACCATCACCACCCGGCAGCAGACCTGCTGAGGTGGCAATGGGACCGGGAGGCTAGCAGCTCCCTTACAGAGCTGTCTTTCACCATCACCACCCGGCAGCGGACCTGCTGCAGCGGCGACGGGATTGGGGAGGCCAGCAGTTCCATTACCACAACGGGAGGTCTTGGCCTTGGAAGATTGATATTTGCTTGTAATCATTACCACCTGGGGCAGTCTAGCAGCCCTCAAGGACATCTTCTGGGTTGCCTGTCCCTGTTCGCAGCTGTGTGAGAACTGGGAGGAGCCCTCCCCCGGGGCACCCGCAGAGTGACTGAGCTGCACCCTAAATTACCATCACCTGTGCGGCCTGAGTTATTAACAGAGGTGTTTGGGCTGCTTGAATTGTTTCTGACTTTGGCCCAGTCCTTAGTGAGCCATCTGAAATAGCCTGAGCTGGCTTGCTCTGCGAGGTAGCTGGGAGGAGCTTTGACAGGGATAAAATCCTGTCTTAATACTATCTCTCCTCCAGCAACTATGCGACGGGCAGAGGCGGAAGGCTATAAGGATGGGGTGACCGTCATCACCAGAACTGCCTATTGTTAACATCTTAAACCCCTAGAATGTTATTAAGGGACAAACCATTTGTTCTGGGAAGAAGCTATAGTCAGGAGAACCTTACAGCCGCTTCCTCCCTTTTTTGTTACTCACCCTGGATAGAAGCTGCCACTTATCAGGGACAGAGATTAGCTGGATTGTTCCCCTCTCCCCTTACATAATGTAGCCAGAGACAGTCTGGGAGCGGCCATTGAGGTGGTGCGGGGGCAGGGAAGGTATGGCGGTAACAGAGTTAACAAATGTTACAAAAGAAGAAGGGACAGATGTTTGGTATCTGTCCCTTCTTCAGTTCACTCTGTTTCCCAGGATAACATGGAGAGCGAGCCAACCATTCCACAGACCCTCAATCTGCTCCTCTGCAATGCCAGGTCGGTCAAAAATAAGACCCATCTTATCCACGATCTCTTAGTGGATGAGGCGGCCGACCTGGCATGTTTCACTGAGACCTGGCTGGGGGATGCTAGCGCTGCAACATGGGCGCAGATCCTTCCAGCCGGGTACTCAGTCAGTGAGCAGATAAGGGAAAGTGGGCAGGGCGGCGGCATAGCCTTGGTCCATAGAAATACCTTAACCTTGATCAGGAAGCCTATCCGGAAAATGACCTACATCGAGTGTATATACCTCAGCCTGAAAACCAGGGATAGTTTGGGGATTCTGTTGGTATACCGGCCACCCCGTTGCTTAACAGACACCCTAACTGATTTTACTGCCCTGTTTTCCGAGTTGTTGTTGGAGTCGCCCAGACTTCTGGTTCTGGGCGACCTCAACATCCCACTCGAAAACAGCTTACAAGATCTAACTGGCGCAGCTCGGGAGTTCATGGATACCATGACTAACATGGGCCTATCCCAATTGGTGGATGGGCCCACACATTGTGCTGGTCATACCCTCGATGCGGTCTTTAGTACGGAGCAGGAATATCCGTGGGCCGTTTTGTCATGGACGGATCATTTCCTGATCAAGGCGGAACTAAGAGCTACTGTCCGCCCTCCTGGGGGTGGCGGACCCATTAGAATGGTCCGCCCTCGAAGGCTAATGGAACCCATTGGTTTCCAGAAAGCCTTAGAGGGTTTAATGGTTGGTAACGCTGGCGATTCTGTTGAAGCCTTGGTGAATATCTGGAACCTTGGTGAATATCTGGAACACCGATCTCACCAGGGCTATAGACACAATCGCTCCCAAGTGTCCTTTCCGGCCTGCTTCGAATCGTAGACCCTGGTATACAGAGGATCTTAGGAGGATGAAATGGGTCGGACAACGACTAGAGCGCGAATGGCGAAAAACTCGTCTCTCATCTGACAGAACTCGCCTTAGGAAACATTTGATTCCTATAGGGAGGCTTTACACACAGCGCAGAAATCTTTCTGTTCTGCTCGTATTGCGTCTGCAGAGTCTCACCCGGCAGAACTGTTTAGGGTGGTAGGGGAGTTGACGAAGGTTCCCCCTGCGCCAATCCCCCCTACTTAACCCAACGACAGCCTGTTGTGAGGCATTTAATACCTACTTTGCAGATAAAATCTCTCGGATAAGAGCTGACTTGGACGCCAATGTTTTGACAGGATCCATAGACGAGGTTTCCAGCAACTCCGTTGATGTCATTTTACTGGATCAACTCCAATCTGTGAGTACTGATGATGTGGACAAGCTGCTTGGTAGGGTGAGGAAGACGACTTGCCCCCTCGATCCTTGTCCATCTTGGCTGGTCGTCTAGGGGGGGACGCGTTGAAGGTGTTCCTTCGGGACACAATCAATGCGTCCTTCAGGGAAGGCAGTATACCATCCTGTTTAAAGGAGGTGGCAGTTAGGCCACGCCTGAAAAAACCTTCCCTGGACCCCCTGGATAGAAACAACTATAGACCAGTCTCCTTGCTTCCTTTTTTAAGCAAGATGATCGAGAGGGCAGTTGCTTCCCAACTCCAAGCAGTTTTGGATGAAACCGATTATCTTGATCCATTTCAAACCGGCTTCAGGACAGGATTTGGAGTGGAGGACCTTCTCTGCGACCTCTCCCCGCATGTTGCCAGGGGAAAGATGGTCCTGGGCGGGGTTTTATACCCGCCAGCATTCTCCCCAGTTCCACTGTCACTGTGGCTGCAGCGCTCCACCACCACGTCCTCCGCTCCCGTCACCTGGTGTTCTGGGCTGGTGAGGGGGGGCTAGAAATCGGCCTCCCGTGGAGCGTCAGGGCCACGCCATCACCAAGATCTTTGGGGGCTCTTAAAGAGCCAAGGCAGGGCTCCACCACCGCGTTCTCCGCTCCCGTCGCCTGGTGTTCTGGGCCGGTGAGGGGGGGCTAGAAATCGGCCTCCCGCAGAGCATCAGAGCCACCTGCCACCAAGGTCTTTGGGGGCTCATAAAGAGCCAAGGCAGGGCTCCACCACCGCATCCTCCGCTCCCATCTACTTTCATGTGTGTTACTTTCAAAAGCAATGGTTTCGCTTTTCACTGATGAATTACTGAATGCCTAGCTGGTGTCAGCCCATATGTCAAAAAATGCAAGTGAATTTTCATACACAACTGTGGATACAACAAAGATGAGTCCTCCAGCTTAGCAAATGTACATGTATGAAAAATCTTCCTTGTACCTACACATTGGTTTAGCATTTATGTGATGGGTGAATGTTGGGATTTTGCAGAATTCTACAACCTCTTTTCATTGGATGCCCAAACTGCATTTCTAAATGCTCAACTGTAGGAACTGGAGAAAATTTTCAGGGCAGAGATAGAATTCTTATTGGGGAGATGCCCCTAGTGCTACATCCCTGAAATAAACTATAAAACGAACTAAAGCAAGGTTCTAACCTTCATTGATATGAAGAAAGATGCTGAAACCTATACCAGCACTTTCTATTAGAAACAGAGTGCTTGGATGCAGTTTTTTGAGGTGGGGGTAATATAAGGTTGCCATTTGTTTGAGAAAACCTGGAAAATCCCAGATTGAAGGGACTGGCTGGGCCAGTTGAAGCAGTAAATCCCAGATTTCTCCTTTGTTGCAGGATGATGGATAGGTTAAAATATGGCAGTGGTGATGAACCAGGAAACCCGTGCAAGAAGACCAGCACTGGTGGAAGCCTCATCCTGCCCTGCAGGCTCTGATTGCTACTGCACAACTGTAGCATTTCAACCTTATGCTTCCATTCCATCCCACCATCCAGGCCCAGAAGGTAAGAGAGGAAAGGAGGCAAACAGAGATGGCTTTATGTTATATGGTGATTGTATCTGTGGCTTGAGCCTAGGGCTAGGCAGTACAGTGGAACTTTGCTTCCAATAGCCTCAAGAAAGTAAAGGTAGGGCAAAAATAGTGCAAATTGAGTGCACTTTAACTTCCCTGACTCAGTGCTAGGGAATCATGGGAACTGTAGTTTATTGTGGCACCAGAGCTCTCTGACAGAGAAGGCTCAATGTCTGAGAAAAACATACAGTTCCCATGATTCCCTAGCACTGAGCCAGGGCAGTTACTCAATTTGCACTATTTTTAGCAGTCTGCAAAGGCCTGCAATTGCTTTACTCTCTGGGGCTGCTTGGAAGCCTTCCTGTCTTCACATCACCTAGGGAGGAAGAAGAAAAAAAGAGCCCTTAGCTTGGTACTGGTACTGAGGTTGAAACATAATGGTAGAAAAAGTGCAATGATTAATGTGTTGAATTTGCATAATCAGAATGCAAATAATAATTTGCATAACTTGCATAATATGCAAATTAGATGCATTACCCAAATTGAAAGGGTCCCAGGAGGGCACCCACAATCAATAATAAAGGAATTTTATTTGCTCAATTACAGCAGATGAGAGGCCTTGGGAAACTCAAAGAAGGGATCAAGCCTGTGTATACTGGTTCTGAGAAGCAGAACTCCACAGTGCAAGTCCAAATGTAGTTTTATTTGTAATCAAGGGGAATCACCATTCACACAAAGACGCTCACTCACCCACATTCAAGAACTAAAGGTGGCAGCAGATAGCTACTGAAGGGATTGCAGAGGGTGATACTGTACCGATTCCAGAAGGGGGGTTCCAATCAGGGGACATTGTGAAGTGAAATGGCTCAGCAAGCTGCCTGTGGATCATGGAGAGGCCAGCAATGCTGAGGAATAAAGCAAGATACTGACAGAGAGTCTGTCTAACCTGAGCAGACATATTTATAGGGCAAAATATATCCTGGGGCAGATTTTGGGATCAATATGAAGTTTCCAGGAGAGAAGAATAAGAAGGGAACTTGTGAATGGCTGAACAATCAGTCCAAATGTCTCTGGACAATGGAGTATCACTTCCAGAGGGAAGCATTATTGGCTTTTTGTTCAATTGTAAATAACAGGTCTATCACCCACCACCACTCCTGAGCTTATGCAGATTACGATCTTGATTGATCTATCTATATGAAGATATGAGGGACTGGAATATGGCAACCATAGGGTAATAACCTCTTCATCAAGCACAGCTGTCACCCATTTCACGAGACACCCTTTTTTCCTCGTCATACCTACCTCAATATCCAAAATCTTTTCTCTAGTCTTACACCCATACTCACACTACCCAAAACATTTTGAGCTAATTTTTGCAATTTTTTCAACACACAGCTGCAAAAATAAACTCCACAAGTGATATGAAAATGTTATTCATTTCTGAAAAGTGGGTATACAACTTAAAAAAAAAAAAAAAAACAATGCATAATTTTCCTGAAAAAAATATTGGTTTCACTGTAAGCATCCTATTCCACCTCCACTTCCACTCCATCCCTCCTCAGGATGCAAAATACTTTGAAATAAAATCTGAATACACCAGATTTATTTTGGAAAAGTTAGCTCTTGGTGGAAAGAGGTATTTTCATACTTCAGCTCCCATACTTCAGCCCCCATTACTCAGCCAGCTGGAGTAAGAATATGTCCAGAGAAGGGTGACCAGGATGGTCCAAAGGTCTGAAGACCAAGCCCTAGAACAGGGGTAGGCAACCTTTCCCCTTTAAGGGCTGAGGGACTTCAGCTCCCAGAAGCCTCAGCCATGTTGGCCAATAGTCCCATGTTGGCCAATAGCTCCTGGGATTCTGGGAGCTGAAGTCCCTCAGCCCTTAAAGGGGAAAGGTTGCCTACCCCTGCCCTAGAAGGAACAATGTAGGGAGCTGAATACGTTTAGCCTGGAGAAGAGGGAACCAGCTTGTTTTCTGCTATTCTAGAGACTAGAACACGAACCAATGGATTCAAATGGTAACAAAAGGGTTTCCACCTAAACATTAGGAAGAATCTTTTTACTAGAAGAACTGTGTGACAGTGCAATAGACTGCACGGGGGAGTGGACTCTCCTTCATTGTATTAGTGTGTGCAAAAGTTAGAGATCTTGATTAAGGAGCAAACACATAAGAATAGCAGGTTTAGACTTGGAAGAAGGAGTTATGATAGAAGGAAGGAACATCAACAATCTTAGATATGTGGATGACATCATATTACTAGCAGAAACATCACAGACGTGGAACAAATATTAAAGATGGTCAAAGAGGAAAGTGCAAAGGCACGCTTAAAGCTGAACATAAAGAAAAATACATAAATTCAACCTAGATAATGAAGAAATCAAAATAGTTAAATAGTTCCAATAACTAGGATCAAACAATGATGAGAACTGTGACTGTAGTCAAGAAATAAGAAGAGTAGGAATGGGAAGGGCAGCTATGAAGGAACTAGATAAGATCCTAAAGAGTAAAGACACAAAGGGCCTCTGCAGACGGGCCCAGACAGGTGGCGGAGAGCCATCCTGGGAAGTGGCAGGTCGGGGCCAAGGCTGCCACACCACACGGCCCTGATCCTCCCTTTTGCTGCCCGAAAAAGAGCGGCAAAATACTGCTCCTTTTAGGGGGGGCAAAAGGCTGTCCTAAGAGTCAGCACATGGCTCTTTAGTGCCCCTTCTGGTGCAGCGTGTCAAAAAGCTGCGCTGGAAGGACGTCCTCGGCATGGGGTTAGGGCAGCCAGCATGCGGCTTCCCCTTCCCATCTCTGCCTCCAGGCCGGCCCTTTGGCCTGGTCTGTAGAGGCCCTAAGATCAGAATCATCCAAGCCACAGTATTCCCCATCATTTTGTATGGATGTGAGAGCTAGACAGTGAAGAAAGGGGATAGGAAGAAAATCAATTCATTTGAGATGTAGTGCTGGAGAAGAGTGCTGAGGATACCATGGACAGCTAAAAGGACAAACAAGTGGGTTCTAGAACATATCAAGCCCAAACTCTCTCTTTAAGCCAAGATGATTAAAGTGAGGCTGTTGTACTTTGGCTACATCATGAGAAAGCATGACTCACTAGAAAAAATAATAATGTTAAGAATGGCGGAGGGCAATAGAAAGAGAGGAAGACTACATACCAGATTGCTAGATTCAATCAGGGAAGCCATGGGGATGTGTCTACAAGAATAAAGCAGAGCAGTGGAGGATAGGGACACATTCATTCATTCATTCAACCTTTATTAGGCATACAACAGTAAAATTTTCAATAAAATAAAATAAAGTAAAATACATTTATAATAAAACTTCAGGATCATTATTATAAAATTTAAGCCATACTCTTGTTGCCTCCACCAGAAAATTGGCCATTAGCCTAGTAATATGAGGATTCCGATCTTCCAATAAGTATTCCACTGATAACCCATCCAAAGAGATATTCATTTCCAATAACCTCACTAGCAATTTTGTCTTAGGAATTATATACAATGGACAAAGCAATACAATATGGTGGAGAACATTGGGAGCTTGATCACAGTGGCATATACGTTTCAAAAAAGGGATCTGAAAATATCTGCCCCTGGTCACATTTGAGGGGTGTACATTCAGCCTTGCAAATAAAAAGGCCTTCCTCAACACCAGCAATGAAAAGGTTTGCAAATAATATGGAATCCTACCCTGCAAGGGGGGGATATCGAGCATCGCTGGGGAATATACCCTGGGAGGTATTGGATGTGACAGTTGATAATCTCTCCCTAGAAGGCAGATCCTGATACATTCAAAACACTCATTTTCAGTTAGCAAAAGGAGAGAATCAAAATTTAAACCCATAAAAATTACTTTACTTTCATAAAATTTAGCCCATCTAGCATAATAAACATCAGATAGTAGAAACCATAAAAGACTAGATCTATTAGGCATGAAATGAATCTTAAACCAAAACCTATATGTCATCAACCAGGCTTCAGTTTTAATCCCAGTTCCTCATAGAGAGTCAGATGGTGTACATATGGGGGTACAGATAATAATCTCCTTAAAAAAAAGTGTCTACAAATGTTCAATCTCCTTATTAAAGTCTGGAATCCAAGTAGGGCCACTGTGTGGAGAAGATGGCAAAAAGTTAACAGGGGACAGAGAAAAGGCAGAATTACTCAACACCTTCTTTGCTTCAGTCTTCTCAGAAAAGGCAAAGGGTGCTCAACTTGAGGATAATGGAGCAGAGGACAGAATAGGAGAATTTCAGCACAGAATAAGTAAAGAGATAGTACAGAAACATCTGGTTAATCTAAATGAATATAAGTCTCCAGGACCAGATGAATTACATCCAAGGGTATTAAAAGAATTGGCAAATGTAATATCGGAACCATTGGCAATAATCTTTGAGAATTCCTGGAAAACAGGAGAGGTCCCAGCAGACTGGAGGAGGGCAAATGTTGTCCCCATCTTCAAAAAGGGGGAAAAAGAGGATCCCAACAATTATCGTCCAGTTAGTCTGACATCAATACCCGGAAAGATTCTGGAGCAGATCATTAAACAGAGAGTCTGTGAACATCTGGAAGATAATTTCATAATCACAAAAAGTCAACATGGGTTTCAGAGAAACAGGTCATGCCAGACAAATCTGATCTCTTTTTTTGATAAAATTACCAGCTTGGTAGATGAAGGGAATGCTGTGGATATAGTATATCTTGATTTCAGTAAGGCCTTTGACAAGGTTCCCCATGACATTCTTGCAAGCAAGTTGGTAAAATGTGGGCTAGACAAAGTAACTGTTACATGGATTTGTAATTGGTTGACTGGTCGAACGCAAAGGGGTGCTCAACAATGGCTCCTTTTCAACTTGGAAAGAAGTGACCAGTGGGGTGCCACAGGGCTCTGTCCTGGGCCCAGTGCTATTTAATATCTTTATTAATGACTTGGATGACGGTATTGGGGGCATAGTTATCAAATTTGCAGACGACACCAAATTAGGAGGAGTAGCTAATACCCCAGAGGACAGGATCAAAATTCAAAATGACTTGAACAGACTAGAAAGTTGGGCCAAAGCTAACAAAATGAAATTCAACACGGAGAAATGTAAGGTACTGCACTTAGGGCGGAAAAACGAAAAGTACAGATATACGATGGGGGACACCTGGTTGAATGAGACTACGTGTGAAAGGGATCTAGGAATCCAGGTGGACCACAAGTTGAACATGAGTCAACAGTGCGATGCAGCAGCTAAAAAGGCCAATGCAATTTTAGGCTGCATCAGTAGAAGTATAGTGTCTAGATCAAGAGAAGTAATAGTGCCACTCTATTCTGCTTTGGTCCGGCCTCACCTGGAATACTGTGTCCAGTTCTGGGCACCACAATTCAAAAAGGATGTGGAGAAACTGGAGCGTGTCCAAAGGAGGGCAACTAAAATGGTGAAGGGTCTGGAAACCAAGCCCTATGAGGAACGACTTAGGGAGCTGGGGATGTTTAGCCTGGAGAAGAGAAGGCTGAGAGGTGATATGATAGCCATGTTTAAATATTTGAAGGGATGTCATATCGAGGAGGGAACAAGCTTGTTTTCTGCTGCTCTAGAGACTAGGACCCGAAACAATGGATGCAAGCTGCAAGAAAAGAGATTCCACCTCAACATTAGGAGGAACTTCCTGACAGTAAGGGCGGTTCGAGAGTGGAACACACTCCCTCGGAGAGTAGTGGAGTCTCCTTCCTTGGAGGTCTTTAAGCAGAGGCTGGATGGCCATCTGTCAGGGATGCTTTGATTGGGAGTTCCTGCATGGCAGGGGGTTGGACTGGATGGCCCTTGTGGTCTCTTCCAACTCTATGATTCTATGATTCTATGATTCTATGATTCTATGAATATGAATATGCTATAAAGTAATTGCGGTCTAAGTTTGGCTTTATAAATTTTTAATGCTGCTAGGATATCCTGGTTGCCTTTTTTATAATAAAAAGATTGTATAACCACCAGGGATCTTTTCCCTATTTGTATTACTTTGTCTCTCTGTTTACTCCCCTGCCTGTTAAAATGAAAAAGGACACCAAGGTAAACGTGACCTTTTTGACCTGCTCAATTGTCTGATTTCCAATCTTCCACGCTCTCGGTGCAAATCTCTTAGAAAATACCAGTATTTTGGATTTCTCTAAGTTTACCAGTAGGTGAAATTTATCACAATATTCAGAGAACCTTGAAATAGAGAAAGTAACAGAGTATTGTCACCTGAAATAGAGAAAGTAACAGAGTATCGTCAGCATATTGGAGTACAAAAAGTGGATGATTTCCCAGCGAAGGGTGGTGGGGGTGGTGAGAATCTACTGTGGTCATAAAGACAGGTAAATCAGCCACAAATAGATTAAACAAATGAGGAGCCAACACACAGCCCTGTCTAACTCCTATACCAGAGTAGATAGGGTCTGTTAAATGGCCTGATTCAGAAAATTTCATTCTACATTTATTATTTGTATGAAGTTGACTTAAAAGAAACAGCAATCAAAGATTTATATTAAGCCTACCCAACTTTTCATCGGCCTTTTAGTAAAGGCCGATGAATTGAATCAAAAGCAGCCTTTAGATCAATAAAAGCCGCATATAGTTTACCTTTGGGGCACGTCAGGTATTTATTTACAAGAAATAAAGCACTGTTATGGACATATGTCTTCCTAAACCCACTTGCTCCGGACCTAACAACACTGTAATTCATCCAACTCTGTAATTTCAAATCCAAATAACTTCATATAGTTTTCCCACTATGGATAACAGACTTATTGGGCGATAATTACTGGGGTCCTGTCTATCTCCTTTTTTAAAGATTGGAATTATAATTAAGTCCTTCTAATCGGCTGGAATCTCGCCAGAGTTATTTAAAAGAGTAAATAAATTAACCAATGCCTTGTCCATTTCTCAGGGTGGAACTTCAAATTTTCTGCCAGGAGGCCATCATATCCAGGGGATTTTCCAGATTTTAATTTAAGGATCAACCGATGCACCTCATCAGCCAAAACAGAACTCCATAAATTAGGAGGGTTTTGTTATTAATAGATTATTATCAAATGTTTGGGTTCTCATTTTATCGGTAAAATAAGAGAACCATATCTGAGGAGGTATAGTAGGAAGGACCAAAGAGTTGTCATTGTTCATATGTTTCCTAAATGCCACCCAAAAGGTTTTAGCATCGTTGGATTTTAGAGTGTTGTCCAGAGATGCCCAATTTTGTGGAAAAATACCTTCCTTTTGCCCTCCACCAAATCCGAATACCCTTTACAGGCCTTGTAATAAGGTCCAAAATTAACCATCGGATTGGCCAAAGCCTGATGGAACATTTTTCCTTTTCCAGATAAGACAACTCTTATCAAACCATGTTCTTCTACCTTTTGTATGACTGTAAGGATAGGAGGCCTCATTTTGAAAGATAGTCACAATATCCATAAATATTGACAAGGCATTGTCTATCCTAGTGCTAGTGGTTAAAACATTAAACCCATTTAAAATTCGTACATCCTTAAAACTATTGCTAATAGTATCTTCCATTTTAGGACCCCAATAAATACGCTTCAGTCTCTCATATCTATGGGCTCTTAAATCGCTCCTAGAAAATGAAAAAAATTGCTCAGATAGATTGAGGGAGACATGTAAAGACAAATGGTCACTTTCAGTCCTGTGACAGATATCAAAATCAACAACTAAACTCAACAAATCAGGACTGATTAGCACATAATCGATAGTACTTCTCCCTATGGGTGAGTTATATGTAAAACCATCAGTTTTTGGGAACCCCTCAGAGCCATTTAATATTAAAAGGGTGTGACTAATACAGAGATTAATCAAGAATGACTCATTATTATTGACTTTTACATCCTTTCCAACATGAAGGAGATTTAAGGGAAAGGGTGGAGAACTTGGATCAATCATGAAGTGCTCACAAAGAAGATCATTACAGGGCCCAATTCTTGAATTAAAACCACCCATTAGAATACACCTTGAAGAAACAAACCTATTGGTGATATCTTCAACATAGCTAAACAATTGGTCCCAATGAGTGGCTAAATTAGGCTCATTTGAGGTAGACAGAATATAGATATTAAACAAAAATATCTTAACATTTGATAATTGTAAGGAAATAACTTGCGCTATTGATGCACATGGTGTCAATACAAGTATACTTAAGACCACTAGAAAGTTTTAGAAGGATGGCCAGTCCCCCCTTATATCTACCCCTATTAAAGGATCTACATGCGGGCACACAAAAAGATACAAATCCTGGCAGTAGGGTATCATATGGGCACTAGGTTTCTTGTAGACATACAATGTCAAATTCAATGAAATCCATGTCTGAGTTTTTATTCAGTCAGCCAGCTATATTCCATGAAAGGAGTGACAGACCAGAACTACCCCTTCTAGTCACTGAACCGGTTCTGATGAAATGGCAGAGAAGAGTGCTTCCTCTGTTTGGACACAACAGAGGAACGTTTGGACACAACGTTCGTACTAGAGTGGGTAGGGCCTATAACTGTTGAAGAAGTAGATGGATCAATTTCCAACTGGGATTGAATTATTCTTCGGAATTTGGATGTTGTATCCTCCAGCTGGGCAGTTACCATTATTTGGTTGGCATCTGAAAGATCCTGAAACCCCTGCAAAGCTTGCTTCTCTACAACCTTGAACTCAGGGTCAGCATCAGTAACCTGCAAAGCATCCATTGTTGGTGTTTCATCTTGCGGGATGTCAGTAATATGTGGATACACAGAGGTTAATTCTCTCAATTCCCTAGCCCAGGATTTCCCCTGTGCTTGCCCATCAGACACTTGTCCAGTTCCAGATCTCACATCCAGCTCAAAATCAAGTAAAAGTGGGGAATCTTCACAACAGGTTTTTCCTTAGAAACGAAATAAGCATTAGATGGCAAGTGTACTGTACCAGCTTGCACAGGATTCATAGGAAGTAAAGACATGTCAATATTCAGTGCATCCTCCTTTGCACCTTCATCCTCCATTGGCACTGGTATCTGGATTGAACAGTCCAAAGTTGACCTTTGGTAGCAAAAGCTGGTTTAGAGAGCCCACCAATATCAGCATTTAATTGATTAGATGACTCTACTCCAAAGGAGGCCGCTGTTAAATGTTGGCTGTTGTTAATCCTTTCAATTGCCTGCTTCAAACCATTCCATTCCTCTTTAAGTTGTATAAGTTTGGCTACATTGTTGGGCTTACTCCTGATTGAAGGTCCATGATTATCCAGGCCTACACCATCAGGTTCTCCTTTCTTATAGGCCACAAAAGTATTAATCACATTGTTCTTAAAGACCCTAAAGAAATGAATATGATAATTTTTTGCCAGAAAGTTCTTTTTAGCAAACAACAGGTCAGGGACTAAGGGGGGAAGCAGACAGGCGGCACAGGGCCGTCCTAGGAAGCTGCAGATCGGGGCCGAGGCATCCTCAATTCTCGGCCCCACGGCGCACCTTCGCCGCCCCTGGAAGGAGCGCTAAAATAGCGCTTCTTCCACAAATCGCCGAAGGTGCACCGCAAAAGGCTGCCAGCACACCTTCAGCGGCTTTTCCGCTGCAGCGTGTGCGGACACTGCAGCGGAAAGGCATCCTCAGAGTGCCGGCCGTGTGGAGGGCCAGCTGCTCCGAGGACGTTTTGGGGAAGGGGTTGGGGTGCCCAGCATGTGGTTGCCCCTCCCCTTCATTGCTCTCAAGACGGCGCTTTGCGCCATCTGCTTAGCCCCTAAAGCAGAATGAAAGGACATAACAAGTCTTTGATAATGGCCCAAATTCGGGAGAAACTGAAAGGATTTTAACATAATCCATCTGTGCTCACGCCTCAGCAATTTACTTAAAGAGATCTTGATATTATAAAAAAATTGACCACTTGTCAATAATAGGGTTATTCCCAACAGCTATCATCACTTGAGATGCTTGTAAAGTCAAAGCCAAAGGATAGTCAATAGGGTTAGGATAAGCAAATAATGGAACGGCCTGAGAAACTGTCTTATTTTTGGGATGAATAGGAACCTCCTTGTTATGAAGTAGTTCTGTTAATGCCTCTAATCTGTTGCTGATAGAGGTACAATTAGTCAACAGAAATTCAAAAGTCTTAGAGATTAGAAACGCCTCCCTTGCCAGAAGATCCTTCCAAGGACATTTAGCTGGCAATCCCTCATAGCAACCACCATTGTTAGGAGGAGAAACCGGGACTCCCACATTCACCATGCAATCATTTTCATTAACTGACGTAAGTGCTTCAGCCTGCAAAGAATGCAAAATTGTATATCTGTTGTTTAGTTCTAAATCAGTCTGTAGCACTGGAGACTCTTGCCTATTTGTAAAAAGGGAGTCTATCTTTGGGCCTCTACAGACGGGCAGCTGTGGGCAGCCCCAAGAAGCCGAGGATTGGGGCCACTGCTAGCACACGCAGTGGCCCCAATCCACTGTTTTGGCTGCAGAGCCCCTTTGTCTGTTTGGAAGGTTTGTTGCCTGAGTCAGTAGTAGCCTGGGAATACTGTCGCTTCCGTAACTTCATGCCACAAATAGAATTTAAAGGATAAAATATTCAAAATAAAAGGAAGGTTGGCAAAAATAAAATTAAACAGCATTTGAATCAATAAGAAAGTTAGCAACCCAGCTGTTTAAGTTTAGAATATGCTGACATAACCTTGTAGAAATTAAAACATTGGAGCTCTAAAAGCAGCATCTTATCAGCCTGCTGCCATGTTCAGTCCAACACTCAAACCACTCGCCGGATAGGGGCACTTGTCTTGTTCACAGGGTCACCATGAGTTGGGACCAACTTGAGGGCAGTTAACAATAACAAACACAAATGTTTAGAGAAACAATGTAAAAGCTTTATTGTAGGACTCCATTGTATAATAGTAAAGATAGCTAGGGAATTATTCTAATCAAGCTGCATTCTAGGGAAGAGCTGAGAGAGTTCTGGAAAGGAGAATAGATGGAAACCTCCCTATGAGTATCAATTTCCATCACACAGGGAGCAGGATAGGTAGAGAGATGGGGGGGGCGTTGTCACTCAAACATAAACCTATTGCTGCTGCCTGCTCTGAGAAATTCTTGATTCTTCAATGCAGAATGTTGTACTTCCAACACTTTAGACGTCTTTAAAGATGTAGGATGGGCATCTTTCAGGGTGCTTTAGCTGTGTATTCCTGGATTGGATGCCCTTGTTGTCTCTTTCAACTCTAAGGGCCTCTGCAGACGGGCCCTTTGCGGCATGTTGGAGGCAGGGGAGGGGAGGGGCAGCTGCACACTGGCCACCCCAACCCCTCCCCGAAGCATGGTGCGTGGCATCTGGACGTCCTCCCAGCGTAGTGTCCTCACATGCTACACGGAAAGAGGCAGAGAAGAGCCGCACGGTGGCTCTTGGGGCAGCCTTTTCCCGCCTCTATTAGGAGCAGCATTTTGCCGCTCTTTTAAGAGGCGGCAAATGGGAGAATTGGGGCAGCTGCTAGCACACAAAGTGGCCCCAATCATGTGCTTCCCGGGGCAGCCCAGGGCTGCCCCTCTGCATCCCACCTAAGATTCTATTACTTTATCATTTTATATTTATGGGAATTATAGTCCAACACTCTTGGAGCCCACCCACCCACTGCAGCTTGGGATAGTTGGAGTAGACAATGTGTTGTTACCATCCAGGCTGCTGAGAAAGCCTTTGCTTTGGAGACCACAGCTTCTCATTTGAGAGTGATTGCTGCCAGTAGATAAGCATCACTTGTCCTTTGCCAAAGCTGTGGAAAATGAAAAGAGCAGACTAAGACCCCCACAAAGGTAGAATTATAATCAGAAACAATTATTCTTGCACTTGCTGAGCTGGTGTGCAAATATCTTAGCCCTGCACCAGCTCCAGAGTTTAGAAAAAGTTTTTTTGTTTGGTTTACAGTTCCCAGAATCCACTAGATAGCAAGAGCAATGCTTGGAGATAACTAATTACAGTAAGTACTTCCCTGTAATTAAATCCTTTCCCCATTATCTTGGAGTCAAATTAGACTATACGTTTTAAGAAGAGGTGGTCCCAGAGTGGAAAAAGATGTCTCTTTGTCATAACAAACTTCATCTCTGTATGTTACATTTAGCATATGTCACCTTACAGATTTTCTAGTCAATGGCTAAGATCTGGTTGTGTAACATGTGTTACAGAAGTATAGCTAATGCTGGATTGTGTATTGCACAACCAATTATGCAACCTGCTCTGGCACTGCACAACACTCACGTCCAACTCCACCACCACTGTCAAGGAGCACACTTACAGAGAACATCCCAGGCAGAACCCCAGAGCATACACAATGGCTTGCATTGGGATTGCAGTGTCTATGCAACCCAAAGCAAAATGCCATCCACATGCAACCTTCACAAAGAGTCCAAGCATTTGTCTGATGTCATTTAAAAGCTTGTAAGCCACAAGAGGATCCCAACCTACCAATCCTACAATCAATGGCAGGTATCAGGGATAAGTAGTCTTGGAGGATTCCATCTTGAACAAAGCTACTGCTATCCATCCATCCTTTCATTTCCACCTCACCCTTTTCTCAGATTGGGACTCAAGGTGGCTTACAAAAAGAAAAAGAAAAATACAATAAAAACAGATATAGGGGCTATGCACACAGGCAAAAAGGGGTGCTTTGAGGGTGGCTTGTAGGCATGGCACACCTAAATGTTTCCAGGAAAGTGCCCTCTAGCCATCGTATGCCAAGAAAAGCTGCTCCAGAAAGGAGCCACTTTTTTCCACACCTTCGGTGAAGAAGCGCACCTTCGCATCAGTGTATGTATGCAGCGACACTGATGCACCAGAAAATGGCCGTATAAATGCACTGTCGCACATGCAGCAGAAATTGACTTGGTGATCAAGAGCATACGCCCTATGATGCAAGCTTTAATTTAAAGCATCCTATGCTTCCAGGTGTGGATGCACTGGCACAGATGTGCTTGAATATTAGAACCCTAACCCTAACTGTAACCTTATCCATGCGCCCTAGCAACTGTCCTCTGTTATGACAATAAATGCATTCTGTCAGATGTATGCTTGCTGTCAGCATGCACAGCAGTTTGCATGAAAGAGGCTTTTGAGACCTCTTTTATGCAGGTGTGCAGGTGTGCATAAGACCTGCACATCACTTCCTGGCATGATGGGGGGGCTCCTGGAGTAACGTTTGTACATGTGTCCTGTTGACCATGTCCCTTGCATGACCACCAGCTTCATATATCAAGTCTGTCCACACAAACCTCCCTTGCATGCACCTCTCCCCTCCCCCCAATCTATGTGGGACATGTTTTGTGGAGGACAATGGAGTAGGTGTCTTTTCAGTTGACAAACACGTTCCTTCACCCCAAGGGTGGCACAATCAGACAGTGGCACCTGTCTACTGCACCCACTCCTTGGGGGGAAGTGGAGGTCAGCAAATCCTTGTATGATCTGTGGGTGTATGACAGGTCCTATGCAGGTACACAGGGATGCCAAACTTCAGTCACCTTTGTACACAGACACAGGGCCTCGGCAGATGACTAATAGGGTCGTCTCCGAGGCAGGGAAGAGGAGGGGCAGCTGCACGAGCAGCGCCCCTTCCTCCTCCCGAGGGTGCCCTCAGAGCTGCCGGCCCTCCGCATGGCCGGTGCTCCGAGGGCAACCTCCCACCGCAGCGTCCTCACACACTGCAGCAGAAAAGTCAGGGAAAGTGCACCCGACGCGTTTAGGGCGCAGTTTCCCTGACTTCTGAAAGGAGCGCTGATTTAGCGCTCCTTTCAGAGGCGCCGACGGTACGCTGCAGTGTGGCTGCGTCGCTCCGGCGGCGCACCGTCCCGCGGCCTCCCCGACGCCATCGTCTGCTTCCCCCCACAGACTGTATACCACCTTATAAAATGTCCTGTGCAGGATGTTTTCCTGCACAGATGCACAGGTGTGGAAAGATGTTCCTGTGCACACGTCCACGTGTTTGAGAACATCAACAAAAAAATTAAAGCAGCCACTGCTGGCCCATACGGTTGCTCCGTCTCCCTTTGTGGCATCCTTGGGGCTGGCGGTGCGGTTGTTGGGGCTTCAACACAGGCTCGGAAAAGCTGCATTGACTCCCCCCAGTGCGGTTGCTCCGGCCCCATTTAGGGCAACCTCAGAGCAAGCACTGTGGCTGCTGCAGCTTAGGGAAAAGGCAACTTCAGGTCATCTTTTCCTGCCTGTCTGCATAGCCCCATAGTTGAAAACATATAAAAGTGTTATTAAAACAGTATTTAATTTTTAAAGATATAATTTTATTGTATAGTGTTAATCTGTATGGTTTTTAACATGTAAGCCACCTTGAGTCCCATTATTAGGAAAAAAGTAGGATATAGAATCATAAAATCCTAGAGCTGGAAGGGGCCCCATGGGCCATCAGGTCCAGCCCCCTGCTCAGTGCAGAATCTCCACCTCTTTAGGTAATTGGTGTCATTGCCAAACTGCTCTCACTGTCAAGAAGTTCCTTCTAATGTTGTCAACAATTTGGCTGCAGTTTTTTTGATTAGCTGAAGTTTCTGAATACTCTTCAAAGGCATCCTCATGCAGAATGCATTAAGTGCATCCAATCAGGATGTCATGAAGGTATGTGTCACTCTGACCAAGTCAGATATTTCTAGATGCAGCCTAGAAATGCAGTTTCAAATTCCAGTATTGAAAATTCCAGTATTGAAAATTCTTTGAAGTTCCTTCTGTAGCCCAGTTTGTATGGTGAGGGATTGGTGGGTCACCCGCTCCCCATTTGGCCCTGCCAGCTGCTCCAGTTCACTGGATTCTCAGCTTGCTGTACCAGGGTGTGCTGTAGGATCAACCTTCAGAACAGGTGAGTTTTTATTAATAAGGATGGCTAAGCATTTATATTTAACTTGTTTGTTCTAAATAAGAATTTACTAAGATTAACACATTTCCTCATATTTGGGATGAAAAAAAACTTGAGATGGACAAGTTGCATACCTGTAACTGTAGATCTTTGAGTGGTCACCTGTGCACTCATACAAATGGGTGCACCTCGAGAGGAGGAAGGGGCGCCGAGTATGCGGCTGCCCCTCCTCTTCCCTGCCTCCAGGACGGCTTTTTAAGCCATCTGCCGAGGCCCTCTGTTAGTTTTTTCTGCCAATGTTTGAATGGTATATTGTTTGTAGGAATTGTTTGGAATAAGAAGATCAGCTTAGGTAACACATACATTTTTATTACTGATATTCTGCCCATTAAAGATATGTGAAGTTTTCCCCACATTTTCAGTTTTGTACTAATTTTCTTCCATGTTACTTCATAATTATTTTTGAATAATTCCGAATTCTTAATCGAAAAGGTGACACCTAGGTATTTTACCCTTCTTTCTATTTTGAAATTTGTTTTTTGTTTAAACAATCCTTTTTCCTTATTTGTCATGTTCATAATGAGTACTTTCATTTTTTCTTTATTCACCTTAAAGCCTGAGTGTACACCATAGTCTGTTATGATTTCTAATAGATTTTGGATGTTATTTAATAGGTCAGATAAGTACACCATCATGTCATCAGCGTACGCGCTTAGCTTAGTCTCGTACCCTTTAATTTTAACCCCCGTGATGGTTTTGTCTTCTCTTACTCTATTACATGAAATCTCCAATGTTGTTATAAATAACAGAGGGGAGAGAGGGCAGCCTTGACGAGTGCCTTTTTGTATATTACATAGTTGTGTTCTTTCGCCATTTACTATGATATAAGCTTTTTGTACCTTATACAGTGCTTCTATCCATCTAAAGAAGGGTCCCCACCCGACTAGTCTAACTAATGCTTTCAGCATAAAATCCCATCTTATATTGTCGAATGCTTTCTCTGCGTCAAAAAAGATCATGGCGATCTGTTTGTCTGGCTTGCTTTGATAGAATTCAATTATATCTAATACGTTTCTCATATTATCTTTTATTTGTCTTCCTGAAAGGAAGCCTCTTTGGTCATAATGTATCCAACTTGCCAGTTTTGCCTTTAATCTTTTGGCCAAGATCCTTGTGAAGATTTTATAATCGACATTCAACAATGATATCGGATGGTAACTGATCAGTTCACATTCATCCTTGCCCTCTTTTGGAATTGGCTTATATTAGCTGTTTCCCATGATTCGGGGATTTTCCCTTTTTTCCTTCTTCTATTCATTACAATGTGTAATTTTGGCACTTATATGTCTGCTAACATTTTGTAATATAATGCGCTTAAGCCATTTGGGCCTGGTGATTTTAATAATTTTAAATCTTTGATTATCTCATTTATCTCCTTTAGTGTTATTTCTTTGTTTAAATCTTGTATTTCTTCATTTTTTAAGCCCATTAGATTTTGCTTTTCCACATATTCTATTTGTTTACTCTCAGTTATTTCTTTTTCTTTAAATGTTTTATTGAAAAACTCATAAAAACTTCTTTTGATTTCATTCTGAGTTGTGTACAATTTGTCTCTATCTTTTATCTTGGTAATTAATTTCCTTCTCTTCTCTCAGCCTTGCCACCAGCCATTTACCAGGTTTATTTGCGCTTTCAAAATGTTTTTGTTTGGTAAACTTTAATTTTTTCTCTAGTTCTTCTGTTATTTTTTGAGATAATTGTTTTTGGAGAAATGTAGAAAGTGTCTAATTTCTTGTCGTTTGGGTATATTTTGAGCTGATTTTCTGTCTGTTTTAACTGCTGTTGAATTTTGTTATACTCCTCTTTTTTTCTTCCTCTCGTAACTTTGTTTAATAAAAAAGCCTCTCATTACAACTTTACTGGTTTCCCAGAGTTTATTTATGTCCATTTTCTCAGTCATATTCTCTTTGAAAAAGAGGATTAGAGTTTCTTTTGCCTTTCTTATTATATTCTCGTCTTTGAGAAGTGTTTCATCTAATCTCCAATGTAGTTCTTTTTTCCTGCACTTAAGTATCATTTTAATCAGGGAATGATCCGATATCACCATGGGTAATATTTCAATTTTTTCTACTTTTTTTTCTTAAGTCTGAGGCCAGAACCATATCGATTCTTGACCACGACTTA
Source organism: Phrynosoma blainvillii (assembly GCA_026167975.1). Taxonomy (NCBI): domain Eukaryota; kingdom Metazoa; phylum Chordata; class Lepidosauria; order Squamata; family Phrynosomatidae; genus Phrynosoma; species Phrynosoma blainvillii. Next base: position 14,792,750 of record JANUYF010000011.1, on the reverse strand, counting down.
AGTGGAATGGAATAAAAGGTATAATCCTTCAACTGTCCATTTTTATACCTCCATATATCATCTACTTTTAAAGTCTCTATCATATTAAAAAAGGTTTTGGGCAACTTGCCCTTTGCATCAGTCTTTTTTGCCTCTGATTTCCTATCAAGAGTGGGATCTAAAACCCCATTCCAGTCACCCATCAAAATAATATTATCATGGGGATAATCTGCAATTTTCAAGAGTAACTTTTCAAAAAATTTGCTTTTACCATTAACTGGGGCTTATCTCTCTCTCTCTCTGGCTTTTCTTCGCAAACGAAGATTCAGGAAGGACTCATCCCATGCTTTTTGCAAGCGCGCTGATGACTAAAAAGGCCAATCCGAGATAAACAAGTCCGGTTGCAGAAAGCACAGCAGAAGATCTCCTTGAGTGATGTTTCGGGGTTGTGATTCTTTCTGCGTTGTCGTTTCTCTTCGAGACTTGTTCAGCGTGACTTCTCAAATAAGGCTGCAGCATTGTGGATAGTGCGTCTCCATGCCTCCCGATGTGAGGCCAGGGTGGACCATTGTTGGTGATCAATTTGGCCGAGCCTGAGATGTTGTTTCAGGGAGTCCTTATATCGCTTTTTTGGAGCGCCCCTCTTACGATGACCCGTGGCGAGTTCACCATAGAGTACTATTTTTGGGAGGTGATGGTCCTCCATCCTAGAAACGTGCCCTGCCCAGCGCAGCTGCGTTTTCAATAGCATGGCCTCAATGCTGGTGATCCCTGCTTGCTCAAGGACAGCAACATTCGTCACAGGTAGGTGAACTGCTGAACGGACTTAAGCACAGATTTGCCTACAGCAATGTGGGGATCATGGTGTTTGTCCTGTGGTGCAGGCTGGTAGAGAACTTCCAGTGTATATTTAGGATTGTGCGTATACAGCGCTGATGAAAGCGTTCGAGGAGTCGTAAGTGTTGGCGATAGGTGACCCATGTTTCAGACCCGTAAAGGAGAATAGACAGTACAATTGCTCTATACACACTGATTTTTGTGCTCCGCCTCAGATGTTTGTTACTCCAGACTCTTTTGTAAAGTCTTCCAAATGCACTGTATGCCTTTGCTAATCTGTGATCGATCTCTTTGTCAATCTTGGTGTCTGAGGAGATGATGCTTCCCAGATAGGTGAACTGCTGAACGGACTTAAGCACAGATTTGCCTACAGCAATGTGGGGATCATGGTGTTTGTCCTGTGGTGCAGGCTGGTAGAGAACTTCCATTTTCTTCAGGTTGACTTCCAGCCCAAACATTTCTGCAGCTGTTGCGAAGCAGGATGTTAGCCGCTGCAGAGCTGCTTCTGTATGGGCAACAAGGGCAGCATCGTCAGCAAAGAGCAGCTCATGGACTAGATAGTTTAGAGTCTTGGTGCAAGCCCTCAGACGGCTTAAGTTAAACAAGTTACCATCAACACAGTAACGTATATAGATGCCGTCTTCTTCTTTGAGCTCTACTGTAGCCCTTTGGAGCATCATGCTGAAGAAGATTGTAAATAAAGTTGGAGCAAGAACACAACCTTGTTTCACTCCATTAGTTATTAGAAAGGGCTCTGAAAGAGCATCGCCGTATCTGACTTGACCATGCTGGCCCTCATGTAGCAAGATAATCATTTTGAGGAATTTGGGGGGGCATCCTAGTCTTTCCAGGATCTGCCATAGACCTTTTCTACTCACAGTGTCGAAGGCTTTGGTGAGGTCGACAAATGTTACATAGAGTCCCTTGTTCTGCTCTCTACATTTCTCTTGCAGTTGTCTAAGGGCAAATACCATATCTGTAGTACTCCTATTGGCTCTGAAGCCACACTGGCTTTCAGGAAGGAGTTCTTCTGCAATAGCAGGAACTAATCTGTTCAGGAGTATCCTTGCAAGGATTTTTCCAGCAATAGAGAGCAGTGTTATACCTCGATAGTTTGAGCAATCGGATTTTGCTCCTTTTTTTTTGTACAGGGTGATGATGACTGCATCTCGGAGATCTGATGGCAGTTCCCCTTTTTCCCAGCAACTCACAAGGAGTTTGTGGAATTTAGCATGGAGTACATGACCTCCGTGTTTCCAAACTTCAGGTGGGATTCCATCAATCCCAGCTGCCTTGCTGTTTTTCATCTGCTGTATGGCCTTAAGGGTCTCTTCCAAAGTGGGAGCTATGTCCAGTTCACTTTTCATCGGTTTTTGTACCATATGTTGGATAGCTGAGCCTTGGACTACTCGGTTGGCACTGAAGAGACTTTGAAAATGTTCAGCCCATCGATTCAGGATGGAAGTTTTATCAGTAATTAGTGTTTGACCATCTGTACTGTATAAGGGGCTTTGGACCTGATAAGTAGGTCCAAACACTGTTTTAAGAACTTCGTAAAAACCTCTAAGATCACCCAGATCTGCACAGTGTTGTGTCTTTTCTGCTATATTGATCCACCACTTGTTCTGAATGTCTCGGAGTTTTTGTTGAAGTTTACTACACATGAGACGGAAAGCTGCTTTTCTTACATGGCAAGTTGGTTGGGCGAGGTATGCCTGGTGAGCAGTTCTCTTCTTTGCCAACAGCTTCTGGATCTCTTGGTTGTTTTCATCAAACCAGTCTTGATTTTTCTTATGGGAGAACCCGAGGGATTCTTCCACAGACTGGAGGATACTGTTTTTGATATGTTGCCAAAGCACTGTAGGAGAAGGATCTGTAGGGTGGTCTTCAAGTTTTGATTGCAGATTTGCCTGGAAGTTGTCTCTCATGGTAGCTTGTTGAAGATTGTTGACTTGGAGTCTCCTCTTTAAGATGCCACCCTTCTTAGGTTTGAGCTTGAGATGAAGATTTAGTTTACATCTTACGAGGCGATGATCTGTTTGGCATTCTGCACTGGGCATCACTCGAGTACGACGGACATCGCGAATGTTTCTCTGGTGGACTAGAACATAGTCAATGAGGTGCCAGTGTTTGGATCGGGGATGCATCCAGCTTGTCTTCAAGCTATCTTTCTGCTGAAAGATAGTGTTTGTAATAGTCAGCTGTTGTTCTGCACAGAACTCTAGCAGGAGGCGTCCGTTATCATTGCAATTTCCAACACCATGCTTGCCTAAAACACCTTTCCAGGCTTCGGAGTTCTTTCCTACTCTGGCATTGAAGTCACCAAGGATAATAATTTTATCTTCTACAGGGACTTTTTGTATGAGGTGGCGTAGGTCTGTGTAGAAATTGTCTTTCTCTACAGGGTCGGCTTGCATAGTTGGGGCATATATACTGAAGAGAACAATATGTGGGAGGCATAAGGAGATAATGCGATCAGAGTGACCTGTTGGCAAGGTTTTGAGTTTGGAGGCAATGAAGTTTTTAATCATAAAGCCTACTCCTGAAAGATGTTTTTCAGTTTTGGGTTTGCCAGACCAGTAAAGTGTGTAGCCGGCACCGTGTTCGTTAAGGCTGCCTTCCTCATGGAGACTGGGGCTTAAACACCAATAATAATAATAATAATAATAATAATAGATTTTATTTCTAACCCACCCCTCTGCTAGGCAACTGGGGCGCCATACAACAAGTTAAAACAATACAAGAGTAAAACACATTGCCAAGTATTCTCCCTAACCCTCCCACCCCTTAAAAATAAATTAAACTGAGATAGTATTAAAAACAACAACAATGATTAAACATCAAGTAATAAACTCATAAAACAAAGTAGCAGCAAAACAATAGTGACTAAGGATAGGGGGGTAGGGGAGCAGATTCACAAGCCAGACCATCCAAGGGGGAGCCAGGAGATTATTCCGGGAAGGCCTGCTGGAAGAGATCCGTCTTTACTGCTTTTTTAAAGCAGTTAAGCGTGGTAATAAGACGGATCTCATCTGGCAGGCCATTCCATAATCTTGGAGTGGTGGCAGAAAAGGCCCTCTGGGAGGTCTGTAACAGTCTAGTTTTCATAGGCTGTAGCAGATTCCTCCCAGAGGACTGGAGTGAGCGGGGGGGATCGTACGGGAAGAGGCAGTCCTGGAGATAAGTTGGACCAAAGTCATGTAGGGCTTTAAAGGTCAAAACCAACACCTTGTACTGTGCCCGGAAACTAATCGGCAGTGAGTGGAGAGATTTTAACACTGGTGTGATATGCTCTCTCCTAGATACACCAGTGAGTAACCTGGCTGCCATGTTTTGAACCAGTTGAAGTTTCCGGGTTAGGCACAAGGGTAGCCCCATGTAGAGCATGTTACAGAAATCTAAACGTGAGGATACCAGAGCATGTACCACAGTTTCCAGGTCCCCAGTTTCCAGGAAAGGGCGCAGCTGGCGTATCAGCCAAAGCTGATAACAGGCACTCCTGACCGTCGCATTCACCTGATTTGTCATGTGAAGCGGCAAATCTAGGAGTACCCCCAGACTGCAAAAACAGTCCTTGGAGGAGAGTGTGACTCCATCCAGGACTGGAAAGTGTATTCCCAAGCCTGGTTTCGGGCCCATCACTGTTAGTACCTCCGGTTTGTCTGGATTCAGTCTCTGTTTTTCCTCATCCAATCCATTACCGCCTTAAGACAATCATTGAGAGGAGAGACACCATCGTCTGGGCAGATGATCTGGTCATGGAGAGGTATATCTGGGAGTCATCAGCATACTGAAGACACCGTGCTCCATGCCTCTGAATTATCTCCCCCCAGCGGCTTCATATAGATATTAAATAGCATTGGGGACAGGATGGCGCCCTGGGGGATGCCATAATTAAGCTCAATTTTGGAAAAGCAACTGTCCCTGAGCCTCACCCTCTGGGATCTGCCCGAGAGGAAGGAACGGAATCACTGCAAAGCAGTGCCTCTGATTCCCAACTCTCTCAGGCAATACAAGAGGATGGAATGGTCTATTGTATCAAAGGCTGCTGAGAGGTCCAAGAGCACCAGCAGGGTCACACTACCCCTGTCGATACCCAAGTGGAGGTCGTCAGCCAGAGCAACCATCTCAATCTCAACTCCATATCCTGTCCTAAAGCTGGTTTAAAATGGATCAAGATAATCGGTTTCATCCAAGACAGCTTGGAGCTGGGAAGCAACTGTCCTCTCAATCACCTTGCTTAAGAAGGGCAGCAAGGAGACCGGTCTATAGTTATTCCTGTCCAGGGGATCCAGGGAAGGCTTTTTCAGGAGGGGTTTGACTGCCTCCTCCTTTAAGCAGGATGGAACAAAGCCTTCCCTGAATCCGAAAGGAACGCCTCAACATGTCACCCTCCTGGATGACCAGCCAGGATGGACAAGAATCGAGAGGGCAAGTCGCCTTCCTCACTCTACCAAGGAGCTTGTCCACATCATTGGTACTCACAGATTGAAGCTGATCCAGTAAAATGCCATCAACGGAGTTGCTGGACACCTCACCCATGGATTCTGACAAAACAATGGCGTCCAGGTCAGCTCTTATTTGAGAGATTTTATCTGCAAAGTAGGTGTTAAAAGCATCACAGCAGGCCACTGTAGGGTTAAGTAGAGGGTTCTGCACAGGAGGCACCTGTGTCAGTTCCCCCACCACCCTAAATAGCTCTGCTGGACAGGACTCTGCAGAGCAATGCTTGCAGAGGAGAAAAGTCTCTGCGCTGCACGCAATGCCTCCCGATAGGAATCCAGGTGTTTCCTATGGTGAGTTCTGTCGGATAAGGGTCGAGTTTTCCACCATTCGTGCTCTAGTCGTTGTCCAGCTCACCTCATCCTCCTAAGCTCCTCTGTATACCAGGGCCTACGATTAGGAGCGGGCTAGAAAGGACACTTGGGAGCAATAGTGTCGATAGCCTTGGTAAGATCGGTGTTCCAGGTATTGACCAAGGCTTCGACAGAATCACCGGCGTCACCAACCATTAAACCCTCTAAGGCTTTCTGAAAAACAATAGGTTCCATTAGCCTTCGAGGGCAGACCATTCTAATAAGTCCGCCACCCCTGGTGGAGCACACAGTGGCTCTTAGTTCCATCTTGACCAGGAAATGATCCATCCATGACAATGCGGAGGTTGCAATAACCTCCGCCCATGGATATTCCTGCTCCGTACTGAAGACTGCATCAAGGGGTATGTGTGGGCCCGACAACCAGTTGGGATAGGCCCATGTTCATCATGGTTTCCATGAACTCCCGAGCCGCACCAATTAAATTTGACAAACTGGTCTCGAGTGGAATGTTGAAGTCGCCCAAAATCAAAAGTCTTTGCGACTCCAACAGTTCAGAGACCAGCAATATCTCCTGGACCTCCCATTTGACCTCCACCCCAATAAACTGCCCCTTTTGGTCGGCAAACACTTCTTTTGCTTCCAGATTATCCTTTACATATATTGCAACTCTTTTCTTTCTTTTCTCTGAATCTGATACAACAAGCACTACCAATTTGTTGTTTTTTAATAATCTAATATCTTTATTCTTTATGTGTGTTTTCTGGAGGCAGGCAATATCAACTTTCATTTTCCCCAAATAATGAAATATTTTTTTCCTTTTTTGTGGGGAGTTCATTCCTTTAACATTCCAGCTAATTAAGTAAGTGTTCTTAATCATCTTCTTTTATCTAACCTTCTTTCTCTTCCTCTTGCTTTTTTTCCTCCCCTTTTTCTTCTTCGGATAATGTTGCATCTTCCTCTTCCCCCTGGTACAATGTTTCTTCTCCTTTACTTTCCTTCTCTTTCTTTCTAGTGCTTACTCTATTTTCTTCCTCACTCATTTGTTCCTTGTCTCTATAATATCCCCTTCTTTTTTCTAGATTCATTCCCTTTCTAGTTCTAGACATCTTGGTCATTCTCTGTCGTACGTTTAAGATGTCTTCTTCTTCTTCTCCTGAGGTTTCGTCAACTCTATCTTGTCTTGTCTCTTGTTCTTCATTCTTTTCTTTCTTTAATATTTTTATCAATCCATTTATTTTTGAGGTAGCATTAATTTTGTATCTTCTCTGTTCAAATGTGAATGAAAGACCTTCTGGGTATTCCCATTTATAATTGATTTCTCTATCTCAGAATCTTCATCAGTTGCATATATTCCTTCCTTCTTTTCAGAGTTTCACCTGGTAAATCTTTAAATATTTGGATCTCATCTTCATCTACTATCAGTTTCTTCTCGAAGACTAATCTCAGCAACTGATATTTTATGTGCGTTCTTATAAAATATACAACTACGTCTCGTGGGACTTGCCTTTGTCTTGATACTGATGAGTTGATTCGATAGATCTTATCAATATCAAAATGAAATTCCTCCTCATCTCTTTCCATAAATTCCGCCAGTGCTGGTATTAATCTTGTATATAGATCTTCATTCTGTTGTTCTGACAAACCTCTAAGTTTTACACATCTATCTGGGTTTTTTTGTTCAATCTTAATCCGCTCCTCAATTTCTTTAGTCTGATTTTTCTTTAACAATTGGACCTCACTTTTTAAATCTTTGTTTTGTTTCTCTAACTCATTTATCTTAGATTTTGCTTGTGTCAATTCCATTGTCAATTTCTTTACCACCGTCACTACTTCTTTAACCTCCATGTTTATGTCTCTCTTCAAATATCCTACCCCCACACATTGATAGTTGCCTGGATGGAAATTAGTGGCCTAATCATCACAGAAAAACCATAGGTTTGGATCTTGTGATTGCCACCCGGAACATATACTCCCTATATTCTGTCCCAACGCAAGCATAACACTTCCATTTATATGTAACATTGGATATTCTGGATACATCTCATTCCATTCAGTTTGATGTAGATCATTGGGTACATAACTTTGATTATAGATTCCATACAAATAAAATTTATCCCTATAAGTATAAAATCTTCATGTTTTTTATAGTCTCACCATTTGTTATTCCAAGTCCCTTTATTACTACAACAAAAACACATTCCCACCCTGGTAGTTCTGTATCTTATTCCTTGGAATCAAATAGCATCTAATCCATCTGGTACTGTAGAAAATATCGTGGGAGGGCCCACCGCTGATTTCGATAAACCCAAAAAATGACCTCTGGGTCTTCATTTAAAGTGGGCAAAAAGGACATGCACCTTACTGATTGTGGATGAGCATAAACCAAAATACATCTTCTTTGTGATATCTAAACATATGTCTAGCATGTTGTTGAATCCAATTCCCTTGTGTTATTTCACAGATAAAAATCCGCAAAATGATAATGATAATGAAAAACCACTCCCTCCTCCCTCTCTAGTTCAGTTAGTTTTATATTTAGCATTTTTTAAAGCAGACATTGTTTTCAGAACATATGTAGGATAAAAAATTGTTTATAGTACATGGAGTCTGTGGTCTTATCAGTACGTTGACTGCTGTACAAAACATAGAGCTTAGCTAAAAGAAACACTCAGTAAGACAATAAAATTTTCTAAGTCTCATTCAGAATCCTAGTTGATTATCTAGTCTGACCCCAAATCATAGGCAATCATGAACAGTTCTTTTAAAATATTATTTTCAGCTACAGGCAGTTGACTGCTTCATTCCCCTCTTTTAAAGCATAATTCTGTGTAATTATAGCTTTACCTTTTATAACATCACAACAGTAAACGATAGCATCAGTTAATATCATTTTGGGCCATGAGTGCATACAAAGCAGCAGCTTGACTTATGGAACATTTTTAACAAACAGCATAAGAGGCATGGTATACAGAATCCCTATGACCATTACAAACAAAGCCCAAACAAAGCCTGGTCACTATGATGTCATCCAATCAAACCACTTATCTGATCCTTGTTCCATGTTTGCCACTATCTTGTGCACATCATCAATTTGGGCATCTATAGCTTTGCTAAGTGATCTCATTGTTCTTTGTTAAGCAAAGATAGTGCCTGTGAAGTGGCATTTATATTTCTAACCAGGGCACAAGCAAGCTTATTGTTTTCATACCATCCTCTAAGGCCAAACCAGGAATGTGGCCAATGCTTTAAGTTTAACTTCCCCCCCCCCCCCAATTGTTTGGAGGATCCCTTACCCATTTTATCTTGTATGAGTCTCTGTTATTAACCTCCCAATTAATATGCCATCTCAAATGTTTCCCTTCTATTATATATATAAAACAGGGTGTAGTCTAGCTAAGATAACAACATTTAAAATATAAATATATCAGATCCTAGAGGAGCCAAGTCCGACTTTCCTTGTGGAGGCCCTCCCATCCATTCGTCTGGTGTAATTTGTTTCTGTTTATTAAAAAATATAACAAGACATGCTTGTTATTTATCAACTTTATGCAATTTTATCTGATTATGGTGGACCCATTTAGATTTTCTCTCTTTTTTTCAATCAAGTAACTGGTGGGCCATATCTGATCCATTATTATATACAGTCCCTTCCATTTGGGTCTCAAGGCATGTTCTTTCAGACCCAAATGAGTTCCAATCGGTATCATTTACTTTTCCATTTGAGTAGGAATTTTAAAACTATTTCTCGTGTCTTGTTGTATAAACCATCTCGTATCCTCACTGTTTTTTATAGACTGTAACCACTCTAAGTCTTTCATTTCTTCTTCTGGAATATGTGGCAATCCCAAATTCATTTCATTACCAAACGACATTAAAACCAACAGTAATTTTTCAGCTCAATCTTTTTTATTTGCTTTAACTAGCTTTTTAAACATGATTTTATAGCTTGTCTATATAGTCAATATAAATAGTTCCAAAGGGTAGCCAATCCTTTATTGGGACTAAAATCCCCTCTGATTTTTCATATTCTCTTTTTACCATATTGCATTGTATACAAGAATCAATAATAAGTTTAATAATCTTCTTTTTATTTATCCAATTTCCATTATTTTAATCTTTTCATTATCTTTCTCACCCCTCCATGTCCTATTTCATGTAAATCCTTTAAAATTTAATATTGATCTATTTTTGTTTTTTCTTCTTTAAAAGTTATTTATTTCCATTTTACTACAAAATTAGTCTGACACTCTTTTGACCATTCCCATGGCACATTTTCTTCAACAGCTTATACATTAGTCTGGTCAAAAGAGCGTACTGTGGTACATAAGATCTAACAAAACCAAACAACATTTTCAACTGTTTTATATTCTCTGAAGGTTTTATGGCACACAAAGACTTTATACAATTTTCTTTTATTATACACCCACCACTTTGAAGAGTAATTCCCAAGTATTTAACTTTAGACCCAACCAGTTGTGTTTTTTCCTAAGTTTACTTTGAATCCTGTATCTCTTATAAGCTCTAATACCCAAAAACCTAAAAGTGAAGGCAAACCGGGGTTTACTTTCCTCAGCTAAGGGAAGGGAAAAGAAACAATTATCCAAACCTATCACAGAATAATATTGTGCTTCTGCCAATACTCTCCCCACCATTTCCATAATATTAGCAACTGTTGTTGCCATGAAGGGTGTACCTTGGTTTAGTTTCCTAAATCTACTAGTCTCCAGGATTTCCCATCACTCTTTTTAACTGGCCATAAAGATGAATTATATAGACTAACAGTCTTTTCAATTATCCCTCGTTGTTCTAATGCTTCTATAGTTTAATATTCCCTTCCTCTTTAATCAGTTGCCACTGCAAATTTTCTACTATCGCCAGGTTTTCTAAATAGTTTTCCCCAATACTGACATACACCTGGCTTTATTTGTCTTTATTCCATGGCAGTGGGGCAACCCTAACTTATTTGGGGGAGTAAGGGAGTCTTTCCCCTTCCTCCTGTATTTCCTCTAACTCCTGAGTTAATTCAGGTGGTTTTGTTAGCGTGGTGACGCAGCGCATGGAAACCACGTAATGTGAAGCACCAGGATCCAGACTGTCTTCAATGAAGCAAGCAACGTTGTCAGTTACAGGAAAACTCCTTTCCCCTCCAGACAGAGCAGAGAGAGACTCAGCAGATGTCTCACTAAGAGGCTTTTAATCTTTAGAAGTTCTATGTACAAAGGCTATGTACAATAATACACCAACACACTCTCCACCTTCCACAATCAACCCACATCAACCCACACATGTGTCCAGAGGCTTGTCCCTTATATAGCCAGTGCTCCACATGGCTTTCTAGCCCTGCCTCTTCCTTTTGGACACCTGTCAATCATCAGAATGACACAGCATGTTTGCAGCCCTTTTGCAGCACTTGCTGTGCTTTACAGCACCAGGTGACTCCCTGTCATTATGTCACCTCCTGTTTCATCAGCCTTGATGCTGCATGACTCAGCAGTGGCCACATTGTGCATTTTCCCTGGAACATTATTCCAACAGATTTTTCATCCACATACTCATACATGGAGGTCCTTTTCTTTACTGCTTTTACATCATGGCATTATATTTTGCCTAAGCGACTACAATCAGGGTTGTCCGGGCACGTTCCATCCCAGCAGCACTCATAATCATCTATCATTCCTGAACCTAAACACTTCATGCAATTTGGTCTTATCCTCCCTTCTTGTTTTTCTGTTAAAACTTCTTTTAATCTGAAAGATTTCCTTGGTGTCTATTGTATCTTTATATGATATCCATTTTTCACCTTTATTTTTTGTTCTACGATAAAGGGCCTCTTGTGTGGAGACCCACATTGGCATTTTTAAATAAAATTGTTTTTTGATTTTACTCCAAACTTTTAGAAGGGCGTTTTGTATCATGTGATGATTACATTCTTTGTTAACTGTGGTTTTATCATACCAGAGATACGCATGAAAACCATATCTTAGGTTACTGCTTTCTATCTCAAGTAGTTGTTCATTTTCTAATGTTATCCATTCTTGTATCTATGTAAGACAGGAGGCTTAGTAATATAATTTTAGATTTGGTAATGCCATCCCACCTTTATTTTTTTCTTCTGTTAATATTTTCCATTTTATTCTGTTTTTTTCCCTTCCCAGAGGATTTTCGACAGTTCTTTTTGCCAATTGTCAAACCATTTCTCCTTTGTTAAAATTGGGAGATTTTGGAAAAGGAACATGAATCTGGGAAGGATATTCATTTTTATTATTGATATTCTACTTGAGAAGGATAAATGTAGTCGTGTCCATCTATGTAAGTCATTTTTAATTTCCTTCCATGTTTTTTCATAATTGTTTTGATACAAGTCTATATTTCTTTTTGATAATATAACGCATAGATATTTGGCTTTGTTTTGTATGTTAAATCCTGTCATTTGTGTCAGTTCAATTTCTTCTTCAGGTCTTATATTTTTTGTCAATACTATAGTTTTCTCTTCGTTGATCTTAAATCCTAGTAATTTCCAAATTCATTTAACACTGAAATCAATTGTTTTTTACTGTCTTTAGGCTCTTCTAAAAAACAGACCAAATCATCTGCATAAGCCTTTAATTTAAATTTGTTAGTTCTTTATTTTCACTCCTTTTATATTTCCATCTTCCCTTATTTTGATATTTAAAATTTCCAACACTAATATGAAGAGAAGAGGTGATAGTGGGCATCCTTGTCTGGTGCCTCTCTCAATTTCTATAAACTCTGTTTTCTCTTCATTAATTGATATTTAATAATAATAATAATAATAATAATAATAATGTTTTATTTTTATTTCCTGCCTCTCCCTATGGATCAAGGTGGGATTACACAATAAAATGAATACAATGTACAAAATATAAACAATAAAGTAATAAAAATCAGAACAATAATAATAGATTAAGAGAATAGAATACAATATAATAAAATAAATGAAAATAAAATAAAATAGGATAAAATAAAATAAAATAAAATAGCCGATCATTGTCCGAGTCTAAAAATCTGGAAGATCAGATGGATAGGCCTGCCGGAAGAGCTCCGTCTTAAGTGCCTTCTTGAAGGCTTCTAGAGTAGTAATAAGACGGATCTCCTCTGGCAGGCTGTTCCACAACTTGGGAGCTGTGACTGTAAACGATTTTTGGGAAGTCATGGTAAGTCTAGTTTTATGGTGCTCTAATAACTTCTTCCCAGATGTTCTGAGAGTGCGGGGCGGATTATGTGGGGAGAGGCGTTCCTTCAAGTAACTCAGGCCCAAGCCATGTAGGGCTTTAAAGGTAATAACCAACACTTTGTACTGCGCCCGGAAGCTAATCGGCAGCCAGTGAAGAGATTTTAATACAGGTGTTATACGGTCTGACCTAGATGTTCTGGTGACCAATCTGGCTGCCGCATTTTGAATCAATTGGAGCTTCCGAACGTGGTACAGAGGTAGCCCCAAGTAGAGCGCATTACAGAAATCCAAATGAGAGATTACCAGGGCAAGTACTACTGCTTCAAGGTCCTTTCAGTCCAGGTAGGGACGCAGTTGGCAGATCAACCGAAGTTGATACCAAACACTCCTGGCCATTGCATCCACTTGAGATGACAACTGTAAAGATGAATCCAGGAATACTCCCAAACTGCGTACTTTGTCCTTTAGGGGAAGTGTGAATCCGTCCAGGACTGGATGGCAAAGCTCTTTTCCCAGACTTGGGGTACCTATTACAAGTACCTATGTTTTCTCTGGATTCAGCTTGAGTTTGTTTTCCCTCATCCAGCCCATTACCGATTCAAGACAGGCATCAAGAGGAGTAATATCATCCTTAGTCACTGCAGCAGATGGAGACATAGAGAAGTAAAGTTGGGTGTCATCAGCATACTGATAACATCGTGCCCCATGTCTCTAGATGATCTCTCCCAGCGGCTTCATGTAAATGTTAAACAGCATGGGGGATAAAATGGCGCCCTGAGGGATGCCAGATGTCAGTTCTCTTTTTGAAGAGCTGCTATCCTCCAGCATCACCATCTGGAATCTCCCCGAGAGGTAGGACCGGAACCATTGAAGAGCAGTGCCCCCAATACCTAACTCCCTCAAGCGTTTCAGAAGGAAACCATGGTCTACGGTATCGAATGCCACTGAGATGTCCAAGAGCACCAACAGGGCCAAACTTCCCCTTTCTATGCCCAGACGGAGATCATCGACTAAGGTGACCATGGCAGTCTCAACTCCATATCCCGCCCTGAAGCCAGTTTGAAATGGGTCCAGATAATCAGCTTCTTCCAAGACAACTTGGAGTCAGAGGGCAACTGTCCTCTCAATCACCTTACCCAAGAATGGTAGAAGGGAGGCTGGTGTATAATTATTTTTCAACAGGGGATCAAGGGAGGGTTTTTTCAAGAGCGGTTTAACCACTGCTAGTTTCAAATTAGATGGAAATTTCCCTTCCCTGAGGGATGCATTAATGATGAGTTGTAATAATGTTTTTACTGCATCTCCTCCCTGGACTGTCAGCCATGATGGGCAAGGAGCAAGAGGGCATGTTGTCCTCCTTACAGTTCCAAGAAACTTGTCCACTTCATCGGTATTAACAAACTCGAAATGATCCAATGCAACACAGTCCAGAGAGTCTCTGGACATCTCTCTTATTGATATTTGTGCCCTTTGATCTTTATATATTGATTTTATCCAAGATATGATTTTTTTCCACATTTCTCTCAACAGAACAAAAAGGGTTTCCATAAATAGATCCTCCCTCCCCATTTCCCTTTTTGTCTTTTTTCTTTCCAAATAGAGCCATATTTCCTTCTGGCTCCTTATCTAGTTATACAGAGCCATATTTTCTTCTGACTTCTTATGCAGTTATATAGAGCCATATTTCCTTCTGAGTCCTTATCCAGTTATACAGAACCATATGTCCTTCTGACTCCTTATACAGTTATACAGAGCCATATTTCCTTCTAACTCCTTATCCAGTTATACAGAGGCATCCCTCCATTTCCCACTCTCCGACCTTAAACCCGTCAAGAACCCCAAAATCCCACACTTTCCTGATCCTGCCGACTATGCCAATTATGTCATGGCCAGCAAAAGGTTCTTTTAGGATCAGGGAATGTTAAGAATCCCAGGACAAGTGACAGGCAAAAAGGCACAAAGAGACCAAATTTGGTTTTAAGTCACTATGCATATAACATTTATTGAGACATAACAAATAAAACAATCATTTCAAGTATCAAGAACTTTTTCCATTCACTCACAACATTCACACACCATACTCACAACACAATCCTCCACTGAACGTTGATCAGGCGGCCATGAAGTTTGGATGGCCCCTGTTGCCATGGATCAGAAATCACAAGGCGAGGCTGGAAGGTCCCTTCTTTTATACCTTTTTTCATCTTCTTTCTTGAGGAAAACATGTTTTGATGGTTACCATGGTTTCAGAACAATTCAGTTCCTTATTCTATAGGCAGTTCCAAGTACA
Organism: Phrynosoma blainvillii; assembly: GCA_026167975.1. NCBI lineage: Eukaryota > Metazoa > Chordata > Lepidosauria > Squamata > Phrynosomatidae > Phrynosoma > Phrynosoma blainvillii. The sequence goes on along the minus strand of JANUYF010000011.1, from coordinate 14,777,632 downwards.
TTCTGTTTGTGCAGAACTTCTCCTGGCCATGTCGACATATTTCATTTATGTCAACAAATTTCTTTGTCCTGGTTATGCTTGGTCAGTATCTTCACCTCAGCGTCCAAGTTTCTCTTATTCCTCGCCTCACCACCCAAGTTCCACCTCCATCAATCCTTTGCACAGCAACCATTTTCTTTGGTTCTTTCAGGGCCATTGTTGCCTTGTATGGCTGACCATGAGAAGCAGGAAGACAAGAAAGGTGTACAGTGGGTGATGCCTCCCCAAAGAAACAGGAAGACATCTTTGCATGACCTCCCCTGACAAAACCAGGAGCAGCGCTGTCTGTACTGAGCATTCACCTCAGACACAAAGAGATCCAGCTTTACTTTGTGCCATTGATGGAAGATCACTTCCAGCACTCCAAGATGGAGCCTTCAGTCGTATATCAAGTTGAGAGTCAGTATTCTGAAGTGACATGGGTGGATGTAGCAGTTGATGCCTTGGATATCCAAAATGGGGTACAGCCCCTTGTCCTTTTTGGTGACAATGAACTACTGGGTGAAGAAGCTGCGGAGATATTGAATATTTGGGAGAGGTTGGATGGTGCCTTTTTGCAAGAGAGTATCCACCTCTTGAAGTAATGTGGTGGAATAAGCATGGATCTTATGATTCCCATGGCAAGATACTCTTTGAACTTAATGGCATAGACTCTTTTTGACAATGTAGAGGACCCGACAGTCTGAGGTTGATGGGGAGACCCAATTAGGGTGGGTATTTCTCGAGCCAATTGTGAAATGGAGGCATATGCATTGGTGATACAGTGTTAGCATCTTTTTGCTGTTTGGCACTAGTTGAACTAGTTCTCCCACCCCCACCCCCAGACTCAGTAAGGTGGGTTGCAGACTGCCAGAAATAGTGTAAATTGAGTCCACTTTTAGGGTTAGGGTTAGTGCTAGGGAATCATGGGAATTGTGTTTTTTTTCTGAGACATTGAGCTTTCTCTGTCAAAGAGCTCTGGTGCCACAATAAAATACAGTTCCCATGATTCCCTAGCATTAACCATAACCCTAAAAGTGGACTCAATTTGCACTATTTCTGGCAGTCTGCAACCCCCTTAAATCAGGCTTCTGTGGATGCTCAGCAAGCTTTTTATTACGGAAGTCATGGAGATGCAGCTAGTTAGGCATCTTTGGACAGAACTAAAGATCTGATACATCAAACAAAGCATAGCCCATCCTTCCAAATTTAGAAGGCAAAAGTTTTTGGTTCTCATAGCACAACCAAACAATTTGTAAAACAGCAAGGTTATTTTCAAGGGTGTTCTTCCTCCACATTCCCAAGTCATCAGAGTATCTGGTAACAGCAGCTACCAAGCTACTGAGCACTCCCACACAAGCCACTGTTGAAGGCCAAGCAGCTGGACAGTCTTTTACTGAAATGACAAACACACTGCAATATTAAACACATGTATTTCTAACATATAAAAGTTGTTAGTAAAGAAAAAGAGGGACAGAGAAGTTCCTTTCCCCCCTCTTCCCCCTTTGTTTGGTGGTATTTGCAAACTCTTTCTTTGATTAAGACCATTTATTAAGCTTTTCAGCTAGCCAGTACTTTAACTAGGGCTGATTTTTTTTTTGCCCTGGAGTGCTTCTACAAGGGAGAAGAGCAGACGGCCATGAAGAAGATATAGAAAGGACAGAAAGAGGCCAGCTTGGTTTACAGTGGCCATGATTACAGTGTGAGTCTGCAAGGGGAAAATAAAACCAACAATTGTGTGGTCTTCTGCCAGGCCCTTTTGATAATAGATGATGCTATAAGAATAAACTTGTTCAATAATATATTGCAAACCTAGATCTGAGATGTTATGAAAAGGATAACATTTTCTAATTTGAATTAAACATTTCATATGAATTAAATATTTCAATATATATTTATTTATTTTAAATAACATTAATAAAAAGTCCATACAAAAATCCATAAAAACTCCTTTTTCACACAAAAATAATACAAAACAAGACATATAAACAAACAAAAAAGACAAAAACATAAAACACAAGAACTTACACATAAATAATATAAAATTCTATACAAAATAACACTCTACAATTACCAAAGTGCTATGAGTATTCTAACAATATAATTAAGTCATTCATACATTCATTTGTTACTTCCTTGCTACTAGCTTTGGACTATTTTTTCCCCTTTCCTTGGCTAAGTGTTTTGACTATCGCAAACTCAAAATAAATATATCTTCTTTCCTTCATTCTTTTTATACTCTTCTCCTAACATCATACAATTTTTACCAAGTTTAAATCCACTTTCAAATTCATTACAATTTCTTATTCTTACTAATTTAGATTTAATTTACTCCATTTCTACTCCCATAATTGCTGTTTCCCCCCATTTTTGCTGGAAATAGTCTAGAATTTTTTCCCACCTCTTGAAGGTGGTACTTGTTTGCTTTCTCATTACTCAAATTTCTTGTCAGTTTGTCCATTTCAAGTAGATCCAATAATTTAAGTGCCCATTCTTCTATTGATGGAATCTCTTCTTTCTTCCAGTTTTTGGCATAGATTATCCTTGCTGCTGATAATATGTAGAATAGGATTTTACCAAAACTTTTTTCCAAATTTCCATCTAACATATTTAACAGAAATATTTCTGGTGTAAATTCAAGTCTTCTTTTGTGACCTTCTTTATTTCATAATGTATCTGTTCCCAATATTTTATTGCTTTTTCACATGTCCACCACATGTGAAAGAGCGATTCCTTTTCTTTACCTCATTTCCAACATTTGTTGCTACAATTGCTATACATCTTACATAATTTATCGAGTGTCAAATACCATCTAAAGCGAATCTTGTAGTAACTCTCTTTTAGATTCTGATAATGAGGTAGAGGGAATTAGTTAATCTATATATTCCTATCGTCTATATTAGAAATGTATACCATTATATGAAGAAAAAGATGCCAAGTATCAAGTAGCCACATAGAGAGGATTCTGGGAGGCAGGGGGCCTCTTCAGGAATGTGCAGAGCTGTGCAGAGATGGTACAGCCTGACCCTTCACCAGGCCACATTAGGCACCTGGATGCATATGCACAGCCATAATAAATCAAATGATAAGTAAAGGAAGACACAGTGCTGTGCTCAAAGGGGCCCAGATATAGATAAGAGATTCCTTGGTATGTGGTTGGCATGACAACATGGTATCTTAAGCATATGATAACGTATTCTGAACTTTGGACTCTCATTGCTTAGAATTCTATATGTTTAAAGTTCAGGCATCCAATAGAATGTTAAGTTTGGATTTCTTTGTTTGATGTAGTATAAAATAGACAGCATGGCCTCAGCAAAAGGCCCGATGCTTTGAATGCAAAATTCCATTGGGACTGTGCACATAAATAAATTGTGTTTGTATCCTGATACACAGTCCTGTCTCTTGCTTCTTGTTCTGCTAGCAACCCAGCTGTGGGCTGTTTTGCACACAGACTTTTATTTCTGCTACAACAACAGGTATAACCTAACCTTTTTTTCCATGTTATTTCCCATTGGTTTAACTCAAGTACATAACCAAAATTTTGCAACCATTTGATCATATTTTCTTTTACAATTTCTTCTTCTGTAAATATTTTCAAAATACATTTATATATTCTAGACAGCAAAGCTTTCTGTTTTGATATTATTTCTTCCTCCAAATCAGAATTATTCCTTCCTATTCCCTCTTGTTTCTTATCCATAGTATAATTTTCTCTTAGCTGCCTGTATAAAAACCAGCTACACTCTATTCCTTCCTTCCTAGATTCTTCAAAACATTTTACTCTACGTTCCTTTGTACTTCATGTTACTATATCTTTAATCCAATTTTCTTTCAATAGTTGACTATAGTTGATAGTAAATAGAGTTTCATGTGGGGAGGATATGAGTTAACTTTAATGAATTAATTTGAAATAATTAAGTATTTATTATTATTATTATTATTATTTCATTGGTAAATACTATTTCTATTATTGTGATTTCATAACTAAATACCTGCTTTTATTAACTGGATTCTGGGGGGAAGCAGATGGGTGGCCGTGGGCTGCCCCGGGAAGCTGCGCCACGGGGCCGAGGTATCCCCACACCTCAGCCCCGTGGCGCACCTTTGCCACCCCTGAAAAGGAGCGCTAAATTCCGTCAACTCTTCAGTTGCAGCATGTATGGACGCTGCAGCGGGAGGTCCTCCTCGGAGCGCCAGCCGTGCGGAGGGCCGGCTGCTCCGAGGACGACCTGGGGAAGGGGTTGGGGCGCCGATCATGTGGCTGCCTCTCCCCTTCCCTGCCCCCAAAACGGCCCAATTGGCCGTCTGCTTCCCCCCTTTGTCTCCTTAACATCAAGGTCTTTTCCAAATGAACTGAATGGTGCAAAGAAATATTATTTAAAATTCTTATTTAAGACTAATATTTTGAACTCTTTAACAAAGAAATTTTTATTTTTGAAGTACTGGTGATTTTCATTTGCTGGGTACATTATGTTGGCCATGTTCTGAAATATGAATTGAATTTTTATGGATTTCTATGTCATTTTTTATTTTTATTTTTTCTCTCCTTTGTAACCTCTTTCTGTTAATTTGTAAATGTTGGAAATAGAGCAAATAAAATTAAGGCTATTTTAAAAAAAAAAATAAAAAAAAATTGCTTAGTAAGAATGAATTGGTGGAATTAATGTTCAAATTGATATATTGAAAGGGATTGTGATTTATTTTTGAGAAGGGAAGTACTTTTCAAAAGTACTTTCACATTAGAACATTTGAAATTGAGCCTTTTCCTCTTCTAGAAATTTGATAAGTAAAATTAACTGTTAATTTGCTGTAAAATATTTTTATATAGATATACATTTATTAAAGAGGTAGAAACAAATATTTTATTTTTACATAGTCATAAAATGAAAGAAGAGAGGTGGGTATATTGATCTAAGATTTCTTTTAAAAGTGTGTGGATTATTTGGACTCTCTTAGAAATTGATAACTAGAGTTGTGGAACATAACTGATTTGGGTTGTTTTAAAAAGTGTTAAAACATTGAATAACATGGCCATGAGTTCAAGAAGAACAACCCAAGCTGCATCCATATCACAAAGATGAGGCTCCATGGACATACCAGAAAAAAATGATGAACTCCAATCTAGTTCAGCTGGAGGAATTTTTAAAATTCAAAGAAGAAATGAGGCAGGAGGTGAAGCAGGAGTTGACAGCTTTCAGAAAAGAGGCCAGGGAAGAGAGAACTAGGGGCTTTTGGTAAGAAGTTGGACAGGATTATAAAGGAGGTAGAGGGTTTACAAACAGACACAGAAAAATTAAAGGAAAAGACAGAAGAGCTACAAGGCGCTACCAGAGATTTAGCAGAAATACAGAAAAGAGATGAAAATACAATGTTATTACAAGAGATCCACTATTGAGAAAAATGTCTGAGAGTGAGAGGAGTTTCAGAGGAACAAAATGAAGATTTTTTTTAATTAACTCAGTGGTGGTTAAAGAGAAAAAAATCCCCCGTGACATTGTGCTTTCTTTTGTGAGGTCAAGATTGAGGGAACAGATATTACAAAAGAGTTGTCAAGAAGACGTTGTTATTGATGAAAGATCAATTAAAATTTACAAGGATATTCCACTAATTTTTCTAAAAAATGACAGGAGTATAAATCTTTGACTCAAGAACTAATGAGAAAAAAAATATTCATTCCTGGGAAAGAGTAGAAATTATGTCTTTCATGTATAAACAAATAAGGTATAGAATCAATACAATTCAGAAAGTGAGAGAATTTATGAGATGATTGCATTCAGAGAAAGAAGAAGAAGAAGAAGAGGAAAGGGAAAAAATTAAGGATACCAGAACCTAAGCGTGACAGTGACGAAAGTGAAAAAGAACTTCAAGGGAGAGCTGATGGAGAAGGAGGAGAAGAGGACATTCAAAGTATGCAAATGACTTTGAGAATCGGTTCCTGGAATGTAAAGGGTTTAAATTCCAAATTTAAAAGAAGTAACATCTTCCGCTATCTGGCTAAAAAGAAAATGGACATAGTGTGCCTTCAATAAGAAAAAAGATTCAAAAATCTTTTTTTTTATTTTAAAAATCCAAAGTTGGGACAACTTTTCGTTGCAGTTAATGAAAAAAGAAAGAAAGAAAGAAAAAAATCAAAGCAACTAAAATATGTAAAGATGAAGACGGTCATTACATTGGAATTGAGATTCAAATTGAAGTAATTCAAGATTTGGACTATGATAACATAATAGCACTGGGAGATTGGATTGGGGTAACAGACCCATGCAAAGACAGAGCTTCTAACAAAAAGATAAAAAAGAATCAGGGGAAGCTTCTGACTGTTTCTTTGATCGGAAGGAAGAATTAAATCTGACTGATGTTTGGAGCAGACTATATCCGGGGATAGAGGACACACTTTCTTCTCTGAGAACCATAAATCAACGTCCAGGATCAACATATATCTGGTTTCAAGTATTCTTTCCCAAAAATTTAATAAATTGAAATTTTACCAAAATTTATTTCAGATCACAGTCCAATTTCTCTCTCAGTTGAACTTGGCCAAAAACAATTCAATTGGAAATTAAATGAAAATTTAATAAATGACAAGATCTTTCTTGAAAAGACCAAAAATACCTTGAAAAATTACTTTGTGGCGAATCTACCAGGAGAGGTGAAAATGAAGACAGTGTGACCAGACATCAGACTTCCAGTGTGAGCGTAGGTGAAGGAGGAGGTGAGGAGGATTCGCTCTGGTAACCTACTTCGGGTTATCCTGGGTTAAGAGGGATTTTAATTAAATTTTAAGAACCCCTAATCCCTAACCCTTCTCCTATAAGAGGGGGGAAACCATGCACCCATTGGGGGTCAAATGGTGGCGGACAACTAAACAGCAGAGGAGAAAATCTCTGGACACTGTAGATTTGGGGCCACTAGATTGCAGAGTGCTTGGAGCCCAGTTTAACCTTAGTTGTGAAACCACAATGGAAAAAGCCCGATGCCACGCTATTAAGTAGTGGACAGCAAAATAATAAAGTGAAGGAAAAGGAAAAAGAGTTACACAACAGATGCTATTATCGTCTATATCGCAAGATATCCTCCTTTTTGGTTCTTTATAACGTGACACAGAGCATTGCTCAAAACAGGGGGGAAAGGCATTTTAAAAATGGTTAATAGAGAAGATATAGCCAAAGTTTAGAAGGACTAAAACTGAATTATTAGAAGATTAAAGATTAAAGAGACTTACAGAGGGAGGAGGAGCTGAAACAACCAAATAAAGAACATCCTATATATCTCTGGCGCACACGTGAAGAGGATTAGTAACCAGCTAAGGAGGAACCTTGGTTGAAAGAGGGGAAAGGAGCGTTGGAGCCAATAAAGAGGAAGGAAGAGGTAAAAAGGTCGTAAAGGCTCCAGAAAGAAAAGAAAGGGAAGAATTAGAAAGAGAGCAAAAGAAAAGAGGAAAAAAATAGACATTAATAGACAATAGTGCTAAACAAGGTTTTGTTGGAGAAAAAAAAGATAAAGGCTTGATAGAGATTTGAAATCTATGAGACGTAAAGGCAAGGACTAAAGGATTAAAGGATTAAATAGACTAAAAGACAGCACTAAAGGGGGAAAAAGGAAGACAAATAACTTATATATAGTTGGAACAAAGCGAACTTATCTCCAGATTTTGAAACAACAAATAATAAGGACTATAGAGAATAAAGAAAACTAAAGGAAAAAAACATAACTTAAACCACAGAGATAAGTGGTGCAGAGGATACCACGGAGACAAGGAGTAAAGTGAGATATGCGCAAACAGCTAGAGGAGAGAACTTAGCCGAAGAGAAATGAGAGACAGAGAATTAGAGGCTGCAAAGAACGAAGCTTATAAACAAAATTAAGACTATAATAGATAAAGGTTGGATGAATGAATTGAAGTTTTAAAAAATTGTTTTGATTTATGGTGAATCTTTCTTTTGATTCTAAACTCTGCTGTTTTGATGAGGTGTAACACAAATATTTATTATTATTATTATTATTATTATTCTAAAATGAATTGATATGAACTTATTTTGAGACTATAACTGAAACTAAATATTAAATTGACAGAAGTTAAATATTTAAAGGAAAATAAGAAAAAAATATATATGTTGTTTATGTTGAAATTAATACTGTGATTGGACTTTATTAAATCAATGTAAAAATAGTTTAGTTAATTAAATAAGAGAAAATTTAAGAAGAATTTTGTGGATATAACAGATATAAATTGATACGAATTATAAGAATTAACATGATTAATTATGATGTATAAGATGTCTTTGAAACATGAATGGATAATTATTGGAAATAATGTTTGATAGTAATGTTTACAGCAGATTTACTTCTTATTATGTAGAATAAGCTATCATCTGTTTGGTGGGTTAAAATAATTTTCTGAATGATCAAAGGAATAAGAATTATAATTTAATCATAATAATCTAATAAGAAAAGAAAATTTAACTGTAATAAATTGTAACTTAATCATATTGCAATTGAGCAGATAAAATACACAGGATGGCAATGGGTAAAAGAAGCACAACTCAAACGCAGTTACAACTAACTACACAGAGAAGAGGTTCTTTAGAAGAAAATGTAAAGTTAGCAGACATAAACATGATGCTTCTGGAAGAACTGAAAAAAAGTGAGACATGAAATGAAAGATCTTAGGTTGGAAATGAAGGAGGAGATCAGAGAAAATAGAAAAGAAATTAAGGAGGTGAGAACTGAAATAAGAAATGACCTAAAGAATGAAATGGATAACATTAGTCAAAAAATGGGGAAAATGACTCAGGAAATAATAAAAACTCAGAAAGAAACAGAAAGAATCAAAACAATAACCAATAAACTAGAAGTTGCGACAAAAGAAATAAAAAGTAAGCAACAACAATAACAGAAAATCGAATGGGTAGATGAATTAAGATATAGGGACAGGTGCATTAAGATCAGAGGCCTCCCAGAAATGGCGAATGAGAATTTAGAGATCAGAATACTCCTGGCTTTGGCAGAATATATCAACGACATGGAAGAAGCTATGCTAAACAAAACAGATAAGTTATTTAGGGTAAATTCAAAACAAGCTAGAGACAGAAAAGTTCCGAGAGACATTGTGATTTGCTTGACAAAAACAAGAATAAGGGATATAATAATAAGAAAGAGTTATGATGCTAAACTCTGGATAGAAGGTAATGAAATTAAGATATTTAAAGATATCCCACCACAAATCATGATTAATCGACAAAAATACAAGAATCTGACATACATATTACAAAAACCTAAAAATTGAATTCAAATGGGATAGGATCAAAGGTCTGTCCTTTAGTTATAAACAGAAGAGATATAAAATAGATACAGAAGATAAAGCTAAAGAAATGGAACAAAAACTAAACAAGGAAATGACAGAAAGAAAAGAGGGAAATACAAAAGAAAAAAGACAAACAGAGGAAGAAACAACAAAAGAATGAAAAGGAACAAGTAAAAAAGAAACTGGTAACACAAGAGCAATTACAGGAAAGGATGACCAGACAGAAGAAATAAGACAAGCAAGACATGAAAGAGACATAAATCATAAACAAAAGGACAGAGAGAAGGAGATAAATAAGAGTAGTATGTGCAAAAGGAAATAAAGACTGGAAACTGAAAAAGAAAAAGAGGAAGAAGGAGAACAATTAAATTCAGACTTGGGAAAAAGAATTGGATGAAGAATTGGAATCATGGGAATATGGACTAAACTCAAGTGTGTCAGACTTAGAGACAGGAGAAGAAAGCAAAGACAAAACAAGATCAACTAACGAGAACAACTTTAAAGAAAAAAGAGACAGGTCGGAACAGAACTAAAATAAAAAATAAATATACAAATAAATACATAAATAAAGGAAAGAAGAAGAACACAAATTTTAGTGGAAAAAACAAAAACAACAACAACAATAAACAAAAAGGGGAGGAAGGGGAGGTAAAAAAATAACAATGAAAATAATTTTTTATCAATAAATAGTATCAAAAGAAACAAACAAACAAACTTAAATTATGATGGACATTAAAGCAATTTCTTGGAACGTAAAAGGATTAAATTCAAAATACAAGCGGAGTTTAATATTTCATTTTCTAGAGAAACAAAGAAGTGACATAACGTGCCTGCAATAAATAAAAATAAGAACGGATGAAATTAAATATATCAGAAACCCTTATCTCATTGCTTTACATCGACTATAGATAAAAGGAAAAAAGGGTTAGTAATCTATATTAATAAAATATATGCTGTTAAAGAACTATTTAATGACAAAAACGGACATTATCTGACAATTGAGGTAGGTTTGAAGAACAGAAAGATAATAATTTTGGGAATTTATGCTCCGTCAGAAAACAGAGGAAAATTCTTCGAAAAATCAGAGAGGAGCTAAAAAATTATCCTTATTAAGATATTCTTTTAATGGGGGACTTTAATGGGGTAATGAACCCAATGATTGACAGAGCATCAAATAAAAGGAAAAGAATTTAAAAAAAGGGAAATTACCTAAAAACTTTTTTGAAATGACAGAAGAATTTGGATTGAATGATGTTTGGAGGGTTTAAAATGGTCAAATAAAAGGTTTTACATTTTACTCAAATACACATTATTCCTATTCAAGAATAGATATGTTTTTGCAACTAAGGGCCTTTGCAGACTGCTAGAAATAGTGCAAATTTAGGGCCTCGGCAGACTACTAATTGGGTCGTCTCCGAGGCAAGGAAGAGGAGGGGCAACCGCACGAGCGGTGCCCCTTCCTCCTCCCGAGGTTGCCCTCGGAGCTGCCGGCCCTCCGCACGGCTGGCGCGCTGAGGGCAACCTCCCGCCGCAGCGTCCTCACACGCTGCGGCGGAAAAGCCAGGGAAAGTGCGCCCGACGCATTTAGGGTGCACTGTCCCTGTCTTCTGAAAGGAGCACTGATTTTGCGCTCCTTTCAGAGGCGCCGACGGTCTGCATCCCCCTTGAGTCCACTTTAACTGTCCTGGCTCGGTGCTAGGGAATCATGGAAATTGTATTTTATTTTCTGAGATATTGAGCCTTCTCTGTCAAAGAGCTCTGCTGCCACAACAAACTACAGTTCCCATGATTCCCTAGCACTGAGTCAGGGCAGTTAAAGTGGACTCAATTTGCACTATTTCTGGCAGTCTGCAAAGGCCCTAAATCATTATTATTACAGATACACAGGATGGAGATATTACAGAAGATTACCTCAGACCATAACCCAATTGAACTGAGTATCAAAGATAAAAACAAAGATTATATATGGAGATTAAATGAAAATATACTAAAGGATGAAGAGACAGTAAGAAAAATGAGAGAGGCACTTAAACAATTCTTTAAAGAAAACAAAACAAAAGATATGAAGAACAAAATAATATGGGATGCCAGCAAAGCCTTTATTAGAGGACTGTTAATAAAAGCTCAATAAGAAATGATATATAAAGAAAAAAAGAAAGAAAAAGAGTTAACGGAAGAACTAAAAAAGGCAGAGACTGAATGGAAAAAGAAAGGAGACAAAAATCTGCAAATAAAAGTAAAGATACTTCAACAAGAACTGAAATCTATCCTAATAAATAATTAATAAATAATCCTAGCATCGTTTTTGTGACATAGGCAGGCAGTGTTCTTTTTTGGGTCATGACTGGAAGAAGAATTCAGCACTTTCATCTGCAATGACACACTTGGTGTTACCCCACCAACAGTAGCCAATGGAGGACAATATGTGTGTGTGTTCAGGCAATGGCTGGCTGTGCTCCTGTAGCCAGGTGCACAAGGACATAGATGTCCAGAGGAGGGTGACTAAAATGGTGAAGGGTCTGAAAACCATGCCCTATGAGGAACGACTTGCAGAACTGGGTATGTTTAGCCTGGAGAAGAGATGGTTAAGAGGTGATATGATAGCACTGTTTAAATATTTGAAGGGATGTCATATTGAGGAGGGAGCTAGCTTGTTTTCTGCTGCTCCAGAGAACAGGACCCAGAACAACAGATGCAAGCTACTGGAAAAGAGAGTCCACCTCAACATTAGGAGGAACTTCCTGACAGTGAGAGCTGTTCGACAGTGGAACACGCTTCCTCGGAGTGTGGTGGAGTCTCCTTCTTTGGAGGTCTTTAAACAGAGACTGGATTACCATCTGTCGGGGATGCTTTGATTTTGAGTTCCTGCATGGCAGGGGGTTGGACCGGATTGCCCTTGTGGTCTCTTCCAACTCTATGATTCTATGCCATAATCACTAACAGTCAACATGGGTTTCTCAAAAACAAGTCATGTCAGACTAATCTGATTTCTTTTTTTGATAAAATTACCAGTATGGTAGATGAAGGGAATGTGGTAGACATAGCATATCTTGATTTCAGTAAGGCTTTTGACAAGGTCCCCCATGATATTCTTGCAAACAAATAGAAAAATTTGGGCTAGACAATACAACTGTTAGGTGGATTAGTAATTGGTTGACTGACCGAACCCAAAGGGTGCTCAGCAATGGCTCCTCTTCATCCTGGGGACAAATGACCAGTGGGGTGCCAAGGGTTTGTTCTGGGCCCAGTGCTTTTCAACATCTTTATCAATGACTTGGATGAAAGAATAGGAGGCATGCTTCTGAAATTTGCAGATGACAGCAAATTAGGAGGAATAGCTAATACCCCAGAGGACAGGATGAAAATTCAAAATGACCTTAATAGATTAGAAAGCTGGACCAAAGCTAACAAAATGAATTTCAACACAGAGAAATGTGAGGTACTGCACTTAGGGCAAAGAAAAAGAAAAAGAAATGCATAAATATAACATGGGGAACACCTGGCTTAACGAGACTACATGTGAAAGGGATTTAGGAATCCTAGTAGACCACAAGTTGAACATGAGTCAACAGTGTGATGCAGCAGCTAAAAAGGCCAATGCGATTTTAGGCTGAATCAATAGAAGTATAGTATCTAGATCAAGGGAAGTAATAGTGCCACTGTATTCTGCTTTGGTCAGGCCCCACCTAGAATACTGTGTCCAGTTCTGGGCACCACAATTCAAAAAGGATGTTGAAAAACTAGCGTGTCCAAAGGAGGGTGAGTAAAATGGTGAAGGGTCTGGAAACCATGCCCTATGAGGAACAACTTAGGGAACTGGGTATCTTTAGCCTGGAGAAGAGATGGTTAAGTGGTGATATGATATCACTGTTTAAATATTTGAAGGGATTTCGTATTGAGGAGGGAGCTAGCTTGTTTACTGCTGCTCCAGGGAACAGGACTCGAAACAACAGATGCAAGCTACAGGAAAAGAGATTCCACCTCAACATTAGGAGGAATTTCCTGACAGTGAGAGCTGTTTGACAGTGGAACACATTCCCTCGGAGTCTCCTTCTTTGGAAGTCTTTAAACAGAGGCTGGATGGCCATCTGTCAGAGATGGTTTTATTTTGAGTTCCTGCATGGCAGGAAGTTGGACTGGATGGCTATTGTGGTCTCTTCCAACTCTATGATTCTATGATTTTATTGTGAAAGTGAAAAGTAACAATATACATAATGCAAGGACCAGAACCAACTCCAAACATATATAAAACAAAATACAGTCATAAGAAATGAGATATTGTGTAATAATGTTCTTTGTTGTATTCAAAGTCCTGTTAAGAAGAAAGTTATTTAATAGGATTTGTTGGACCACCAGCACTTGTGGAAGCAGGATCCAGGATCCCACGCAAATACCCAAAAAAAGCACACTTACGCCTAATGATTTCACATGACGTTGCACAGAAACTGACATTAAAGTGGTCACAAAGTGGTGTTATCTGAGATCTTTTTATTTTCGGGAGTTTAGAGGGAATGCATTTGCGCTTTTAAAGTAATTGCGCATTTACTGTAGTGTGAAATTCAAATTCGCACAAACAAATCTCCTTTAAAGCTTTTTCCCGGTTTTCCCATGGTTCTGTGGGGCTACTTTTACTTCCTGGTTTGCTTGGGTGACAACATGCCAGGCAGACATGAGCTTCTCCGCTTTTCTCTTTCTAAAATTTCCTGTCTGGTAGTTGAGCAAACAGGCGCGTTTCCCTCAAGCTAAAGAGTGACTGCAGAGTCAAAAATATGAGGGGGAGGCTGAGGAAGGGAAAAGGTTTCCCATGCCAACAACCCACCATGGATAGGATTGGGTGGGGGTTGTTTTAATTTGTAAGCTGCTCTTTGTCCCTTTTTTTGGGGGGGGGGGGGAAGTGGGACAAAATCCCTGCTCAGCCATGAAACCCACTGGGTGACTTCGGGTGGGTCACACTCTCTCAGCCTCAGGGGATGACAATGGCAAACCCCTTCTGAAGCAACTTGCCAAGAAAACACCAGGATAGGTTCACCGCTTTAGGGTCACCCTAAGTCGGAAGCGACTTGAAGGCACACCACAAAGCGGGAGAAAGGGGAACCTCTCCAGTGAGTCAGACCCCAATTTGGGGCACCTTGCTTCTCAGCCCATCCCAGAGCAAGAGGACTTAGGCTAGCAAGTGGCTGCTCTCCAAGGCAAAAAGGACAACCCCACAGACATCCTCACAGCTGAAGAGGCAGCAGGCTTATTCCCTCAGCAAAAGGTTTGCCCACAGGAGGAGGGAAGGAGGAGGGATGCTGCCCTCTTCTCCGTCCGCATCAGGGGGACCAGAGGTCCTAACCACAAAGGAAGACTGTCTAGGAGGACAGGACTCAATAAAAGCTTTTTAAAAACACATACACACCTAGGAATAGAAAATCATGCTTCTTACCCCTGCTCCAAATGGAGGACAGTTTTTACATTTCCTCCTGGAGAGGAGAGAAGGTTGAATGAAATGCAGGACCTGCCCTGGAAAAGGAGGAGTCTGGTCACCCGAAAGCAAAACAAAACACGCCCATTTCTAGTACATTTACGTCTTTTTTCACTTGAGTATGAAAGTTAAAAACGTCTTTTTTTCACTTTTCATTTAATTCCATTTTTATTCTAATTACATGAGAAATGCTTTTGCGCAATTTAGCTCTATTTTTGCTTTATTTTTGGGATGCTTTACTTCCCCTTTATTATCTCTTTAACCACGAAACTGGCCCCCATGTGATAACGTCCAGAGTGTTGTTCCAGAAGTCTGTCTGATCTGGCAGAGGCTGCAGTTGATGTGGATGTCCATGGATGTAATCAACAAAGACTGAGTAGTCCTCGCAGAATATGGGGTCTGAGTAGACTGTGCAGGATAGCAGGGGCCGAGCCCATGCTACCTTGTCCTGGTGTTCATCCTGGTGTTAGTCCTTGTGTCAGCACGGGGACAGGCATGTGCTCACACACCCATCCCCACACCAGCCCAGGACCCAAGGCTTCTCCATACTTGCCAACCTGCAAAGCATCTGAGAAGCCCCTCCCCAGTCACCCCATCTGACACAGAAACAAGGTGCCTGACTGCATCCATGTAGCCAGGTGCTCCACTTCTGCATCAGATAGGCAAGGGGGGGGGGGGTTCTCAGATGATTTGCACATTGGCGTAAGATAAGGAGTGTGGGTGGGGACATGTCAGAATAGCCTGGTTTTGCTGCAAAAATTCTTAGAAACTATGTGGCAAAACCAGAGCTATTTTACCCTGGGGTAAAGAGCCTTTACTGCAGGTTCAGACCAGATCCTCTGAATCCATGTCTGTAATGGTGGGATCAGGCCTGATCCCATCACAGAAGTTTTGGTATGGCTTTCTATACTAGATGGTGCAACAGTTAGCCACCTTTGCTCTAGGAGCTGTAATGGAAAAAAAACTGTCAACTTTCTATGTTTCAACAGTCTATTATTTCCAACACAGAGAGATAATACCAGTTTTCTTAACTGGACTGAAATTTACAGCTTGATATTTGTTGTAAAACTGTGGTCCAAAAATCTATATAACATCAAACAACAGATTACAGTAAATCAATTCATTTCAAAACTCATCTCAGTATCAATATGAATCTCTTCAACTGCTGTCTTAATAATATAATAACGTAATGTGTTTATGCTAAATATCAATGATATAGAAAGTTATACTTCACAACCTCAATAAAATTTCTTACTTGAGTCTCTTAATTAATAAGTTATGATAATTAATCAGTCAGTTAATCAGTTATGCTAATAATAGCATTGTTATTCAAATTTAATATATCCTAATCTTCTCACCCAAAATTAATTTAAATGCTACCACTATTCACCAATAGATGTCAGCAAAACACTATACACTGAGCCTTCCCAATTCACAGGGATCTGTTCCAGACACCACCATGCCGTGAATTGGAAAAAATGCAAATACTCAAGCCCCATTGGTTATAATGGCTGCATGCACCTGGGGCATGCGTGCATTTTGTCTCTCCTTGCTTGCTGTCTGAGAAGGACCAAAACCATGGACAGCAAGTCCACAAACGGGGAGGGACAAGTGTATTTATTTCTTCCAACTTATAACTGTTGCCAAGGAAAGAAACTTTGTTATCTTGTCATTTTCCAAAGTGTTTTAACCTTGAAAAGTTCAAACAGCTGCAAAGTGCAGATAATAATTGTCTTTCACAGTCTTTCCTTTTCCCTGGCGTACTCCTTTGCAGCTTTCTTCCCTTCCATCTCTTACACTTTTCTAATTTCCTTTTCTCTCTCCTTTAAGTCTTTTAGGTTCTCTCACAACCACCAAAGTCCATCAATCTCCAAACTTCTCTCCCCAAACACAAAAGTTGTCCCAAAAGTTCTCTCCCCAACCAATTTCCTTCTTTATTGAAATCTCACAAATCACTTGCACATACTGTACTTTCTCAGTTCATCCTTCTGCCACCTTCCTTCACACAAGGTCCAATCCTTACCAGGTCTCACAATTCTTTGCCTTCAATATCCTCATTGTCTTACAAGTCACATCCACACACCATCAATCACTTACAATGTCACATCCACACACCATCAATCACTTACAATGTTTCAAAATCTATGGGGGGATGCAGACAGGCTAAAAGGGTTGTTTTGAGGTTGACCTGAAGGCGCAGTCTTTAGATGACACATGCCGAAAAAGCACCCCATACTTGCCTCTTCCTGTGAAAGTGCACTTCAAAAAGGAGCCACTTTTTTCCACTCCTTCCAAAAACATGTGCACCTTCAAAGGTACATCGGGATGCAGTGATGGAGGTACGGCGGAAATAAGGGCACCCGAGAACAAAAGGCGCCGGTGTAAATGCACGTGTACAGGTGCGCAGCATTTAGAGCTGCCACTGGGGAGCATGCGCCCATTGAAAAAAGCTTCAAATTAAAGGGTTTTTAGGGTTCAGGTGTGGGTGAACTGCTGCAGGTGTGTAGCCCTAACTCTAATTTTCACAGTGCGCATGCGCCAGAGTGGGAAGGTGAAACTGTTGCTACCGAATGTTACATTGTGTCAATGAGATAAGGGGAAAGTTTCACTTTTAAGCTGGATCCCCACACACATTCCAGTGCCATTTTCCCAGTGAAACTTTGGTCGCTGCAGACCTCCACAGCTGTCTACTTTGGGGCTCCTCTTGTCCACAGCTGGAACAATGACAGAACCATCCACAAGTGGAGAGCCAAAAAGAGGGAGAGGAACATCGTGGTCCCATGCAGAGACGGCTAACCTCATAGCTCTGTGGTTGCAGCCACCCATTTTGGAGAAATTGAGAAATTCCTTCTTGAATGCCGATACATTTAAGAAGTTGGCACAAGCCATGAGGGCGAAGGGCCACCAACGCACTTGGAAGGAATGTCGTTGGAAGACCAAAAACCTCAGGTCTGATTACAAGAAGTTTAGAGATCACAAGGCCAAAAGCGGACAGGGTCCCTCCTCCATGCCCTTCTACAAAGAACTCCATGCCTTCCTTGCCAGGGACAGTAGCATACAGCCCAGCAGAATATGCACCAGCAATGAAGTTGTGAGCCAGCCAGCCAGAGCAGCTGGTGCCAGTGGGCCAGCCAGCCAGAGCGGAAACTGTGGAGAACATCTCCGAGGGAGAATATGCCCAGGAGCTTTTGCCCCCTCAAGGTTAGATGTGCCAGGAGCCCTGGGAAGGGGTGCATGGGGACAGCACTGGGGGGGCCAGAGGCCAGAGATGACCCCATCCCTTGTCATTTTTAGATGACCAGGAGGAACACCCCGACTCAGATGAGACATCCTGCAGTCAGAGGGCTATGGACATCTCTGCCATGAGACCACCATCCCGCACCTCTACATCTTCCACCAGCAGGCCACCATCTCGTGGTTCTGAGTGGAGCACTGTATCTTCCAGGATCAGTAGCCACTGTGACCGCTCACCTGTCCCACGGACAAGTACAGCGATCAGCGATGATGAGAGCGAGGGCAAAGAAAATTCACCCAGCTGGTCCAGGTCCTGGACAATTGTCCATGTCCTGGACAATTCACCCAGCTGATATAGAAGGTCCAGGCTGCACACGATAAATTTCCTGTTATGACAAAACATCCTCTAGAACAGGACAAACGTTCCTATCAACTCGCTGAACATTCATATCAGCTTGCTGAACATTCCTATCAGCTGAGGTAGAGCGAGAGAGAGAACCGGAGGGAGTTCCAGCAGGAATTCATCCACCACGAGCAGCGGCGTGTTGCTGACTCCCTAGAAGTGCAGACCAGTCTGCTGGTCTGGATTGTGGATGTCATAGAGGAGCCCCAGAGGGCCATTAGTGGCAGTGGAGAGGGTGTGCAGGAGGGTGGAAGAAGGAGGGCTATCCCACAGGGCCAGCAGGAGATGGCTGTGGTGCTGGGCAGAGGAAGGAGGGGTCACTCTCCACCCGTGGATGTTGTGGGTGCTGTGGGCAGAGGGAGAGGTGTCCACTCATAGAAGATGAAGCTGTGGGGGGGGGCAGAGGGAGGGTGGAGAGGTGTCCACCCATAGAGGATGAAGCTGTGGGGGGCAGAGGGAGGAGGGAGAGGTGTCCACATATGGAGGAAGAGGCTGCTATGGAGGTGGAGATCATTGAGCAACACCCCGTAGACGAGTCTGCCAGCCTTTTCAGCAGTGATGTGGCAGTGCCACCACCCACTTGCCACCCACAAAGATCAAGTAGAGGGGGATGGAGATGTTGTGACTATCACCACTGAGTACCAAGGCAGCCATCGCCATTATGCCCACCTCACTGATTGTCACTGCCACTGCACACTATGCCCACCTCACTGATGCTGCTCACTGGTTTCCTGCGGCGCTCCTGTGATGAACGTACAGACCTTCGCATAAAATGTCAGAAACTGTTTAAAAATGGAAAGTTTATTCATAAAGACGGGCTATTGCCGAACCTACGTACGTGCGCAGATTGCGTCATAAATTTTTTAAAAATAAATTTTTCATTTCATTAAAACAACAATCAAATAACTATGTACAATGATGTACAAATGGGGGAAGGGGAGGGGAGTATTTACAAAGGGGAGGGGAAGTTACAACAGGGGAAGAAGGGGAGGGAGGAGGTTGGAAGCCTGTACAAGGGGAAGGGGATGGGAAGGTGCTTCAGGGATGGGGGGGTGGGGTCAGGGGTCAGGGAAGACCAAGATGGTCCATGATGGCTTCCATGGAGTTCTTGAGACGTATCTGCTCCTCCATGGCAGCCATCCTTTGTTCCATCTGTCGATCTGCAAGGGAAAAGAAGAGAAAAATGTGGTTAGGAGGTTGCTCTCCACCTCATCACCAATGCTACAGCCAGGGTTCCTGCCCCCCCAACTCCCTCTCTCTGTGTCCCTGCCACTCTTACCCCACTCACGGTCCTGCTCCCGGGTAGTCTGGATGACCGCCAGGCGGGCAACACCAAGGGGCCCCTGACGTCCTCCGCCTGGTGGCCACCGGCTCAACCCTGCTGCCGCCTCCTCAGCAGGCCAGCCTGTGAAAGGAAAAAAGACACCATTTAGGAATGCAGCATGGAAAGTGGTGGGGGAGGGGAGGGACAGGAATGCCATGGAGGCCACAGTTATGCAGCCATTACCCCTCCCCTCAGGGACCTACCTTCTGCCATGGGAGACTGGTGTGGCTGCAGAGGGATGGCACAGGCTCCCTCTGCTTGGGCCTCCCTGTCTGGCCCAGCTTCCCTGTCGGAGGAGGAGGGGGGAACCAGCAGGGTCTCTCCTCCGTCCCTGTCGCCGCCTCCACCGCACACCTGCATTTGGGAAGAAGAGGGACACCATGAGCACCCATGGGACAGGGAAAGGAGGGAGGGGAGGGACAGGGAAGGGTGAGGAGAAGGGAGGAATGAGCATAAAGGACAATGGCAGGGGGCCGACACTTACCTGGAGGACGTCAATCCTGCCATCTAGGGTGGCCTGCCCTCACGCACAGGTCCCACAACCAGTCATAGAAGGGTGGCCTCTTGTGAACCGGAGGATACTCCTCATAATCCTCCAGGGCTTCGAAGAAGATACCCTTCAGTGCCTTAAACTTTGTCTGGCACTGTTGAGAGGTCCTCCTGAAGCCCTGCTGGTGGAGGGCCTGAGAGGCCTGGGTGAAGTACTCCCAGTTTGGGCAGTTGGTGCTCGCCATCACCCTTTTCGCGGCTGCCTCGGGGGTGAGGGCATGAAGGAGAATGCCCACCTCCTCATTGCTCCAGTAGGCAATGTGAATGGACACTCTCCTCCTGACCGCCATCTTCGTCCTGGGGATCTAGAGGTCCGTAGGAACATTTATGGGCAATTGTTGTGGGGGCAGATGGCCTTACCTGGCTCCTAGCCAATGGAGACCCTCATGAGAGCAGTTTATATGTGAGCCCCAATGGTAGTCCTCTGGGCTACCAATTGTTACAATCGAATGGGCCATTAGGAAAGCGGACTGTTGGGAATTTTGCAACATTGTCAGAGTTTTCAGTTGGTGGTTTTTGCACTGTATCTTTCTATTGCCAGGAAATCTGGTGCCAGGTGACCCCTCCATACCCTTTTGTTTGTGTGTCTCTGTATGTCTGTGTGTGCCTCCCTTAGGCTCATGTTCAAGGATATCTGCCTAAAAGCAGGATTGCTATTAATACACAGAGTGGGGATGATAGGATCTCATCATGGCATAGTGCAGTAGTGTCCTACATAATTGCTAGCCATACACAGAGTGTGGATACTAGGAAATGTTGTGTTCAGGAACTTATTATCATATCATAGTGCAGTAGTGCCCTAGGCTCACAGATGGAGGAGAGGGGATACTTCAGATCCTCCTGGTCTCAAAGAACTCTGTCAGGGCCTCCCTCACAGCCTCCCCTTCTCTCTGCTTCACAAGGTCATTGTCCTCCATGGGTGCCCCCAGGGTGGGCAGCACAGAGCGGCGCCTGTAGTGCCCTCCCTCATTCAGGACCCTTCCCTTGGTCTCGCAGATGTTGTGGAGGATGACACAGGAGGCGATGATGGGGACAACATTCTCCTCTGCCACAAGGAGTGGGGCAGTGAGGCACCTCCACTGAGCCTTCAGCTGCCTGAAGACCCTTTCCACCACATTCCTGGCACGATTCAGCTTCCTGTTGAATCCTTTCTGCCTAGCATTGGTGGTGCCCTGGTAGGGATTCATGAGCCACTTCCGAATGGGGTAGGCGCTGTTGGCGAGCAGGAGGGGGCCGATCTGCTGACCCCTCAGGGTGACAGTGGGGTTCCCTGGCACATAGATGCCAGCCTCCATGGCCTGAAAGATGATGGGATTCCTTGCCACCCTCGCATCGTCAGTCGATCCAACCCAACCCAATTCCAAATCAACAAAGCATCCTCGATGATTCGATGTCCCCTGGAGGACAACAGAGTAGCTGTCCTTTCAGTTGACAAACTTGTTCCTCCTCCCCAAGGGTGGCACGATCAGACAGTGGCACCCGTCTACAGCACCCATTACTTGGGTGAAGCCGAGGTCAGCGAATCCTTGCATGATCTGTGGGTGACAAGAAGCGGAGGATGAATGATAAAAAGTCACGGCATTTGCCAACTAATGACGTTTTCCGCATACCTGTACAGGTTCAATGGCCCTAGCACCTGAATCCATACAGTAGGAGCCACACTGCATGCCAAGTCATGATGTATTAGGCGTCCCTGCGCAGGTTCAATGGCCCTAGCAGCCGAAGCTATACAATAGGAGCCACACTGTATGCCAAGTCATGACGTATTAGGTGTCCCTGTGCAGGTTCAACGGCCCTAGCTATACAGTAGGAGCCACACTGTATGCCAAGTCATGATGTAATAGGCGTCCCTGTGCAGGTTCAATGGCCCTAGCAGCCGAAGCTATACAGTGGCAGCCACTGTATGTCAGGTCATGATGCGTTCTGCGCAGGAGAGAAAAGTGACAAGTGTGTGCGACTGTCCTTACCTGAGCAGCGTCCCTCAAGTACGCTGTCTGTGACAGCAGAAGCTTCTCCATGGTGAGGGCGAACTCCACCAACACTTCCCCCACAATGGTTTGACTGACCCCAAACTGCTCTGATGCCTGCTCGTAGCTGGTTCTGTGGGCGAGGACCCAGATGGCCATGGCGACCCTCTTCTCTACTGGGATGGCCTTCCTCATCATGGTGTCTGCCTGCTACATTTGCAGATGCAGTACTTCTACTATCTTGTAGAAGAGGGCACGGGGCATCCGGAAGAACATCCTCTATTGCTCATCAGACCAGATGTATGTGACGAACCCATCCCACCAGTCGGTGCTTCTAGGGAACATCCACCAGTGGCGTGGGGCTCTCTCGGGTGGCATCAGAGCGGTGGCGATGGCAGTACACTGTGCGATGCGTCTTGCGGCACCCGCTCTGACAGGTCTCACTTCTGGGTCCTCGAAGTCATTACTGCCATCTTGCATGAATGCATCTGCAGCAGGGACCATGGCGGAGGCTCATTGCAGGCTGAGTACCAGCACAGACCACTTGATTGCCATGGCAGCCATGATTTCTCTTCAGCGCACAGTGTACAGGTCCTTAGCAATGCCAACATTTCTGTTAAAGGGGCTGTGTTGTATCTGCGCATGTGCGCATGTCAAGCAGAGAACGCAAAAAAATTAAAGCCACCATTGCCGCCCCGTGCAGTTACTGCATTCCTATTAGGGAAACCTCGGGGCTGGCAGTGTGGGTGATGAGGATTCACTGCAGCCTCGGAAAAGCGGCATTAACTGGCTCCCATTGCAGTTGCTCCGTCCCCATTTAGGGCAACCTCAGGGCAAGTGATGCAGTTGCTGCAGTTTGGGGAAAAGGCAAATTCAGGTCACCTTTTCCTGCCCATCTGCATAGCCCTTTAGTTTATATCAGGGGTAGGCAACCTTTCCCCTTTAAGGGCCGAGGGACTTCAGCTCCCAGAAGCCTCAGCCATGTTGGCCAATAGTCCCATGTTGGCCAATAGCTCCTGGGATTCTGGGAGCTGAAGTCCCTCGGCCCTTAAAGGGGAAAGGTTGCCTACCCCTGGTTTATATTGAGAGAACAATGGGAAGAAAATCTTTCCTTTCCCTTTAATCTATCTATTTATCTATTCAACCTGTCTTTTCAATCCTCCTTCATCTTCTTTCACTTCTTCTTCTTCTTCTTCTTCTTCTGTATCCTGAGTTTCCACTTCTTTTTCTCTTTCTTTCCTATAAGCTTCTTGCAGTCTTGTCCTTTCCAGTGGTCTCTTTCCATATCTTTCCTCCTTGGGGCTGCTATCTTTTTCTCCTTCAATCTCTTTTCTATGATTTTTCCAAAAGTCACTTGCTTTTTCATTTGTGTTTAGTCTACATCTTTTTTGTTTCTATGGGCCTAAGCAGACAGGTGGCTGTGGGCCGCCCCGGGAACCTGCGGATTGGGGCTGAGGTAGCCGCACTCCTCAGCCCCAACCCACAGCTTCTCAGGCCCTGGAAGGAGCGCTAAAATAGCGCTCCTTCTGCAAGACGATGAAGATGCGCTGCAAGAGGCCTTAGGTGCACCTTCAGCATCTCTTCTGCCGCAGCGTGTGCAGACACTGCAGCGGAAGTACATCATCAGAGCGCCAGTCATGCGGAGCGACGGGCTCTCCGATGATGTGTTCAGGAAGGGGTTGGGGTGCCCAGCGTGAGGCTGCCTCTCCCCTTCCTTGCCTGAAGACGGCGCAAAGCACCGTCTGCTTAGGCCCTAAATAAGAGACAGCCCCTTAACTTCTTCCCACCAGAAAGGTACTCTGTAGACTTTCAGTTGATCTGTCAGAAAGCATAATCCCAGCTCAGTTTCAAGACCCTTCCTGGAACATCCTTAAAGATACAAATCATCCTGCTTTCTATCATCAGATCTTTTTTGTAGCTCTTCTGTAATATAAGGTCTCTTGTTTGTTTTATGACAAAATATACTATCATATCTCATGGCAGGTTTTTAGTCCTTGTTGCTTTTGAATTAATCTGGTATATCCTGTCTAGTTCCCACAGAAACTGTTCTGCTGTTTCTTCTATATAATCAGCGAAGACTGATGTTAATAATAATAATTATTATTATTATTATTTATATCCCGCCCCTCTGCAGAGCAATCAGGGAGGCTTACAACATTAAATTTACATAAAGATATGTTAATACAATGTAAACAGAACATAAAAATCCAGAAACCCACCCGCCCCTTAAAAGATAAGTTTTAAAAGATAGTCTAGGCCCGTTGGTGCTGGGCCTGTTGCCTCTCCCCCAGATGACATCGGATGGAATGGAGGGAGGGCTCTTCTTCTTATTCTAGGCCCGATGGTGCTGGGCCTGGTGTCTCTCTCCCAGATGACATCAGATAGAATGGAGGGAGGGCTCTTCTTCTTATTCCAGGCCTGATGGTGCTGGGCCTAGTGTCTTTTCCCCAGATGACATCGGATGGTAATGGAGGGAGGGCTCTTCTTCTTATTCTAGGCCCGATGGTGCTGGGCCTAGTGTCTCTCCCCCAGATGACATCGGATGTTAACAGTTTGTATATGTTTTTATTGCTTTGTTCTGGTATGCCTCTAAGTTTAAGACAATTTTCTTTCTGCTTGATCTCCGTCTTAGTCATAATTTTTGATTTTCTCTTTGTTGTTGTGCTATTCCTTCTATTTTACTTTCCATCTGTTTTGCATTGCTTTCCAGTTTTCCTATTTTGTTTGTAATTTTCCCCATATCAGCTGTTATCTTTTCTAAAGTCTGTTTCATGTCCATCATCTCAGATTTAATCTCTTGTTTCACTTCCTGTTTCATTTCCAATTTCAATTTCAAATTATCTTCTCTGCATCTCCTCCCATATTTGTCTTATTTCCTCTAGTATCATCTCATTCTGATCTGATAATTTTATAGGTTCTGTTGAAGGTCTTCTTTGATTTATTGTCATTATTTGTGCATTTGTTTTTCTTTCTGCTGCCATTTTGTTTATTTTCAATAATTTTACTTCCTTCATCAATTATCAGGTAACAAATATCAAATTTTCAATAGTTTTACCTCCTTGTCTAAATATCAGATATCAAATATCACATTTATCAAATCCTATCAGATTTACCAAAACATTCACTTTATAACTATATTAATCACTTTCTTAAGCACCTCCACCAATTGTTTTATTCCCTTCTTTACCCTTAGCCAATTAT
Organism: Phrynosoma blainvillii; assembly: GCA_026167975.1. Lineage (NCBI taxonomy): Eukaryota > Metazoa > Chordata > Lepidosauria > Squamata > Phrynosomatidae > Phrynosoma > Phrynosoma blainvillii. Next base: position 14,752,168 of record JANUYF010000011.1, on the reverse strand, counting down.
TCACTAGCACTATAAAGTAATAAGAATAAACAAAAAGGAAAAGGAACCAAAACTAATTTCTTGTAGTATCTCTCTTCCCCACCCTTTCTTTAATTTTCCTTCTTCTTCCCAGTTATCTTTCCCAGACTAAGCAAACAACCATGACTGTATATTGAGAGATCTCTTATCTATCCAGCTGGCATGCTCAAGGACCTTTCCTGGCTGAATTTGCTATTTCAGCCTAGATAACTTCTAGTATTTTACTCTCAATATTCCCAATCTCTAATTAGTCCTATATAGGACCTATATCCCCTTCAAAAATAAACCAATGATTATACAGTAAAAATCTCAATATATCACGCTACTACAATTATCCCTTATTTCTATTAATTGCTATTTTCTCTTTTTCCCTTTTTCGGTCTTTGTCACTTGAATATCCTTCTCCCTTTCTCTTTTCTCCTTTTTCTTTCTCCACAATATCCAATTAATTCCTTTAGAAAAGATAGTTCAGTCCTTATAGTCCATTCTTAATATTCCAGATTCAACCTTCCAATTTTCTATTTTCTTCTGTTTATAGTCCAAATTTGATGATTCAGTCCAAGTAATAATCCAAATGACAGCTCAGGTCATATAGTAAATCAGTTCAGTCTTATCAGAAGTCCAAATTTAATATATATTATTTTAATAAATCAGGGTTCACCAAGCATTCACCTCAGTCAGTTATAATCCCATATCCTTTAGAAGTGATTTCAATTTCTTAATAGCACAGATTCATTAGTCCAGTTAGTTCAATCTATTAGTCTTATTATATTTTAAAATCCAGCTTCAAGAACCACCATGGAGCATAATATCCTCATCTGGTTATCTTCTGCATTAATATCAAATTCCTTTAACAATTCCTTTATCTTCTGCATCCAATTCCTTTAACAGTCCAGTTTTATTCAATCCTCCTCATTAATCCCATTTTGGAGTCTCAACCTTTATTGGACCAAACTAGTGGTCCAATTTTAAAAGTCCAGCCTTTAAACGTCCGATTCAGTCTTTATCCAGATTTTTCCATATTATTTTGATTTAGAAGGTTACAGTTTCATCTACTAAACAAAGTGTCTATTTAATATCTTCCCATTTCCTCCATATCTCCACTTTCTTGTTATAGATATTTTCCACTGATTGGTCTTAGGATGCAAGCCTTAAAATTGAATTGTCACTTGTGATCTTTGTTTAGCAAAGATTTTTTGTAGGAGGTACTTTTATTCGGCTGTGTTTGCAGATTCTTCCTCTGCTTACTTTCTCCCCAATTAGATAGAGTGGGGGCAGCGTTTGTGCCTAAAGCAGGTAACCCACTGCGGATGTGGTTTGCCCTCCGAGGCTCAGACTCCCTTCCACACTTCTCTCAATCTCCCTTGATCTCCACTTTCTTCTTTTAATTTTAAAAGCACTGGGGTCGAGCTGCCCTTGGCAATGGTTCCCTCTGTTTTCCTCTTTATTGGGGGGGGGGGGGGGGAACCAATTACTTCACTCCTGAATCTCTGGAGTAAAGCTTGTCCCCGCTGTGGGCAATCATCACCCAGAACAGTCTTAGATGACGATCTTCGCACCCACCATGCTGCCAGAAGTCCCTAACAAAATGAATTTCAACACAGAGAAATGTAGGGTACTGCACTTAGGGCAAAAAAATGAAATGCATTGATATACAATGGGGTACACCTGGCTTAACAAGAGTATGTATGAAAGGGATCTAGGAGTCCTAGTAGACCACAAGTTGAACATGAATCAACAGTGTGATGCCACAGCTAAAAAGGTCAATGCAATTTTAGGCTGCATTAATAGAAGTATAATATCTAGATCAAGGGAAGTAATAGTGCCACTGTATTCTGCTTTGGTCAGGCCCCACCTGGAATACTGTGTTCAGTTCTGGGCATCACAGTTCAAAAAGGATGTTGAAAAACTGGAGCGTGTCCAGAGGAGGACAACTAAAATGGTGAAGGGTCTGGAAACCATGCCCTATGAGGAATGACTTAGGGAACTGGGTATGTTTAGCCTGGAGAAGAGACGGTTAAGAGGGGATATGATAGTCCTCTTTAAATATTTGAGGGGATGTCATATTGAGGAGGGCGCTATCATTTTTTCTGCTGCTCCAGAGAATAGGAGCCAGAACAATGGATGCAAGCTACAGGAAATGGTGTATGATAGTTCATCAGAACCTGAAGGACTGTAGGTTTTCTGCCTCTAATTTATAACTGAAATAAGCTAAGGATGAAAGGAGAAAAAGAGAGAGGAGAAAACAAGTGGGGCATTTTAATAGCAGCTGGAAAAGTAGGGACAAATGATTCTTTTTAGTACTAAACAGGAGGTGTATATATCCCAGGATAGCAAGATGAACCTAAGTAATTTTGTTGTCTGAGACAAAAGACAAGACGGCATCCATCCATCATTCTTTGAATATAATTGAAAGGGATTGGCAATGGTGTCTTATTTCAAAAGTTGAGGTGGGGAAGCATTCTCCACCACACCTGAAGGCTTCAAGCTTAGGGCCCACACAACAACCCATGTGTTGGCTCTCTGCTTTGTCCTTGAAGAGCATGCCACTGCTTCTCTTGCTTGCTTAGCTACTGATGTCTTGAGGCAGCTCTGTTGCTCTCTCTAATGCAGTGGTTCTTAACCTGGGTTCGATCGAACACCAGGGGTTCGGTGAGTCAGTCTCGTGGGTTCAGCGGAAGTCAAGACACACATCTGATTCATATGATTCGTGATGACATGCCCCGCTCATCCATCATTGGCTGCAGGTGATAATGCCACATTGCTAGGCGGCCTATCTGTGCTGCAGGGAATTTGGTGCACCCAGTATGCGAATTGTTACTGTCTTGATATTACGTCGTGTGATTTCTTTCTTAATATTTTAATCCCTTCATACTAACTATGTCAAGCAAAAAAAGAAAGTAGTTGGACGAATATGTACAATATGGATTCACATGTATAACGGAACGTGATGGGAGTCAGCGTCCTAACTGCATGATTTGCAATGCCAAGTTGAGCAATTCTAGTCTAGGACCAGCAAAACTAAGAGAACACTTCCTTAAGCTGCATGGAAATCACAAGAATACAACGCTCGCTGAATTCAAGGTGAAGAGAGCTAGATTCGATGAAAAGGCTACTCTGCCTTTTCTCAGCTTTGTACCCATCAACAAACTGATCCTCACAGCATCGTATGAAGTTGCTTACCTAATCGCAAAGCAGGGCAAACCACACACAATTGCTGAAACACTCATAAAACCAGCTGTGCTAACGATGGCTAATATCATGCTGGGAAAAGCAGCTGAAGTTAAGTTATCCCAAATTCCTCTTTCAAATGACACCATCAGCGACAGAATAGAGGACATGGGCAAAGACATCTTGGCTCAAGTAGTTGCAGATCTGATTTCAAGCCCAGCAAAATTCAGCCTTCAACTCGACGAGAGCACAGACGTTTCCAATCTAAGCCAGCTTGCAGTATTTGTGCGCTATGTGAAAGATGACGTGATAAAGGAAGATTTTTTATTTTGTAAGCCTCTTACAACAACAACTAAGGCAGCCGCTGTGAAGAAACTTGTGGATGACTTCTTCAAAGACAACAATCTTTTGTGGGATATGGTTTCTGCAATTTGTTCAGATGGAGCTCCAGCCATGCTGGGAAGAAAGTCTGGTTTTGGTGCACTAGTGAAAGCCGATGCACCACGCATCATTGTTTTGCATTGTATTCTGCACCGGCATGCGTTGGCAACAAAAACCTTGCCTTTAAAACTGGCAGAAGTATTAAAAATTGTAGTGGAATGCGTCAACTATGTGAGAAATAGTGCTCTGAGGCACCGCATCTTCAGGGAGCTGTGTAAAGAAATGGGATCTGAATTCGAGGTACTTCTGTACCATTCTAACATTCGGTGGTTATCCCGGGGACAGGTGCTGAATCGTGTTTTTGCCATGCGTGTGGAATTAGCCCTGTTTTTGCAAGAGCACCAACATTGTCATGCAGATTGCTTCAAAAATTCTGAGTTCATTCTCATTTTAGCGTACATAGCTGATATCTTCGCAGCTCTCAATAATCTCAATCAACAGATGCAGGGCGGTGGAGTCAACATCATCGAGGCAGAAGAAAACCTTAAGGCTTTTCAAAAAAAGCTACCGTTATGGAAACGACGAATAGAGAACGATAACTTTGCAAACATTCCCCTGCTAGATGACTGTGTAAGTAAGATCGAAGATGTATCTGGAATCGGAGACATTTCTGTATCTGCGGAACTGAAGCAAGCAATTGCCACGCACTTAGATTTGCTTGCAAAGTCTCTTGACGGATACTTTCCTACAAGAGAGTCATATCCAGCATGGGTGAGACAGCCGTTCACGTTTACTGTTGAGACAACAGATGTCAATGATGAATACTATCAGAGTTAGCACCAGCACTTGGACAATCAATCAGTCAGTTTAATTATAGAATCAACAGCACTTTATTGATAGATCCAAAAGTCAGACATGTGCCTCACCCAGCTTCTTAGCTGAGACTGACCACAACACCCCCACAGACAAAGGAAAAGAATAGCCCAAAGCCAAACTCCACCCCTCAATGCAAAAGCCCGCTTGCAAAATCCCTCCTGTTTCCCACAAAACCAAAACTACATTCCCTTCTCAGAGAGCCAGGCTCTCAAGGCCACTGATAAGACACCTGCCCCTGCAATACACTATATCTCACAGTCACATTACTATTATAACTAAACTCTCCCATCATCCCCAACTATTAAACTCTATACTATATATCTGATAGAATACTACCAGGATTCTAACAGTCGGCCCCCCTGAAAACCCTCCCCCCAACAGCTAAAGCAAACAAAGCAAGAAATTAAGTCACAGAAGGAAGAGAGGGCTTATCCGGGTATTGCGCATGAAAATGTGCCACCAAATCAGGTGCATGAACATGAGCAACAGAAACCCATTCATCATGATCTATAGGAAAATGTTTCCAGCGTATAAGATACTGGAGTTTGCCCTTGTGAAGTCTAGAGTCCAGAATTTTTGAAACTTCAAAATGCTGTTGTCCATCAAACATCAAAAGGAGAGGTGGTGGGTCAGCCTTCCCCCAACGACCTGTGCTGCGATCTGGTTTAAGCAACCTGAAATGAAAAACCGGATGAAGGTGACGAAAGGACTTGGGAATAAGGAGTTCAGCAGTAACATCATTAACCAGTCTCTTAACTGGGAAAGGTCCAATGAACTTAGGGCCCAACTTTTTGGAGGGAAGCCTGGATTTTAGATTTTTCGTAGAAAGATACACCATGTCTCCAGGCTTAATGTCCCACCCATCGGCCCATTTTTTGTCAGCATATTTTTTATATTGGCATTTGGCCTCCTGTAAAACTTTTGTGATTACAGGCCAGGCCTCCCTAACCTTTTTAGCCCACAGAGTCACTGGAACGGGGTCAGTCTTATCGGATGGCAAGGCAGGGAGCAGCTTGGGTTCAAACCCATAGTTAACCATAAAAGGAGACTGTCCAGTACTGTGGTGCACAGCACTGTTAAAAGCAACCTCAGCATGAGGGAGCAAATCAAACCAATCATCTTGTAGGTAATTTGTATAGGAACGCAAATATCTTTCCAGTGCCATGTTGGTTTTTTCACATTGTCCATCCGATTCGGGATGATAAGCCGTGCTAAGCGCTAATTGAACCCCCAATTTTTTCTGTAACACCCTCCAAAATTTAGAGGTAAACGTGCTCCCCCAATCTGAGACAATTTTGTCTGGCAGTCCGTGATATTTATAGACGTGGAAATAAACAAGTCAGCCAGCTAAGGGGCAGAGGGCATCTCCTTACAAGCCACATAATGAGCTTGTTTAGAAAACAAGTCCACTATCACCCAAATGGTGTCTCGGCCCTTGCTAGGTGGCAAATCTGTTATAAAGTCCATAGCAATGTGTTTCCAAGGTACTTCAAGAGTAGGCAAAGGATGAAGCAACCCTCTAGGCTTGCCCACTATAGGTTTGGCTCTAGCACAAACAGGGCAGCTCTTGACATAAGCCTCTATGTCAGCACGCACACCATCCCACCAATAGGTGTTGCGTATTTTGTGCCAAGTCTTCAAGTATCCCCAGTGTCCAGCAGCTTTAGAATCATGGCATAGCTTTAGAACAGGGATAGGCAACCTTTCCCCTTTAAGGGCCGAGGGACTTCAGCTCCCAGAATCCCAGGAGCTATTGGCCAACATGGGACTATTGGCCAACATGGCTGAGGCTTCTGGGAGCTGAAGTCCCTCGGCCCTTAAAGGGGAAAGGTTGCCGATCCCTGCTTTAGAATGTCTTCTCTCATGGAAGCAGGAACATAAATCTTTTACTTTTTAACCCACATGCCTTGAGCATTTTGAGATAACAGGTCTTTATGATGTAGGAGCCAGTCATCTGTTTTTGCCACCTGGTGGATCTTGAGCAGAATGTCATCCCAGGGAGTTTGAGACTTAGCCTGTAGAGGGGGCTGAGTCAAAGCTTGGGCCTTGCTGCAAGTGATCACTGCAAGGCCCAGCTGTTCAGGGGAGAAAATAGTTTTAAGTGGAGTTGCATCCTTCCCCACATGCTGTGGCAATCTGGACAGTGCATCAGCCAATATATTTTGGCACCCTGGGAAGAACTTCAGTTTAAACCTGTATTTATAAAAGTCCTTGGCCCACCTCCTCTGTTTGGGAGTTAATTTACTGGGAGTTTGCAGTGCCTCCAAATTTCTGTGGTCAGTCTACACCTCGAAAGGGTGTGGAGCCCCTTCCAGAAATTGTCTCCAGCTCTCTAGGGCATGTTTAACTGCATAGGCTTCCTTTTCCCAGCAAGGCCAAGTCATTTCAGCCTTTTGGAACCTCCTTGATAGGTAAGCACATGGTCTGAGCTTGTCCTCACTGTCCCTTTGTAGTAAAACAGCCCCCACAGCAAAGTCACTGGCATCCACTTGCACCACAAAAGGTTTATCTGGGTCTGGGTGAAGCAAAATAGGCTCAGTGCTGAACAGTAGCTTCAACTGGTCAAAGGCACGTTGGCACTCCTCAGACCAATGGATTGGGGTGGAAGGTTTGGGCACCTTGCCCCCCTTTTGGGTCACTTCTCCCCCATTTTTGTCCACCCCCTTGGTCTTTAACAAATCCGTGATGGGCAAAGCAATCTTGGCAAAATCAGGAATAAACTGTCTGTAAAAGTTAGCAAAGCCCAGAAACCTTTGAACATCTTTGTGGTTTCTAGGTGGCACCCAATCTAATACCGTTTGCACTTTGACAGGATCCATCTCTATGCCCTGGTTAGAAACCCGGTAACCTAAAAAATCCAGTCTCTCAGTGTGGAAGTGGCACTTAGACAGTTTTACATATAGTTGGTTGTCCCACAGTCTCTTGAAAACCTCTCTCACCAACTTAATTTGACTATCTAAGTCCTTGGAGTAGATGAGCACATCATCTAAATATACCAGGACCCCCTCAAAAAGTAAGTCATGTAGTACCTCATTAATGTGTCTCATAAAAATCCCGGGGGCCCCAGGTAGCCCAAAAGGGAGGATGAGGTATTCAAATGCCCCCAAGGGGCAATTAAAAGCAGTCTTGTATTCGTCTCCCTCCTTAATGCGAACCCGGTGGTAAGCTTCCCTTAAGTCCAGCTTTGTAAAAACCTTGCCCGTGACCAATCTTCCTAGCATGTCTTTCATTAAGGGCAAGGGGTATTTATTGGTACTACAAATCCCATTCAAGTTCCGATAATCCACAACCAGGCAAAGAGAACCATCTTTTTTTGCCCTAAAAATACAGGGGCGGCAAAGGTCGAAGTGGCCTGATGAACCCCCTGGCCAAGTTCTTTTCGATGTATTCTTTCAAGGTGGCCAGTTCTCTTGGGGTCATAGAGTATAGTTTTGGTTTGGGCAGTGGCGCTCCCGGCAATACTTCAATGGCGCAATCTGTCTCTCTGTGCGGAGGCAGCACATTGCATTCTCGGGCTTCAAAAACCCCTTGTAAGTCTTGGTAACACGGGGGAAAGGACGGCGCTTCCCCCCCAGCACCTTCAATATCCCCATCCATTTGTCCATTTTCTAAATGGGCAGCCGCCTCCTTTGGGGCTTGCCCTGGGAGTGCCACTGTGGGGAGGAAAGGAGGGAGCACAATGCCCTGATCAAGGCAGTGTTCTCTGCAAACCGGGCCATCAAAAATCAACTGTCTATCCCTCCACCTCAAGGTAGGGTTGTGGTGATGCAACCAGTCTATTCCTAACATTAAGTGGTAATTGTAAGTGTGTCCCACCACCAGCTGAAGCCGTTCCCAGTGGTCTGCTATCCCCAACCACACGGGGGCGGTCTTCTTTTCTGCCGCTTGGCCCCCCATTAGGGATCCATCCATCTGCACAAAGGGTATGGGTTCCTGCAAAGGGTGGGTCGTAATGTCCAAACAATTCACCACCGCAGGGTTAATCAAGCACCTGGTGCACCCACAGTCAATGGCCGCAATTAATTGCATAACCCTTTTTTTGGATCCCACCACCAGAGTCACTGTCACAGAAAATAGGGGGACACCCCCACTCACCATTCGTCCGCGGCTCTCTATTTCGGTAGCCCGCCTTTCGCCGCTTTCTAAGGCAGGCTCAGGGAGTTTAAAGGCCCCTCCTCAGCTTCAGAACTATCACTGTTGCTGTCTGTCCAGATTTCCACCTCCTTTTCCTCAGCTGCTTTCAGGCTGCGGTCAGCTGGGGGTTTTTAAAGGGGTCTTCGAATCTGGCTCTGAGGGCCCTCATGAATTCGCCCAGGTCTCTCAGCTCAGGAGCTTGGCAATCATATAGTTGCACTAGCCAACTTGCCGCCTCCCCCTTCAGGTGTCTAGCCACACACTTCACTTTGGCCGCCTCATTGGGAAAAGTGGCTTCCCATTGAAATTCAGCAAAGCCAGGTTCAACAACAACTCTTCAGGACAACAACGCTCTCAATGTTTTGGTGTCAACAAATGGTAAAGTACCCTGTTATTGCTAATAAAGCTCTGGAGATTTTCAGATATGTTTGTTACAACATATCTTTGCGGGAAATCCTTTTCGAGGATGCTGGACATAAAAACGAAGAAAAGGAACAGACTTTGTTGCGAAAATGACATGAGAGTGGCACTTGCCAAGGTAAAGCCGCACATTTCTGAATCGGTCTCTGAAAGGCAACAGCAGAAGTCACACTGATTTGCAGTAAATATTCATTATTATGGTTTTGTTTTTGTGTGAAAATCATGTTTCAATATTTTGATGGTTTTGTTCTTTGTTCTTAATGGTCTTATTCATTTTGTGCACCTATGTATAAAAATATACCTAAGTATAAATATATACCTATGTTTTGAAGTTGAATAAATCATCTTTTATTTTTCAAATTAAGAAGGGTTCGGTGAATGCGCATATGAAACTGGTGGGGGTCAGTACCTTCAACAAGGTTAAGAACCACTGCTCTGATGGAATGGTGGGGAATTGCCTTTCACCTTAAATTAAATTTTAAAGAAGTTTGTGCAGGCCACATTCCAGGGGTGGTCAGGGCTGAAGACAAAAAGGTGAGACCAAACAGGGAATAATAATAATAATAATAATAATAATAATAATAATAATAATAATAATATAATTTATATCCCACCCCTCTGCAGAGCAACTGAGACGGCTTACAACATCACAATTTCCATACAGATATATAGGGAAGCATATTTAAACTTAAACTTCCTACATAGCAGAGACACTTCACCCTAAGTTTACCATTTCAGGACTGCCTCAAGCCCTGGGGTTTCCAAACGAAAGACCTTGAGACAGCCACATTTATTTACACTTTGTCATTGAAACAAAAAAGTCAGTCAGGGGGAATACAGACCAGTCAAAAGGGGTGGAGTCAGGGCATGGCAACCGCACACCAGCTCCCCCGACTCCACCCAAATGCCACCATCACACCGTGCACCCTCCGCACAGCAGGTGGTGTCAGAGCACTCCCTTGGCACAGCATTCATACAAGTTGTGCCAAAGGAGTGTGGAAAAGATGCCGCTGCCACAGCAAGGGCAGCTTTTTGCCACTCCAAAAAGGAGCAGCATTTGCCAGCTCTTTTTTGAGTGGCAAAGTGCTAGATCGGGGCCGTGGCAAGGAAAGGGGCAGTGGAACATCTCTCTCTCTCACACACACACACACACACACCTTTGGAAATTAATCCAGATCAAGGTGACATGAAGAGTGTATCACTTTTCATTTTCCTATGAAGATGGGATAAGAAACTTTTAATCTAGTTTACTTTCTTCTGGATAGAAGTTGGATGCAGGAATGTAGGGGAATGAGAAAACTAACTTAATACATAGACCTGCTTGAGAGTCTTTGCAAGTTACAGCAGCAATGAATGAAAACTTGTAAATTGTGGCAAGCTGCTCCTAAAATAGCTGGAGATTTGCACCCAGCACATTCTTCCCATCCAACTAGAGAATTTGCTCCTTAGTCTCCCATTTGAATATGACCCAGAAAAACTGGTGATTCCAGGGCCAAGCCCTGAGATCTGGCAACCTCACTGGAGTACTAGCAGGTGCCACTGTGCCTCTTAGATACAGTTCAGCAAAATCAGAACTCTGTGGAATCAGTAAACCAGCCAATTGCAGTAATTGGGAGTTTATGATCAGGTTCATCATCTCTCTGAAATTTTGCACCAGATCATCCAGTCTTTCTCACATCTCCTTAATTTCTCCATGCACCTCCTCCTTGTCCTTGTCCTCTGAGGAATCCATTGTTTTTTCTACAGGATCGCCTACGCCAACATCCCAAGCTGAGACTCTTCCAGCCCTCTGGTGCTCGCGCAATCGCCCCTGGAGATGGGCCCTGGGTGGAAACCACTTGTCTTCCCCAGTACTGACAGGAGTGTCTTCCAGTGTCCATTCCCACTCCTTGGGCCTTGCCCCTTCTATCAGAGGCCTCTCCTTAGCCTCAGCGGGCCCTGCAGCCGGCTGAGTGCCAGCCTCCTCTGTCTGGGTTAGAGGACGTTCAGCCTGGCTCAAATCCATCACCCCAGGCTTACTAGCAGTTCTGGCTTACTGTCAGGTTCAGCAAAATCAGAACTCTGTGGAATCAGTAAACCAGCCAATTGCAGTAATTAGGAGTTTATTGAACACACAAAGTCAGCATTTCACAGCACTGCATTTAAGCCAGAACTGCCCCCCCAACATTACAGCACCTAATTAAACCCACCGAAATCTTCACTCCACCCACCAGTCTCTTGGCGTGCAAACCCATCTCCACCTACAATTCCCACAGTTTCATTTCCCCAATTCAATCGCCCCCACCTTTGCTCATCCCCCACCAATGGCTTCAAGGAGTACCATCCTCCCTTCCAGTTCTCAACATTCCATAGAGCCACTTAGCAAAACATCCCACCAGCTGCACAGATCCCATCCCCCCAGATCTTCAACACCATGCCACTATCCCTTCTCATTATCCATCATCCCCAACACTATTCTGGCAGAACCTGATGCCAGGTTCTGGCAGTCCACCCCCCTAAAACATATCTACCCAAAAAACAAGCAAGCAATACAAAAACAAGCCAACAGAAAAGCAAATAGGAAATACAAATGAAAAAGCTTTAATCACCCCCCCCGGTTTGTCTGGATAATCATGATGAAAAACAGCAATCAATTTATCAGCTTTGACATGTTTAACATGAACCAATTCAGCATGGTCCAAAGCAGGGGCAGGCAACCTATGGCCTGGGGGCCGGGTGCGGGCCCCCCGAGGTCTTTGGACCAGCCCTAGGCCGGTCCTGCTGCTGCCGCCGCCGCTGCCCACCATGATGATATTGATTATTGTTGTTATTACTTGTTCTTGGGGTTTTCTCCACAGGGGTTTTGCCATCATGGCTTTTCTGGGGCTGAGACAGTGTGCATGCATCCTTGCTTGTTTGTGGGCCTGCCTTCCAGTCGTTTCCATGATGATAATGATTATTGTTGTTATTACTTGTTCTTGGGGTTTTCTTGGCAAAATCTCCACAGGGGTTTTGTCATGGCTTTTCTGGGGCTGAGAGAGTGTGCATGCATAATTTTTTTATTTTTTATTTTTTTTTTATTTTTCAAATATTTATTTATTTATTTATTTATTTATTTGCTTCAGCCCCCCAATTGTCTGAGGGACAGCAACCCAGCTCCCACCTCAAAAAGGTTGCCTACCCCGGTCCAAAGGAAAGTGTTTCCATTTGACCAGGTAATATAATCCCCCCCATGAAGTTTTGAATCCAAGAGCTTGGAAACCTCAAAGTGACAGTACATGGGTCAGTGGGGCTAACTTGAATCTCGGGCAGTAGTTTGGGCTCTTGTCCATATACAATTTCAAAAGGAGAGTGTCCAGTGCTCTGGCGTATGGCCCCATTAAAAGCAATTTCAGCATGTGGCAAAAGTTCATATCAATTGTCCTGTAAATGATTGACATAACAACGTAAATATTTCTGTAAAGTCACATTCGTACGTTCCAATTGGCCATTCGATTCAGGGTGATGAGAGGTGGTAAATGCCAATTGCACCCCCAATTTGGTCTGTAGCGCTCTCCAAAACTGTGAGGTAAAATTAGTCCCTCGATCCGAGACAATCTTATTTGGAAGGCCATGCAACTGGTATATGTGTTGTATAAACATGGTAGCCAATTTAGGGGCGGAGGGCACCCCCTTGCACCCCACATAATGCACTTGTTTGGAGAACAAGTCAGTGACCACCCAGATAGTGTCTCTGTCATGACTTTTTGGCAAATCAGTAATGAAATCCATGGCTATATGTTTCCAAGGACCACTAAGTGTCTCTAGAGGGTGCAAACGTCCACTGGGTTTACCCACCAAAGGTTTTGCTCTGGCACACACAGAGCAGCTCTTTATATATTGGTCAATGTCAGCTCTCATACCTTCCCACCAAAATTGTTTTCTGATTAAATGAAAAGTTTTGACAAATCCCCAATGACCAGCTGCCTTGGAGTCATGAAAAGTGTTTAACACTTCTAATCTCAGAATTGAGGGTACATATGGGAGGGTGGAATTATGGGATGAGGGAATGGTTTTTAACTCTGTTCTGTTTTTAAACTTGTTGTACCCCGCTCCAATTGCCACACAGAGGGGCGGGTTATAAATAAAAAATTATTATTATTATTATTATTATTATTATTATTATTATTATTATAATATATTCTGGGTCCCTTGTACCATAGTCCAGATTCCTCTTCTACCATTTCATGCTTGTGTTCTGCCAGCCACTGATCTGATGCAGACTGTTGTTTAATCTTTTCATACAAGGGGTCTAAAACACTGTCTGTGCCCTTAAATTGTTGTTTGGTTTGGCTTCTCATGATTACTGCCAGTCCCAGCTGTGTTGGCGAAAATAGCGTCTGCATTGGTTCTGATTCTCTGCCCATGTGTTGAGGCAGTCGTGACAATGCATCAGCTAACCCATTGTCTTTTCCAGGAATGAATTTGAGAGTAAAATTATATTTGTAGAAGTCTTTAGCCCATCTGTGCTGTTTGGGCATTAACTTGTGAGGGGCCTGCAAAGCCTTTAAGTAGCTGTGGTCTGTCCAAACCTCAAATGGATGCGAAGCTCCTTCTAAATATTGTCTCCAATTTTGTAGGGCCCATTTGATAGCAAATGCTTCTTTTTCCCAAATAGGTTGCGATAGCTCCTCCTGCTGGAACTTTCTAGAAAGGTAGGCGTACGGGTGGAGAACACCCTCCCCATCCCTTTGCATAAGCACAGCGCCCACTACAAAGTCTGAAGTGTCTACTTGCACAACAAAAGGAACTTCTGGATCAGGATGGGTTCTGAGTATCAAAAGCTTCTTGACACTTAGGGGTCCAAGTTATTTTGGCTGACGGGTTGGGCTTTTCCCTCAGTCCCCCCTCTTATTCTTTTGTTTCCCCTCTGTGTGCCCACAGATACAGCTCTCAGTAAATTAGTAATTGGCAAAGCTATCTGAGCAAAGTTGGGAATAAATTGTCTGTAAAAGTTGGCAAAGCCCAGGAATTTCTGTACTTGCCATCTGGTTCGTGGTGGGGGCCACTCCATCACCGTTTGTACTTTAGCAGGGTCCATTTCAATGCCGCGTACAGAAACTCTGTACCCCAAAAAGTCTAATTCTTTAGTGTGGAAGTGGCATTTGGACAGTTTAACATACAATTGATGGTCTATTAGCTTTTTCAATACCTCCCGCACTAATTTAACATGTGATTCCAAATTGTCAGAATATATCAAAACATCATCCAAGTACACAAGGACCCCCTCAAACAGCAGGTCGTGCAGAACCTCATTAACCAAATGCATGAAACAGCCGGGGGGCCCCCCCCGAAAGTCCAAAGGGAAGAATCCTGTATTCAAAAGCCCCCAAGGGGCAATTAAAAGCAGTTTTATATTCATCCCCTTCACGGATGTGTACTCAGAAGTAGGCATCCCTCAGATCCAGCTTGGTGAATATTTTGCCAGTGGCCAATCTGCCCAAAATATCTTTCATTAATGGCAAGGGGTACTTGTCGGTGATACTAATAGCATTGAGGTTTTTGTAATCAGTCACCAATCGCAGGGAGCCATATTTCTTCTCCTTGAAAAACACCGGCGCTGCAAACGTGGAGGTGGAAGGTCTAATAAATCCCCTTGCCAGGTTTGTTCCTATGAACTCTTTTAAAGTTTTCATTTCCAGTGGAGTCACAGAATACAATTTAGATTTGGGGGGCACTGCCCCAGGCACCAGTTCAATTGCACAGTCAGTCTCTCTATGAGGTGGCAATTGGTTACTCTCTTTCTCCTCAAACACCTCTTTTACGTCATCATATTCTGGGGGATAGACCAGGAGGGCTTCCTCCGTCGCTTTTCCACCTCCCTCTCCCCCCTCAGACTGCTTTTGCATAGTTGCCGTGGTGACCTCTTCATTTAACCCTTCCCCAGCTCGAACATGCTCTCTACACACAGGGTCATCAAACACCAACTGAAAGTTTTTCCAGTCTATAGATGGATTGTGAAATTGCAGCCAATCAATTCCCAAAACTAAATCGTGGCTGTGAGTAGGGCTCACGATTAGGCTAATTTTTCCCAGTGCTCTGCAACTCCCAACCATAAGGTGACTGTCCTTTGGGAAATAGTCTGCCCCCCTAGCAAAGTGCCATCCATTTGATAAAAGGGGATTGACTGAGTGAGGGTCCAGGTCTCAATGTTCAAAGTCTTTACTATCTCTTGGTTAATGAGACAGCTGGTGCATCAAGAGTCCAGAGCTGCATTTAACTCCACACTGAGCCCTTTTGTGGGATGGAAAAGTCTTACTTGTATTACCATTATGGGAACCCCCCCACTCACCAAGCATCTGCGGCTCTCACTTCTCTCAGCCTGGCTTCTGCCACCTCCTAAGCCAGGCTCACTCCATTTCCTGAGGGTTGTGCTGTATTTTCTTCATCACTGTCTGTCCACACCTCCCCCATCTCCTCCATCGTTGGCTCTGCCACTTGGCCTGCTTTTCCACCAAATCTCACTGGAGCACCGGCTCAGCTCTCCCTGGGGGCAGATGATCCCTGCTTTGCTGCCTTGTCTTGAGTGGGTCCGCTGCCATCAGCCCTCTCTGGACAGCTGGCAATTCTGTGGCCCTTTTGCCGCACTGCAGACACAACCCCAGCCTCATACAGCTTTGCTTCTCCGTCGCACCAGCCGGCTTGCCTCTCCCCATCGGTTGTGGTTGCTGGGACTTTGGTTCTCCCCGGCACTGCACCCCCGCCGCTCTCTGCTTGGTGAGTCTAACTGTCTCGCAGGCCATTTCTGTTTCTCTTGCTAATTGAATCCATCCTCTCACCGTAGTGGGATTTCCTCTATTTATCCCACACTCAAGAATTTCTGGGTGAAGACCATCTCTGAAATATTGGATCCTAGTAGATTCTGGCCAATCTGGTATCATGGCTGCTAGACTACAACATTCTGTTGCATATTCGACCACAGACCTTGGCCCTTGCATCAGGGTGGTTATCTTAGCTCTAGCCTTCTTGTCTCTCATTGGGTCTTCAAACCTTGATCTAAGAGCCACCATAAACTCTTGTAAATTCTGCAGCTCAGTGGCTCCACTATTGTATAACTGTACCATCCAATCCGCAGCTTCTCCCTCTAAATGTGCTCCCACGCATCTGATTTTAGAAGCTTCTGTGGCAAAAGAGTGGCCCCATTCATATATATGACCAGCCACCGTGGTTAAGAAATAAGGGAATCCCTAGGGTTGACCATTAAACTTCACCCCCATTTTCCTAGCTGCTGGGTCTTGGAATCTCACCACTGGAGGCATGGGAGCTGCTGGGGGGCCTCTCACCTGAGCCGCTGGCGCCGGTGGTGGCTGGGGTGCTTCCCTCCTTGGTGCAACTGCTCCCGCCTGGTCCCCTTGGATCAGGTTCATCATCTCTCTGAAATTTTCCACCAGATCGTCCAGTCTTTCTCACATCTCCTTAATTTCTCCACGCACCTCCTCCTTGTCCTCTGAGGAATCCATTGTTTTTTCTACAGGATCGCCCACGGCAACATCCCAAGCTGAGACTCTTCCAGCCCTCTGGCGCTCACGCGCTCACCCCTGGGGATGGGCCCTGGGTGGAAACCACTTGTCTTCCCCAGTACTGACAGGAGTGTCTGCCAGTGTCCATTCCCATTCCTTGGGCCTTGCCCCTTCTATCAGAGGCCTCTCCTTAGCTTCGGCGGGCCCTGCAGTTGGCCGAGTGCCAGCCTCCTCTGTCTGGGTTAGAGGACGTTCAGCCTGGCACAAATCCATCACCCCAGGCTTACTAGCAATTCTGGCTTACTGTCAGGTTCAGCAAAATCAGAACTCTGTGGAATCAGTAAACCAGCCAATTGCAGTAATTAGGAGTTTATTGAACACACAAAGTCAGCATTTCACAGCACTGCATTTAAGCCAGAACTGCCCCCCCAACATTACAGCACCTAATTAAACCCACCAAAATCTTCACTCCACCCACCAGTCTCTTGGCACGCAAACCCATCTCCACCTACAATTCCCACAGTTTCATTTCCCCAATTCAATCGCCCCCACCTTTGCGCATCCCCCACCAATGGCTCCAAGAAGTACCATCCTCCCTTCCAGTTCTCAACATTCCAAAGAGCCCGTTAGCAAAACACCCTAGCAGCTGCACAGATCCCATCCCCCCAGACCTTCTAACACCATGCCACCATCCCTTCTCATTATCCATCATCCCCAACACTATTCTGGCAGAACCTGATACTAGGTTTTGACAGATACACTCCTCAAAATTAGGTCACTATATGCACTGCAAGTTATTTGGGGTTGGATAAATAAATGAAACAGCATGTCTGTTTTAATCAGAGCTTGGGAAAGTTACTTTTTAGTCTCTAACTTTCAACAATGTTGGTTAGGGCTTTCTGAGAGTTTCAAGCAAATAAATGTTTCCAAGCTTCAATTTCAATAACAATGAGGAGTGAGAGAGAGACTTTAGTTCTTAGGATGGGAGCCTTGACTAATCCAGCATTAGCAGTATTATTTTTAAAGTTGCCAATCTCAAAATATTTATTCGTTAGAGAGAAAGGAAGGAATGCAATGGGAAATGTTAGTTCTACAATCACAAAATTATTTATGATGAAAAATGCAACATGATTAGCTCACTTTGCTTTCGTGACTAGACATAGTAATGAATCCAAAATGCTGACAAATAGCTACTTTTCTGGGGCAAAAAAGAAAGGGTGAAGGAGATGCTACAAAGATGTAATTCCACACATATGAATCACATCTGGGAGGGTGCTGGAATGGTGATGCAAGAACACTGTGAAGGCGGGGTAGGGGCTGAGGCATATGTTGTTATCCAAGAATATATGCCAACATTTGCCACAGATCACCATTCAAGAATAAGGAAGAAATTAATCTCTGGAATGTAGTGAGCAAGGTGTGTGACAGATCGGTGGAGATTGGCACATCATTCTGGAATGGAAGAAGACCTCTGCAAGGCTTTTCAAGGAGTACCCAATCATAGATTCACAGAGTTTGAAGGGGCCACAATGGCCGTCTAATCCAGCCTCATGCATACAGGAATACCAACTAAAGCACTCCGGAAATATGTCTGCCCAACTTTTAGTTCAGTTCAGTTCACCTTTAATACAGCCATAGACCAGCACAGGTAAAAAGGAGATACAGAATAAAATCAAGTAAAAAACAAGGTAGAAACTAGGTTAAAACACAGGTTAAAAACAGTATTTAAAATATTCTTGTAAAAACCAGTGTTGGGGCAAGATTAATACTAGCCTACTGCGGAGGTCATTGCCTGATGGATTTTAATTGCAGCTGCACAGAATCTGGCAACATTATATGTTATATCCGGATTGGTATCCGAAAGCAGCAAAGAAATGTAAAATTGACTGGTGTATCCTTGATGTTTATACAATAAAGATGAGATAAGGCTGAGGTGGATGTGCCTGTAGTATGAGCACTGGAGTAATACGTGCTCTGTTGTCTCTATTTGGCCAGAGTCACAGGGGCATAGTCTGTCTGAGAAACGGATCTTCTTATATTGGTTTTCAAGAATAGCTGAAGAGAGGGCATGGCATCATGCCAAGATTAAGGTTCTCCAGTGTTTAGGTACTTCGAGTTTTGCTTAAAATGCCATAGGTGATGTCAAGTATCTATTGGAGTCACTAACCATAAAAGTTGGGGCACTAGCTAGGTCTAGCTGTCGCTCTATATGTATCACCCACTGTTTGATAGTTGCTTTAGCCTTTTCATATCCCATGCTGAGCAAAAGATCTGGAGAGAAACCCAGTGAATAAATTTTAGTCATCATTGTCTGGTCCACATAGATTAGAATTCATCAGTCAAGGTAAGAGGGGCAAGGCCAGTGGGAAAGGATAGTCTGAGCCAGTAGCTGAGTACAGTCACCCACACTCTGGCTTCTATTTTCATAAAGCCTGACTCCAATGTCAGAATTGTATTAGAGACACATTTTGGAGCTTGGAATGCTTTTCAATGAAGTGTTGGAGTACAAGACACTGATCTATGGTCGATCAGCCTTCCCTAAAGCCAGCTTGTTCCTCTATGAGTATGTTTTTTTTGGTCACATCCAATCCTCAAGTTTCCACTGTAAGTGTCTTGTATACAACTTGCTGATTGTATTGAGGAGACTAGTTGGTCTATAGTTGCCAGGATCATTCTTCTTTCCTTTTTTTAATATGGAGACAAAGATAGCAAGCCCCTAGTCCTTAGGTGCTCTACCATAGTTGTCAATGCAGGTAATGAGATACCAAAATAGGGGCCCAAAATTTCAATTTTTTTATGGCTTCTGAAGTTATTAAATCTTCCCCTAGAACCTTCCCCATTCTCAGTTGGTCTACAAGGTTCTTGATCTCCACCTCTGATACTGGTGCCCACCTTGGGAGATTCTCTATATTTTGGCTTGCAGGTCCACTTTCAACATAAGTGTCCTTATAAAGTGCTTGGAAGTGTTCCTCCCAGATCACAGTGGGAATGTGACAGTCCACTGTAGCTGGTGCATTGCTTTGGGAGCTTGATATAATATGCCAGAATGAAGCTGAGTTGTTGGTTTTGACTGCCTGAATATGTTGTGCTCAATTATTTTTCATGGCTTCTTTCTTCTTGTAGGCCAGCAGGTTTTTGTAACCTCTCTTCTGCTGAAGCAGCTTTTTTGTCACTTCAAGTATAGTATTGGATACATAGCCCTGGTAGGTGGTCATGAGAGTTTTTTTAGCATTGACACATTCCTTGTCAAACCATGTCTTTGAGTGATGGTGTTGTGGTTGTTGCCTCCAGTGTGCACTATTTTGCTGGTTTAGATATTGGAATAGCACTTGGGGAAGGTGGTTGTAATTTTCCAGAAGTTCATCAGAGGACTCAGTTGGTATCAGGTCATTCTGAAGACACTGAAGGCGGTCTGAGGCCCACTTATTGTTTGTTTTATCTGGGGGATCCATTTAGCTCACCTAAAAAATCATTCCTGATGGCATTAGAGAGAGTTCGTAGCAGTCTTTGGTTTGTGTCTTCTGAGTGAAGTTGCTTAGTTGTAACCAAATTGGAAGATGATCACTTTCAAACCTTGGCATAGGGGAGAAGATTCTTTGAAATAATTATGTAGTCAATAGCACTATGTCAGAACCTAAAAGGATTTTGGTTCTGCCATTATGTATGAAGTTGGAAAATGTATATATAAATCCTGTATTAGTTTGTGTTCTATATATATATGCATATAGAATGTGTTATCTGTATTTGTTGTTCTTAACTGCCTTCGCATCGGTCTCGACCCATGGTGACCCTATGATGAGACATCTCCAGGGGCCTCTGTCCTCTATTGCTCTACCCATCTCCTGCAAACTCATATTTGTGGTCTCTTTAATAAAGTCCATCCATCTAACATATGGCCTTCCTCTCTTTCTACTTCCCTCCATCTTTCCTAACATTATTGTCTTTTCCAACAATTCATGCCTTCACATGATGTTTCTGAAGTATGACAGTCTAAGTCTTGTTTTCTTGGCTTCTAGGGATATCTCTGACTTGATCTGTTCTAGGACCCATTAGCTTGTCCTTTTAGCTGTCCATGGAATCCTCAGCACTCCAGCACCACATCTCAAAGGAATTGATTTTCCTCCTATCTTCTTTCTTGACTGTCCAGCTCTCACATCCATACATCCATAACAGGGAATATGATGCACCCAGTGTTTTATAAACCCAACTATAGTCCAGGAGCTTAATTTAGGGGTTAGAAAACTAGACTCCCCCATTGCCTTCCATCAAATGGATTGTTCACCCATGGGAGGGGCCCTACTACAGAGCAAACAAAGGCAGTGTGGCTCAGGGTGGCAGACCACTGGAGAAAAAATTAGGTTAATGCTGGGCCCCACTTCAAATTACCATCTGATCCTGGACATAGACTGGTTGCAGTTTCACAAGCCCAGGATTAGGTGTAGGTTGGGAGAACTGATCTTTGATGACCCGCAATGTAGATAACACATCAGAGCTCTTGAATTGCACCCAAGGGGTGGGATAGTGGCTGTTGCTATCCAGTCAGTCCTTTTGCATGAGTGAGTGGGAAAAACTGTTCAAGAGGACCAACTGGGCCACCCCTCCATTTATAGAGACTTGGCTGAAGTGTTTGGTGAGAAGGAGAGCGACCAGCCCCCTGAAAAAAGACTGACAGTGCAATTGTATTACAGCCCAGGGCCCAACCTCCTAAGCCCAAATTATATTCAATGACCCTGCTGGAGTGAAGAACCCTCAAGGAGTTTATAGAGAAACTTTTGGCCGGGTGTTTCATTCACCTGTCAGCCTCCACATTCACCACCCCAGTGTTTTTCAGGGAGAAAAAAGATGGCTCATTGAGACTGGTTACAGTTTCTCATAATCTCAATGGGATCTGTAGTACTAACAAGTACCCCCTTCCACTTATGAAGGACATGTTGAGACGATTAGCTACTGGGAATTTTTTTACCAAAATGGTCTTGAGAGATGCTTACTTCCAGGTAAGAAGTAAGGAGAGGGATGAACACAAAACTGCCTTCAACTGCCTCTTGGGGCATTTGAATATTTGGTGACACCTTTTGTGCTAGCTGGATCACCAGGGGTGTTCATGAGACTAGTCAATGAAATAATGCACAATTTGTTGTTTGACAGGGTATTGGTATATTGATGATGTGTTAATATACTCCCAAGATACTCATATGTTTAGTTAGTATGGGAAGTGTTGAAATGTTTCCTGGACAATCAGTTATATGTCAAATTGTCTAAATGCAGACAAACTGGATTTTTTTTTGGTGTATAAAATATCCACAAGGATCAGCCAGCGAGTGGTTTAAAAGGCTTATCGAAATGATGAGTATGGATATACTCACAGCTAGACTGAATAAACAAAATGTAGAGAGTACTGAACAAGACTGGACTCCGATACTGCAATACTGTAAAAGAGAAAATTTAATTGAATAGAGATATAGACTGATGGGTTACCCTAAATTAGTAAACTGACTAAATAATAGGTGAAAAGTGACTATTAAAGATCAAGATAATTAAAGCTATTGTTATAACACACAGTGGATTCAATATTTAATCCATATTAAATATTGAAGACAATGAGTGAACATTGAACTAAGGTTGAGTACAAACTGGAGATACTTTGGAAGTCAATTGTAAATATTTGTATATAATTATTGAAAAAGAAATTGGTGTGTCAACTTTATAGATATGTTTGAATAGTATATGTTAATAAAATATATATTTAAAAAAAATATCCACAAGGAGAATAGAGATGGACTCTGCCAAAGTCCAAACAGTGTTAGACT
This sequence comes from Phrynosoma blainvillii, assembly GCA_026167975.1. Classification (NCBI taxonomy): domain Eukaryota; kingdom Metazoa; phylum Chordata; class Lepidosauria; order Squamata; family Phrynosomatidae; genus Phrynosoma; species Phrynosoma blainvillii. The sequence goes on along the minus strand of JANUYF010000011.1, from coordinate 14,729,883 downwards.
CACCCCGCCTAACACTCAAAAACAGGTACAAAGGTTTGGGGGGGTTGCAACTTTTTACAGGCAATTCAGCCCTGATTTCACCAAGATAACCCTTCTCGTAACAGACTTGTTGGAAACAAAAACACCCAAAACAAAAACCCCTTCAAGCCCAAGCCCTCTGCTAAAATATGATGGACTCCTGAATGTCAGGAAGCATTCCAAAACCTGAAACACCTGTTCAGTATGGAACCAATTTTGAGACACCCAGATCCAGATGTTCCCTTTGTTGCGGAAGTTGATGCCAACAATTTTGCTTTGGGAGCTATGTTACTGCAGAAAGACACAGAGGAAAACTTGAGGCCCTGTGCCTATCTGTCTAAAAGGTTTCAAGAGGTGGAACTAGACTGGCCTACATGGGAGCGTGAGACTTTTGCTGTAAAGTGGGCTCTGCAAACTTAGTGCCAATTTTATGGAAGGTGCACCCTACCCTTTAGAGGTCTGGACAGACCATCATAATCTAGAGGCTTTGCAGACCCTGAGAAAGTTAAGCCCCAAGCAAAGCAGGTGGGCCAAGTTCTTCTACCGGTTAAAATTCAAGCTGAAATTCTTTCCAGGAAAGCAAAATGTTTTAGCTGATACATTATCAAGGTTCCTGTAGCACAACAGTAAGAGACAACCCTCTATAGAGGTGGTGTTCACCCCACAACAATTGGGTCTACCTGTTTACAATTGGGTCTACCTTTACAGCTGCCTCGCTAAACCATGGGGAGGGAATAGGTGAGATCTCAACCTCAGATCCAATACACAAAAGGTTTAGTGAGGGAGCTGTAAAGGACCAGTGGCTTAAAGAGCATTCAGATACACTGGTATCCTATAAAAGAGACAGAATCTATGTTCCTGAGGAACTGAGACTGGAAGTTCTTCAATTGTGTCATGACACCAAAGCAGCGTGTCACTGGAGTTTTCTGAGAACCTGGCACATGATATGCAGACAATAATGGTGGGATGGTATCAGACAAGATGATGAAACATGTGTAAAGGGGTGTCCAGTGTGTGCCAGAGCCAAACAATTTAAGGAAAATCTCAAGGACTATTACAACCTTTGCCCACCCCTGGTAGCCCCTGGAAACACATAGCAATGGAATTCATCCCCGGTTTACCCAATAGCCATGAGAGAAACACCATTTGGGTGGTAACACATCTATTCTCCAAACAGGTGCATTTCGTAGGCTGCAAAGGCTTGCAAACTGCAGCCAAATTAGCTGTTCTATTCATCTCCCATGTATACCAGCTCCATGGTTTACCTTCTAGAATTGTGAGTGATTGAGGTAGCCAGTTCATCTCCCAATTTTGGAAGTTATTGCAGAAAAAGCTTGGGGTTGAACTTGCGCTGGGTACCTCTCATCACTCCCAATCAGATGGGCAGACGAAGAGAGCAAATTCAACTCTGAAGCAATACTTAAGGTGTTACAGCAGTTACTTACAAGTTGACTGGTCTGATTTATTACCACATGAAGAATTTGCTTTTAATGGGGTGATTAATCAGAGTACAGGCATTCCCCTTTTGAAAGAGTCTATGGGTATGAACCAAAGGCACTGCCCTTATTAATGGTAGAGCCTACAGACCCGAGTGGATTTTGTGAATTACAAAAATAAAGGAGACTTGGTCTCAGATAGTAACTGCTTGGTATTGGTGTAATATGCTTTTAAACAACAGAGAAATATTTTGATTGACAGAGTTCAGTTGACAGTTGGAAGTTGACTGTAGGTAGTTGGAATCAAAGGCTTTCACAGCTGACATCCATGTTTTTTGGGGGTTGTTTTTTTTTTTTTTTTTTTTTTTTTTTTTGTTTTTGTTTTGTTTTTTGTGGGTTTGGGGGGGTTATTTCTCATATTTCTGACATTTCACCAGCATTTGTGGCTGGCAAAATGTCAGGAATAAACATGGCCATGTAGCCCCAAAAACCCACAAAAACCCACAGTTGTTGGAATGTTCAGTAGATAGATAGATAGATAGATAGATAGATAGATACTGAAGATAAATGCCTCCAGGAACTTTTGGATGAATCAACTGTCTGTGATTGTTTTCTTTTAAGTGTGAAAAGTGGTCAGTGCACTTCCAATACCAACTGCTGGAGGGGTGGGTTGCTTTTATACTCTGCTATGTACATTGTTTTCTTGGCTGTAGCCGGATGATTTTTTTCCCCCAGATTGCACCAGGAGTTGGCCTTGCCCAAATTATTATTGGCATGACACAGGTTACCTACAGGATTGCCTTCTCCTGTACAATCCACCCTGTACACTCAGGTCCTCTGAGAAATGTTTGCTCCAGCTGGCCAGGACTTGACTGACAACAGTTTCCCAGAGGACTTTTTCATCTGTTGCCCCCAGACTGTG